>JAKOOJ010000005.1:58353617-60753617 GCA_022577455.1 Arizona elegans | reverse complement strand
GAAATGAGAAGTTCAACAGAGTCGTAACATGATCGTGCTGTGCTAGTACTTTCATGATATGAAAGTTAAATGTATGCAAAAACATGTGGTTTTTTTTAATTTTTATTATTTTTTCTTACCCTGTTTCCTCCAAAATAAGACATCCCCTGATAATAAGCCCAATCAGGATTTTGAGCGCATGGCAATAAGGCCAAGCGCTTATTTCAGGGTTCAAAAAAATATAAGACAGGGTCTTATTTTCAGGAAAACATGGTAATATTTTATTTATTTATTTGTACCCTGCCTTTATTATTTTTACAAATAACTAGTATAAAAATACAATAAGGAAATAGACGACAAAAAGAGAAAAGAGAAAAATAAAAAAGTGACATCTTTTGCCACTGTCATTCAACTATTTGCAGAACTTAGTATTTTTTGATTTCCTCTGATTCTTTGTCTTCTCTCCTGCTCTTTCCAGATACTGCCAATCTACTAATCTAGGTCTGTATCTGAAGTTTCAGGAAAAACTTTTGCATGCTCAAGACTTTACTTTCTAATGGGAACGGAAGCAGGGAGACAGAAGTAGAATGTGGAACAATCAAAGAGAGTTTTGTAAACAATAGTTTCATTCATACTTGGCAAAATTATACAGATTTGTCCATTTGTAAGGATTAATACAATACTTTCCAAATGCACTGTATTTAGATATTTTGATTCTGCTTTCTAAAACATTTTTCTATTAGTATAACTTGTGTAAGTGCAAGCAATTATAATATTACAGTTACCATTCTCAGAGACTATACCTTCCAGCAAAAAAGGAAGGGTGGCTATGATGATATAGGTAGCTTCTGCAAATCAGTGCAAACAATAGTAACCATTGACTGAATTTCTCCCTAGATTGGTGAATATGGAGAGTCTCAGTCATCCAGGTCATGGTTTTTCTTTGAAGACATTCCAGCTCTGAACCTGAAGAAGTTTCTTGGTTGAGAAATGAAACATCTTCAAAGAAAAAACAGAAAGTCCAGTTGCCTCTTGAAAAAGGACTTTTGGGACAGTCCTAGATTGGTGTTACGTCAGGCTTTCCAATCATTTGGCAACATTCAAATTTACTGGAATCTACCACAGCTCTAAAAAATTGGCGGCAAGGATTACTGTGGCAGATGTAATTCAACATATTAGATCAAATTATGGAAAACTGATCGAGTTTATTTTCCCAATACAAACAAAATATTGTTTTGTCTAGTTGAGAAATATATGAGCATTAATAATCACAGCATGAAGAATGTAGCATAAAAAAAAATAAGTAATAAAAATATTGGCTCAAACTACCTTTTAAGAAACAAACCCTGCAAATATTTGGTCTTAATTACCTTTCTACTGTCATGCATCACAAGACAGAACTATTACAATTATTATTCCCCCTAAACCTCACCTTGGGCAGCAGAATCTCAGTTTGCAAATATTTTGCATTCCATTTCCAATTTTCTGGGCTAAAGACAACGCAAAACTCATACTAACTTATTTTGTGGTTCTGCATCAGAAAAACACATTCGTCACAAAGCACTGAAATAGCTTTTTTGCACTGTTTACACTTTGTGCCAAAAATGACAACTCAACTGTAAATGCAATTCTTTTTTAAAAAAAAAAAGAATATTAACCATTCTAGTTCATTATTCAGAAGAATTAGATTTTAAAGGCAAGCTAAGAATGTAGGTGTCATATTAAACAAAGGTGTACAAAGATCTCTTCCAAGATCTTTCCAAGAGATCACATTCCAAGGCTATTTAAAGTACAAATGGGGTCTCATTTATTTTCAGCTTGTTTTTTTTTCCCCTGAATTCAGGATGTATGTATGCCCTACCATCTAAATCTGGGAGTAATGAAAGGGCAGCAACATGTGATTTACTTTATCATCAATGTGTGTTGTTATTGTCAGAGAAAATGTTCTGCTTCAAGTGCCAGATGCCTTGACTGGCTTTATGTCTTATATACCATATTATGAACATGACAGGATGGAACCATTTCTGTTGGTTGATCCCTCCCGATCAGCTGGGATTTGGGAAGCAGAGAATAGATGGGGGTGGGGCCAGTCAGAATTTTTACTACTGGTTCTCCGAACTACTCAAAATTTCTGTTACCGGTTGTCCAGAACTGGTCAGAACCTGCTGAAACCCACCTCTGCTTAGGAGCCATTCTGAAGTCAGGCAGAGTCTGAATGACTAATAGGCTAAGATCAGATTTTGTATGGCCATAAGTTATGCAAGTTTGCTTTAAGGAGAAAAATCATCTTCGATGTTTTTACAGGATCCCATCTCAGGGTCTAGACATTAAACCACTTTACTAACTTTTATAATAAAATTATATAAAAAGAAAAGAAAAGAAAACACAACCATCACGTTTCAAATTTCAAGTTTTTATAGTCTCATTCATCTCATTGTAATTTTATTAAAAGTTTTAGTTAACGTTATAAAAAATTAATATAAACCAAAAAGAGAAAAAGAGGAAATAAATATACATTTATATAAAGAAAAGAAAGAGAACCCAATTCCTCCCAAAATCCAAGTTAACAATAAAAAATCCAGACAGAGCTCTAAGATTATAGCATTAAGTAAAATATACAAAACTCAATAGCTCATATTTTGTCTCTTAACTGTAACAAAATTCCATTTAAAAGTTATGAAGCGCTCCCAATATTCTATTATAAACAAAATAAAAATCCACAATTTCACATGACAGGGACCATTTCTCCTTTACAAAAGACAAGGCTCAGTACACAACTATCCTACTAACATACATTTCACAAGTATAAAAAAATCCCAGCATCCTAGTATAGGGACAAAAAAGTAAAGTTTAACATGACAAATAAAAAGAACTTCTGTAAAAAGGCAAACTCTCCAAAATTCCTTACTTTTAATTAAGAGAAATATATATAATTAGAATATATTAAAATATCTATAATTATAATAAATATATATACACACGCACATACATTATACATATACTTATACATATACATATTCTGTGTTTCCCCAAAAATAATAATAATTATTATTATTATTATTATTATTATTATTATTATTATTATTATTTATTTATTTATTTATTTATTTATTTGATTTTTATACCGCCCTTCTCCAACAGGACTTAGGGCGGTGAACAGCCGAGATAAAACATAGCATATAAAATTTAAAAACAGTTTAAAAGATATTAAATAATTTCAGCCCACAATTTAAAACAACCCAGTTAAAACCAATTTCAAATTAAAACCGAAAGGATGGGATCAAACCAGCCCAGCTAGATGAAATAAATGAGTTTTCAGGGCCCGACGAAAAGTCCGGAGGTCTGGTATCGTGCGTATCTCTGGGGGTAGGTCGTTCCAGAGGGCAGGTGCCACCACAGAGAAGGCTCTCCCCCGGGGGTCGCCAGCCGACATTGGTCGATGGCACCCTGAGGAGGCCTTCTCTGTGTGAGTGTACTGGCCGGTAGGAGGCTATTGGCAACAGAAGGCAGTCTCGTAGATACCCCAGCCCTAAGCCATGGAGCGCTTTAAAGGTGGTCACCAACACCTTGAAGTGCACCCGGAAGACCACCGGGAGCCAGTGCAGCTCACGCAGGAGAGGTGTCACATGGGAGCACTCCGTCGCTCCCATAATTCCCCGCGCGGCCGCATGCTGGACCAGCTGGAGCCTCCGGGTGCACCCCAAGGGAAGCACCATGTAGAGAGCATTGCAGTAGTCCAGGCGGGAAGTGACGAGTGCCTGAGTAGGGAATCCCGATCCAGAAAGGGATGCAACTGGCATATCAGGAGAACCTGATAAAAAGCCCCTCTGTCTTATATTTTTTTGAACCCTGAAATAAGTGCTTGGCCTTATTGCCATGCGGTCAAAAGCCCGATTGGGCTTATTATCAGGGGATGTCTTATTTTGGAGGAAACAGGGTACACACACACATACACACACACATACACACGCACGCATACACACACACACATACATATAGATATATATTGCAAAAGTCCTAAAGATACGAGTTCCAGGTGTAACTATAAAAGAAGAGACAGACATTGCAGATGGGCAGCCCAAGCGGTGCACAATAGAGGAGGAACAGGAGTTAAGCCTCCATCGATTAACATGTCTGAAGTAAAATCGACAGAGCTAATTATAGGTGGGAGGCGGGTGGATAGGCCTATCATGCGCACAATGGCCAAATTGATCAATGTATAAAGGTGAATATCTCTTGAATGGTAGTTTTTACACTCTGATGATGTTAGCAGAAGCTAATGAAAACTAAGTGATAATATATTTTAAGTTCAGAGATTGTGATGTTTGTCTCTTCTTTTATACACACACACACACACACACACACACACACACAATATTTTACATCATATTCATTATAATCAAATCCAGGAAGATATTAATAAATCCACAAGAGATTACCCAGATCTTGTCCCATTTTTTCCCTGATCAATGAAGTGACTTTATAGTCTTTTTTTTAATTTTATAAAGAGCAGTCTAGTCCTGTATCCATTCACATGATTGTTGATCCTTGTTACAAATTTCTTTAAATTCTAAATCTCTTTTGTAAATCCAAAATAGGGAAATTATTTCAATTATTCTCTGAGATTTTTTAAAATTTCAGAATCTCATCCAATGTTATTCTATTTATTTATTTATTTTGATTTGATTTGATTTTTATTCCGCCCTTCTCCAACAGAACTCAGGGCGGTTATCTGGTAACAGTTTTTCTTTCAGATCCTTTTTTGGTATTTTCTTGAGAGCACATTGAAGATCACTGTAAAAATGTTTGAATTCATTCTAATTTGAATCTACATTTGGCATGTAGAATTGTAGTATGTGATGTTGAGTGGATTGCCTTGAATTTGAATAGATCTTATGTGATCGCTCTATGCTATGTGATTCTCAACACATTTATCCACTCGTTTGCTTATACAAAATGTAATTCCTTTTCATTCAGTGATATTGTTTCCAGAAAAATAAACTATAAAATCATCTGATTTGAATTGAACATTGCCTTAGTGTAACTCACAGATATCAAGGATATCTATGTTAGCTCTAATCATTACTCTTTTTACAGTGTTGAGTTTCCCAAGTGACATGCCTCTAATAATATCTTTATGGTGATATTAACTAGTAGCTTTATCTTCTGTTGGCTTTTATTGCTATTGTCTTCCATTATTCCAAGCACCAGAATCTTTTCCAATGACTTTTAGCTTTATGTTATATGTCCAAAACATTTTGTTTTTAATTCTTCCAGGAAACAGTCTGCTTCATGTCATCTAGTTTTGAATGATTGTTTGTTCTGGCAATCCATGTATTCCCAACAGTTTCTGCCAGCATCGTAATTCAAAGGCATCCATTTTGCTTTATCCAGCCTTCTGATGTTCAAGCTTTCATAACCATGTGTTGCAATTGGAAAACCTTAAGAGGATAAAGCAATAACAGCTCTACACTTAAAGATAAATTA
The DNA here is from genome assembly GCA_022577455.1 of Arizona elegans. Classification (NCBI taxonomy): domain Eukaryota; kingdom Metazoa; phylum Chordata; class Lepidosauria; order Squamata; family Colubridae; genus Arizona; species Arizona elegans. Next base: position 60,748,151 of record JAKOOJ010000005.1, on the reverse strand, counting down.
AATGTTGGCTCCTTTGCTGAATAATGTGTTTGGGAACAAAACAATACTTGCTTTTACTTTGGAGATTAACAATGTATAAATGTATAAAATTAACATAAACTTTTGTGGTCTTTGATTGTACTAAGGGGTCAAAGTTATTTTAATATACACTTAATATAGTATTTTTAAAAATTCCAGAAATCAGAAGTCCCCATTCTTACCTTGCCATTCTCAGCAGTTCTATAATTATAAGATGCTTTAAATTACTATTTGTGAGGACGTGATGGAGCAGTGGCTTAATGATAACGGAACTGTCAGCCAAAAATGGTCTGTACTCCACTGGTTTGAGCCCAGTTCTGAAAGAGAGGAGCTCCCGCTGTTCAGTCCCTAGCTCCTGCTCACCCAGCAGTTCGAAAGCATGCAATATTGCAAGTAAATAAATGGGTACCACTTTGGTGGGGAAATCCTAATTGTAATTGTGTGCACGGAGAGTGGAAGCTAATGCTGGACCTGGCCAGACAAAAGGCAAAGTAAAGTAAGACCAGAGCAGGAGCCCGGAAGAACCAGATCTCTGAGCGCCGCTAGTCAGCTCCCTGAGGTGCATTAAGGCACACAACTGTTGAACAGAATGAATTAGCAATTTAGGATGTCAGGACTGCACAGTCTGTCTAGCGTATAGCTCTCCCTAACATTGTATGCCCTATGCTAAATAAATAAGTGCTATTTGTAATATGAAGAGTCTAAGTCAGGAATTAATGGATTCTGAGTTTCCGGGATCTATTTATTTTTAAATAATGCTGATACAAAGCATTAGAATGATGGTTTCAAAATAATCGGACACAATGGGAAGAAAATCACAGTGGAATCATTTACTTTTTCATATTAGAAATTCTTTAAAACTTATAGCCACATCCAGATTACAACAGGGCAGGCATTCTTGCAAAAACTTCTTAAACTGCCAAACAAGTGGCCCAAAATCTTCCTCAAAGGCAATTAACACCCCCATTTTATAAGTGATTAACGATGAAACTAAAATTAGTACAAGACCTGAGCAAAGTAGACTTTTTAAAATTGACAATTTTACTTGTTATTGTTAAATCTTACTAAAGATTAAAAAAGCATTTCCATTCTACAAAATAACCAGTTTAAGTTTTAGATTCTAATCAAGGTACTTTCTAGAAATCCTGCCTCAAATTAGTAGCAGAAAAATCAGAAAACTCAGTCAAAACAATGAAACAGAAAACCAAATCAATTTCAAACTTTAAAATAGCGTGCCCTGCAGAGTACAAAGCAAAAATGATGAAGGAGTTCCTAGAAACAAGCATCAGCTATATCACTGTTAACTTCCGAATAACAAATCCTAAGTATGCATGTCAATAGGGAAAATCCTACATTTTTTATTAGTTTATAATATAAAATACAAAAATACAAAAGAAAACGGTAGGAAAATGGGGGAAGAAGGGAAATGAGGAAAAAGAAAGAAAAGGTGTTGACTTCCGACTCCTTTGGGTGCAGTAAAATAAGATAATAGCATCAAAAATAGTAAAAAATAGCTTTTTACTTTCATATAATAGTATAAATTAGCCATTTCTATAACAGTAAACCTATCTAATCGATAAAACCCAAAATCAAAGTTTAATTTTTTTTCCACCTCAAGGACAATGTACAGAAGTTGTTTCCAAGTAGAAACAAAATTATTTTTCTTTAATCACAGCAGTCAATTTGGCCATCTCTGCCAAATCCATCAACTCCTGCAGCCATTCATCCATTCTGGGAATCAAAGTGTCCTCCCATTTTTATTTATTTTTATTTTTGCATAAAGTAATCTTGCTGCCATCAACATATATAACGGGAAATCCTACATTTATTTAGAAATAAGAAATAGGACTTTTAGTTCTAATGAAAGTTACTACAAAAAATTAGCTTAGAATTGTCCACTTTCTGTCCCTTTCTTGTTTCATCTTTATTTTGGCTGCTGGATTTAAGAACCAGTTGTTTAATTTTTCAATACACATTTTCTGAATGGTGGGCTTGCAAAATGTTCACTTCCATTTTGCAGATAAGTTTCCCAAATGGATTCCTTAATGCATCAAAAGATTAATGTATCAGTAAGCCCCAGGTGTTGTTTTTATATTCCACAAAGAGAATATTTTAGAAGAGAAATATTCAAAAATTGTGTAGAATTAGCTACTTTGTAATTCTTAAATTACACAGAGACACTGTAGCATGGTCTAAGACTGCAGTGAGTCCACCTTACAATGGATAATGTCATCCACCAAAGCAGAAATAAAAAAGTAATCTAAAATCATTTTGGGGTTTTCCCACTAATTTCATTGAATATTATATTGTACAAATAAAATAAATACAATCTACATGGTACAGAAAAATGCAGAGAAAGAAGAACAGAAAAATATTGATCTCTCAATTTGCATCTGCCATCAGCTTCAAAATTATTGGCAAATACAGTAACATTCTCAGGGAGCCTAACTAAACATATTGATTAATTGATTCTGTGTCATCAAGTCATTTTTTTTAACTCCTAGCAACCACATAGATAGCTCAGTACTTGGTGCAAAGAACAGCAATATCCTGTTTTGTATTAACATTTTAGGATATAATTAATTACTTTGCAAACCGAAACAATAATAACAGAAGGAAAAGAGAAAAATATGTTCACATTATACTATTAATCTATGTTTAGATTAATTTGTCTAACTTAACACACAAAGATTAAATACATACTATTTTGTGTCTGTACCACATATGGAATTACTTTATCAGTGAAGATTCCTAGTGACATAATTGTAGTTTCAATATTTAGGGGTAATGTCTTCAGAACCTTGTACAACAGACAAAAAATAGGTGGTTCATTCTTTCTTATATTAATCTTTTAGAGATTGTAAAAATGTACAATGTCGATTTCCATGTCATTGGTATATTGTTTGTGTCCTGTATATCAAAAGCAAGGCATAGGACAAACCATTCATAAAACAATGAGTCTTCCAAAAGAAATGTAAGACAGTATACATTTATAGCTAAAGTGTTCCAATATGGCTCCCTTATTTTATTTTATTTTTTATTTGATTTATATGCCGCCTTTTCCGAAGACTCAGGGCGGCTTACAATGCGTTAAGCAATAGCCTTCATACTTTTGTATATTTATACAAAGTCAACTTATTGCCCCCACAATCTGGGTCCTCATTTTACCTACCTTAGAAAGGATGGAAGTCTGAGTCAACCTTGAGCCTGATGATATTTGAACTTGCAGTAATTGCAGGCAGCTGATGTTAATAACAGTGCTTTAGTCTGCTGCGCTACCAGGGCTCCTGGTATGACCATTATAGCGTCCCTGCAGTCACATGATCAAAATTCGGGGGGGGGTTGTAACCACTTTTATGACTGTCAACAGGGTTCACGGTCACATGATTACCATTTGCATCTTCACAGCCAGTTTCCAACATGAAATAGTCACAGTAAAATTGCAAGTTGCACAATAACTTCTTCAATCATCATGATCATCATGATTATGATCCTCTTTTAATGACCCCATAATCCCTTGTGGGATGGAATCTGGGCAACTGAACGGAGCTGAGTGTTAACTGGCCAGTTGCCCTTCCTGTAGCCAATGCGGAGTTGCCTCTAGGTGAGCTACCCCAAAATGAGAACACAGAGATAAAATGCCAAGGCAACAGAAGGTTTGGTCTTTTCTCACTGGTTCTTTGAACAGATACAGTATATTCTCAGTGTGCCCAGAGAAAGAAATATCTGTCTCTACCTAGAATCGAATTCATAGCCTCCTGATTGTGAGGCGAGAACTCCAGCTCTAGGCCACCATACCATTTGCGATATCTTCTTTAATGACCATGGATAATTGGCTTAACAACCACAGTGGAGGTGAGGTTGTAAGCCTTTTATGTGCATGTGATAACTCACTTAACAACAGAAGTACCGCTTTTAATTGTGATCATTAACCAAAGACTACCTACACAGAATTTTTTATTTTTCAATTTCAATTTTTAAGGATATGTTGCTGGAAAAACTTGTTTATTCTTCCATCTTAGTATGATAGTGTTAAATAACTCAACTTCAGTAATTCATTTCCTTTGAATTAATACACACACACACACACACACTGTCAAATGCTACAACAAACTTTGGATGATTTTCATTAATTTATATGTCTTTATTACTGGAGTCAGGAAAGGGAATTTAATTAGATTGGTATGAGGATGAACTTAAATATAAGAATACAATAAATTCTGAACCGCAAAAGTAGCATGTTATTAGATATAAACAGTGCTTGTTCTTCATCCAGGTTAGGAGCACTTTTAATTTACTGCTTCTTTAAGGCTTTTCATATGAAGCTTCAAACTGTGGCGAAAATTGTAATTTGATTTTCTTTTAACCATAGCTAATCTTCCTTGGCATAAAAATAAAGCTTTTATAATTCTATAATGTTGATCTGTAACAAAAGTAAATCTTCCCCTGCTAAAGTTTTCTTTTTAAAATTAATTTTTTCTGATTATATCTCCTGGGTAGAACAACGAAACTTTCCTGATTGAAGTTACAAAGTCAAATACCACAAAGAATTCACATTTTTTATTATCGATAAACATTCTGAGGTCATTGCTGCAGGAATAACAAAAGAATCTTTTTAAAATTAATCTCCTGTTAAAGGCTTAAGACAAGATACTGCCTTTCTTTGTTCCAAAGTACTTGTAAATCATCAGTGTCTATCTTAGTAAGGCTCTTCAGTAATTTATATAACTGAGTTATATGTTTAAGGATCCCCTGAGAATGTTCCTATGTACGCCCAATAATTTCAAAAGCTGCTACTGTATAAGTTCCAAATTGAGAGATCAATTCTTTTTTAATTGCTTATATACTCCATGAAGAATTTTAGGCATCCAAATTACTTTTGCAGTTACTCAAAAGCTAAAAATAATAAAATACAGAACTGCATACAGACTATAGCTTTTAGTCCTGTTGAAAGTAATGGAGCTTTGTTTAGTCAAGCCTTCATTAGTTAAAATTAAGACAACTAATTTAGATTGCAATATGGAACTACAGTAGTACTTCTGATCAATATGTGCATATTTGTTGCATCAATTTAGCTCTCTGTCTCTTTTTTTCTTTCTCTTTCTTTCTTTCTTCCTTCTTTCATCATCTAGTCATTGTTCTTTGTGCATGCACATATAACATAAATATCTAAATTATAAATTTATAAATTAAAGACTACAAGAGGACCATGTAGATTATCCCCTATTTTTCTTTTTACTACTTTTCTTTTACTACTTCTCACTACATTTGATGAAAGAGAATCTGATTTTCAAATTTATTTCAGAGAAGATAAATTTTCATGGGCAGAATGTGATATCTATAAATTTATTTAGATGCAAGGAAGTCAAAGATGTGTGTGAATTTTTTGTCCTTTGTCATGCAATTATGTCTCCCAATAATCTTCAGCCTCTCCACATTTCAGTTAAATCCCACAGGGAGATATAAAACATGAGCTACTATTGGACACAGTATTCCTAACCACCAAATTGTTTCCTTAATAGTATAAATAGAGGAATGGTCACCCAGTGTCCAGCTACTGTACATAAAAGGATTAAATGTTTCAAATAATTTTATTACATTTTATAAAGCATATACATAAAAACAACATTAACAATCAAAAGAAATGATAAAGATTAAAAATTATAGGGATAAAAGTGTAAAAAAGTATAAAGAAAAAGCAAGAAACACAAATAAATATTAAGAATGTTTTCCAATTTCTTCCAAGGATACAAAGAACACTTATATTTGACTCTTAGTTTAAGACTTTAAGAAAATGTCCCTTTTCCTCCCCAATAGAAAAAAGGAAACATCTACAATGTTATTTCCAGTGGCTCTAGAAAATTCCATGCCCTTCTGATCTATGTCGTACAGTTTAGGCCAGTGATGGTTAACCTTTTTGGTGACAAGTGCCCAAAACGCGTGTGCACGTGTGTGAATGCACGCACATGCATCTGAAGCCCAAAAATGCAATGCAAGCACCCCCGTGCATGTGCTCCTCCCCCTGCTGATGTGCGAACATCCCTCTGTCCAGGTGCCCTGCCCCCCCATGCCCCATTTTGGCTTCCAGGCTGGTGCGGGAGGCTTTCCAGGCCAAAAACAGAGTGCGAGGAGGCCTAACGCAGTGCTCCTGTGCCCCGTTTTGACTTCCAGGTTAGTGCGGGTGGCAGAAATGGAGGTGAAAGGTAGGGCACACTGGGGGGGAATCTGCAGAGATCAGGAAAGCCACAGGTGTCAGAAATGTAGAGAAAGGTAGGGCGCACTGGGGGGAACCTACAGAGATCAGGCCCCTGCGGCAGGGACCCAAAGACTAGCTGGCCGGCAGGAGGCATGCACACATGCATGGTGGAGTTGGGCTGGGGCGACGGTTGGTGTACCTGCAGAGAGGGCTCTGTGTCTCTTGTCTGATGTTCATATCTATCTCCTTGTTTTGTGTTGTTTTCGTTCTGGTTTTCCCAGTAACCTGTGTTCTATTTTTAGAACAACATGGGTAAAGAAGAGGTGAGGCAGTAAACAGTTAACAGCTCTTTATTAGCTAACAATAACAACTAACACGGTCTCGCTCAATAAGCTAACAAACTGGGTGAGCGAGCATCTTTTTCAGTGCTGACAGCTCTTTTATACCAGAGCTGTCAGCAGCTCAGCCAATCTGCATGCTCCGCTTTCCCTCCAGTCTATTGCTGGCTGGCAGACTAATCAGTGTGAGTTTTCATCACACATCTGTTGGCAGGACGTAACACTCCTTCCTTCCCAGATCGCACATGTGTAATCAGCTAAGTACGCCGGGCGTCTCCGGCTCCTCCCCGATCTACACTTCATGCAAAGGAGGAGGATCTTGTGTCAGAACTTTAGAAACCCCTGAAGACTGCTCAGCCACTGCAATGTGAAACTGGTGTGATGTTTGCGGCCTAGGATCAGGAGGTAAGTCTGCGACCTACTCGGTATTGAATCGGTCATCTGGGTCTGGGTCTTTCTCTGCTCCCTCTCTCCTGCTGGATATTGTAGGCATTAGTGCGGGGGGGTAGCCCTGTGTGCAATTGTCTCTTGTAAAAACAAACAGTGGCTTCTTCATTGATCCACATGCCGTCTCCATATCTGCCCTTCTTCCAATTGCACCCGGTACAAATGGGGTCCAGTCACCTTGATTATGTGTCCTTAGATTATGTGTCCTTAGCCACCTTGCCCCATAATTTTTGGCATACACCCGCTCTCCTTCCTGAAAGGTACAGGCCCCTCCCATGGAGTCAGGGGGCTTTTCTGGCGAGTATTCTGGATGTAAGTGGTTCAGATCAGTTCTCATTAAAAGTTTGGCTGGGCTGTGGTTAGTTGTTGGGCAGGGTGTAGTGTGCTGAGACAAAAGGTAGGTTCCAAGTTTGGCTTGCCAGTCACCCAGACCTAACTTGGTGAACACTTCTTTAGCTGAGCGTACTGTCCATTTGACAAGGCCATTACTGGCTGGGTGATAGGGGCCACAAGTGCATGGTGAATGCCATGCCTTACCAAATAGATTTGGAATAGTACTAACGTTAGTTGCAGACCATTGTCCAAAACTAAAACGTCTGGCAGTCCATGGGTGGCAAAAACTTTCCACAGGGCCCTCACAATGGTTTCTGAAGTGGCCGAGGTCATGGATACTATCTCAACCCACTTGGAGTAGGCATCGACTATGACCATAAAAGTATGCCCTTGAAAAGGCTGGCAAAATCCACATGATGTGGGACCAGGGGGCCATTCCCTGACTGCAGCTGCTGGTGGGGCTGACATATTCTCTTGGCACCAATGACACCTAGCTACCCAATCTGCAAATGCCACATCTAACTTAGGTCACCATAAGTAACTGTGGCCCAAAGCTTTCATCCTTGCAATGCCCAGATGGCCTTCATGCAAGTTTTGTAGGATCATACTTTGCAGCTCAGGCAGTATTATGACTCAGGAGCCCCATAACAGACAGCCCCTTAAATTTGATATTTCATGCTGTCTAATCTTATAAGGTTGGAATTCGGAAGCTACTTTCCCTTGGGCCACCCCAAGTCTAACACTTGGTGAAGGACCCTATCCATAGAGGTGTACCTTGCGATGTCTGAGGCGGACACAGGGAATAGTCACTCATCTATTAGTAGAACTGCCAAAGCAGGAGCAGGGTCTTCTACTGATGCAGGAAGGGGACGACGGCTTAGAACGTCAGCATGGCCCATGGCTCTACCGAGTTGGTCTACTTTAAAGGTGTTGGTTCTCACCTTTAAAGCGCTCCATGGCATAGGGCCTAGCTATCTTCGAGACCGCCTGCTGCCACCGACGACCTCCCATCGACCCGTGCGCTCCCACAGAGAGGGCCTCCTCGGGGTGCCATCAGCCAAACAATGTAGGCTGGTGACCCCCAGGGGGAGGGCCTTCTCTGTGGGGGCACCTACCCTCTGGAATCAGCTGCCCCCAGAGATAAGGAGAATCCAGGACCTCAGTGCCTTCCGCCATGCCCTTAAAACCTTCTTTTTCCAACAAGCCGGGCTGGCCTAACTCTTTTTAAATGTTTTTAATTGTTTTTTTGTTTTTGTTTATTGTTTTAATTAATGGGGCCAAATTTATACATATTTTTAACTGTATTTTAATATTTGTATTTGATGTTTTTATTTGCCTGTTCACCGCCCTGAGTCCTCAGGGAGAAGGGCGGTATACAAGTTCAAAAATAAAATAAAATAAAATAAATAATTGTGAAACCTCTTCACACCGGCCACAGCTGCTAAAGGCTCCTTGTCAATTTGCCCGTAATTTCACTCGGCAGCAGACAGTGTTCTGGAAAAATAGGCAATGGGTGCTTCAGTGCCATTAAATAGCCAATGGCTGAGGATAGCCCCCACTCCGTAAGCCAGCATTAGAGGAAGATCACTATTGTATTGCATTAATATGCTGGATGATGTAAGCAGCGCTTGACAGCTCAGAATGCAGCAGCCTCCTTTTTTCCCCCATCTCCACGGTGTCTTGCTGTCCAGGAGGTGATGGAGATATTTCACGATGGTGAAAATATGTTGTAAAAATTCAGAATACCCAGAAAGGCTTGTAGCTCTGTCTTATTTACTGGTACTGGGGCCTTTTGGATGGCCAGTACCTTCGAAGGGATTGGATGTAGACCATCAGCATCAATAAGGTAGCCTAGAAATTCAACTTGGCTCACTCCAAGTTTGCACTTGTCCGGTTTAAGTTTAAGCCCCTTCTGTCGGAAATGAGTAAATACGATGCGAACGCGATGAGCGAGTTCAGCTTTGGATTTGGGTGACACACATATGTCATTGAAATAAGGAATTACCCATGGCATGTCATTCAATAGCCTCTCCATAAGACTCTGGAAAATGCCGGGGGTGAAGCAAACCCCAAACTGAAGCCGGCGGGATCTGAAAGCACCTCAATGGGTGACGATTGTCTGAGCCTCCGCAGTTGCATCGTCTAACTCAAGTTGTTGGTAAGCTTGCACCATGACGAGCTTATTGGAAATGGTGCCGCAGTCCAAGGAATGAAGGTGGTGTTGGACTACTGGAACAGGATAGGGGTTCACCTGTAGTGCTTGGTTTAGCGTTGCCTTGTAATCAGTGCATATTCGTATGGAGCCATCAGATTTAAATGGGATGACAATGGGCATCTCCCATTTGGCATGATTTACAGGTTCTAGTATATTTTGTGCCAGCAGCTTATCAATTTCCCGGTCCACTTTAGGACGAAGGGCAAACAGGACCCTGTGTGGCTTAAGCCTTACTGGAGCAACAGATGGGTCCAAATTAAAAGAGATTGGCATTCCCGTATATCTGTCAAGCTCACTATTGAATACATCAGAGAACTCCTTAAAGAGGTCTGAAAAGTTGTCTGATGCAGTGGTATGAATGCCAGTTACAGCCAACCCCAGAGCATCAAACCATTCTAACCCCAATAGACTGGGGAACAAACTGCCAACAACAATAATTTTAAGGCGGCCACAGAATTTCTTGTATTGTACTCTAAATCTTCCATAACCCACTATGGGAATATGATTTCCCTGATAATCACGAAGCCTGAGCCAACAGAAACCAGTCTATTCCAACTATCGAGGGCACTAGTCTTTTAAGTGTGCTCCACGATATAATTGACACAGATGATCCTGTGTCAATTTCAATTTTACAAGGCTTGCCCTCGATTAACACTGAGATAAAAATTTTCCTTTTTAAGCTATCACTGGCCTGATCTATTACTGCTTCAGGTTGACATTGACCAATAGCGAAACAGTCTTCTTCTATGCTTTGTTCTATTTTCGTGGTTTGTAATCAAGTGGGGGCTTCACTGGGTTGTTAGTTGGCGGTTGAACGGTTTGAGAAACCCTTGCAATATGACCCTTTTTTCCCCATCTTCTACAGTCAGCATTTTTGAATCTGCATGCAGAGCAGTGGTGGTTTCCACCGCAACCAACACATGGGTTCTGAAGCTTCTTTTCCTCTGAAATTCCATTTCTCTTAGAAGATGTTTTAAGACGACATCTTTGAAAGCAAAATGGTGCACTGGAATATGCAGGGGTGGATAGTATGTATCTATCTCATCTTTAAACCAAATTTCTTTTTTTCCCCAGGACTGCAAAGCCTCTTTTTACTTTGAATCCAAAGGCCTACACAGTTGTATTCCTTATATTCTTGAAGGTATAACATAACATAATTTAATAAATGCTTGTAAATAACAGTTATATGCATATTATTTTGTGGTAAGTCTGTCTATTCATCCACAAATAAAGAGTTATGGTGCATTGAGGCATATATAATGTCAAGAAGTATTTTAAGTTATGGCCACTCTGTATTTTTTATAAATAAAACTAATGCTGCAATTACTCAAATGACAATAATTTACCGACTGATTCGATCAATTGACTTAGAGCATGTATAACACATTGCACCAGTCTTCCCAGCAAAAATGATCTGCTGCTGCTATCAAATTTGCATTATTTCACTTTTGTTAAAATAGCACAATCATAAAATTCAAACTGGAGTTGGCATGCTATTGCAAACCATATTTTTATGAAATTCTTCCTTTAATATAGAAGGAAAAATTCAATATTATCCATAGTTGAATCTAAAGCCCTTCAATTTGTATTTTCAATTTATTTACGTCATATATGCCACTTCCAAGATTGTACCTCTGGGAAATCATCTAGTACACACATAAAATGTCATTCATGTCTGAACAGAAGATAAACATGTTATGATACAAACTGAAGTCAGGAAAATAAAAACCTGTTTTAACAAGCATCTTGAGGCAACTGGATGGAAAATGAGGTAGAAAATTTTCCCCAATAATTTTCCAAAACAGTATATTCAATTTCGGAAGATGTGTTTTAGCAATAAAGAAGGTGGTGTTACTCAAACTTTATAAGATTGTGACTCACTAAATTTAAATTTCAGAAAATGTGGGGCCTGTCCATTGAAATATGATGTTATCTTTAATACCTTGAGAATTCAGTTGTACAGTTACAGTTACATTTGTATAGGCACATCTTCTGAATCATTTCCAAAGCCACATGGGCTCAAATCAGTAGTAATTCATTTAAAAAAAGTTACAAAAAGAAAAACTGCAAATTAATTCATTTAGGGAAAATTATATAAAAAAAATTAAGGACCCAAAATATATTCATTATCTAGCAGAATGAATGTGAAAAATCCAAACTAATCACATATAGGAGGGGGATAGAGATGTTATTAGGAAAGCAATAGCTCAGATGGGTGAATACAGTAAATGTATTTACTTATTTATTTATTAAATTTTTATATCACCAATCTTCCCTCTAACACAATTCTGGGAATATGCTAGAAACAAAAATATGTATCTTTTTTAAAAAATGTAGGGAACAATAAGAATATCTCAGTGAAGATGGGAAAATAGTAGGGCAACGAAAATAAAACAGCAACTCATTTTTATTTGGTTCTTTCTTTTCCAACAAGAGGGGGTTTTTTTTTATCAGGAAATGGTGAACTGGGATGTACAGGTAGGAAAGGAACCTGTCATGGATAGAAATATGCTCAGATAATGTCCATGAAATAGTTAGCTAAGAACTAAATCCAAAAAGGACACATAGAGGAGACTGGAAGAGAAACAAATGGTCATGTAGAGGAGTATTATAATGTTCAGTTCTAAAGCATTAGAGTATTATAGGTGCTATCAAGAAAGCTAAATGAGTGGAGATTGGCAAAGAATGCCAAAAACAGTTCTTCGTGCAATTGTGAAGAAAAAGAGAAAAGAGCAAACAATGAAGGTTGAGATCATAAAATTCTTCTTTACTTTGAATGGGTTTGTATATGGACAGTATATGGACACCTCTACAGTCCAAGAAACTAGGAACGTCTCTTCTGAGATAATTGCCACATCCCCATGCCTTCTGCAGACTCAGCTGCTGCTTATCTGACTTCTGTCTGTTGCTCTTCCTCCTGTCTTCTAAGGTTATTCCCACATATCATTACACTTGCTGCAGGGGTGGGTTCTACTTACCTTTACTACCAGTTCACATCGGGCATGCACAGATAGCTTCTGATGACGTCCGGGTCAGACATCAGATAGCTTCTGATGACGCAGGCGGAGTTTCCTGCCAGTTTTACTACCAGTTCTACAGAATCGGTCCAAACCGGGGGCAACCAACCACTGACTTGCTGACAGTTTGGCTGAACTTGTATGTATTATCTCTGAGGAATCCTGGAGCACTGGTGAAATGTCAGATGATGTTCAGATGCTTTCCCTATCTTAAAAATACATAAAAATGGGGAACCAGGAAACTATAGTACAGTCAACCCAAAATTCATGCCTAGGAAGTTCTTCAAGAATTCAATCTGTAAGCAGCCAGGAGAAAAATGTGACAATTACCACATATCAAGATATGGCAAAGTACTTCATCCTTGATGTCAGCCATATTTCAATTTCCACTTTAAATTTATTCAGCTATCAGGTCAATAAGTCCAATAATTTTCCACACAATTTAGAAGTATAAAGTAGTTGGGGTCAATACCATGGTCTTTTTCATTTCACTAGCACTTTAAATCTTTTTCTTGCCGTGTAATCCAGTAGCTTTTACAATGTTGCGGCTTTAACGATCACTTTCACTTGTAAGTTTCGTTTTAATGCCCTTAAGCGCCATCTTTTTTCTTTCTTTTAAATGGAGTTAAAGTTTAATACTTGCATTTTCTGTTCTCCTGCTTTTGGTTTGCCAGGTTCAAATTTTCTCATAATCCTTAAAATTGCACTGCTGGTGTGGTCACGACTCCTTGTTCTGCACAGAACAGAATCGTCCCGGATCCGGAGCACTGAAGGGCTTTCAGGGAGCTCTCACCCTGCAAACCCCAGGCTTAAAAAAAAAAAGCCTGGGGGTCTAGGGGAGCTCTACCCAGATCCTTCTGTTCTTCTCTCCCCCTTTTTCCCTGGGGGAGAGTTTCGAGCCGCTAGACAGCTGATTTTCGCTGTTCTAGCGGCAAACGGAATCGCGGGGTGGAGCTCCTAAAGGAGCATCCATCGGGGAACGTGGAGCCAGCAAATTCACAAGTTGTGACTGTAAAGGTTTTACAAGAACTTTTAAATTTCTATACTTCTGCTATATTGGATTCAATTGAAAGGACTATTCAGAATTATAATCTGGAGAACAACAATGATTTGCTGGCCGGAAAAGAGGAAGAAAATCAAGCTAATTTGTCTTTGGAGCAGGGAAAAGAGGCTGTCAGGATCACAATGGAAGTTAGCACATTGAAAACGGAGGTTTTGGCAGAGGCTTCTATGCAGTTAACTGAAAAGCAGCAAATAGTTTCTTTCCTGCAGACTGATAAACTTTATCGAGACAATTCTTGGTTTTATAGACAGAATCAATTTTTAAGGAAGGAAGTGACTGATTATATAAGCAGGAAGAGTCAAAATGGAGGTTTCAAATTGAAGGAGATAACTTTTAGAAGAGAGCGATTTTCAAAGATGCATCAGTCTCAAATCTATTTTCAAAATTTTTCAAAAATAAAAGCAGGGGGAGGAGCAATGCTGAAGAAGAAAGTATTATTGAAGAAGAAGGACTGGAAAAAATATAGAAAGAAAGGAAGAATTGAAGATTAGCTTCTTTTGGGGAGGATCTTAATAAATTTGAAAAGTCTATTGAAATTAGCATTTTTTTTAAAGTTTAAGTAAAAATGTTTAACTAAAAATGGATAGCTTTTTAAAATAAAATGGTTAACTTTAAAGTTAATGGATAGTTTTCTGAAAGTTTTGAAATTGATATTTTGAAGAATGAATTCAAGAGTTAGAAATAACTTAACTCAATGGATTAATAGTATCTTTAAGGTTATATTCTGAAGAATATTTTATTGAAGTATTTTTTTAAAAAAAACTTATTGAAGTACTAAAATGGTTAATTTAAAATTGAATGGATACAAAATAATTTTTTTTCTTCTTAAAAGATATGCTTTAAAGAAAGTTTTAAAATGTTTAAATTAGAATTTTAAAAAGGGAGGCTGATGAACAATTTTTAAAAGAGGAGTTAAAGAGGGTGTGGGAGTTTTGAATCTTGTAGCAAGTTAGTATATTTTAGCTTATGTTTAGTTTAATGCTATACCCTGTTTTTGCTCTGGGAAGTCGGGGGTGGGGGTGGGGAGGGGGAGGTTGAAGGTTGTGTGGGGATAAAATGGTTGTCTAATTTTTAATAAAATTAAAAGATAGATTAAGGTATTAATAGAGAAGTAAGAAAAGTGGGGGAAATGTTATAATAAAGGAAATGACAATATTAAGATATGATAAATATTGGAGGAGTAAAAAGAAGACTTAAAAGATGTATTCAGAAGATATATTGAATGATTGATTATGTATTGTTTATTTGTTTGTTTATAAAATAAAAAAAACTTTTTAAATTAAAAAAAAAGATACGGCAAAGTACTGTACAACTTTGTCAGATCATCTCATTTTTTGATCCAGTTTGTAAGATCACTGAAGATATAATGTAACTATATTTCTGCAAAATGTTTGACAAAGAATCTTGTGATATCCTAATCTTGTGATGTCGTAGATGAGTATGGTTGGATGGCATGAAGTAAACTGGATACATGGCTAGCTATGGAGTCAATTAACTAGAAGTAGTCTCCCCTGATTTATTATGCTCAAATGAAAGCTATGCAGCCTTATGACTTAATGTAGATTCCTACAATGAATACAAGGTTGGATTATAAAGCATAAATGATCACTTCCAAATTTCAGATTCTATGATTCTACTGCCAGCTCTGCTATTAGGTCAAATGAAAACTGTAGCAGATCCTACAAGGTGGAATATAATAGAAAATATTACAAGGAAGATGTACTTCTATCCCTTAAATTTTTATTTTTATGCTATCTAGCTGCTGCTGCTCTTTGATTTCTACACGTTAAATAAAAGATTCAGGAAGTATGATGATCCCTCAAAAGAAGGATATTTAGTTAGAAGGCATGTTAAACCAGCATATTGTTTTTTTCCCTGCTGTTCTTCCTGCATAGAGGTATGGTTTTAACAAGCAAGGGAAATAACCGTGCTCAGTGTGAATAACCAGAAGTTCAATAATTATCATAAGTTTCTCAAGTCTGTACATCCTTAGAAACAAGATCCCAGAGCAATTTTAATAAGGTCAGCTAAAAGAACTCAACTGTAATCCATGTTCTTACCATAGGGATATATTGTATTACTTCTATAAAATAATAAAAAACTTCTTATTCTCATTGTAGAGCGCCATGAAAGACTATACTTTTGCAACATAAGACATAACTTTATACAAGTTGCACAAATATGGCTGGAGCTGTTGATTCTTTGTGGTCTTTGAGTAGAATGCCAGGTGGGAGTTTCTCAAAAATATATGAACAAATCAGATAAACCAAGAAAATGCAGGTTAGTTCACACAGTCAGTGAAAAACATTTAACTTAACAATCAATTTAACTTAACATAATTTAACTAAAAAGGGTGGGAAAAAATGAAATACAAAAGAATTCGAACATTATTTCTTTATATAGTATTTGTTCTTGAGTAACTAAAGTTGCTGAAAAAAATTATGTTTATTCTATAAACATAATTTACCTGAGGTTCCTGGAACTTTCCTAGTTGTTCATTCCTGCCTGTGGAGGAAAGTCTGGCAGGAAAAATAAAAAATTGATTTGACGTTATAATTACAATTAAAAACAGATAAAATGTGTATATATTTCATAATGCACCCCTTCCATCATGTTAGGAATTATAATGAAGGAGCAATATTTTAATATCAGGGATCCTTGGTGTTCTCTGAGCTTGCTTATTTCCTTGCAGAATTTCATTACCAAAATTAGGTAATATCATCACTGCTAGTGACTAGTGACTTGCCGATGTCTGCAAGAAAACAAGCAGAGAGCACCAAGGACCCCTCCTTTCAACCCTGAGCTACAAATATTCTCCAGTACTTTAATATGATCCAGTTATTTGAGTGATTCACAAACTAGTTATGATCTAAATGGGGTAGCAGTAATTTCATCCCAAATCTTTCTTGCATTTCCTCCAATCAGGTTTCCAAATGGCATTTCCCTATTTTTTTCCTACTGTACTTTCTTTCTTATCTGACCCCTTGTTCAATGTGGAATTTGGTCCTTTCTTTCAGACTGTTTGTTTGGATTTGTTTTTAGAGGCTGTTCTGAACTTTTAGATAAATCCAGCTTTTAGATAATAGTTTTCTCTTCTCAAAATTTCACATTTCACCTTCCTAATCTACCAGTTCCATCCCTGATTCCTATTTCTCTCATCTTGGCTCTGCTCCCCTGGCCATTGCAATGCTAACCGCTCTGATTGTTTCAATCAGCACCTCCACTTATAGTTCATTTGAGGTTTTAGAATTGGAAAGAACCATTTAAGGTGTCTAGTCCAAGCCCTTGCTCAGTTCAGGAATCTAATTTAAAGCAATTATGACTATGGCTGACTATGCTTGAACACATCCAGTGGAGAAAATCTCACCATCTGTCTCGATAATTAGTTCATTGTTGAACTGCTCTTGCTGTTAAGAAGATTGTTCTCCCCTCATATTCACTTGCAATGTGCCTTCTTATAGCCTAAACTATCATTCTGTGTTCCGAAATCAAAAATAACCAATGTTGACCTTCTTCTCTGTGTCATCTTTGCCATATTCTGCCACTTCTGACCTTCACTTTTCAAGTTCACTTCTCACTATAGCCTTCTGAGTTTCTTCACTTTACTGGATTTAGATTTTGATCATTCCCATTAACTTTCTATGATCCTGAGTCAGTTTATGGTTTTTTTTTTCTGAACTTTGGTACTAAGAACAGGACAAAATCAATGCTGGACCAAAGCAGAATGAAGCCGAGCTACTCCTTATAATTTGAAAACTATACTTCTAATTCTGGGATACAGGCCTTCATTTATCAAGTTTCCCTCTAGCTAACTCCCATTTAAAAATAACCCTTTCCATTCTGCTGATCTTCCTCAGTCACACAATAATGCTCTGCAGCATTCGCCTAGAACAGCGGTTCTCAACCTGGGGGTCGCGACCCCTTTGGGGGTCGAACGGCCATTTCACAGGGGTCACCAAAGCCCTCTCCCCCCCCACGCCTTCACTCACCCTCTCTCTGCTCTCTTGGATCGCCGGCCGTTCGCTTACCCCGCCCACTCCCAATCTATTGCTGCCTCCGATAGCTAGAGGAAAAAAACTGTTTAAATACTTGCCGCGGGGCTTCAAAGGACCGCCCTAGAGCCAATGGTGCAGCCAAACCCTTTGTTAAATTGCTGGTTTGCCCCGCCCCTCCGCACCATTATTTATTGCCAATCAATAGTGGTGGGCGAGGGGCGGGGGAGCCAGCAATTTAACAAATGGTTCGGTGTTTTTTTGTAATTTTATTGGCCCCCAGAGCTTCAGCAGAGGCTAATTAGCCCTTGCTTAGATCGGCTCCCGGCTCTCAGCTGATTTGTCTCAGCTGTTTTGCTCAGGGCTCTTCTGCTTCCGTGCAAAGAGTGTTGATTTTTTCCCCCCTATCTATGCTGAGAAACGAAACTGAAACTGCTTTGCTGTTGCTGCAAGTTTGGAAAATTAGGCAGGCAGAATTCTTTTCTTTTTCCTCACCAAAAAAGGTAGGTGCAAACAACGGGAAATTTAGGGAAAAAGAGGATTTTTTAAAACACAAAAGAAAAAAAGCTCTATTTAACTAGGGAATTGTAATAATTGAGATACTATTAATTGTATATTGTGTTGAAAGCAGAAATGGTTAAGTTGTGGTTTGGAGGAATATATGGGGGAAATTATTTGGTTTATTATTATTGGTAAATATAATTAATTGATTTGTAAGAAATTGGATTGCATGGAAATAATTGGAATATTCATGTTCATATTGATTAATATAAAAAAAGGTAGTTATATAACTAATTGATTTATATTAAAATGTTGAATTCATATTAAATAACTGTAATATTACATAATTAACCAATGTGAGGATGGATATAAAAATAGATGACAATGGGAAGGGGTATAATATAGAATAGAAGGGAAAAAATGAATTTGATTAAGATTAGAGATGACGATGAAGGGTAATATTGGTTTTTTACAAAAATAGATGAGGAATAAATATGGCAAAAAGGAAATATAGAAATTGTAAATTTAATTGAAATGACTAAACACTGTTTAAATTTATGAACCGGCCAAATATTCTGTTCAAAGAAAATACATTGTATGTTTGTATGTGTGTTTCTAATTATTGTTATTTATTGATATTTGTTCTCTTTTATTCTTTAAAGTTTAACAATTCATTCTTTATCTTAATATCTTTATATTTGTTTGGGGTTGGCTTTCTTCCCTTTCATCTTTTTTATTGTACAGCAATCTTTCTCCTCAAACCTACCACTTCTCTCTTTTCTTTCCTTCTTTCTTTCTCTTTCTCACCCTCTTCTTCTCCTCCCTACTTCCTCTTCCTTTCTCCTTCTCCTCCTCTCTTCCTCCCTCTCTTACCCTCACTCCTACTCTAATTTCCCTTCCCTTCCTTCATCCCTCTCTATTGCTGTATCCTTTTATGCATATGGACTACTCAGAGGGCTGAAAAAGTTATTTTTGACTGGTTCTCGCACTTTTGACCAGTCTTCAAACTTATGACTGTCCTCACATTTTACGTTTTTGCCCTATCTTGTCACCATGGTGAAGAGAAGCAGTTGTGAAATGAGTGACACATTGTTAAGAATGCTACAATGGGCATAAATGATGACCAGTCATAAGTGCGAAGACCCGTCAAAAGTGCGAGGACCTGTCAGAAATCACTTTTTTCAGCCCTCTGGGTAGTCCTTTTGTGCATATGGACTACTCAGAGGGCTGAAAGAGTTATTTTTGACTGGTCCTCGCACTTTTGACCAGTCCTCGAACTTACGACTGTCCTCACATTTTATGTTTTTGCCCTATCTTGTCACCATGGTGAAGAGAAGCAGTTGTGAAATGAGTGACATGGTTAAGAATGCTGCACGGGCATAAATGTGAAGATGATCATAAGTGTGAGGACCAGTCAAAAGTGCGAGGACCTGTCAGAAATGACTTTTTTCAGCCCTCTGAGTAGTCCCTATACACATAGCCATGGCCACCCGGTCACATGACCAGCTAGCCACAACCACCCAGTCACATGACCTCCAAGCCATGCCCACAAAATAAGCCACGCCCACAGAACCAGTATTAAAAAAATTTAGAACCCACCCCTGGTTGGGGGTCACCACAACATGAGGAACTGTATTAAAGGGTCGCGGCATTAGGAAGGTTGAGAACCACTGGCCTAGAATGAGCCATGGTTACCGTGAAAGATATCTATTTATATTCCATCTGACAGAGGACAAAGTGTGGTTCCCTTTGAAATGGTCACCCTGAGTTTCAATTGTACCTTTTCTAATTATTTGTTTACTTGCTTGAATGCTGCTCTATTAAGAAAACTACTATATCACAAAGTTGTTCAAAGGTATACTCAATTATCTGAGACAACCTGAAACTCAGATACTATACTGCTCAAAAAAATAAAGGGAACACAAGCAGAAGACATCCGAGATCTGAATGAATGAAATAGCCCTATTAAATACCTTGTTCTTTACATACAGTAGTTTATACACTGCTCAAACAACTAAAGGAAACACAAAACTACTGTATGTTACGAACAAAGTATTTAATAAGGCTATTTCATGCATTCAGATCTCGGATGTCTTGTGCTTGTGTTCCCTTTATTTTTTTGAGCAGTGTATAATCGTGACCTACCTTTGTCATAATAAGAACCAGATCAGAAAGATGTCAGAATCAATAACATCTAAAGGCTATTCTCCTTGTCTGACTGGAAGAACAACCAAGAATTTTAAGCATTTAGAGGAAAACTCCATGTGTCAAGCAAAAAAGGGCATCTACACAAGTCTGTATAAAGGTATATGTGAACAATTTATGCACATACATCAACATGTGCATTTAATATACCTTACTAGATGCCCCATTCATCTCCAGGAGTGCTTATTTCTATAGGATAACCATATTTCAGTAAGACATTTAAAATTGTTGTGGTACCAGAGTTCAGAATTTCATAGATAAATACCTTTCTATAGTAGAAAGAGGAAGTTTATTAGAGCTATAGATGCTCAACAAAGCTCATTTATTTTGAAAGGTGAATTAAGCTACTTTTCTACACAATCAAACAAAAGGCAATGGGTATCAAATGAGTTATTTAAAAGCAAGTCTGACACCGAAATTAGAACAATTCTTTCCACCTTAATTTAACTTTTGCTTTGCCTGTGCCAAAAGATATCTTAAAGCTTAACAAAGTAGCTTCTTTCCTTTTTTAATTAACTAATGTAATCATTATTTCAGATGTGAATAAAGTAAACAAAGTGAGTAAAAGAACCAAGAAAATTTCCAATTGGGGGAAAAAAACAGAAAACAAGGACCCCTTTTTCCCTTTAATCATTGGCTTAAGAATCTTGCAAAAATGGAGGCAAGAGTGATACATAATGTCTTTCAATGCTAGAAAGGGGGTAGTAGGTTATGCATTTGAATGGCTTCCTAATTATAGGCACAGGATACACTTAGAAGGCACCCACTAGAAATGTGTAAATCTTTGAAGTACTGACTCCAATCTGCCATCCTGCATAGACGTAAGTTTGCTCCAATAAAATACAGTCATAACAGGTTATAGCACCTAGATAGTGATATTTTAAAAAACTAAGCAAGATTGGGCCAGATTTCAATTTGGATCAGAGACCACTGAGAAATCCCAAGGCTGTAGACGAGATTGGAAGTAAAAAGAACTCCCAGAGGAAGTTGGTGACAACTCCATGTCCATACTCTTTCCAATAAAGCATCCTTATGCAGTCCCCTACATTTATGGCCTTGATAAAATACAATGTTAGATCAGGATAGCCTCACCATTGTAGCATCCCCTGTTGCATGTTACTTGCAAGTGAGACGCTCCAACAACCTGAGTTTTATAATATTCCAAACAGGTCATCCATTTCAAGACATGATAAATTTAGAACTTTAAAGTTCCTGTAAAAACAAACTCTCTGGCCCATTTCTATTTTCCTGTTTCCATTGTCTTCTGTGGTGGCACAGCGGTTAGAGTGCAGTACTGCAGGCTACTTCTGCTGACGGCTGGCTGACTGCAATTAGGCAGTTCAAATCTCACCAGGCTCAAGGTTGAGTCAGCCTTTCATCCTTCTCAGGTGGGTAAAATGAGGACCCAGATTGTTGGGGGTAATATGCTGACTCTGTAAACTGCTTAGAGAGGGCTGTAAAGCACTGTGAAGCTGAATATAAATCTAAGTGCTATTGCTATTTGGCTAGGATTGCCTACTGACTTTTGGGAAATAGCTTGAAAACTCTTGTCAAGCATGCCTGCATTGGCTACCGGTTGCCCTTCAAGTGAGGTTCAAGGTGCTGGTTATCACCTATAAAGCCCTTCATGGCTTAGGTCTGGGATATTTGTCGGACCCCCTGCAGCCAGCAACAATCCCCAATCGCCCAATGCATTCCCACAGACAGGGCCTCCTCAGGGTGCCATCGGCCAGACAATGTCAGCTGGCGACCCCCATGGGGAGAGCTTTCTCTGTGGGCGCACCCACCCTTTGGAACCAACTTCCTTTGGAGCTCCGGATGGCCCCTGACCTTCGCTCATTTTGCCGTGATTTGAAGACCTGGTTATTTCGTAGCCTGGACTGAAGGGGGCGGGGTTCTTAATAGTTTTTAAACTGATTTTAAACTGTTTTAATTCGGACTTTTAATTTTATATCGCATTAATGTCATTGTGTATTT
This sequence comes from Arizona elegans, assembly GCA_022577455.1. Classification (NCBI taxonomy): domain Eukaryota; kingdom Metazoa; phylum Chordata; class Lepidosauria; order Squamata; family Colubridae; genus Arizona; species Arizona elegans. The sequence continues at coordinate 60,725,849 of JAKOOJ010000005.1, read as the reverse complement.
TACTGTTGTGAGCCGTCCTGAGTCCATTGGAGATAGGGCGGCATATAAATCACATTAAACTTAAACTTAAACTTAATAAATGGAAATGTTTAAGGAAGAACTTTTATTAAATTTAGCCAGAATTCTTATTTGCAAGGACACAAACTTTGCATTAAAGCCAACATAATCTAATCCTATGTCTCACAATCTATGAACATAGAGATGAAAGGGAATATGCTATCTTGTATATTAGCAGCTGGACAAACACCAGAATCTCCTCTCATTTGCATGTAATATATGAGAGGAATCATCCACAAAAAGTAATCAGTCTAATAATTATTTTATCACAGCAATTAGCAGTATCTAACTAACCTTGGCCGACCTCAAAAAAATTGAGTGGACTAATTAGTGCTTAGATAGGAGACTACAGAAAAAATACCAGGGTACCATAAAAGCAGGAAGAACTCAGTCGCCAGACTCAACTTATCTCATCTCTTTCTTCAAAAAATACAATAACTAACATGTTATGAGAGGCAGCTAAAACCTTACTCCAATGAATATTATTATTATTATTATTATTATTATTATTATTATTATATACCGCCCTTCTCCTGCGGGACTCAGGGCGGTGTACAGCCAAGATAAAACATTGCATATAAAATTTAAAAACAATTTAAAAAACAATTAAATAATTTCGGCCCAAGATATTAAAAACAACCCAATTAAAACCAAATTCAATTAAAATATTTCAGAAGTTGTAATATTGTGATATATTATTGACATAAACTTTAACACGCTTTCGTTGATTACACTTGTAATCCTAAATATACTTACCAGAACGTCAACAAATCCTACTATATCTATTTAGATGTCCCATTGCTTACTCTCTATGATTACAGAATTGTACATTAAATACTATTTAAAGCACTATCTTACTTCTAAGCAAACATATATACGGTCACGCTGTATTATAACAACTGTTCTACATCCTTATTTGTTACCAAAATAGAATGAAAATGCTGAGAAGCATTAGAAAAGGTCTAATCTATATATTTTCTTCTAAGGATTAATTCAAAGCAGATTGTTTTCTCCTTAATGGAATTAAATGAAAATCATAATGTTTTTTACTAGTTCAAATTACAAAAAGCCCCAAAGGTGATTAATTAAAATACACTGATGGAAAGGCAAATACAAAGCTTTGGTCTTACTGTTTATAAGCATTTAGTAAGATCTAAAAGGATCTTAAAATTCTTAGAATTATCCAGAAAATTGGTTTCATCTTCAAAGATAATATAATACAGCCGAGCAAATTTGCAGTGACCTTAATTGTAAATATAGAATATTTGGAGATTATGACTAGATATACACCAAGTAAATTTTTTAAAAAATACCAAATCAACTGATATCCAGAAAGCATAGAAATATTTTCTGATGATGAGTGCCTTCTTTCAGGTCTTGCCTTATTATCTTTCCCCTGTGTTTTCCTTGACAGTACTGTATATTTATTTCTGCCCACAGATCTACTTCCACTGAAACATTTTTCATTCCCCGAGTTGTATCTTTCATTGCATATGTAGCATTTTTGATAGGACAGGAAGAGAACAATTTCTGACAAAGCTGTTATTGTATTCTGCAGTTTATACATTTCAATGCATGGGGTTGAATAGAGAAGGGGAGCTATTAAATGAAAAACCTTTTTCAGGTCTCAAGCAATATTTTTCCAGGTTCAACATATGTGCTTCCATTCTGTTATTAAATATCTCAAGATGAATAATATAAAAACAAACACTCTGGTGGCAGTGCCAAAAAACTGCCACAGAGCTCATACAGTTTTATTTATCTTGAAGAAAAAAGGCACGGATGTTATTTGCCAAATCATTACAATTTATTACATAGTCTTGTCATATCAATATCCTTTGATGGTTACTAAGGATGGATAAGAAAAAGCACCAGCAGTACCAAATGATGACAACAATAATGAAGATGACTACCACTGCTGATGACCTACTCAGAGGATACAAATGTTCAGGATAGAAATACCAATATATTAGCAGGAATTATGTTGACTTTAAAAGGCAAACAGAATAGCCTCAGCAACAAGACATGAAGTAGGTCAATCTAATAAAAATTTCATTCGAAGAACTTAGGTGCAGCAAAGTTGCTTAGATGTAATCTTATCTATATTTAAAAGAACTTTATTGTGAAATTATTGGAAGACCCATGATAAAGCACTAATATTACACATAAATCAGATGAGGCACTGTCACATGTTGGGGTGGAAGCCGGGATTGTACTTTTTAAATCTGAACCAAAGGAGGCAGATGAAAGGAAAGACTTTTGCACCATTAGAATTATAAAAGTAAGATATAATTATAATCCTCACTGTATTTATATATCATGCCACCCATACTGGATACATTTAGATTGTAGAAAGAAAGAAAAAATAATTCTTAACTTACACACAAAGCACAAAAAAAGTTTAAAAGAAAAAATATTCAATAATAGTTATAATAATAAATAATAATATCTCAACAAATTACAGCCATAACACTTCCTAGATAAACTCCACAGATATTAGCAATATATTGCTTCTAAGGAACAATCCAATTATCCCTAAAGACATTCCTACTATAAATTATTTCACAGTCAGGGGTGATCTCTAGCTATAGTACAACAGCCCTGAAAAAGTCTTTATTTTAATTCTAATCAACCACATGAAATAACTTTAACTAATAGCAAATGCCACTTTAATCAATACAAAGATCCCATCAACATAATATTTTAAAGACTTGAAATATCTGTTTCAGGCTATCCCATAACAAATAAGGGTTTCTCTTCCAGAACGTATTCTCATTATTGGAGAGTGGAAGGAATGCTGGGTGTCTTTTAGGCTGCCAGAGAACACTTGCCTTTGTGAGAAGTGAAGGTTTCGTGAAGGCTTCAACATTATTGTAATGCAGGTGGGCTTGAAGCTAATGCTAATGCTACTGCTCACCTCCTTTATTATTCTGCCATCTCTGGAGGCAGAGATTGCCCCATCTGCAAACTTCACCCAGTGTACAAACCAGCTACTGTATCTCTTCCAGGAGTTGTTTTCATCATATGGAGGGAATGGTGTTCTTGTACTTCTGTTATCTCTCTTTTACTCTTAACATCCAAGATGAACCAAGGGAAAGCCACTATTTTCTCTAGAAGGCACAGCATGAGAATGAAAGGAAATATTTCTCTAAGGGACAAGAAGAAACTTTTAAGTCCTCCTTTTAATTGGAAGGATTGGTTTTTCCTCTCAGATTTCACCTGTCGTGATTAAGAAAAAAAATTAAATACATTTTCGCTTTACTTTGCTTGGCCACTGTTGTGTTTCCATTATCTTTATCAAGCAGTTCCCACAGGAAGGCAAATGGTCTGAGGAGATCCTGTATTATAGGCAGAATACAATCAAATACTTAGCTTGAACTCTACAAACATGGATCTGGTTGCTTGCGCCTGACATTTACATACAAACTGAAACTATAACATTATATGTTCAAAGCCATATTGATATGAAACTTTTACTTGCTTGACTCATTCACAGAATTTGACATGGACCCAGATGGATCCAGATGTTAAATCTTGACATTCCTACCATCTTTTTCATCCTTTTTCCTTTCAGAAATATATTCCACACACATACATGGAAGAAAAGCAAGTTGAATGAGGGATTTTCATTGGTAATGCTAGAAAAATCCACGTAGGTTTTAAGTTTGTTGTTAAGAGCTAGTTTGGTATATTGGTTAAGGTGCTAGCCTAAAACCAGAGGCCATGAATTCCAGTCCCTCCTTAGGAAGCTGGGTGACTTTGGACTAGTCCATCTCTCTCAGTCCAACTAATCTCACAGGTGGTTGTTGTAGGAAAGTAGAAGGAGGAATGAGTATTAGGTATGTTCACTGCCTTGAATTGCAAATAAAAAGGGAAAAATAAAAATCTTTTTAAAAGTTAATATCATTGGAAAATAAATAAATATAAACACCAAATTTAGTAAAGGTGATCTATATGCAGTAATTGATAATTTACCTAATTGATAATTTATCTGTATGAATAATTTTTCTATAGTGCTTACTTATGCTCAGAAAAATATTCACCTGTGCTCATAAACACATGCTTTGAAAGGCTAATAAAAGTCCAATGTTTTGGCCTTTGGGTTATTTATATATTTAGATAGGAAGTCAAAGAGTAAATCCTGGTCCAGGGTAAACTTGAATTGTGTTGGGACAGTAATTATGTGAATTGTTATCCCAACATCTCTAAAGGGAGCAAGGCATTGAGGAACTTTATATCAAGGCTTTTCTCTTCAAATAAGTTGGCATCAGCACTATCACCCTGGACAGCTCCTGTTTTTGATCGTGCAAAACAGAGAAGTTAAAGAATATCTTCCTACAAAATAGCCCACTGGTGAATAATAAATTTGAGTTGTTATGAGAAAATTTGACAAGGTTCTGCATAAGAAAGAGACAATTTGTCCCCCACAAGGGAAATGTGCAATGTTGATTCAATTCCCATCAGAGATGGGAATTATGAAAGAGTTCATTTTTCTACCTACATCTTATAATTTATTTATTAGATTTTTTTATCTTGCTTTACTACTTTATAAGTAACTCAAGTCTGAAAACATACATAATACTCTTTCCTCTTATTTTCCCTACAACCACCACCACCCACAACAAGTTAGGTTGGTCCAAAGTTGCCCCAAAGTTGATGTCATGCAATACATGACATATAAAGTATAGGTCTCCTATACTTTGTGGCTGAAATGTCAGAATCTGGAACTATTTTAAGGAAAAAATAGTAATCATTCCAAATCATTAAAATCAGTATAGGTGTAATATATTAGATAGATCAAGTATCCCATTTTTTCTTTCTTCTTATATCAGTATTCTAACAAGAATAAAACTCTCCATTATAGATGCGTATCCACCCCTAGAATTTATTGAACAAGGGAAATTGTAACATTGTAATTATAATATTTCCCATATATTGTTTCAATAAACAATCATTTAATGGTTTATTAACAATTCAACAACTCAGTTAATTAAATTTAATTCAATAATTGTAATAAAATATATCTGTGGACCATGAATGTAGAAAACAAATAGCTTTTATATTCTGTACTTATATTATTATATATATTATATTGTAACATGTCATATTATATTAAATTATGTGATTATATCACATTATATCATATTGTATTACATTATGCTATAAGTTACATTATATCATATGATATTACATTGAGGAAATACTATAATACGTTGCATAATAGCTCTGCTATTAGCAACTATGTTTGAGTTTTATCACCATGGCTAATGATTCAGAGGAATAAACAGGGCTTTTACCAACAACAAACTAATAAGGTAGCTCACCATTATATCCCACACAGAGAAGCCCACTGATTTGGCAACTGAAACATAAACACCACTTCAAAGACATAGTTAATAGTTACCTGTTTTTGTTTGGGCGTTTGTTCATTCATATTCAAGGGATCCTAGATTAAAAATGAAGAATGCAGGAACTGTAACAGGAAACCCCAGAATAAAATTATAGTGGAAACAAATGAATAAAATACCATGAAACATTCAAAGAGTGTGTGTGTGTGTGTGTGTGTGTGTGTGTGTGTGTGTGTATAGGTCTTTGGTTATTCGGGTTTTCTCCCACGTAAAATTGGAGATTTCGACGAAGTCTCATTCGTCATCTTCAGGCTGGTGTTCTTGGCTTTGTGCTTCTAGGAGCAATGTGTGTGATCGCAGCTGTTTTTTCCTTTTAACTGCCAGTGGGGGTGTGAACTGATTGGGTGGGAGCTTGGCTGTGTTCTGATTGGGCAGAGGTGTGTTCTGATTGGTTGGGGGTTTGGCTGTGCTCTGATGGATGGGGGGTTGGCTGTGCTCTGATTGGATGGGTGTGTGTTCTGTTTAGGTGGGGGCTTGGTTGTGCTCGGGTCAGTCTGAGTAGCAGGGGGATTTGAGCTAGTGAGCTGTGTTGCTGTTGTTTGGCTTCGTGTTCATGACCGTGCTATCTCTTCATGGTGGGTGTCAGTCTGCTTCATGTATAGATTGGAGGGGTTTAAGGTGGCTAATGATGCAGCTGTGGTCTGGCTTCTGGTCCGGGCTCGTGTTTCATCATCAGTGTGGGTTTGAGTCTGCTTTCTGCGTGGATGTGTGGTGGCTACATCCTGTGTGGCTCTCGTGAGTGTGGGTCTGGTGTCATTCTTTGTGTTAGGGACTCGTTTGTTAATCTTATTTCTTTGGAATCCATTGGATGTTAGTACGTTAGATTACCAACCTAATCCAAAAAGAAACCCCCACTAAAATCCAAGACAGAGAACAAGAAAACGGCAAATCCCTCCTCCCAAACATAAAAGGCACCACAGACAGAATCAGCAACATCAAGATAGCATTCTGCACAAACCGAAAAATATCCACCATCCTAAGAAACCCCAAAGACAAAATTGAGTTAGAAAATCAAGGAGTATATGAAATCCCATGCACCGCCTGCCCCACCACATACATCGGACAAACCAACAGAAGAATAAGTGCACGCATTGAAGAACACAAGAACTCAGTCAGAAAAGAGGAACCAACTTCTTCCCTGGTCCAACACCTCAAAGCCACGGGACATGATATTGACTTTAAAAAGATCAGAACTATCACCAAAACGGAACACTTTAACAACAGAATAATCAGAGAAGCCATCGAGATAGAAAAACATCCACACAGCATGAATAAACGAGATGATACCTCCCGCCTGCCAGCCATTTGGAAACCCGCCCTTATTGACAAACAAGTCCCTAACACAAAGAATGACACCAGAACCACACTCACGAGAGCCACACAGGATGTAGCCTCCACACATCCACGCAGAAAGCAGACTCAAACCCACACTGATGATGAAACACGACCCCGGACCAGAAGCCAGACCACAGCTGCATCATTAGCCACCTTAAACCCCTCCAATCTATACATGAAGCAGACTGACACCCACCATGAAGAGATAGCACGGCCACGAACACGAAGCCAAACAACAGCAACACAGCTCACCAGCTCAAATCCCCCTGCTACTCAGACTGACCCGAGCACAACCAAGCCCCCACCTAAACAGAACACACACCCATCCAATCAGAGCACAGCCAACCCCCCCATCCAATCAGAGCACAGCCAAACCCCCAACCAATCAGAATACACCTCTGCCCAATCAGAACACAGCCAAGCTCCCACCCAATCAGTTCCCACCCCCACTGGCAGTTAAAAGGAAAAAACAGCTGCGATCACACACATTGCTCCTGGAAGCACGAAGCCGAGAACACCAGCCTGAAGATGACGAATGAGACTTCGTCGAAACGTCGCCAAGACACTTCCAATTTTACGTGGGAGAAGACCCGAATAAACAAAGACCTACATACAAACACCCGCGAAAACCTGAGAAAACATATATATATATATATATATATATATATATATATATATATATATATATATATATATATATATATATATACACACACACACACACACACACACACACACACACATACATACACACACATATTATAAAAATTGGAGTATTATATCTATTATGTTACATATTGCCTTTGGTAATAGAACAATACATCTGAGGATATAGCAGGTCTTACTTAAACTATCTAAACCATATCACTTAGTATGACCTTCAAAAATCATAATATTTTTCTTTACTAGTGTACTATCTGCTACCCCAGCAATAGATGACTATTGCTGCCGTTTGATAGATACGGTTCTGCTCTCCTAAAGATCTCTGAAAGTCAGCTATAATCCCATCATGTTGAGAAGATGTTCCAATATCTGCAGTCTTGAAAAAGTAATTAGAATTGTGGCCCAGGGACTAGTTCATTGTTATTGCTACCTTTTTTTTTCAAATCAAGCAGCTGATACATGATAATACTTAAAAGAAAATGTGGAAGAAACAGAATTATCATAGAAATTTCTTTCTTAGTCACTTGTCTTTTTTTATCTGTGCAAGCAAATGAGATGAAGACCTCCTAGAAATTCACAGGCTCATATGAAATGCAATTTGCAATTTTGCTATGAGATGGCCACAACAGCAACTCACACAAGAGCAAGTGATTTACTTCTTCAAAAATCAAAAGACTGGTGAAAACAATTAAGAATAGATGCTGCTTGGGATTCCCACTGAGAATGTATTGGCTGGAACTAATTCCTAAAAGTGATTTATAGCCATGATGCTGACTCCTATTATTCCTGGAATGTTCACTGTAGGACATCTTTTGTGTACTTTTTGATAGCTCCTATCTTTTCACTTCTAATCTAATTACTTTTGGTCTTTTGCATTTTTCCTTGCTGTCAGGCCATTGTTCTTTGCCAGCATCTGTACACCGGGATAATTTGGCTGCAACTAATGGGTGAGCTTCTACAAGTGATGACATAACATGAAAGCAGAAACAATTGCAGTACTTTTTGGTAACTGTCTAAATCCTTTAATCATCTTTCTAGCAGACATTTAAGGAGAAAGAGAAGAAATGAGGCACAGGAAATGGCAATGAGAGGTATCATAGTTTGGTCTACCTTTATTGGTGTTCATTCACCCTTTGCAAAGTCACCTACCATTTATATGCCTTAGTCAGTCTGGAGAAGTAAATTATAATATCTGAATTCAGTAGTTGAAGGCTCTTAATAGAAAACCCTCAATTTAGTGTACAAAATCTACCTATATATACTGTAAATTCATGCATATGTATAAATCTCATTTTGCCATTTCATGCCTGTGTAAAATACATAGAATATACTTTTGAAAAACTGCACTTTAAGTGCATAAAATCCGTAACTTGGGTTAGCATAAAATCCTCTTGGAATTTAACAGAAATTTCCCTGTAACAGATATTTCTCCCCTCGTTAGTTCATTAAATTGAATTAGAATATTTGCATTTCTATAGCTCTTCGAGCATTTATGTTTGGTCAGCTATAAAAGTTGATGTTTATTATAACAAGAATGAACCTAGGCAACACTCAAATTGCATGGAGGGCACTAGATGCCTTCAGTTAACTATAATTTAATATTATGCCTGAAACAAAAACTATGATGAAAATTACCCATGTTATGTTGTCAAGTGAGCTTCACACTCCATAACTTGATGTTGTCTTATTGGCCTATTTCTACAAAAGTAGTGTTAAGATTAATCCATTAGTTGAATTCAGACAAAACATGCAATACATGAAAAAGTGAAGCATAATTCCTTCTTACAACCTGTGAAGTCAAGCCCTGTTCATCTAGCTTCAATCATCTTACAATAGATCAGTTATGAAATCCAACCACTGTATGTACCATTTATCTTTCCGACTATGGAAAGGTCCACTGTATTACATTAACTCATCAAACACCTTTCCATATTCACACAGATAAATTCACAGCTCATAGTTCAATAGAAATTCTTACAGTAGGCTGAACCTATGAGTCGTGTACTTCTCATTGCAGTTAGCACAAGAAAAGTATTACTTGCCAATGTTAAGTGCCCCTGAAACTATATCTAACAAGTACAGTTATTTCTCTTGTTTGACTGGTTTAGCCTCACACATCAGCTCATAACCAGGGGTGTGTATTATCTAATAGCCATTAAAATCATGCAGCCTGAACCTTTGTCTAGCAATGTGTTGTTTCTATAATGAGGGCACCCAAGTATGAATTCTGGCACTGGTTTGCACTTTATTAGCCTCACCAAATTACAGGAGGGAATTTTTATGGATCAACTCAGTAATTGGCCTAACAAAAATATGACACGTTTATGAAGCATTATGCCTTTTTCATTGAAGCTTGATGCAGCTTGCATTCAATCCATCAGCAATAATACAAATCAATATGAGCTTTTAAAATAGTAAATAAGATGGGATGCTATCGCTTTATCAGTATTGTATTTTGCTTTCCTCACAGCCTTGGATATAAATGTCACCTATAAATGTAAATATAAATAAATTATAAATAAACTATAAATGTTGCCCTTGTCACCTCACGGTTAGATTATTGCAACGTGTTCTACATGGGCTACCCTTGAAAAGTGTTCAGGGACTACAGTTGGTCCAGAACGCAGCCATGCGACCTGTCGTGGGTGCACCTAGTTACACCCACATTACACCAATTCTCCGCGAGCTGCACTGGCTCCCTATTGGTTTCCGGTCACAATTCAAGGTGTTGGTTATTACCTTTAAAGCCCTACATGGCTCAGGGCCAGGTTATCTTAGAGACCGCCTTCTGCCACATAGCTCCCAGTGACCGTTAAGATCCCACAGAGTTGGTCTCCTCTGGTCAGCTAAACAATGCTGGCTGGTGGGCCCGCGGGGATGGGCTTTCTCTGTGGCTGCTCCAGCTCTCTGGAACCAGTTACCTCCTGAGGTCCGGGCCATCCCCACCCTTCCAAAAAGCAGTGAAGACCTGGCTTTTCCGGGAGGCCTGGGGCCATTGATCTCACTCTTGTGATCTGGCAAGATCTGGCCATGAATGGTGTGAATGAGTTTTTAATGTTTTTAATGTTTTTAATTTTTCAATGTCTTTTTATAATGATTTTTTTAAATGTATTGTGAGCTGCCCTGAGTCTTCAGAGAGGGGCGGCAATTAAATTAAATTAAATTAAATTAAATTAAATTAAATTAAATAATTAAATTAAATTAAATTAAATTAAATTATTAAATTAAATTAATTAAATTATTAAATTAAATTAAATGTGTTGGAATTCCCAACCCCTAGAACAAGATGGATTTATTAGGAATAATGTTTCAATTAGTCCATGGGAATTGAAAGTTCTACTTTTTTTCAAATAAATGAAAGGTTAAGGCACCGGTGTCAAACTCGATCGTGTCACGTAACATATCGCCACCTATCATGATGTTTTTGCTTTTGTGGAGCCGGCATCAGCGTGGCCTGCAGGTGCCGCATCCAGCCCGCAGGCTGCCAGTTTGACATCCCTGGGTTAAGGGAAAGCTCTTATAACTCTGTTTCTTTAATAGTAGAGGTATATGGAGTTTTTATTTTAATTGTCTATAACATTTAATTGAACAACCAACTATAGATAGAAAAATGTCATGCGTTTTGTGTAATAACTCCCAATTTCTGTATCTGACTTTTTCTCAATTGGGAAAAATTTCCTGTCTTCTAATCAACAAAACTTGCCATGTCCTGGAATTTGTCCCTGCCTGTAAGGTCAGGTGTATTACAAATCCAAATGCTGGAGAGAAGCTTCGGTAGGCAATAATAATAATGATAGATCTTCAAGTTGATTTAATAAAAGCTAGATTTCTATTTACCAGGCTCAGTGTCAGCCGTCCCAATTTGGTCAATTAGAAAAGAAAGACTCTCGATGTCAGGATTAGCAAAAGGATACTTTACTAAAGCAAAATGGTTACAGTGTAGCAAAACTGGATTTAAACCTTCACATCCAAAGCATCTGGTTAACCTTTCCCTTCCCTCCCCACTTTCCCTTTCCTTTGATCTCTACTATCCAATTACATTCAAACAAATTGTTTTGGTAACAGTCCCTGGCTTGGTGGGCTGGATGGTGTTGCATTCCGTGGCATGACCTTGAATCGGCTGGTGGCTCTCACGGGACAGCACGATGGGTAGTTTTGATTCCCCTTATGCTAACTCCCGCTTTATCCCATCCTGCAGCTTCCAACCCCTGTTGCATATGGCAGATTGGCATTTTGCAAAGCATGGGTGGAGCAGCAGCATGGCAGTCTTGACACTCAAGTTTACTAAAAAGCAAATATATCTGTTTGCAGGTAACCTTCCCAAAGCCTGTTTTTTTTCTTAAGCAGATGCAAAACTTGCAGTTTCATTTTCATCAACTGCGCTGTATCTCCCAGATGCTTCTCCAATTTGCAGCCAACCATATAAGAGCAATATAACCTACCAACTTCAGGGCTCATTGAAGAATTAACTTACAGCCGTCCAAAGCCAATCAACAAGTATCTTCAGTTAGACAATTAAGAGGCATAGCTATCAATGCAGATCCAAAAGCAATAGAATAATTTTCTATTAAGGGTAACTTTCTATTAAGCTTTCCTATTGCATAGCAGACTGATTTATTTTATATTGAGATTTATATCAAGAATAATCACCATTTTTCCTTCCAGCTTAAGAAATAGAGTGGGACAAGCAATTATGGCTATGTCTCATTACAGCCATGTTACACCTTTGCTTTGTGAAAGGCACTGGTTTCAGTAGGCTTCCCAGTACAATTCAAAGTGATGATGATTACCTATAAAGCCCTTCATAGCATGGGGCCAGGTTATGTGATAGATCAACCCTCTCTAACAGTCTCTACTCAACCCACCACATCTGGCAGAAAGGCACATTCAACAATGTCAATTGGTAGGACCAGGAAGCATGACTTTGTCGGTTTCAATTCTTGCCTCCTAGAATAATATTCCTCCAAAGATTAGAATATTCTCAATCTTGCTGGCCTTTTGTAAAGCTTAGGTCTGTCTTTTCTTTCAAGCATCAGAGTCAAGCCCATGACTTGAATGTATTTGCTGTTGACTGGTTTATTCTTAGTGTGCCATTACATTTAAGTTTTACATGTTTTCTTTACAGTACCCTAAATTGTATTAAGTTTTTATTGCATTAGCCATTCAGACTTCGTTATATGGGATGGGCGGCTCTATAAAGTAAGTAAATAAATAAATATGTTTTCTATTCTTTATTATGTGAACTGAAAATTCAGAAATATATTGATATATCTGGAACAGCACATAGTTTCTGGCTACCTATTTGGTGCATTCCACCAGATCCACATATAAAGTGTTCAATTAATTACATGCCTATTTCACAAGAATCTTCCTAGACTAGCAGTTTGCACCTGAGTCAGACGAGGTTCAATAATATTCAAGGGGAGAGGGGGCACACTTTGCATTTTTGTGCCTATGTAAGGATTCCAGACTATTTCCCCACTTGATTCTTCCCCCTGGTTCAGCCAGTCTCTCTCCGACACCCTCCCCAATAAAGTAGTAATTGTTCTGGTGATCTAACTGAATAACATTTTCAGAGGCATAAACATGGAGAATGTGTTTTTTTGTTTTTTTGGCAGCTTTAAGCAAAACTTAATTTTTATGCATCAGTGCAAATGATTGGATTCAGAATTAAGTGTGAAACTGGCTTTGGATCAGTCTGTATTTCCCATGTATCAATAATGTACGAAAGATCCTTGATCTTATAGATCATCTCTGTTGTAAGGGGTGCCATTTTTCAAATTCAACTGCTCATCAACTAAGACTGCCCTAACTACCATAAAGCAGATTTTGCCACCATCTGTATCCAGAAACTGCAGTTAGTGAAAAATGTAGAGGCTGAATCATTTGCAAATGCTAAGCATTAAGTCACTGGTGTAAAGTCAATATTTAGACTCTTTTATGCCTCTTTACTTGAATTGTACTGATGGCTGGTTTCATTTTGGTTAAATCTGATGTAATATTGTAAACGGTTATTGTAAAACTATATTTTTGCATGGGATCTGGCTATCCGAAAGGCCACATTGTTCCGCATATTGCTTCCCACATTCCAGGCATCATTTGAGATGTTACATTTGATTCCCTTGGCTCATGAAACTAGGCACGCAGCAACAAGTTCTAGTACTTTTAGGGGCTTCATCCATCTTGTGGCAAGTTCTGTCAAAAGATATTTTGTCAGGACCGGAGAGCTGATTGCAGGCAGATTGCCTGAAACTGAGTAGGGTGACTTTTCTTTTAACATCGGGAAATCATGTAGATCTTTTCCATTACTGATTCCTCATATCCAGAGCCATTAACTATCTGCAAAATAAATGCTGCAAACAAATAGACCAAACTGGACTGACATCACAGCCATGGCAAAAATATAAATTCTAGTAAATAAAGCTTATATTAATAAGAACAAGAGTCTGGGGAAGTAAACATCCAAAGTACATATTCGGTGAATGTTTTTGCTTTATTTTCGTCATTTAATCTAAAATAAAGTTGTGTGAAATGTTCTCTGCAATGGGTACTTGGATGGGGCATTTCTCATACAACCTGGTTAAGATATAATCCTGGATACACTGACTGGTGATTCTCTAGTTTGAGGCTCACACAACATACAGTGCTGCCTGAGACAACAATAAAATAACATCAGTTACAAATAGCATATATAGAAATCAACTCAAATGATAATTGATAATCCTTGAAAGCTATAGATGGAACTGTGTCCTCCACTCATCTGGGGATTAGATAGCTCAATGGATAAACAAAGACCACAAAAAAACATTCCAGTTCTGTCTTCCAACAGCTTACTGCTATTCTATGTGATTTGCTCCTTTAAGTGGCCATCTCATCTTCATAATGTTAGAAAGACAGTGAATTCTTGTCAGACTTCTGCAATTCTATTTATGTTGATGTTATTTTCAAGGCATCAAGATATTTTCTTTGATCAATTTTCAAGGAATGGAAAACCCTACCAAAGGAAAGCTAATGGCCTTTATCCTCTCTCATCTCAGGTCTGATTCAGCTGCAAAATAGCATCAGCTTCAACATGTGTTCAAGGAAAAAAATGCTATCCATGGAAAGAATAGAAATAACAAATAGGCACTGGGAAAGTATAAATGCTTAGTACAAGAGTTAACATGCACTAATCTTATCCAAAATGTTACTAAGAAATATGTGAAGTTATTATCAGCACTTTTAGGAAGCAAAGGCTGAGACTAAGACACTAATAAATATTAGGGGAAAGAATCACTTGGAATTATTGGAGTAAGATCATGCAAAATACATCCATAAACCCAATAACATTTCTTTTAAGTACTTTTAAGATAACCAGATATTGTGGGCTATACAAAGATAATCGTGTAATTTTAATTTTCTTTTATGAATACATGTTCTTCAAGCCTCACACTGCAGAACTCAGCTGAAAGATAAATCCCAAATATGATCACACTTTCTGCATTGCATATCCATGTCAGGTATGTTCTCCATAGGAAATAACTACTAAACCTTGGTCTACAATAGTCTGCATCCAAATTAAAAGCCTCCCCATCTGTGGAAGTACTACACCCCAACGTTTCTACAAGCATGGCTATTGGTTTCCAAGTCTCTGGAAAGTGTGAATGGCTGACCTAGAAAAAGAATGTTTGTCCCATTAAAAAAAAAAAGCATGGGGAAGGGAAAATGAGGAGGGAGACATCTTAAAATATTTAGCCATATCATTTTATCTCCAAGCAGATTACTTTTTTCTTCTGTGGGTAAAATGAAGACTGTCCATTCATCAAAAAAGTAACCAGCTGTGGTTATGTTATGTAACACATTCAAGAAGAAAGAGAAAACAAGCACCACTAGATCTTCCATTTTACAGGCTTGAATTGTTGAGGGGAGAGGAGAGGAAGGGAAAATGGGAAAAGGGAGAAAGAGAAAAGGGGGGAAAGGAAAAGGAAAGGAAATGGGAAAAAGCTTCAGCAACAGTTTTCCACTATTTTGAAGATACAGCATGCATGCATTTATAAAAGCCAATCACCGGGAAGAAATTACCTCCCATAAATACAAGTTCTTTTACAGTTATAAAAACATAATTCTTAACATGAAGACTTGCGGCCAATTAAAAAGCAGCAGCGGTTACAGAGAGATTGTATGCAGCAGAAGGACAATCTCTCCCCCCACCCCCATCATTACCCCCAGCCATTTTTTTCCCTCCTCCCCTTTTGTCAGTTTCCAGAAAAAGGCAGGAAAAACCATTCAAGAGAATCCTGGCACAGCCGAGGAGAGAAAGAAGCAGATATGCCAAGTCCCCCTGCAGCATCACTTCCACTCCTAAGTTCAGATTTCCTTGAGGTCATTCTGTGAGTCAGACAGAAGCTTTCCTGATTCCTTGCTTTCCCTTCTCCCCCACTTGTGAACTTCGAAAGAGTCATGAGATCCAAGTAGGACTCCCAGAAGCAATCGATATGTAGACCCTATCCTGAAGTGCAGGGAAAGTCCATACACATTGAACTTGACAGTACATCTCATCGCATTTTGCAGTAACCTCCCAGAATCTGTGACAAGAGGAAAAGGCATTGAAACCCTGAAGCAGACACAGAGCTGAGGGACACATCAGGCTTAGACAGCAGATGCTGAGGTGTCTGGAATGGCAGTGTGCCAGGTGGCCAACTGTTTGGCTTTATCCATTAAGAGAAGGCAGTGGGAAACAGTGTCCATAGACCAGTGTTAAAATAAGTTCACTACCTGGAAGGAAGGGAAGATTGGAAATACCCTATATTTTACCCCAGACAACAAAGTACAGCAAGGGCAAGGATGCCACTCACAGTGGGCAACAATAACTCTGCAATCCCAGGCATGAGGTTTGTTTTGGAGAGGCATGCAGAATGATTTTTCTGGACTGTATTTAACCAGGAAAACTAAAACCTTTCTAGAAGATACAGAATTATCTGAATTCTGTATCTGTTAGGATGCTGGATTTTGTAGTCCAGTGCATTCTGAGACTACTAGTTTGGGGGAAGAAAAACTTAAGACACAATATTGCACAGTAAACAACCTTTCCTTGCATAGGCATTACCAGGAGACCTTGGTGTTTTAAAAAGAAAATACACAAAAGGCATTTCCAGTGTTTCTTTCTGCACCCCACCTCCACATTTTTCCAGATGTAAAAAACTGCATTACCCTCTGCCGAGTTCCTGCTATCCAACTTTGGCAACCTGCGTACAGTTGCAATCCTAAACGTTTAGATGCTCCTTCAGATAAGCTTTAGGTCAGAGAAAAAGCTCACCAGTACATAGCAGCATTCACTTATGCCAAGGTTCTAGCGATAGCTAAGGCTACATTCTAAACGCGATGAATTCCTCTGAGCATGTACAGAATGCCCTGAACACGTCCATCACCAATCCGATAGGGAGGAAAACAGAGGCGAAGGGTTTCAAGAGGATAATTTCTGAGGTTTTGAACGCCTCCCTTTAAAAAGCTTCCTTCGCATCTTAAAACACCTTAACATCTACCCCGGTGCACAGGTGGGGTTTCTTCGAGTAGCAGTCCACCCCACCCCCACCCCCGTCCTTCTTCCCGGGCTGCTGCTTTGCTCAATTTTCTTCTCGACTCCAACTCACCCTCTCCCCCACCTTTGCAACCCAAATCTGGGGGGTTTCTGCAACTGCTCCAGAAAGCGTGCGCACAGGTGGGCCGTGGGCACCTCGAGCTTGGCGGCCAACAGGAGAGGGGGGGGGAGAAAGAAAAAGAAGAAAGAAAGACCAAAGTTGCTTCCAACACTTACACGAAGACGCCGAAGAGCAGGACTCGAATCCCGATCTCGATAGCTAAATCCCGCATGGTTTAATAATCCAAGGCGAGCGGGCAGGATCAGGCGGGGGCAGTGGGGGGAGCTCGAGCGGGGCGGCTGGCGGTGGCTTCACAGCTTCCCCGGGAATCCCACGTATCCTGGCAGAGCCGGGGGGGCGATGGGAAAAAGAAGCGCCGCCGCCTGGCCCCGGAGCCGCTCTTCTGGAGAGCCGCCTTCCCCCCTCCCGCCCGAGTGCCGCCGCGCTGCGCCCAGAGCCAGCGCCTCCGCCTCCATTCATTCCCAAGGCCGGCAAGAGCCGGGATGATTCAGGCCACCGCCTGCGCTCCCCCGAACTGCGGACAGGACGGAAGGCGCCGAGAGAAGCGCCCGATTGCGCTCGGCGGAACTGAGCCGATCTCTTCGCCGCGCCACTCGGGGCGCCTGCTCGCCTGTTCGCTCGCTCGGTTGGTTGGTTGGCTGACGGGCTGACGGGCGGGCCGACCCACCTGGGCTTCCCTGCTCGGGTGGCCAGAGGACGGAGAGCGGAGGCGGAGGCTCCCGTGGCTTTCTAGCGCAAGCTGGGCTGAGGGGATCCTGGGGGATTTCCATGCCCCTCCCCGTCTGAGAGACACACTATCTGTTGCCGGCGCTGTACTTAAAAACTCTTTTAACTCCGGCACGTTTCGCTCTTACGACGGCTGCCCCTGCTGGTTTTCTTCCACATCACCTTTCTTTTTTAAAATAAAAAAAAGCCAGAATCAATTTTCAGAAACAACAACCGGGGCTGGCAAGAGTTTTTTCTCCTGGTTGCGGTTGGGATGTTGTTACTGTTGTTGTTTTTAATCTCTAAAAGCTACAGTGGCAACGCTAAACCTGCTCACCTGGACGTCACGTCACCCATTGATATTTCGGGGTGGGGAGACCCGTCTATTGAGATAAAAACAAAGGCGTCGCTTCCTTCCAGTCTGTGGCAAGGAGGCTTGTTTCCATAACAGCCCGTTCAAAGGCAAAGAGAGCAGACGGAGCAATTTTTCTTACGAATCTGGTACTGCTAAGTGGGGACGGGGTGAAAATTGGATAACTTCTAAGGCTTCCCTTAGTGTTTTCCCAACACATTTTAGTAACCTTATGTTGTGATTCCTATAAAAATGTTGTTTTTTATTTTAAAAAAGTGGGGGACTGCAATATTTTTAAAAACCCTAAAACTGTACCATGTTTCCCTGAAAATAAGACCCTGTCTTATATTTTTTTGAACCCCGAAATAAATGCTTGGCCTTTTTTTCTGGGGAAGTTTTATTATTTTGGGGCGCATGGCTCAAGATGGGTCTCCTCTTGCCATTTTACCTGATTTCCAGCTCAGCATTTAATTATTTTTGGGGGCAGGCTTATTTTAACACATGCACTGAAAAGCCTGATTGGGCTTATTATCAGGGAATGTCTTATTTTCGGGGAAACAGGGTATTCAATATTTAATATCTATATTATATTTATATTATAAATATAAAGGGACGCAGTGGCTCAGTGGCTAAGACGAGGAGCTTGTCGATCGAAAGATCGGCAGTTCAGTGGTTCGAATCCCTAGTGCCGCATAATGGGGTGAGCTCCCGTTACTTGTCCCAGCTTCTGCCAACCTAGCAGTTCGAAAGCACGTAAAAAATGCAAGTAGAAAAATAGTGGGAAGGTAATAGCCTTTCATGTGCCTTTGGCATTTAGTCATGCCGGCCACATGACCACGGAGACGTCTTCGGACAGCGCTGGCTCTTAGGCTTTGAAACGGAGATGAGCACCACCCCCTAGAGTCGGGAACGACTAGCACATATGTGCGAGGGGAACCTTGACCTTGACCTTTTTATTTATATTATATTTAATGTTCTGTTCCATAACAAGATTTTAATACCATTTTGATCACCCAAAATCACCTCTGAGATTTCAAGTGATGCGCAGCATTTTCTATATGGAATTCATCTGAACCTGGGTCCACATCCCATTTATTAAAACATACCTTCAGCATTGGGTTAAATATATTACTTAGGTTGAACATGGGGGAGGGCGGCTGCTTTTGTTTGTTTGCCTTGTTGACAAGAGATGAGAAACAAGAGAAAGAGAAACATTTTCTTTCCAAAAACAACCTACTGGCTGAATTGCCTTAATATTGATAGAGCACTTTATCACTGCTAAACCTCTTCATATTTTGCTTACTTAAAGCTTGAAATGATTGCAATTGCTACTCGTGCTTTAAAAGTCAAGGAAATTGTAATTTAAGAAAGCAATCTTAAATATCACATTGTTTTAAGATGGAAGGATTGTTTGCTCTCAGGTTCACTAATGGTTTTGATGGTCAAGCTCTGTGCAACAGTTTGCCTTGGCCCCTGTTGAATATATATTTGATTCAACTGTAAAAGACATAAAGCTCCCTCCAGATTCCATCTGTTATATTGCTTGTCCAAGCAGAAACCTGAGGGATTTCTCTATGCCGCATTGTGACATATAGCACTGCATGAATTAATCATATAAATATAAAAATCAGACTAAAGAGACCTCAAGCTGGTGACTTTGGGCCTTTATCCATCAGACATACAGTAATTAATTGTCAAAATGGAAAATGAAGATTGAGTCTGAAGGAGGCATACCTAAGTCTAACAAATACCTGTAATAAGTAAGGTGTTATTGAATCGGGAACAAAACCTGTCCTTCATGTCATTCAAGAAATGGATTTTATGCAGACATCAATTAATCTTTTTAGTATAAGATTAATATATAATAAAATATATATTAACATATAATAATATTAGTGGATGCCTGTGCTTTGCTACGAAACTATGTGGTCGGGCTTGATAAATTGACACTTCCAGCCTGAAACTTAATGTAGAATGTGTAACTCCGTAGCATCAGGGTGTGTTAATATAATGCAACTGGCAGTAGGAATAGAGGAGGAGGGGGAGTAGAATGTCACATCCAGCAGCATCTATTGGTATTCATCTGGCTAGCATCCTGTCTGTGTGTGAGAGAGTTGAGGGGTGTTAGAAACTCAAACAGTATTTGCTGTGTGAGCAAGAAGGAGATAGGAAGAAGTCTGGGTGCGTCTTAGCTCAACTGTTCTGTAGTAAAGCTGCTTTCTGTTGTGAAAGTAAAACTGGTCTCCTCTGCTTGTGTTTTGCATTTGGAACAGATTTCTTTTGAGGTGGGGAGGGGGAGTAGAACTCCTTAGCATGAGAGGGCTGTTTGGAAAGTGAAACAGTATTTGCTGTGTGAGCAAGAAGGAGACAGGAAGGAGCCTGGCTGTGGCTTAGCTCAAGTGTTCTGTATTAAAGCTGCTTCCTGCTGTGAAAGTAAAACTGAAAGTGAAACTCCTCTCCTCTGCTTTTGTTTTGCATTTTGAACAGATTTCTTTTCAGGTGGGGTGGGGACAGAACTCCTTAGCATCAGAGCATATTAATAATAATACAGGAAACACTAATGCTCTGATGGTCATTTCGAAAAATCCTTTCTTAGTGAGCACCTAGAAGCCAAGAGGAACATATGTGGCAAATGTCAAGTTTGTAGACTTTACGGTTCTGGAGATTTCGTGATTACGGCGTGAGTGGTTTTCACTTTTATATACAGTATATAGATATACTTACAAAATAATAAATATATTTTATTATTTGTACCAAAACAAGTCCAGTACAAAAATTTCAATTTCAATTTCAATTTAATTCAATTTATATGCCGCCTCTCTCCGAAGACTCAGGACGGCTCACAATACATTTAAAATCCTAATAAAAAATAACCTAACAAATTCCAAAAAGTAACATTAACAGTTTAACAGCTTAATTCATGGTATCCTTCTGTTAGCAAGGCTGGATATGACATATTTTTTGTGGCTAATTTTTATCAATTAATGCACATACGACATTATGCCAAGGTTTTTGTAGGGTTATACACATGCAGTCATGACTGACAAAGAAGAGGGAAATGCAAATTAAGGAAAGAGAATTCATAAACTACCTATTAAATCAATATGCTATTAATTGAACTAATCTAGTACTTGTGTCATAGAGTGGCCAAACAAATGCATTCTAGAAGCTTACATATATGGCCAAGAAAATGCCAACCTTTTTTCACTGTCACTTCCTAGCAGGTGATACTTAAAACATGTTGTAAACTCTGTTTATTCAACCCTAGAATTAATTTTTGAAATTCTCTTGCTTCGACTACAGATAAAGATCTTTAGTCATTTAAAGGTCCATGGGCTTTTGAGCAGGTTAAGTCTATGAGACAATGAAGAAAAACTCACATGGAATCAGAAAATATCACTGATACCTATCAGAAGCGTTCTGGTTCAGGTCTAATTTTATCCTGTATTTATGACATGGAAAAGGAGATAACATTAAACTTCACTGATGTACAATCTTCTAAAAATCCCAGATAAAAGTAAACATGATAGGCTAGTCAACTGAAAATCCTGACATAACCTAAATGTTGTCTAATTGGAGAGTTATTTTCTATTCCAATTTCTTCATGTAGGAAGCTTTATGTAAAATTCAAAGGACGAGGCTTTAAACTTATGTGTTGAAAGTCCAGGAATATCTACCTTAAATCATACTGGAGGTGACCTGCATCACAAGAAACAAGTGTGCAATCAAGTAGTTATATATATTGCAGTGGTTTAAAGACAATTTTCTCTACTAAAGCAGTGAAATCAGTGGAAATGGGGAATACAAGAAAGAAACAAAATAATATTAGAACAGACTAAATAACTGAAATAGACATGAACATAAGTCTTGGACTTCTGTGGGAGGTATGGCAAATTGAAGAGGAGCAGATGCCTGTGGCAAACACCAAGAAACCAGGTTCTTTCAAACTGCTTTGGATAAGGAGAGAATAGGGGATTGCCACTTATGCTCCAGTCGGCTGTTGCCCACAAAGAGACTGCAGGACAGTGGTGTTCTACAGCTTTTGAATGCCAGGAAATGATGGGATTAGCCATCACACTTGCAACCACAACAGAGACTTTTAAAGGGCACTAAGTTCACAGACCTCATTTTCTAATCACTTTTAGAAATTGTTCATTAACCAACTGCTAAACTATTAAGACATCTTTGGCATGACAAGTTTGAAAAAGCAAGGTGAGTATCCCTTTAATCCTAAATGAAAGAAAGCTTTAATTATAAGTTTAAGTATTTAAGGAATCTAAAGTAAACAGGAAAAAGAAATAGGATCTTGATCTTATCAAGTTATAAATAAACTAAGGTCCAAATAAAATTGGAATATTGAAACCTTTACAATAAGATGTTAATATTAATTATTATAAAGTAGTCACAGTTTATTGTGGGAAATAGATCCTGTTCCTGGTTTTTACAAGACACAACATAAATTATTTCATCATTTCAAAAACTGGACAGTAAAGGGACTAAAGATTTTAGGCAGGAGAAGATATGCAAGATGGTTATGACAATAAAAATACTAAAGAAAGATTTTTGAAGAATGGAATCAGAAAATAGTAGCCAAATCTCAACAATGTCAACAATTATGTCTGCTTATGTGGACAGTCTATGAACAAAAGATATGATATGATTAAAGAAATGTCAGATATAGAACAAATGTTATCTGACAAATTTAAAATGGTATCAAAAGTGGATGTACAACCAGTAGGCCAACAGAGTGATTTAGAAAAGGATATTTGACAAGAAATTGGATGAGGTTTTAAAATTTCAAAAGGAAATATAAATGACAAACCAAGACAGTGACATGGATAATTTTTTCCATTAGACTTACAAAAGAAGCTGGTTAAAACCTTGAAAATTGCCCTGTGCAATGAAACGAAGAAAAAATGAAATTAAATCCTACAACAATATTTGTTGAAATCAAATATTAAGACTGTTAGAAATAAAAAGAAGGGATATAAAATTGGTTCATTTGACCAAGCTTAAAATAAGGTATATTGTTACTTCTGGCTATCCTTTTTGCACTTTCTGCGGATACTAGAGCTGAAAATATGATGTTTTATAGATTTGTTTTTAGATAAGAAATAGAGTACTTGGATAAAGAGATGAATGTAACAGTAGGCAGAGAGAAGAGTTACTAAATTGGTTTATGCTGTGATGATGGTTGGAAGTCACTTCTTTATTTATTTTCTCTGTCTTCATTATATTCCAACTTTTTCTTTTTGCTTTTCTTTTCCTTTTTCCTCTTTCCTCTTATCTTTTCTTTAACTTTAGTTTGTGTTGCATTTTACTATTAAAATTCTTCATAAAAATATAGATGGATGAGAGAGGAAGAGAAAAAGAGGAACAGTGGAATACTCCTTTATTTCCTGCTCAATTAGGGTCAGTGATGGGATTCAGCCAGTTCGCACCACTTCGGGAGAACCGGTTGTTAACTTTCTGAGCAGTTTGGTGAACTGGTTGTTGGAAGAAATCATTAGGGCAGAGAACTGGTTGTTAAATTATTTGAATCCCACCACTGATTAGGGTTAACACATGTTCAGAGTTCATCATAGAGACGATATCTGGGGAATGATAATCTGCGTATTCTTCTTGAATTTATTATTCATTTAATTCTTGAATTTATACTTTACCTTGTCATTCAATAGGATCTCCTTCATCATTACTAAGGAGTAGTGCTAGCACCAGCATTGCCATAAGTATTCTCTTCTTCACCTTTTCAAAAAAGGAACAAATAACCTGTAAACAAATAATTTAATTTTCATCAGTTGTGCCATTGTATTAAAAAAAAAAGATATACATGAGTAGGTTTTGGTAATGATGGTGAACTCCATCTGTTTAGGCTTCTCAGGATGAGCTCAATTTATCAAGTGCTTTAAGAGCACTATTGTGTTTTTCCAAAAACATAGGTTTGTCACACTGTTGGACGCTTATACAAGGGTATGTAGAATCATATGTGTAGTATACATAAGTAAGATTTTAAAACGCCATTTCGAAGGGAGGCATGTGTATTTTCAAAATAAAAACAAGATAGGAAAACATAGGGTCAGGTTGTTGACATCTAAACAATTAAAGCACTTAATTTGCAGTGTGATCCTATAGAGATAATCCAAGCACCAGTTAATTTTCCTCCCAGAAAAGTGGATGGGATCAGTTTTAATTTTTATAATCCCACTAGAAGCATGAAGCAGTTATCCAAACACTTCAGTCCCAAAATAAATGTTACAAGAAGAAGATTGATCATATCTTTATGTTCTAACTGCTCATATATATGGCAATAAAGACTTAGAGAAAGGGAGAAGACAGGAACATTTGATACTTTTTCTATAATTATGAGCTGTTTATAAAATAAAATGCAACACAAATGTTAATTATTATGGAGCTGCAAATATATAGGAAAAGAAGAAGATGGTTGAAATGTTTTTGTTTAAACATACAATCTTTGTTCAAAAGTATTTTATCTGTCATTGCAGGCTAAATATCCTATATGATACAGTATTATTTTTTTTATATAGTAAAAGCCAAATGCCTGATTTCTCTCTCCTTGGGGCAATAGATGTAAATCAAAACGTCAGAAGTAATGTTGTCATTCTCATATTGCAATTAAATATAACAGAGGAGATTTCAAAGAAATAGCTGCCAGTTTTCTTTAGTCAAATATTCCCTTTGATGATATGGGGGAATCTTAGAATTATAAATAGGTTGTTTACTTATGCTTGTGTTTCCAAGTTCTCAGCATCAGCAAGATTCTGCATTGCATACCTTATTCTTTGTAATTTGCATTTTCAAACATAATATGAGTAGGCTTCATCCAGGGCAGGACTGAGCCAGAGTCCATTATCCCACCTAGCAGAATAAACAAGAGGCATAAGTGATTTCGCATTCCATTACCATTGACTGACACCACTATATTTTTATGCAGGTCATTGTTGCATGCTACTATGTTTGATTGCAATAGTCTCTTCTCTATTAGATATCCCATTCCCAAACTTTTGCTGCAAACAGTGCATGCTCAGACCAGTGGTGAAATCCAATTTTTTTTACTACCAGTTCTGTGGGCATGGCTTGGTGGGCATGGTAGGGGAAGAATACTGCAAAATCTCCATTCCCACCCCACCAGAGGTGGCTTTTGCCGGTTCTCCGAACTACTCAAAATTTCCTCTAGTGGTTCTCCAGAACCTGTCAGAACCTGCTGGATTTCACCCCAGCCTCAGACTCCATTCATGTGAATGGTTTTAATGCTCTAAATCTCCTGATTTCATTTTGGTTCACTTAAACTAATCAAGATCAATGGGTCGACTTTAACTTTTTTAAAAAAATGCTGGTAGCTTAAAAAAGCATAGGAATAGTTTTCTATGTGCAAGATACACAAGAGATGTGCAAGAGCCGTGGTGGCGCAGTGGTTTGAATGCAGTACTGCAGGCTAATTCTGCTGACTGCCGGCTGCCAGCAGTTTGGCACTTCGATTCTCACCGACTGAAGGTCGACTCAGCCTTCCATCCTTCTGAGGTCGATAAAATGAGGACCCAGATTGTTGGGGGCAATCGGCTGACTCTGTAAACCGCTTAGAGAGGGCTGTAAAGCATTGTGAAGTGGTATATAAGTGTAAGTGCTATTGCTATTGTTATCTATAGGTATAGATATATAGGAGAAAGGTGCATTTATCATGCCAATCTTGCTTTGCAGTTTAATCTTTGGGTGGCTTCATTTCTTGACTCAATCTCTTGTCACTTGTAGCTCTGAAGTTATTAAGTATCCACTCTACCAGAGGATAATGCTGCAGGGCAAATGTACCTTAATTTGAAATGACATCATGTACATTACCATCCTTCATTAAATCTAACGTTACTAAAGTTCACCACTGCCTTCCAGTCCTCAGATTATAAAAGGAGAGATGAGGAGGTTTAGCTCTTAACTTTTCTCCCCTAAATTAAAAATTAACAACTAGAAAAGCATCATTAATAAAAGTTGAAGAAAACTATCAAAACTAAACAATTTTTAAAAAATACAATAAATTGGGAAAAGAGCTATGTGTATTTTTTTCATTTTATTAATCAATGTTATTAAATTTCAAAGAGGTAAAATACAGTTAACGCAACAGAAAAAAATGGCAGGAGAGAGAATGCAAAGAGAAAAAGTTTAAAAAGTGACAAGAAAAAAATTATGGGGAAATATTCACTTCCAATTTTCTTCAGTACACATACGAATTAAAATAAACTCTTATTCTGAATTATAACAAAACACAGAAACATCATATAAAAAATACAAATTAAACAGTCAAAACAGTATTAAAATTATATAACAAAATAATTTTTGATTATAAGTTTAAATATAAGAATATACAATATGTCTAATAACAGTAAAATACACAATAATTTTATAATCATAAGAGAATCATCAAACCCTAATTTTTATCTTTCTCAAACAAGAAGTTCAAAAATGGTCTAGAAACAAAGCTAGACTTTTATCTTTCACCAAAGGAGTCAGTTTTGCCATCCCTGCTGGTTCCATTAATTTCAGAACCCATTCTTCACTTGTGGGAATTTGTGTATATGTTTATTTCTGTGCATAGAAAAATCCCATCTTTTCTTTCGATCTGCTTATTCACGATACCTAAAACAAAGTTTTAGTCAGTTCACTTTTACATCAATGTTTAATATTTTCTGAATCAAACAATATATCTGATTCATACTTTTTGGCAGTCTTACATGTCCATCAAAGATGATAAAAGATGTTTCCACACTGATTACATTTTCAACACTCATTTTATATTCCCTTATACCTTTTTGACAATGCTTCAGGAGGTAAATACATCATCATTGTGACACATCATTTTATAAGAAAAAATGTTTTAAATTATAGTTCAGTGAAAATTTCAAAATCTACTTACATATTTTCCCATTTATCAAGCATAATATTTTATCCAAAGTTTTTTTGTCCATTTAATTACATATTCTTTAACATTTTCATCCTCCTGGTTCATTTTTGATAACAATTTATATACCTTGACAATAATGTTCATCATTAATACATAGGTTCCTTTCAAAATCTGTTTCTTTATCTGCAAAACTATTTTTTTATCCAGTTTAAACCTTTTTCCTAATTGTAAATAGCTAAACTATTGAAAAATATAACCCTCCATTTCCAACTATTTTCTTGTTTTCAAGATAGGTTATCCTTCAGTAAAGATCATCATAAGTCAACCAGGTTTGTCTAACTATCATTTCTTTTCTTGCCGAGAGTAGCAAAATTCTTAAAAACACACACTCAATTTTGCTGGCTAATAGCCATTATAAATAAAATTAAATTGACGTATTTATCTTCAAACAAAAAGTGTACAGATGAAAATAATCTGTTTGGAATAATATTAATATGATGAACAATTATTTGAGTAAATTTTTCTGAATTTATCCATTATACAGTTTTTCAGAATTATATTAAAAGGTATATTAACTTTTTAGCCAAAGCTGTTTCTCATGTCCTTAATCCCATTCAGCCAATGAAAGCTGTAGCAATAGCACTTAGATTTATATATCGCTTCACAGCGCTTTACAGCCTCTCTAAGCCGGTTAAAGAGTCAGCCTATTGTCCCTGACAATCTGAGGTTCTTATTTTACCCACCTCAGATGGATGGAAGGCTGAGTCAACCTTAAGTTGGTCAGGATCAAAGGAACCAAATTCCTGTAAATGTGAGCAGAGTTAGCTGAAATATTGCATTCTAACCACTGTGCCACCACCTCATTGTACTTTGGTTTCTCCAAATTTTTTATAATTATTAAAAAGCTGACCACCACCCTCCTATTTTCACCACATTTCACCACATTGTGAGATGAGAAACAAAGTGATTGGCCCAGGGGTGGGTTCTACTTACCTTTACTACCAGTTTGCAATGGGGCCATGCGTGCGCACTCGCTTCACTTGCACGCATGTGTGCTCTTCTGCGCAAGCGCAGAAGCTTCTGCCCTTGCACAGAAACAGTTTCATGATGTAAGGATCAGTGGGCGGAGCCTCCTGCCGGTTTTACTACCGGTTCTCTATAACTGGTGCGAACCGGGGCAACCTACCACTGGAATGGCCCAAAGTCAAACAGCTGGCTTTCATGGCCTAAAGACAGGACTTGAATTCATAGTCTCTCACTCTTCAGCCTGGGGCCTTAATCACTAGACCAAACTGGCTCTCCCTTTTGTGGCATTACCTTAGCTGTGGGGGGGGGGGGGGTTAATAGAAGAATATAAATTGATACTTTTGGCAGAGCAACTAATTCTAAGCATGAACAAGCTTCGTCAGATGGCTACCAGCTTTCAGAAATAAGCTCTGTAACCTATCCAGGGGTGAAATGCTACTGGTTCACACCAGTTCGGGTGAAGCGGTAGTATAAAAAAGCTACCGGTTCAACCGAACTGGTATTTCTGATGATCCTGCTTTCTAGCAAATCTAAATCATGTGGCACACTTGTCCCCCCCCCACTCTTCTACTTACCATCTTAAGCCTCCTTTTTCCATGCGCAGCGTGCATTTGAAGTGCAGTGCAAATGTGCATGCAGCGTGCATTTGGCACGCACCGTGCATGCGCTGGCAGTGAACCAGTGGCAAACCATTGAACCTATCTAGTCACCTTCTTTCGTTTTCAGCCTCAATTGTAGGTTCCTGTTTCTGCATGAAATCATATAATCAATGAAATGGATAAAATGTCCTTTCTTATGCCTTTAAAAGGTACCATTTTCTGGGAGTCAAATGACACAACAGAAGATACTTTGACCTGCCTTTTGACTCCTAGTCTAGCATACCATAACTGAAAAAATCCTACTCAAGAGAAATGATTTCAAAAGTCTCTTGGTAAGAATGTTCACTTAGAGGCAGTTTATATGTCATGATGAAATTTATCACATTTTTAATATTCAAGGCCATTTGCATTGTTGTTGTTGTTTTATAAATGTTGATGATCATTGCTAACAAATGCACACTTCTGTATGCAAATGCTGAATGAGTCTGGTAGGGGCTGGAATCCACTTTTTAATAATTCTTCCTGTGCACAAAAACACGTAAGTGTAAGGACATCACAGGAAAAACAGTTCACAGCCCTCCGGCTCCTGAAAGCAATTGGAGCAAAGACTAGAAGGTGTGACTTCTCAATAGCCACATTAGTCCTCTGAAATAATCTCCCAGATGGAATCAGACAGGTCCCTCCATTGATTGCCTTCAATGATGTAGACATTGAAAATAGAGTTATTTCCTGAAAGCTGAGAAATTGCCAGCTATTTATGATCAATATGAAATTTTTGATGATAACGATTGTTATACTTTCAGATTATAGTATAGTTAATACTGTGACATGCATGTTTGGAAGCATCCTACATCATGCAAATAGGTTTTGTGGGGTTTTATGTGTGTATGTTGTTGAGGGTAAAACTGCCTTCTACAAAGTGGTGCAACGGACCAGACAGCGAATAGATACGTTGCTTAGCAAAACACACAGATACTCACAGACTCTGAACGTTCAAAGAAAAATAAACAGTCTTTACTTGTAGTAAAAAAAAAAAACAAACTTGGCTTCTCAAAACAAAGATAACACTTCTTCAAATAATCACGGTTCAACACAAAAACATAGTTTGCTTACAATTCCAGTTCTCTTCAGTAACACAGACACAGTTCCTTTCAGCAGTTCAATCTTCTAATAACAGGAGCAGAAATGAATGAACTTCCTGCCTTCTTTTATGTCTGCTTAGCACAGCCAATTAGTCATCTTTGTAGCAGTTAAAGGTACAGAACATAGTTTTCTATATATTACCTACCCAACCGTAGGATAAGCATCCAACATGTGTAACAAGAAAGAAAGACTAGGGGTTTTGTGTGTGTGTGTGTAACAAGAAAGCAATATAATAAATAAATATTACTTGGTAGAACACAGCACAGGTGTAATGTTGTTTATGCTTACATTTGGCAGTGAAAGAGGCAAAAATTGATAAGAGCTGTGGCAATTTTGGTATTAGCCTACGGTTAGTCATTGACTTACAACTGGTTGTTTAACAGCTATTCACAGTTATGATGGTCTGGAATGGGTGCTTTACAAACTGTGAAGTATTTCTGGCCATCATTAAACATTGTGCCAATCTTCCAAATCACATAAATGCATTTCAAGTGCTTGGCAACTGTTCGCATTTTCAAATGGTTAACAGGGCCTTTTGATCATTTGCAATCTTCTCTGCCGGCTTCCCCAGAAAGTCAATGGGGAAGTCAACAGGGAAAGTGGCAAGTGGAGGGCACATTGATTTTGAGATCTATTCCTTCAGCACACCAAGGGACTTCCTCTCCCTCTATTCTGGAGGAATAGACCTCAAATCTGGGAAAAACACTAGCACCATTGTTCTGAGCTCTTCAAAATGATGGCGTTCCCTAGCATTTTAGTTTCTGCCTCTGTGGAATTCTTCTCACAATCATTCTCTCCAGTGGGGCAGGAAAAGGACCCAGGACTCCTATGTATTGAGGGAGGCCAAGGCCTTCTCCCCACTCCACCACAACTAGGAGGTTTGGACCCTTTCTCTGGCACTCTGCTTAAAGACCACAACTGGGAGAGCCAGAATTGTGATCATTGAGCAAGGAGGCACATAGCATCTCTCTTAATAACCACTGCACTCCACTGCCAAGATTCCAGACCCAATTGTGGTTGTAAGTGGAGGACTAACTGTATACTACATGAAACCTTTTGGCAAGCTACAGGTGAATTGGCTACATGCACCTAATATTTATCTACCAATTTCCCTAACTTGGTATCTTGTAGATGTATTGGATTGCAATTTCTGTAATCACTGTTTTGGGGGAAAGAGTAATAACCATTTGAAACATAAAGAATATTTTCTATCATGGTCTGACCATGACATTGTGCCCATTTTGTTGGTTGCCAGTTTGCTTCTGAAAAGCTCGCATGGCTATTTTATCTCCATTATTTATGAAAACAGACATTAACACTTCACATTAACAAAACAAAATTTCCTTTGTGATACATATTATATTATGCTGCTAAGCTATATTCACTCCTTGTTTTATATTTCTTATTTATGTATCCAGAGGATTGTAAATTGATTTTTCAAAACGAAATGAAGTTTGATGTGCTGATTATGCTTATTGGCTATTTCATTTGAACACATCTTCAAGTATAAAAGAGGAGGGAAACCATTAAGAGAGCTATCCTTTACTGCCAAAGGATTTCTGTTCTAATGCCTGACATGTGTTTTGCTGCTCAAAAGAACCCCTACAATATCACTCAATCATGGTTAAAGAACCCTTTAAATATTTTCTAATCAGAGTTGCATAACAATTCAAGAGCTGGTGTTTATATTTCTTCCTATCAGAAGGACCATCTTAAGATATTTTGTTATCTACAAATCCTGTCCATTAAACAGATATATTGAGAGCTACTTATAATTCTTTTTTCCATATCACCAAGGGAACAATGTCCTTCAGCACATTAGAGGAAAAACAATCTCATTTTGATGACTGCAGGACAAACTTCAGGGCATATATTCTATTCTATTCTATTCTATTCTATTCTATTCTATTCTATTCTATTCTATTCTATTCTATTCTATTCTATTCTAAATGGTGGGTTACCTTCACCAGTGACTGTGATTGCCTATGATCACACATACCCAGGCCAGGATTTTAACCATTGTTTATTACATACGGTTATCTGGCAAAACAATGGGCTGGTCATTCACCTAAGCCTCTACAATTAATCACATCATCTCAATATACTCAATAGTGCTTACTCTTGAATTCTTCCCCGATAGAGGTTCCTTTAGTCTGTAAGGCACAATGGGGACATGTCATTAATGTGCACTTCCTTCCAACATCCAGTGTATCTTTAAAACAAAAACATTTATCAAAGTCATTAAGTAGTTAATTAGACAGCCAAGTTTATAATTCTAAACCCACTTTTCCACTAGTAACACCCTTGAATTCAATTGGATTTTCTTGTCAATAGACATGTATATGTAATCTTGACTACATTCCAAGATTAGATAAGATTCTAATTCACACATTATTTTACTTCCTTCACTTGGGGCACCTATTTTTCAATTGTAAAAGTTCTTCAAGAGACTTAATGTCAGGGTCAAAATAATTAATGCAGTCTAAGAATATTTAATACTAAAATACTTAGTAACAATAAAACCTCATTTTAAAAAAGGCTAAAATAAATTAATCCAGGTGAATAGCATAGATTAGTTTAATGTCTTGCCAGCAATTGTAATGGCAGTTTTGAAATTCACAAATCTGAAATAAGCCTGTGAACTTGGGATTGCCTCCAATTTAAAGAAGGAACACGGTCGTCACTTGCATTGAAATTCTGAGTCTAGGTTTAGTAGGGGAGGCTTTTATCAAATGAATGCTGATCTCAATAGAATCAAACATATTTCAATATATCACAGCAAAGCCTTGATAGTTTAAGATAAAGTTGGGCTCAAATTTCCATCGCCTCATTTTGTAAAGATGAGTCAGTAATTGAGTTGTACTTTACAATCATTCTGTGCAGATATTCCTCAGCAATAGTCTTGATTGCTAAATAAAGATAGATTTTATTTTTCTTTTTACATTAGCTATTATTCATTCCAGGATTGATTGCTTTATCATGAAAAGCACAATCATTTTTCAGACATGGAATGGCAGGAGTATAACTATATCCTGCCTAGAAAAATCCTGATCTCAGAGTTAACAGTTATAACTGGTATATTATCAAGGGTAATCATTTAAATGATTTAAACATGACTTCCCTGAATCAAGTACAATTCTCTGGGTGTCCAGCATATTAAACCACAGACCATAGTTAGTCAGCTGGCGCCATCACTGACTATTGGGGGCGAATCATTGGCCCCCACGGAAAGGGCTCGCAACTTGGGCGTCTTCCTGGATTCACGGCTGTCTCTAGAAGAGCACTCGACGGCCGTGACCGGGAGGATTTTTCATCAGGTTCGCCTGATTCGCCAGTTGTGTCCCTTTCTTGATCGGGACTCCCTACACACGGTCACTCATGCCCTCGTCACCTCTCATCTGGACTATTGTAACACCCTCTACATGGGGCTCCCCTTGAGGTGCACTCGGAGGCTCCAACTGGCGCAGAGTGCGGCCGCGCGGGTGGTTATGGGAGCAACTTGGAGCTCCCATGTAACACCTCTCCTGCGCGAGCTGCACTGGCTCCCGGTGGTCTTCCGAGTGCGCTTCAAGGTTCTAGTTACCACCTTTAAAGCGCTCCATGGCTTAGGACCTGGTTATCTACGGGACCGCCTGCTACCACCAATAGCCTCCCACCGGCCAGTACGCTCCCATAGAGAGGGGCTCCTCTGGGTGCCGTCGGCCAAACAATGTTGACTGGCGGCCCCTAGGGGGAGAGCCTTCTCTGTGGGGGCACCTACGATCTGGAACGAGCTCCCCCCGGAGATACGGAGGATCCCGGATCTGCGCACCTTCCGCCGCGCGCTTAAAACATTTTTATTTCATCAAGCTGGCCTGGCCTAAATCTTCTCCCTTTTAAAATTTTTAGATTTAAATTTTATTCACTAATTTTAATTTGTTTAATTATGGGATATTTTTAAAATTGAGCCAAATTGTTTAATCTGTTTTTTTTTATTGAAAAAGTTTTCAAATACAAGTTTTTCCCCCTGTTCCCCCCCTCTTCCCTAACCCCCCCCTCACCACCCATCCCCCCCGTGACTTCTTCACAACAAAAAGCTAATTCATAACTAATTACATAATATTTTACCATTCCCTTACTCCCTCCTCAAAATACTGACCCTTAGCATAATATTCTTATAACTCCCGTTTTCGCAATAATCTTCCCTTTTTCTCCTCCCCCAAACTTATAGTATATTATTACAACAATTTAACATTTAATCTTTTATATATATTAATATAACATTTCAAAGCAGCCTTCTCCCTACATCCAAATTTAACATTTATTCAGTTCTATCCAATTCCTCCACTCCCCTAAATATATGACTTAAAAATCCTTTTTCTTAAACTAATCAATCAGTAAACTAACCTATTTCAACCCAAATTCCTGCAAAATTACCATGCAATACAATTCTAAATATAATCCACTGCCCACTCTACTAAAATATACATATATCTATATATGCATTCCATTTTATAAAAAGAAAAAAGACAATAACTTTAAATTTATAACCCATATAATATCTTCTTTGATGTCTTTCCACTGGATTGTTAAATCCATCATCCATAATAGGGTAAGATAACATACTAGTGCAACAGTTTGTTCAAGATCTTCAATCATCTTCTGCCCCCATCAGTAATAGATATCCTCATATATATATGAAAGTAAAAACAACCACCCGAGTGACATTATAATTATATTCCATATAGTTGTAATTGTGGTTTTCCTCAGGATTATTAATTCCCATCATCCTAGTGGGTAACATCCAGATCTTCTGCATGCCGCCAGCGTGATTCTCTTGCCTTGTAACTCGAAATAGTTATAATATATTTACCAGTAGAAAAAATCCAAAGTAGATAATTCAAATCCAAGAATGTAAGGCTCTTTTCACACCCCAAAATCACGGCATTGCAGAGATCTGCCACTATCCTCAAGATAGTATTAAACAGGGACTTCCGGTTTCCTCGTCTTCGGCGGCGACGGTGCCTTCTTTTAGCACCGCCACCCCCGCCGCTTGTAGAGCCGCTCCCCGATTGTGGAGCGGCTTGAAATCTTCTAAATCCCTCGGATTAAAGAAGAAGAGGCAGCGGGGCACAGGTAGAGCCCCTGCAACCCCCCCAGGGAATTGTTTCTGGGGAGGAAGCAGGCGCGGCTCCCTAACAACCTGCTGAGACTCCGGGCGGCGTGGGACGTCTTCTGCTCTTGCAGAACAAGCCGATCTCAGGAAACCCTTAAACAGCGAGGAAACAACTCAAATAATCATCCGAATTCCACCTGACCCCTGAAAATTTGAACTGCAAGTATTAGTTTTCTGCTGAACTTTTTTTTACTGAAGTGAAAGTTTCGGAACGAGTGAAAGTGACTGGAAAAATGGCGCCTAGCAAATGAATTAGGGGGTGTGGATTGGTGAAACTATCTTGTTTTGCTACAAAGTTAAAGAGTTGTTACAAAGTTGCCCCGGCTGTAACAGAAATAAGAGGAAAATCTCTCCCTTTTACTTGCTTTTGCTGCATTATAGCTTTGCTTTGAGGAAATCTGGGGGACTTTCTTAGAAAGTATTGTGGAGGTGGCAGAAGAGGCGGACCCTCCCTTTTTAAGAAAGCCAGCTTACGTGGCAGGATGGCTTCAAAGAAGCAGGAAGGCAAAACAGGGGGGGGATCCCCCCCACGTAAACAGGATACGCAGCCACAAGTCAAAAAAAAAGATTTGGACATGGGAGAATTAAAAGAATTCATTTCAAATCTTTTTGATGAGAAATTTCAAGATATGGATGATAAAATAAATAAAATAGATGAAAAAATTCAAAAGTCACAACAGGAAATCATGCAGGAAATGCAGCAGAGCCAAAAGATGGTGACCAAAAAAATAACAGATGTGGCGTCTGGCCTGGCAGGATTTATTATGAAAGTTGAGACAAAAGTGGATGAATTTAAATTAGAAGTTAATGCCAAGATGAAAAACAATGACCATAAATTTTTTGATGTTGATGACAAGATGCAGAGAGTGGAGAATGATATGGTTATGATGCAATTTCGTGCAATGGAATTTGCTATACGGCTTCGAGGAATTAGAGAAGAGGAGAGACAAGACCTGAGACAGATCTGTGCTGAAGCCCTAGCTGTGATTTTAAAAGTTGAACCTGAGATGGTCTTTTGTAAAATAGATAAAATCTATAGAGTTAACTCGTGGGTGGCCAGACAAAGACAACTGCCTAGAGATGTGGTCATATATTTTACAGACAGAGCAATAAGAAATGATATCTTGCAAAAATCTTTTCTCACCTCTGTGCAAGTGAGCGGATCTAAGATTACAGTTTACAAGGAGCTCCCACCCAAGATGTTGAAATCTAGAAAAGAGTATGGTTTCCTTGTTAAAGAATTGCAGAATAGTCAAATCCCATTTCGTTGGGATGCCCCAACTGGCATAATTTTGAGATATAAGGGAGAGAAACACCGTTTGAATACTGTGGAGAAGGCGGAGCAATTTTATAATGATATTTTTAAAGAAAGAACTCCATCCCCACGCTCATCTACAGTTTTGGAGATTAAAGAGAGTGACAAGAAGCAATCTCAAGAATTGCAACAACAATCTAAGCAGGAATTAGTAGAGTTGAAGGGTGCCGAAGGAGGTTTTCTGGATGAGCCTTTGCTGGAACCTTCTCCAATCTTGGAGCCGGCTTGGGCGGCTGAAGTCAAGGACCAGCGTATAACCCGAGCAAAGGCCAAGGAACTGAAAGAAAAGTTACGGCAGGAGAGACAAGACAAGGCTGGGGCTGTGGGAAATGCAGGACAGATTTCAGATGAAATCCTAAAGTTCTGCGCTTCGCTCCAGAAGGAGAATGATGATTAAATGTTTATCTTGGAATGTGAATGGGTTGAATGTAACACAAAAAAGGAAGAAAGTATTTGCATATTTAAAACAACATAATAATGATATAATTTGCTTGCAAGAAACGCATATTACAGCTCAAGATCAAAACTATTTGAAAAACTCCAAATTAGGAACACATTTTATATCTTCAACTAACCAAAAAAAGAATGGTGTGGTTATTTACGTAAATAAAAAATTAACAGCCAAACTTATAGAAGCTGATCAAGATGGTAGGTTTGTAGCAATTGAATTATTTTCTGCTAATAATCCAATTCTCTTGATAGGAATTTATGCTCCTAATCAACAACAGGACTATTTTTATAAAATGCTGCATACTAAAATACTTCAATGGGATTATAGATCTATTTTAATTATGGGAGATTGGAATGGAGTAATTGATTCTAAATTAGACAAAAAGACTCTGGCAAAGTCAAGAATTAGATTACCACAGACTTTTTTTGATATGAAAGAAGACTTGGAATTAAAAGATATTTGGAGAATACATAACCCAAAAGAACTGGACTATACTTTCTTCTCTGATAGACATAGATCCTTTTCCAGGACCGATTTTATTCTGCTGTCTGATGATTTACTTGTTAGGACAAAAAGAACAAAGATTCTGCCAAGAACTTTGACTGATCATAGCCCAGTCTGGATAGAAATTGAGACATGCAAGACTGAGAGACGCTCTTGGAGACTAAATGAAAATTTGTTTAGATATGAGAAGAATATAACAGAACTCAAAAAGCATTTGAAAGAGTTTTTTGAAATGAATTTGAATAAAGGCACCCCAATGGAAATTGTGTGGGATGCAAGCAAAGCTTATATGAGAGGGGTGCTTATATACATGAACTCTAAACATAGGCTGATTCGACAAAAGAAAAGACTTGAACTGGAAGCAGAAATAAAGGACAAAGAACAGCTACTTAGTAAAAACCCAACAGATGAAAGAATACTTAGTGTTATAAAATTTCTGAAAGACCAATTTCAAATGCTTATAGCGGAACAAGTAGCAACAAATCTACAATATGCGAAGCATAATACATTCTGCAACGCTAATAAACCAGGCAGGTGGTTGGCTTACACATTAAGGAAGAAACAGAGTACACGGACTATTGATAGTGTTGATATTGGGGGGAAAGAAGTTTTTCAACAGAATTTAATAAAAGAAGCTTTTCTTCAATATTACACTAAACTATATGCCAGAGAGGAGGTGCAGAATGGACTTATAGAAAAATATCTGGACGATAAAAGAGTTACAAAAATCACTGAACAACAAAAGGAAAGAATGGATTATCCTATAACAGAGGAGGAGATAATAGCAGCAATAAAACAATTAAAAACAGCTAAAGCTCCTGGAACGGATGGTCTGACTGCAGTGTATTATAAAACTCTGCAGGCAGAAATGGTGGAACAACTTAGAGATTTATTTTGTAACATACAACAAGGGGGAAAAGTACCTCCATCGTGGACTACAGCTTATATTTCATTGATACCAAAAGAGCAAGCAGGTCCCAAAAAACCGGAGAATTACAGACCAATATCTCTTTTGAACACGGATTATAAAATTTATGCAAAAGTATTAGCCAACAGACTGATGCCAGTAATTCAAAAGGTGATCCATGATGACCAAGCGGGATTTATTGAGGGTAGGCACATGAAGGACAATGTAAGGCAAGTAATAGATTTATTGGAATATCTTGAGAAAAATAAACAGATCCCTGCAGTGCTGGTTTTTCTGGATGCTGAGAAGGCCTTTGACAGAGTGGATTGGAATTTTCTACTAAAGACCTTAAAAAAGATGGGCTTTGGGGACCAATATATACAGGCGGTCTCAGCAATTTATCAAGAGCAAAAGGCACAGATCATTATTAATGGAAGTTTGACAACAGAGTTTAAAATTGAAAAAGGAACAAGACAGGGATGTCCACTGTCCCCACTGTTGTTCATTTTAACACTAGAAGTCTTGTTAAATACAATAAGGGACTCTAACACTTTGAAAGGTATAATGATAAGGCAAGAGGATTACAGAATAAAGGCATTTGCAGACGATCTGGTTGTTACCCTAACACAGCCAATGGAATCGATAATTCAGATGAAGGACATTATACAAGACTATGGTAAAGTTTCAGGTTTTAGATTGAATCAGAGAAAAACTAAGATGGTAGTTAAAAATATGACACAAGATCGTAAAGTGGAGTTAGAAAGGAGGGCAGGTTTTGAGATTGTACCAAAGGTAAAATATCTAGGAGTTCAGGTTGCAGAATCAAATATGAAATTGTTTCAAAATAATTATGAGGTATTGTGGCGAGAGGTGCAAAAAGATATGGAGACTTGGAAAAAACTGCAGCTGTCTTTACTTGGAAGAATAGCAGCAGTTAAGATGAACATTTTGCCAAGATTTCTTTTTCTGTTTCAAATGATCCCGGTGCTCAAAAATGATAAACAACTAAAAGTATGGCAAACTGGAGTGAACAAGTTTGTCTGGAACGAGAAAAAACCAAGAGTAAAATTGAAAATTATGCAAGATGTTCCAGAAAGGGGAGGTCTTAAACTTCCAAACCTACGGTTATATTATGATGCAGCAGCTCTGACTTTAGCAAGTGATTGGTTTGGAGGAAAAAAGACTGGAATACTGAATGCAGAAAGTTTTGATCTGGAGTTTGGATGGCACGCTTACTTATTTTATGACAGTAAAGTGGATAAAGTATTTAAAAGCCATATACTTAGAGATTCTTTGCTGAGAGTTTGGAAGAAGCACCGAAACAATTGGAATTATAAAATACCGCTATGGCTGGATCTTGGTCATACCTTGTGGAATACAAATATAATGTCACTCGGGGGGTTTTTATACAAAGAGGTTCTTTTTACAGGTGCGGGCAGATGGCAGCTGAAGACATTACAGACATTGTTGGCTGAAGGGATTAATTTAACTTGGTTACAATATAATCAATTGCAATTGAGATGGAAAGAGGACCAAAAAATTGGTATTATGATGCATGAGGAAGAATTGGTTAGACACATAAAAGAGAAAGGTCCAATGCATATTAAAAGACTTTATAATGTTTTGTTAGAAAGGGATTCAGAAACTGAATTAGTTAAAGACTGTATGATTAAGTGGGCACAAAACTTTGAAGAACCAGTGATGTTGGAAACATGGGAAAAAATTTGGGTTCAGAATGTTAAATTTACGCAGTCGCAGAATTTGAGGGAAAATTTCTACAAAATGTTTTATAGATGGCATCTAGATCCTAAAAAATTGTCGTGTATGTACCCTAATGTCCAGCCTAAATGTTGGAGATGTGATTGCCTAGACGCTACATATTATCATGTTTGGTGGACCTGTAAGAAAGTTAAGGCTTTTTGGATAAAAATTTGGTGGGTCATGCAGAACGTTTTGAAGAAAAAAATTCAATTTTCTGCACAAGTGTTTTTATTGGGTATAGTTAAGGGTTTTACACTGGGTGAAACAAAATTGATATTGTACATGATAACTGCAGCAAGATTGTTGATAGGTAAATACTGGAAAAATGAAGCGCTGCCTACGATTGAGGAATGGACTCTGAAGATGGCCAGTTTTGCAGAGATGGCGAAGATTTCAGCATATTTAAAAGATTGTTCTCAAGAGACTTATGAATGGGAATGGAAGAAGTGGATAGATTATGTTCAGCATAAATATCAAACTAGGAAGTATCAAATAGCCTTTATTTAAAAATGTTATAGCAAGATAGTAATATTTTAGGGTTGAGAATAAAAATTTGCTAGAAAATGTTATATTAAGATAGAAATTTTTTAAGGTTGAGGATGAAAATTTGTTAGAAAATGTTATATTATGATAGAAATATTTTTAAGGTAATCAGGAGGAAAATTTATTTGAAAACGTTATATTAAGATAGAAAGAGGTTAAGGTAATGAAGATGAAAATTTGTAAGGGGGAGGGAGGGGTTTAAGTCTTATATATAAAGGAGGGTTTTTTCCTTTTATCTGATATGAGTATATTAGGAAGTCCGGGGGGGAGGGGAGGGTTAAGGTGGGTTAGGGAGGTTGGGAAGTTTGGGGGGGGGTAGCGGGGGGGGGGAAAAAAGGGGTGAAAATGTAATTGTAAAACTTTTGCAATAAAAAAAAAAAAAGATAGTATTAAACAATTGTTCGCCTCCACTATCTTTTCACATATTCATTCATTTTTTAAAGTCCCTGGCTTCACTGTTGCTTGGTTTAGAAACTGCTATTTCTATGAGATCTATTTCTTTTCTTTTTCTTTTGTGGGTTGAATTTCCATCCTGGTTTCCTTCCTACAAATTGTGTATCAGCTGATCGATTTTCATTCTGCTTTATAAGTTGATCTTGTTGGTTTTGTTTTGTTATCTCGTCTTTCTTTTCCATCACTTGTATATCAACTGGTTGATTTACGCACTTGTCTGTAACTTGATGATTCATCACATTGGAGTCGGATGACACTGCTCTCATATTTATAGACAGTCCAGCTGGGGTATCCAGGGAGTCCAAAGACAATTTATCTACCACAGCCTCTGTAATTTGATATTTTCCTTTTGTTTCCAACTCCTTTTGCTTGTCCTGTATTGTGCCTAAAGATGTTAAATTCATTTTTAAAATTTTTTGATAAAATTCTTCCGCTTTTTCAACAGTGTTCAGTTGGTATCTTACTCCTTGGTGTCTCAATATTAAACCAGCTGGGACATCCCACCTAAATAGGATATTTCTTTTTTTTTACTCAGTCACTAAAAAGCCAAATTTCTTCCTCTCCATTAACATCTTAGGCGGGAGCTCCTTAAAAATCCAAATCTTTCTTCCATGAAATTGCAAAGTAGAATTAAAAGAGTTCTGCACAATATTATTCCTAATTTCTTTATCTGTAAAATAAATCACCACATCTCTAGGCAATTGCCTTTGCTTTGCCAACCAGGAGTTTATTCTATAAATTCTGTCAATCCTGCAAAACACTTCATCAGGTTGAACCTTTAAAATCCCAGCCAGAATTTCAGAAGATATTTTCCTTAAATCATCTCTGTTATTTTCCTGCAGACCTCTCAGTCTAATTGCATATTCTGTAAAATTATATTGAATCATTAAAACTTCTCTTTCAATCCTCTGTTGCACATTTTCTTCATTACCAGTCTTTTGGTCAGCCTCCATTTTAGGTTTGTCTTCTGAGCTATTATCCTGAGTGTTTGCCAAATCCTTTTTAATTTTTTGGATCTTGTCATCCAAATTCTCCTCAGTTTCTTTCATTTTAGACTCTAATAGTTTAGTCTTTGCATCCAACTGAATCAGAAAGTCTGATAAACCGTTAGCTGTTTTTAAAATCTTTCGATCCAAAAAGTCAAACTTTGATTTCACCAATTCACCAATTTCTTTAATTTCCTGCTTAAATTTTTCAAGTTGCTGGTTCACAATCTCATCCCTTCTTACAATCTCTTCAAGAAGAAATTCTATTATATTAAAGTCAGGTTTCTGCGACTGGAGAGTTAGAACTTGTTGATGTAATTTGTTAATGGGGGAATTCCCCCCCACTGCCTGTTTGTGTAGCTGTATAAGTCTCAGTGCCATTTTCCACACAAACAAGATTTAGTGGAAAAGAGAAAAAAAAAGCTTGTTTCCAATCAAGATCAATATCAGATCCCCAGGAAAAAAAAAGAAAAAAAAAACAAGAGTGAGAGTGAGGTTTTGCCTTCAATTACAGCCAGAAGTATTCATTGCGCTACTTTGTAATAGAAAATGGAAGGACTTTCCCTTTCAACCTCTCTTCAAGCCTCAGCAATCGCCATTTTAAAAATCTTTTTTCCTTTCACTTCTTAAACAACTTCAGTAACTTTTCTAAAATAAAAAGAATACTTGCGCTTCAGGATCAGAGGTCCAGCTCACGTCTTCTTTAATTAATTTAACAAATTTACAGGC
This sequence comes from Arizona elegans, assembly GCA_022577455.1. Lineage (NCBI taxonomy): Eukaryota > Metazoa > Chordata > Lepidosauria > Squamata > Colubridae > Arizona > Arizona elegans. The sequence goes on along the minus strand of JAKOOJ010000005.1, from coordinate 60,683,211 downwards.
TTGCTTTTGCCACCTAGCTCTGCATGTAGCAGAGATCTCCCAGAGCCCGGAGCATCGGCTGGGGATACGGGGAGTCTCTTCCACTCCGTCCCAAAAGTAAATAAAAAACTTTTGGGATTAGGCAGAGGACTCTACCCACCCCAGCCGGCTCTATCTCCGTTTCCTAATGGAAACGGAGTTTTTTCGAGCTGCCATTCCGCTATAAAGGCGGTTCTTACAGGCAGTGGGTTCGACGATCCCGAAGGAGCATCTGGCGGGGACAAGCAGCAAATCGGAAGTCCCTATCTGTTTTAATCTATTTTAAATTTTGTATTTTCGTGTTTTATCTTTTGGCTGTTCACCGCCCTGAGTCCTTCGGGAGAAGGGTGGTATAGAAATCTAATAAAATAAATAAATAAATAGTTTATAAGCAACAATATCATAGTTTACACTGACAGCATAGTTATTCAGTCTTCTTCTGTGCCAGGGCTTCCATTATATATTTCTACTCTTTATTTACATTTTTAGGCTTTTAAGGCAGGAGGAGTAAAAAAAAACAACAACATTAATATCTTCACAAAATCCTGGACTTGAGAGACATTCACTGCCCCAAATCAATCAGCAAATTTTGTGGCTGAGTAAGCTTGGCTTCTGGTTTATTTTGGTCCCAGTCACACTTTTGCTCTAATGCAATAGAAAGTTGTTTCAATAGTTGCCTTGTATTTTATTCATTTTAATCAACCTAGGTAGCCGAGAAAACAGGAACAGGGAGAATGAATAAACTGAAAAATCCAGGAAAAGTGCTCATGGAAGAAGTGGCTATCCAAGATTGGATTTTATTTCTAACAGTTGTGGGTATATAATACATTTGTTCATTGTGTGCAAAGATTTGTGCAGCAAGGTATGCACACATTGCAAACAAAGAGGACTGAGATCACAGTCAAAAAAAGGGTAAAGTCAGGATTAAAAATTGATAATGAAATGAATGTATATGCACATCCTGCTCTACAGCCATGGGAACGGGGAGAGAAACAATGAAAACAGACTCAGATTGCAGAAAGAATACAATGCATAAAATGCATAGGATAAATTCTCTATCAGAGACACACATCATCTACGTTCCTAGAAGGGCAAAAGCAGAGGAAGGATAGTAGGGTTCTCCCCAATTTCCAAAGTAAGGGAAAACTCCTTTTCTCCCTACATTACTTCCATTTCAGCCACTTGCTTGCAACATTTATACTCCCTATTCACTGTCAACAGTGCAGTGGTGAAATCCTACCGGTTCGCACCATTTCAGGCAAACCGGTAGTGATAAAAACTACCGGTTCAGGCGAACAGATAGTAAAAAAAGCTACTGGTTCCTCTGAACTGGTGTTTCCGACGATCAGCTGTGCTGCGCTTTTTAAAATAGCTAGAAAGCCGGAAATCCTGCTTTCTAGTGAATCTAAATTGCATGGCACAGCTGTTTCCCCCCCTCACTGTTCTACTTATCTTCCCAAGCCTCCTTTTTCCGCGCAAAACATGCGCATGCACATGTACATAGTGTGTGTTTGGCATGCACTTGGCGCGCAGCATGCATACGTGGGCAGCAAACCAGTGGCAAACTGGGGAAGATTTCATCACTGCAACAGTGTCTTCCATTTTTATATAGTCTCAGAAACAAGAAGACACTTCAATAAGCATTGTCGCTTTTGTCTTCTGTCAAATTCATGATGCTGACTTCTCATTCTTCCCATGCTCACTTTCGGGGTATTTATTTTCATTACTGCATCTCTGGCCCATTTGCTTCCTTTCAATAGCATCTTCCTTTGTTATTCTACTCTCACTTCAGGTAAGAACTAGCACTCTCCTCCCCGTACATAGGTGTTTATTTTGCAGGTGGAGAAGATCTTGGATAAACGTGGTGTCACTAAATTAAGGTTTGGCTGCTGTATATGTGGGAACTTCAAAGAGAGTTTCAATACCGTACTTAGTTAAAGTTACCACAAGCCATGGTTTGCACAATGTCACAATACAGAGTGAGCATAAAATAGGAGATTGTAAATCGACTAAGTTAATTGTAAGCAGAATAAGTTCTGCTTTCCCAGGTTTGAAAACAATGATGCAGCAAATGAAATATGTAGTAAGATCTACAGCAGCAGCAGCAGCAGCAGTAAACTGAAGGTGTTAAAATGGAGATGCCAAGCAATGTGGATTTAGGAAGGTACCACGAGTTCTTCAAGTTTCCAAGTCAAGGATTGCAAATCCAGATCCAAATAGTTACTGTACAACAACACTAACTACTGATCCTAGTTATTACATCAGTTAGGAAAGGTGAACAAACTTATTTTGTAAAGTTTCGCCCATCAAAAAATAGTATAAATTCTCCCCAAAGAAGCCATCCACTCTCTAGTTCAAGCCTTTAGCTACGGATAAGTCTTGTTTTTTTGCAAATCTGGCATCCATAAAACCCGTGCCTAAGCAATCAACTGTTTAATGCTCATGCAATAAATTATTCTAGAGTGGATTTTTTTTTCATTTTTTAAAATAAATTTGCTTCTATTCATATCATTCCCAAAATTATTGTGGGTCAGACTGACCCTGCATTCAGATACGTCGTATCTGCTTGTATTCATATTATTCCAAGAGCTACTACTCTGCAATCTGACTCTGCAATCTGAAGACTGATGATGCAGAAGGTACATATCTTGAAGCACATGTGTCATCTTCAATATATTCTAATTAATATAGTAATATATGGGTTGCCGCTTTTTCCAATGTGCAAATAGGCTTTCTCCAGGAAATAAGAGCTTACATTTGTTACCTGCTTTCTCTCTCCTCTGGTATTTATGCTATATTCCGCACAGCGTCACAGGAGTCTATTCTGCTTACAAACCTATGCTTAGACTTTGATGCTACAAGAAGAAAGATAATAAAACAACAGAAGAAAGTGGCTTCTGCAACTGTTAAAAGCATCTCTCTTTCTCTTCTTGACACAATGACACATATCTTCCAGGTCTAATCTTTGGAACTGCCATTACTTTCTTTAAAAAAAACTAGAGTTACAACTCCAGTAGATAGATTTTGTCTTTAGAGACTAAAGGAAATGGCTATTTTGGATATAACTACTATTTCCCCGGCAACACATCTTCAATAGCATTTCTCAACAGAAGTTTCTTTCTGCAGCTTTGGGACTTCTCGGGGACCCCAGACTATCCTGCATAGTTGCATGACCTGTAATCTCATAGAAGCCACAGGGAAAAATGCCTTCTGGCTTCAGACTCCTTAAGAAGAAAATTGCAAAGGGATATGAATGACATATCAGAAGAAAGGGAATGTCTGTAAGTAATTTGGTAAGGTAAGGTAAGGTATAAATAAGGTAAGGTAGGTAAGGTAAGAACCAGCACATGGTCCGTGATGCAGCACATAATTCACACATAGTCTATGAAGCACATAATTTTATGGTCTACAAAAATCTATATTCCATTACTTCTAGAAATACAAAGAGAACTTCTAGAAGAACAATCGTAGGAGTGTGACACAGAGCTTTTCTTCCTTTGGTGAGGTGCTTTGCCTTAAAATGCTGAGATAGGACAGCTGGCATCCTAAATTAGCCAGAAAGTCCAGATTTTTAAAAAGTTTGTTCTCTTTCCGCATGAATGATAGGCTCTTTTGTCAGCCACGGACCCGGAGCTACACAGATAATAGAAAGACAAAGAACATATTTCATTGATCATTAAGGATACTATCCCACCATCAAGATATTCAGTAGTGTTTTATTTACACTGTTGTAAATAAGGAGAGATTTTTTTCAGGAGTCCTAAAATATTGGGAAAATAATATTTTCTTGTAAGAAGTATCTAGATAAACCAAGGAATGGAGATATTCCTTGGTAAAATAGAAGATTTTTTTAACCATAAATCTAAATGTAAATTTTAAAATCTTGACAAATACCTGACCCACTCAGTAGTCTGATCACTACTAAAGAAAAAAATTATACCCTGTAAGTGGGTTACATTTTATACTAAATTATTATTTATTTGATTAATAGAGAAATGTGATTAATTTGATTAATAGAGAAATCATTCTAAAGAACAAAATAGCCTCCCCTTTCTTGATGTCAAGAAAGATGAAGGAAATCTGATGAACATGTGAAAAAAACTAATCTGTAGGACATGTTTTCAGAAAAAATAATCAAGGGCAAATACTCAATTTACAAACTTTGGTTACATTAATGTCATCAGCAGCCCCATATACTAATTATTTCTGCAGGTTTAACAACCTTCCAAATAAGAGAAGTGTTCACACTTCTATCTGATTTTTATATAACTGTGTGTGAAATTCTTATGTCTTACTGAAATGGGTAGCCATTGTGTCCATTGAAGTATCTGTGTTGCTTTGGCAGGATTAATATAAAGAATTATGACACTCCACACATTGTATATTTATGAAACCTCCAGGTGCAGTGTAAGTGCTTGGGGCCCCCTGGTGTCCCCAAACGATACTGCAAAAATGTGAATACAAGCCTACAACGTTGATCTTCTTCACCACCGTCATGATACAGCTTACTAGATGTTATTACAGAATGCTGCTAATATAAGAATACACTTATAAGACAGCAGATAATGAGGTACCTTTCTTGTAGGATCCTTGACAGATGGTCACCAAATCAATACATGCTGATAGGAGAAGTTGCATTTATCTTCTCGGAACAGATCTCAATCCTATTAATCTACTTGAGAATACACATTTTGATAGCCATTTGCATTCATTTGGTTTGATCCCAATTTTCTTTCATTCAATCAATCATCCATCCATCCATTCATTCATTCATTCATTCATATATGTGTGTGTAACTGTGTGTGTATTCTTTTAATGATACTTCAATGTGTAGTGTGGAGATTGGTTAAGAGATTCAGCTATCATTTTTGGACTATTTTCATGGGGTTTGTTTTCAAATTTTTTCAAACAAATTTCTTGCATTTCAGAAATTCTTCCTATCTATAATTATTATTATTACTATTATTATTATTATTATTATTATTATTATTATTATTATTATTATTATTATTATTTTATTTCTATACCGCCCTTCTCCCGAAGGACTCAGGGCGGTGTACAGCCTATTTAAAAACAGAATAGACATCGAATTAAAATAATTAAAAAATATTTAATAATTGGCTTAATTTAAAACCCCAAAAATTTAAAACATCCAATTAAAAATTATGTTGCTAACCCAGCCTGGCGGAACAATAGGTCTTGAGTGCGCAGCGAAATACCCGGAGGTCAGAAATCTTACGAATTTCCGGGGGCAGTTCATTCCACAGGGCTGGGGCTCCCACAGAGAAGGCCCTCCCCCTGGGTGTCGCCAGCCGACATGACTTGGCCGATGGCACCCGGAGGAGACCCTCTCTGTGGGAGCGGACTGGCCTGTGGGAGGCTATTGGTGGCAGAAGACGGTCTCAAAGGTACCCGGGTCCTATGCCATGGAGTGCTTTAAAGGTGGTGACCAACACCTTGAATCGCACCCGGAAGATCACTGGGAGCCAGTGCAGCTCGCGCAGGAGGGGTGTCACGTGGGCGCAACGGGTTGCACCCATAACCACCCGCGCGGCCGCATTCTGGACCAGTTGGAGCCTCCGAGTGCTCTTCAAGGGGAGCCCCATGTAGAGAGCATTGCAATAGTCCAACCGGGAGGTGACAAGGGCGTGAGTGACTGTGCACAGGGCGTCCCGATCCAGAAAGGGCTGCAACTGGCGAATCAGGCAGACCTGATAAAAGGCCCCCCTGGCCACGGCCGTCATATGTTCTTCTAAAGACAGCCGTGCGTCCAGGAGGACACCCAGATTGCGAGCCCTCTCTGTGGGGGGCAAAGATTCACCCCCAATAGTCAGCAATGGCACCTGCTGACTATATCGGGACACCGGGAGCCACAGCCACTCGGTCTTGGAAGGGTTGAGTCTGAGCCTGTTCCTCCCCATCTAGACCCGCACGGCCTCCAGGCAGCGAGACATCACATCAAGGGCATTTTTGGGGTGGTCTGGGGTGGAGATGTACAGCTGAGTGTCGTCAGCGTACAGGTGACACTTCACCCCAAAACCACGGATGATCTCACCCAGCGGCTTCACATAAATGTTGAACAGGAGGGGCGAGAGGACCGACCCTTGCGGCACTCCCCATGCGAGATGCCTCGAGGTCGACCTCTGTCCCCCTGCCAACACAAACTGCGAGCGATCGGAGAGGAAGGAGGAGAACCACCGCAGAACGGTGCCCCCTATTCCTAACCCCCTCAACCGCCGCAGCATGATACCATGGTCGATGGTATCAAAAGCCGCTGAGAGATCTAATAGGACTAGGACAGAGGAACAACCCCTGTCCCGAGCCCTCCAGAGATCATCCACCAACGCGACCAATGCCGTTTCTGTGCTGTACCCCTGCCTGAAGCCCGACTGGCACGGGTCCAGATAGATAGCTTCATCCAGGTGTCGGGGAAGCTGTCGTGCCACCACGCTCTCAACAACCTTCACCACAAAACGAAGGTTGGAGACCGGACGTTAGTTGGCTAATTCAGCCGGGTCCAGGGAAGGCTTCTTGAGGAGGGGCCTCACTACCGCCTCTTTCAAGGCTGCAGGAAAGGCACCCTTGCTCAAGGAAGCAGTTATAATCCCCTGGAGCCAGCCTCGTGTAACCTCCCGGGAGGCCAGTACCAACCAGGAGGGACATGGGTCAATAAACACGTGGCGGCACTAATCTTACCCAGAACCCTGTCCACATCCTCGGGAGCCACAGGATCAAACTCTTCCCAGATAACATTCTCAAGACCTGCCCTCGTCTCCTCCCGTGGACTCATCCAATCGGAGTCCAAGCCATCCCGAATCCGAGTGACTTTATCGTGCAGGAATTGCACAAAATCCTCAGCACAACCCTGCAAGGGATCTTCCCGCACTCCCCCCCTGAAGAAGGGAGTGGGTCACCCTAAACAGGGCAGCTGGGCAGTTCTCTGCAGATGCGATAAGAGCGGAAAAATGGTTAGATTTTGCCGCTTTTATCGCCACTAGGTAGGTCTTGATATAAGACCTCACCTGTGTCCGGTCGGAATCGGATTGACTAGTCCTCCAAATGCTCTCTAGGCGTCTTTTCCGATGCTTCATCTCTCTCAGCTCCTCAGAGAACCAAGGAGCTAATTTAGATCGGCATCGGGTCAGAGGCCGCAAAGGCACGATGCGGTCCAAAGCTCCAGCGGCCGCCCTTTCCCAGGCGGCCACCAGCTCTTCAGTCGAGTCGTGTGTCAGAGTCTCAGGAAACGGCCCAAGCTCCTTCAGGAACCTTTCGGGGTCCATCAGGTGCCTGGGACGGAACCATCTGGTCGGTTCCGTCTCCCTGCGGTGGGGGGAAGCGGTAGGAAAGTCCAGGTGAAGGAGCGAATGATCTGTCCATGACAAGGGTTTAATGTCTAGATCCCCTCTACCAAGATCATTCAACCACTGACCAGAGATAAAAATCAAGTCCAGAGTGTGTCCCCCTATGTGAGTGGGGCCTTGAACTACCTGGGTCAGGTCCATGGCCGTCATGGAAGCCATGAACTCCCGAGCCACCTCTGACGTCTCACCCGCAGATGGAAGGTTGAAATCCCCCATGACAATAAGTCTGGGGGTATCAACCGCCACCCCGGCAATGACGTTGAGTAGCTCGGGCAGGGTCGCTGCCACATGGCAGGGAGCCAGGTACGTAGTCAGCAAACCCATCTGCACCCCACGGCCCCACTTCACACAAAGGGACTCACATCCAGCTATCTGAGGAACAGTGGTCTCCCTTGGACAAAGACTTTCCCTAATAATCACCGCCACTCCCCCACCCCTCCCCTGGGCCCTTGGCTGATGAAATGCACGGAAACCTGGCGGGCACATTTCGATGAGGGGGCCCCCCCCTCTTGGCCCAACCAGGTCTCCGTAATACCTGCCAGGTCCGCACCCCCCTCCGAAATAAGATCACAAATGAGGGGGGCTTTATTAACCACCGACCTGGCATTACATAACATCAGCCGCAGACCCTGGGCCTGAAACTCTGCGCAACCCAGGACACGAGTTGCGCATTGGGGGCCGGAGTGTGCAATCGCTCGGAGACAGCGCATGTGCACCCCCGACACTTGATGTGACCCCCTGCGTCCGCCATACCTGCCCCTCCCACTTATCACATTGATGGAATTGCCCTTTTTTTCGCCACCCAGAGCCCCAGTTAGGTTACCCTTCTCGTCTCCTCCGCTGCGCCCAACCAACCCACCACCCTGCACAGTAGCTATATGGACCCCCCCGGTCCATCTCTACAACCCCCTCCCCCCTTCCCGGGTCCCTTTAAAAAGCCCTCCCCCCTCCCAGACCCTTTTAAAATACAAAATGAAAATTTGACTAAGAAACCCCACAACCTCCTCCTCGCTGCATGCCACCTCTCAGGGTTCCAAGACCCTTCATCGAGGTAGGCCCTCAATAGCGTAGAGGGCCAAATCTGCGAGAGGGGGGAATCTCGCAGACCAAGAAGTTCAGTCCTAGAATACATCTGGGGGACTGTAATGATGATAAATAGGCTGACATAGTCCGGGAGCTTCAAAAGACGAAACTTCATCGGCTGATGACAAAGTCCAGGGAGAGGCGTAACAAGCGATGGAACAAAAGCCCTCCCCATTGCCCTCTCACTGCAGTGGGGGAATCCGACAAATCAAGGACCACATGAGCCGCTCTCTCACACCGGTCATGTTGGGAGAACTAAAACCCCAGTCCTGTTGCCAGTAGGCAAGATCCATCAGTCTGGTACATCATCCCTGGTACCTCCTGGAGGGGGGGCAGAGCGGAGCATCCAAAGGCAGGATAGACAGTTCCATGTCAAAGACATGTCCAGATGGAATAAATGACAAAGACCGGCCTTTCACGCCCCCACCAACCGCATCCCCAAAGTACAACCTGGGGAGGGGCGGTGGGAGGAGACTTGGGGAAACCCCCATCTGCCATGTTGATCCACTGTCTGGCGGCCCCAACTCCTCCGACCACCAGAGGGCCATACACAGCATTGATGGTATGGCACGGTCCAAGGGCGAGAAGAAAGCCAGGGGCACTCGGGACAGAGTCTAGCGGGAATCTAGCGAGTCCAACGGCCTCCGCAGCGACGCAAAGATGAAATAGCCGCCGTAGCAACCTCGGCCGCCTTGGGGGCGCCCAGCCACACTGCAAAAGCCTGGGGCAACCCCCCCCCCATTCGTCCCCCGAGGCCACGGCCTCCTCGGCGCATCCCAAGCGCCGGCTCTCTCAGCGTTCTCCCGGCTGCCCAATTGCGCCGACCGCAGCTGCAGTCTCTCAGCTGATTGTCTCAAATTCCACGCTGTTGCTGTTTCCCTGCGACGCTGGTAGTGCTGGTGGCGCTCCCCAACATCCTCACTAAGCCCGAAAATCATCGGGTCTGAGCCCCTAGATGTTCCGACAGCCAGGCGGGCCCTCAAACAGACGCCAGGATCCCCGAATCCCCTCCAGGGAAGCCAGAAGCCTCCCCTCAAGGTAAGCTCACCGGCGTTTCGCAGCCATCTTGGGGCATGCGCAGAAGCTCTATGGTCTTAGAGACATCTAATGCAATCTTATTTCTACTGTTATCACATTGCTAAGGATAATTTGGAACCCACAGCAAAAAATCAGGTATTTTCTGCCATGCACCCAAAGTATCTTGCTTGTAATTTGGATGACTGACAGTGCATAAAACTTATGTTTTGCTTTACACTGATTTGCTGTCTTTATTGCATTGTCAGTTATATGTTATATATGGGGGTATAAGGAACTATGGATTTATGAGTGGTGGAGGGAGCAGTGTGTCTATGAATGTGTGTGTGTGTGTGTGTGTGTGTGTGTGTGTGTTAGGAATGAAGGAAAGAATAAAGGGTATAGTCACCATGAAATTGAAAAAGAAATAAACAAGGGTTTGTGGAGCTATGTTTCAAAGAGAGGGAGAGATTAAAGGGATCCCTTGACAAAAATAACTCTGAATTTCTGTTTGAAGTTTCATCTATCTTTTGTTCTTGCTGCTTTGCTTTTCTCTGTCTAGATGGGTGTACAGACATTCCAGCAGCCATTTTTGTGTGTGTCTGAACTCTTCCTCCTCTTGATTGTTATTTGATTACTGTTACATTTCATTTTATCATATTATAAATTTGGGGACTGCCTAAAGAGATAGATATAGTTGTATAGTGCAGTATTTCCCAACCTTGGCCATTTTAAGAGGTGTGGACTTCAACTCCCCAGTGCTGGCTGGGGACTTCTGAGAATTGAAGTCCACACCTCTTAAAATGGCTGAGGTTGAGAAACATTGATATACTGGCCTAGATTTGGATATCTTTAGTGCTGGGTTCTACTTACTTTTACTACCGGTTCGCAACGGGGCCACGCACGTGCGCAAAAAGCATTTTGGTGACATTGGGGTCGGTGGGCAGAGCTTTCCACTGGTTTTACTACCGGTTCTATAGAACCGGTGCGAACCAGGGGCAACCTACCACTGGATATCTTCCTTCCCAAGTACCAGAGTAGCCAAAATCTATATTGAATCACATGCCAGTTATTTAGTTACTTGATTTATGAATTACCTTTCTATTCACACTGAACATTCAAAGCACCTTTCATCTTAAAAGATAAAAATAATTAAAACACAAAGAATAACATCTGGTAATACCTTGGAAGGAATTTTGTGACTTCGTGCTAAGTAAGAACCTTGTAACTTGACAATTTCCTCAGTGAATTTCTTGATCTGCCTGATTTTCTCAAATAGCACAAGAAGAAAGAAGAGGATGAGAAGGAAAAGGAGATTATCCATGGATCAAAAATGACTTACCAAATTATTAGTGTGAAATGCTGGTTTGAATAAGGCAACTGGTGCATTTACAAGTCCTTAAATGTAATTAACAAAAGCCTACTTTAAATTCTGGTTTGTAATACTAATTTGTTAATCAATATGGTAATCTCGTTAATATTGTTTAATACAACAAGCTTGGCAATTGCAGCTGGCTAGATGCCTCTAAGAAGTCTTTAAAAACTACAACAAAAAAGAAACCTTAGAACTGATCCCTTGCTGGAGAAATCACTATTCTCAGAGAAAAAGGAAATAAAAATAAAAAGTCTATAGAGATTTTTGTGGACAACAGAAAAGTGTAATTAAAATGCTGTAAAGAATGATTCAATTTTGTTCATCTAGGCCAGAATCTCATGTGAAAATGAATTTAAACATGTCCTAATTGGCTTTATTCCATCTCTGTTTGACAGCTGCTGCAGGAAAACAGAATAAGAATCACACAATAGTGTCAATTTTAACTAAAATCCCTATTCCATCAGGAAAGCCAAGATTTTAAACACTGATGTGGCGCCAGACAAAATCTTTATCCAGAGGATTCCTACTTAACATAAAGCAGTGATGAGTTTGGAAATGACATTTCATCTTTTCCCCTTAACAATCCTGGAGCTTTCTTCCACTAGAATTCAAAATTTAAATCATTGTCCCCACTTACACACACACACACACACACACACACGTATATATATATATGCATCTACTCCTAATGATTCTGTTGACTCTATCCGGATACCTCATGCCAGTGGTGGGTTGCTATCGGTTCGCCCCGGATCCAGCAAATCGGTATCGGCAGCAGAGGGAAACAGAGCAGAAGCATCACGCGCCCGTGCGAGCGCTCTTGCACCCACGAGCAAACCAATAATTCATGCTTACATTTTTGGGCATAGAATAATAACTTGATAACAAAACTGCTTTTCTTTGTTTCTTCACAATTGATTCTATAGCCATTATTATTGAGTGTGATCCATCACATTACAGAGTCGGTGTTATGTATTGATACTTTTAAGCGGGAGTTTCAAACCTGCCTACGTTTCTGATTGGCTGACAGTCTCTCCAGGATTGTATATAAGGAGGACTGCAGCCTCTGAGTTTTTGCTGAAGTCTCACTGTATATTAAAGAGCTGTTGTCACTTGCTTGCTTGTGCCTCTCATCATTCCCGAACCACTTCATTGGCGACGAAGGTGGGATAGAGGCTACAAGAAGCCAACCAGTGAGACCACGAGCTTCAGCTAGGCGACGAGGCGAACCACAGGAGACATACTGGACATGTCTGCCTACGTTCCGCCCAAGCCTTTTGATCCGACCCGCGAAAAATGGGTCTCGTACCTAACAAGGTTTGAATGCTCGCTAGAAGCCAGCGACATGCAGGGCCTCTCGGCTAATCGAAAGAGAGCCCTATTCCTAAGCCACTGCGGACCGGACGTGTTCGAGATGGCTGAGTCACTGTGTAGCCAACGCCGGTTCAAACAGTCTCATGGGACACCTTGATGGCAACTCTCCGGGCTCACTACGCTCCCGTCCCCTCCAAGTTCGTGCAGCGATACCAACTGAGGCAGCGCGTCCAACGAGAGGGAGAGCCGGTCAGCGCGTACATGGCCAGCCTGAGAAAAGCCGCAACTCATTGCGACTACAGAGACTTGGATGATGCGTTGCTTGAGCAACTGATCTGTGGTGTTCGGGACATTAGGCTGCAACGGCGTCTGCTCGCCAAGCCTGATCTGACGCTTGCCGGAGCCCTTGACGAGGCCAGGGCTCACGAAGCCTCCACAAAGGCCGCTGAAACGCTACAGCGCCCGCCGACCAGCAAAGACAGCCCCAAGTCTGCCCCGGTGCACAGAGAAGACGCCGGATCCAGCTCGGAGTCCGAGTCGGATGAGGACGTCTTCCGAACAGAGCACCGGAGAAAAGACACTGGCAGCCCCCGGCGAAGCTGTCCCAGCTGTGGCGGGCACCATGATAGACTGTCCTGCAAATACAGAGAGGCTATTTGCAGGCGTTGCGAGAAGAAGGGGCACTTGGCGCGAGTCTGCAGAGCCATTCTGCCCAGAAGACTCAAACCACGTGAGCGCCGCAGCCAACCGGAATCAGCGCGCCAGAAGCAGCCAACGAGAGAGGGCGGCGCGAAAAAACGGCGCGAATTTGAACCGCGAGATGGCCGCAGCATACACATCGACCAGGCCAGCACAACGGTCGAGGACAAAGTCAGCACGGTGGTCGAGATCAACGGAAGACCGTGCTCGATGGAGATCGACACCGGATCAGCTCTCTCCATCATGTCGTGGACAACCCTAAAGACCCTCCTGCCGTCGTTCCGGAAGGATCAACTCTCCAGACAGAGACTGCGCATCCTAGACTACCAGGGGAACCGAGTCCCCCTCGAAGGCGTGGGCACGTTCCGGGTCACCTACGGAGACTACGAAAGAGACCTGCCGCTGACCATCGTCACGAAGCAGCTGCCGAGCCTCCTGGGCATGGGGTGGTTCCGAGCCCTTGGCATGGGCTTCACCGGCGTCCACCTGATGTCCAAGTCAACCCTGAAAGACAGCCTCCTGTCCGAGTTCCAGGACGTTTTCGGGGACACGTTGGGCAAGTATGTGGGGACCCCTATTTCACTAAACTTAGACCCCAACGTAGCCCAAGTAAGACTAAAGGCCAGACGAGTGCCGTTCGCATTGAAACCAAAGATCGATGCAGAACTGGACAAACTGATTAAGCAAGGGGTGTTGGTTCCCGTTGACCATGCCAAGTGGGAGACCCCCATAGTCACCCCAGTTAAGTCCGACGGCTCAATCAGAATTTGCGCCGACTACAAGTGCACGATCAACAAGGCTTTGCAGCCGAGCGCCTATCCGGTGCCGATCGTGCACCATCTACTACACTCCCTGGGCCCCGGAAAAATTTTTGCCAAATTAGACCTGGCCCAAGCCTACCAACAGTTACCGGTCGACGACGCCACGGCAGAGGCGCAAACGATCGTGACTCATAGGGGTGCATTTAAATGCACCAGGCTCCAATTTGGGGTGAGCGTCGCACCCGGCTTATTTCAAAGCACCATGGAGCGCCTGTTGCAAGGACTTCCGGGAGTAGTCCCCTATTTCGATGACGTCTTAGTCAGCGCCCAAGACGAACACCAGCTAGGGGACAGGGTACGGAACGTCCTGTCCAGATTCAGAGAAGCGGGACTAAGACTTAAAAAGAACAAGTGCAGGATAGCGGTCCCCTCGGTAGAATTTCTGGGGTACAGGGTGGACGGCACAGGCATCCACCCTACCGAAAGCAAGGTGAGGGCCATCAAAAGCGCACCAGCCCCCAAATCCAAAGCTGAGCTCCAAGCCTTCCTTGGACTGCTCAATTTCTACTCAATGTTCCTAAGAGATAAGGCCACGGTCGCTGATCCCCTTCACAAACTCTTAGGGAAGAATGTACCATGGGTCTGGGGGAAACCGCAAGCGGCCGCTTTTGAGGCAGTAAAAAAACTCCTATCTGAGGACAGTTTCCTGATCCAATACAATGCAGAGCTGCCGCTCGTCTTAGTTTGCGACGCCTCCCCCGTAGGAGTTGGTGCCGTCCTAGGCCATAGACTGCCGAACGGCCTAGAGGCACCCATTGCCTTCTACTCCCGAACTCTGTCCAGCACAGAACGAAACTATAGCCAATTGGACAGAGAGGCTCTGGCTGCGATTGCGGGGGTTAAGAAGTTCCACGAATACCTCTATGGCCGAAAATTCGAACTTGTGACTGACCATAGACCGTTGCTAGGACTGCTAGCAGGCGACAGGCCAACCCCCGCTGCCCTCTCCCCCCGTTTAACAAGATGGGCGATTTTCTTATCGGCCTACTCGTACCAGCTCGTCCATCGGCCTGGGCGGACCCTGGGTCATGCGGATGCCCTTAGCCGTTGCCCCCTTCCCGACCTGCTGGACAACCCAACACCGGAAACCTCCGTCATGTTGTTGGACACGTTAACCTTGGGGCCCATCTCCTCCGGCGAGGTGGCGAAGGCATCAAATAGAGACCCTGTTATCCGGACTGTTATGGGTTGGGTTTTGAAAGGGTGGCCGGACAAGGTGGTCGGGGAGGAGTACCAAGGTTTTGCCAACAAACGAAATGAACTGTTTACGCAAGGGGGGTGCTTACTGTGGGGTGACAGAGTGGTAATTCCAGCAAAACTACGAGATAGAGTTTTAGAGTTATTGCACGAAGGGCATCCCGGCATCGTTAGGATGAAGTGCTTAGCCCGCAGCTATGTCTGGTGGCCCAACATGGACCAGGTCATTTCCGAGTGGGTGGGGAAGTGCAGACCCTGCCAGGAGTCTCGCCCCGATCCGCCAGTAGCGCCCATCCGAGAGTGGGAGAAACCAAAAGGCCCATGGGGGAGGATCCACATTGATTTTGCCGGCCCGTTCCATGGCCAAATGTTTTTAATAGTAGTGGATGCCTTTTCAAAATGGCTCGAAATTGTATTAATGCCATCCACAACGGCCGAAGCGGTTATCAAGGCCCTAAGAAAGTTGTTTGCCACCCACGGCCTGCCGGATACCTTGGTGTCGGACAATGGGCCCCAATTTACAGCAACCCTTTTCGAAGGCTACTTGGCCGGCCTGGGAATCCGCCATGCCCTATCAGCCCCATTTCACCCGGCTTCCAACGGATTGGCTGAACGATTTGTCAGGACAGCCAAGGAAGCACTGTCCAGATTAGACAATGGGGACTGGCAGGCCAGGATAGATCAATTCCTTGCGGTTCAGCATGCATCACCATGCACGGCAACCGGGAGAAGCCCAGCAGAGCTCCTCATGGGGAGAAAGCTCCGGTGCGTGTTGGACAGGCTTCACCCTAACTATTCGCACGAAAACTTTAAGGGAGAGACCTGTGGCTTAAGGCAGTTTCAGGTTGGGTCCCCGGTGTTCGCTCGCAATTATGCCAGCGGTCCTCTGTGGGTTGCAGGAACCATAGTGGGGATAACAGGCCCAAAATCATACACGGTGGACGTGGGGGTAGATAGACTCTGGAAGCGCCACATAGACCAACTGAGGAAACGGGTGGTTGGCGAGGCAAACATCAACGCAGACATGTCCGAGCCTAACTATGACCACTTCTCCAAAACAGCTAACTCAAGCCCGGGGCCGCGAGAATACTTAGCTGACAAGCCCTGGTTCCAGCGCCGCCCCAGCGAGTCGCCACTCCCAGCCGGGGATAACCACGCCCCGAACAAAATCCAGGAGGTTCCATTGGCGGAGCCGGGAGAGACAAAGAGTCCCTCCGACCAGCTCGACGCCTCACCAAACACTGAACTGCGCAGGTCAACTAGGGCGAGAACTCAGCCTAAGCACCTGCGAGACTTTGTTTGTACATATGTTAATTTTTGAGTGTTAGTGCCTTCTGGGAAGGGAGGGGTGTTATGTATTGATACTTTTAAGCGGGAGTTTCAAACCTGCCTATGTTTCTGATTGGCTGACAGTCTCTCCAGGATTGTATATAAGGAGGACTGCAGCCTCTGAGTTTTTGCTGAAGTCTCACTGTATATTAAAGAGCTGTTGTCACTTGCTTGCTTGTGCCTCTCATCATTCCCGAACCACTTCAGTCAGCATATTGCCTCCAACAATCCGGGTCCTACAACCAGAGCTGCAGAACAACTTAGTTTACGTAGGTAAAACCTGGCTAGAAAGAATATGCACATAAAAGCCTACGAAAAAGAAAAAGACATATATATATATATACACAAACAAACAAACAAACAAACATAAAAAGAGGAAACAGATTACCTAGTTACTTCTTAGATGATGGATATGTTCTCTATAGCTGACAAAAATTTAGAGACCTACCGAGTTGGCCTCTTTAGTAATATTCCGTCATAAAAGAGAAGAGCTGGATAATGAAAAGGGACCATTCCTTTTCATTCAAGTATTCTAGCACTGGAAACATATTTATGCCAATCTTTGGCTTCATCAATATTTGTGGATAAGTTAAAGCAGTATTATTTAATTTAGCTCTCATAATATATCTCTCATATAAAATGAAAATCCAAAATACAAGAACATTCATAAAAGCATAATGTATTTATTCCAGAACTCTCCAAAACTGAAATTAGATTATCTAATGTATACTAGACATTGAAAACTTCCACTTGATTTTAATGTTGTCATCATTATTTTAAAGAATGCCGTAGCCTTGCAAAACAAAACATCCCACTTAATTTATTGCCTTGCACTATTGTACAAGTTCAGCTAATTCTCATGATCAATAATAATAAAACTGTCCACTTCGGTTATGTAGCAGCTAACATGCTCTAGGTTCAAATACAGTAATAAAATATTTTCTTTTTAAATCTTACTAATGGTTATAGCAAACAATTTCTGCTTGCCCTGAATGGATAGAACAGCCATGTACATTTCGGATTAGGTCTTTTAAAAAAATCAATTTCCATACTGCACGCAGAACAATGTAAGCTGCTAAAATCAAACAATCTGCAAAATGAATTATTTTACACTTGTACTCCATTTTATTTGCCATCACTTTGGGAAAAGCATCAATCTGTTAGTATCATATCCCATTTTTAAATGCGCAGATAAACACCTGTTTCCTAGAACATGTGGAAATAGTGCAATGCATTGCAGTGATAGGGGAAAAAATCAATTTTTCACCCAGACACACATTTGTCTAAATGCAGCAAGACCAAAGATGGAGGAAGGACATTGTTTAAAAGGAGAACAATAGGTCCAAAAGCACCAAATATATCAAATCTACTTAAAAATATACTCCACCGTCCCGTTCCTCCCCACCAGTCATACTTAAAACAGGAACTACTAGGGATGCCCAAAATATGTACAGTGGGTTCAGTGGTGAAATGCTACCGGTTTACACTAGTTCGAGTAAACCAGTAGTGATAAAAACTACCAGTTCAAGTGAACCAGTAGTAAAAAAAAGCTACTGGTTCCTCTGAAACGGTATTTCCAATGATCAGCTGTGCCGCGCGATTTAAAATCGCTAGATTTTAGTGAATCTAAATTGTGTGGCACAGCTGTTCCCCCCTCGCTGTTCTACTTAGCTTCCCAAGCCTCCTTTTTCCACGCAAAGTGCATATTTGTTGCGCACTGTGCATGTGTGTGCACACCGTGCATGCACGGCCAGCGAACCAGTGCCAAACCAGTTCAGATTTCACCACCGAGTGGGTTGTATTAGTCCCTGAATTTGAAATACAAGAATACATAACTCCAAAGTCAAATTACATGCTTTATTACTTCCGTCCAGCTTTCTAAGAATAGGCATAGTAGAGAATATGTTTATTTCCAATATGAATAAGTGCATATAAATGAAGCAAATGTATAAATGAGTTTACCTTAATATCTCTGCCATTGCTTAAAAATATTATTGTAATTTTTTAAAAGTTAAATGTCAAGGAAAGGTACAATGAGTATCAATTTCTGCTATTTTTTGCATCACTATAAAAAGAACATCTCTATCACTGTTTCTGCCTCTGTCTCTGTCCTTCTTGGCTTGTTTGCATCATCAATCACACAATCCTTATATGAATCAGGAAACAGAAACTCTGAGCATAATTTTTCTTTCTTTTTTTCATGGATATATCACAAGATATAGTTATCATTTTGCAATGAATTAGGCAAGAATTGCAAACATCAGTAACATTTTGGAGGTGCTTATTTTAACCATTAATGAATCAGGAATGCAGATTAAGTATATAGGCATCCATCATACATAAGTGATAGTATTTGTACAATTATATCCAATTCTATGATCATTGTTTGTGAAAACTAAACAATTCCGTATCTTATCTTTGTGAATGTAATTTACATTGACTTAATTCATGATGAAGAAACAAAAAAATGGAATATTCACAGAAGGCTGTAGTAAAAGTATCTTAATTTCTACCTCTGGCAACTACAGATACAGAACACTGGAAAAAATGGTGCCTGAAATCCTGAGGAAAGTTTTCCAGTCCTTGTAGACAATTGTGAGCAAGATGGGCCAGTACCTGGCCAAGGATAATATAGGTTCCTGTGTATTTGTCCAGAATTACAAATTCTATGTAAGCCCCATTTATTTCTAACTGAACACATAGACACAAGCTATAAATCATCTTAACCTCCTCAGTAAGTATTCAATAAATCCAATTAACCTTGATTTGACTTTTTCTAATACAGATCTGTCTGTGTTTGCCTAAGCAGAGCAACCAAATAATGTGAGATTCTTAAAATATTTAACCTTTTAAATATGTTACACAACTGATCTGCTATGCCCAAATGATTATATTATTAACATAAGGTGACCAGATTTTAACATTGGTAAAGAGGGACATTGTGGGCGTGGCTTATTTTGTGGGCGTGGCTAGCTGGTCATGTGACTGGGTGGGCATGGCTAGCTGGTCATGTGACTGGGTGGGTGTGGCTAGCTGGTCATGTGACCGGGTGGCCATGGCTATGCGTATAGGGTAAGGTGAACAGATTTTAACATTGGTAAGAAGGACACCATTGTGGGCATGATTTATTGTGTGGGCGTGGCTTGGAGGCCATGTGACTGGGTGGGCGTGGCTAGCTGGTCATGTGACCGGGTGGCCATGGCTATGTGTATAGGGACTACTCAGAGGGCTGAAAAGTCATTTCTGACAGGTCCTCACACTTTTGACTGGTCCTCACACTTATGACCATCCTCACATTTATGCCCGTGCAGTATTCTTAACAACCATGTCACTCATTTCACAACTGCTTCTCTTCACCATGGTGACAAGATAGGGCAAAAACATAAAATGTGAGGACAGTCGTAAGTTCGAGGACTGGTCAAAAGTGTGAGGACCAGTCAAAAATAACTTTTTCAGCCCTCTGAGTAGTCCATATGCACAAAAGGACTAACCAGAGGGCTGAAAAAAGTCATTTCTGACAGGTCCTCGCACTTTTGACTGGTCCTCACACTTATGACCATCCTCATATTTATGCCCATGCAGCATTCTTAACAACCATGTCACTCATTTCACAACTGCTTCTCTTCACCATGATGACAAGATAGGGCAAAAATGTAAAATGTGAGGACAGTCGTAAGTTCGAGGACTGGTCAAAAGTGTGAGGACCAGTCAAAAATAACTTTTTCAGCCCTCTGAGTAGTCCATATGCATTAAAGGATACAGCAATAGAGAGGGATGAAGGAATGGAAATTAGAGTAGGAGTGAGGGTAAGAGAGGGAGGAAGAGAGGAGGAGAAGGAGAAAGGAAGAGGAAGTAGGGAGGAGAAAAAGAGGGTGGGGGGAAGAGAAAGTAAGAAGGAAAGAAAAGAGAGTGGTGGTAGGTTTGAGGAGAAAGATTGCTGTACAATAAAAAAGATGAAAGGGAAGAAAGCCAACCCCAAGCAAATATAAAGATATTAAGATTAAGAATGAATTGTTAAACTTTAAAGAATAAAAGAGAACAAATATGAATAAATAGCAATAATTAGAAACACACATACAAACATGCAATGTATTTTCTTTGAACAGAATATTTGGCTGGTTCACAAATTTAAACAGCGTTTAGTCATTTCAATTAAATTTACAATTTCTATATTTCCTTTTTGCCATATTTATTCCTCATCTATTTTTTTTTAAAAAACAATATTACCCTTCATCCTCATCTCTAATCTTAATCAAATTCAATTTTTCCCTTCTATTCTATATTATACCCCTTCCCATTGTCATCTATTTTTATATCCATCCTCACATTGGTTAATTATGTAATTATGTAATACAGTTGTTTAATACAAATTCAACATTTTAATATAAATCAATTAGTTATATAACTCTTTTTTGTATACTAATCAATATGAACATGAATATTCCAATTATTTCCATGCAATCCAATTTCTTACAAATCAATTAATTATATTTACCAATAATAACAAACCAAATAATTTCCCCCATATATTCCTCCAAACCACAACTTAACCACTTCTGCTTTCAACACAATATACAATTATTAATAGTATATCAATTATTACAATTCCCTAGTTAAATAGAGCTTTTTTTCTTTTGTGTTTTAAAAACTTAACTCTCCTCTTTTGCCCAAAATTTCCCATTGTTTGCAGTTTTGTACCTACCTTTTTTGGTGAGGAAAAAGAAAAAGAAAAAGAAAGAAATCTCTCTCTGCCTCATTTTGTCATGTTGCAGGTTTAGTTTCGCTTTCGCCTTTGTTTTCAGTATAGCTGGGGGGGGGGGAAATCTGCTCCAGGAACTTTTTGCAGCTTTTTGCAGCTAATTAACCTAGCGGAAGCTGTTAACAGGGGCTGTTTTTTCTATTTTTGCAGGCATGGGTCTATTCATTTTTTTTTAACACTGATCAGCTGTAGGTCGGCCCTTTGAAGCCCCACGGCAAGAGTTTAAAGAGTTTTTTTTCCCTCTAGCCATCAGCGGGGATTCAGGAGGCAGAATGAAAAATCGGGACTTTTTTAAAACGCCGCGGGACGCGGGACAAATTGCTCAAAAGCGGGACTGTCCCGCCAAAAGCGGGACGTCTGGTCACCTTATATTAACAGTAAAAAATAAACTTTTTCTTGAAGTCCAGCTTGATACTTAGTGAGATCATAGCAACAACATGAAAATAATTTGCCGTTGCCTTTTTCAAATTTTGAGGGCGAAGATATTCCTTGATCAGTCAGAAGGATTACCTTCCTTCCTTAAAATGTCACATTGCTATACACATTTGGCAATATGATGACATCACTAACAAACAGTGAAAACAATGGATAAATCTAAAAAGATCATTCCATAAATATCAAATTGATTATTTCTGTAAAGTGATGAAAAAACAACAAAGGCATTACTTAAAACCTGCTGTTCTGATATTTTTCATTCAGATTAAATCTGTTCAGCTAATCAAATATGATTCTGTAAGTAAAAATGCATAATCATATAATTAAATTATCTGAGAATAAATACTGAAAATAAGTATTTCATAGAGATTATATGGAGTCTGGATTTTTTTGTTTCTTGACTATGTTAAGGATGTCACCTGTTAATATATTATAATGCAGGGGTTAAATGCTCTCAGTTCGGACCAGATCGGCCCATCTGGTAGCGATGGCGGCAGGTAGTTCAGAGAACTGGTAGCAAAAATCCCTGCACCACCACCACCCACCCTTGCCCACCCAATCTGTTGCAATATTTTGAGGATCAGACTCAATAAATAATTCAGGAACGAAGTGTTCAAAGTACTATTTATTTACAATAGGCATTCTATATTCTCTGAATGATCACAGATAGAAGCAAGAGGGAGGTGCATACATCCCCTTTTATATCAATAAGGCGGAGTAAAGGATGGGAGTGGTTACATATGAATATATTAAGGAAGGAAGAATAAATTAACCCCTGATACCCTGTGTATGTACATTTTCCCCATTTGAAAATAAGGCATTTACTTGTGACAAATCCCCCTCTAAATGCCGATTCGATATACAACAATAATTACATTCAGATTCAGAACAATATAAGACTTGTAATTTTGAAGTTAAATATTTATGTTGTTTAGATTGCAAAGGCTTAGTCAATATATCAGCTATTTGTTCTGAAGTTTCACAATGAATGGCCTTAATGAATCCATCTTGAGATAATTGCCTTACATGTTTGAATTTGATATCTATATGTCTGGACCTTTGACCAATGGCATCAGATCTAGATATCTCTATAGCAGCTTTATTATCTTCATGTATAATAATGGTAATGAAGGATTTTTCCAAACATCTGATAACAAATCATTAAACCATACTAGATTATTTGAGGCTTTAGACAAACAGACATATTCTGCCTCAGTTGTTGATGTGGCTACTAAATCTTGTTTCCCAGTATACCAGTAGACTGGACAATCATTAAGAAAGAATACATAACCTGAGGTGGTTTTTCTGCACTTAGTATCACCTGCCCAATCCGCATCAGCGTAACAAGTGAGAATGGGTTCTTTAACATTATTGGGTTCCAAAAGTAGGCAGAAATCTATGCTATGCTTTAAATATCTTAATATTCGTTTAATAGCTTCCCAATGATATATTAGTGGCTTACTAACATATCTGGATAACAGATTAAGGGGTAAAGCAATATCAGGTCTAGTCCAATTAGATATATACAAAAGGGAACCAATAACCGATCTGTAAAGTGTATTATCTTTAAATTCAGGGGATGATTCATCCATATTTCTTAGAAAATCAGTTTGCATTGGTGTATAACAAGGTTTAGCATCAATTAAATTACATTTATTCAGAAGTTCTATAATTTTATCTTTCTGAGATAATTTAAATCCTTTTTTTGTCTTACTGATTTGAACTCCAAGATATTTATTTACTTTTCTCAGTGATTTCAAAGAAAAATGTTCATTTAGTTTTGTTACAAATATATCTCTTTTTTCTTTATGTTTACCAATATATAAAATGTCATCCACATAAATTAATACAAATTCCAATGAATCACCTTCCTTTTTAACAAAGAAACAGTTGTCTGCAGTTGTGGCATTGAAATTCATGGTTTTGAGTACATTGACCAAACATTCATATCAACGTTTGCCGGATTGCTTTAATCCGTATAAATTTTTGTTTAATAACCAAGTTTCATTTTTGTTTGTGTATTGGATATGAGGTGCTCTCACATATATCTCTTTATCAAGTTTTGCATGTAAATATGCAGTTTGTATATCATATTGAAAAACATCAAGATTAAGTGCAGATGCAATAACTAAAGCTGTTTTAACACTCTCAATTCTTACAGTGGGAGAGTATGTGTCTGTGTAATCCTCAGGATACTTTTGAGCGTAACCTTGTGCAACTAGTCTAGCTTTATATAATGTGTTGCCTTCTTCCAAATTTTTAATTTTAAATATCCATCTGGTGCCTATAATTGTTTTGTCTTTAGGTGCAGAAGTTGGTGTGAATACATCCAATTCTCACAAGCTGTCCATTTCTTTGGCCATGGCTAATTCCCACTTTTTTCTTTCTTCAATGGGGAGTTTTAATACTTCCTCGTATGTGTTGGGTATTGATGTTTCGTTGTTCATGCACATTATGTAATCTTTATATTTACTTGGTACTTGATTTCTGTTACATCTAATTGTCTTTTTTGGTATGCTTTCGTTATCGTGTAAGTATCTTGCTTCCTTATTGGTTAATGAATCTGTTCTTATTCTGGTGTGACTATTTGTCCATGTTTTATTCTTGTTTTCATGTATGTTGTGGTTATGTTCTTCTCTCTCTATTTTATCTTGATGTTTAATGTCTGTTTTTGTAATTGGAAATATCTCATTAAGATGTATCTTAGACCAATTGGCCTGTTCATGAAATACAGCTGTTCTAGAAATTATGAATCTGTTGTTATTATCAATAAATCTGTATCCTTTTGTGCCTGTTTCGTATCCCATGAATCTAAGTCTTCTGGATACGTTATCTCCTTTACGTCTTAATTGTTTTGGTATGTGTACATCCGCTGTAACTCCAAATATGTGCATGTGTGATATTTTAGGTTTTCTATTATACATTAGTTCATATGGTGTTTTATTTATGATGCTGGACCAAGTTCTGTTTTGTAATTTGAATATATTAAGGCTTCTGACCAGAATTGTTTTCCTAAGCCAGCATCTTCTAATGTACATCTAATCATGGTTTGTAGTGTCGAGTTTTTTCGTTCTACCACTCCATTTTGGAATGCAGAGAAAGGGCTAGATGTGAAGTGTAGCATTCCTTTATCCTTTAGCCATTGAGAGAATTCTTTTGACATGAATTCAGATCCCCTATCTGTCATGATTTGTTTTATTCTAATATTGTGTTGTGTTTCTACACGTTTATAAAACTCTTTAAATTTTTGAAAAGTTTCATCTTTGTGTTTCAAAGTATAGACAAACCCGTAACGACTATAGTCATCTATAATAGTTAGGAAATATCATTTTTTATATGTGATTGATGGGGTTAATGGACCAACTAGATCCATATGTACCAGATCAAAAATGTGGTCAGATGACCTTGTTGCCCTTTTTGGTTTGGGATTAGTTCTGAGTTTTGAGGACTTACATACTGAACATTCCAAATAATTTTTACAATTTTTTATTTTAACACCTTCAGCATGTTCAATCATTTTTTGTATTACAGGAAAACTAGCATGCCCTAATTTTCTATGAAATATATGTGCACATTCATCATGAATTGGTTTCCCAATGGTGGGTTTCTTGTTATTGAGTGTATCACTAGTGGATGTGTTTTCGTGATCATGGTTTGTTTCATGTTCCTCATTATCACTATTACTGTTGTCTTCATTCTCTATGCTAGTGTTATCTTCTGTGTTTGAATCAATATTATGTAGCCATTCTGTGATTAAATAAGGTAGTCCCCCTTTGATAACCACACTACCCAAATTTGTTTTGTTTTTCTCTAGGATTGCCTTTCCTTTTGAGAATACTATATTTATGTCAGAATCTCTGCTTAGTTTTATTGCACTAAGTATGTTGTGAGGTATTTCTGGTATTAATAATACCCCCTCTATTTTCCCTAGACCAGGTAAATTCACACTTCCTCTTCCAATAATTTGGACATTTTCTTGATTGGCTACCTTTATTACAAATTTATCTTCTATAAATGAAAATAGTATTTTCTTGTCATGTGTTGTGTGATTAGTTGCTCCAGAATCAATGAGCCAATTATTATCACTTGACTTTTGTATGTTAGTTATGTTATGTTTATCTAATCCATTTAATGATCCAGATTTTCTATCTCTTGAATTATCTCTGCCCCCTCTACGCTCTCTAAAGTTTGGTGAGTTTCTATATCTATATCTATCAATAGATGATTGTCTGTTATGATATCTGCTCCTATAGTCATGTTTTTGTCTTTCTCTAAGAAATTTAGGACAATCTCTTCTACAGTGTTCTTTGGATCCACAATTATAACATTCAATTGATTGTCGATGTTTCTCTTGAAATACTACTCTCTTATTTTATTTTTATTTATTTATTAATTTAATTTGTATACCGCCCTTCTCCCAGAAGGGACTGAGGGCGGTGAACAGCCAAAATTAAAAAACATACAAATACAAAAGTTAAGATAATTAAAAAAATTAAATAATTGGCTACCCAATTTAAAACCCCAAATCCATAAAATTTAAAATCCCAGTTAAAAACCATTTAGGCTAGGCTGGCTTGATGAAATAAAAACGTCTTCAGGGCTTTACGGAAGGTCCAGAGGTCCGGGATCAATCGTATTCCGGGAGGCAGCTCATTCCACAGGGCGGGTGCCCCCACAGAGAAGGCTCGCCCCCTGGGGGCTGCCAGCCGACATTGCCTGACCGACGGCACCCCAAGGAGGCCCTCTCTGTGAGAGCATATTGGCCGGTGGGAGGTTATCGGTAGCAGCAGGCGGTCTCACAAATACCCTGGCCCTAAGCCATGGAGTGCTTTAAAGATGAGAACCAACACCTTAAAGCGCACCCGGAAGACCACCGGGAGCCAATGCAGCTCGCGCAGGAGAGGTGTTACGTGGGAGCGCCACGTCACTCCCATAATCACCCGCGCGGCCGCATTCTGCACCAGCTGGAGCCTCCGGGTGCTCCTCAGGGGGAGCCCCATGTAGAGAGCATTACAGTAGTCCAGGCGTGACGTAACCAAGGCATGAGTGACTGTGCACAAGGAGTCCCGATCCAGAAAGGGGCGCAACTGGTGTATCAGGCGAACCTGATAAAAAGCCCCCCTGGCCACGGCCATCATATGCTCTTCTAAAGACAGCCGTGTGTCCAGGAGGACGCCCAAGTTGCGAGCCCCCTCTGTGGGGGTCAGTGACTCGCCCCCAATAGCCAGCGATGGCACCAGCTGGCTATACCGGGATGCCGGCATCCACAGCCACTCGGTCTTGGAGGGTTGAGCCGAAGCCTGTTCCTCCCCATCCAGACCCGCACAGCCTCCAGACACTGGGATATCACTTCGAGGGCATCATTGGGGTGGTCTGGGGTGGAAATGTACAGCTGAGTGTCATCAGCGTACAGATGGCATCGCACCCCAAAAACCATGGATGGTCTCACCCAGCGGCTTCACATAAATGTTGAACAGGAGTGGCGAGAGGACCAACCCTTGTGGCACCCTGCAAGCAAGGTGCCTCGAGGTCGACCTCTGCCCCCCTGCCAACACAGACTGCGACCGGTCAGAGAGATAGGAGGAGAACCACCACAGCATGGTGCCTCCCACCCCCAGTCCCTCCAGCCGGCGCAGCATAATACCATGGTCGATGGTATCAAAAGCCGCTGAGAGGTCTAATAGGACTAGAACAGAGGAGCAACCCCTGTCCCGAGCCCTCCAGAGATCATCCACCAATGCGACCAATGCCGTCTCTGTGCTGTACCCAGGCCTGAAGCTGGACTGGCATGGATCTAGATAGACGGTTTCATCCAGGAACTGTGGGAGCTGTCGCGCAACCACACTCTCCACAACCTTCACAACAAAGCGAAGGTTGGAGACCGGACGATAGTTTGCCAAAACGGCCGGGTCCAGAGAAGGCTTCTTGAGGAGGGGCCTCACCACCGCCTCTTTCAAGGCGGGAGGCAAGAAACCCTCTCTCAAAGAAGCATTTATGATCCTCTGGAGCCAGCCTCGTGTTACCTCCCGGGTGGCCAGTACCAGCCAGGAGGGGCACAGGTCCAATAAACATGTGGTTGCGTTTAGCCTCCCCAGGATCCTGTCCACATCCTCAGGAGTCACAGGGTCGAACTCATCCCAGATAACATTCTCAAGACCAGCCTCAGTCACCCCGCCGGGATCTACCCAGTCAGAGTCCAAGCCTTCCCGAATCTGAGCGATTTTATCGTGCAGATACTGTGCAAAATCCTCAGCCTGCCCTTGCAAGGGGTCTTCCCGCGCTCCCTGATGTAGGAGGGAGCGAGTCACCCTAAACAAGGCGGCTGGGCGGTTATCTGCCGATGCAATAAGAGCGGAAAAGTGGTTACGCTTTGCCGCTTTTATCGCCACTAGATAGGTCTTAATATGAGACCTAACTAGTGTTCGGTCGGATTCGGAGTGACTGGCCCTCCAACCACTCTCTAGGCGTCTTTTCCGGCGCTTCATCCCCCTCAGCTCCTCGGAAAACCAAGGGGCCGGGCAGGTTCGGCGTCGGGTCAGAGGCCGCAAAGGCACGACTCGGTCCAGAGCACCGGCGGCTGTCCTATCCCAGGCAGCCACCAGATCTTCAGCCGAGACGTGAGCCAGAGTTTCAGGAACTGGCCCAAGCTCCCTCTGGAACCTATCAGGATCCATCAGGCACCTGGGGCAGAACCACCTGGTCGGTTCCGCCTCCCTGCAGTGGGGTGCAGCGGTCGAAAGGTCCAGTCTCAGGAGAGAATGGTCCGACCATGACAGGGGTTCAATAACTATATCCCCTATATCCAGACCACTCCGCCACTGACCAGAGATAAAAACCAAGTCCAGAGTGTGTCCTCCCACGTGAGTGGGGCCATGAATTAATTGTGTCAGGTCCATGGCTGTCATGGAAGCCATAAACTCCCGAGCCATCCCAGACGCCTCACCGGTAGATGGCAGGTTGAAATCCCCCATAACCAAAAGTCTGGGGGTATCAACCGCCACCCCAGCAATAACGCTGAGAAGCTCGGGCAGGGCCGCTGTCACGTGGCAGAGAGCCAGGTACGCGATCAGCAGGCCCACCTGCATCCCATGGCCCCACTTCACCAGGAGAGACTCACATCCGGCTATCTGAGGTACAGTGGCTGTACCTATCTGAGGTACAAGACCTTCTTAGTCTGTCTATGTTCTGTGTGTGTACTATAGCGGCTTCTTCTCAGATTATCTTCAGCTATTAGCTTATTTGATAAGTTTTCTATAGATAGGTATCCCAAATTAATTGTGTCTAAATGTGATATGTAGTTATCCCATGATGAGTCTAATGAATTAAGGATAACACTTTTCATTGTTTGATCTGATATTATTTCTCCCCTTAAATGTAGCTCTGCTCTGATTTTGTTTAGTGATATTAAGTGTTCACTTATAGTGGTCCCAGATTTTATCCTGGCTGAGAAGAAATCTTTAGACATTCTTGTTGTAGTTGCTACGCTTTCACTATGAAACAGTTTAAACATGCAATGAATTATTTCTGAGACAGTGAGATTATGCTTAATACTATGATACATAGCAGGAGATATACTAGATATTAATAAGTAGAATGCTCTGTGGTGCAGGCAGTCCAATTTTAAAGTCCAAGGTTTTTGGGAGGGTTAGTTATGAAAAATAATAAATTCTCTTTTAGAAAAACAACCTGAAGTTGTTGACACCATTCTTGTAAATTAATACCATCTATTCTCAGCTTTGGGAAATCATTAGGCAAGTTCCCAATATTGTTTGTTCCATTACTTACAACTGAAGGTTGTCCATGATCTTGTAGATGTTGGTAGTTGCAGAATGGCGTGGGTATGTTCGCAATGAGTCTGAATGGTTCTCTTTGTTCTTCATGTCTTCCGTAGTTGTCTGTGTGTGTTTGAGCATGCGCATTGCTCATTTCACTTCTGAAACTGTCGGGAGAGGTTCTCGTCGCTGTAGCTCCCTCGTAGTTCTCTTCCTCCGATGACTCGGTCTCCGGTTCGACCTTGGGTGTCCAGGAGATGGCCGGTGCTCGTTTCCTTTCGCTGAAGCTGTCCTGGTTGAAGTCTCTGGCTCCCGGAAGCATCTGCGGCGTGGGGGAGTATTTGCAAGGTCCTCTGGGTTCAGGCGCTGGTGTTTTCGCTGTCCGGATGGAAGCGGGTGAATTCAGAGACGTTTGCTTGCTTGCTTGTCTTTTCTTTATTTTTTGATCAGCAGCTTCTGTTGATTTTTTTGTAATTTTTAAATTTGGGCCAAATGTCGCAAACAGTGTTCTCATGGCTGATTTTATTTTTAGCTCGGTAGAGGTTTCTTCGATGTCTGTATCAGATTCTTCTGAAGAATAGAGTTTTTCTTTTTTACTTTTCACACTGTGTATGGCTTTTCGCGCCAGAGATTTTGAATCCTGTCTTCTGATTGGCTCTGCTTCGCTCATCTTAGTGGTCGGTTGAAACCAAGATGACTGCCATTCAAAATTTTGTGCGGGACCGTTAGTCTTTCTTTTCGTTACATTTTCATCTCTAGGTAATTCGCTCACCATTTTTAGGTCTTTAGATTCAGCTGTTACGATATGGTTTTCTCTCGCTGCTCCGCTGTCTTTTATGATGTCTCGGAGGTTCGCGATGAGGTTACAGTCATCTTTTTGGCTTTTCAGTAGTCTCAGTATCTCCGATCTGAGATCGTTGCCCTCTATCTCGTTCTCTTCTTGGTCGTCAGTTTCATCGATTACCTCTTCGTTGTCTGTAATGCAGTCTTCAGATTCTTTAGTTATTATAGCCATTGTTTCATCGATCATTTCTTGATCTGTTTCCATCTCTTTATCATGTGCCCTGGTGTTGGGTCTTTCTCTTCTGTTTTTGAAGTTTCCTTTCTTAGGCATGTCTATTTTTATTGAGTCAGATCAACCATCCTCTGCTACCAGTTTGTTGCAATATTTTGAGGATCAGACTCAATAAATAATTCAGGAACAAAGTGTTCAAACAAAGTACTATTTATTTACAATAGGCATTCTATATTCTCTGAATGATCACAGATAGAAGCAAGAGGGAGGTGCATACATCCCCTTTTATATCAATAAGGTGGAGTAAAGGATGGGAGTGGTTACATATGAATATATTAAGGAAGGAAGAATAAATTAACCCCTGATTCCCTGTGTATGTACATTTTCCCCATTTGAGAATAAGGCATTTACTTGTGACACAATCGCCCGGTCGCCTGCTTGCCGCTTCTTTTAAAAAATGCTTTTAAAAGGTTAAAAAAAGCTCTGAGGATCCCAGCTGAGCTGCCTGATCCTCAGAGCCCTTTTAAACTGAGGTGGTAAATTAAAGCTACAGGCTTGCTTTGATTGCACTGATTGGAATATTTTTGAAGATACCTCTGCATATCTGGATGAACTCACAGATACTGTAACATCATATGTCAGCTTCTGTGAAGACCTATGTGTACCTACAAGGAACTTGCAAATATACAGTAACAATAAACCTTGGTTCACAGCTAAACTTAAGCAGCTACGTTGTTCCAAAGAGGAAGCCTACAGAAAAGGTAATAAAATGCTGTACAATCAGGCCAGAAATGTATTAGCAAGGGAGATCAGAGCAGCAAAAAGAAGCTACTCTGAAAAGCTAAAGAATCAGTTCTCAATAAATGAACCAGCAAACATGTGAAAAACTCTTTAAAATATCATCGGTTACAGCAAACCTCCTTCCCGGGCTGAAGGAAATCAACAACTGGCAGATGACTTGAACATGGTTTACTGCAGGTTTGAAAGGAAACTACAGCCACCTACCTCCACAACCCCGATCTCAGACACACCAACAACAGCCAAGCCTCCTACAACTGACCTCATCCCATTGGGTTCACAACCCCTAGTGTTCACAGAAAAGGAAGTGCAAGACCTATTTCACAGACAAAAGCCAGGAAAAGCTCCAGACCCAGACAAGATAACTTCTTCTTGCTTAAAAATCTGTGCTGACCAATTGGCCCCCATCTTCACCCGAATCTTCAATAAATCACTAGAGATGTGCTATGTTCCTTCTTGCTTCAAACACTCTACTATCATCCCAGTGCCGAAGAAGCCCACCATCAAGGAACTGAATGACTACAGACCAGTTGCTCTAACATCTGTAGTTATGAAAATCTTTGAAAGGCTAGTGCTGGCCTACTTGAAAACCATCACGGATCCTCTGTTAGATCCCTTGCAATTTGCATACCGAGCAAATAGATCAACAGATGATGCTGTTAATATGGCTCTGCACTACATCCTACAACATCTTGAATCTCCAAAGACCTACGCAAGGGTCCTCTTTGTAGACTTTAGTTCAGCATTCAATACCATCATTCCAGACACACTTCTAACTAAGCTAAACCAGCTACAGGTACCTGAACTCACTTGTAAGTGGATCATAAGCTTCCTAACAAACAGGAAGCAGCAGGTGAAGCTAAGCAGAATCACATCAGATACCTGTACAATTAGCATAGGGCCCCCCCAAGGCTGTGTGCTCTTCCCACTTCTCTTCTCTCTGTATACCAATGTCTGCATCTCTAATGATCCATCTGTTAAACTACTGAAGTTTGCAAATGGTAGAACAGTTATCGGTCTCATTCGAGACAATGATGAATCCGCATACAGACGGGAGGTTGAACAACTAGCCTTGTAGTGCAACCGGAACAATCTGGAACTGAAAACACTCAAAACCGTAGAAATGGTGGTAGATTTTAGGAGAAACCTTTCATACTTCCACCTCTCACAATACTAGACAACGCAGTTTCAAAAGTAGAGACCTTCAAATTTCTAGGTTCTACCATATTGCAAGATCTAAAATGGACACCCAACATTTATTTATTTATTTATTTGTTCAACTTGTATGCCGCCTTTCTCCGAAGACTCAAGGCGGCTTACAATGCATTTAAAAATCATAAATAAAAACATTAAAACTTAAAACATTAAAAACAATTAAAACCCATTCACACCATTCATGGCCAGATCTCGCCAGATCGCAACAGCGAGATCAATGGCCCCAGGCCTGCCGGAAAAGCCAGGTCTTCACTGCTTTTCGGAAGGCCAATAGGGTGGGAATGGTCCAGACCTCAGGAGGTAACTGGTTCCAGAGAGCTGGGGCAGCCACAGAGAAGGCCCTTTCCCGCGGGTCCACCAGCCAGCATTGTTGATGGGACCCAGAGGAGACCAGCTCTGTGGGATCTTACCGGTCGCTGGGAGCTATGCAGTAGAAAGTGGTCTCGAAGATAACCTGGCCCTAAGCCATGTAGGGCTTTAAAGGTAATAACCAACACCTTGAATTGTGACCGGAGACCAATAGGGAGCCAGTGCAGCTCGCGGAGAATTGGTGTAATGTGGGTGTACCTAGGTGCACCCACAACAGCTCGCATGGCTGCATTCTGGACCAACTGTAGTCTCCGAACACTTTTCAAGGGTAGCCCCATGTAGAGTGTGTTGCAATAATCTAACCGTGAGGTGAGAACATCAAAAACGTCATCAAAAAAGCACAACAAAGAATGTTCTTTCTGCGCCAACTCAGAAAGCTCAAACTGCCCAAGGAGCTCCTGATACAGTTCTACAGAGGAATTATTGAGTCTGACATCTGCACCTCTATAACTGTCTAGTTTGGTTCTACAACCAAATAAGACAGTCACAGACTTCAGAGGATAATTAGAAATGCAGAAAAAACAATTGCTACCAACCTGCCTTCTATTGACAACCTGTATACTGCACGAGTCAAAAAGAGGGCTGTGAAAATATTTACAGATCCCTCACATCCTGGTCATAAATTGTTTCAACTCCTACTCTCAAAGTGACGCTATAATAATAATAATAATAATAATAATAATAATAATAATAATAATATTATTATTATTATTATTATTATTATTATTATTATTATTATTATTATTATTATTATTATTTTATTTCTATACCGCCCTTCTCCCGAAGGACTCAGGGCGGTTTACAGCCTATTTAAAAACACAGACAAAACAACAGTATAAAATTTAAAATAATTAAATAAGGTGGCTCAAATTTAAAACCCCGATAAATTTAAATACCCAATTTAAAACTATTGTGTTGATAGTCCGGCCTGGCAGAACAACAGGGTCTTCAATGCGCAGCGAAACACCCGGAGGTCGGAGATCTTACGAATTTCCGGGGGCAGTTCATTCCACAGGGCTGGGGCTCCCACAGAGAAGGCTCTCCCCCTGGGTGTCGCCAGCCGACATGACTTGGCTGATGGCACCCTGAGGAGACCCTCTCTGTGGGAACGGACTGGTCGGTGGGAGGCTATTGGTGGCAGAAGACGGTCTCGGAGGTACCCGGGTCCTATGCCATGGAGCGCTTTAAAGGTGGTAACTAACACCTTGAATCGCACCCGGAAGACAACTGGGAGCCAGTGCAGCTCGCGCAGGAGGGGTGTCACATGGGCACAACGGGTTGCGCCCATAACCACCCGCGCGGCCGCATTCTGGACCAGTTGGAGCCTCCGAGTGCTCTTCAAGGGGAGCCCCATGTAGAGAGCATTACAATAGTCCAACCGGGAGGTAACAAGGGCATGAGTGACCATGCGCAGGGCGTCCCGATCCAGAAAGGGCTGCAACTGGTGAATCAGGCAAACCTGATATAAGGCCCCCCTGGCCACGGCCGTCATATGCTCTTCTAAAGACAGCCGCACATCCAGGAGGACACCCAGATTGCGAGCCCTCTCCGTGGGGGGCAAAGATTCACCCCCAATAGTCAGCGATGGCACCTGCTGACTATATTGGGGCGCCGGGAGCCACAGCCACTCGGTCTTGGAGGGGTTGAGTCTGAGCCTGTTCCTCCCCATCCAGACCCGCACGGCCTCCAGGCAGCGAGACATCACATCAAGGGCATCGTTGGGGTGGTCTGGGGTGGAGATGTACAGCTGAGTATCATCAGCGTACAGATGGCACTTCACCCCAAAACCACGGATGATCTCACCCAGCGGCTTCACATGAATGTTGAACAGGAGGGGCGAGAGGACCGACCCTTGCGGCACTCTCCATGCGAGACGCCTCGAGGTCGACCTCTGTCCCCCTGCCAATACGAACTGCAAGGGGTTGGAGAGGAAGGAGGAGAACCACCGCAAAATGGTGCCCCCTATTCCTAACCCCCTCAACCGCTGCAGCATGATACCATGGTCGATGGTATCAAAAGCCGCTGAGAGATCTAATAGGACTAGGACAGAGGAGCAACCCCTGTCCCGAGCCCTCCAGAGATCATCCACCAATGCGACCAATGCCGTTTCTGTGCTGTACCCCTGCCTGAAGCCCGACTGGTACGGGTCTAGATAGATAGCTTCATCCAGGTGCCGGGGAAGTTGTTGTGCCACCACACTCTCAACAACCTTCGCCACAAAACGAAGGTTGGAGACTGGACGATAGTTGGCTAATTCAGCCGGGTCCAGGGAAGGCTTCTTGAGGAGGGGCCTCACTACCGCCTCTTTCAAGGCGGCAGGAAAGGCACCCTCACTCAGAGAAGCACCTATAATCCCCTGGAGCCAGCCTTGTGTAACCTCCCGGGAGGCCAGTACCAACCAGGAGGGACACAGGTCCAATAAACACGTGGCGGCACTAATCTTACCCAGAACCCTGTCCACATCCTCGGGAGTCACAGGATCAAACTCCTCCCAGATAACATTCTCAAGACCTTCCCCGGTCTCCTCCCGTGGACTCATCCAATCGGAGTCCAAGCCATCCCGAATCCAAGTGACTTTATCGTGCAGGAATTGCACAAAGTCCTCAGCACGACCCTGCAAGGAATCTTCCCGCACTCCCCCCCGAAGAAGGGAGTGGGTTACCCTAAACAGGGCGGCTGGGCGGTTCTCTGCAGATGCGATAAGAGCGGAAAAATGGTTAGATTTTGCCGCTTTTATCGCCACTAGGTAGGTCTTGATATAAGACCTCACCTGTGTCTGGTCGGAATCGGATTGACTAGTCCTCCAAATGCTCTCTATGCGTCTTTTCCGACGCTTCATCTCTCTCAGCTCCTCAGAGAACCAAGGAGCTAATTTAGATCGGCATCGGGTCAGAGGCCGCAAAGGCACGACGCGGTCCAAAGCTCCAGTGGCCGCCCTTTCCCAGGCGGCCACCAGCTCTTCAGTCGAGTCGTGTGTTAGAGTCTCAGGAAACGGCCCAAGCTCCGTCAGGAACCTTTCAGGATCCATCAGGCGCCTGGGACAGAACCATTTGGTCGGTTCCGTCTCCCTGCGGAGGGGGCAGGCGGTAGGAAAGTCTAGTTGAAGGAGTGAATGATCTGTCCATGACAAGGGTTTAATATCTAGATCCCCTCTACCAAGATCATTCAACCACTGACCAGAGATAAAAATCAGGTCCAGAGTGTGTCCCCCTATGTGAGTGGGGCCTTGAACTAACTGGGTCAGGTCCATGGTCGTCATGGAAGCCATGAACTCCCGAGCCACCTCTGACGCCTCACCTGTGGATGGAAGGTTGAAATCCCCCATGACAATAAGTCTGGGGGTATCGACCGCCACCCCGGCAATGACGTCGAGTAGCTCGGGCAGGGTCGCTGCCACATGGCAGGGAGCCAGGTACGTAGTCAGCAAACCCATCTGCACCCCACGGCCCCACTTCACACAAAGGGACTCACATCCGGCTATCTGAGGAACAGTGGTCTCCCTCGGACAAAGACTCTCCCTAATGATCACCGCCACTCCCCACCCCTCCCCTGGGCCCTTGGCTGATGAAATGCACGGAAACCTGGCGGGCACATCTCTATGAGGGGGACCCCCCCTCTTGGCCCAACCAGGTCTCCGTAATACCTGCCAGGTCTGCACCCCCCTCCAAAATAAGATCACAGATGAAGGGGGCCTTGTTAACCACCGACCTGGCATTACATAACATCAGCCGCGGACCCTGGGCCTGAGGCTCTACACAACCCAGGACACGAGTTACGCATATGGGGCCGGAGTGCGCAATCGCTCGGAGACAGCGCGTGTGCACCCCCGACACTTGATATGACCCCCTGCGCCCATCATACCTGCCCCTCCCACTCAAGATTTCAATTACACAGCCCTTTCTATCGTCCCCCTGCCCCCCGGTTAAATTTCCTTTCACGACCCTTCTGCTGCAGTTAATCAACCCATCATCCCACACAGTCGCTATCTGGACCCCCCTCCAGGTCCACTTTTACAACCCCCACCCGTCCTCCCGGGTCCCCTTAAAATTTTCCTTAAAAATTTTGCTAAAAAACCCCTCAGCCCCCTCTTTGCTGCATGCCATCTCTCGGGGTCCCAAAGCCCGTCATCAAGATAGGCCCTCGATAATGTGGAGGGCCAGGCCTGCGAGAGGGGGGAGTCTCGCAGCACAAGAAGGTCGGTTTTTTGGAGCATCAATCGAACCAAAGATGGGAAAAGAAAAGCCAGTCCGGGAATCTGTCATGGTCCAAGGGATAACTGAGCATAAAGGTCACAAAATATCCATTTATAGGGCTGGACTCCACTTTCCTCTCACGACAGGGAGAGGGTCCAATGTTCTTTTTCTCCAACGGAGGCTAATGGCCAACCATCCTCTCACGACGGCCGGTCCTGTTACAAAGTTAACAGGAGCAATGTTCTATCCTCTCCGTTGGGATGTGGAAAATCCCTCAGCTCTCTCAAGTGGTGCTCAGTCTCTCCTACCAGCGAGGGCGTGAGTGGAGCATAATAAGGGGTCCAAAGTGTCCAAAGTGTAGATGTTAATAACGATGGTAATAATAAAGACAGTGCTATAGAGCACTGCACACCAGAACAAGACACAATAACAGTTTTTTCCCGAACGCCATCACTCTGCTAAACAAATAATTCCCTCAACATTGTCAAACTATTTACTAAGTCTGCATTACTATTAATCTTCTAATCTTCTCATCGTTCCCATCACCTATCTCCTTCCACTTATGACTATATGACTGTAACCTTGTTGCTGGTATCCTTAAGATTTGTATTGACTGTTTCCCTATGACTATCTTTAAGTGTTGTACCTTATGATTCTTGACGAATGTATCTTTTCTTTTATGTATACTGAGAGCATATGCACCAAGACAAATTCCTTGTCTGTCCAATGACACTTGGCCAATAAAAATTCTATTCTATTCTATTCTAACAGCATCTTCTAAGTTATCTCTTACTTCCCTATTCTGATTTCTTACTGTATTTTATCTGTTCCTATTCATATTTTATCCTAAAATGATAGGCATCATTTATTCTATTTTTCCATTGGGATAACATCATTTTTCTAGTCTGCTTCCCATTATTTAATTGCTTTCTCCTCTCTTCACATGTTCTCATTCACATCTTCACCTGTTCAGACTTTGGGAAATTTCCCTTCTATTTTATCACTTCTATTACTAGTCTGTTAATAGTTTCTTTAATCTTTTATCATAAAAGTTTTATGCCTCTATTGCTTCTGAGTTTTATCACTTTAGTAGATATTTAGTTGGGCAGGGAGGGAGTTCTGTTAATTTTTTTTTCTCTTCTCTCCCAGCATCCCTTAGTCAGTTTTGCCTGCCAAATATCTCGGTTCTGAGATTTCAAAAGTAGCCATATTCTCCCTTTGAAGTGATACAATGTCTGCTTCTTAACCTTCACATTTTTTCAGAAGGCTTCTGTAAGAAATATCTTCCTTTGCCTTTAGTTGCTGGGCACAGTTTTCAGTGAAGGATTTCTCTTTTTCTTGCTATCATGAAATGGTCAACTCCTTCTCTGGCCCTTGGCAGGTTTGGAATAAACAGTTTTGTTGCTAAAGAAAGCTTTATGGATACGTCAATTTATATGTAGCTCAATTTGAGGGATACTTGGTTTTATTTGTTTTAATGCACCAAAATGAATACAGACAATTAACTTATTTATTGTTTTATTTTTCCTCATCTCAGAATATTGGCAGGGATTGGTTTGTTGTATTTCAAGTTCTGCAGGAATAGAAATGAAGTAATTTGTTTGCTTATTTTCTTGTTTACAGGCATTGACTAAACATAAAATGTATGTCTAGAATGTTTTGGATGTTGGAAAGCATTAACACTAAATAAATTCATTTCTCTTGGTTTTATAGCAATTCTTATTCCAGAATTGGAATTGTAAAGTACCATTTTTAAATAAAAGGTACATCTGATCCTAAGCTATTTTTCAGAAGTTCACAGTTTTCCCATTACCTTGTTACCTTTGCAATGTTTCACCGTGTAGGACAAATTATGAATATCAATATAAGGACTGATGTCCCTTATTAGTGGCATTATCCCCCACATGAAACATAACCACAATTATCATGAGAATTATAAGGCTTCTATAAGTAGCAATTTAGACCCCCCCCCAACAAAATTAATTTAACTTTTGAGCTGAACTTAAAAATTCAAATCATCATTGTCAGAGAAATAATATGTATGTTATTTCTTTAGACATGTTTAACTAGTAGTTTTTAAAGCATTTCTAATTCTGCACCTAGAGGAAGATCAAACAGATTCAAACCTAGAAGACAACTTTGTCTCTCAAAAAATACAAAAGGGAACTAGAGAATCAGCCATGCAGGACTTAATTCTCACTTCAGTGATAAAAGAGATTGAAGTTACAAGAATCTTGTGGGGGAGTAACCATGCTTTATTGTAATTCAACATTATGCAAGAAGAAGGAATAGAAAAATGTCAAACTAGAGTCTTGTACTTTCTCCTTCTTCTTGTGCCATATCCATCATCGGACATTGGCGTTCATGTTGGCAATCCTACTTTGGTCAACAGCTGCATGAAAAAGTGCTGCTGAGTTTTGTCCAAACCAGTCCCTTAGGTTTTGAAGCCATGGTGTTGTTCTTCTGCCTGGACCTCGTTGCCTTCAATCGTTCCCTGGAGGATTAAGTGAAGGATGCTGTATTTTTCTGGGTGTTGGATCACATGTCCAAAATATTCTAACTTTCGCTTTTTATCTTATACTTTAAGAGAGTTGATTTCAATAAACTTAGAAAAAGCTTGGCAAGGATTCCATGGATGAAAATCCAAAGGGGAAAGCAGTCTAAGAAGCTTGGGAAATTTTGAAAAATGAGATTATAAAAGTCCACTCTAGCACAATAGCAATGAAAAAAGAAAAATAAGTCATTTTTAAAGAAACCAACATAGCTGTACAAAGAACTCTATGATAAACTGAAAAACAAAAAGGATAAGTATAAAAGGTTGAAAGAAGGGCACATAGCTAAGGCAGAATATCAGAAAATCACCTGAAACTGCAAAGATGAAGTCAGGAAATCTAAGGCTCAAAATGAACTAAGACTTGTGACAAATGTCAAAAACAACAACAACAAAGCTTCTTTCAACATATACTAGAACAAGAAAAAAGTCAAGAAATGATTATATTAATGGGGCAAAATGGCAAGAAAGTGATGAGCAGTAGGCAGAATTTCTTAAGTCATTTTTTGCATCTGTCTTTACACAAAAGAAAAAGGAACAGTCCAACCTATTTTTTAAAAAACCTATAAAATGCAGATTAGGAATACAAGTCAAAATAAGCAACAACATGATTTTATCCTATTCACTCTACCCAAGTTCAGATCACATGGATTACATCCCCAGTTATGAAAGAACTGGAAGGCATGGTCTCAAAAACCACTGAACCATATCTTTTAAAAATCCTGAAGCACTAAGGAAATACAAATGACTGGAAAAGGATGACTGGTGGGGCTCCTATCTTCAAAAAAAAGGGGGGGATGAATCCAGGAAACTACAGACCTATCAGCCTCACATCAACATGTGGGAAAATTCTGGAAAAGATAATCAAGCAACAAATCTGCAAACATCTAGAGGCAAACTAAGTCATAAGCAAAAGCCAAGGTGGGTTTGTCAAAAACACATCATGCCAGACAAATCTTATTGCATTCTTTGATAATATAATAAAATTTGTGTACCAGCGAAATGCTATGGATATAATTTTCTTGGATGTAAGTAAGGCATTTGAATTGATACAGTAGACTACAACCTACTACTTGATAAGACAGAATATGGATTAGACAGCATCACCACCAGATGGATTTGTAACTGGCTGACTAACTGTACTCAATATGTAGTTCTTAATGAAACTGCATATAAATGGAGGGTAGTATGCAATGGGGTACGTCAAGGCTCTGTCTTAGGCCCAGGACTCTTCAATATCTTCAAAAATGATTTAGATGAGGGAATAGAAGGGTAGCTCTTCAAATTTGCAGATGACATCAAGCTGGCAGCAATAGTCAACATTCCAGAAAATAGGCTCAAGGCACAGAAGGCTCTTGATATATTTGATTTCTGGCTCTTATCTAACAAAATGAAATTCAGTGGTGAAAAAGTAAGGTTCTACATTTAGGCAAGAAAAACAAATGCACAGATATAGAATAGGTGGTATCTGGTTCAATAGTAACAACTGTGAGAAAGATCTTGAGTCCTATGAGAATTTTAGTTCTCAAAGAAGTCTAAAACTGAAGTCTTCACAGTGTAATTCCAATAATATATAATAAATTCATTCAAAATTGAATGCCTGCCCCCATTCTGTGGAGGCATAATCCTAAAGTGGAGGTGACTTGACACCAAGTCTTCAATTTTACTCACATGATTATCCTAGTCCAGACACTAGACAATCAAATTTTCTCCCTATATTATACAGTTTATTTAAACTGGTCGTTGCTTACCTGAATGACCCTTTTATCCTCGCTGTGAAGACACTCCTTAACATGGGTACTGCTCACTCCTATTTGCATGGCTGGGTGTCAATCAAACCCTCTGGAGCTGGATACGCCCTGCTTCCTGCTCCTTCCTCAGTCTTTTCACGAAGACATCTTGGCCCAAGGGCATCAGGACGGCCATGAAGAAAAATCCTCAGATTGCAGGACCGGAACAGAACAGCTACAGAGGGAGAACAAAAAGAGACCTCCACCAAGGCCAGACCCGGCGACAAGAAAGGGAGGGATGGAGTGTCTTCACAGCGAGCATAAAAGGGTCATTCAGGAAAGCAACGACCATTTTCCTCCTCGCTGTTCAGACACTCCTTAACATGGGACATACCCAAGTTCCAGAAGAGAGGGAGGGAATTAAGGTGAAGGCTGGCCTTGGGGAGAGATTACAGACTGTAAAACTCTTCTGCCAAAGGCAGCATCGGCAGAGGCAAACCTGTCTAAACGATAGTGACTGACAAAGGAAGAAAGAGAGGACCAGGTTGCTGCCTGGCAAATCTACCGATGCCTGGGTAGCCCAAGCCGCCGATGTTGTGGCACTACGGGTAGAATGGGGCAGGATACCCCCGGGACAGGAGCCTCCCGCAACTCATATGCCCTAGAGAT
Source organism: Arizona elegans (assembly GCA_022577455.1). NCBI lineage: Eukaryota > Metazoa > Chordata > Lepidosauria > Squamata > Colubridae > Arizona > Arizona elegans. The sequence continues at coordinate 60,641,494 of JAKOOJ010000005.1, read as the reverse complement.
ACAGGCTTTGAGCCACCTGCCTACTGTCGCTGAGGATACCTTCTGACCCAAGGAGGAGGGGAGGAAAGACACCAACAGCGCCTCAGTCTTGCGGAAGGAGGCAGTCCTCTTAAGATATCGCCTCAACGCCCTTCGCACATCCAAAGTATGCCAGCGTCTCTCAGTAGGATGGCGAGGGTCCGGACAGAAATCAGGTAAGATAATTTCTTGTGCCCGATGAAAACGTGTGTTCACTTTTGGAATAAAGGCCGGGTCAAGGCACAAGACCACCCGGTCCGGATAAAAGATACAGAGATCACTCCTCATAGACAAGGCCGCAATTTCGGATACACGATGAGCCGAAGTGATTACCAGCAAAAATGCCATCTTCAAGGACAAATAACGCAGGCTGATCGAAGCAAGAGGTTTGAATGGTGGTGCAGTCAAGGCCTGTAACACTAAGGTAAGGTCCCATGTAGGGTAGCGATGAATTGACAGGGGTCGCAGGTTGGTGATCCCTTGGAGAAAGGAATGGATTCGTGAATCCTGAGACAAGGGAACTTGATTATCTCCAGACAAAACAGTGGCTAGAGCCGCCACCTGACGACGAAGAGTCGCTGGAGCTAGACCTTTAGAAAACCCCGCATGCAGGAATCGCAGAATGTCTGGAACAGCTGCAGACGTGGGGTCAACGTGATGAACACTGCACCATCTCGCAAAGGCAGTCCATGAAGCATCATAAATGCGAACTGTCGATGGTTGCCTGGCGGCTTGAATGATAGAAATGACATCTTCCGATAAGTGGTCCTTGAATAGCTTTATGCGCTCAAATGCCACACGGCTAATCGGAGCCATTCTGGCTCCGGATGGCGTACCGCACCTTGAGTCAAAACGATCTTGTCGGGTGGAATCCTCCACGGTGGCTCGACGGACAGGTTCTTGAGATCTGCGAACCACTCTTGACGGGGCCAATATGGCGCTACCAGTAGTAGATTCGCCCGCTCTTGAATCACCTTCCGAATCACTTTGGGTATGATAGGCAGGGGGGGAAAGGCATAAAGGAGTCTTCGAGGCCATGGACTCCGCAGAGCGTCGAGACCCTCCGCCCCTAGTGACGGGTAATGGGAATAGAATCTTGGTAATTGAGTGTTGAGAGCTGTCACAAACATGTCCACTACCGGTAGGCCGAACCTCCTCGACAGGTCCTGGAACAGGCTGGAGTCCAACTGCCATTCGGCGTGATCTAACTGGTCTCTGCTGAGCCAATCTGCTTCCCGATTCACAGTCCCGGAAATGTGTTCAGCTCTTATCGATAAGAGGTGGAGCTCGCCCATGACAGAAGCCTCTCTGCCTCCTCCATCAGAGTCCAAGAGCGGGTCCCCCCTTGCTTGTTGATATGGGCCTTGGTGGCCACATTATCTGTTAGTATCAAAAGGTCTTGGCGATGCACAAGATGTTTGAAGTGAATAAGAGCGAACCTTCCCGCCCTGAGCTCCAGCCAATTTATATTGTGCAGTTTTTCCGTCGATGACCAGACCCCCTGGGCTAACTGGGAGTTGAGATGGGCCCCCCAGCCCCGCAGACTCGCATCCATGGTTAAAACTATCCGTTTTGGTTCCAGAAAGGGAGAGCCCCTGCTGAGAGCCGGAGACAACCACCATCGCAGGGAAAGTCGCACTGGAGCCAGAACTGTCACTTTGAAGAGGGACTCCGCCCGACCTTGCTTCTGGAAGGGAAGCAGGAACCATTGTAGGCGACGAAGATGGAAACGTGCCCAGGGGACAATGTCTATGCAGGATATTAGTTTTCCCAGAAGCTGGGAGAGTGTCAGTAAGGAAACAGTCCGGTTCAGTAGGATGTGAGACACAAGATGCTGGATGCTGACACGCCTGTCTGGAGACAGAAGGACGACACACTGACTCGAATCTATCATTGCTCCTAGGTGCAGAATACGAGTCATGGGGATCAGATGACTTTTGGTGAGATTCAAGGTAAATCCATGGTCCTGAAGAGTTTGAAGTACCAGCTCCCGGTCTCGAATTGCCAGTTCGGTTGACGATGATAGAATCAAAATGTCATCGAGGTAGCATGCTAGACAGACAGGTACCTCTCTGAGCGACGCCACCACCACTGCCAACAGTTTTGTAAAAGTCCTCGGGGCAGACGAAAGGCCGAACGGCATAGCCCAATACTGGAAGTGGTGGTTTCCAAACGCAAACCTGAGGTACCTCCTGAGCAATTGGTGAATGGGCACATCACTACACAAGCTGGATAAGCCCAATGGCAAGCTACTGTTACAGACAAGATGGCGATCCGTGAGAGAAGCCCTGGCCCGTCGCAAGCCAGGAGAAACAAAGCACCTACGGCTGGAGCCCAAAACGATTGCCCAAGGAAGCCTCCGTTCGGCTAATGAGTATGCCAGCCGGCAGGGACTCAAGCTGAAATATCAAAAAACGAGGCTGCGCTGGCCAGAAAGGCAGTAAAAGGCAAAGGACAGCTGCAGCGGCAGGAAAATGGCAGCAAACGTTAATTTGAACACCGACAGCAAAGCCAAGCCGCGAACGGCGGCCGGAGCCCCGAACCGCCGTTCCACTCCAATTAGCCTCTGCTAGTAACGCTGTAAGGAGCGCAAACCTCAGAAAACAACAGGAAATGTCCAAAATTGAAAAATAACAAAATAAAATAGTAATTTAGTAAAATATTAAGAGAGAACAGACACCCTAATGCACTTTGCAAATGGCTGAGTGAAAAGACTGAGGAAGGAGCAGGAAGCAGGGCGTATCCAGCTCCAGAGGGTTTGATTGACACCCAGCCATGCAAATAGGAATGAGCAGTACCCATGTTAAGGAGTGTCTGAACAGCGAGGAGGAAAATAGATAAGAATTCTCTAGAAACTAGCACTAGCACTGTCTGTCATGATAACTGACCTGCAAGAAAACCAAGCTCAGAAAGCAACAAGAACCCCTCATTAAGAAACTGCATGGAAGTTACATTTATTAATCTACTCACATCTGTGTTCTTCTTTTAATCAAAAAAAAAATTAGTCCAGTCAAGAAAATTTGATTTACTTATGTCCATTTCTGCTAAGGATAAATTCCATTCTACATTTTCCACAATTAGGAGAAAGCACTACTATAACAAACAGATGAGAAGTTGAGTCATTGAATTACATGCCATGCTAAACCAAGTAAATGTGATTTAGTTTGATTAGTCAAGATTTAGCATATTGTGGGAATTCAAGACTACTGTGGCATTATCAATTAACTGGAATGAAGCAAAATATGTCTTAGTTCAATGGGAGAATCTTGATAGTATATATCACCAAAGTTATTGCCTTGGATAAAAAATAAGCAATGCAGCAGAAGAAAATTGGGAACTGTACATTACGTCCTCTTCTAATCAAGGAATTGAATGCTACACTGCAAAAGATTTTGGAAAGTCACTCTTGATAATAAATTTTCAAGTATATTTGATCTATCCTAATAGTCCAAATGGGAAAAAAGGTATGATTGTCAAAATGATTGAGTAAGCCACTTAGTCATTCCTACTTCTAGATTATCCACTAGATAGATCAGGTTAATGTGTCTCTCAGATTTGACTAGAAACAAATTAAAAAGCTTTTTTTAAATAATGAAAAGCTGCTTACTTTGCATTTGAACAGACCTCTTTTGACATTCCACTTTATAATACAAACAGCCTGAAGATTTTAATGTCTGCAAATTTAGCTACAACTGATAGAACATCCTTATGAGTAATGGCTTTCTGACCTGTATAGACACCGTGCAGAATTTGGAATAAAATTAAATGAAACATGCTTGGATTATTTTTATTCGGTGCTAAAATAGTTACCCAATAGTTATGTTGTTGTTTGTCATCTGATGATACAGATAAACCTCCAGGTGGCCTTAACAACTCGCTAAGAGAATGCAAATGACCATCTGTCTCCAAGGAGTATAAATCCTTCCATTCCCCACCATCCAGTCAAAGAAGCTTCTTGGATGGGAAACGAAACATCTTCAAAGAAAAACCAGAAAGTCCAGTTGCCTCTTGAAAAAAGCACCTTTGGGACAACAATGACCTGGATAACTTAGAATCTCTATAGACAAGTTGTTGTTTGATTATGTTAAAGGGGTATTGTCACAAAACGTAAACAGTTCCAAATAAAATTGCTTTTCACAGTTGACTTATGGTGACTTTATCAATGCCAATTGTGTTTGGTAGTGTGCCAGATGTTTTGGAATTGCACCCAAAGTACCATTAATATTGGTACTATGTTTGCTTTCTTTTGCCACAGCTATTCTATTTCTATTTGCAGGTTTTATATTTTGTTATTTTCTCCTGTTCTTTCTTTTCTGTTCTGCAATCTTCATATACGGAAACCTCCACTATCCAAACATTTTTGTCTTTCTTATCAACAATTGTTAAGTTGGGAGTTATATGACAGCTGCTTGTCTGTTTGAATTTTAAAGTCCCAGAATACTTTAGCTTCTTCATTTTCTATTACTTTGTTTTATGGACTAACTTTCCATGAGAAAGCACTCACTCTAGTGTTGCTGAAACTTAGAAACAACCAACACAATCAGGCAGCAAATAATATTCTACAATTAAAATATGGGGACTTGAACTCTGAAATTTTCCAGCATAGGAATTGCAATGAAATCTAGAAACTAAACTCCATTTATCCAGAACAGTGTTTTCAACCTTAGCAACTTTAAGATATGTGGGTTTCAACTCCCAGAATTTCCCAGGGAGCTGCTGACTGGGGAATTCTGGAGGTGAAATCCATGTATCTTAAAGTTGCCAAGATTGAGAAACACCGATGAAAGAGTACCCAGATAGGAGAAGGTTGAAGTACGCAATGTTTAAGCATTCTTAGTCCCTTTGCACTCATACCCTTTAGAACAATTTGATGTTAATATACAATACCAGAACAAAGCTGGCCAGGCCAAGAAAAACAATTGCATATTTAGTAGAACCTGCAAACAGCTATCTAAATAGTGAGTGTCAAATTAAACCTCTTTACTGACTCTCCATCTGATGTTATTCATATACTTCATACATCAAGAAAAGTTGGTAAGATTCCTAAATGTCAATGTGTGATTACAAATATGCATTCTTTCATCTTATCCTTGGAAAAATACACTTCTGTCAAATCCATTTTCTAAATGTGAATTTCTGGTTTGATTAATGCCCTCCCATCATATTCCTCCTTCCAACAAATCTATTTAAAATCAAATATCTATTTTTATATCTGCTACAGAATTCTAAATTAGTTATTAAAATATCATAAGAAGCCGTTAGATTAATAGCTGCATCATTATCTAAGAATAATATTATTTTTTACCCATTACATTTCTATTACATTTCTAAAGATTAAAAGTAACTGAAGTGAAACAGTGCCAGGTAGGTCTCCAAGCAATCCATAATGAATGGCAGCCATGAAACCACATTAACTCTGCTAGACAGAGGACAGATTGCTTCAAATTAGGTTGAAAGATGCAGTAGAAACCAGAACTTGAAAAACCTCTGAAGTTCATTTTATAACAAAACAACTATAAGGTTTCTCTAAGGAAAAACCTAAATTGAGATCCAACAACTCCTTCAAATTAAAATAAATTAAAATATTCAAGCATATGGGTTAAATGGGAATACTAAATATTATGTTGCATCTTTGGATATCTAACATTGAAATCTATAAATATTTCAGCAAGTATATGGCAGTATTTTTTTTATTTTTATATGCCGGTAGTCCTCAACTTACGACCACAATTGAGCCCAAAATTTCTGTTGTTAAGTGAGACATTTGTTAAATGAGTTTTGCCCCATTTTACAGCCTATCTTGCCACAGTTGTTAAGTGAATCACTGCAGTTGATAAGTTAGTAACCCGGTGGTTAAGTGGATTGGGCTTCCCCCTTGACTTTGCTTGTCAGAAGGTCGCAAAAATTAATCAAAACTGACCCTGAAACACAGCAACGTGGTTCAATATGAACCAAATGCCAAGCATCTGAAATTTGTTCACCTGCTCATGGGGATGCTGCAAAGATTGTAACTATGAAAAACGGTTATAAGTCACTTTTTTCAGTGCCGTTGTAACTTGGAATTGTTGTAAATCAAGGACTACCTGTATATATATAATTTTTATTTTTATATAATATAATATAATATACTTTTGATATCTTATTTTTTTGTTGTTGTTACATTGCAGTAACCTCTGCAGTAACCTCTCAGAAAAATGCTTTCATCATCAACAAATAAGCATCGCTGATATTATTAACAAGCTTTAACGGCAATCAGTAGTTCTCTTTTCCCCCAATTTTCCCGCATAGCAGCACATCTCAAAAGAGTTATTTTGGCCTTTATAGGATACCTTTCTATTACAATTCATTGCTGATAAATCCGGATATGGAAAGAGACTTTCTAATTTAGAAATTCTAACTTCTGATGAATAACCTTTAGCGTCCGTGTTTCTTGTACTAAGCAAGCATAGAACGACTTGCCATTTCTTCCAATTGCTCCAATATATCAAGGAAGAAACACCTAAGAGCAAGAAGTTTGTTTTCAATGGAGAATAGGCACAAATTTTCACAGCAGCCTTCACAGTCGGCATCCTTTTTAGAGCAACCTGTTTTGTATTATTGAAGTGGATTAGAAATTGCCTCTGCTTTTTTGTAGCTAATCCAAACACAGAAGAAAAATAAAAAGAAAATTGCCTTGCTTGTGCTTAGTGCAGGATTTCCTAGGGAAATCATTTCATAGTTCAAGGACCCATAGTTTGAATCCAGTTAGAAAAGTAGTTCCATGCCAAGTTTATTTCTAATTTGTATTGCATTTAACAAACCGAAACATAGGTTTGCTTCTAAAGGCACAGTTGCTGTTCTTGCAAAATGCCTAAATTGTTGCTAGGCAACTGGTTATTGACTGCTTGCTTTTTCTATTTCTCAGTAGTCCAAAATGCAAGTTACCCAATTGCTAGACTTATATTCCATGCCTTTTCTTAAGTCCACTGAGATATACGGTAATGTTTATTCCTGCCAAAAACCCCAAAATTCAGATTTCACTAAGGGCCAAGGACCTACCAGTATCTCCAAAATGGGAAATAAAGTGATTATCACATTGATTTGGGGGGAGTCGGGTTGTAAATATACCACCTGTTTTTTCTCAATGTGTTACCATTCTAGGTTTTCCTGCTGAATTTTAGACTCTCAAACACTATTACAGCCAGAAGAACAGTGCTCAACAAAATGAAATGGTTTTATAAAGTGTCTCTTGAGAGTTGTTCAGATATTTTAATATGTATGGAAATGCTTTCAGATTTGAGAGCATGCTGTGAATTTGACCCACACTTCTGTTAATGCGCGCTTCAGACAGGTTTTGCATCTTGAAGGTTTTATCCAGAACATATCCAAGTAGGGATAGGGAAAAGGCAGTCTAAAACCTAAGGACTCAGCACAGAGCATAACCACTGCCTTGAAGGGATCAGTATAAAACAAACTAAGGAGAACTCTATTGAGCTAGAGAAAGACCTGAAGACTAAACAGCATTTCTTCGTGAACAGCTTGCTGGCGCATCTCCCTGGACGGAGCATTATGGCAAGAAAAGGATTGTGTACCATGCTTGTATTCCTATTTCACTAACCACACAGAGTCACCACTCATCATCCCAAAAGAAATTCACACATAAATGAACAAATCATGTTTTCAGAGCTGTTATATATTAACAAACAAGCCAAAAACCTACAGCCTAAAAATCTAAAGTTTTCAAAATATTATCAGTCATATAGGTTACTACTGAAACATACAGTATACAGAAGAATCACAGCCTGGACTGTAAGTAATATTCTGAATATTCATGGGGACTATGCTAAGCAACAGCACGGCAATTCACCATTTCATAGCTATAATCCATTTGGCAAATATTCCTATCCTTCATGATCAGAGTACCAGGGGGCTGGGGGGGAATCATCACAGGAAAGCCTCTGTGGCAGCGTCTATAAAATGTCATTTTTTTATTTTAACCATAATGATTTCTGGAATGATTAAAACTGAACATTAAATAAAACATCAGCTGCCAGGAAAATAACAAGATCATTTGTCAACTCAAGAAATGTAGAAAGGTGCTTTTTTTAACCTATGATATAGGTTGTTTGGTTTTTTTACAAAATTGTAATTTTTAAAACATTTAACAATTAGAAAATTTGAGGGGGGTCCTTTTGTTTATCTGATATACATATATTCGAAACAAGCTGAACTGTTTCTGAACAAATACTCTGAATAAGTGGTGGGATTCAGCCAGTTCGCACGACTTCGGGAGAACCGGTTGTTAACTTTCTGAGCAATTTGGCAAACTGGTTGTTGGAAGAAATCATTAGGGCAGAGAACTGGTTGTTAAATTACTTGAATCCCACCACTGCTCTGAATGACACTGTTAGTTTTTCTGTACTCTCTTACTCACTTCTATCCATCCATTCATATCACCTGGTAAAATCATTTTGATCATAACATGTAGAAAGAATGGCAGTTTCAGATTTTTTTTTTTTATGGTGACCAGTATGTCAAAATATATTGTTTTCCTTTTACATCTTTTGCACAAGGGTAGAAATTGGGAAATTGTGAGTTCTAATCCTGATATTAGAGACAGAATAACTGGAGGGTGCATGGCTAAGGGTTCCTCCAATCTAAATCTCATATTTTCAATGTTTTCAGCTGTCAGCAGTGTTGCATCTGGAGTTCAACTACACGATGAACTACATGTATGCATGTATCACAATGAAATGGCTGCAAAAATAGTGACCTAGCATCCCAGTAAAACCCTAAGAATTTGCTTTTCAAATTGTAGTATCAGTGTTTAGACAACAGTTTTTATCCAAGTTATTATTTAATTTAGATTAATGAAACATAAATAAAAATTGGTCATCAGTTTGTGCATTTTTCCATGCAAGAAAGTTCAGACCAGTCATCAAGAACATCAGAATGCAAATCTAAAAGGAATCGATTCAGAGGAATAGAGATATAATGCAGTATATTTTCTGAAACCCTTGCAAGTTTTGGTGGTCCTGAGAAAAGAAATTGATATTTTTAGAAAAGAAAAACGGTACCTCATGAAGTCACAAATACATTTTAGTGTATTTATTTCAGTGGGAAGGACAAACATGTCCTTCAAATATTTGGAAAACAATGAAGGAAAGAAACAAATTTAACAAAGAAAGAAAAGGATAAAGTAGGGGATAAGACAGAAATGTACAAATCTGAAAACTACCTGGGGTGTCAAGATAACTGAACGATAGTCAAAAACAGAAAGACAGATCACAGCTATTTTCTTTAATCTCCAGATTGCGCATCCAAGTCACATCAGATTGGCAGGAGCATAGCCATTTCAGATCTTGTTGAAATCTCTCCACAGCCTGTAAAACAAAGAGATGAGCAAAGATGCCACTCAGTCACATCTCTTATCTACTGTGTCAATAAACATTCTGATGGTCAAATAGGGAATTGGTAACAGACATTAACCAGTTTTATATATTCCAATGTCACTGCAATCATATTACTGCTATTTTGCTAGGATAATGTCAAAGATGCTACATATGAATGAATTTTACTTATCTGGAATAAAGAAATTTCATTTCTGAGTTTTAGAACTCTGTGCTTGATACCATTTTAGAGTATTATATTTTTAAAGAAAAATCAAAGATCCCTAAGTCTTTGTAAATCTCTCTCGCTCTCTCTTTCTCTCTCTTTTCTCTCCCCCCCCTCTCTCTCCCCCCTCCCCGCGCTCTCTATATTATGTTATAATGTGGAGACTTTCAAGGCAATACCTCATCAAAAATGATTTCACAAACCCCTCTAAGTCATGATTTGTCTGACTACTGCATCTTGAATATGTCATATTTGTTTCAATTCAGATATCTATGGTTTATTTATCATTATAGCTTGAATTAGACACATAATCATCATCATAGTTGTTACTTAGCCTCTAAACCTGCTGGAAAACTGCAGAGGACATCAGTAATGGAGTGGCATTGGACTGGCATAGAGTAGACATGTGCTTGAAGGTTTGGGAAATGTTTTCTTGGCAAGTATGAGACAAGATTAAAAGTATAATTGGAACAATATGGATCTAAATTAGTACTTTAATTCTCGTCCCCTTCCAAACCTATGAATAATGATCTACATTTGGTCATTTTACATGCCTTTTCTGGCTTTTGAAAAAGTCTAAGAGTTTTAAGAAAGAATAAACACTTCAGGAAGGAGGAGGAGGAGGAGGAAAGTACTGGAAATGATTGTTGTGTGGCATTAACCATGATCCCAGAGTAAGGGAAGAAGAGATGGCTATTGTTAATTTTGAGTCTTCGTGGTTTTCGGAAGTGCTGATCAATAGGGAACTCCATGTGAGATTTTTTTTTGTAAAGCTGGACTCTAGGGAACAGATGGGATTGCTTCACCATTAGATAGCAACTTCCCTGTCTGAAGATGCCAACACTCTAGTTAGATTGTCAGTGGAGTTTTTTTAGACTTATGATAATGGGATATTTCAACCAGACTATACACCCAGAAAGGCAGGATAAAGTTTCCAAATACTATCTATCAAATGGCTTGGCAGTTCATGACAACATGAATCTGACTGAAGTCAATGAGAGCACGATGGACAATGGAGGTCATATGTTGGACCTGTTTTTTGTCTCAGGGCAGTGTCAAACATGATTGGTAGATGGGAAATTTAACATCAATTAACATCATAGCTCTGTGATTGCTTTGGTGCTAGCTTCCCTCTGCAGGGGGGAGGGAAAACCTATTCAACTGGTTTGCCTCAGATGAACTCCAACAAGTTTCAGTGAGTGCAGAGATGTTTCTGAGAAACTTCTGAGAAACGGGTACAGTTCATGTTAATGAAAGGGTGGCTGTTGCCTTGAATTGGATTGGATTGGATTGGATTGGATTGGATTGGATTGGATTGGATTGTACCTATGTGTCCTTTCTTTGCCCATAGAGGATCTGTGGCTGTGGCTTCATTCAAAGTTTTGATTGTTGAATTGTCCCGAGTAATTTGCTTTACCCTTTGTAATATATTTATATTTTATCATTTTGATCAATGCTCCATTTTTACATTTTATTTTTATTGTTATTTTAATTGTATGCCAGCCTAATGCATTTGTTGGGAGAGCAGCAGATAAACTGACTAAACAAACACATGTAAACAGAAGCTGCCTTCAGATCTTCCTACGCAATGCAGCAAGATCAAACACAAGTTCCTTATGCATGTTGCTTATATATATTTAGATTTCCTCTTCAGATACTGTATATTACCCAAACGAGACTGGTATTTTCTCACCAGAGGCTGCATTCACAAAACCTACTTATCTATGATTAATTTAAAACTATTTATTAAGCCAATTGACTGGGTTAGCATAATACACGAAACTAAAGTGTCCTTGGCTAGTTTGTGGTTCAGTGTGTCACACAAAGATAATTAGTGTAATATGGGTCTGCCATTTGTAGAAATTCTGAATCTCTCTTATGACAAAACTGGCAAGCGTTAGGAGGAGAAAGATTCTACTCTTTACACTGTTGCCTTCAGGGTTTAATTATTGCTTGGACTCTACCACAGCTACCACAGCCCAGCATCTTTCTCTCTGTGGAATACTCTTGGGTTCAGAACAGGGTTTCTATGACACTGAGAATTAAGACAGTTCTACAGCAACTCTGCTTCAGAGTGGCTTGTCAGTTGATTTCTTGTTCTCATATTCCCCTAAGCATTTTCAGTCCATTTTCTTTCATATACTTCTCCATTCATCTCTAGTGCCACTAACAGCAAAAAGCCCATGGCATCTTCTTACTAGAGAAATAAAATGTTCAAATATTGCTAGCTTTGTCCAGCCTTTGATTGTTTATCTGTTCTTGACTGTCTATTCCTACTAGCATTTTCATTAATTAAAGTATCTTTTCTTAATCTAGCCATTCTTTCTGTTTATACGAATCTTTGAGACTGTGTTTTTTTAAGTTTTTTCCCCTGAAATTGTCTACCATAAATTAATGAGCCTTATTAATACCTGTTCCACAATCACTACACTACCACTTTTCCAAAAAGAATTTCTACCATCTTATAAAATTCATACAACTAAGCCAAACCTAAAGCTAGTCCTGTTTCTCCCTTTTCTTTTCATGAATTATTGTCTTTGTTATGTCATCCCAAGGGCTTCAAATTCACCTTCTATGTATTTCTTAATATCTTGGAAGAAAAATTTTACTCCAATGTTATTTATTTTCTTTTTTGTTAGTTTTAACGCTGGAGTTGCATCTGATCACAGTCAGCTTCTGACAGAAAGAATGTATTTCTGAATTAATAATTATAAAGAAGGAGAAGTGTATTCCCACAAGCCAGACTGGTTACTAAATAATACAGAATTGTGTACTTTTCATCATTTGTTATTTGCTTTATTTTTCTTTTTGGATATCCACAAAGAATCAGTATTCTTGAAATATAGCCTTCATTACTGATCAGTTCTAATGTTTTAATTCCCAAAGCTCTGCCAGACTGCTTAACAAGGATAATGATGCAGTTAATTCCCCCAAATAAATCTCAAATATAGAAATCCAGACAACTGGATTGAGTAGAGTCTCAGGCAACACCATGCAAGGAAAACCATCACTCACAACACCATGTGGGAAAACACAAACAGGAGAGAAAATGAGCTTGTAAATATGACCCTTACAATTCCTTACAAGATAAAATTCTCAAAACAAAAAGCATTACTACAGTTATAATAGTTCCAAGGATTATATGTTTCAGTGTAGTGACAGATAAAGATATAAAGATCCCAAATAAAGAAAAGCAAGAGAGAGAGAGAGAGATTGTATGTCCCATAATCAAAACCTAATTTAATGATCAGAATGAGTCAAGTTATCTTTCCCTTCCTTGTTTCTTCTCATCCAAGCCTTCAGCTTTTTCTTTCAATTTTGGAAACTATCAAGTTAGTTGATATCATACTAGCTCCAAAATTGTTGGCTTTTGTTTTTAATTAAATGTCAAGCCACCCTTGCTTTTCATGGATAAAAGGTTGTGGATAAGTCTTTGGTGTGCTTGGGCACAAAATGAATATCATTCAAGGTATAATGCACTAATCGTAATGGATGGTCATAAATTTTACATTTGATTGTATTAAGAAGCTTTCTGCTGCATTTAATATTTTAAGTTATGCAGCTTTTCTTAAAAAAAAATAGAATCACACCTGATGAAGTACCTCAACTTTAGGGCCATAAGGAACTTCTAAATCTGTGAGTTGGGGTTCACTGTCAAGTTTTGGAAATGTTCAAATTCATGTCACTCAATATTTCTTAATTATGCTTTGTGATCTTTTTTAATTGGTAATATATTTAAATTCTAACTTTAGGTATCATTTGTTAGTTGGAACATTTTTCCTCCATTCACTAATTCACTAATTCCACTTTCTGAGAGCATACCTAATTAAATTAAATTATTAAACGATTGATTCCAAAGAATCTGACAACAAAGCTGTTGATAGCATATCACTTGGTATTATTTTGGCAAGAACTGAACAGCTGAAATTATTAATAGCAATCAAAAACAGGTAAACTTGCCACAGTGTGCAGATTCCAGAATAATTCAAAACATATATCTACAGAGATTAATCTACGTAATGAAGATGGTTTCTTTCTCAAAAGTATAATCTATTGCATTTATATATTAAGTATTGATGAGTGCTCCTGAATGAAGAAATTTTCCAGTAATAGAAAGTTGGTGGATACAGAAGAAAATTATCATTATGCTTGCTAGTTAATCCTAATTCAATACATCTGGATACAAACCAAAATCTCTATCATCTTTTTTTTAATCTATGAGTAGGAATATATCTGTTCCCTGTTCAATAGCTGTGAACAGAGACCAAGATGAGCTGGCAGAAGGCAATTTTCATCTATTCCTTCTCCATCTACATTTTCAACCACACTGCTTCAGAGATTTGCTAGGTCTCAGGAATAGATTTACAGAGAAAGAAAAGTCTGAAAGGATAAGAAAAATGCAGTGAAAAGCACTTCCATCTGACTTACCTCCCTATCAGATTTCAGATTACTGGATGGTAAGGATAATGAGGTTTTTGTGAAGGTATTTTGCTATATTTCCCATTTGTATGGACTATATCTAGCCTGGATTCTCATCCCATTTTTGTGGTTACTTCTTGGTAAATAGTCTACTTGAATCAAAACATAATTAATAAGCTCTATTGATGCAAAATTGCCAAAAATAATGCTATATAAAAATAGATTTCCTTCTCACCGTTATGAGTGGTCTGTTTTCGTCAATCTACAAGAGACCTGGGAGTTTGAGGGTTCTGTAGAGGATCTTAGCTGTTCCTAACTTTGTCCACTTCTGGACTGAAGTGGTTCGGGAATAACGAGAGGCACAAGCAAGCAAGTGACAACAGCTCTTTAATATACAGTGAGACTTCAGCAAAAACTCAGAGGCTGCAGCCCTCCTTATATACAATCCAGGAGGGACTGTCAGCCAATCAGAAACGTAGGCAGGTTTGAAACTCCCGCTTAAAAGTATCAATACATAACACCCCTCCCTTCCCAGAAAGCACTAATATTCAGAAATTTACATATGTACACACAAAATCTCGCAGGTGCCTAGGACAAGTTCTCGCCCTAGTTGACCTGCGCAGTTCAGTGTCTGGTGGGGCGTCGAGCTGGTCGGAGGGACTCTCCGTCTCTCCTGGCTCCGCCAATGGAACCTCCTGGATTTTGTCCGGGGCGTGGTTATCCCCGGCTGGGAGTGGCGACTCGCTGGGGCAGCGCTGGAACCAGGGCTTGTCAGCTAAGTATTCTCGCGAACCCGGGCTTGAGTTAGCTGTTTTGGGAAAGTTGTTATAGTTAGGTTCGGAGATGTCTAAATTGATGTTTGCCTCGCCGACCACCCTTTTTCTAAGTTGGTCTATGTGGCGCTTCCAGAGTCTGTCCACCCCTACGTCTACCGTATACGATTTTGGGCCTGTTATACCCACTATGGTTCCTGCAACCCATAGAGGTCCACTGGCATAATTGCGAGCGAACACCGGGGACCCAACCTGAAACTGTCTTAGGCCACAGGTTTCTCCCTTGAAGTTTTCGTGCGAGTAGTTAGGGTGAAGCCTGTCTAACACGCACCGGAGCTTCCTGCCCATGAGGAGCTCTGCTGGGCTTCTCCCTGTTGCTGTGCATGGTGTGGCATGCTGGACTGCTAGAAATTGGTCTATCCTGGCCTGCCAGTCCCCGTTGTCTAATCTGGACAAGACGTTCCTTACTCTGTCCCCTAGCTGGCGTTCGTCCTGGGCGCTGACTAGAACGTCATCAAAATAGGGCACCACTCCTGGGAGTCCTTGCAAAAGGCGCTCCATGGTGCTTTGAAATAGGCCGGAGGCGACGCTCACCCCAAACTGGAGCCTGGTGCATTTAAATGCACCCCTATGAGTTACAATTGTTTGCGCCTCTGCCGTGGCGTCGTCAACTGGTAACTGCTGATAGGCTTGGGCCAGGTCTAATTTGGCAAAAATTTTCCCGGGCCCCAGGGAGTGTAGTAGATGATGCACGATCGGCACCGGATAGGCGCTCGGCTGCAAAGCCTTGTTGATCGTGCACTTGTAGTCGGCGCAAATTCTTATTGAGCCGTTGGACTTTACTGGGGTCACTATAGGGGTTTCCCACTTGGCATGGTCAATGGGAACCAACACCCCTTGCTTAATCAATTTGTCCAGTTCCGCATCGATCTTCGGTTTCAATGCGAACGGCACTCGTCTGGCCTTAAGTCTTACTTGGGCTACGTTGGGGTCTAAGTTTAGTGAAATAGGGGTCCCCACATACTTGCCCAACGAGTTCCTGAAGACGTCCTGGAACTCGGACAGGAGACTGTCTTTCAGAGTTGATTTGGACATCAGGTGGACGCCGGTGAAGTCCATGCCAAGGGCTCGGAACCACCCCATGCCCAGAAGGCTAGGGAGCTGCTTTGTGACAATGGTCAGCAGCAGGTCTCTTTCATAGTCTCCGTAGGTGACTCGGAACGTGCCCACGCCTTCGAGGGGGACTCGGTTCCCCTGGTAGTCTAGGATGCGCAGTCTCTGCTTGGAGAGCTGGTCCTTCCGGAACGACGGCAGGAGGGTCTTTAGGTTCGCCCACGACATTATGGAGAGAGCTGATCTGGTGTTGATCTCCATCGAGCACAGCTTTCCGTTGATCTCGACCACCGTGCTGACTTTGTCTTCGATCGCCGTACTGGCCTGGTCGATATAATAATAATAATAATAATTTTATTTCTATACCACCCTTCTCCCGAAGGACTCAGGGCAGTGTACAGCCAGTTTAAAAATACAAGACACAACAATAATTAAAAATTAAAATAATTAAATAGATTTGGCTGATTTAAAACTCTCAAAATTAAAATGCCCCAATTTAAAATGATTATATTGACAGCCCTGCCTGGCGGAACAACAAGGTCTTCAATGCGCAGCGGAACACCCGGAGGTCGGAGATCTTGCGCATTTCCAGGGGCAGTTCATTCCACAGGGCTGGGGCTCCCACAGAGAAGGCCCTCCCCCTGGGTGTCGTCATGTTAGGGACCCTAACATGACGAATGACACCAGACCCACACTCACGAGAGCCACACAGGATGTCACCACCACACATCCACTCAGGAAGCAGACTCAAACCCACACTGATAATGAGCCACGACCAAGGACCAGAAGCCAGACCGCAGCTGCATCATTAGCCACTTTAAACCCCTCCAATTCATACATGAAGCAGACTGACACCCACCATGAAGAGTTCGCACGGCCACAAACACGAAGCCAAACAACAACAACGCAGCTCACCAGCTCAAATCCCCCTGCAACTCAGACTAAGCTGAGCACAACCAAGCCCCCACCCAAACAGAACACACCCCCAGCCAATCAGAGCACAACCAACCCATCCAATCAGAGCACAGCCAAGCCCCTAACCAATCAGAACACACCTCCACCCAATCAGAACACAGCCAAGTTCCCACCCAATCAGCTCACACCCCCACTAGCAGTTAAAAGGAAGAGACAGCTGCGATCTCACATTGCTCCTGGAAGCACGAAGCCGAGAACACCAGCCTGAAGATGACGAATGAGACTTCGTCGAAACGTCACCAAGACACTTCCAATTTTACGTGGGAGAAGACCCGAATAACCAAAGACCTACATATACATATACATATACATATACATATACATATACATATACATATACATATACATATACATATACATATACATATACATATACATATTTGTGGCAATATATTTATATCTATATCTATTGATCTAACTATCTATCTATCATCTATCTATTATCTAGATTATTATCATCTAGCTAGCTAGCTAGCCACAAACCTATCTTTAGAGCTGCTAAACACTCACTTCTTCCTTGTTTGTTTTTGATCTTTAATATTTAGGCTTTGGAGATATGTTTCTGTGGTCTGATATCAATCTGTGCTTCCTTTGATTTTTTTTTCCTTCTATCAAAATCTGCGTTCTTAAGATATCAAAAGTCTTTCATCTCACGTCAAAGAGGAAGCTTAAGAATTATTAAACACCAATCTGTCCATTGTTGTCATGTAACGTGACATTTATTTCAGCATATACTCCTACATTCTCCATTTTTTCTCAAGTTGTGATGGGCCTACTATATTTCTCAGACTTTCCAGCAAATATACTGTACTTGGAAATTCTGAGAATTTTTGTACTAAAACATCTAGAGAAGATCAAGTGGAAAAGTCAGATCTTATATATTTATCTAATTGGTTCAGACTACAAATCCAGTTGCATTTTGTAACATTTTTGCTTTCATCATAATATTTTTAGTTTGATTTTATTCTGTGATTTCAGACTGTTAAGCCATCTGAAAAGTTTTCTTTATATTTTAAAGAACTAAATAGAAATTTTCAACAATTGAAAACAGAACAATAAAACACCTGCCATTCATAGGGCAGAGGGATATAAATCCTGTCTCCCATCAAAAGAGGAGGGGCCAGTGATGGAATTCAATTTTTTTTTACTACCGGTTCTGTGAGCATGGCAGGGGAAGGATACTGCAAAATCTCCATTCCCATCCCACTCCAGGGGAAAGATACTGCAAAATCCCCATTCTGTCCCCACTCTGGGGCCATCCAGAGGTGGTATTTGCCGGTTCTCCAAAGTACTCAAAATTACCAGTTCTCCAGAACCTGTCAGAACCTGCTGAATAACACCTCTGGGAGCAGCCAATGTAAAAGCAGTCATGACCCACAACTGTAAATATTTCTCTGTAAATCTCCACTACTGATGTTCTAATAGTAATATGCCATTATATGTGCCCCTCATTACACTGGAACATTCTTCAAACATATTCAAATCTTTTTATACCATCCCTTAGACTGGTGTTACTCATTCCTTTTACATTTAGAGTTAATGCACAGCATCATTCTCAAAAGTGTTTTTTTCCCCTGCTATTCCCTGTTATTTCTTTCATGCTTCTAATATGGATGACTCCATCATAAATTCTCTATACATGCATTTAGTTGCACATACAGAAGCAGAATTGCTCTATAAGCAACAATCTGTATTAGCTGACTTACATATTTACATATTGAGGTTACCAGCCTGGTAGCGCAATGTAAAAGCATTGCTTCTGTTGCTATATGCTGAGAAACACTTTTCACCACAGCTTTGTCCATATTGCATCCTGAAACAAAATTCCTTGTTACACAGTTCAACGATACAAGCAAGATTATTGTAGTGTTAAAGCCCACAACTGCAACAGCTTAAGGAAACTGCACACAACATGAGAAAAGATGGACTGGAAAGTCATCTTGGGGGCTAATCTAACAGTACAGATTTCTTCTTTCTTCAAAATAAAAATGTGGGATTTCAGTAAGCCTTTTTTAAAAGCATGCCTAATATAATGGATCCTTTACCTCTTAAAATTACAGTGAAAGGAAGGCATTTACTTGGAAACTCTATCGTTGCTGAAGCATGTGATTGGCCCTCTCTGGAAATAACAAGCAAAGAGAATATAGGCTGAACAGGTTTTGTTTTTTTTTAACGAAGTCTTTAAAAAGAGGTTCTTTTCTCCCTGTTAATCAGTGTGGAACAACTAATATCAGTTTGATCCAATATCGTCGTGTCAGGCTCTTCCTGTCTATATTATTATAAAGTAAAATTAATTTACCTGACTTTAACAGTTATTTGAGTGGTTAAATATCAAGGTCTTCATTTCTCTTTCATGCCTGAATATGAAAACAGAAGAAATAAAAGAGGAAATCTGTTTCTAAAATGAGACATTACAACCAACAGCTTTTAGAAGTACAGAATCTATACAGACAGTACTTAGCATTATATACTCTTCAAGAAAAATGGTAAATATAATTTAACTCAAGGTATTTAATGAACATAGAGTAAATTAAAGATTATCCATGTATAAATCTAAATAGCTATATCTATATCTATAAGTATGTATGTATACTTATACCTAGCTATAAAATCTGTTGTAAACTAGCATAAAATATGGGGCATGAACATGTTTGGTTTTAGTGCTAAGTTTATTTAACCAACATGAAAGAAAATATAACATTCTTAAAGTTGCAATAACTACTGAAAAGGATAGTGGGGAAAACAAAATGTCTCTAAAATATGTAGAATAGAGAAAATAATTGGAAGAAAAGTTCCATGATTAAATGAGTGGAGGAATACTCAGCATAATTATGGTCAATATTTCCGATTTATGAAAAGCACATTTTGTTTTTTTTTTAAAAATGGCAATATGATGTTTATCTTTTTCTTCAATTATCTTTTTCCCCCCAAAAAGCATACTTTAAGTGTCTGAGCTTGCCTTGCTATATTGTATTGCAATGTTTTATATAAGGGAATCATTGCTGCTTGAATTTGGTTAGACTTTTGCTATGAATACCATATCTTTTTTTTTCACTGCCTTGTATTTTACTATATATTGTCAGTAAAGTTTCTCTTTTCAAATGTTGTGCCAGATTGATACTGGAGAAATGTGGAAGAGGATTTATTCAATCAGTTAAGAACAAAACTGGAAAAACAATGCTGCAGGATGAAAACCACATAGCTTCCAGTGGTGTTTTAATATGTGTTTAAAGCTACTTTTGTGCCCAACATTGTAGGAGATGAAAGGCTGAGCCAAAGGGACAGTCAAATACATCATCAGTCATGAGTTTCTTCATGCCCACAAGAGATCTAAGTCCTACCCGCCTTGAATTCCTTTTACTCTTCTCTCCCACTAATTTCCCTTGACTGTTAGTAGTTCAGATTCTTGTAGAGAGCTCAAGCTTGCAATAAATCTTTATATACATTTAAACTGCATGAATCTCCTAATTTCCCTGGTACTTTTCAACATTTGACAACTTCCTTCTTTTGGATGCTCACATATATTATCACCATCACTCTTACAAACAGAGAAAGGAAAAAAACTCACTAGGTGTCATCTCACATATCATTTGTGCCTAAAGAATTATTTCATTAATTAATATATCTTTTACATCTCACGATAAAGAACATATTTTAGAACAAGAACGGTGTTAAATTTGATCATCCCAACACAAATGATACTGAAAAAGACAAAAATTCCTTTTTTGGAAGTTGATCAGAATCTCATCATAACATCATTAATAAGTACCTTATTGTTAGATAAGTAGGAACATAATAGTCAGCTAAAGGTAAATCAGAAAAATAAAACCTCAGTGAAACCCATGGCAGTTTGAAGCAAAGCAGGAAACAATACTCACCCTGGTCAAATCAAGAGGTATATTCCCTTTAAAAATAACCATGTTATTCTGACACATGACACAGAAAATACTACAAGCCTTTTACTGTACCTCCCTCTCTTTTGCCTTTGAATCAGTCTTCACTTCTGGTGACACCTGAACAAGACCCTGCAGTTTTCTTGGTAAGATTTTAGAAGTGGTTTGCCATTGCCTCCTTTCTAGGACTGAGGGAGTGTGACTGCCCTGAGGTCATCCAGTTGGTTTTGTGCCTAAGGCAGGATTTGGTCTCCTGGTTTCTAGCCTGGTGCCTTAACTGCTGCAAACCAAGTCCCTACCCCAAATCTAGCAATAAAAATATAACTACTTTCAACAGGTACTTTTTTATAGTAGACTAATTTTGATGTCTATGGCATCCACCTCTGGTAGGGCCAATCAGCCTTCCGCAAATCATCTGCTCATACCAGTATATACAAGTGCATGCACAGGCACACACATGCAAACAAAGAGTATATGTATATATGCAATGCATATATAAACATATATAAAATATATTTGCACACACACACACACACACACACACTGATAGGATGTGTCAAATTTTTCAATTTTTAATTTCCAAACATTAGGGGTGCGCAAAAGTTGTGACGTGCCTTGGGGATTGTAAAGATATTTTGGTTACTTTAACATAATTTAGATGTGCTTGGTAGGTAACTACATAAATACCATAACTTTTTAACATTTTTTTTTTGTTTCATTACACATGCATAATTACAGCATTATATCCTACTTTGTTCAAGAGTTCAAGAAGGTATGTTTAAGTACTCTTATCCAATCTTTACATGCTCATGAGCAGTGGTGAATTTCAAATAATTCCACCCCGGTTCGCCAAAAATGTAAGAGCATGCGTGCATGTGCAAGTGGCTTCCACGTATGCATGCACGCACAGCTTCTGTGCATGTGCGCGCACAAGGCTCCCGCCATGTAGCGAGGCTCGACTTAGCAGCTTTTTGGTACCTGCTCCCCTCCATCTCTGCTTTCTGGGGCAGTGGCTGCTTCCCTCCGCACTGTTGTGCAGTTACTGTCTTGTGCAATTTAGCAGCTGTGAGCTGCCGCTTTCCTCTAAATCCTATCCGGACAGTGCTGTGGAACAGAGAAGCAGCAGCCATGTTGAATGCTGTTTCTCTCAGCTGCAGCGCTTTCCGGATGGGGCATGGAGGAAAGCGGCAGCTCACAGCCACTAAATTGCACAAGACACTCTCCCAGCAAGAGCAGCAGAATCAGCGGCCAACCCGGAGAGCACATGGAGCATCTCTGTGAGTAACCGAGGCTCAGCAAGGGACGGAAGAAGCAGCTGCAAGATCTCTGCTGCAGCGCTTTCCGGATGGGACTTCTTGCAGGTAAGAAGAACATCTGGTCCATTTCCAAACCGCTTTGGCCCTCCTGCACCCATGCTGGGCCCCCTCACGGCCCTTTGGCCTAGCGCAGCAGGCCACAGGCCAAATAAATTGCTTCAGCCCAGGGGGCCATAGTTTGAAGCCAGATGGGGGTGGTGGACGCTGGTGGCAAGGCTGGAGCTGGGAAATGGCATGTTGCCCGATTCAGCCGAGGTGAAGGTTGAGCGGGCGGCATGCTTACCTTTGGTGAGCAGAGCGGGCGAGGCGCATAGGTGAGGAACAGAGATTAGATGAGCTGTATGGCAAAGGTAAGATATATGGGGTAGGGCAAGGTGAGCGGGGCCAGCCAGTGGTGCGATTTGCCAGTTTTCTGAACTACTCAAAATTTCTGCTACCTGTTCACCTGAACTGGTCCAAACCAGCTGAATACCACCTTTGCTCATGAGGTAAGTGACACGTGGGTTTACAATAGCACTGTATCACCCAGTGCCTTATGACACTGGTATTTGCATTTTTATACACATAAATTCTTGCTCTTTGGAAGGAAACCAACAACATTAAATCAAAATGATGAATTACATCTTTATATATATTTACACAGAAGTAAAACGCATTGCATTTAGTGGAGCTTACTTTCCTGACAGTGTTTTGAGGGCTGCTGCCAGAAACAGCATTTGCACTTAGACCGTTTCTCTATTTCTTAGTCCCAATTAAACCACAGGATTACCTTGTAGGTGAAATACAGATAGCTTTGTTTGGTTTTGCTGCTTCCTTACAGCCAATTATTTTTACTATTTTTCCTAGCATTAGAACAATGTGCCTGCATTTTTATTATCAAACTGTACAGGCATTTACTGCTTTGAGAATAAGCGTTTAATCTTCCCTCCTTCTCAACAGGCTGTCAAATGCAATTCTCTCATGAAAATTCTGCATAATTGAATTTTTCTTGCAGGGGCCACAGTACAATACAAACAGTGCCCTTCGTTAGCCTCTCTTTTAATTGTTTTTCCAATGCTGACAGTTTAAAATACATATGGTATTGTTTCAGGAAAAAAGAAAAGACATTTTCAAATCAATCACCAGTTTCTGACTCCATGAAGTTTTCTTGGCAGCATTACAGAAATAGTTTGTGATTGCTTTTTTCCACGATAATTTTTTTTTCTTTTAGTGCTCTGCCATTTGAGGCCTGATCTGATTTTTATAATCTGGCACACATTCTGAAAGAGAAAGCCTGGCACAGGAACGGATTTAATACATTCAACTTCTCTTCTTATCTGCCTTAACAGCCCTGTCAGGAGAAATGAAGAGTTGGTGAGAATCAAGTCAGGCAGCACTTCCTGCATTGCATTCACTGTCTGAGTATTATGTCTGGGATATAATCACCCTGACAGAATCAACCAGCCCTATAACAAAAGCTTAATTTCATTACAATGTTGACAAGACAATAACAACCTTGCTTACAGAGACACCAGTCTTTCCCCTCTACATCTGAATTCAGATGTATCAGGCAAGAATTGGACACAATACTGTTGGAGTAGAACTCCATTCTCCATGTTGATTCCCAGCTGGAAAGCCAAAAAGAAGAAGTACTGTTTTTAATTAATTAATTAATTAATTAATTAATTAATTAATTAATTAGGGGTGTCAAACTGATGGCCTGCAAGCTGGATGCATCACGCATAGGCCAGACCCACCCCAGCTCCATGAAGAGAAAAAACATTGCAATAGATCACATGACGGCAACATGACACCACGAGTTTGACACCCATGGATTTGTATTTCGTATTAAAGGAAGGTGATGTATTTGCCAGGCAAGGCTAAAGAAGATGGTACTCATGTAGGATGGAAGAGAGACCTAGCATTCTCTGGCTTGCCTTAAGACATATTTTCTTTTTCCACTGCATAGGGAGGAAACATGTATTTTAATCTTGTTCTTTCTGTTTTTCCAGAAACCAGTTTTATGCATAAAAGGGGAAGCAGGGAGTAATAGTATCCTTCCTTTTTTCCTGACTAGATAAAGCTCTTGTTGGCAAACATGAGTAGGCAAATGTACCTACATTAGAGTTTCTCTGCCTCAATCACTTTAAGATGCATGGACTTCCATTCCCAGAACTCTCCAGCCAGCACAGATCTTAAAGTGGGCTGAGGTTGAGAAACACCATCCTATACCTTGTGGATTTACCAGTGCTGCCTGTTGCCTGTGTTATCTGTGGACCAGTGGTGGGTTCTAACCAGTTTTACCAGCCGTTCGCATTGTGCATGCGCTTTGCACGTATACTGTGTATACACATAGAACAAAATTCACTTAACACCCAAAGACCAGGTCCAACACACATAACAATCTCCAAACACACCCCCACCCATCACAAATTTCCCACCCCTAAACCACCCAAACATCCACACAACAAACTAAGTAATGCTGTCCAACAGCTCACTGATGGTGGCCCTTTAGTTCATTGTTGAATATAATTATAGCTCTGGGATAAAAACTATTCAGAAAACGTGTGGTCTGAGTTTTAATTGTTCTGTATCTTCTGCCAGAAGGCAACAGTCCAAAAAGATTGTAAGCAGGATGGGAAGAGTCTCTGAGAATGTTATGCAACTTCCTCAAACAGCGATATTCAAAGATGTCGTCCAGGGATTATTATTCCATCTGTTTACAATATACCACTAGTTAAATAATCCATTCATTCGATTAACTAAAAATATTTTTTTCAATCATATCATAGTGCCAAAGAACTAGACATGAAGGGCTAACTGGATGATTATAGGTCTTTGACTTTGGGTCATATTTGACTACTTTGGCAAAAAAAAAAAATTCATACATTAATTGAATTCAGTGGCTTCCAGAGGAGCAAGTGGCACTTGTGATTCATTATCTTGAAAATTGTACTTAATACCCATGGTTTTTCCCCATCGACACATTCTTTGCATACAGAAGAATAATGGAACTAGTTTTCAATAATGACACTTCTAAGCATATTTTAATAGGAAGAAATCAAAAATATGAGGCAATCATTATTCAACAAACAACAGATATATTATCCATTGGAGCACTTGTTTTGTTTAAATATTTCTGCCCTGCTTTTATGGCAAGATACTCAAGAAAATTTCAAAATAAAAAATATAAATCACTGGAGATAAAATAAATATTACAATTGTAATACTTATTGAAAGATTCTAAGACCACAAAGAAGTGCCAATAATATCACAAATGTCCCATTTTTTTAAAAAAAACAACTTAATTTCAAAAGAGCGAGATTTGAAGGCTGATTTCTACTTATCACATTATACAGAATGAAAAAGTTTCAGGTAAAAAGGTTCTTTTGAAATAGCCAGAGGCTGGAGGGAGAAAAGCTCCTTAGGATGATCTTCTACAAAAGAACTAACAGAAAAGTCCTTAATTGTTTTCTCCAGTTCTAGTCCTTGAAATAAAAAGATCATTGAGGAGCTATCTTTATTCATCCTGGCTATGTGACCTAAAATGATACAATCCTTGAAGGTTCTGTAAGATGCTAGGAAGTTCAGAAATAATCAGCAAGGCTACACTGCCACCCTTTAGATTATCAAGATAATATATCTCCTAAATTGTTTCATCCAATTACACTTGAAGATTTGTAAATGTTGGGCCTTGCCCTTACAAATATATATTTTGAAGAGTAATTCAAGATATTGTATCTTTTGAATTGTTTCTTTTAAAAGCTTTACTATGGTCTCTTCAAAAGAAATTTCAACTTGCCTTCCTTTTTTGAAAAATTTACCTTTTTAAAAATAAATGTGGATTTAGGAAAGGGGAATTAAAGACTATTATTATCCTGCTGTAACTTTAGATCAGAAGAATATTATGAAAGAGCATAACCCCACATCAACTGATAATATTAAAGTAGGACTGTCACTGAGAAAGATTCCAAAGAATTTTAAGGATGATTTTATTTTAGTGAGTGCTAGAACAGGAATCAAGAGCATTAGCAAGATGAAAGGGAATAAAAATATTTTATTGTACTATGTAATAAAACAAGTAATAATAGCTAAATCAAAACAACTGATTGGTAAGAGAGATTTGTAACAGACATGAAATTATGTATGCTGCTGAAAAAGCCACCAAATTATCTCATAATCAGATTCAATCACAGAAGTAGAGAAGGAAGAGGAGGAGATGGTGTTTTTCTATTAAATTAAATGAGTGTTTTTTACAAAACAAATTCAACTTCTTCAATCTAATAGTAAAATCAAAAAGAGGTGACAAATGAGAAAAGTGATAGAGTAAATTTATTAAAAGAGGTGGCAACAGTATGGAACTTTGATGACATTCATCACTATTTGTTGTTAAAGTTGTTCTGCAGTGACCATGATCCCATTTGTTCCTTTAGACTTGCAACTGTACTATATCTATTTTTGCTTCCATCAAGATTTCCCTAACATACTGTCTTCAACTGATTAAAGAAATGGAAGCATTGAAAAAAAGAAGATAAAAGAGAAGAGAGAACCAATATTATCTAACTTATGCTTTGCTATTTCATACGTAAGATTGAACAAAATACTTTTTTAAACTTTAAAAACACAAAACAATGAAAATTCTTTGGATATATTAGGAAAGAATTGAATATTAAGATATAAATGAAACTTAGAAATGATAAATTGCTTCCACCACATACCAAGAATTTTCTAAAATTCTCAAGTACCATAAACAACATGATTTTATGTCAAAATAATTAATTAATAAAACATCTGAGTTTAAATTTCTGTGTATCTGATATGGGGCAACATTATGGACTTTAGGAAGTGGATAATTCTTCAGTTTTGACAATTATCCAGCATAGTAATGTGTTAGACAACATAGTGTTATCCAATACCTGTTGAACTGTGCTAGTCTAAATGGTTAAAAAAAAAGTCTTCAATTTTTCATTAAGAATCCCAAAACTGTGTCCATAAATTCAACAGAAAGATATTGATATTTTACACAAAGGTGAAATAAATAAAATATGACAATTTAATTTTCCCCAAAGCTGCAAATTAGATTGATTTTTTTTTTTTTTTTTGCTTTAATTTATATGCCGCCCTTCTCCGGAGACTCAGGACGGTTTACAGTGCATTAAGCAATAGCCTTCATACTTTTGTATATTTATACAAAGTCAACTTATTGCCCCCATAATCTGGGTCCTCATTTTAAAATGTATTAAGCAAAACAAAAATTAAAAGGACAGTGGAGAAAGGTTATAATATAAAAACGAGTTTCTTCCAAAAACTTGCTCCACGGAAGCAAATCAAAGGAACAATCAAGAGCTTTGAAAGATATATTTTTTCCTATCCTGTGAAATAGATAATTGCCATCTTACTTGTTGGTTTATATATTCATTGATAATTGTCAGCAATAAGTGATCTTTTCAAACAATATGATTAATTAAGATAAATGTTGGCTGTGTGTCTTGTCAAAAACAAATTAGATGCTTTTTCAGAAACCCAATGAAGTCCCAGTTGTGTGACGAAACTGAAACTGATGGAATTATTCTCATCTTGATACTTCTGAAGTACAAAAAGTTTAAAACATTTGAAGCTGTATAGAGATTCTTGTGAACAAATAACAAAGATAGAGGAGGGGGGGAGTAATAGAAGGATATTTATATAGTGAAAAATTAATTGAGATAAGATAGAATCATGATCCTTTCACAATATCTTCTTTGTATGTATTTTCCAAATGGACAACTTTATTAAAACAGTTCATGTACCTTTTAGTGAGAGTTGAATCACAGGTATCTTTTTGCTTACATGGAGATTTCTATTTACAGACCATCCTATTTATTTTACTGAAGAAGTATCTGCTGGAATGTAAAGCACAGTCAGAATCATTTTATCTGAAACTTTATTTATCTGGAACAAATGGCTTTTCAGAAATTTTCCATCCAAAATGTAGACAGAGAAAATTAGTGAACATTTTGAAGCCAACATTTCTAAACATTTTAACAAAATACTGTATCCTGAATAGGCTTTCAATCTAAAAGTTCATAGCTATTTTAATAAAATGCCTACTTTTTCTGGAACTATACATTTATAAGCTATAAATCCTGTCAGCTAAACCATGTGATCCCCTTCTGCCATTCAGAAATGAAACAGAGTTGACTTGATGTCCTAGCCATTTATCTGTCAAATTCTAAGCCACCATTAAAAATCCATAGACGTGTAATAGTGAGTTCTCCTATTTTTTCATAAAGGCTTAACTTTAAAAGATTTCTCTTCTAAAGACATTTCCAGCATTATAAGAGCTATTCTGTTTTTCCTTTTATAAATAAGACAGCTTTAGAGATTATTTACTGATGTTTTCTGTAATAATGTAAATGTGGCCTTGACTATCTCCAATTCAATGAACTCTTTACTTTCAATAAAAATGTCTCTTTCCATACTTTACAGGGACCTTGGGATACATGGAGTGGAGATCATCAAAGGCTTTTCAAAATTCAACAGCCACAATAATCTTTAAAAACTGTATTGACTTACCTCATAAGTCACATGACAACAATTCTGTTTCCAGTTGTCAAAGGCCACCCATAATCATAAGCAAATTTCATAGCATTAATGTTATCTTCTCTGTTTTGTCATTATCATTTCTGTGGCCACCACTTTTCATACAATGCTACATGCTATATCATATAGTTGGAAGGGGTTGCTTTGTGAATCAAGATACTTCAAATGGACTAATTTACAAAAAAAGTTACTAAAATCCAGGATCCATGATTCCTGGGAGAATGAAATTTGGAGAAGTTGTGGTGGCTTCAGTACTGCTGGCTGCTGCTGTGTTACTATTGTGATCATGTGATCTTCATTTTCAATGTTCCCAGCAGTTTCCCAGCCAGTTTCACAATCTCCCATCAACCCAGCAGCAGGGACTTACATGCCTGTTGGGAAAGGAAGAGAAAGAAGAACAGAACAACCACAAAGAAGAGGGTGGTTAACCTATTGTCCATAGCACCTGGAGGCAGGACAAGAAGAAATGGATGGAAACTGATCAAGGAGAGAAACAACCTAGAATTAAGGAGAAATTTCCTAACAGAACAATTAAATAGTGGAAAAACTTGCTTCTAGAAGTGCTCCAATACTGGAGGATTTTAAGAAGAGATCGGACAATAATTTTCCTAAAATGGTTTAGGGTTTCCTACTTGAGCAGGAGGTTGGACTAGAAGACCTTCAAGGTCACTTCCAACTCTGTTATTCTGTTAATTCTAATTAATTTGATAAAATGTGTTGTCTCAAAAATCTGTAATCATTGCATAATCATCACAATCCACAGGAACAGCCATGGATCTTTCCCAGCCTGTACCATTCTCAACACACCTTCCTGCTGGCCTTGAACTTGCAACTTCCCACTGTCTTCTCCATTGACATATTCCCTGTGAGCTTCCCTCAGGAAGGGAGGGAGGGAAGATGGAAGGGAAGGAAGATAGATTTCTCATGTTCCTTTTGAGCTTCATCCAATAAAACTCAGTGAGGAAGCTTTTCACCCAGCTATGGTCATTCTGTTTCTCTATTTGGGTAAGGAAATATCTCTGAAATGATGAACCAATGGGTCATGTTATCTAGTAGTCTTATATTTCTGGGTCCTTTGTCTCCCCCCCCCCATCCAGCTGATCTCTGCATATGCTGTATTAAATTGAATCACTTCTCAAAATTCCTTCCCTCTCCAGTTTTCTTTGAACTTACTTTGCCTTTCTCTCATTAAATTGAATGAGATTGTAAAATATTCTTCTTAGATTATAACTGATTGTTTGATGGCCTTGTGTGTCATTAACCTTAAATATTTCCTCTGCTAGATTTCCAATAAATTGTCAACTTATTATTATTTGATTGCCCTATATACCCTCAATCTTAAGGCCTATTAAATCGAATAAGATAAATTAGTTACTAATTATAATTTCATTACTGGACTTTTGAAATGAACGAGCCTATTAATCTGCCATGTTCAAAGTCCTGAGAGAACTGGTACTATAACAGCAGCAAAGCCAGTAAGCTAGTTCATGCTAGCAAAACAGTATTTCTGGGCTTTTCCCCAAATTTTATCATTGACAACAGCTGGGAGATGAGAGACAGGGAGCATGGTAAATAGTCTCTCCACTGAGAAAACAAGAGAAACCCAGTGGGATGTATAATCCACACACTGCTGAGATTGGATCGAGAGGGAGGAACCCCCTCATTTTGTAAGAAAGGAAGCAGCATATTTGCAATTTTGTAAAGGATAGCTGCTGGTTTGCTGCCCATATTTGGGATGGGGAGGCGATGTTCAAAGTGCACACGGTAATGGCAGTGTATATGCAAAAGAGAAATTTAACTAAATTCATGCAAAAATGACTTCCATATATGTTACACATTATGCAGCAAGGCAAATATACCATAAATATTGAGAACATGGCTTTTAAGGTTTACACTAATAGATACTGCAAATTGGCTGTAGAACAAAAAGAAGGAGGAAGTCACAAATTCAATATTTATATTGTTTTGATTGTTTTGTCTTTATGGTTTTTTTAGTTTCTTTTTAATATTTATAAACAATAATACAGGGAGGGCTTTGTTACTAAGCTAAAAAATGCACATGCTGTTAAAGAGGAATGAAAATTTTATTACATAGCAGGATTCTTAATAAACCACATTTCCCCTTCCAACTAAATGAAGATAGTTGGCTGGATTTTCTTGAAGTTGCAATCCCCAACATATTTTGAAGTTGTCAGTTTGGATAAGGCTGAATTAAGGTTTGCCTGAAAAACCTTAATATAAATCCATGCTGAAATCACTTCTTTGTAGAGGAAACTGCGTATAGAGAGAAAGCATGCTACAACCGTCTGTTATTCCCTTACTACTTTCCATCTTGCAATGGAAACAACTTTGATATTTAATATTTGTTCTGGTGAATTTATTTCCTGTTTTGACCGGTGTCAACTAAGAACCCCCCCCCCAAAAAAAGACTATGCAAAAGACATAGGCAATTTTAAAAGATCATTCAAAAATCTGAAATGCAATTGAAATATATACATTAATTATTTGTAACTGCTTGTAAAATAATATTGATTCTTCTGCTGCTAGAAGTGGAACACTGAAATGTTTGCATTTTTATTATTACAAACAAATCTGTGAATCTTAAGGTGAAAATCTCATTAAGATATATGGAACTTATTTCTACAGAGATTTTATTTGAATGGGAAGAGTTCAAAATTACAGACAACAACACAACCCACAAATTCCCTTCATGCAAAATAATTAACTATGATGATAGGATTATTTCCTTTATCACTTTTTACTATTCTGAAAGGCACACAAGATGAATAGCAGTATTGAAAACAAAAACATAACATAACAAGTCAAGTAACTTACAGTAAATGACTTGTAAATAGATATATCTGTACAAATTTCCTAAGCCCTGAGAAAATAAGAGCCAAACACAAATATGGACATAATGTTTTCTGTTCCCCTGGAACCAAAGCAGAGGAAGCCAGGGGTGCTATTCTGCAGGTTCTGACAGGTTCTGTAGAACCAGTAGCAGAAATTTTGAGTAGTTCAGAGAACCGGCAAATACCATCTCTAGCTGGCCCCAGAGTGGGGTGGGAATGGAGCAGTGGTGGGTTGCTACCAGTTCGCCCAGATTGGGCAAACCGGTGGTGGCAGCGACAGGAGGCTCCACCTACCCGCCCAGAAGCTTCTGCACATGCACAGAAGCGTTGTGCGTACATGCACAAGCAAACCCATAGCAAACGAAATTGAAACCCATTACTAAAATGGAAATATTGCAATATCCTTCCCCCAAGAATGGGGCGGGAATGGAGATTTATAGTATCCTTCCCCTGCCATGCCCACCAAGCCACACCAAGCCATACCACGCCTACAAAGTCACGCCCACAGAACCCATAGTAAAAAATTTTGAATTCCACCACTGGAGGAAGCTCTGTCTCACATTCCAAAAAGGTCATGGGGGCATCTAAAAAGGGACCCAAGTGCAACACTGGATGTAACTGGGCAAAAATACTCCTTATCACAGTTAAGGGCTATTCCTTTTGTACTGTGGCAAAAGAATAACAAGATCTCCAACAAAATTAGCCACCATTTGGACTGTATTATGAATGCTCCCAATGTAGTACCAATGCCTCAAATAAACTTGTGAACCCAGTGGAATTTAAGAATCAAGGCGCACTCTCAGACTGCAAATCTGTTCATTCAGGGTTTGAATGTAATTCCAGTCAAAACAATCCAGTTTTAACAGTTTTACCTCCATCTTTATTGAATTTAATTTCAACTTGTTTGTTCTCGTTGAGGCCATTATCAGAGCTAAGCAATATTCATGGATACTGACAGCTTCCTGATTGGAAAGGAATAATAAAGTTCTCTCAGTATCTTTATATAGATATCAAACAATATGGAAGACCAGATGGGTCTTCAGTGAGGAAACAGAGATCAAAAACTTAAAGGTTTGACAAACAGGAAGATCAACTTTTGGTAGATAGTACAGAAGAATAATATGATCTATAATACTAGGAGCTATTGAGAGAGCCAAAAGAAATAGCAGGGCTATAGATCATCAACAAAGCATGCAATGTACTGTCATTTCAATATCATAACATAGCTGACAGGATTGAAATGGAACTAGAAAATCAATATTATTCAGATACATTTGCAGATGCAAAGCCACCATGCTTCTGATCATTTTCCTAAAAATGGAGCATTTGAGATTAGTCTTTAATAGCACATGACTCCCAAGTCAAGGGATAGTTTCTTCATTGAATATATTTGGTAAAATACTACTGCCTTTTTTGACAGAGCATATACACCATCAACAGAGAGATACTTTGTCACAAGTAAATGCTTTATTCTCCATCATGTAAATAGTATCTGTACAGTATATCAAGAGTTAACTTATTTCCATTGCTTAATGTATGTATGTCTAACCACTCCCATATCTAGCTCCTCCCCTTGTATATATAAGGAGCTGTATGCCATTTTTCAGTGCTTCTATTTGTGAATATTCAGTGAATATAGAATGCCATCTGTGATTAAACAGAGCTTTATTTAAACATAATATTCTTACTTTAATTATTGAGTCTGATCCTGAAAATATTGCAACAATTTGGTAGCAGAGGATGGTTAATTGACTCAATAAAAAATTCAACAATGTCTGAGAGAGAAAAAGCAAAAAGCAAAAAAATAAGACCCAACACCAGGGCATATACTAAAGAAATGGAAGCAGAACAAGAAATAATTGATGAATACGCAACTGAAATATCGAGAGAATCTGAAGACTGTACTACAGACAACGAAGAAATAATAGATGAGAACAATGATCAAAAAGAAAACGAAATAGAAAATAACAAACTCAGGTCAGAAATACTAAAACTTTTAAAAGATCAAAAGAACGATGAAAACCTCATCGCGAACCTCCAAGACTTACTGAAAAAAAGCGGAGCAGCGAGAGAAAAGCACATCGTTACAGATGAAAATAAAGACTCAAAAAAGGTGAGCGATTTGTCTACAGACAAAAATGCAACAAAGGAGAAGAACAACGGTCCCGCGCAAAATTTTGAATGGCAGCCATCTTGGTTTCAACGAACCTTCAGTCTAAGCGATGAAGAGCCAATCAGAAGACAAGATTCAAAATATCTGGCGCGAAAGGACTTACTTGATGCAAAAAACAAAAGAGAAAAGATCCATACATCAGAAGAGTCTGACACAGAGACTGAAGAAGAATCAATAGAAAATCAAGTAGAGTCTGCAATGAAAACGCTTTTTGCAACTTTTGGGTCAAAATTGAAAATAACTAAAGAATCAGCGAAAAACTGCAGTAAAAAAACAAAAGGAAGAACAGTGAGTAAACGAACTTCCCGAAGATCGTACGCCTCTATGCAGACAGCGAAAGCATCGACGCCTGAACCCAGAGAGCCCTGCAGATACCAACCTACGCCGCAAACAATTCCAGAGACCAGCACTCTCAATAAAAGGACTCCCATCGCCACCAGGACTCCCAAGGCTGAACCAGAGACCGAGTCTTCCGAAGAAGAACAATGCGAGGGAGCTGCAGCGACGAGAACCTTTCACCGTGACTTCAGGAGCGAAATGGACAATGTGCATGTGCAAAGCTACACAGACAGCTTCGAAGCAAGAGAAAGACAGAGACTGCCATTTAAAGTCGTCGCTAGCATCCCCATGCCATTCTGCGGTTACCAACACTTAGAAGACCATGGACTTCCTCCAGTTGTAAGTAATGGAGCTAACAACATTGGGAATTTACCCAATGATTTCCCAAAACTGAGGGTAGATGGTGTTAATTTACAAGAGTGGTGCCAACAGCTCCAAGTTGTCTTTATGAAAGAAAATTTATTGTTTTTCATTACTAACCCTCCAAAAAGACCTTGGACTTTAAGATTGGACTGCCTACACCATAGAGCATTTTTCTTACTAATATCCAGTATATCTCCTGCTATGTATCATAGTATTAAGTCAAATCTAACTGTATCAGAAATTGTTCAATACATGTTTAAGCTGTTTCACAGTGATAGTGTAGCCACTACAACAAGAATGTCTAAGGATTTCTTTTCAGCCAGGTTAAAATCTGGGATCACCATAAGTGAACATTTAATATACTTAAACAAAGTCAGAGCAGAATTACAACTAAGAGGAGAAATAATTTCAGATCAAACAATGAAAAGTGTTATTATCAATTCATTAGACCCATCTTGGAATAATTATATATCCCATTTAGATACAATCAATTTAGGGTATTTATCCATAGAAAACCTTTCTAATAGGTTGATAGCTGAAGACAATTCGAGAAGAAATCGTTATAATAATCACATAGAGCATAAGCAATATAAGAAAATGGCATTTCAAGAAAGGTACCATGAATCAATCAAACGCCATAATTGTGGGTCCAAAGAGCATAATAGAAGAGATTGTCCTAAATTCCTTAGAGATAAACATAGGACAGATCATAGAGATAGATATCACAACAGACAGTCATCCACTGACAGACATAGATATAGAAGTCCACCCATCTTTAAGGAACATAGAGGGGGTAGAGATGATTCAAGAGATAGAAAATCTGGTTCATTGAATGGACTGAACAAACACAACAACAACAACATACATAGACCAGAAAATAACGATTGGCTCATTGACTCTGGTGCAACAAATCACACTACACACAACAAAAATATATTATCTTTGTTTGTTGAAGATAAATTTATAATCAAAGTAGCTAATCAAGAGAAGGTCCAAGTCATAGGTAGAGGAAATATAATCTTACCTGGCCTAGGAAAAATAGAGGGGGTATTGTTAATACCTGAAATACCTCATAACATACTTAGTGCAATAAAACTAAGCAGAGAATCTGGCATAAACATAGTCTTTTCAAAAGGGAATGCAGCTTTAAAGAAAAATGAAACAAGCGTAGGTACTGTCATTATAAAAGGAGGCTTACCTTACTTAATAACAAATGAAAGATGTTTACACAATATTGATTCCAACATAGAGGGTGACCATGACATAAATAACGAAGAAAATAGTAATAGTGATAATGAGGAACATGAGGTAGTTCATAACAACAAAAACTCATCCAATGATAAAAGACCTAATATAGGCAAACCTATTCATGATGAATGTGCCCATATCTTACATAGAAAATTAGGACATGCTAGTTTTCCTGTAGTACAAAAAATGATTGAACATGCTGATGGTGTTAAAATAAAAAACTGTAAAAACTATCTAGAATGCTCAGTGTGTAAATCCACAAAACTCAAAACTAGCCCCAGGCCCAAAAAATCAACCAGGTCAACCAAACAAATCTTTGAATTAGTACACATGGACTTAGTTGGTCCATTGACACCATCAATCACATATAAAAAACGCTATTTTCTAACCATTGTGGATGACTATAGTCGTTATGGGTTTGTCTACACATTAAGACATAAGGATGAAACATTTCAGAAATTCAAAGAATTTTACAAACGCATAGAGACACAACACAACATTAGAATAAAACAAATTATGACAGATAGAGGATGTGAGTTCATGTCAAACGAATTCTCACGATGGCTAAAAGATAAAGGGATGTTGCATTACACATCTAGTCCTTTCTCTGCATTCCAGAACGGAGTGGTAGAGAGAAAGAACTCAACACTACAAACCATGATTAGATCCACATTAGAAGATGCTGGTTTAGGTAAACAATTCTGGTCAGAAGCTTTACAATTTTCCAATTACACCCAAAATAGGACTTGGTCCAGCATAGTGAATAAAACACCATATGAAGTAATGTACAGTAGGAAACCTAAGTTAACACACATGCATATATTTGGAGTCACTGCAGACGTACATATACCTAAACAATTAAGGCGTAAAGATGAAAACGTATCCAGAAGACTTAAATTCATGGGATACGAAACAGGCACAAAAGGATACAGATTTATTGATAACAATAACAGATTCATAATTTCAAGAACAGCAGTATTTCATGAACAGGCCAATTGGTCTAAAATACACCTTAATGAAATATTCCCAAACACCAATTCAGACACTGAACATCAAAATGAGAATATTGAAAAGAAAAACAATAACAGCACACGCAAAAACAAAGTTAGAACATGGACGAATAGTCAACACAAAATAAAAACTGATTCAGTAACAAAAAAGGAAGCAAGGTATTTGCATGACAATGATAGTATACCAGTGAGAACAACCAGAAGTAACAGAAATCAGGTGCCTAATAAATACAAAGATTATGTAATGTGTATGAATGGAGAAATAGTAACACCAAACACTTATGAAGAAGTGCTGAAACTTCCCCCCAAAGAAAGAGAAAAGTGGGAATCAGCAATGACCAAGGAGATGAATAGCTTACAAGAATTGAATGTTTTTACACCCACACAAGCCCCAAGGGATAAGACTATTATTGGTACCAGGTGGATATATAAAATTAAAAATTTGGAAGGAGGTAACACACTGTATAAAGCCAGACTAGTCGCACAAGGTTATGCTCAAAGATATCCTGAGGATTATACAGACACTTACTCTCCTACCATAAGAACTGAGAGTGTTAAAACAGCTCTAGTTATAGCATCAGCACTTAATCTCGAGGTATTTCAATATGATATACAAACTGCATATTTACATGCCAAATTAGATAAAGATATATATGTAAGAGCTCCTCATAGTCAATATACAAACAAAAATGATATATGGCTATTAAACAAAAGTCTATACGGATTGAAACAATCTGGCAAGCGATGGTATGAATGTTTAGTCAAAGTACTTAAAACTATGGACTTTGTTGCCATTACTGCTGACAATTGTTTCTTTGTTAAGAGTGAAGGTGATTCTCCAGAATTTGTATTGATTTATGTTGATGATATTCTATATATAGGCAAAAATACAAAAAGGAGAGAAACTTTTGTAACAAAACTCAATGAACACTTTTCCTTAAAATCATTAGGGAAAGTAAACAAATATCTTGGTGTTCAAATCAGCAAAACAAAGAAGGGATTCAAACTTTCCCAAAGGGATAAAATTATAGAACTCTTAAACAAATGTAACCTAAATGATGCCAAACCATGTGATACTCCCATGCAGACTGATTTTCTAAGAAACACTGATGAGTCATCTCCAGAATTTAAAGATAACATATTGTATAGGTCTGTTATCGGCTCTCTTCTCTATATCTCTAACTGGACTAGACCTGATATTGCTTTACCCCTTAACTTATTATCCAGACATGTCAGTAAACCATTATCATACCATTGGGAAGCTGTCAAGAGGATATTAAGATACTTAAAAAATAGCTTAGACTTCTGCTTGTTATTAGAACCCAATAATACAAATGAACCCATTCTCACATGTTATGCAGATGCAGATTGGGCTGGTGATGTCACTTGTAGAAAAAGTACATCTGGCTATATATTTTTCCTTAACGGCTGCCCAGTTTACTGGTACACTGGTAAACAAGATTTGGTAGCTACATCAACTACTGAGGCAGAATATGTCTGTCTGTCTAAAGCATCAAATAACCTAGTATGGTTTAATGATTTATTGTCTAATATTTGGAAAAAACCTTCATTGCCTTATATCATACATGAAGATAACAAAGCTGCCATCGAAATATCTAGATCTGATGCTATTGGACAGCGATCTAGACATATAGATATAAAATTCAAACATGTAAGGCAATTATCACAAGACGGATTTATTAAAGCTATTCATTGTGAAACATCAGAGCAAATAGCTGACATCTTGACAAAACCTTTACCTTCTAAACAACACAAATACTTAACTACGAAGCTACAAGTTTTATATTGTTCTGAATCTGAATGTAATTATTGTCATATGTCGAATCAGCATTTAGAGGGGGATTTGTCACAAGTAAATGCTTTATTCTCCATCATGTAAATAGTATCTGTACAGTATATCAAGAGTTAACTTATTTCCATTGCTTAATGTATGTATGTCTAACCACTCCCATATCTAGCTCCTCCCCTTGTATATATAAGGAGCTGTATGCCATTTTTCAGTGCTTCTATTTGTGAATATTCAGTGAATATAGAATGCCATCTGTGATTAAACAGAGCTTTATTTAAACATAATATTCTTACTTTAATTATTGAGTCTGATCCTGAAAATATTGCAACATACTTAATGCTTGTTTTAATCAGAGAGCCCCTGCCACCATGGACTGAACTGAGTGGCAAGGCTTAAGTAAGTATGTGGTAGCCTTCCTCTCAACCATGCATCTTGTCTATATCCTCAAAATTTACAAATTGAAAATAATCTAAAGTAACAGTGGATGATAAATCATTCACTTTCAGATTAACAAGACATTGTCAATTTTCAGCTACTTGAAGTGTCAGAAAATTATCGTATCACTGTCTGGTCCAGTAAATCTAGGTAATATATCCTTCCGAGACAGCTACAATAATTACCATGACACATTGATTTTCAGTCAATTGGCAGAATATCCAAGAATACACCATCTCTGATTAATACCTTTTGTATTTATTTTATTTAGTTCAATTTATATGCCGCCTTTCTCCAGAGACTCAGAACGGCTATTGTGGTAAAAGGCTAATGAGATCTCCAACAAAATTAGATAGGGTACAATCTAGGTCGGTAACCAGTTTTGCCTTCCAAAATTTCGGACTCATGCTAGAGCCCATCTTCAAGGAACTTCTCTCTAGCAGAGTGTGTGCAGTTCTGTGTGTGGTATTCATAGTGCCTGTTGCAAGTGGCATTTTAGATGTTTATTGGGGTGTGTTGATGGCTGGCTTTTAAGTCATTAGCTGTCATTTGCTTTTGCTGCCCTCGCCTTCTAAATACTTGATAAATCAGCACTCCTTTGACATTCTGCTAGAGAGAGATTGGGCTTCAGCACCAGTCTGAAAGCTCAGAAGACAAAACCTCTGGTCTTGGTGACCAACCCAGAATAGACCTTGCAACATTATCCCAGGACACATATATTCACCTTCATTCATGATAATTAGCTAGCCTTTGGACTATATTATGAATCTTTCAAATGCTGTGCAAATGAGTCAAACAAATGATTACAAAGTACTCTGGAATAGATGAAAAATGCCCAACAGATTATTCATATTCTGCCTACTTTAAAATATGCCACTAGATTCAGCTTAATACCATCTCAATTTAAAATGCTTTATCCATTTTCTAGGAGCTAAAGACTGGAATGAAACCTCCTGAACTTTTTCAACAAGCTGAGCTATGTATCAGTTGATTTTCTTAAATGCCTTTCTATATTTCTCTGTGGATCTAAACAATTCTCAGGGACTACATTTGCTTGTAATTCTTTCTCAGAAGGTAGGAAAGAAATCTATAAGAATTCCAAGTAGAAAAAGTCTAAAACTACATCACAAATATGAGCCACTTGTAGACATCAACAAAAAATACACATGCATATGCACCCACAGTTCTGCATAACAGACCAAATCTTTATATAATCTTTTGAGTTCTGAGGAAACATTTATCAAATAAGATTGTTATCACCACCAGGCAATTTTCCTGATTTATGCTTTTCAATAATTCAAACACTACTGTATGTTGTGATCTTGATTTGACCTAATAAAATTTGGCATTTTTAAAGAGGCTCAGCTAAAGTTTAATACCTCTTCCAATATTTCTGTCATCATCAACCTAGTTATCTGTTAACATACTGCTGATGCCGCTTTACACCATTGTTTTGCATGTCCTCTCAGATTTTCTTGATTTCAAAGGATTAATTTCTACTTGGAAAGGAAAGAGCCTTGGTGGCACAGCAGACTAAAGTGCTGTTAAGTAGCACCAGCTGCCTGCAATTACTGCAAGTTCAAATCTCACCAGGCTCAAGGTTGACTCAGCCTTCCATCCTTTCAAGGTAGGTAAACTGAGGACCCGGTTTGTGGGGGCAATAAGCTGACTTTGTATTATTTAATTAATTTTAATAAATTTTAAATTGATTTTAATGTTTATGTAATTTTTTGTTCGTTCTTGTAAGCCGCTGAGTCCTTCGGGAGAAGAGCGGCATATAAATTACATAAATAAATAAATAAATAAATAAATAAATAAATAAATAAATAAATACAACGCTTTGGGGGGGACGAAAGCCCTACTAAGCAGGTATATACAAAAGTATGAAGGCTATTGCTTAATGCATTGTAAGCCGCCCTAAGTCTCCTGAGAAGAGCGGCATATAAATCGAAAAAATAAATAAAGAGCGGCATATAAATCGATAAAATAAATAAATAAATAGTTTGATTCTGAATTCTGAACAAAATTCCCAGTGATCTCCAGGTCAATCTTCCCAGCTTGCTGCTTCCTAGACACATTTAAACAAACCCTATCAACCAGGAATTTCACAATCAAATTTTTGATATTAAGAGGATTCCCAAACCTATATGGAGAAATCCATGATTATTTCTTTTTCTCATCCAACAGCTATACCTCCAAATGCATCAGTGCAATATCATTTCTCATTTGTCTCTCTCCCTCATCCCATTTTCATACCAGGTACCTTTCTCAGGGTTAACTGTGGTTTTTTTCTTTGTTACATTTTAAAAAAATAAATTCCCCTTCTAGAAAGAATCTGTTCTTGTCTCTGCTGTTTCCCTAAGTACCGTATCTACTTATTCTACTATCCAGACTCACTATGATATGATATATTTAGGTAATTATCTTAGTTCCTTGGCTGGATTCTGGAACTAGCCCCCAAACTAACAGATTGATGCTATGTCTGCCTTCAATTTGGTTTTCAGAAAAATCAGTTCATGAACATAGCAATACTGTTTGCAGATACATAGAGATACATGTGTCTAGAAGAAACTGTAAAATAGGTCATCTTGTTGCATTTCCTGTCTGGGTTTCTTGGGAAGCTAACAATATCAGGGGTTTGCTGTTAGTTCTGTAGTGCAGTGATAGAACATAGAATAATAGAGTTGGAAAGGACCTCAGAGGTCTTCAAGTCCAACCCCCTGGTTGAGGAGGAGGCCTTATATTTGTTCTGCCCCAGCTCTGGATTTCCGAGGATATTGACACACACCAACCGTCCTTATCAAATTTATTAAGTAGCAAGAATAAACAAGACCAGCAAAGGTTGGCAACCAGCCCAGAAAACAAGATATGATAAACCAAAATACTCTGATAATAAATATGAGTTGTTTCTAGCAAGAAACTTACTAATGGTGTGTGACTTAAATAGGCTAAGGGACTGGCCAATTATCCTCAAGCCTTACTCTTGAGAAGATCTCCTCCTCCTGAGTAGCCACTCCTGCCTTTTGGCAGTCCTGTGTGCTCGAGCATTGAGGAGAGGCTCCTCCACTTCGCTCTCTCCACTTAAAGGAGCCTCTGGAGGTTCTGAAGGCCCTGGCTGAGTCTCTGCCTCTGGCACCACATCCTCTTCAGCCTCCTCGCTGTCTGACGCGAGCACCAGCTGCTCAGGCTGCTGGCATGACACCACACAAGCCTCCTTGTCATCGGGATCAGCCACGATCCGCTCAGGCCGCTGGTGGGCCACAACAATATCATTTCAGATAAATGGTTGTCCAGTCCTTTTACAATAGAACAGCCCCATTACAACAGAAGAGCATCTAGATAATAAGAATTGTATTCCAGAATGTTTTGCCTTTCAGGTTGCACAATCCATATCAGAGCCATTAGATTTTACCAAGCAGCCTACACCATGACCACTTTTTCCCACATTTCTATGTATCTGTCACTCTCTTGGATTCTTACTTCCTGAACTGTTATTATATGCATTTGTTTTTAATTATATTGTGGAAGACGTGATACACGAAAGCCCAGGGCAATGAAAAATGTTTCACTATGAAGAAAGATCATTTTTTTCTATTCCCGGATTCACAGCTTTCAGAATATAAGGCCAGCGGCAAACCCATTCCCCAAATTACAGTGTCTATATGAGATAAACTGAGATGTAACAACATCACTTCCATGGCATCATCTATGCAATTATACATACTCAATATTTTGTTCCCCACTTGGGTTAAGCCGTGTTATGCAGAGTGCAAAAAAAAGTATAAAAAATAATAAACCAAAGAAACCAATTCTGTGACATTAATTTCTTTAAGAAAGAAAACCATTTGCTACACCAACTTACTGTTTGTTTATTTGTTGGATTGCAAGGCCACCTGACCCCAGAATAAACTTACAAATATTTTAAATATATACTTGCAAAAATAACATGACTTCTGAAACAAATACAAATAACATCCAGGAAAAAAATCCCAGGGGTTCCTAATTTCAGGTCTGGGTACACAGCCAGATCTTAAGAGACTTCCAGAAAATTTGAAGGATGGGAGTCCCAGATATCTCTGGGGAAATGCTATCCAGACAGAGTGCAGGGACCATGACAGAGAAAATTCACTTCCTCAATCTCTCAAGATGACAACATTTAATTGAACAGACCCAAAATACTCACTCTGCCCAATCATAATTGCCTAGGCAGAAACAATTGGAGACAAGTAGCCCCTCAAAATAAGCAGGCCCTATGGCATGAATGAATTGATAAAACAATAGTGTTGAAAGGGTGGGTCAAAGAGGCCATCTACATTAAGACTGAACAGCCCTCTCTCAACAGAGGGGGAGGGATATGACACCACCTATCTTCTGTTTACCACATAGTCTTTTCAGCAGTTCCAAGAAGGCTCCACACCCATTTGCACTCTAATACAGGTGAGCCAGAGGGCCCAGATAAACCCCCAAGTGGCTTCAAGAACTCCCAGAATGAATGCTAATGACCAGATCACTGCAAGTAATATAAAACCTTTCAACCTACACCGTTCAGTCAGAACTGATGAAGCTTCTTGGATGAGAAGCAAAACATCTTCAAGAAAAAAACAAAGTCTATCATTATCCCAAAGTCTTTGAAAAAGCATCTTTGGGACAATGATGACAAATGAGTGCAATGTCCATTATTGGTCATGACACTGAATTTTGAACTAGGGGTAGCTTCCAGTTGTTTTTCGAGGGCTGCCCCACATAGATCACATTGCAATAGTCCAATTGTAAGGTAATTAAGGCATGCCTGACCATCTGAAAGGCTTTCCAATTGAGGAATAGTTGCATCTGGCATACAAAGTAGACCTATGCAAAGGGCTTCCTGGCCACAGCTTCCAATTGCTCTTTGAGCATGTGTTGCGAGACCAGGAGAACTTCCAAATTGCTCACTAGTCTCAGATAAAGAAGTGCAATTCCATTCAAGACCAAAGATGAAAATGTTTCCAAACCAGGGGGCCCAAACAGCCACATCTACATAGTATCATCAGCAGTTGCTCATGCCCTGGTCACTTTGCAGCTTGACTATGCTCTCTACAGGGGGCTACCATTGAATATCAGCTGGAGGCTTCAAGTGATCCAGATACAGTGGCATGGGCAATGATTGGCATGCACTGATATGCGCATGTAACTCCTCTACTTTGTTAGTTGCACTGGTTGCTAGTTTGCCTCCAGGTGTAGTTCAAAGGGCTGATTGCTACCTATAAAGCCCTACATGGCACTGAATATGGTTACTTAAGGGACTGCCTGTTTCCCATAATATCTGCGCAGTCAATCTGATTTGGCAAGGTTAATGTGCTCCCAATTCCTTCAATTAAACAATGCAGTCTATCAGGATGGCAGAAGTATATTGCCTCTTCC
The DNA here is from genome assembly GCA_022577455.1 of Arizona elegans. Lineage (NCBI taxonomy): Eukaryota > Metazoa > Chordata > Lepidosauria > Squamata > Colubridae > Arizona > Arizona elegans. The sequence goes on along the minus strand of JAKOOJ010000005.1, from coordinate 60,597,202 downwards.
CTACCCTCTGGAATGAGATTCCTTCCCCCACCAACCCACCCCCATCCCACCAGATCCAGATGGCCCCTATTCTGCTGCTGTTTAGAAAAGCTGTGAAAAACTGGCTTTTTTCCCAGATTTTTGATGAGGGATAGCAAGACCACTCGCTTCATTTTATCCAATCTGTTGCATTTGCCATCTTTTATCTTTTTTCCCCCTTTTAATTGGATTTATTGTAATTTCTTCTTTTAATTGTTGAGTCACCCACAGTTGTTGGGAGCCAGGCAGAATCCAAGTTTGATAATAAACAGACTGCCTGTTTCTTCCCACCCAGACTCAAACATTGTCCTTTCTCCATGTCAGTACATTGACAGCTTCTTCTGTGCATCCCTAGATTGAGATGTTTTGTGTAGATGTTAAACAGGAGGGATGAGAGTGTCAAGCTTTGAGGCACCTTGCAGGTGAGGAGCTGTGGATAGGATTTTCTACTTCCAGCAACACTAATTGTAACTGATCACTGAGGAAAGAGGCAAACCACTGTAGTGTAGCATCTTCCACTCACAACCCCCAACGGTGAATGATGTGACAGAAACTCTTGTAGGCAGACAGGTGAGGAGCTGACAAGTGAGTAAGAGAAAGCAAACACTGGATTCTCCAAAGATGTAGAAAATATGTAGAAAATACACACACGCACACACACACACACAGGGTTCATACTGAACTTTTCCAGAAGTAGTTCTACATTCACTCCCTTTTCTTTTCATGGCCACTTTTTCACCAAGATCTACACTTGACAACTATCAAAAATATTGTCAGAACTTCTCATCATGCATAGACCCTTTATTAATTCTCTCAATTGTTCATCATAATAAAATCAATTATGTTTTTCTATTTAGATTCATTCCTAACCTTGTGAATGAATGATTTATGCTTAAACCATATATTGTAACCTTTTCAAAATACTCATCAAAAAGTCACAAGTATTATTCAGTCTGGAGTCTTCAAATAGACCCATTGGTTCTCCTGCATTTTTCATCTCATTCAGATCATATGCTGTCAGAATACTACAATTTTATTTTCCAAAATCTATCCTGTATGTATTTATCATCTCTTTCCCACCTATTACATTTTCATTTTCTCTTAGTTTCACAAACACACAACATATATATTTTCTTTCCTTTCCTTTCACTTACTTTTTAAAAAAAATATTTTATTGATTTTCAAACATTAAAAAAAATACATAAATATCAAAATACCCCCCCAAAAATTGTGCAAGACTATGACCATTTACACGACATATCACTATGAAATTCTTATACCCTATACATTTTACTTCATCTAATTCTACTATGTCTGAGTCTGTTTTATTTTTCTGTTTTCGGTCCATTTGTACCATTTCTCCCATGATACATAATACTCCAAGTCTGTCATTCCTTTCAATTCCAATGTCAGTTTATCCATTTCAGCGCAAAGATTTTTTTAATTATTAAGTCATCGGAGGGCGTCTTTGCGTTCATCCAACATTGTGCAAAGGCCAATCTTGCCGCAGTTGTTATATGTAGAATGATGTGTCTTGTCTTCTTATCATAAGTCTTTTTTATTATCCCCAGAAGGAACAATTCCAGTGTATACTCCAGTTGAACACCGGTTATTTCCTGCAACCAATTTTTTATTCTTTTCCAATATTTTTTCGATTCTGAACACAGCCACCATGAGTGATATAAGGTACCCTGCTTCTGTCTGCATTTCCAAAAATTTGGGGTTAAGTTTGGATATATTTTTGCCAATCTTGAGGGAGCCAGATGCCAGCAGTAAAACATTTGTATTGGTTCTCTTTATATTTTGCCGATCTTGTTATTTCATAGTTTCTGTTCCAAATTGTTCATTTCACTTACTTATTTATGCTGTCTACCATTTATTTCATTCACATTTCTAGTTGCTTCCATCGATATGCCATGCTCATGGTTTAACCCAAGAATTCTCACATTAATCTATATAAAGTATTTCTCTAATCCAGATGTTATTTTACAAGCTAACATACTGTTGCTTTCACCCCATCAACTGGAAGGTATATGCAGCATACTAATGTACACTCTATTCATATTATGGTGCACAGTGTTCCACATATATTGTGAATTAACTTCATAAGAGGTCCAAAAGCACTACTTAGAATTTTTATCTGTTCTTTTCATATTAAGATGTTGAAGAAAGAGCATGAGAAAAAAATGATTCATCGGTAATTGTATTTCAAGATTTTAAATAATTCTTTAGAGTTATGATATTAGTATTAGTGTGAGCCAAATATATTCTACAAACCTTTTTCTTGCTGTATGCTTCCCATGCTATCTCAACAGGGGGAAATGGTGAGAGAAAAAGAAATTTTATTATAGCAAAAATTCCAACTTGTTTTATTGGTAAAATCATTTTGAAAGCAAAAAAAAAAGAAAGGACAACTCTTTTTGATTGTTTGTTTTTTCTTTGTTTCTTCCAAACAAGTAACTGCATGTTCACTCCCAGCTCTTCCTTGGTTAACTGTTGGATTTCCCAAATTCTGCCAGCTTTCTCTCTGAAAGCACTCAAGAGAAATTTCTCAATTATTTCCTAACCATTAGTTCTCATTGTAGAAACATCAGCCAACCATTTGGGACTATTAACAAGCAATATGCCTGACAATCAAATGATTGCCCAACAGCTATAACAGTAAGAAGAGAGCAATGCAACATTCTCAGAAAGGTAATGAAAAAATAAATTTCTCAGCTGAGAGTTTTTATCAGTTCAATAACAGAGAGACGAAATCAGGCACTTCTACCTCCATTCTACTCATGCTCAGGACACACAATAGGGTCTGCCAGTCCTGGTATCATTCTAAGGAACTGTAGAAAGTTGGCATCCATCCCTCTCCTAGAAGAATGAAATGTTTTGAGAAATATTAAAAAGGCAGAATATTTCCCTAGATGGGGAAAACAGCCCCCACCTTTCTTAATAGTCCTCAGCAGATGACAGCACTTAGGAGATAGAGAGCTTATTGAGATCTATGTAGTTCTCTTCATAGGCAAAAATTCCCTGCAGCAAGGTCTGACCAAAGATAGGATTAGCCCTCAGCCACAATAGGAATTGCCCAACAAGCCTCTTCATTGTATCAGCCAAACTTCAACAAAACTTAGCTCAGACAAAGTCCTAGGATGTGTACATGGGAGTCTGACAACCAATAGAATACATGTTCCTGCACAGGAACAGGAAGTTCAAGTGCAAAGCCCAAGAGAAAGTATAAATAGTCCCCACTGTCAACTCCATGTTGTCAGCTGCTTTGGTGGTTCTGCTACATCAAAAAATGGACTCTCTTTCCAATTTTGTCTCCAGTGCCTTTCTCCTGGATTGGAATTGGACGTGGATATTTTTTTTCCAACAGAACAAAGTAAGAATTTTTGCTATTTTTTTTTAATTTGATTTATATGCCGTCCTTCTCTGGAGACTCAGGGTGGCTTACAGTGTGTTAAACTGAATGAAGGTGGGGACTTCTACCATTTTTTTCAAACATATTTTATTCAATCGGACAAAACAAGAGATTTTTCTCCAAAAAAGTACAGCATTTCAATGAAATTCCCATAGATAAAATATGACATCTTGTCATTTACCCTGGGCAGTGCCACACTAACACTGTTGCCACTCCACCGGCTTTCAGAGATGATGATCCTTGATTAGCACTGCCACTGACTTCCCAATCTCGAGAACAAGAAGCAGAAGCTGGTCATGCCATCCATGCTATTACAGGGCCTGGAAAACCCAAAGGGATCTCTTATTCTCCATTCCAAACCAAAGCGAAATAAAATAAGTTGCTTGCATTCCTCGTCCGCCCACCTTCTTATTCCATGCTGTATACATTTGCCTTATCATAGATAAATCATACCAAATTGTTGTTCTGAAAGCTGCAAAGCTGTTAAAGCTGTTAAACTGCAAAGGTGTTAAAGCACCTCTCTCCTTGGAAAAAAAACTATTACAATGGCAGATACCTAAAAACTCAGAGAAATGTGCAGATATTTAAAGTTCAGGGAACTTTTGCAAATGGAGAAATGGAACAACCTGTGAGCTCAGCACCACAGTTATCCTGCAAAGAAAATATAAACTCTACTCTGATTTAAAATAAACCACAATGTTAGCCAGGAGAGTGGCAAGGGGATTGCAACTCTGATAAAAGGCAATTGCAGAAATCTGGACAACTTTCATAACTAATAGCACAGTCCTAAGTTAGGAGATTGGCATTTGTCATCATCCACAATTCCCTATTTTATCCAGCGATCTATAGCCTCCTTAACATCCCATTCTTCCATTAAATCCTGAAAGAAAAGAGCATGAGGCAATTCTTCCTTTGGAGCTTTTTTAGATCAAGAGGCATTATTAGCTAGAGGGGCTAAAGAGAAATAGACTCATGTAGCAGAAAATCAATAACAACAAAGGAGGGGAAAAAAGCATCTTCTGTCACCTTGTCATAACAAAGTAGTCAGTTCAAAATGCCACCCAAAGAAATTAAATAAAAAGACACGTCAAAAGAGATTGAAAACTAGTTTAAAGGCACCTTTAGTTATAAGTTTTGTGATGATTCTCTTTTGTGTCATCTATGGTTATTGGGACTTTTGTAGCTTAAATTTGGTAGCCCTACACAACTCTTAAGAAATAGTTTCACATAAATCCATACAATGATGAGTCAATGATGTGGAACTGCAAATGCAGAGCTGATCCAAGAAGGACATAAATTCTGCATGGCAGGTATTCCTAGATACCAAAAATGTTTTGCATTAGAAGATAGTAAAAAATTAGAAATGGTTTGGATAAAGCACTTTAAAAAAAAAACAGCTTTCTCATTAAAAAAGGGACTTTAAAAAAGGACTTATACTTCTTCTCAACATGCACAAAAGTTCATGAAATCTTTTTCCCTTGCCATTTATTCTCATTTTCATAGAGAATAAATGTTCATGCAGCATGGATCTGAGCTTGTCATCTTTACAATAACAATCAAACACAAAGCAGCTTATTGGACATCGCCACAATAAAATTAATCTTTGGAAGACAAAATAATGATTAAATGATCAAAATAATGATCAAAATTGCAATGAAAATGTAGAGATCTGTTATAGATATATGATATTTGAAGCAATGACTAAAAATGAAATTGGTTATGAATAAACTTGATTTCTCTCCATAAAATTATCTATCATTCAGTGGAATATTGAACAGCAAAAGAAACTTGAAAAGGAAGTTTTTCTTCCAGTGTTAGGAATAAAATTCAGTGTCTGATTCTTCATTTTCTACAGTCCTCTACATTGCAATCCAGCTATCCTTAAATTAATCAAAATGGACACATTTTACAATGTTGTGGCACATAGGAACAATAAATGAAATAATTTGCATGTAGTTATTGGTTATATTTTCACAAGGGGCTAGTCTGAACAGCATATTAAGCCAAATGTAGTTTGTCTCTCGCCTAGAATATTGTATAAAGCCAACCATTGTGATTTCTAGATCGTAGTTTATGAATTAGGAACATGGTATGCAAATTGATCCAATAACAATGGTGATAAAAAAGTTTAGTGTAATGTGAGAATCTAGACAATATACTTTTCTATAAATATTCTATTATAAATTTTATATTTATAAAATCATTCTATTTGCAAGCCAGGTGAGAGATCAATTTGCAGCATAAATGTGTGCATTTTTATTTTTCGAAATTGGAGAGAAAATATTGGTCTTGAGTCTCAAAATTGAAGAGATAAAAATTCCTTGAACTCAATAAATTATGAAGAGTGTGGTCATGTTTTTAAACTGTGATTTATTTCTCTCACCATGCATCTTTTACAACATCATAAATGTTCTGGGTTTCCTGATAATGAACCAGCAAAATATTACTGTCTGTGTATTCCTGAGAAGAATTCAAAAAAAGGTCAGCATCTTATCTCCAGTGCTTTCGCTATAATAAAATGTTGATTCATTTTATCTACACTTTAAATAAGTGTCACATTATGCTAGGGATGTTCTACCCATTTTGACATTCTCTAGAAGTGTTGGATTACAATTGCTATCCAACAATTGAGATATATCCAAATGGGGATATATGAAAAGCATTATGTAATTGAAATCAATTATGAGGTTATGTTTTCCTTAAAGATTCACATGAAAGCATATTGCAAGCTATCCATGTTCAAGTTAATCATTAAGAAGGACCATTAGGAGGCAGAGTTGAAAAGTTTAACTATGACAATCCCCAAAATCAGACAATGACTTTTTCCCCTTTTGAAGTATTGGTGTAGCTCACACATTTGGAGGACACCAAACTAATAACAGGTTGAAGAAAGACCTTAGAATTGACAGTGAAGATATTGAAGTGGTGGGTAGCTCCTACCTTTTAGGATCAACTATCAACAGTAAAGGATTGCCAGTCAAGAAATATGCCAGAGGCTAGCACTTGGTAAAGCAACCTTGAAGGAAAAGATATGCTGTGATATGTCTTATACTTAAATGTATATTTATAAAGATCAGAATCATGCAAGCCATAGTAGTTCCATGACACTATATGGAAGCACAAGTTGGATTTTAAAGAAGTAGGATAGGAAGAATATTGTCACCTTCGAACTTTGGAATTGGAGAAGAGCCCTAAAAATCTTGTGAGCAGCCAGGAAAACAAACCAATAGATCACGGGTGTCAAACTCGATCGTGTCATGTGACGTATCGCAACGTAGCATGACATTTTTTGTCTTTGTGGAGTTGGGGTGGGCGTGCCTGCAGGTGACACGTCTGGTCCACGGGCCACCAGTTTGAGACCCCTGCATAGATTATCAAACAAATCAATCCAGAGTTTTTATTCAAGCCAAAAATGACCAGGATCAAATTATCCTACTTTAAACACATTATACAAAGACCCAGCTTTCTGGAAAAGGCTATAATGCTTGAAAAAGTGGGGAAAAGGAGAGGAAGAAGACAACAGTAGCAAAGTGGATAGAATCAGTTATAATGATGATAAGTGCACAATTGGGAAACCTAAAAACACAGATTAGTGATAGATCAGCATGGAGAAATCTTTCTAACTCCTTTCTAGGAGTTGAAAATGACTTGCTGGCACATAATTAATCGAATCAATCAGGACAAGGAAAGCTGCACTAGATCTCCTGATCTTTTGCAATAAATTACTTGCATTTATAGTATTCAGCATGCAAATTTCATATACCATATGAAAATATAATAAAATTCAAATCATAATTTCCAAGGATAATATCGCAATACTAAATGATTGTTTTATCTGAAGCACACTAAAGAAACTCTATGTGATATATTACTTCATACTATTTGGTAGATGCGGGAGTCACTGTTTCTGTTTCTTCACATTTATCCTTTTAAGTACATGTCCAAACATGAACATCAAATTCTATTCCCACATGCTCTAAGTTTCTATAGTTAATATAGTTTCAGTCAGCTGTAGAACAACGGCATTAAAAACTCATCTTTACCTTTGAATTGTCTCAAATTGGATGAGTTTAATTGAGGCTATTAGCTTTAACTTATATTGCTCGGCACATTGACCGTATTTCCCAGATATTGGGAAATATTGCAAATATTGTAGAACTGAGGAAATTGAACAGTATCATGCATGCAAACCCTATACTGTCTGGTTCAACTCTCAAAAAGTTTTTCTTCTCAGTTGCAGTACAATTGGCTGACTTTGGCAGCTCTTATTAAATTATTGTATTATTGTGAAAGCAAATGATTCTTCCAATATAATGTTTTTAATTGGGATTGATGTTCAGTAGTTTATGACATTATCCTAAATGCCAAATTTATCTCAAACTGATATCCAGACATTGGCTTATCTTAGTCTAAGGTGTCTGAAAGTCAACATGTGTTTGCTGTCATTTTTTATTTACATGACAAAAAAATATCTGTGTGTAAGTGGGTTTGTGTGTGCATGCTTCAAAATTTTCAGGACATTTTCCCATCAAAATTTCATCAAGCTACTGTCCACTCACATTATTTTGATAATATAACATACTTTTGTATGTTATAAGAAATTATGATTTCTTACAGCATTCTAATGACTAATGACATGATTTTTCCAGGGCATTGCACACAACACCTTGCAGATCCAATAAATCTCTGTAATAGTGAATAAGAATTGTTGAATGGAATAAGTCAGAAGAGTGAAAAATGCAAGCATTTTAAATGTGTAAGTGGGTAAAGTAGATTTCCCCACTGGAGCAGAACATAAAAGGGCAAAAGCCATTTCAGTTGGCTATATAAATAAGCCACATGAGTCTACGCACTTAAGCTAAATTTAAAAAATTCCGGTTCTCACCCTATGTATATTTTCTAAATAAATTGATTTGGCATTGCTATCTCTAGGACTTAAATAACATTGAAAATCAATCTTCTTTTTAGAAGTTGCATATATAGTTTTTAAAAATGTTACACAGAAAATAGAGAAAAGGTATAATACTCCTTTAATGGTGGGAGAAAAAATCCTTGAATTGACTAAGAAAACATAGGCAATAAATATTTTGCATTAATCTTTGCTGTGATATAAAGCCTGTCCTCATTACTGTTATTTAGACACAGTAATTATTGTTTGAAGATGCTATAAAAAAAGAACCATGGTGGCACGGTGGTTAGAAAGCAATACTACAGGCTACTTCTGCTGACTGCCAGCTGTCAGCAGTTCGAGTCTCACCACTCAAGATTGACTAAGCCTTCCATCTCGCCGAGGTCAATAAAATGAGGTCCCAGATTTTTGGGGGCAATATGCTGACTCTGTAAACCTCTTAGAGCAGAGGTGGGCAGCTATGGCCCTTTTATGATTTGTGAACTTCAATTCCCAGAATTCCTGAGCTAACATGGATGGCTCAGGAATTCTGGGAGTTGAAGTCCACAAGTCATAAAAGGGCCATAGTTGCCCATCCCTGTTTTAGAGAGAACTGTAAAGCATTGAGAAGCGGTGTATAAGTCTAAGTGCTATTGCTGTTGCTACAAGCTATCAAGAGGAATCTTGGATAGAATTGAGCAGACCTTTTTTTTTTCAGGCGATAAGCCAGGGTTGTGCCAAATGGCTACAATGGTCTGGTTAGGGACACAATTTAAAGCAAATATTGATTTGGTTTGAGATTGTAGTTTGAGACTACATTTTATTTGGTTTGAGATTGCATCTGCTAAGAACAAAGGCATGAATAAGACTTTCACTTATCCATTTCTACCCTTACTTAAGTCATCTCTCACAAAAATACCTAATTAAAAAAATCAGAAATTTGACCTCTGATCTTCAGTTCCATTCGGAACTCTGGAGGCTGCAGGTTGAAGTCAAAGACATTCATAAGGTCTGTGAGTTGAAGGTCCCTTTTCCAAATAAATTATTTGGATGCCTAGCAGCCATATTCTGAGTTAGCTGAAACCTCTGAATGGTATTCAAGGGCAGCTCCATGGATATAATTGCAGCTTGAGCTATTGTGGTTAAAGTAATCCTATTCAAGAAAGTCCTTACAGCTAATGTCTTAGACTAAAGATTATTAAGGATTTTTTTTAAGTTGGAATTACAAATAAAAACACATACAATACATAACATCCAAACAAGAGCAATTAGAAAATTATGTATTAGTTGTAAGTGAATATACACTCTAGAGAAGCTATAGTGTGAACATTTTTTGCAATTCTTTTCTTTGTACAACCCCAGACAGACCAGCTTGGGCATCCTCCTGAACTTGCAACTCCTGTTTGAAGAGCAGATGGTAAGAACATCCTTTGTACAAGTTTGAGTTGTGCACACCAGTTGCATGGATCAGGAATCTCTGTGCTCAAACATTCAAGCCCTGGACATCTCACGTCTGGACTACTGCAATGCACTCTATATGGGGATACCCTTGAAGTGCATTTGGAAACTTCAACTGGTGCAGAGTGTGGTGGCAAGAGCAGTTCTTGGAGTCCCTAGAGTGACACGAGTTACTGTTCCTTGAGCTGCACTGGCTGCTGGTTTGCTTCCAGGTGCAATTCAAGGCGTGGCTTATTACCTTTAAAGCCTTGCTTATTTGTGGAACCATCTCACCCCACAGAGACCCACTTTAGCAGAGGAGGCATACTGCGGGCCTCATCAGTCAAGAAATTCTGGTGGGTGAAGTCCGGGAGAAGGACCTTCTGTACTGTGGCTCCTGCCCTTTGGAACATTTTACCCACTGAGGTGAGATTAGCTTCCACCTTCCTGACCTTCCACATGAGTCTTAAGGCCTGGCTCTGACAGATGGCTTGGGGCTCCAATGGGGAAGCACTGGAGGTGGTTGATGAATTAAGAGGCAATCCCACTTCACCCCCCAATACACATCATGTTCCCTCTTTCCCCATCTTTTAACTACAATTTTATTTTGATTTTTATATGTATTTTTCTTGTTTTAGAACTATTTATGTTAGGTTTTAATATTTTAATGCTGTAAGCCACCCAGAGTTATTTCGATACAAGATCGGAAGCAAATGTTTCATAAATAAATAACATTTCCTAGTCTTTCCCTAAATTATAAGACTAAAATTCCCTAGTCCCTTTCCTTTTTCACACAACATACAAGTACAGAGACTCATGACAAACTACTTGGTGATGTCACACAGGATATATACTATGGAGTCAAAGGAGACACAGCTGGAGATAACAACTTGTCATCCCAGTTCTAAAGGCTGAAAGAACTAATAAGATAAACACCATCTTCCTCTAAGAAGCAAAGCCTAGAATGACTGAAGTTTATATTTTAAATAATATAATATTTTTCAGGAACTTCTTAAATATTAGGAATCTTGGAAGAAGAGGATCCTTACTCTAGATTCATGGAAACATGGTATAAAGTTAGTTTATTATTTTTTAGATATTTACTGTATTTACATTTTTTCAAAAAATTCTAACCAGAAACTATGGATTTCCTTTTTTGTCCCTACAATATTATTCTCAGTTCAATTGGGTGAATTAAACTGATAATGATTGCATCAAGAGAGCTTCATGCCTGAAAAAAGTCAGATAGTAGGTTAAAATCTAATCCCAGCACAATTTATCTCCATCAGCATCATATCTTTCATCCTATTATAAAATGACATATGCAATTAACAGTTCTATTTTTCTTCCACAGTTGGAACTTCTGTTCATGAGGCAAAGAACTTTTATTTAGGGAAAAATCTGGTTTCACTTTCACACTGTTGCAAAATAGAAATCTTAGTAAGTATATCTTTTCTTCTGATAGTTCAACATTTTAAAAAGAACTTTATGGCTGTCAGATCTGGACTGCAAAAATCCAGACAGCTACTAGATGGCACCAAAGAGACCTAGAAAACTATTACATCTTATGGTTATCTAGATATTTGCAACCTAGATCTGGTAGTTCAGGGAAAATTTATTCTATTTAAATTCTTTTTCCCCTAAAAAGATATTGGCTGAATACTTATGTAGTTATGTATATAACTACATAATAATTATAATTCTGATTAGGAGAGTAAAAGCAAATTCTGGTAATACACATTATGTCTGCTTTAATAGAAGACAATAGTTTATATACAGAGCAGAACACAATGATTGATATGAGACTACAATCTAAAATCAGATTGTGGTTTCATACCTATGAGTTTACGCATTAGACTCACATTAAACAGTAGCCACATTGTTCAGGTGTAAATTTGGCATTGCAGTACAAAGAACAAATATATATATAAGCACAAAGCTAACTCTCAACCTAATAAACCATGATTAATTTTACTGCAACATAGTATTTGTTATTATATATACTTTCTTTATATGAAGAAATAAATGTTGAAAGTATAAACTAAATGTTAACTAAATAAATAATAAAAATTTTGTATAGCAACAGTATAAAATTAAATATTATATATGACTAAAGGGAAGTATTATAAAAAATTTCTTTCTCTGGCCCATAATAAAAATTCAGATAATAAGGATGAGTGGTAGTGAAAATACATATAAAATATGTATATAGAATATAAAAAATATTCTATCCTGAGTCTTTGGTTTCAGATCCTATAAAACAGTACATCACTAATATGTCAGTTGATAATGTCTAACAAGCTGAAAATATTATTTTGGTGAAAGGTATCACGGAGATGTGGTCCTCCTTTGATTGTCACAATCCATATACTTCATGTATCATTAAACTTTTGCAACTCAAAAATTCATAAATGAGAACATTCTCACGGTCAATGAATAAAGACTGAATATTAATTTTTTACAAAGACAGGTCATTATCCTGTCACAAATTCTGGCTATCATTTTGATATGATTCTGTGCTTCTGAACACATGTTCTCATATTCTGGTATGTCACAGTGAATACATTTATCACTCTCAACACTCTAACATATATACAACAAATTCCTGTCATTGTGTCTTTAATTGTCAGGGGAATTTATATTCTAGGTTTCTTTAGAATATAAAGAAATGTATGTACAGTGGACTGTGCTGACAGAGTTACTCATGAATAAAATCAAGCCACTGGGGGATAAAATGATTGTCCCACATGAATATAAATATATCTAATATTTGGAGAAAGATGGTGCCCCACTATATAAATATATACTTTGAAGAACTTGGAGATTTTCAATTATTTTAGTTTGGAACTTATTTCCCAATATTAGTGCTTAAGAACAGATATTCTTATCAATGAAGGAAAAAAACAGACTGCTAAATTTGGCTTGGCAATAACAATTTATTCCGGCTTTATATTTTATCATTGCATTTGTATTCATCCAGCTTTCTTTCCATGCTCCACATATTCCACAAATGTATATTGATCTCAGATATACACAAAAGGGCTTTCATCTCAGGCCTACCTGCTTTAGCCTTGGGTTTGTCATTGACCCGGTTATTTACGAGACCACCTTCTGCCTCCGATAACCTCCCACCGGCCACACGCTCCCACAGAGAAGGTCTCCTCAGGGTGCCGTCTGTCAGGCAGTGTCGGCTGGCGACCCCCCGGGGAAGAGCCTTCTCTGTGGGGGCACCCGCCCTCTGGAATGAGCTACCCCAGGGATACGACTAATCCCGGACCTCCGGACCTTCCGCCGGGCCCTGAAGACTTTTTTATTTCAGCAAGCCGGGCTGGGTTAAAAAAATTTAATTGGGTGAATTTTATGGGTAAGGGGTTTTAAATTGGAGAAGCCTAAGATAATTTAATTTTGTTTTAATGTATTTTAATATTTGTATTGTGTGTTTTTAATTCTGGCTGTTCACCGCCCCGAGTCCTTCGGGAGAGGGGGCGGTATAAAAATTTAATAAATAAATAAATAAATAAAAATTGAGCATTATCACAAAGTTCCTTTCTCTTCCTAACTATGCTGCACATTTAAAAAAAGGAAAGGATAACATTTCAAAGCTAGCAGGTCACTGGAAAGAACATGTGTTCTAGCTTTGGAGAGCTATCCTTAAATAAGGTCACCTGACCCCCACTCCACCCCACCCCCCACCCCCGGTTAAATACTGTTCTAATGCATCATTCATTCCAGCTTCTTAATTTGCATTTCCTCTCAACCTTTGAAAATGAAACAATCGTTGGACTCTACTAGTTTGTAATAAATGAAAATCTACCTTTCCATGTTCATCTTAATGGTAGGAAAAGATGCTACCATTTTTTTCTGAAGTCACATAAACAAATACCATGGAACTGCTTTACCAGCACCTGAGGACCTGTGGGAACTAATGAAATGTAAGATGTGTTGAACTCCTACAATAAGCATAGTGACTGCTTTCCTGGGAAATAAATTCTTATTTTTGCTGATTATGCAGCTGCTACCAGTCATCTGTCTATATTCAAATACACATTTAATCTTACTTACCTCCTGTTCCAGTTTTACTGTTCAAAGCAAAAGGAACTAACATGCCCTACAGAAAAAGAATCCTCTCAATAATTGCTATCTGTATTCACACAATACATCAGAGAGACTGTTTTCAAAAATTAGCTCTGCCTGTGTCAAAAGTTAACACTGTACCACCCTACTTAGTTAAAGTCCACAGTTCAGAACTAGTTCAAGCAAAAGGAAGAGGCATGATCATATAAATGCTCTTTTATGCATTTTGTGGTCTTATATGTGAGGAGCAGTTGTTTTTCATTTCAGGTCCAGTATAAGGGAATTAACACGATGTGCAAACACTCTCACCATCACACATATGGTAGAAGCACATAGGAGATAATTATGATTTGCAATTGTTCTTACTATATCACTACTCTGGACTTCTCTTATTATAGAAACAAGTCCAACCACCTAATTGTCTCCCACTGTACATATATATTCTTCCATGTAAGTAGACCTCTTCTATACTAGAGAGGACTGGCCAAAATTAGAACGTAGAGATGGTGTCAAACCTGCCTCAGCTTGAACCTCTAAGCAAGAACGATCCTAAACTCCATTTGTTGAAAAAGGCATAGTTTCACAGAGGTCAAGTGTGTTACGTCCAGATGGCAAGCACGAGCGGCCAAGAGAGCAGCCGATTGGTCTAAACGCTGGCAGGCAGCCGGCGGGAAATTGGCAGCTCCTGATTGGCCCAGCCTCTGACAGCTGAAGTATAAAAGAGCTGTCTGTGCCTCAAAACCTTGCTCGCTCTCCAAGGTAGTTAGCTAATCAGAGCAAGTCACTGTTAGCTGTTATTGTTAGCCAATAAACATGTTGTGAAGTGTTTATCCTGCCTCGCCTCCCTTCTTTAGCCTTTGTTCCATGAACAGAACAATTGGCGACGAAGGATTGGGATTACTCTGAGGCGGCAGGTTGAGCGAAGCCACTACAGGAGCTAAAGCACTGAGCTGAGCCACAGCAACGAGACATCGCAAATTCTAAGATCTGATGCTGTTCTTCAGGAAGATGTCCACCCTATCTACATTCGCCCCTTTCAACCAGGCAGTGGAGACCTGGGATTCCTTCTTCGACCGTTTTAACTGTTTCCTGGTCGCAAATGACTATAAAAGTCTTCCAGGGGATAGGAAGTTAGCTGTTTTCCTCAGTGTCCATGGGCATGATATGTTCGAGACAGCTAGGGCACTATTAGCACCTCAGACATTCCATAATGTGCCCTGGGAGACACTGCTAGCCATTTTAAAAGGCCACTATGCCCCTCTACCCTCAAGAGTTGCTAGACGTTTTGCATTTCGGCACCGTTTTCAGGCAGAAGGGGAAACTATTAATCAATACATGGCAGCCTTAAGGGCAGCCGCTTTGTATTGTGACTTTAGAGATTACTTAGAAGATATCCTTTTGGACCAGTTAATATGTGGGGTCAGGGATATCCGCTTACAGTGTCGCTTATTAGCTAGAACGGATATTACGTTGCAAACAGCTATAGATGAGGATAAAGCCTCCGAATTATCAGTTAAATCAGCTACCGAGATAAGGCAGAATCTCAGCCCGCAAGTTGCCCAGAAAACTACCATGGTTCACCATGAGGAAACTGAGGTCGAGTCTGACCAGCTGTCAGAGGGCGAGGAAGATGTAAGTCGCTTACAAACAACCCGAAAGAAAGGTGGGAATTCTGAGGGATTGAGGACTCAAGCCCCATGTGCAGGGTGCAGAGGGAATCATTCCCGTTCCTCATGCAGATTCAAAAACACTGACGGAAGACTATGTGGTAAAAAAGGCCACCTTGCTAGGGTTTGTAAAGCTAGCCAACCGACTAATAACAGTAATAATAATAATAATTATAACAGTCTTCCTAGACCTAGCCGAAATTACCAACCCTGAAACAGGCAGAGTAGGAGGGAAGAAAAATGTTTTAATATTTACAAGGGTACCTGCCACCCTGAGACAGTTATAGGCCAGTCAAAATCGGACTTGAGGAAAAAAAAATTCATCACAGTTCACTTAGAGGGTAAACCTTGTAGAATGGAAGTGGACCAATGTCTAGGAAGCGTTTATCTTTTTGTACATTTAGGCTTCGTGACTACCAAGGTAATCACATTCCGGTTTTGGGATCCGGGAGATTTGGAATCAAGTACAAGGGTTTCAGTGGCCGCCTTAATTTAATTGTTGTTGATGGTGCGCTTCCAAGTTTATTAGGATTAGAGTGGTTTGACGCTTTAGGGTTAGCTATTACAGGTATTCATGCAACTTCCTCTATTGCATTTTCTGATTTGTTCACGGAGTTCTCTGATGTATTTAGTGAGGGTCTTGGCAAATATACAGGTACCCCCATATCCTTTAATTTGGTTCCCAAAATCGCCCCATCTGCCTTAAGCCATGGAGAGTGCCTTTGGCACTCCGTGCTCAAGTCGATAAGGAGATTGATAGACTTATAGCGCAGGGAATATTAGAGCAGGTAGATCACGCTCGGTGGGAGACACCTATCGTCACCCTGATAAAATCTGATGGTTCTGTCCGCATCTGCGCGGACTACAAGGCGACAATAAATAAGGCTTTACAGGCTCACCCCTACCCTGTTCCGGTGGTACATCACCTCCTCCATTCGTTGGGCCGTGGCTCAATTTTCGCTAAATTGGATATGGCGCAAGCCTATCAACAACTGGAAGTGGACGCAGCTACCGCAGAAGCTCAGACGATTGTCACTCACAGGGGTGCCTTCCGTTGTAGACGACTGCAATTTGGCGTCTGTGTCGCCCCAGGCATTTTTCAATGCCTCATGGAAAGGCTGCTCCATGGATTCCTTACTTTGATGACGTTTTCGTCTCTGCCATGTCAGAAGCTGACCTTGCCAGCCGTCTCCGTGCCGTGTTATCCCGTTTCCGGCAAGCAGGACTCAAACTCAAGCCCAACAAATGCAAAATGGGAGTGCCTCAGGCAGAGTTCTTGGGCTACCTCATTGATGCCACCGGGTTGCATCCTACGCCTGCAAAGGTGCAAGCTATCCAGAGTGCCCCACCACCTACCGGCAGAGCCGAATTACAAGCCTTCCTGGGGCTTTTAAACTTTTATAATATGTTCTTGCAGCACAAAGCAACTGTCGCAGAGCCCCTTCACCGCCTTCTTGATAAATCAACACCGTGGACCTGGGGACACAAGGAGGCCGATACTTTTTGGGCTGTGTAACGACTCCTCACTTCGGATTCTGTATTGGTGCAGTATGACAGCGAACTCCCATTGACTCTGACTTGTGATGATCACCTTACGGGGTGGGAGCTGTTTTGAGCCATCAGCTACCTAATGGGACTGAAGCCCCATCGCTTATTACTCCAGAACTCTCTCTGCCGCTGAACGTAATTACGGGCACATTGACAAGGAGGCAATTACAGTAATGCAAAGCCAGAACTGAGATTTGCCTGCCAAAATCACTAAGTTCTACTCCCACCCTCAACTTGTTTACTCTCACTGCCCACCAATCAAGTTCGTGCAAGATGTTTTTGTAATGGTCAGTCTGAGCCCAGGTTGATATGTGACTCCTCCTTCCAATTGAGTGACCTTGAAGTAGCGGCTCAAGGTGGCTTCAACTTTCATTTCCACCCAAGTATCCCCCTTCCTTTGTATCACCCCTCCAGTTCATGGCAGACTGTCACTGCATAGTAGGGAGGCACAAGCGAGCATAAGGTGTCAGCTGACAGATGGTCTTTTCCAAAATATATATCAGGAAAATATTGCTACCAGTAGTAGTTTCTGTCAAGACTCAATACTTCATCGAGCCCCTACTTTCAGTTTAGAAGCTGTGGGTATGATGTGAGGTCGGAGTTGTCACTTTTCTCTGTTCGCTGCTGCTGACGTATGCTGGTTAGCCTGCAACTCCATGTCCTGATTGGAAGGCAGCCATTTTTTCTCCTCCTTCATTATCCTAGCTGCAGCCTGACTGCGTGTTAAAGGCCCAGCTTTCTCTGGTTCTCCATTACTAACTGTCAACTGCAAAGAGGGAAGGATTCTGACAGGCATTACAACACTACTGTTTGCCTGTTGGGATCTCTGCCTATCCTCTGATGTTAAGACTCGAGTTTCCCTCAGTGCAGGTCTCCAAATACTTGATAACCTAGAAGCGTCATCTCGTCTATTCATATTCTGTGGCCTGTTTTCAATTTTGATTGTGTCCCTAATTATTCTCTTATTAAGATGTTCCTCTTTCACCACTATTCTAGTATTGTTGAAGTCAATATTATGTCTGGTGGCCTTCATGTGTTGTACCAAAGAAGATGTTCATTCTTTCTTTTTCACTGCATTTTTGTGTTCTTCTAATATAATATATATATATATAGCTTAGTACAAGGGATTATCAAATGCTCCATCATTTATGTACAGCGCTTAGAGTCATTCTCATTATCTCTCATTTGATGGCATGCTTTAATAGTACAATCAAATAAATAAACAAAACTAGGCTGAATGTCTTAAAGTCGCACAAGTCTCATGGCACGGTTAGCTATAAAGGGCAGAAAGTGGTAAAGGCATGCAATTTGTACTGTCATGCCCATTTTTGCAGCTACTGCTGACATCCCCAACAATTGCCAATTTTAGAGACATCCCATGAGTTTCTGCAGGCCAAAGTTTGACATTTTTCCTTCTCAGGCAAGCTGGTTTTCACATCATGCTTCAAGGTACTTTAGACAAGTAAACTGTATTTAAAAATCAATAGTACTGCAGACACATTCAAAGTCTTGAACTTAAAACTCATTCTCTGCAGGGAAACCAGAGGGACTGTAGAAACTCCTAACAGAGAGAGCAAAAAGGTTGTGGTCAGTTGGTTACAGCTGGTATTTGAAAACACTAGCATTTTAGTCAGGAGAAAAGGTCAGCCATCAAAGGTCACATTCATTTTAAGTGTCACCAAACCTCCATAATTTACACCTACCTAAAAATGAAATGTAAATGAAATATATTTCATATTTCTATGCTTGAATAATGGTGTTGTCCCACAATTAAAGCTATAATCAAGTACCCACTTATCTAGAGGTAAACTCTTGAATTTAACTGGACATTTGTTCAGAAATGTATAAAGGTTTGCATTGGAATTCATTATATTTAGTAGTGATTCATTCTTTCCCAGTTCATGCCAAAACTGTTAACATTATAGTCTTTCATTTCATCAGCATTGATGCTGATGTGGAAGAAAGGAAGTTGTTAAGTTAGTAACACAACTGTTGAGTGAATCTGACTTCGTCAGAAGACCGCAAAAGCTGATCACATGACCCCAGGACACTGCAACCATCAGAAAAATAAGTCGATTGCCAAGCACTTGAATTTTGATCACATAACTATGAGGGTGCTGCAACAGTCGTAAGTGTGAAAAACGGTCATAAGTCATTTTTTTCTATGCCATTGTAACTCCAAACAGTCACTAAATGAACTATTGTAAGTCAAGGACTGCCTGCATTTGCTGGTATCTTCTAATAATGGAACTGCAGATGCCTTGCAACAGGAAAATGCAATTCTAGTTCATACTTACCATGCAAAAAATGTTGTCCAAACAATAAAATCTATACCCAGATTATAAATCCTATCATCTGAATCTAAACAGAATCTAAGGGCTATTAATCCCATTTGGCACAGCGTGCATTTCACAAACAAATAAACATAAAACATTTTCAATGCCATTAAACTCTCCCCCACAAAGGCATTTTACAAATATGTCCTTTCTCAAATAGTTGAATTTTAAACAATTTTAGTGAGTTTCTAGAATAGATACCAGCATGCTTTCATCTCCTTACCTGCTGATAATATACAGTAAAATGTGCAGTATTTAAATGTACAATTCTTAGACAATTGTTCACAGTTCTTTGGATTTGTTCACATTCCAAGTCAGGAGAGTTTATATTTCAGTAAGTTCTGTTCCTTTGAAGAAATTGCTTCTTTATTTTTAAGATAACAATAAGCTGCTGGGTATATGGCACATTTTCTTCTTTTCTTGATGGACTGAACCTTACTGTGACTTTGGTTAACCTTTTATTATTAACTGAGTAGTGAAGCATCATTTAATCATGAATTTTATAATGAAAGTAGCCTAAAAAACTCAGAAGCAATTAAATATTTACCAGTTTAAGCTGTTTCAATATAGATGAGGGAAGCAGGTCTCGAAATGTATTTCTCCTTGGCTTTCATACTAAAGACAGTGCCTTTTATTTCTTTTTCTTATTTCTACCCCTTTATCATTTAGGAAGAATTCAGACCTCCAAGGTAATTGAAAGCTTTTATAATGTCAATATTGTACCAAAAGAAAAGGCATTAAAAACATTCTTGAAAAGCAGATTGGTTACATGATCCTCAGTCAATTATCCAAACGTGCTTTTTGTGTCTGTATTCAAAGTTCTGAAAAGACAAAATGGCTGGCCTCTGAGGGCAGACAATCAGATTTCAGTGATAGATCTGTCATTAGTTTATTTTTTCAGGTTTTAATTAGCTATTTTTCCTTTTGATTCTTTCCAGAGGTTAACATAACAACAAAAAACAGGCTTTTATAACATGGATAGCTGTCCATTATAAGCTTTTATTTTTATTATTCAACATGTTCAGGAAAATCATAGGAATGTATATTCCTATTTGTTGTGACTGGACAACATGACAAGGAGGTCCATACTGGATATTTTCAAACCTCTCTTGTGAATCCTGTTGATCAGCAGAAACCTTTAATAGTAAATACACAACTGTGATTGTTGTGATTTAGTTTTAAACATGCTTGCACTAGCACTCAAAAGATATTAAGAAGTCTTCTTTATTTTTTTTTAAACCCAGTGAGAAAAAAAGATGAAAAAAATAAAAGTCTACCAAGGAACTCTGCCTTCTCATAAAATTCTGTGGCTAAGGTAGGATGATTTCTCCAAAAATGCCTACTAAGAAATCATACGTACAAAAATTTATTGCTGGTATGCTCTTATGGCAATTCTTTTTCTACGTATTTATGGATGGTGTGATGTGGAAATGCTTGCAGGTGAAGTTGGCAAATCCTGAAATATCTAACAATGCCAGTTGTTTGGCTTCCTTGTATATTCTTCTGCTGCTGTGTGTAACTGTCTAATTTGAATATTGTCAGCGTATTCAGAGGAGATATCTCAGTGTTTCCTTGTAATGAGATGAGTTGACATCTAATCCAGTCCTCCGTAATGCTATGTGAATAGCAATCATTAGGAAAGGCACCTGTGGCCTTAGCTGAGCTTTAAAATGCATCGAGAGCAGATCGGGGCTTTTCTGTCTTGTTGGCATGAGTCAAAATACTCCATTTTGGAACATGTTGACAGCCATAATTTCTTATTTTAGCACAGGGGAGAAAGGGTCACTAATCAGTTACTGTTCTATTAGGAATTGCCTCATAGCTGCCAAATACTCCAACATCTTCGATTTCACATTCTAGAAGGTGCTTCAGTTAGAAGAAAAAAGAGAAGGGGAAAAGAGAACAAGTGGAAAACTTTTAGTACATGTGCTATGAATTTTATTTATTTAATTTATTATAGAACTCTTTGCTCAAATGTACATAGTAATATTAAGTACATATAATACATACAGGTAGTCCTCAATTTACAACAGTTCATTTAATGGCAATGCTTTAGTTTAATTTATTTAATTTATTTAGTTTAATTTATTTAAATGTTTCCATAGAGTGAACATGGTCTTTAAGAAATACAGATGCTGTGTATATAGGACTTACTCTCGCTGACATTATCTATCAGGGAAATTGACAAAGATGGCATCTTTCCCCAACTTGGCAACATGTAGATGTGCTTGGCTAGTACTTCCCAGAATGGTCATTGATCAGATTGTGGAGTAGCTGCTATATATTATTGTTACCATTTCATTTTTCTGTTTCTGAGAGCAGACATAAATAGGTAGATTAATGTACTGTATATCTGGTAAATCTTCCTTGGTGTGAATGCAAAGGTCCATTACAACTCATCTGCTTTCATTTGTTTTTAGCAGTTAGAACTTTTGTGCACAATAGTTTATGAAGTTTTCAGTGAAAAGAATTGTTTCAAAGAACTATTTTTAATCTAAATCTTCTGGATATATTATCTGTGGCGAATCAATTAGTCAATCAAAATTTGTTTTCAGTCTGGAACCAGATGCAAGGAAAAGAATAACAATATAGTAAATACATTAAAAGATTTTTAAAATACAAGACAATCCTGGGATGATTAACAGCTAACAATTAATAGCATAAAAGTGAACCCCAAAGACTTCAGGGACCTATAACAATTGACAGAGATTTTGCAATCCTCTTGGCGGTATCTGAAACGTGATCACCCAGTAGAAGGGTAGTGGTCTCCTTGTCACAATTATAGTAATTAACAGTTGGAAATATTAAGTTCAATCACCACTGGGTGTGGAACAGGCATTTTTAATAGCACATCTGAAACACGTTCTCCACATCTGAACAAAAATATGGTAATGACCTGTCAGCTCCTCAAGAACTCATCACTGGACTCAGCAGTATTAGATAATTTTCATCCTTCTTCCCTTTTTAGAGAATATTGTTGAGAATGTGATTGAGCTACTCCTTTAGAGGATTCTGGAGGAAGCTATATATATATGGACTCTTTCTGGTTGCATTTGTGGATTATTTCTGGTGGGATCAGGATGCTATTTATATTTTCTTTCTTTACTAGATTTATATGCTGCCCATGTCACATACTCTGGGCAGCTAAAGCAAATACAATATGCAAGAAGTAACACAACAAATAATAAAGTGTAACAAGTAGAACATAGCAAAATAACAAAAGAAAAATTACTACCAAGGGTAAAACAATAATAAACTCATTCAGTTTCATGGACTGATCTCCCACAAAAAGCCAGATTTCAAGAGCTTTACAAAAGGCCAGCAGGTCAGATTGATGTAATTTTGAGAGAAAAGGGTATTCCAGAAGGCAGTCACATACTGTAGCTATCTTGATGTTCCAAGATGAATTTTAATACTATTAATCATGGTATCCTTCCAGACAGGGCTGGGAAAGAGGGACATGTTATGGTGGTTATCCTCCTTTCTCTGAGATCAGGACCAAGATCAAGATTAGGACCAGGTACAGTCATTCTAGAATTCCAATGATCCTGACTAAACTGTCGAAGAATTTTGGGTGGTTCTAGTCTCTTTCCACTTTTATTTAAACTCTGCACAAAACTGTGATGGTTCATCTGCTGGTATGGATAGATATAAATATCAGTATGCTAATCATACTTGGTTACATGTGCAAGGCCATCCAAGTAATTCCATCCAAAATGAACCATTTTGGAAAAATTATCCTTTTAACAGCATAATTGAATGTGATATTGCTGAACTCACATCTCAAAAGATCTCAACAAGCACAATAATTTTTTTAATGAATGAAAGTTGTTAATTGTTCCTTATACCTTATAACTGCATCTGCATAACCGCAGTCTTCCCTCCTTCTCCCATCCCAATCTGAGATCCTATATACAGTATAAGAGCCATGGTGGCACAGTGGTTAGAGTGCAGTACTGCAGGCTGCTTCTGCTGTCTGCCAGCTGCCTTCAATTTGGCAGTTTGAATCTCACCAGACTCAAGGTTGGCTCAGTCTTCTAACCTTCTGAGGTCAGTAAAATGAGGACTCAGATTGTTGGGTCCAATAGGCTTACTCTGTAAAGCACTTAGAGAGGGCTGTAAAGCGCTGTAAAGTGGTATATAAGTCTAAGTGCTATTGCTATATGAATTTAGCCATTCTGTGCATCTGATGAAGTGAACTTTGGGTCACAAAAATACATTTTCATACAATTCATTATTTGAGAAGGTAATACTAGATTCCTCTGATTTTGGTGTACTGTAGACCAACATGGCTGTCTTCTTACACCGTGTACAACGATGGACATAGTAAACTATTGCTTAACACATTGTAAGCCGCCCTGAGTCTCCGGAGAAGGGCGGCATATAAATCAAATTAAAAAAAAAAACAAACTTGGAATTGACTGGGATTAAAACCTCTATGTTCCTCCTTTAGTTTAAAACCCCAAATTCTATCTAGAGTACTGCACCATATAGATGTCAAACAGATTGTGGCTTAAATAGGAATATCAATAAAAAAGATCATATAGTATGTAACTGGTACCTCTCTGTTAAGTCCTCGACTTACGACGGGCGTCCCTGATTGGCTTAGACGCACAGACTTGCCGGCGGGAGAATGTTGCCCTCCTATTGGTTGTTTAGTTTGACAGCTACAGTATAAATAGCTGTCAAACCCCTTGTTCTCTGTTCTGTTTCTTCCAAGCCTCTGCAGCTGTTGTTAGAAATAAAGAGTTCCTGTTTGACTTAACCTGATCTCGCCTCAGTTAATTGGACCCTCGGTCGCCCTACAGAGCACTGGCGATGAAGGTGGGATCCCGGGCGTGAAGAGACAGGTGGTCAACAGCTGAAGTCACTAGCGCTAAGCCAAGGCGCTAGCTAAGTCACTAAACGACGAGACGTTGTTTGAGAAGACAAGTCTCTCACAGAAACAGAACCGTCCTTATCAGGATGGCACCCCCAACATTCGCTCCTTTCAACCCAGCCACAGAAACCTGGAACTCATACGAGGCTAGATTCGAGTGCTTCCTGGAAGCGAACGACTATACAGGGCTGTCCAGCAGCCGGAAAAGGGCGCACTTTTTAAATGCCTGCGGTCCCGAAATGTTTGCTGTCGCGCTGGTCCTGCTTGCCCCAGTCCCTGTCCAGACAGTGTCATGGGAAGTCCTGAGGGACAAACTCAAGAGCCACTACGAACCCATGCCATCGCGGATAGCTCGAAGGTTCACTTTCAGACAGATCCTTCAAGCTGAGGGAGAATCCATCAACCACTACATGGCCTCCCTCAGGACTGCCGCCTTGAACTGCGAATTTGCCCAACTAGAAGACTCCCTCCTGGAGAAGTTCGTTTGTGGCGTAAAAGACTTAAGAATACAACGCCACTTGTTAGAAAAGAAAGAAATTACCCTTGCGACTGCCATAGAGGATGCTCAGGCGTGCGAACTATCTAGCAAATCTACCTTAAAAATTCATAAATCGCAAGCCGCCGCTCCTGCCACCAAGCCCAACACTGTCCATTCAGAAGAGACAGACTCTGAGGTGATTGAGGAGGAGGAGGAGAGGAGGTTAGCCGCCTCAAAACCTCCAGGGGCAAAAGAAATACCTCAGACAAGGACTTCGCAGAGTCTCCCTGTCAAGGCTGTGGTGAAATGCATCCCAGAGCAGCTTGTCATTTTAAAACCGCCATCTGCCGCAGATGTGGAAAAAAGGGGCACCTGGCAAGAGTCTGCCAGGCTAATCTGCAAGGCGCGCAGCTGAACGCCTCCAGACGACCATTTCAAAAAACACCCAAGCCAAGCGGTGACTGTTTTGCCGTTTCAAAAAGTAACAACACTCCTGCAGTGTCTGCCCGCCAAGCCAGAGTTAGTTCCAACAAGAAAATCTACATGACGATTACCATAGAGGGAACCCCCTGCCAAATGGAGGTTGACACAGGGTCTTCCAAATCCCTAATTTCTTGGCACACCCTAAAACAAGTGGCACCAAATATTCAAAAACGCGCCCTTCAACCATGCCAAGTACGCCTCCAGGACTATCAGGGAAATGACATTCCTGTCATGGGTGGCGCCAAGCTCCTAGTAGAGCACAAGACCTTCACTGGCAAGCTTCCCTTGATCATCGTACGAGACCCGCTGCCCAGCCTGCTGGGGCTCGACTGGTTTGGTGCCTTGGGACTTGGCATAACTGGCATCCATTTAATAAGCCCTGATAACTTTGAGGATCTCATGGCCGAATTCGCAGACGTTTTCAACGATGGCTTAGGTAAATATAAGGGATCTCCCATCTCCCTCAATTTAGACCCAAAAATAGCCCCCGTTAGATTAAAACCCAAGAGGGTGCCATTTGCACTCAAACCTCTGGTGGACAAAGAGTTAGACAAACTTATTGCACAGGGCATTCTAGAACCCACCGACCACACCCCCTGGGAGTCCCACATAGTCCTACCCATCAAGCCAGATGGGTCTATCTGCATCTGCGCGGACTATAAAAATACAGTAAATAAGGCCCTCCAAGCCCACCCATATCCTGTATCCGTAATGCAACACTTGTTGCACTCATTGGGCAAGGGCTCCATTTTTGCCAAGCTGGACATGGCGCAAGCCTATCAGCAGCTCCCCGTTGATTCTGCCACTGCTGCAGCCCAGACCATAGTTACACACCGGGGGGCATTCAAATGCCACCGCCTCCAGTTTGGCATTAGTGTGGCTCCAGGCATATTCCAGAGCCTTATGGAGCGACTCCTGCAGGGGCTGCCAGGAGTCATTCCATATTTTGATGACATCATCATCTCTGCCTCCAGCCAGTCAGAACTTAAGGACAAGCTGAGGACAGTCCTGCGCCGTTTCCAAACGGCTGGCCTTAAGCTCAAGAAGGCTAAGTGTAGACTCGGGGTGCCCAAGGTTGAATTCTTAGGGTATTTGATAGATGCATCCGGCATACATCCCACCCCTTCAAAGATAGCTGCCATTAAGCGGGCCCCCACCCCTGGCAACAAAACCGACTTACAAGCCTTCCTCGGGCTTTTGAATTTCTACAGCACCTTTCTGCCACACAAGGCCACTGTTGCCGAACCCCTGCACTGTCTGTTAGATAAGAAATCCCCCTGGCGCTGGGGCCCCTGGGAGGCATCCTCCTTTGAGGCTGTCAAATCCCTCCTGACATCTGATGCCGTTTTGGTGCAATACTCAGACAGCCTTCCCTTAGTTCTTGCTGCCGACGCCTCCCCCTTCGGGATTGGGGCCGTTTTAAGCCACGCCCTCCCTAATGGCACTGAGGCCCCCATTGCCTTTTATTCCAGGACACTCTCCTCCACGGAGCGCAATTATGGCCAGATAGACAAGGAGGCGCTGGCTGCTGTGGCAGCCGTCAAGCGTTTCCATGACTACCTTTATGGCCGGCCCTTCACCTTACTCACAGATCACAAACCCCTCTTAGGCATCCTGGCTGGCAACATCACGACGCCCCAGGTCCTCTCCCCCCGCATGTCACGCTGGATTGAATTCCTAGCTGCTTACTTGTATTCTCTCATCTATCGCCCTGGCAAGCTTCTGACGCATGCAGATGCCCTCAGCCGCTGCCCTTTGCCTATCTCTGTCTATGATCCCTCTCCTGTTTCTTAGGTCCTCCTCCTTGAGTCCCTGCACCTGCCATTCTCTGCTTCCAATATTGCTACCCACTCTGCTAGAGACCCCATCCTCCGCAGGGTTTTAGACTGGGTGCGCAGGGGATGGCCTCCTGGAAATATAGGTCCTGAGTTCAAGCCATACCACGTCAGACAGCATGAGTTGTCTGTACAGCGAGGGTGTTTGCTGTGGGGAAATAGAGTAGTAGTGCCCGCCAAACTCCAGCAGCGAGTTTTGGAATCTCTGCATGAGGGACACCCGGGGATAGTTAGGATGAAATCTCTAGGGTGCAGTTACGTCTGGTAGCCAAATTTTGATCAAGCGGCCACTCTGTGGGTCACAGGGTGCCAGCCTTGCCAACTGTCCCGACCAGCAGCCCCCGCCGCTCCAGTCAAAGAGTGGGAGATGCCAAAGTCACCCTGGTCACGAATCCATGTGGACTTTGCCGGACCTTTCCATGGGCAGACCTTCCTAGTGGTGGTCGATGCCTACTCAAAGTGGGTGGAGATAGTCGCCATGGCATCAACCACCTCAGCCGCCTTAATCAGGGCCTTGCAAAGACTTTTTGCCACCCACGGGTTGCCCGATGTCATCGTTTCGGACAATGGCCCAGAACTAGCATCTGCTGCCTTCCAGGTCTTCCTAGCAGGACATGGAATACGCCACGCCAGGGTGGCACCATTTTGCCCTGCCAGCAATGGCTTGGCAGAAAGGGCCATGAGGTCAGCCAAAGAGACCCTCTCCCGTTTCACCCACAGGGACTGGCAGGAGAAAGTGGCCCGATACCTGTTGGCACAGCACGTAACTCCATGCCCTTCTACCAACAGGAGCCCCGCAGAACTTCTAATGGGCCGAGGTCTCCGCACCGACCTCGACCGCTTGCACCCTGCCTACTCTCCAGAGAAGCCCCCTGACTCAACCAGTCGCCACCGCAGCTTCAATGTTGGTGACTCTGTATATGCCCAAAACTTTGGGGGTGAACCCAAATGGCTACCAGGGACCATTGAGCAAAACACCGGCCCCTACTCCTACTAAATCCAGCTACCCGATGGCAGGCTCTGGCACCGCCATCTGAACCAAATCAGAGCCCGCTTAACACTCCATCCAGATAACTCAGCTGGACTGGATGAGCCCGCAACAGTTCCAACCCCTAACTATACACCAACTGTCCCTAGCTCAAACGCGCCCCCAGAGTCCAACTTACTTGAAGAACCTGGCCAGCAATCCGACGACGAGGCCGACTCGGGTGTTCCAGACGAGTTGCCGGGAGTTCCGCCGGTGACACAAGCACCGCCTACAACTCTGGCAGCCACCCCTGAACTGCGTAGATCTAGTCGAACGTGCAGACGCCCTGCATATCTGGCCGACTACGCCTGCTCCATCCAGGGGGGAAGGGGTGTTAAGTCCTCGGCTTACGACGGGTGTCCCTGATTGGCTTAGACGCGCGGACTTGCCAGCAGGAGAATGTTGCCCTCCTATTGGTTGTGTAGTTTGACAGCTACAGTATAAATAGCTGTCAAACCCCTTGTTCTCTGTTCTGTTTCTTCCAAGCCTCTGCAGCTGTTGTTAGAAATAAAGAGTTCCTATTTGACTTAACCCGATCTCGCCTCAGTTAATTGGACCCTGGGTTGCCCTACAGAGCACTCTCATTTTAAAAATTAGGCACCACTAAATGCTAGTTATGAAGTATCCATTTTATCATGGTTTTCTTTAAATTCAGGAAAAGAATTGTAACTGATAGGCATTATAGACATATAGGTGTAATACAATTTATTACACCTATAACTACTATAATTAAATGTTACAGGAGGGGGGGGCTGCTGCTGGTGCTGCCAGAGCGTGTTTGCAGCAGCAACTCTTGGTTTTATTTTATTTTATCAATTTTTATTATCCCCATTGGATCCTTTTTATTTAAATAATATTTGTCAGAGAAGATAACAGCATAGACCACAATGCAGACAAAGTTTTGGCAGCTGAGGACTAATAAGACATGGGAAAAAGTAAGAAGCGCCATGGCACCAGCCCAGGATCTCTCCCACCAGTGAAGAATGCAAACCAACCAAATGTTACATTGTAATAATTTTATTGCATTCCATTCCTATTCTGATTGTATTTCATGTAAAAAAATTTAAAAGATTTAAAAGTTATGGATTATTAGTGTGGTCAGAAAAATGGATTTATACCCACTCATACTGCTTGAAATTTTATACCAGTATCTCTGGGTACATCTAAAGAATTCATACAGCAAAAATCTAGATGACATTGCTTGACCATTTTTCCTTTGCTTCCATCTAATGTTCATCCAGATCTTTGCAACTATATCTGGTTACCTTAGCCCCTGGACTCTGCAATCTCTCATAAGATTTATACTATATATTATACTAAACTCTTCCATGTTTTCTTAGATCTCTGCCTGGAGTAAATGTAGGAAACATAGGGAGAACAAACGATAAAATATTACTATCCTCTGAGCTGCAGCAGAATGAAATCAAAGTACATTCTGTTTCCTTAAATTTCCATAGTCCCTTTATGGATTTTGTGAAAATATTCTCTTAGGCATCACTGTAAAGATGAAGAAACTTTCTGAATCCCGTCAAGTTGTACAGGCAGAAAATACAACTGGCATTAGACATACAGCTATATTTTATTTCATTCATTATTTGGAGGTAGGCAGGTTCTTCTAATACTTTATTCTAGCTTTGAGGCAATATATCTTGTATCTACTTTCTACATTTGTCACTAGTGAATAATAATTCTAACCATAGGGGTTTTTTTATCTCTTCTCAGTTGCTATATGCCTTCTGTGGAACATACAGCAGAGAACGAGGAGGAGGAGAACAGAGAAAGAGGAAATTACATTCTCCTCTTTGATTCTATCAAAGGATGAGAGATATTCATCAATCAATTCTCCCATGTTGTGTTTCCTTTCTTTCTTCCTTAATCGTTGTTTATGCTTCATTGGGCAATAAAAGAAAGATACCCACTGAAGATGTCATGTTGAAACTTAAGGATAGAGCAATATCCTTTTTAAACATTACATTGTCAGAGAATATCTTTCTTTGTCACCCAATGAAATGTAAACAAGTCCAGGACAAAAAGGAAATACAAAATGGAAGAATTGATTCATGAATCTCTTCCATCCTTTGAAAGACTTCAAAGAGGACAATGTCATGTTTTAAACATGTATTTGGACTCTAACATATGCCAAACTGGGCTAGATAATTTTAAGCCTGTACAGGTGGTACAGCTGATGACAGAGCATTTACTAGCACATAAGCAACTCAGCTTTCATTCCATGAAAGTGCTAGGAAAAAAGCAACTGATAAGGAAAGAATTACATCCTAACACTATTCCCATAAAAATAGCCATGAGTATTGTGATGTGAAGAAGAAACTAAAAACCTGTTGGTCAAAGTACAGAACCTAAGCACACTCTGAAGCAGCTAGTTAGAGAAACTTTTAACTCTAAATCTTAAAGTTTAACTTAATTTATTGTTGTACACTACTCAGGGTCACTTTCCATGAAATAGGCAGCTATATAAATTTGATTAATATAAATAAATAAATAATCCAAATAGAATTTGAAGATAATTCGCGACTTTTCAGCTTCATTTATAAGGTCATAAGGTGAAATGATTGGCTAGATCTTTCTAAACAAGACTGCTTTAAACATGTCTTCCTGCCTTCTTATTTTCTGATATGAACAAGAGTAGGCCAAAGGAAGCAATGTTTTCCTGCTACAATCTGTGTCTCATTGCATCAAGTTATAAACAGATTCGTTTGGACAAGGCAGAATCAGAAGCTATAGCTGAAGCTAATAAATGAAGCTAATAAATCACCAGTTGCCAAAATATAAGAAAATATTACTTTAATTCCCTATTTAGCTTTTCTTTTTGTTTTTTTCTTTTCAGAATATAACCTCAGCAAGCTACTCAGAACAAAATGCACTAATGCAGCTCTTAGCCTGGAAAAAGTTGTGAACTTCTGTTCGGAGGCAACCAACAGAGGGTCATATGATGAAAGTAGCATCACAAGATTGTGCCAAAAGCAACCTTTTTATAAATATGTTGTGATGTTGCACATACCTGAGAAAGGAGGAGAATTAATGGCACAATACCACTTTTGTCATTTTTATGAAAGGATCAGATTCTGTGTCTCTACTACTGTTTTTTCTGAAAACCCAAAAATAAGCCCTAGCATTTTTCAGGATGCTCATAATATGAGCCCTACCCCAAAAATAAGCCCTACTTAAGATTATCAGGCAGACACATTTAGTACCATATTTTTCCAAAAAAATAATACCTAACCAAAAAATAAGCCCTAATGTGTCATTTGGAGAAAAAATTAATATACGACCCTGTCTTATTTCAGGGAAACACGGTATCTACTAACACTGCATGCAGTCTCAGTATACAGCTCATTACATAGCAGGGTAGTTTTATATATTCACCAAAGAAAGAATAGGTGATCCTTGACTTACAACTCTTCATTTAGAGATCATTCAAAGTTACGAAACACCTTAAAAAATGACTATTTTTCACACTTATGACCATTGCAGCATCCCCACAGTCATTTGAACCAAATTCAGATGCTTGGCAACTGGTTCATATTTATGACGATTGCAGTGTCTCAGAGTCATGTGATTAACCTTTGCAACCTTCTGTCAAGCAAAGTCAATAGTAACAACTGGGTTACTAACTAACTTAACAACTGCAATGATTCACTTAACATAGAAAAGTCAAAAAATGGGGCAAAACTCACTTAACAAATGTCTCACTTAGCAATATAAATTTTGGGCTCCAGTGAGGTTGTAAATCGAGGGCTACCTGTAACTTCAACTTTGAGGGAATAAGTGGTTTTTTTTTTTTTTAATTTGATTTATATGCCGCCCTTCTCCGAAGACTCAGGGCGGCTTACAATGTGCTCAGCAATAGCCTTCATCCTTTTGTATATTTATACAAAGTCAGCTTATTGCCCCCACAACTGGGTCCTCATTTCACCTACCTTAGAAAGGATGGAAGGCTGAGTCAACCTTGAGCCTTGAGCCTTGGCGAGATTCGAACCCTGCAGTAATTGCAGGCAGCTGGTCTTAATAACCAGCTTAATAACAGGGTGCCTTAAACCCCTGTACTACCAAGGCTCACCAAGGGTTGGCCGAAGTATGAACAAAAAAATCTTTAGGAAGAAAAATGTTAATAGTGTAATACACACAAACCAAAAATTGCAGTGGGAACTAATCATGAGTAACTAGCTATAGAATACAAATTAATATTTATGGGAGGGTGGAGGACTGGGGGTGGAGAAATATAGACAAGGAAAAGGAGGATAAAATGGTATAGACCAGTGATGGCAAACCTTTTTGCCGTTGCTTGCCAAAAGCGAGGGGAGTGCAGGGGGGATTGCTCATGCACGTGTCCACACCCATAATGCAATGCCCCCTGAACACGATCCCCCCTGCACTGCTCCGCCCCCCACCCTCCTGGAGCCTGAGGAGGGTGAAAACGACCACCCCCGGCCCTCCGGACACTGGAAATGGCCCGTTTTCAGACTTCAGAAGGCCCATTTTCTGCCCTCCCAGAGCCTCCACATGAGCCCTCTACTTACCTGGCATCCAAACGGGCCACATGGAGATTCCTGGAAGGGAAGGGGCAAAGTGGGTGGGGCTAACTGAAAATCAGCTGGCTGGCAGGGGCGTGCATGCATGGTGCAGGTGACCTAAGGCAACAGCCCACGTGCCCACAGAGAAGGCTCCATGTGCCACCTGTGGCATGCGTGCCATAGGTTCGCCATCACGGGTTTAGCCTCTTTGAGTGAATGTCCTGGCTGGCTGCAGTTTTGCAAAGCTGCAGCCGAGCTTTGCGGTCCTCTATGTTACAGTTTTTACGGGTTCCATTTTTTGTAGCTATTAGCTATTGAAAAGTTTATCACCCAGGATGTTTTCAAAAAGGTGTTCTAGCTCTGTCTTCATTTAAGTTGCTTTTCTCTCTTCTTCAGTCAATTTTATGCTGTGTTGCAACAAAATTTTATTCCTGTTGCACGAAATGAAATATCTTTTGTTTATTTTCTATAATTTATCCTCTTCCCACACAAAGAGACTTGCAGGATGTTATGCCTACTTTTCTCCACATTTCTCTAATTCTAGCACTTGCTTCTTGTTTTAATATTTGTTTACAATCACGATCTGCCTTCCCATCTCATAATTTATTTTTGTAGAAAAGTTTCTACGCATGACTACTCTAGTAACTTTAGTGTATACAAAGGATTTCTGATGCTTCCAGTAAACTTATCATTTATGCAAGACAAATGATATAAAATGGACTTATTTCGGCCTCTTTGTATAAATAACATTTCTAACCTTCCGTATCATTTTTTTTCTAAATAAATGGGCCCCAGTGCTACATTACTAATGTTTATTTCATATTTTAAAAGAGATAAACCTAATTAAATATGATATTGAAAAACTTCAGAATATTCTTTAATTAAAATATTTTTTTCATAAATTCTATTTTAATTTAAGATCAGTCATTTCTCATCCTTTGGCTGAAGATGTAAATCTATCATTTACTAAATGAACTACTGTACCTATCATGGTACCCTATAAAATTAGCACAAATATAAATATTTCTAGTAATATTCTGTTTAACAATACACACACATTAAGCACTAACACATACACATATACACACACGCACACGCACAAATACACAAACGCACATTTCAGAATAAGCATTGCAATTAAGTAAATTATCTAGGCCAGTGATGGCTAACCTTTTTGACATCGCGTGCCAGGAGGTGGGGGACGGGGGGGTCATGCGTGTGCGTGCCCACACCCATAATTCTATGTGCCCCGCCCCCGCACATGCACATGCAACTCCTTATCCCCCTCCGCTCCTGGCTGGGGACAGCAAAAAACATCACTTCCTGTCTAACCAGAAGTTGACAAATGGGCAGTTTCTGGCCTCTGGAGGGCCTCCTGGACCCTCCAGAGCCCTCCTGGGGGGGGGAAGGCTGTTTTCGCTCTTCCCAGACTCCTAAAGAAGCTCTGGAGCCAGGTGAGAGAGAAAAATGGGGCTTCCCCCCACCCCCAGGCACTTTGGATGTAGGAAACAGACTGTTTCCCTACTTCTAGTGGGCCCAGAAGGCCCGAAAATCAGGCCGGAGCTGAGGTCGTGTGCCCACTGATATGGCTATGCGTGCCACCTGTGGCACGCGTGCCATAGGTTTGCCATCACGGATCTAGGATTTTAATTTATGCAAATAAAGGAAAAAAGTATAAGTTTCAAAAATTTTACTATAGAATCTTGCTATAATTCTGGGGGGAAAAAGTTAATTTTCCCCCAAATAATTAGTTTCAAATTTTTTGCTGGTGGGTTTCGGCCACACAGAATCAGTATTTTAGTGTGTGTTTGTTGATTATGATTTTTAAGATTCAGTGCAATGTATACATTTTGAAATAAGATAACCTATATGCTGTCTGATCCTTTATTTATTCAATTGGCAGGATTTTGCTTTCTGAGAACAAAATTTGCTGTTGTGAAAATTTGGAGTTAAATTTTTATTTAGAATTCTATACATGGCTAATATGTATCATGCACTATGAGCAATACAAGTTTGGTCACTTAATAGTTTCTGTTAACACAGTTCCACATATACTTTACCAATGTCCATTTACAGTATTTCACAAAATACAGGTAGTCCCTGACTTACGACCACAATTGAGCCCAACATCTATTTTACTAAGTGAGAAATTTGTTAAGTGAGTTTTACCCCATTTTACAACTTCTCTTATCACATTTGCTAAGTGAATCACTGCAGTAGTTAA
The DNA here is from genome assembly GCA_022577455.1 of Arizona elegans. Taxonomy (NCBI): domain Eukaryota; kingdom Metazoa; phylum Chordata; class Lepidosauria; order Squamata; family Colubridae; genus Arizona; species Arizona elegans. Next base: position 60,562,361 of record JAKOOJ010000005.1, on the reverse strand, counting down.
ATTAGTAACAACAGTTTTAAAGAGAATCTGGCTTCCCCAATGACTCTGCTTGTCAGAAGGTTGCAAAAAGGGATCACATGACCCCAGGACACTCCAGCCGTCATAAATATGAACCAGTTCTCAAGCATCCGAATGTAAATCACATGACCATGGGGATGCTGCAATGGTCATAAGGGTGAAAAATGGTATAAATCACTTTTTTCAGTGCCGTGTAACTTTGAATGGTCACTAAGTGAACTATTGAAAGTGAGGATTTCCTGTACTGGCCTCCTCCTTGGAAATGAGGAACTAGTAACTAAGTCTTTTAGGACTTTTTTATATACGATTTTAAAAAATACTGTGTCTCTGTTCTAGTATTAAGAATCTATGTATCAATGGATATTCTTCCAGGAGGGGAAACATAATCACAGAAATAAAATATGTACTCTACATACTTAAAAATCCAACAACTATTTCCTACATTGTAATAGAATATAGGAAAACTAAATTATATTGAGTTAGAACATTACCGTTTATTGTCTGAGCCATCCTTCAGCAGGCTGGACAAGCAGGCTGGGAATTATGCTTGTTAAGATTATTCATTGTGGAAAACAAATACACAACTAAATAATACTTGTTTTTTCATATTTTCATTTGGAGTACAACCCAGTAGTATTGATAGATGCCGGGAACTGAACCTGGCAGCTTCCCTATACAAAATAATTATTAGGTATCATTCTTGCCACATAAATTGCTTGATGAAAGAGCAGAACAAAAACTGTTGAAACAAAAAGGTCTTTTAATTTGATTTTTTTTATATTATTATAACATAAGTAATACTTTATATTGTTTTAATGCAGTTATAGTCATATAGTATTGACTATATATTATTGACTATATATTATATATAGTATTAACTATAGAGAGAGATTATTAACACTCTAATATTAGAGAACTTAATTTTTTAAAGATCGAGAAAAATAAGAAATTTATATCAATATTAACTATGATTTCAAATGTTGATGTTAATACAGTAAGCATAATGTCTACATTTACATCCAAGACTAAGTATAATATTAACAAACAACTGTAAATTGCATCAAATTATTTGGTATACAATAAAGTTTTCTGTGTTAAGCTGAATAAGTAATACTAAGGTCTCTGTTGCATTTATGATTGTTTGCGCATATCAAAGAAAAAAAGGAAAAGAAAGGAAAAAACTACACAAGAATTGAAGAGATTAAAAAAGGTTATTTATTTTCTAATTTACCCCATTTTGTGCCCCTACCAAATTGTAGCATTTGCAAACATTAAGCCCAATTAGAAACCGAACTGTAAGTTTTTATATTTGCCATACTGTGTAACAGATTGCATGTATGAGAACCACTGTTGCTTACATTTTGTTAAACTTCTGTTGTACATAGATATTGTTCATTGTGCCACTGCTGTATATTCTCCAAGTTTAAATTCTCAATCTGATATTATTTGAATTGTATCTTCCAGTGTTGCCCAAACTTTATTCTTGCTGCCATGGGGGATATATCTCAGTAAATTAGCTTACCGTATTTTCCGGCGTATAAGACGACTGGGCGTATAAGACGACCCCCAACTTTTCCTGTTAAAATATAGGGTTTGGGCTATACTCACCATATAAGACTACCCCTCTTCCAACACACACCAAATAAAAATTAAAAAACATCAACTGCCTCAACACAATGTAAAAGCAGCTGTGCTAGACCCAAAATGGCCCCTGCAACTAGCAGGAACCTCACGCAGCCACAAAAAGCCCAAAAAAACAACTTTCACACTTTACACACACACACAACACAACACAATTGACTCACCCACAATGTAAAAGCAGCTGTACTAGACCCAAAATGGCCCCTGCAACAAGCAGGAACCTCACACAGCCACAAAAGCGCAAAAAACAACTTTCACACTTTACACACACACAACACAACACAACACAACTGGCTCATCCACAATGTAAAAGCAGCTGTGCTAGACCCAAAATGGCCCCTGCAACAAGCAGGAACCTCACACAGCCACAAAAAGCCCAAAAAAATCAACCTTCAAACTTTACACACACAAAATTCCACATACAGCTTTGTGAGATTTTGTGTGTTTGTGTAGTTAGAGTGAAACACTACAGAAACACACCAAATCTCAGAAAGCTGCACAAATATTATTTTATTTTTATTTTTATATGAAAACTAAATTTAAAACTTCCTAAACTTTAAATGGCTAGGTCTAAAAAAGAACAACTAAAAAAACCCCAATTAACTATTTTTTTAAAGCTCCCAAAGGGGAAAAAAGCTTACCCAATAGAACAGGGGTCTCCAACCTTGGCAACTTTAAGACTTGTAGACTTCAACTCCCAGAATTCCTCAGCCAGCTTTGTTTTTACTGGCTGAGGAATTCTGGGAGTTGAAGTCCACAACTCCTGCCTGCATGATTGCAGGCAGAGAGTGGCTTGCTGATGGAATGGATTCAGGCATGCGAAGCAAGGCAAGCGTGGCGATTACCAGCTAAGGTAAGCAAACTGGAGGGGGAAAACTTTTTTGTTTTTACAGGACTCTGGGCTCTGGCGATCCCAGCTGAGTTGCCTGATTAGCAGGCAACGCAGCTGGGATCGTCAGAGCTTGGATCGATGGCTCTGGCGATCCCAGCTGCGATGCCTGATTGGCAGGCAACTCAGCTGGGATCGTCAGAGCTTGCAGAGTCACGTAAAAGGAAAAAAGTTTTTTCCTTTAACATGGCTCTGGCATCCCAGCTGAGTTGCCTGATTAGCAGGCAAAGCTGGGATCGTCAGAGCTTCGATCGCCAGAGCCATTTAAGGCTCGTTAGAGTCTTTTGGGCTGGTCTGCCTGGTTACAGGAGAACGACACCCGGCGTATAAGACGACCCCCGACTTTTGAGATGATTTTCATGTGTTAAAAAGTCGTCTTATACGCCGGAAAATACGGTATTATTTTTGATGTGTTCTCGGATTATACCTAATAAGAAAATGTATAGTTTCATTTCAAATTTCATTTCTAAAATTTTCTGCATAGTACTTCATATATAATCTGTATATCTTTCCAGTACTTTTGAACTTTTTTTACATTTCCATTACATTTTTAAAACGCTCAATAGCAAGAATTGAGAGGTACCTATTTTCTCATGCCATTATTCTTCAGCAAATGGTTTTCTGATATATCTATAGTAATATATATTCATCCTGATTTGTTCGTCATATATTCCATTCACCCTATTTGACAGCCAATGCTATATCTTGTGCTGATGATTTCCACAATTTAAATATGTGCTGGGTCAAATATTTGTCTTCAGTGAAGAGGAACTTTCTACTTAGTAAAGCAACATATTCCAATGTTTGACAGTTCTTAGCTTCACTAAATTCTTCCTAGCATCTAATTTTGATCTACTTGTCTGCAATTTCAACATACTGTTTCCAGGTCTCCCCTCTATATGACAACTGTTTAGACATCATTCTGAAGATTGTTATCATACCTCTCTTCAATCTTCTCCCCTGCAGGATAAAATGTAATTGGTTTCTTTAAGCAGCTTGCATATGACTTCACTTCCTGATCCTTTTATCATTTTGTTCACTCTCCTCTGAATTTGTTAATGTTGATTTGTTAATGTTCTTTTTAGATTGCAATGCTCAGAACTAGATACAGTATTCAAGTGCCTTTTGACTACAGTTATAGAACTTTGGAAAAAGTTTGCAGAATCAGTTATGAAAAGAAAAGCATGAGTTAAGCCCTGGAAACAAAGGCAATACAAGAAAGAGGCTTAGACTATCTAATCCACTGAGATATAAGATGGAGGAAAGGAAAATACAGGCAACTTTCAAGAGTCTGTTACTATAAAAGTCTGTTAGAAAGCCAGTTTGGTCTCGCGGTTAGAAACCAGGAGACTGTGAGTTCTAGTCCTGTTTTAAGTATAAAAGCTGGCTGGGTGACTTTGGGCCAGTCACTTTCTTTCAGCTCCACACATCACACAGGGCCGCTGTTGTGGGGAAAATAGGAGAAAGGAGCATTATATATATATCTGTGCCACCATGAGCTACTTATAATGTAAGTAAGTAGCTACTTAGATGACAGACTAAAATGTGAAAAATAAATGCATCAATAACTCCGTTGAATCCTTTGATGAGGTCAAAATACTCTACATCATCACCATGTTCATACCCTAGAAGGTAAAGGGGCTATGGGTTCTCAGGCAGAACTTCTTTGTGCTGGTTCTTGCTAATTATTGCATTCCTATTTAAATACTCTCATGCATGCTATTTAATAATGTACTTAGGGATCTTGCTGAGTAGGCCAACCAAGATAAAAGATCTATGATCTTCTGAGCCTTCTTCCCCTGTTTGAAGAAGGGCATGGCATTTGCTCTTTCAGGCTTCTGGGAACTTACTAGTTCTCCATGGATTCCCAAAAAATACAGTTAATGGTTCTGCAATCATTTCTGCTATTTCCTTCAGTTCCCTAGGATGTAATATATTTGTCCCCAAAGACTTTAATTTATTTAAATTAGTTCAGTGTATTTTTGCTGTCTCCAAAACTGTAAACTATTCTTATGTCAAACTGTTGTTCCAAGATACATTGGTATAAATAAAATCACATATTCAGGAATATTTGTACACAGTCTTATTTAACAACATTTTGGTCATTTTATAAAGGTCTATATAGAAATATAACAAGATATTTATGACTCTAGCTTCGTTCATTTTATGGTCCTTTCTGGTTTGGAATTTCACTATTATAGCGTGGCTAGATTCTATAGTCAGAAGATATGGAATGTAGGACACATTTAATCCAATTCACTGTTAACTGCTTCTTCCACAAATCCTGTTTATTTTACCTACCTGTAATCAAAACGGTTTTCAATGATATTTTCTATATCTGATTCATTGATATGCTGATCCCAGTAATTAAATTGTGCAGGTGGTGTTTCAACAATTGTAAAGCATTTTTGGAAAAATTTAAAAAAAAGAAGCGCTCTTCTTCAGCAATGACGGTTTTCTAAATATTTGCTTATTAAAAACAAAACAGTTTATGCAAAGTAGATTGTGCTTTTTCTGGATCATTCCTGGATTCCATTTTAATATTGGAGTTCCCTGGGTACAGTGGAAGATTTGAGTCTTAAATTAATTAATTAATTAATTAATTAATTATGAGAAGCGATCTCACATTTGAGTATTTTCAGGATGAGGCAAAACAAATCCAGGTTCCATTGAGGCAGAAGTGGTTTTAATTTAATTTAATTTAATTTAATTTCCAATTTATATACCGCCCTTCTCCCTGAGGACTCAGGGCAGTGTACAGCCAAGATAAAAAACATAGAATACAAATATTAAAACATTTAAAAATATATATAAATTTGGGCCGAAAGTTAAGAATCACAAACTAGTTAAAAGAATTTAAAAATTTCTTCTAAGCCAACCCGGCTTGTTGGAAAAGATGGGTTTTCAGGGAACGACGGAAGGCATTGAGGTCATGGATTCTTCTTATCTCAGGGGGCAACTGATTCCAGAGGGTGGGAGCCCCCACAGAGAAGGCCCTCCCCCTGGGGGCCACCAGCCTACATTGTTTGGCTGATGGCACCCTGAGGAGGCCCTCTCTGTGGGAGCGCACGGGTCAATGGGAGGTCGTCGGTAGCAGTAGGCGGTCTCGGAGATAGCTAGGCCCTATGCCATTGAGCGCTTTAAAGGTGATAACCAACCTTGAAGCGCACCCGGAAGACCACCGGGAGCCAGTGCAGCTCGCGCAGGAGTGGTGTTACATGGGAGCGCCATGTTGCTCCCATCACTACCCGCGTTGCTGCATTCTGGACCAGCTGGAGCCTCCGGGTGCTCTTCAAGGGGAGCCCCATGTAGAGAGCGTTGCAGTAGTCAAGGCAAGAGGTGACGAGGGCGTGAGTGACTGTGCACAAGGAATCCCGATCAAGAAAGGGCCGCAACTGGCGAATCAGGCGAACCTGATAAAAGGTCCCCCTGGTAACAGCCGTCAGATGTTCCTCCAAAGACAGCTGCCTATCCAGGAGGACTCCCAGATTGCTATAGATTGTTATAGTGAATAAAGACGAAAAGAGGCCTCCTGCAGTAGTCAGAGCTATTAATTGTTGGCCAAATATGGCCCTAGGTTCTGCCTCAGTTTACCTTTCTCAATAAAGCAACCGAGGCAGACAATCGTTTAAAAGCAATTTATTTGAATACTCTGTCTCCCTAGGAAAAGGGGAAACCTGTAAAAAATTACTTTTTTTACATTTACCTATAGCGTAAGAAAGAACTTCAAAGCAAAAATTGATTGATTTTGTCAATCAATGGTCAGCTGTCACAAAAATTAAAGTATCCAATAATATATGAACACAGCCATAGAAAAGAGTCTTGTATTGTGAGTAAAAGAAACATTTTCAAAAGAAATGGATATGGGTAAGATACATTCTCAGCACTACCCACGGTTGAGGTGGAATATTTGCTTTGTTCATGGAAGCCTGAGAACAGCTAAAAATGAAACTGTTATCTACCAATGTTCCCCTGCCAGTCCTGTGTTATATATGTAAATAGCAAGTGAAGCCAGGGATGTAGGCTTCACTCAGGTCCGGGTTTAGCTGGACATTTGCTTGCCCACCACTAACTGGTGGATTCAAACGGGGCCTGCCACTGATTCCTGGATTCAATCAGGGAAAAGTAAAGTGTTGTCAGTGGCTGAATCGGTGGGACAGCTCCCTTTAAAAGGGAGCGCTGCCGGCTAAGCCTTTGCAGAAGTCACTTACTTAAATAAAGAGCCGAAGTTACTGTCTGTCATCCTGCCTCTTCATTGCCTCCCATGATCTAACATCCTGGTTTCTGAAAGAGAGGCTTTTCTTCAAGATTAAGGCTTATGGCAAATTATTAGCAATGCAATTGAAAGAGCAAATTTAAAATATAAGAACACCCATGTTAGTTAGTCAGTGCAACAGTACTACAAAAACCATGTTTCAAGTATTACAAAATACATCCAGTGTGGCCCTCATATTGGTCAAGGATTCTTTCTAAATCGTCATCTAGGCCATGCAATTTGTGCTTTATGTTCAACTCTCTTTAAGTTAATTTATGTTAATGGAAAATCTCCTGCTAATGTCCATATTTTTGATCTGGAATGCCTGTTCCCAATAGTTGCTTTTGAACTGCACTTTATGCTTATTTAGATTAAAGTGTCTATTTTCTGGTCTGAACAAAAGCCAGTTCAACTTTGCTATTTTCTTTTCCTTGACATAAATCTTCCTTTTTGGCCATTCAATAAAATGTGATTAACAACACCAGAGTCATGAATCAAACACCTATGGAAACAGAAAATAGATACTGTATCCAGAATAAGTTTCTTTTCCAGTGTATTTGACGGAGCCCTAAGTTTGCTATTGTACTTTACCACAGGACTTAATGTTACTTGCTTACTAATCCATTTTAAAAATGCAAATAGGGCCCTCCGTGGAGCTTATTTATTGCATGTAATAAAATGCACAAATGTTATTCAATATATGTAGACACTAGGGCATAACTCTTGTTTTCTCAGAGGCAGGCTATTAAACACCTGCTAAATCAATTAAGATAAGACTTACCAAATCAAGAGAATCAAAAGGATATTGCAAGATTAACACTGGAATCATTAATAACGTTTTTTATCGAGAAGGTTAAAAATAGTCTAAACCACAAAGAATTTAGGGATGTTTGTCCTTTATCCATCTTGGTTTGCAGTCTCAAGAAACTCTCATTTACAGAAAAGTATATATCTATGTATGCATATGCCTATATTTCTGTGGAAGACTGGTTTGCTAGGTTTTCTACTAAAATCTATCATAGCAGATTAAATAATGGAAGACAATAAGTACTTGAAAAACAGTAAACCTGAAAGCATAGTCCATACCTGGGGTAGCTACATGGTCTAGTCCAGGGCTGTCAAATTCCTGGGTCATGGACCAGATGCATCACACGCTGGCCACACCCATGCCCGGTTTAGCAAAGGAGGAAAAAAGTCCCACTATTTCATGTGATGCCGCCATGACGATGTGAGTTTGACACCCCTGGTCTAGCTGAAAAAGGTGTTGCAACAGTGCAATTGAAATGCTGCCTATTTTTATATACATTGCAACACCCATTAAAAAGTGGTAGAGTTTCAATCTGCAGATCCTGTGAACATCCCAGCTAGTACCAATTCAGTAGGCCCTCGCAGTTGGGTAGGCCCACTTCTAGTCTTTCCTGTTAGTGCCTTTTCTCTAAGGGGATAAAAACATATTTGAGCTTACCAAAAAGTTAAACAATGTTCCTTGTCAAGGAACCTTTTACAGTTCTCAGTAGCCTCCCACCGGCCAGTTCGCTCCCACAGAGAGGGTCTCCTCAGGGTGCTATCGGCCAAATTATGTCAGCTGGCGACACCCAGGGGGAGGGCCTTCTCTGTGGGAGCCCCTGCCCTTTGGAATGATCTGCCCCCAGAAATTCGTAAAATCTCTGATCTCCGTGTGTTTCGCTGCGCCCTCAAAACCATGTTGTTCCGCCAGGCTGGGCTATCAATGTAAAGATTTTAATTGGTTTTAAATGGGATTTTAAATTTGGGGTTTTACAAATTGGGCCTATTATTTAAAAATTTTAATTATTTTTAAATTTTGTCTGTCTTTGTGTTTTTAATTAGGCTGTACACTGCCCTGAGTCCTTCGGGAGAAGGGCAGTATAGAAATAAAATTTATAATAAATAATAAGTTCTCGCTTCAGCTGCAAAGAGAAACAGATACTTTTTCAAGGAAAAGGTAGAGCACCAGAGATTATTCCATCATGAGTAAAGGATGACTTGACTATAGTTTCCTTGCTAAAGTAGTAAAGGAGATTCACATTATTATTGCAACGCGCTCTACATGGGGCTACCCTTGAAAAGTGTTCAGAGACTACAGTTGGTCCAGAATGCAGCCGCGCAAGTTATTGTGGGTGCACCTAGATACACCCACATTACACCAATTCTCCGCGAGCTGCACTGTCTCCCTATCAGTCTCCTGACATAATTCAAGGTGTTGATTATTACCTTTAAAGCCCTACATGGCTTAGGGCCAGGCTATCTTCGAGACCGCCTTTTACCGCATAGCTCCCAACGACCGGTAATATCCCACAGAGTTGGTCTCCTCCGGGTCCCATCAGCTAAACAATGTCAGCTGGCGGGCCCGTGGAGGAGGGCCTTCTCTGTGGCTGCCCTGGCTCTCTGGAACCAATTATCTCCTGAGGTCCAGACCGCCCCTACCCTGTTGGCTTTCCTGAAAGCGGTGAAGATCTGGCTTTTCCAGCAGGCCTGGGGCCATTGATCTCGCTGCTGCAATCTTGCGAGACCCAGCCATGAATGGAGTGTATGGGTTTTTAATGTTTTTTAAAACAACTTTTATGGTATATTGTTTGCATTATTTTTTTTTTGTAAACTGCCCATAGTTCCCAGGGAGTTGGGCGGCATAGAAATGCAACAAATAAATAAATAAACATTACCCATTGGGAACATAAAGGATCTGATGCAGGGGTGGGTTCTATTTACCTTTACTATTGGTTCGCAACAGGATCGCACACATGTGCTCGCTTTGCTCATGCATGCGTCTAGCTTCTGCACATGCGCAGAACGCTTCTGATGATGTCAGGGTCATTTGGCGGAGCCTCCTGCCAGTTTTGCTACCGGTTCTATAGAAACGGTCCGAACCAGGGGCAACCCACTACTGATCTGATGCCATTTAATGAGATAGCATGAACTCTAATAGCAATACATAGATTGGTTGGCTGGGAGAAGTTAGAAGCAAGAATTTTGCACAGGAAAATAAGATCTCTAACTTCTTAATTAACAATGAATTTTATATATTAAAAGTGTTTGAAAGTGGTTTCTAAATAGTAATGGGCATTTCTTTATGCAGTACTGATGTAATCTGTATGCTTTGGACTGCCAGTATATACTTTATCCTAATCTCCATTTGTGAGATATATAGGTAATCCTCAACTTACAACAGTTCATTTAGTGTTAGAACGATACTGAAGAACGTAACATGATTGTTTTATACTTATGACCGTTGGAGCATCACGAGATCAAAATTCAGATATTTGGCAACTGACTCATATTCATGACAGTTGCAGTGTCCCGGGGTCATGTGATCACCTTTTGCAACCTCCAGACAAGCAAAGTCAATGGGAAAACCAGATTCATTTAACAACTGTGTTACTAACTTAACAAGTGCAGTGATTCACTTAACCACTGTGGCAGGAAAGGTCTTAAAATGGGGCAAAACTCACTTAACAACTATCTCGCTTAGCTACAGAACGTTTGGGCTCGTAAGCAGTGGTGGGTTTCACTTATCTTTATTTTATTTTATTTTATTTTTTTATTTCAAATTTATTTACCGCCCTTCTCCCTGAGGACTCAGGGCGGTGTACAGCCAGATAAAAACATATAATACAAACATTAAAAACAATTAAAAGAAATATCTCTGTTTGGCCCCAAATTTAAAAAGACAAAACCAATTAAAATTATTAAAAGAATTTGTTAAGCCAGCCCGGTTTGCTGAAATAAGAAAGTTTTAAGGGCGCGGCGGAAGGCACCGAGGTCTTGGATTCTCCTTATCTCTGGAGGCAGCTGATTCCAGAGGGTAGGTGCCCCCAGCGAACCTTTGCTACCAGTTCGCTGCGCATGCACAGAGCATATTTGATGACATTCGAGTGGGTGGGTGGAGCTCCTGCCACCGCTGGTACCGGTTTGCCCAAATTGGGGCAAACCGGTAGCAACCTACCACTGCTTGTAAGTCAAGCACAAACTGTAAGCATTTCTAATTTAAATGTTGCAAACTGCTTAGTCACCTAGTAAATATGAGTAAAAGAGAGAGACAGAAAAATGATGTGTCCTTCATGCTGATTTACTTGGAAACATCCGACTTTGAAAATGTATAAACATCATTCATTTTTGTTCTCTTACCAACCTCATTTTTAAATACAAAATAACATGCCAACAATAACTCTGGTGAGGTCTCTTCACAGGGCTGGTAGAAAATCAACTGGAGATTTATCAGGTTTGTAGAAAACCTGTATGATATATATGAATACATTATTTGATGTTTGCCATAGCAAGGCAAACCCAGAATGTGACCGGGAACTCTGTGAACCTCACAGTTTGTTCCTGTTTGAGTATTTCCATCCCACTGTTTTTGCTGCATCAAAGTAACTTGCTTCTCTTCTAAGTTCTGCTGTCCTTTCAATTAATATACATTACTATCACTTTCATATATATTGTATGAAAAGAGTAAATATATAAATTTCAGCCAGTGGAATGAGTGTTCTAATAAGCATGTACATTAGCAAGGTATGATGGGAGGGGGGGGGAATTGGTTTCAAGTTACTTTTGATGCATAGAGATTACAAGAATAAAGGCCTGACCTGACCAAGGGGTACAATTAAAAAAACACATCTTAATAAATCAAGGGATTCAAACAGCATTTATCACAAAGAATAAAATCTATGTTAGCATAAATCCACTTACCAAATACTACCAGGTATTCAGAGCAGTAGATGTAAACATCCATCGAAGGTTGGGTAAAGTTGAGAGATTTATATGAGTATCTATAGCCATGTTTTCAGACACCACAACTAACATTATTTTCAGCATGTGTCTGTCTTCTTCAAAAGATTTTCCTGCAGTGGCAACAACTGATTTCACCTAAACAAATTGTGCATTATTCAGAGATTATTCCAATGCATGGAAGTGAAATTGTTCTTATAGACTTGGGAGTTGTGAGGTATCTCCATAATCATGTGCTTGAGCTTCTGATGTTGAAGAAATAATGGAGTCTGGTTCTACCTAATCCATGTTCATATTTATTAGGTTATTTGCTTAATTGATAGGCAGGTCAACTCTCACATCAGATCTATCAAATGAAAGATCATCCACAAGATAAATGTTCTTATCCTCTCCATCTCTCTCTGATGGGGACATATCTAGAGAAGTCATGAGAATGTTAAACTAGCAATGATGACCTTCACATATTTAGCAATTTCATAAAAAAAATTAGTGTGTGTGTGTGTGTGTGTGTGTGTGGTATAATGGAGTCTATTCCAGTTAGTAGTTGTTCTTCTCAACTGTAATCTACGACTATATCCTTAATGTTTTGTAGAGTATAAATATTTTTCTATGACTGGTGATTCAGTGTCAAAGTGTAACAGAAACCATTAGAAACAGGCATATGGATAACTAAATTGATTCAGTTCATAAAAACTATCAAGTAAATGAAGAAAAGCCAATTTCTGACTTGTACAACAAATGTTTCTAGTTCCCTGCCCAATGTTAAATTGGTTTTTGTTAAACTTTTTTTCTCTCAGGACTTCTTTCCACTTTTAAAGTGGAAGACTGCAAAAGAGATTTTGTTTGCATGGGTTGTATTTATCAACATTAAAAATTAAAATTGATGGATATGGTGCCATATTGCTTCTCACAATTGTTTGATGGGGTTTTAATATTGTATTATTTTTCAACATAAGCTGGCAAATAGATTTGATTTTGCATATCCCTGAGAGAACCACACTTCATCTGTACAGTGTTTCTTGAATTCTTCAAAGGCAAGAAACAGACTTTCTCAATAAATAGCCTCCCAGAGTCACTTGACAGTGAGATGGATATAAATTTAATAAATGTAAATAAATGTAAATAAATAAATAAAATATAATTTGCAAAGGCTTAAATGGTTCATTCCTTAATATGTTCAGATATTCCTTTTAAGGATTGGGTATACAAAGGCTCATTCTTGATGTCAGAAGGAAAGAAGGACATCAGGTATCCATCCAAAAAGTCAATGTGCCTGATTCTATGCCAAGGGATTCTCAAAGAAGGCACATGATATGATGAATCTCTGACATTACTATTACAAAGCAAGTGTGAGAACTGAGAACTATAAGGTTAGAAGTTAAATAGATGGAGAAGCAGGAAAAATGATGGATTTGCATTTAAAAAGAGATGTAAATCAAGACCAACTTTGCAACATTCAACATGACTGTCATTGTAGTATTAGTTCCTATATCTATGTTCTAGTAAAGATTTAGTCAAATCTCTGAGAAATTCCTGCCTAATTTGTGCCTATCTTGAAGAGCCTGAAAGCATATGCATATAATCCAAATAAAAGCCTCTCTATTTTTTACCAAGATAGCCCCAAAAGTCAAATAGTGCAAGAAACAACCATAATTTTGTCAGTCTACAAAACTGGATCAAATAAATGTCGAAACCCAATCTAGAGCATGGACACAAATCAAAGAGAAAAAGAAATGCCTAAAATCAACAGGGGATCACTCAACTCTCTTGAGTCTTAGTGTAGCAGACACAGTTGTCTGCTCTTTGTAATGAACGAACTGATTTCCCCTTCCCCTGTCAGGGGCGTGTGGTTTTAGGAATCCTCTGGGAATGTTTATTCAGGGCTTCAAGTGAAAAACTACCAATATCCTGATTGCACACACTTCTATGGTTCTTTGTTTCTTTGCCAAGAAAATGTTTTATAATGGTCTGAATGAGGGGTAATCGGCTGAGCCAGAGGTGTTTCTTGTTTCCAGCGAAAGAAACACATAGCTATCAAGAACTGTGAGTTTTATTGCAACTTTATTTATAGTTACTATCTAAAGTATTTCTCTATTCTTTTTCATCTCTTTCTTCTCATTCTCCTTTTATTTTCTCTTCCTTACAGCCCGCCACCAACTATATGTATACTGAATATTCCTTTCTCAGAATTCAAAATATCTAATGAAGAAGACTGTGAGTTATAAAAGTGATTATTAACATATTTTCAGGTACTACACAGGCTTTCCTCAAAAGTGCTTTTTCAAAAGGCAACTGGACTGTTTTTTTGCTTGAGGAAGAAAGGAAGGGAGGGAGGGAGGGGGAGAAAGATAGAGAGAGTGTGTGTGTGCAGTCCAGTTGCCTTTTGAAAAAGCACTTTTGAGACTACTATGACCTGAACGACTGAGAATCTCTTCAGACTTCTTTGGTGGGCAGGCAATTGAAGAAAGAACTTCAAACCTTGACACAGTTTCCCTTTGGAAAACAATTATTGACTGTCAGGCTCCAAAAACCAAAGAAAGACACACTGAGGTTCTTTGAAGCAGTTTCCTTTCTAGATCCTCATCTATAGACAGAAAACTTGCCGAACTAAATCAGACTACTTGCACCACTGAGAACTCCTAGGGAGGAGTCATCTTAACTCTCTTCCTCCCACCCAAACTATCTAAACTTCACTGTCTTTTGCTTCTCTGGAATGCCCTCCCTTCCTCTGGGAATCCAAATTACATTCTCCCACATCAACTCTCTTTTGCAATACTTTAAACATCCCTCATTTCTTGTTTCCCAAACATGCTTGGATCCTAGAATTGACAGAACACCTTTTCAGTTCTGCTCTAACATAAAGAATAAAAAATTGGTCTGCCCATCTGTCTACCAAGCTGTCACTTACAAGGCAACCCCCCTCAACTTTCAATCTTGACACAGTAAACTAAATGTTTGCATTACAGTAGGTTTTTGAAGCTCGTTAGAAGTTTTAAAGCTACTAGTTGAATATCAAGATGAAACTGTATGAGTGTATAAAGTGTAAATTGAAGCCATTCCTAATATTTCTTATATTTACTATATTTCTAGGACATAGGATGCAAATGATATATGGAGATTTATGGAAGTATGAAGAGATTTGGAAACATTGGAAGTGGTGATAAAGAGGGCCCTTAGAAAAAGAGCAAAGAAAAATCCTGTCATAAATGGATAGGATGTTTCAGGAAAGGTCTAATTTGTTGATAAGAAAAGATGCAACAAATGGACTTTGAACAAAATTATGTCAATTTCATCATGATAATCAGCTAATGTTCTATAACAAAGGAATTTCATTTGCACTGTCAACACTTTGCATCTAATACACCAGTTATCAAAAGACCTTCCTTTGCAAATGAATGCTTCTCTAATACAAATATGAATTCTACGTGCAGCACAAGATGCTTGAGTACTGGTCTCATCGAGTGTTCAGACCTGCAGAAAACCTCTACTGGAGATCCTATTCAGATTCAAGAAACAAATAGAGTTCATCTTGAAAAGGAAGCAGACAATTTCTTATCTTCTTATATTCATTCTAAAAAAAATAAAATGTGCACTTGTCTCTTTTAGTTCAAAACAGACAAGGCACAGGAGGTAACACAAAGTTCTTTGGCAGTGAGACATGCTGTCAACTACAAAGAGTAATCTGTGAATCTTATGTTGCTATGAAAAAGGAACTTAAAGTCACATTCAGAACCAAGGACAGAACTGATGAAGTAGCAACTTAGAGTGATAACACAATGAGATTTTTAAAGCTGGAGAAATATATGTTCAATTTGATAAATAACAACATTGAGCAGGGTTAGTATGAGAAATGTATGTATTTTTCACTATCTAGATTAGAAAAGTGATCCATCTTCTGAGTAAATTATGCACACAAGATAGCACATTTTCCAACAGTGAAGCAAAGTAAAAAACTCAAAGCACCCTGAAACAAATTCTGAAACACATTATCAAACTAAAGTTCACTTCAGTGCTGTCCTTTCCTTAGATTGATTTATGAAGACAAAAAGCAATATTAGCATTATCTGACAGGATGCAAAATAGTGAAAGATCTAAAGCTATTTTCATGTATCAGAAAATTAACTGCCACTGGGTAAAAAAGCAATTATTCTACTTGTCATGTTGTTCAGTGTTGCCATTATGGGAAAAACCTATAACAAACCATGTAAGGTAAATCTACAGCTAAAAAGATTGTCAAGTGTCTGATTCAAGAAGGCACCTTGGATTTTGCAAATGAAAACTATGGAATATCAATATCAATAAATATAGAGCTGCTATATGTAGGATGGTCCAAACTAACTCTATCTCCACATCTTCACCTCATTTCTTTACTACTGAATTTCCCACATTGAGTAGGATGAGCTACAGGGAACATTTTTTTGCAGTGGTCTCTGAAGGCTGAATAAAACAGCAGCGAATGTATGGTTACTAATGTAACCATATTTTAAAGACTGTTTCAAGGAGGTTGTTTTTTTTTAAGACATAGTAAGCCTATTAGAGATGTAACATCTCTCATCTTTGCATATCCAAAGGCAAACCTGAAAAGCAAAACCCTCCAGTGTCATCTGTATTTCGAAGAATGATTCATGGCACTATAAGATTTCTTAGAAATTGCAGTCAGGTGAATTGCTTGTTGAGAAAAAGGAATAATGGAAATTATCCTGTAGATGGGGAAGGTAGGTAGCATTCTGGTAAATTAGTGCTTTGTAACTGGTTATGTTCCTTTGGCAGCCATTTTAGAAATGGTTCCCCCACAGCATATTAGAACAGTATCTGTAATACATTTTCAGAATTCAACTGTGTCTCAGCATGCCCAATGTTGGGAATGCCCTAATTCAGCAAATTTCAATTTTACTAGTGAATTTTGGCACAGGATTTGACAAGTCACCGTTAAAGATGGAAATATGATTCTAGAAACCACATGTCATAGTTTGCTTATGACAGCTCTATGCAGTCAAGGTTCTGGTTTATACATATGTTTTTATTTGTTGTCTCTTAAATATGCTAAACTCAAGGAATATAAAGGAGGGCCTTTTTCCTGTGATGATATTACAATGGCGGCAACCCACCATATAGCTTTATATACTTTACATGTCCTCAAAGTCTACAAAAATATTGAACATGGATTTCTGTGGATTACAGAATTCTGTACAACAGTCAAAGCTAGTTCTGGTCTGGGGCCAACTATCAATTTTCATTTTGTTACCATTTTTTAGAATTTTCTTTTGGTTAACAGTATTATTAATTTGGAATTTATGTATGTATGTAATATATATGTATTTATGTATGTAGTTTCACTTACAGAGAATTAAAGGAGTTTAGGGTTAAAATATTTTACAAGTCATGGACCCGTGTGTATGTGTGTGTGTGTGTGTGTGTGTGTGTGTGTGTGTGTTTACATACACACACACACACACACACACAATGATGTTCAATACAAAAATAGATAATACAATCTATAATAGGCCCAATATCTAATTCAGGGCTGTCAAACTCCCAGCCCACTGGCTGGATGCATCATGCACTGGCCATGCCAACCCCATTTTAGCAAAGAGGAGGAAAGTCCCAATATGTCACATGATACCACCTGATGTCATGAGTTTGAGACCCCTGTCATACTTCATCCAAACTGTAATATTTTAGGCAGTGGTAGGATTCAAATAATTTAACAACCGGTTCTCTGCCCTAATGATTCTTCCAACAACCAATTCACCAATCTGCTCAGAAAGGTAACAACTGGTTCTCCTGAAGTGGTGCGAATTGGCTGAATCCCACCACTGATTTTAGGTAATAGTTAAGTTGAAATACTACATATCATTTGGCTTTTTCTATTCAACTAATTTTTGAAAGATCTAGCCTGTCAAATGTAAAACAAAGGAAATATAAATAATAAAAGCAATGGAAATATATAACTCATTCGATAATAAAGTAATATTTAGGACTATATGAAATGAAGCACGATGTTTTAATAATTAAAATTATAGTATAATAAAGAATGAAAATGTTTGACTTCTCTTGTTTCCATTTATCACCTTTATCTAGTTGCCTATTTTAAAACTGTATTTTGTAAAAGTTGTTTTCAAAGGAGAAAGCTAGAGATAAAGCAATTAAGAGGACCCAAAATCATACTGCAGAGAAAGACAAAAATAAATGAATAAATTCTTCAGCGATAGCTAATTTGACCAATTGGGAAAAGAATTGTTGCCGTTCTCAAATTTAACAAATCCCAAAATAGTCAAAAAATACACAACACATCAAGTCAATCCCTATACCAAACCATTTTCTTACAGAATAGTGTATAAGTTTAATTAAATTTTGAAATCCAAATGTAAATACTTCTTTCTGAAAGTCAGTCACTTTTAAACTTTAGTTCTAAATTGTACACCAACTTCTAACATCAAAACTATCCTATCAACTGAAGAAATTTAAGTCCTGTCCTATTCATTTCCAACATAAATATGAAACAGAAATACAGAAATGAAGAACTGTTGAAATTAATGTTTTACATGACCCATTTTCAGTACTCTAGTGAAATTATGTACATAGCCACAGATTAGAAGAAATATAAATTTATGATCAATGAGAAAACAAGTCCTTACTTTGAGGACCTGTTTTTATATATGTTAATATGTTGCTGCACATTATTCAATCTTCTATTGTTAGTTCAAATTCTGATTTATATGATTAGTTTAGGGATTTCAACCAAATAAAAAAAATATGAGTATAACTGGGGGTGGGGGACCTACCAGTGCATCAAATAAACCAATATGAACTGCACTTTTTCTTGGTGAGGGAAATAGTCTTCAGAAAATACACACATACTGATTATTCAAAACACTCAATGGTGGATGATAAAAAAAAATAATTGGTCTAAATAATTCTCACCTCAGCCAACAACTACTTTCATTTTTTTTCTTGGTTTATTTTATTATAGAAGAATTTGCAGACCCCATCATGGGAAGCAATTTCCTTATGGAGAAGCATTTTAAGACTTCTTCAGGTGCTATTAGCTGCCATTCTGAAAATGATAAAATGGTCAACATGTGTATTCTTTTAAATAAGACCATAGGATAATACTAACATCAGGGGTGGGTTCTAAAATTGTTTACTACTGGTTCTGTGGGTGTGGCTTATTTTGTGGGCATGGCTTGGTGGGGGTAATGTAATGGTGGGTGTGGCCAACTTTTTTACTTTTAAAAGAATATTTTCTACAACCTTAAGAGGTTGTAGAAAAAATGCTTTTAAAAGCCTCTGACAATCGCAGCTGAGCCGTGGGATCCTCAGAGGCGCTTTTTTTTTACTTTTAAAAGCATTTTTTCAGCCGAAGAGGTTGTAGAAAAAATGCTTTTAAAAGTTTTTTTAAAAAGCCTCTGATGAGATGGGCGAGGTAAGAGAGCAGCGACCGGACCAGGGACCGGTTTGGGGGTGTGGCCAGCCAATGTTATTAACGGTTCTCGGAACTACTACAAATTTTTACTACCGATTCTTGCGAACCAGTGCGAACCAGAGCAACCCACCACTGACTAACATGTTTATTTTTATCAATGATTATTTCATCTAATTGTCTAATACTAGACAATTCACTACCCATTGCGTTGTCATTTCAGAGTTATTTTCTTACTTAAAGAAACAAAATGAAGATGAGTAGGCAAAAATGTAATGGAAATGGGAGCAATTTCCAACTTTCTAATGTCACCCCCAGTTTTCCTTGTAGAAAGCTAGCAGGGAGCATTGAAAATAATGAAAATATGACTGTGGCTGATTGCAGGAGGACAGCACAGAAGCACAGAAGCAGCCACAACTTTGCCAAATTTCAATCCCATGGGAATCATGGATCCTGGATTTTGGACACATTCTATAAGTCCATTTGAGGTATGTTGATTCAAACATGGTGGCCCCACAATGCACTATTTTGCTCAATTGATGCTGATAAACAATCAGACAAATATGTGAGTCTTAGTAAGTAGTAACCAATTTGATATTATTTTTTTATTTTTATTTTATTTTATTTTGAATTTGTATACCGCCTTTCTCCCTGAGGACTCAGGGCGGTGAACAGCCAAGTAAAAACATCAAGTACAAATATTAAAATACAGTTGAAAATATACATATATAAATTTGGCCCTGTTAATTAAAAACAATAAACAAAACACTTAAAAACGCTTAAAAAAAAATTAGGCCAGCCCGGCTTGCTGGAAAAGGAAGGTTTTAAGGGCACGGCGGAAGGCACTGAGGTCTTGGATTCTCCTTATCTCTGGAGGCAGTTGATTCCAGAGGGTAGGTGCCCCCAAAGAGAAGGCCCTCCCCCTGGGGGTCACCAGCCTACACTGTTTGGCTGATGGCACCCCGAGGAGGCCCTCTCTGTGGGAGCGCACGGGTCGATGGGAAGTCGTCGGTGGCAGCAGGCGGTCTCGAAGATAGCTAGGCCCATGGAGCGCTTTATTTATATTATAAATATAAGAACCAATTATGTTGCTCAACATAAAACCACTTTATAAATCATAAATTTATTTTGTCAAGCATATATAAGATAACAGGTAAAAATATAAACATAATTTGAATACATGAAAAGAGTAAGTAAAAAGGAATATTAGGACAGGGACGGTAAACAGCAATATTCTTGATAAATCCAAATGTGGTCAAAGCTCCAAAACATTAGGGACCCACAATTTATGCAACCAACAATATAAAGGAAAATTTATTACCAGATTTTTTTTAAAAAAAAAAAGTGCTGTATAACAAATACCCTGTTTCCCCCAAAATAAGACATCCCCTGATAATAAGCCGAATCGGGCTTTTGAGCGGATGGAAATAAAGCCAAGCACTTATTTCAGGGTTCAAAAAAATATATGTCTTATATATGGGAAAACACAGTATACAGATAGAAATAAATATTGAGGAAATGTTAAAAGGAATAAAGATGTGATTTAAATAAGCATTTACCATTAGTTTTTTATGTATGTTCATCATATCCCAGTGTACATTTACTTTTGTTGACCTTCAAATCAGTTTATCTAAATTTTGAAGACAAAACCAAACAGAATATTAAATATGGAGAGTAATAGAAGCTAACCAAATTTCATTTGTCTGGAACAGCATTAGAGGTGTCCTGTCTAGAGGCCATCCTAATCTTCGGTCAAAAAGAACATAATACCTTTATATAAGTGATGAAGCCCAGATCAGATATATTGCATAACTCTGCCGTTTGATTTTATGGAAGAAAATCTTGTTGTATATCATATATACAACATATATACAACATATATACAGCATATGATTTAATGGGATTTACATGATTTATTGCACAATTCCAGGTGACCTTCCCTTCTGAGTATTATTTTTATCCAGTTTAAAACAGCCAGGATTGACTAACTATTTCATATATTAGAAATAATCTGAATATTAGAATATGATGAGCATGGAGTTGTCCACATATTTTTGACTATATAGAACTCACAGAAAACAATCAATTGAGCTCAGAGACCTGTTAGTCAATGGCTGGCCAATAAGTTGGTGTTTTGCCCCGCCATTCAGGAATAGCCTAAATGGCCATTCATAAAAAGAAAGAGAATGAATTGATAACTTTTGTCTTTGTGCTCACCATGAAGTATATGCTGCCATATTCATTTGAAATAGTACTTCTTCATGGATACCATATCACTGTCTAAGGCTAGGAAAAATGTGTCCAACTGTTCTTTTTCAAGAAAGATTTGACTCACTCTTTCAAATACATTTTTAAATACATGTCCTCAGGTTTGAAAGATTTCTCCTTTAAAAATCAGCTACAGCTGTTCTGATTTTCTTGGCAATTTCTACAAATATTCATTTATTGGGTCTAAGAGTTATTTATCAAAATCAACTGACTGAAGAAAACCTACATTCTTACAGTAAGTTTGGAATGTCATTAAAATCAACTTACCTCTGGTTGTCTCTGTTCTAAATGGTTCGCTGACAAATTTACAAGGTATTTAATAATAATAATAATAATAATAATAATAATAATAATAATAATAATAATAATAATAATAACAACTTTATTGTCATTGTACATATATACACAGTATACCCAGTGGTGGGATTCAAATAATTTAACAACTGGTTCTCTGCCCTAATGATTTCTTCCAACAACCAGTTCACCAGACTGCTCAGAAGATTAATACCCGTTTCTCCTGAAGTGGTGCCAACTGGCTGAATCCCACCACTGAGTATACCCATACAACAAAATTCACTTAACACCCAAAGTCCAACACACATAACAATCCCCAAACACACCCCTACCCACCACAAATTCCCCGTGCCTAAACCACCCAAACATCCACACAACAGACCAAATAATCCTGTCCAACAGCTCACTGATGGTGGCCCTTTACTACATTGTCGAGTGCAATTATAGCTCTGGGATAAAATCTATTCAGAAAATGTGTGGTTCAACTTTTAATTGTTCTATATCTTCTGCCAGAAGGCAACAGTCCAAAAAGATTGTAAGCAGGATGGGAAAAGTCTTTGAGAATGTTGTGCAACTTCCTCAAACAATGAGATTCGAAGATGTCGTCCGGGGCTGGTAGCTGGAATCCAATGATATTCCGAACCCAATGATATTTTCATTATTCTCTGTAGAGCTTTTTTGTCGCTACAGAGCTGCTCCCATACCATGCAAGAATACCATAAGCATACCTTATGTCAGGACACTCTCAATGGTGTAAGACAGAAGTAGATACTGAGATAGATTTATCTTCCTGAGCATTCTCAGGAAGTACAGCCTCTTCTGTGCTTTCTTCATAAGCATGTCAACATTCATAGTCCATGAGAGGTCCTTCTAGATATAAATGTCCAGAAATTTAAAACCACAACCCTCTCCACCTCCTCACCATTTATGTGCAATGGTAAATGTACATCTCTCTTTCTCCTAAAGTCAATTATAAATTCTTTAGTTTTTTTGGTTTTAAGCATAAGATTATTTTCTTTACACCACAATGTCAGCATATACAATAATGTTTTATTCTTAAAATATTCATTTATCAGTCAATGGATGGAAGTGAAGCCGCTCATTATTAAACATGTTATCCTTTAAAAGTGCACTGATTTCTTATCTCTCCAAGACCATCTCAATTTTTGGATAATGCAAACATGTGATTCAAAGATTTCTTATTTAATGATTAAATCATGCTTTCAGAAGATGTCATGTTCCATGTCTTATCTAAGCATATTAAAGCTTTTCTAAAATCTAGGGAGTATAAATTATATTAACTGAGTAAAATAAATGAATTTTCTGTGTCTATGCTGAATCTATCTTAATAAATTATCATAACTTATATTATAAATTTAAAGTGAGAGTCAGTAGCCAAAGCTGCACATAGCACTATGCCAAAATATGCTTTCTTTGGCTCTACGTATTTTATGCAGACTAAACCTTTGTTGTCTCTAAGTTATGATTTATGGCTTCTATTGTATGAACCCAGCTGTGACTTACTCAATGTTATATAAGTCATAATTTAATGTTCGATTCTGAGGAGGGTTTGCCAGTCTAATTGTTTATAGGATTTTTGCCAGACAACTTGATCCTATTATGTTTTCTCAACAGTAACCCTCTATTGTATTAAACTGAGTGTATCTGTCTTGGTTAGGTGTATGCAGAATTCAATCACTCTGATTGTAGAATTGTTGATAAATGGTATTTTCATAGACATATTTTCATTTTCCAAACCCTCACAAACCACATTATAGATAGTTTACAGTATCTATAATTATCTTTCCCTGTGCCATATTCTTAATGTCACAAACTGTTCATGGACAGACTAGGATTCCCTCCAATTAGCCAAGAGCACCATAATTTTGCACACGTGTTCTCTTAGCATTTAAAAATACAGGTAGTCCTTGACTTACAATGGTTCATTTAGTGACCTTTCAAAGTTACAACAGCACTGAAAAAAAGTGACTTATGACCATGGTGGAATTCAGCCAGTTCGCACCACTTCGGGAGAACCGGTTGTTAACTTTCTGAGCAGTTTGGCACACTGATTGTTGAAAGAAATCATTAGGGCAGAGAACCGGTTATTAAATTACCTGAATCCCACCACTGTTTATGACCATTTTTCACAATTACGACCTTCGTAGCATCCCCATGATCACATGATCAAAATTCAGGAGCTTGGCAACTGGTTCATACTCACACTTAGGATGGTTGCAGTATTTTGGGTCACCTGATCCCCTTTTGCGGCCTTTTTTTTTTTTTTAAAAAAATTGATTTATATGCCGCCCTTCTCCGGAGACTCAGGGTGGCTTACAATTCGTTAAGCAATAGCCTTCATCCTTTTGTATATTTATACAAAGTCAGCTTATTGCCCCCACAAACTGGGTCCTCATTTCACCTACCTTAGAAAGGATGGAAGGCTGAGTCAACCTTGAGCTTTGGAGAGATTCGAACCAGCAGTAAATTGCAGGCAGCTGTATTAATAACAGGGTGCGTAGACCACTGTACTATCAAGGCTCTTCTGATAAGCAAAGTCAACGGGGAAGCCAGATTCACTTAACAACTGCAATGATTCACTTAACAAGTGTGGCAAGAAAGGTCGTAAAAGGGGGAAAAACTCACTGAACCAATGCCTCACTTAACAACAGAAAAGTTGGGCTCAATTGTGGTCATAAATTGAGGACAACCTGTATTTCGGTTACTCACACCAAAAGATTGTCTTGGAGTCCCTAAAATCAATGGAGAAGGAAGTGAGTAGAGGGATGACAAAGCAGGTGAGAATTCCCTCCAGTGGGAAAGTATGCCTTTCATTGACCTACTACTGCAGCTGAAGAGCAGTAAAAGCAAAACTGGATTAGCTTTTCCTTACTGCTTTCACAACACTGTGCTGAGTCAACCCAGAATCAGAATAGCAACTGCTTTCAAAGAAACCCAACATTTGGCTGGTTTTTTTTTTATATAAGTAATTAACATTCCAAAATGCTAAATGTTAAAGCAGATCACTGATAATCCTGTATCTTAATCAGAGCTGAAACTGTACCTCTTCTTATTCAATATTTATTTTCCTTTAAAGAAAAAAGGAAATCTTCTCAGTTTGTTGATTTGGTTAGCTCATAAATTCTATAACATGTCCTTGGTGAGATGAGTATCTTCTGGGATTTAATGTGAAAAAATAGAAACATTCATTTTTCACAGGTTTTAATGCTCCATGTTTTGTTTTGTTTTGTTTTGTTTTGTTGTTTTGTTTTCCAAAAAAAAAAAAAAGAAGGGAATCCAAAATATTCTTCCTTTCTGGATTTTAATACTTGCACTTAACTCCCACTAATTTTCTACGGAGAGCTTCAGCTTCAGATAAAATAATCACATGCAGTCTCTTCCAAACAGAAATAATTTGGCGACAGCTCTCTAAGCTTTAATAACATATGGCTGGAATTACTGCAATGCAATATAATGTACAACTGCCTCGGAAACCATTTCTGTGAATTCAGAATACAATATTTGCTTGGATCATGTCTTGATGGTCTTAAATGAACTTCATTTATAAGCCCAATTCATGCCAAAGCTCATTTCCAAACACACAGATACAGTAGTATGTACTATTCAGCTTTCAGGGGCAGGTGTGTGTGTGTGTGTATACACAGGAACTGGGTCCTCTGTGTAACTGTCTCATAGGCCACAATATTAAATCTTACTGCAAATGTCCCCAAGGCAGCGAAATAGGGCAAACCAGGACAACATGACTCTATTTATCATCATGTCCCATTTCTCCTACCAATGGCCATCTGCCACAACTATTCTGGAAGCAATGTTCACACACGAATAGGCTAAGTGGGCAAGAAATATGACAAATAAAATACTAACCAGTTCTAGGTTTTCTGTCAAAACTAATCCTGCTAATTTCTTTACTAGCAGGCAGAAAAGAGACAGCACACAACAAGCAAATAAACAAGGATATGTCTATATGGTATTGGATTGCTTTCTTATGTAGGCCTCTCCAAATTGAAAGAAGAATTGAAAACTGTGGCTGAAACTCTCTGGGGTAATCTTGGAATAAATCTTTCTGAATTAATTCTCTAAATGTCAGTTTTTGTTAGTAATTTATAGCATTGTAAGAAGGGTTGGCAAGCTCAACATTGCTTCCAGTGGCCATCTCCATGTTTCTGACCTTAATTTGTGCAGCCTTTCTCTGTTGTTTTCCGCCTCACAAAAATCTCTCCCAGATGCAAAACACAGAGGAAAGCAAAGACAGTTAGGATAATCCATCATTATGCCAACAACTCTTTCTTTCACTACGGTAAAAGCTATTGGTTATTTCTGTTTTAAAATGTCTTACTGGCTGTTCTTTAATTCAGCCTTTCCCAGTTCGATATCGTCCAGATCATATTAGAACCACAACACATCTAATTGGCACCATTTGGAAGATAGCTGCATTAATCAATAAAAATTGGTGCTTGCAAGTGATTGCCAGTGATTGCCAATTTTTAATTAAATCTAAGGAGCATCATCTAAGGAGCCATGCAAAATACACCATACAAACTCATCTCTGGCATATATTTCAAAAATAAAATAAAAGAGCAGCAGGATATTATTCACAAAATACTTTGCACAAATAACCACCTGGAAATGAACTAGGAAAAACATGGTTTAAAATGTTGATTAAATGAGCTAACTTAATGAGGCTATTAAGCATTTGCATAATTGTACTAGGAGTTTTGGAATGAGCTCTAATTCTAATTTAACCAAAACGATCATTGCATCTTGGCTTAGTAACGTGCCCCTTCTGCTTTTTCCCCCCATCTTTAGGGAAAGGATAAATTTTTCACAAAAGTCAATTGGACAGTCTTGCCATGAATTTTAACATCCTTCTTTAGAGAACAATGGATGAATTTGGCTCCTGCTGTTGGGAATCTAGATGGTAGTAATGCAAATTTTGGTCAAGACAGATTGGAGAGAGGTCAGAGCTCCTTCCTTGGGCTTTTGTCCTTTAAATGACATTTAAGAAAATGAGGACAATTCTAAACTGCATTATCTGAGAAGAGAAGCAATTCATTCAGGCCAAGTTGGATTATCCACTTAAATTTTTAGCTGAAGAAATTTATTCCTTCCTGAAGTAATAACCTAAGACTGTGTGCTACCATCAACATTTATCTACCTTCTCCTGCTTCTGGCACCATCTCTTTTCGTATCAAAAATAATTAAGACTAATGGTCTTGTGAACAGCTAAAAAAATTAAAATAAATAATTATCATAGTCCTCCAAGGTTATGGAAAATGGAGGTCAAAGCATCTGATAGACTATAGAAGGCTGGTTTTATACTCAAATATCTGCATAGTTTAAACTGATTTTCATTATCTTCATTTTACTTTATTGCAGACTTTTTAAAATTGATCTTCTTCTGTAGTTGGCTTGTATAGAAGTATCATCTTGCTTGCCCTTTGCCCTTTCTTTGTCTGTGTCCTGGTCCTGCATAAGTAGTATTTTTTTCATTCTAACTGGTATAATGACACTATTACATTATCAGTTATATTTGATAGATGATAATATTGTAAAATGGTGAGATAATGCTTTCGGCTTGTCTTTTGTCACAGAAGAGAGCAAAAAGTATTGATCAATATCTGAGGACACACCTTCATCTGTAGTGTAAGACACAAAGCAAAAAATACTAAAAAATATTTTGCATCCTTCAAATAGTTGTTTCAGTTTAATATTTATTTATCAATTGATACACACCCCTTTTTTACCTCTTTTCTCTAATGACCCAATTCTTCTCTCTTGGTCTGTAAAAGAGAAACTAGATGACATCCAAATTGTACTCATCCAAAATGAAGCCATCGTAATGAACTTCACTACCCAGTTTTAAAATTAGTGATAAGGCTTGTCCAGATAAAACATATGCTATTTTTGTGGCCTGTCTGTCTGTCTGTCCGTCTGTCCGCCCATCCATCCATCCATCCACCTCATCTCTTCTTCATTAATGGTTGGACCATAAACTTGGATAAATATTACATTAAAGAGTTCTTCAATAAATCTAATACTATAAATATTGTTCAGTCATTGGTTGCATTGTACCCAAGTACTATTCTTGTTATGTCGTTCCTGACTATAAAAACAACATTGCTCCTTCTCTGGTTTTCATGTCCTGAATAGTAAACAGTGTGATCTGATTGAATGTGCCCAATTTCACTGATGCCTGTCAACATGTAGTTGATTCATTTCACCTTTCACTGAAAGGAGTTTTTCCATATTCATATTTCTTTTGTTTCACATTCTGTGAATGGGTCTTTGTAGCTTCAAATTTTCTTTTCCTTCATGGTTACATCACTAATGGACATTCCAAAGGGTTTTATCAAGCCATGTCATAAACAAGTTTTGTACTCCAAAAGATCCTTAGCAATTCCTCAAAAGCATGTTGAGTGTCCTAAAGGCATTATATTATATTATTAATAATTTTATAGTGTTCCCAAAGGTGCTTTTTTTGAAAGGCAACTGGAATTTCTGGGTTTTCTCTGAAAATATTTCACTTCTCATCAAGAAGCTTCTTCAGCTCTGACTGGGTGATGAGGAAAGAAGGATTTATATGCCTTGCAGACAGCTGGTCATTTGCATTCTTTTAGAGAGTCATGAAGGCCACCTGGAGGTTTATCAGTGTTGTCAGGGTCACCTGAGTAGTGCAAAAGGGTGTGGAGCTTTCTTGGAACTGTTGAAAGGACTGTGTGGTAAACTGGAGATAGATTATGTTCTATCCCTCCCCCTTTGTTGAGACAGGGCTGTTCAATTTTGACATAGATAGCCTCTTTGACCCTTCTTTCAAACCAGCAGTCATCTCTGTCCAAAATGTGGAGTCTTCTTCAAAAGAGCGGCCTTTGTCTTTTAAATGCAGATGGACTGCTGAATCTAGTCCTGATGGGTTTGTTCTCCTATGTTGTGCCATTCGTTTATGAAGTGGTTGCTTCCCACCATCCAGTCAAAGCTGAAGAACCTTCTTGGATGAGAAGTGAAACATCTTCAAAGAAAAACCAGAAAGTCCAGTTGCCTCATAAAAAAAGCATCTTTGGGACAACCATGACCTGGATGACTGAGAATCTCCATAAACATTTTATAGCATCTATCCATGTGGTGGTGGGGGGGTGGGGGTTTCTATCTTCTATGCAGGACAAAATAATGTCTTTGCAGTTGCTACAATGTGACCATCTACCTCCATTGCTGCTGCCCAGTATAGGTACTGGCTTGCTTTAGCTGGGAGCTGGGATAACCTTCATATATTTGGGTGACCCTGCTGGGAACATATATTCTTGGCATATATTCCGAGAATTCTTTGTCTTCTCAAGAATACCCCCTCTCTTCCCTTCCTTGAAGCAACACAGTAGGCCTTGAGACTGATATCTAATAAATAAATACAGGTAATCCTTGATTTACAACAGTTCATTTAGTGACTATTTGAAGTTACAACAGCACTGAAAAAAGTGACTTATGACCATTTTTCATACTTACTGTATGACCATGCAGTATTCCCATGGTCATGTGATCAAAATATCTGGTGCTTGGCAACTGACTAATACTTATGATGGTTGCGGTGTCCCTGAGTCATGTGATCCCCTTTTGTGACCTTCTGACAAGCAAAGTCAATGGAAAAACCAGATTCACTTAACAACCGTCTTACCAAATTAACAATTTCAGACAAATCTGGCAAGAAAGGTTGTAAAAAGGGGCAAAATTCACTTAACAAATATCTCACTTAGCAGCATAAATGTTGAGCTCAATTGTGGTCATAAGTCAAGGACTACCTGTAATGTAATATACATATACATATACATACATACATACATACATACATACATATATATATATATATATGAAGAAAAATGAGGATGAAGCTTGTTTGAACTGCAGAAAAAAGCAATTGCTACCAACCTGCCTTCCATTGAGGATGTTGTGGCCCCGCCCTCTGAGCCTGTCCCATCGGAGGAAGAAAGCTCCGAGCATGAGGAAGAGGAGTCAGCCAGGCCTCCCTCTCCAGGCCCCTCCCCTCTGGCATTGTCTCAGGTGCCAGCTGAGGGAGAGGAGATCAGCAGGGAGACAGCTGGTTCGTCTCAGAGTGATGAAGAAACATCATTCCTGGACGCACGCCTCCGAAGGCGTGATAAACAATTGCAGCAGCTTAGGAGGCGTGCTAGGGATTAGAACTGAGTCACTGGACCACACCCCAGAGACTATATAATAGAGGGTAGTGGTCAGGGATCCTTGTGACGAACAAAAGTAAACCTTGGATAGTCACTAAAGCCTCGTCCGGAACTGCTGGGAGAAATATTATTTCTGCTTGGACTTTTTTGTACGTTAGTATCTTATCTTTCTGTTTGTGAAAATAAAGGCATTTGGCAGACGGTGTGTCTATCGCTGCCAAGTGGGAGATAAGACCTGGGTGCGTTCCAAAGTGTTTCCTTAACCCTCAGCTGGCTGTGTTTGTGTGTGGGGGGGGACAGGGACAGATCAGAGGACCTGTATACTGCACGAGTCAAAAAGAGGGCTGTGAAAATATTTACAGACCCCTCGCGTCCTAGACATAAATTATTTCAACTCCTACCCTCAAAATGACACTATAGAGCACTGCATACCAGAACAACTAGACACAAAAACAGTTTTTTCCCGAACGCCATCACTCTGCTAAACAAATAATTCCCTCAACACTGTCAAACTATTGACTAAGTCTGCACTACTATTAATCTTGTCATCGTTCCTATCACCCATCTCCTCCCACTTATGACTGTATGACTGTAACCTTGTTGCTGATATCCTTACGATTTATATTGACTGTTTCCTAGTATGATTTGATTGCTTATTTGTTTCCTATGACTATCATTAAGTGTTGTACCTTATGATTCTTGACAAATCTATCTTTTCTTTTATGTATACTGAGAGCGTATGCACCAAAGACAAATTCTTTGTGTGTCCAATCACACTTGACCAATAAAGAATTCTATTCTATTCTATTCTATTCTATTCTATTCTATTCTATTCTATTCTATTCTATTCTATTCTATCCTATCCTATCCTATCCTATCCTATCCTATCCTATCCTATCCTATTCTATTCTGTGCTTGGTGTTTTTTCAACATGTATACAATACAATCCATTGAACAGCCATAAACAAAGCAGTGATCATTCTTTCCACGATAATATAATAACTTGATACAATACCACTTTTTTATGGCTGTGAATTGGTTTCCCAAATGGTACAAGACAGATAAAAATAATTAGTGACCTGAAGCCAATGAAGCCATTCTGGAATCGCTGGAATGTGCAGAGTGTACCTTTCCCCCAAAAAATCGTTGTCTGTAAGCCTTTTCAACCTTCTCACAGTAGTGAAGAGTTGTCAGTGAAGGTATAAATAAAGTGTTGAAGAAATGCCAACATGGCCTTGTACACCTGGCTGTTCAATATACATTAAACACATATATTTCAAAGAGTGACATCATGTGATTATGTTTCAATGTCACTGGATAATAGTAGTGATGAGGTTTAAAACAAAGATTTATTTTGAAAGCATCTATAAATTCAGATTAGGTGTAACCAGGAAATAGATACTGACGGTTCCATTGGAAATACTGACTGCGGATCTCCTACACACTGACTTGTTTGCCCCAAAGCTCCAAAAGACCCATATTGACACATCATACAGTGACAGAATTCCTTCTCACCTACTAATTCTACTAATGGCATTTCATGTAGTTACGTAGCAAGAGCCCAAATATAGCTAGGCTCTGGTCCTGTATGGTAAATATAGAGTGCAATTAATATCAGAAATGTAGAAGGCTATGGTTGTAGAAGCTTTTGTGGAAGTTTTTCAAGTATTTTAATATCATATTCAGATGGACTTGATCATACAAGGTGTCTATATTTCAGTGATAGAGGATATTGGTGCTTGTGAAGAGACCTCCCAGTGAACCAGACCAATAGAGTCCTTGGCATCAAAAGCAGATCCAGTAGCAGAATTTCACCCTTTGATAATCTTACAAACATCCATTACCTACTTAACAAGAAAAAGAAAGAAAGAAAGAAAGAAAGAAAGAAAGAAAGAAAGAAAGAAAGAAAGAGAAAGAAAAAGAAAGAAGGAAGGAAGGAAGGAAGGAAAGAAGGGACGGAGGGAGGGAGGGAAGAAAGAGGGAGGGAGGGAAGAAGGAGGGAGGGAGGGAGGGAGGAAGGAAGGAAGGAAGGGAAGCTATAGAGAAAGTTCATATCTACCTCACCTAAAAGTCTTGCAGTTTAACCTAAAGGTGCTTTTTCAGGAGGCAACTAAACTTTCATGTTTTTTCTTTGAAGACATTTTGATTCTCATTCAAGAAGCTTCTGCAGCTTCTTGAATGAGAATAGTACATAGTGGGGAATGGAAGGATTTGTATTCCTTGCAGACAGCTTGTCATTTGCATCCTTTTAGTGGGTCGTTGAAGCATTTGGAGGTTTATCTTGCAATTTAACTTATATTTCCATTGGTTTATTTATTCTGGCACTAAATTTAGAAAACCCACTATATAAGCATCTGTATCTATGCAATAAAATGAAGCATTTGCAGTACTAATATAAGACAATATATGAAGAGCTGTTTAGCTTTACAAATGGGTCTTTAGCCCGTCCTATAGTTTTCTTTTTTAAAAAAATTAAGAATGATATTTCTCCCTGTTCTCATGCTTTTGAAACTCATTTATGGATTTAAACGATTTGCCTAGTAGCTCAGGAGTTTCCATATAGTTTCATCGCTCACTCTAAGTGGGAAGGAATTTCTCACAAAAGGTCATAAAATCATATAGCTAGGAAGGCCCAGTTAGACCTTTAATCCAATGCTCAGTGCATGAATCCAAATTAGCTATCCAAGAATAGATGGCTGTTGTGCTTGAACCAACTAAGGGGAGTTAATCCTGCCCTCATTACCTCATTAGTTCCATTATCCCATGGAAGCCCAAGATTTTTTTATCCTGATTAAGAGTATCACTATCAGATACATACAAAGACACATATATGAACAGAGAGAGAGAGAGAGAGAGGCTGAACTTTCTAAATTGGAATGTTTTAATTTTTTGATCGTATATATGATAAGTTATATTTTCCTGCTGGTAAGTCATATATCCAACCTTATATGCAGAAATCCATGCTGCAGTTTAGTTTGTGGTTAGTTTTATTAGTAAGGATAGTAGAGTTAGATTATGTCCCAACCTAAAGCTTGTCAAAGAGATAGAAGTAGGGACTAATGAAGCTGAACTGGCAACACAATTGGTATTAAAATAATCCGAGATAACACTGGGAAAAAGAAACATCTGAAATGGAAGTTAAACTAAAATGGATATTTATACAACTGAACAATGCTTACACAACTGAAGATTTGTTGACTCAGGTACAAATTGAGAGAGAGTTGCTGATGAAAATGGTTGAACAATTCAGAGAAACATGTTAAAGACCCAAAAATGTGTCACACGACACATTTTGATAATTCCCCAACAGGGATCAAAGTGGATAGAAGTTCAAGGCTTGGCTAAGCAACAAAGAAAATTGTCACCAAACACTTTAAACTCTTCATTAACTCTAAAAATAGGAAATTAGTTAAAAATAGAATAGCAAACAGATAAATGTAACTCATATTTAGTCTGCAAAATATGCTGGCTTTCTTGATTATATAAAAAAATGTTCTTTCCTTGCCATTTACATTACATGTCACTCCTGGAAGGAAGAACAATACACAATGGAAGACAGTGCAGTTAGTCTGCTTGTCAAGTTAAGAAAATGAAACTGCTTATGCTTCTTACTTCAATATTCTTCTTTTTTTTTTTTTTATTGAAAAAGTTTTCAAATACAAGTTTTTCCCCCTTTCCCCCCCCCCTCTTCCCTAACCCACCCTTTCCACCCAACCCCCCCTGTGACTTCTTCACAACAATAGGCTATTTCATAACTAGTTACATACATAATATCTTCCCTTTCCCTTAATCCCTTCTCGGAATACTGACCCTTAACTTGTTAATCTTATAACTCCCATTTTTACGGTAATCTGCCCTTTTTCTCCTCCCCTAAACTTATTGAGTATTATTACAAATTAACCTTTAATCTTTTATATATATTAATATAACATTTTAAATCGGCCTTCTCCCTGCAACCAAATTTATTCAATTCTGTCCACTTCCTCCACTCCTCTAAATATATGACTTGAAATCAGACAATACAATTCTAAATATAATCCACTACCCACTTTACTAAAATATACACATATCTATATATGCATCCCATTTTATAACAATCAGTAAACTAACCTATTTCAACCCTTCAATTCCTACAAAATCATGCAGTACAATTCTAAATATAATCAAATCAGACAATACAATTCTAAATATAATCCACTACCCACATTACTAAGATATACACATATCTATATATGCATTTCATTATGTAAAAAGAGAAAAGACAATAACTTTAAGTTTATGATCCATATAATATCTTCTTTGATGTCTTTCCACTAGATTGTTAAATCCATCACCCATAATAGGGTAAAATAACATGCTGGTGCAACAGTTTGTTCAAAATCTTCAGTCATCTTCTGCCCCCATCAGTAGTAGATATCCTCACACCTGTATAAAAGTAAAAACAACCACCCGAGTGACATTATAATTATGAATATATCCGTATGGTTATAGTTGTGGTATTCATCAGGATTGTTAATTCCCATCATCCTACTGAGTAACATCCAGATCTTCTGCATGCCCTGGCAAAACTCTCCTGCCTTATAACTCAAAGTAGTTATAATATATTTCCAAGTTTTATAATATATTTCCAAGAATATTCTTCTTAATAAAAGGATTTTTAAAAATCTCAAAGAGCAGCCTACTGTGTCATTCATCAAATTCTATAATATTACCCCAGTCAGAAAATATATTGATGCTAGCATTTCACTGGCTAAGAAAAAAAAACCCAGCTGTTTCCAATAACTGTTTTTATTATGTGTTATGACAAAATTAACAGAATAACAGAGTTGGAAGGGACTTGGAGGCCTTCTAGTCCAACCCCCTGCTCAGGCAGGAAACCGTATATCATTTCAGACAAGAGGTTGTCCAATCTCTTCTTTAAAATCTCCAGTGTTGGAGCACCCACAACTTCTGAACGCAAATTGTTCCACTGATTAATTGTTTTAGCTGTCAGTAAATTTCTCCTTAGTTTTAGGTTGCTTCTATCCTTTATTAGTTTCCATCCATTGCTTTGTGTCCTGCCTTCAGGTGTTTTGGAAAATATGTTAATCCCCTCTTCTTTGTGGCAGCCCCTTAGAAACTGGAACCATCACGTTCAGGCCCCCTGAGAATTGTTCAATTTGTCCATTCCTAAAACCATCATTGTCCCTGTTGAATACTTCTTGCCATTAGGAACTTTTATCTAACATTCAACCAAAATCTGCCTTCTTGTCTCTTAAGTCTATTATTTCTGCCCACTGAAAGAATAGACAATCTTTTTCCATGTGAAAACAAGATTCTTTAAAAGTGCTATCATTTCCACACCTACCAATCTTCTTTTCTCTAAACTAAACATACCCATTCCCTTCCATCTGTCCTTGCAGGCTCCCCTGAGTTTATTATCTCTTCTGGTTAAAAATAAGACAATGGAAAGACAACATGGAAATGACTCCAGAGAGTCATTGCAGTCAGACAGTGAACACCGAGCTAAACGGATGATTGGTCTGCCCTGATACAAAGAAGTTTCTTTCATTCCTATAATTCCTTGATATAAAAATGCAAGCAAATAATCCCAAAGTTTTCAAGCTCTGTGTGATTCTAGAAGTTAACATATTTATCTGATTGCATGGAAATAAGAATCAAGACGCTCCCTTTAATAGAAGAGAAAACAATATTTCAAGTTAGTTACTGTACACATCAAAGTAATCATCTATACAAATTGGCTGCTAATGATTCAGAAATTGCAATGTGAGATAATGATCTTTTTGTACTTTGTCTGGCTTCATAAATAGACTACCTTGAATCTAGGAGAGCCATTAATACATCACGCTTTCAGCTTCAGATAAACTTGATGCCTAATTAAAATAATAATCATTAAAGTCCTGCTTGGACTGGGCTTACCCTCCCAAGTGTTGTTTGGCAGCATTTTTACCAAACTTATTTGGCAGTGTTTCCCCAAATTGTATTGTGTCTTCCACTTTCTTCCATTTTTCCTTCAGTGACTTATTTCATCTGCTGAGATATGAGACCACTTGAAAAAGGAAGGAGGCACAAGAAAACAGGATCTGAATGCCCAGCATTGAATGAATTAAGCTAAAATCAACAGGAAAAAAGAGGGATACATTCTGAGTAACAATTATAGTCTGGAAGGCCCACCACAGATGTAATCATTAATTCACTTTATGAATAATTATTCACCATTTTAACTTCATGCTGTTTGAATCTCAGCCAAATACATTTTTAATATATCATTTAACTGTTGAAAAAGCCAATATAGAGATATAAATATAGATTCAACATTTTGTATGGTTAGGTTGATTTTAATTCTATGATAGGAATGTTTTCCTCTTTTTTTTTTTTTTTAACCATCAGACTTAGGTTTGTGTCTTTTGGTGAACACTCCCTTACTTGTATTCAATACTCCCTTTGTGAGAGTATTTGTATCTGTGTTTGTTTGTTTTTTACTTTATTGCACAAAATTGCACTAGTTTTGTGGGAAAGACAGAAAGGATGTCTGAAACCTCTTTAATGAATGCTCTCTTCAATGTGATAGAAATCCATAACACTGTAGCAGTTCCTAGTTTTAAACTCAGAGCTGCATCTGAAAGTTACTTGCATCAAAAGCATGTTAAGATTCTTTGAAATGTTTTTGGTTTTAATCTTATGTCAACACTTTCTTTTTTGAAATTAATTCCTCACATTAGATCATGGGTTCACACTGAAGCTGTCATTCTTTTCCAAACAATACTCCCCAGCTCGAATGAATGGCAAAAATGCTGTGGATGTCAAAAGATTTCTATCATTCTATGCTGGCTGGTGGCCACTCCTTTTGGCTGTGTCCTGGTTTATAATAAATGTAAGAAAATGACTGTAGTGCTATGATGGTGGAATTGCAATTTGCATGTATCTTCAGAACATTTGACAAATCCAAGCTTATTTTTCCTAAGTGACTGACTGGCACTTTGCCTACATTGCAATAATTAGTGGAATTACTGCTAACTATATGTGTGTGTGTGTGTGTGTGTGTGTGTGTGTGTGTGTGTGTGTGTATAGTTAATATTTCGGGTTTCTTCCCGTGTAATTGTGGATATATCCCTAAAAGGGTAGAAGCGACGTTTCGACAGAATCCCATCTGCCATCATCAGGCTTATGTCAGCAGTCATTTTGTACTAACTGCCATTGGCATCTGATGGCACCTTAGGACATACCATCTATCAAAAGAAGACACATACGAACCGCTATCTCAACGCCAAATCACACCACCATCCAGCACAAATAAACTCTGTTGCCAAAACATTAACCACAAGAACTAAACGTCTGGCTGATGAAGCACATTTACAAACAGAATTATATACACTAACTAATGTACTGACATCAAATGGGTTCTGTAGAAATAAAGTCATCAATATGATCAAACATACAACACCAAGACATAATAAAAAACAACAAGAGGAACAAAACAATGGGAAAGCCATCTTGCCCTATATAAGGGGAACAACAGACAAAATTAGCAAAGTACTACATAAATACAACATCAAAACCATATTTTGCACAGATAGAAAGATATCGTTCATTCTGAGAAACCCCAAAGACAAAATAGAATTAGAAGATCAAGGCATATACGAAATCCCGTGTGCTTCCTGCCCATCAACATACATTGGACAGACCAACAGAAGAATGAGTGTGCGCATCGAGGAACACAAAAACTCAATACAAAAACAAGAACACACATCATCATTAGTTCAACATATAAATACAACAGGACACAACATTAATTTTAATAAAACAAAAACAGTTGCAAAAATAGAACATCTCAATGGCAGGATAATCAGAGAAGCAATAGAAATAGAAAAAAGACCATATTGCATGAATAAACGGGATGACACTTCACGCCTGCCTACTATTTGGAAACCTGCTCTCATAGATAGACGAATCTTAACACCATATATAAAACATAGACCAAACATTAATCAAAAAAATAATCCCAACCAAATCATATTCAAACCAGCCACAAAGATGAAGCCCTGCCACCTAGTGGAGAAAAACCTATACACCCGAAGCCAAGCCAATAAACACATACTGGGACTCCCAACCAATCAGAATGAAAAGGTGGAGCCATCCCAGAATACCAGCACCAGATTTGAAATACCAACGGCAGTTAGTACAAAATGACTGCTGACATAAGCCTGATGATGGCAGATGGGATTCTGTCGAAACGTCGCTTCTACCCTTTTAGGGATATATCCACAATTACACGGGAAGAAACCCGAAATATTAACTATACACACATACATACCCGTGAAAACTTACATAAACATATATATATATATATATATATATATATATATATATATATATATATATATATATATATATATATATCTCACATTTCCTAAATCTGAATATCTATAGAGATAACATATGTGCCTATGTGTGTATATCTGCATATGTACACTTCGGTAAGTGTGTGTATGTTTGTGTGCATATATAAAATATAGGCTTCCTATATCCTACCATTGAGGGTAATCGATATGACATGCAGTTATCTTACGTTTTGTTGAACTAATCATCTGCAGCTGGATAAGCAAGAAAGGAAATAGGATATGTGATGCACCATAGCCGCCACGTTTCCTCATAAGTTAATGACGTATCCGACTCTCATGTTCCACATAGTGAGGCCAATTTTACAATAATAAGATGCTGAGAGCAGATGTTAATTTAGATTTCCAAAAGAACGCTTCTTTCAAAGGAACAGAAGAAGGAACAACTGGGTTGAGTTGGTATGAAAGCAGAATATTGTTTAAAATATTATATAAAACCCTAGAAAGATAACTAGAGATTTGGAAAATGGCTAGCAACTAAAATAGAATAGATATCATGGCCTGCTAAAAAGAGATAGTTAGTTTTAGGAAAGAAAAAAAAATGGAAATCAGTCCCAAAAGGAATTTAAAAATGTTTATACAGCTGAAGACTCATTATTTTCAGAGTCTGGAGCAGTGGTGGAATTCAAAATTGTTTACTACCAGTTTTGTGGGCGTGGTGGGCGTGGTGTGGCTTGGGGCGTGGCTTGGGGCGTGGCTTGGGGGGGTATGGCAGGGGAAGGATACTGCAAAATCCCCATTCCCACATTTCTCTGGGGCCAGCCAGAGGTGGTATTTGCCAGTTCTCCAAACTACTCAAAATTTCCGCTACCAGTTCTCCAGAACCTGTCAGAACCTGCTGAATAGCACCCATGGTTTGGAACAAAGCAAGATGTTGCAGAACAAAGCAAGATTTTTAAAAGTGCACTGAAGACCAGAATAGACTGAAGAGCACTGAGGACAACCACTAATGCAGAAAAAAGCCGAAGGATGCCAGCAGATGACAGAACAAAAAATGGAACCTACAAGCCAGAGAAAAGCCAGTTGCCAGACCATCAGAGAGAGAGAAAACGGGAAAAAAGAACTTTTGCCATAAATCTTGCCATAAAATCTTGCCATAAAATCTTTCCTTTATTCTCAGGCATTCAGAAATAGAGTAGTGTAC
Source organism: Arizona elegans (assembly GCA_022577455.1). Taxonomy (NCBI): domain Eukaryota; kingdom Metazoa; phylum Chordata; class Lepidosauria; order Squamata; family Colubridae; genus Arizona; species Arizona elegans. The sequence continues at coordinate 60,523,083 of JAKOOJ010000005.1, read as the reverse complement.
ATGCACATTAAAACTTGCTCAATGAGCTGATTGGGAGAAAACCTAACATTCTCCACCTTAATAGGGGAAAAAAAGGCATAAGCACAAGGTTGTCAAACTGGTGGCCCGCAGGCCAGATGAGTCATGCGCAGGCCATGCCCAACCCAACTCTGTGAAGGGAAAAAATGTCACAAAACATCACGTGATGACAATGCAGTGACTTTAACACCATTATATAGGGGGAAAGCTGCAGTTGCAGCTTGGTGAGAAAGGATCTGAGTGTTATTGACAATCACAAGTTAAACATAAGCTAGCAGTATGATGCAACTGCTAAAATGCTGCCTTAGAGTGCATTAGCAGGATCATGTCCAGATCATGGGAAATAATTGTTCTTCTCTTTTGGGTGGATATGATCTCAAAAGTGCTTATATAATAAAAATAGAAAACTGAATGGTGGTAATTAAAGTGATGGCATGAAGGAATCTGGAGGAGGAGGGCAGTAGCCAAAGTTAACGAATAAAGCTATGTTAAACTTAAATGATGAAATGCAGACATCTGAACCAGAATCTAGCATGACACTTTGTCCTGGTTCCAATTAAATCAAGGTGGCGGTGAGGACATGGTGAGTAGGCTGAGAAAATATATAAAGTAAAGATTTCAGAGACTGATAATAAGAGCATGAAGCTATGGAATATCCTCTTAAAATCAATAATTAAATCAGTAAAATTATATTATGTTAAAATAGTTAAATCTTGGTCATTAAAGTTTCCCAAAAATCCTTTTTATGGAAACATTTTTAGAATGTTTGTAGAAACATTTACCTTGAGCAACTCAAACATAACAAATAGCTAATGTATTTCACACCTTGAAGTCAAGATTCAAAAATATGTTGTATTGCTATATCCTTGAAAAAAGGGAATTGCTTTTAGAAGTGTATGAAAGACATTATTTATTCCTGCTAACTTTTTAAACATTTAACTTATACCAATCACTACCAAACTCTTTTCACAGTTTACAATCTAAAAATTAAAACTAAAGCCAAATATCTTATAAACAAATCAAAATCACTATTAAAAGTCTTTTAAGAAATCAATGAAAAAACTGCGTAAAAGATTAATTTTTAGAACATTCTTAATTAAATTGGAGCCCTTTGCTTATCAAGGAACAATTTCAAAAACCTCTTACTTGTCCAGAGATTGATTTCAGAGATTTCAGCAGAATTTTAAAAATAAAATCTTTTTTGTTTCCCTGAGCTTCTCACTATTTTTCCCTATAATTTCTTTTCAAAAATTTTTAAAGAAATATTGTGGGTTTTTAATTTAATTTAATTTAATTTAATTTCCAATTTATATACCACCCTTCTCCCTGAGGACTCAGGGCGGTGTACAGCCAAGATAAAAAACATAGAATACAAATATTAAAACATTTAAATATATATATAGATTTGGGCCGAAAGTTAAGAATCACAAACTAATTAAAAAATTAAAAAATTTCTTCTAAGCCAACCCGGCTTGCTGGAAAAGATGGGTTTTCAGGGAACGACGGAAGGCATTGAGGTCATGGATTCTCCTTATCTCCGGGGGCAACTGATTCCAGAGAGTGGGATACAAATAATACAAACATAATACATATAAATCTAGATACAAAAAAGAAAGAAAGAAAATACAAATATTATAGTGCACCCTCCTGAGGTGCACTGTAGAAATATATTTATTTATTTATTTATTTATTATTTAAATTTCTATACCGCCCTTCTCCAGAATAGGACTCAGGGCGGTGAACAGCCAAAGTAAAAAACATATATACAAAATTTAAAAGCAGTTTAAAATAATTAAATATTTGGCCGAAAATTAAAAGAACCCCAATTTAAAAAACCATTTAAAATTCACTCAAGCCAGCCCAGCTAGTTGAAATAAATAGGTTTTTAGGGTCCGACGAAAAATCCGGAGGTCTGTTATTGTACGTATCTCTGGGGGGAGGTTGTTCCAGAGGGTAGGCGCTGCCACAGAGAAGGCTCTCCCCCTGGGGGTCGCCAGCCGACATTGTCTGGTGGACGGCACCCTGAGGAGGCCCACTCTGTGCGAGCGTACTGGCCGGTGGGAGGCTATTGGTGGCAGAAGGCGGTCTCGTAAGTACCCCGGCCCTGAGCCATGGAGCGCTTTAAAGGTGGTTACCAACACCTTGAAGCGCACCCGGAAGACCACCGGGAGCCAGTGCAGCTCGCACAGGAGAGGTGTTACATGGGAGCACCTCGTCGCCCCCATAATACCCTGCGCGGCCGCGTTCTGGACCAGCTGGAGCCTCCGGGTGCACCCCAGGGGGAGCCCCATGTAGAGAGCGTTGCAGTAGTCCAGGCGGGAAGTGACGAGTGCCTGAGTGACCGTGCGTAGGGAGTCCCGATCTAGAAAGGGGCGCAACTGGCGTATCAGGCGAACCTGATAAAAAGCCCCCCTGGCCACGGCCGTCATATGATCTTCTAACGACAGCCGTGCATCCAGGAGGACGCCCAAGTTACGAGCCCTCTCCGTGGGAGCGAGTGATTCGCCCCCCAATAGCCAGCGATGGTGTCAGCTGGCTATATCGGGACGCCGGAAGCCACAGCCACTCGGTCTTGGAGGGGTTGAGTCGGAGCCTGTTTCTCCCCATCCAGGCCCGCACGGCCTCCAGGCACTGGGACATCACTTCAAGGGCATCGTTGGGGTGGCCTGGGGTGGAGATGTACAGCTGGGTGTCGTCAGCGTACTGATGGAACTCCACCCCGAAGCCACGGATGATCTCACCCAGCGGCTTTACATAAATGTTGAACAGAAGGGGCGAGAGGACCAACCCCTGTGGCACCCCACAAGCAAGGTGTCTCGGGGTCGACCGCTGCCCCCCTGTCAACACGGATTGCGACCGGTCAGAGAGGTAGGAGGAGAACCACCGCAGAACTGTGCCCCCCACCCCCAGCCCCGCCAACCGGTGCAACATGATACCATGGTCGATGGTATCAAAAGCTGCTGAGAGGTCTAACAGGACCAGGATAGAGGAACAACCCCTATCCCGAGCCCTCCAGAGATCATCCACCAACGCGACCAATGCCGTTTCCATGCTGTGCCCAGGCCGGAAGCCGGACTGGAGCGGGTCTAGATAGACAGCTTCATCCAGGTACCGGGGAAGCTGTTGCGCAACCACACTCTCAACAACCTTCGCAACACAGCGAAGGTTGGAGACGGGACGATAGTTAGCCAAAATAGCCGGATCCAGAGAGGGCTTCTTGAGGAGGGGCCTCACAACCGCTTCTTTCAAAGCGGCTGGCAGGACCCCCTCACTCAAAGAAGCGTTAACAATCTTCTGGAGCCAGCCTCGTGTCACCTCCCGGGAAGCCAGTACCAGCCAGGAGGGGTACGGGTCCAATAAACATGTGGTTGCGTTCAGCCGTCCCAGGATCCTGTCCATGTCCTCAGGAGCCACAGGATCGAACTCCCCCCAGATAACACTCTCAAGACCTGCCTCAGTCATCCCGTCCGGACATACCCAGTCAGAGGCCAGCCCTTCCCGAATCTGAGCGATTTTGTCATACAGATATAGCACAAAGTCCTCAGCTCGGCCATGCAAGGGGTCATCCCGCACCTCCAGATGGAGGAGGGAGCGGGTCACCCTAAACAGGGCGGCCGGGCGATTATCTGATGACGCGATAAGAGCGGCAAAATAACTAGATTTTGCCGCTTTTATCGCCACTAGGTAGGTCTTAATGTGAGACCTCACCAGTGTTCGGTCGGATTCGGAGCGGCTGGTCCTCCAACTACTCTCCAGGCGTCTTTTCCAGCGCTTCATCTCCCTAAGCTCCTCAGAAAACCAAGGAGCTAGGTGAGTTCGGTGCCGGGTCAGAGGCCGCAAAGGCACAACACGGTCCAAGGCCCCAGCAGCCGCACTATCCCAGGCGGCCACCAGGTCCTCAGCCGAGTCATGAGCCAGAGTCTCAGGAAATGGCCCAAGCTCCATCTGGAACCTATCGGGGTCCATCAGGCGCCTGGGGCGGAACCATCTGGTCGGTCCCGCCTCCCTGCGGCGGGGTGCAGCGGTTAGGAAGTCCAGTCGAAGGAGCGAGTGGTCAGACCATGACAAGGGTTTGATGGCTATATCCCCTATATCAAGGCCACTCAACCACTGACCAGAGACAAAAACTAAGTCCAGAGTGTGTCCCCCTATGTGAGTGGGGTCGTGAATTAACTGAGTAAGGTCCAAGGCCGTCATGGAAGCCATGAACTCTCGAGCCACTTCAGACGTCTCACCGATAGATGGCAGGTTGAAATCCCCCATGATGACAAGTCTGGGGGTGTCCACTGCCACCTCGGCTATAACGTCAAGCAGCTCGGGCAGGGCCGTTGCCACGTGGCAGGGAGCCAGGTACGTGACCAACAAGCCCATCTGTACTCCACGACCCCACTTCACAAAGAGGGACTCACATCCGGCTATCTGTGGAACAGTGATCTCCCTCGGATCCAGACCTTCCTTTATAATAACCGCCACCCCCCCCGCCCCTGCCCTGAGCCCTCGGCTGATGAAATGCACGGAAGCCTGGTGGGCACATATCCACGAGGGGAACTCCCCCCTCCTGGCCCAACCAGGTCTCCGTTATGCCCGCCAGGTCCGCCTCCCCCTCCTGAATAAGATCGTGAATGAGGGGGGCTTTGTTAACAACGGACCTGGCGTTGCATAACATCAGCCGAAGACTCTGGCCCTGAGAATCTGGACAACCTGGGGAACAAGAAAAGCATTGGGGACCAGAGTGTGCAATCGTTCTAAGATAGCGAGTGCGCATTCCCTGAACATGATGTGGTCCCCAGCTTCCGCCATATCTGCCCCTCCCACTCACTATGCTGATGGAACAGCCCTCTTCAAATCGAACTCCAACCCCCTCCCCGACCTCCGGTTCTACATCCCTAATGTTGCAGCCCTTCGCTAAGGCTGGTCTTGAACCCGGTGGATTTCCCCCAGAACCCACCCTAATCCCCCCCGAACCCCTTAAAATTTTTGTTAAAAGCCCACTAAAAAACCCACTTAAAAAACCCCTCAAACTCTTCTTTGCTGCATGCCATCTCTCGGGGCTCCAACGCCCGTCATCAAGATAGGCCCTCGATAACGAAGAGGGCCAAACCTGCGAGAGGGGGGAATCTCACAGGGCACGAAGGTCGTTCACCGAATACATCTGGACATCAAGGGGAGATGATAGTCCATGGCCAATAGCCAGGGGACAATTTGATGTTATCACAGTCAAGAGGAGTGAGTGCCAGGCTTCAACAGAATTCCAATGGGACACATTGGACCTCATTGCCCTCTCACGGCAATGGCAGGAGTAAGAATGCTGTTTCGAACCAGTAAAGGGTGACCCAGCCCCCCTCTCACGGCGGCTGGTCAACCACGATCGTCCAAGAACCGGAGTTGAGACAGTAGCTGTGAACCTACTCCACCAAGACTTGAATCCCCAGATGTAAACATCCATTCAATGGAGGGAAAAAATGGGATCAGGTCAGTCCACATAGTCCGGGGCAGGCTCAACGGTGGAGATCATAGCAGTCAAAAACTCTAGGGAGGTCAAGATGATACCTAGTCCAGGAGATGATGATGGGGGGGGGAAGAGGAGAGCCAAGGCAAAAAACGCCAGGGGGGGGGAACCCTCAGTCATGGTCCAGCTCTCCCCCATCCCTCCAGATCTTCCTTATAATCATGCTGTTCATCTCGCCCAGCCTTCACAAATCAACATGAAGGCCTCTGGGCCGGTCAAGGGCCAAACAACGCCCCACGATCACCCAGGAGATCTAAACCACGAGTAAGCAGCTGCCACCATCTTCAACACTCCCACACACCAAAAACTGCGGCGGCCCCTTCCTTGAGCCGGCGGCCGCCATTTCCACGCCACCAGCATCGCCGTCACCGCCGTTGCCAGCCTCCCTGTCCTCACCTCGCCCCCCTCACCGCCCTAACACATGTCCAAAGGGCGGATTGGGCTGGCGAGGATCCCGACGAGGGTGTCGCACCGCCGCCATCGTCGCGGCGCTGACGCCGTCTTCCTGGCTCTGCCGCCTTCACCATGGGAGGTCTGCCGCCGCCCCCTCCTCCTTCGGGCCGCTTCTCGCCGTCCTGTAATCTCCTCAAGCCGCGAGCCTCTGCGAGCCTCCGCGGGCCTCCAGGACGTTCTAAGAAGCCGGAGACCCCTCAGCAGAGAGCCCCGACACTCCTCCAGCTGGGGCAGGGCTGCAGCAATCAAAATTCAGCCCTCCGAGGCCCCCCGAAGCCATGATCACTCCCCCGAAAACACCAGAGTCACAGGGAAGTCGCCATCTTGCGCATGCGCAGAAGAATTATAATGAATATTTCATTATAATTGTTTACTTTAATCATCCCTTTTTAAAATTTGATTTCTGTTGTTAATTTATCATTTGTTGCCATACTCCAGATTTCATTTTACCACTCATTTCTTTGAACATCCCAATTTTGTCCCCAATATTTAGCCATCTAGCTGGAGAAGGAACCTAACACCACCATTATACGTAGTGTTAGGTTCCTTCTCCATATCACTTTACATCCATTTTTCTTAACTCTAAGTGACATATTCTTATATACTGTTCTATTCTGAGATGGTATTCACTTACCTTTGCTACCAGTTCACAAATGTGAACGTGCGCTTGCACGCACCACAGTGGTGGATTTCAAATTTTTTTAACCAATTCTGTGGGTATAGCTTGGTGGGCATGGCATGGCTTGGTGGGCGTGGCTTGGTGGGCATGGCAGGGGAAGGATACTACAAAATCTGCATTTCCTCCCAATCAGTTGGGACTTGGGAAACAGAGAATAGATGGGGTCAGGCCAGTCAGAATTTTTACTACCAGTTTTCCGAACAACTAAAAATTTCCACTACAAGTTCTCCAGAATTGGTCAGAACTGCTGAAACCCACCTCTGATGCACCACCTTTGGGCATGCACAAGGCCTTCCGCACATGCACAGAGCATCAAAAACATGGATAAATGAGACATGATTACATCCAGGCAGGTGGGTGGAGCCACCTGCAGCCACCGCTACTAGTTCACCAGAACTGGATAGAACCGGCTAAATACCACCACTGCTTCTATTCCAAATATTTTTCCAATCATTATAATTTATTTTTCCTAAATGCAATTCCCAAATTAATTTTAAACCTTTTGCCTGATCTTCTAATTCAGTTAATATTATATATATTTTCCCAATTCTTCCTTTGCCTATATATTCTTCATTCACCTCACATTCTTTTATAATCATTTCAAATGTTGTTAACTGTCTATCTTTCTCTTTGAATCTTTCTTCTATTTTTATCCATTTCTCTAATTGTATTAAATTCAACCAAAAAAGAGAGAGAGAGAAATATTGTGTTCATTTACAACTAAATGAAATATTGATAAATCAAAATTATATAGAATACAAATCAATATCACAATAAAATAAAATAAAATAATAATCAATGTAATACATTTCCTAATATAGTGCAATAATCAATATAAATAATTCCTGATACTAGCACAACTTTAATATACCAAAAAAAAAAGAGAAATAAGATTTTTTTTTCCAGTTTGATAAATGTCCACTGAAAAATTATTTTAAAGGCTTTTTTTAAACTTTTGAGATGGAACTCCAGATAGCTCAAGGAGAATTCAATTCCAAAAAGGAACAACTAAATGGCAAATAAATCCTATTGCAATTTTAACACAAGGGAAAACTGATTAACCTTGATTACACTGTTGAACACAGAAACATGAATTCTAATCAAATAATGGGATGTTACTTGTATGTATAGTCCAGAAAGTCAACACCAATTTAAATTGATAATGCTACCCAAGGCCCAATCAATGGGGAGAGAGAAGTATACTTGAAGAAACCAGCAACAGTTAGCTACACCAATAAACATTTGGTAGCTTATTAATAATTATTAAGAGCAATTCTCTGAGAAAGCAGAGGGGATAACCACAGCAAAGGCCAAAACTTTCAAAGGACACTAAGTTCACATTCATTGACTTTCTCTAAGCAAAGAGGTCAATTTTGCCATCTCTGCTAGTCCCATTATATTCACCAAACCAATTTTCAATTGTGGTATTTCCATTTTTGTGTATATAGAAGTCTTGCCACAGTGATAAAATTAATCTTTCATGGCTGTTTTCTCATTGTCTGTCCATTAGTCTTGGCGGGGAGGGAGTTCTGGTTTCAGTGAATATTACTCTTTAAATTTCTTTGAATCACTGTAGGAATTGAACCCAATCTCTAAAAAAGGATCTTTTTTACAAGACATGATAAAATTACTCTTTATATTTCCCACATTTTGAGGATAAATTTGAAATTTGAAATTGCAGGGCCGAGCTGAGGACTTTGTGCAGTATCTGTATGACAAAATCGCTCAGATTCAGGAAGGGCTGGCCTCTGACTGGGTATGTCCGGACGGGATGACTGAGGCAGGTCTTGAGAGTGTTATCTGGGGGGGAGTTCGATCCTGTGGCTCCTGAGGACATGGACAGGGTCCTGGGACGGCTGAACGCGACCACATGTTTATTGGACCCGTGTCCTGGTTGGTACTGGCTTCCCGGAAGGTGACACAAGGCTGGCTCCAGAAGATTGTTAATGCTTCTTTGAGTGAGGGGGTCCTGCCGGCTGCTTTGAAAGAAGCGGTTGTGAGGCCCCTCCTCAAGAAGCCCTCTCTGGATCCGGCTGTTTTGGCTAACTATCGTCCAGTCTCCAACCTTCGCTTTGTTGCAAAGGTTGTTGAGAGTGTGGTAGCGCAACAGCTTCCCCGGTACCTGGATGAAGCTGTCTATCTAGACCCGCTCCAGTCCAGCTTCCGACCTGGGCACAGCACGGAAACGGCATTGGTCGCGTTGGTGGATGATCTCTGGGGGGCTCGGGATAGGGGTTGCTCCTCTATCCTGGTCCTGTTAGACCTCTCAGCAGCTTTTGATACCATCGACCATGGTATCATGTTGCACCGGTTGGCGGGGTTGGGGGTGGGAGGCACCGTTCTGCGGTGGTTCTCCTCCTACCTCTCTGACCGGTCGCAATCTGTGTTGACGGGGGGGCAGCGGTCGACCCCGAGGCACCTTGTTTGTGGGGTGCCACAAGAGTCGGTCCTCTCACCCCTTCTGTTCAACATTTATGTAAAGCCGCTGGGTGAGATCATTCGTGGCTTCGGGGTGGAGTTCCATCAGTACAGCTGGGTGATGACACCCAGCTGTACATCTCCACCCCAGGCCACCCCAACGATGCCCTTGAAGTGATGTCCCAGTGCCTGGAGGCCGTGCGGGCCTGGATGGGGAGAAACAGGCTCCGACTCAACCCCTCCGAGACCGAGTGGCTGTGGCTTCCAGCGTCCCGATATAGCCAGCTGACGCCATCGCTGGCTATTGGGGGCGAATCACTCGCCCCCACGGAGAGGGCTCGCAACTTGGGCGTCCTCCTGGACGCACAGCTGTCTTTAGAAGATCATTTGACGGCCGTGGCCAGGGGCGCTTTTTATCAGGTTCGCCTGATACGCCAGTTGCGCCCCTTTCTAGATCGGGACTCTCTACGCACAGTCACTCAGGCACTAGTCACTTCCCGCCTGGACTACTGCAATGCTCTCTACATGGGGCTCCCCCTGGGGTGCACCCGGAGGCTCCAGCTGGTCCAGAACGCGGCCGCATGGGGGATTATGGGGGCGACGAGGTGCTCCCATGTGACACCTCTCCTGCGCGAGCTGCACTGGCTCTCGGTGGTCTTCCGGGTGCGCTTCAAGGTGTTGGTGACCACCTTTAAAGCGCTCCATGGCTTAGGGCTGGGGTACTTATGAAACCGCCTTCTGCCACCAACAGCCTCCCACCGGCCAGTATGCTCTCACAGAGTGGGCCTCCTCAGGGTGCCGTCCACCAGACAATGTCGGCTGGTGACCCCCAGGGGGAGAGCCTTCTCTGTGACGGTGCCCACCCTCTGGAACAACCTTCCCCCAGAGTTACGTATAATAACAGACCTCCGGATTTTTCGTCGGACCCTAAAAACCTATTTATTTCAACTAGCTGGGCTGGCTTGAGTTAAATTTTAAATTGATTTTAAATTGGGTTGTTTTAATTTACGGCCAAAATATTTAATTATTTTAATACTGTTTTTTAAATTTTGTATGCTCTGTTTTTACTTTGGCTGTGCACCGCCCTGAGTCCTATTGGAGAAGGGCGGTATAGAAATTTAATTAATAAATAAATAATAAATAAATAATAAATGCCTTTGTATACTTTAGATATTTTTTTCTGGAGTCATATATAAACAGTTCATCATGTGTACATAATTCGATTTGAAATTCTGTCTTCTGCTCCATTCTAAATTTTCTAAATTTTGCATAGAAAAACCATTGAAAACTAAATCCCTTTGCAACCAGTTGCTCTCTTGGTTTTATCTTATATTCTCCATGTTCTTATTCAAACAATTCTCAATAAGTTAACCATTTCTATTTACCTGCTACTAATTCCCTATAAAATACTTTTTGTACTGAGACCCATATAGGCATTTTCAGGTGCAGTCTGGGTTTACATCTATTCAAGAGTGGGCTTCAAAAATTTTAGCAAGGGGTTCTCTGCCTGGTTGTTGGGTGGACGTGGCCATGGTGGGTGTGGCCTAGTTGGACTCCTGCACCATGGCATGGGGTGGCATTTTTGCCCTCCCCAAGCTCCAGAGGCTTTCCTCAAGCCTCCGGGAGGGCAAAAATTGCCTCCCCAGGCTCCAGAGGCCTGTTTTTTGTCCTCCCTGAGCCTCCACATGCGCCCTGCAATTACCTGCATCTAAAACGGGCCATGTGGGGACTCCTGGGAGGGAAGGAGTGGCGGGGCCAGCGAGGAGTGGAATTTGCGGGTTCTTCAAACTGCACGGAATTTTAGCTAGAGGTTCTCCTGAACCTCTTCAAACCCCTAGCAGCCCACCCCGATCTATTCCATGTTTTCAATATGGTGCTTCTAATATAGTGATTTTTAAGTACATTAACCTTAGCTTTATTGTACTGTAGGAAAACCATGCCATCAAACTTCACATGGTTCTCCTTTAATTCTTAAATTATTTTATTTCTCAGCAGCACCCCTCTTTCATTCAAATCAAACAGCCAGCTGCAAAATACAACTTCAGATCAGGAAATCTTAATCTTGCTCATTCCTCTGCATCCTGGAAGACTTAGTATTTCTGACTTTTTCATTTGCCATACAAACCTAGATATATCTTTCTGCCATTGGCACTTAAATGGTGCACCAGTTGTGAAATAGTTTTTTCATGTATTATTCAAAACCATAATTCTAGGCAGTACATTCATTTTTATCACAGATATTCTCTCCAATAACAATTGTAATCTCTCCCACTTTAAAATATCGTTCTTGATTTCATTCTATGTTTTAACATAATTGTTCTGAAATAACATATAAATCTTATTAGTCACAATAATATTGTAATTTTGTAAACGATCGAGTCATTTTTGTGTGAATTGGTCAGCCATATACATTTGTTTATTTTTTTTTCTTTTTATGACCCTGTTATCCCTTTTTATTGAGGTGGTATTAGGGTGACTAAATGGAACTGAGCATTTATTGGCCGGATGCCCTTCCTGATGCTTATGTGGAGTTTGCAGCAGATATGTACTCTTTGCACCCAAATAGAGAAACATCTGTCATTGCCTAGGATCAAAACTCTCAACCTTCTGAATGGGAGATGAGCATCTTGACCACCAAGCTGCTGAAGTCACTTTTGTGTACACACACACACACACACACACTGAGGACTTTGCTTACCTACAGCTCTTTTCTTTTCTACCTTAATTTTATCTGGCTAGAACTGTATATGCACACTAAGCCTTTCTTCATTGGTTCATTATAGAATCACTGAATGGCTTGGCAATCTCATGTTGGTTGTGTAACATTCCCTAGGCTATGATTTATGCAAATTTATTACATTGTTTCCTATACCACAAGACACCTGCAGATGCAAAACACATTACATTGTGGACAGTTCATTTTAACGGTAGCAGCTCGTTCTATTGCTATAGTGAGAGTGCAGAAATGACACAAAGACCATAATATTTTTTCATCTGTCTACTTAAATATATCCTTGCATGTTTAACTTAGATTCTTTTCCAGCTTCTGCAGCTGTCGATTGCATTTTAGATATGTATTTATTTTTTGCATTACTTTTTCTTAATGAAATTCAAAATAATTAATTGAACTACCATGAACAGTGATTATCAAGTAATATGACATTTATCTATATATGCCTGTACAAAGTTTTTAATTTTTTCCTAATTACAATAAAAAATATAGAACAGAATCAAAATGAAAAATATTAGAATGAAAACTTTAATGATCAAATTATTTTTCATAAACCTTAACATGGAGAAAATATTAATGCATTATACATTTTGTCAAATGCCTACATCTAAGAAAACTTTTTCTAATATTGAGTCAAGATTAAGCACTTTCAGCACTAATATAGCCCTTTCTAAGTTTAGCATCATTAGAAAGATGGTTGATGCTAGCAGATACTTCAAACGAAGCTAAGTCTTCTCTGTTCCCATTGTTTTTGGTGTGATTTACTCCCAGATAAATGTGCTTTATGTGATTGAAGAACAATAAGGTAGCATGTAAGGAAAAGTGCTTTGCAATGTAATATCAACATTCCCCACATACGGCTAGCAATAGCAACACATTTATACATCATCCCATAGTGCTTTATGGCACTCTCTGAGTAATTTAAAGAGTCAGCATATTGAGCCCAAAAATCTGGGCCTTCATTTTACTGACCTCAGTAGAATGGAGGGCTGAGTTGACCTTGAGCCCATCAGGATTGAAATTACGCTGTAGGCAAAATTAGCCTACAATACTGCATTCTAACCACTGCGCCACTAGAGATAAAAGAGTTGAATTCACAATAGCAGCACTTTAGGGTAGACCACATTAATAAACCAATGCCATATAGGTCTAAAACTCCTTTTACCAGAATAGATATAATCTTAAGCTTCTCTCTTTAGTTTCTTAGAATGGACTTAAGTCTTCTCATTGCCTTCCTCCTGTTCTTCAAGGCCATTCCTATGGCCTCTACAGTGATTCCCCATTTCATGATTTTGGCATCACTGAGGTTAGGAACAAACACTTATGTTGGAGTTATGCCAAGTACAGCTTATAAAGTAAATGCCACTAAGTATCACATCACCCTGCAAAATAAAAAATAAAAAATCAACATTCTTAAGCAATCACACCCTACAAGGTTTTCATATAAATTAATTTCAATTCTTCATGAATAGTTCCCATTTTTGCACACTGACCAGAAGAAAACAGATTTGTTTTATCCTTTTCCAAGAGCCAATTTCTACTTCTCATTATCAGCTAGAGTGGAACAAAACAGTAAGCTAAGAAGGTAGTTGAACTTAATCCAAGTTTGAATACTCAATGGCCAGAACTAAGAATCTTATTTCCCGTGGCACTTAAATTTCTACCAACAAGAAACTGAAATGTCAAGGATTTTAGCATAATTGAGCTTGGCTGATAAATCATGGTTTTAATGCCAATATTCCCATGTTTGTTATCCTTCAAATAAAAAGGATGCAATCCTACACAGAATTAACTTTTGTGAACACTATTCTGAGAGATTTAAGCCTTAGTAACATCTAAGTTGCCAGAACAATTGTCCAGTGGTTTCTAAGTAGCACTATTATCCTCACAAATGGAAACTGGAAAGAACTGGTATCTAAAAATCAGGGGTCAAAGGAATCCATACTGCTTACCTGCCCTGAAAGCGCCTTAGAAAGAATCAAACATCACATATACACCTCCAAAAAGACCTAAGTAAAAATTAAAAGTTTCAAGGAACAAGATTAGCATAACGGCCGGCCTGTACGGAGCGGAGAGGGCATGGCGGATGCCCAGTCCTGCCAGGAAGGACTCCATGGCCAGGGATGTGAGCTGGGGGCCGTTGTCCGAGACCAGCACGTCCGGTAGTCCGTGTGTGGCAAACAGGCGGCGCAGGGCTCGGATCGTCGCTTCTGTTGTGGTAGATGCCATGGGTATCACCTCGAGCCACTTGGAGAAGGCATCTACCACGATGAGGAGGTGTCGCCCCTGCATCGGGCCCGCAAAGTCGATGTGGACCCTCGACCAGGGGTTGCTGGGGGTCTCCCAGTTCGTGACTTCAGATTGCGGCGGCGCGGGGAGGACTTCTTGGCACGGGTCACATCTGGAGACCCATTGTTCAATGTCTCTGTCCAGTGAGGGCCACCAGACGTAACTCCGTGCCAGGGCCTTCATGCGGACGATGCCCGGGTGCCCGTTGTGCAGTGTCTCCAGCGTCCACCGTTGTAGAGTGCTTGGGATCAGTACCCTGTCTCCCCATAGCAGACAGCCCTTCATGGTGGACAGCTCCGTCTGTTTCCTGGTGAACAGGCTGAACCTCTCTTCCGTCTGTTTCGATGGCCACCCCCTGAGGATCCAGGACCTTACTTGGCGGAGGGTGGGGTCTCTCTGGGTGTGCGCGGCCACATCTGCGGAGGAGACTGGACAGCTGGCGTCGTCATCTATGTGGAATAGATGGAGCGTGGGGGCTGGGTCTTCCACCGGGTTCTTCGATGGGCATCTGCTGAGTGCGTCGGCGTTTCCTATGGCTGTGCCTGGCTGGTGCACGAGCCTATAGGAGTAGCCGGCCAGGAAGATGGCCCATCTCGTCATCCGCGGGGACATGAAGGTCGGGGTGGGTTGGTCGCCTGCGAGGAGTCCCAGGAGTGGCTTGTGATCGGTGACTATGGTGAAGCGTCTTCCATAGAGATATTCGTGGAAGCGCTTCACTCCTGCCACGATGGCCAGGGCTTCTTTGTCCAGCTGACTGTAGTTCCGTTCTGCTCCGGACATGGTCTTTGAGAAATATGCGATTGGGGCTTCGGTGCCGTTGGGCAGTTCGTGGCTGAGGACTGCCCCCACCCCGTAGGGCGACGCATCACAGGTCAGCTTGATGGGGAGCGTTTCGCTGTATTGGATGAGGACGCTTTTGGACGTCAATAGTCCTTTTATGGCTCGGAATGCCGCTTCCTCTTCCTGGCCCCACTTCCAGGATGCCGATTTCCCCAGCAGGCGGTGAAGTGGCTCAGCAACTGTGGCTTTCTGTTTTAGAAAGATTGCATAAAAGTTGAGCAACCCAAGGAATGCCTGAAGCTCCGTTTTGTTTTTTGGGCTAGGAGCTTCATGGATTGCTTCCACTTTTGATTTGGTGGGGTGGATGCCTGTGCTATCAATGAGGTAGCCCAGGAACTCGACTTCCTGTACTCCTATGATGCACTTGTCCCGCCTGACCCTCAAGCCCTTGGCCTTGAATCGCTGCAGGACAAGCCTGAACCTTTCAAGAAGTTGAGCTCTTGAGTCACCGGAGATCAGCACATCGTCGAAGTAAGGCACCACCCCTGGAACGCCTTGGAGAAGGCGTTCCATCATGGATTGGAAGATGCCGGGGGCAGCGCTGATTCCAAATTGGAGGCGGTTACATTTGAATGCCCCCCTGTGCGTGACAATTGTTTGAGCCTCCGCCATTTTTTCGTCTACTGGCAGTTGCTGGTAAGCCTGGGCCAGGTCCAGTTTCGCGAAGATTGATCCAGATCCCAGGGAATGCAGCAGGTGTTGCACCACTGGGACTGGGTATGCGCTCTGTGCCAACGCCTTGTTGATGGTACAACGGTAGTCGGCGCAGATACGCACAGACCCATCATGCTTCAGTGGGGTCACAATGGGGGTCTCCCATGAAGCATGATCGATCGGTTCCAGGACACCCTGGGCGATCAGCTTATCCAGCTGCTCGTCTACTTTGGGCCGCAGGGCAAACGGAACTTGGCGGGGCTTGAGCCTAATTGGGGTGATTCCCTTGTCCAGATTGAAAGAGATTGGCTTCCCCACAAATTTCCCCAGCTTACCATCTAAGACTTCCTTGAACTCTTCGATGAGGTTGTCGAGTCCGTCCCTGCAAATTTGGTTGATGCCTTCGATCGAAAGCCCCAGCGGCTTGAACCACTCCACTCCTAGCAGGTTCGGTCGGCTGTCCTTCACGACGGTGATGGGGAGCTTGCCTTCGAACTCCTTGTAGGTGACCCGGATGTCGGCTCTCCCTAACACTCCAATGGGTTTTCCCCCAAAGTCGACGAGCTTGGAGTGTAGTGGCTTCAGCTCTCGCTTGGTGATGCTGGGTTGCAGGCGCTTCAACTGCTGCCAGTCCATGATGGAGTAGACCGAGCCCGAGTCTACCTCCATTTTGCAGGGTGCCCCCTCCACGTGGATGGTCACGTGGAACTTGGTGGCATTGTCTGAGGTCGTGTGTGCGATGGTCGTCTGGTGGACCGCTCCGCTCCGGGGAAATTCGTCGTCTCTGCGTCTGGAAGGGCCAGAGGACCGTTTGGATGATCTCTGGTAATCCTTCCGATTCTCGCGGGGACGGTGTCTGGAGGGCTCTGGGGCTGGTTCCTCAGCTCTGCAAGCTTCGGCGATGTGACCCCTTCTGTTGCAGCGTCGGCAGGTCGCATCCCTCCACTTGCAGGTTGCTCTGGCATGGTCCCCTCTGCAGCTGGCGCAGCGCTCCCCCTTGTAGTTCCATTGGGCGGCTTCCCGCCTTGGGGGTCTGGAAACCTTGTGGACGGTGGCTTCCCCCTCTGACTCGGATCCGGCTGTGGAATCCTCTGTTGACGATTGCGCTGTGGAGCGAATCTTGTGGATTCCCTTTGCTCTGCTTACTGCGGCGGCTGCTTTCTCCGAGATTTCGGATGCGGTGGCTTCCTCCACCACATCCTTGAGCACGAGTTTCTTCCTGCTCAGGAATTTCTTTTGCAGGCCTCTGTCCCTCATGCCGAAAACCACGCGGTCAGCGATGGCATTGTCCACGTGGTCGAACTCACAGCTGGCTGCGATCTGGCGTAGGGCGGCCACGAATTCCTTGATCGTCTCACCTTCCTTCTGGTCCCTTTGGTGGAAGGTGAACCGGTTCGCCACCGGTGTTCCTGTTGGGGCATAGTGGTCTTCCAGGATCTGCAGCAGGTCTGTCCATGGCACTTCTTCGATGTCTCGTGGTGCTACGAGATCGATTGCCATGTCGAGGACCTCGGAGCCGCAGTTGGCCAGGAAAATGCCCTTTTTCCGGTCATCATCGGCATCCCTGATGTTGTTGCGTCTCAGGTATTGCCGGAATTTCACTACGTAGGATTTCCACTTGTCCTTCCCTGGCCGGAAAGGAGCAAGGGCTGGCAAAGTGACTTCAGCGGATGCCATGCCTACAGAAATGCCTACTGTAGTTCCCGGTGCCGGAGTCTTGGTGTTGTTGGCTTGGTGCTGCGAGGTTCGTTCTTCTCTCTAGTCCTTCGTCACCAGTGTTAGATCGGCGCAGGAATGAAGACGAGACCAGCTCGTTACATAAGTAACTTTATTAGAACAGCAACAGTAGCAAGACTGGCGTGCGCTGCCGGAGCTCTCCTTATATTCGCTCCGGCAGACGCACCGCCCCCTGACAGGGATTCAAACTTTCCCGCCCGGTGACTGGCAGCCAATCCGGGCGGATGTCCTTATAAGGACATAACACATACAAAGATAAGCTTTATTGTTGTTTTTTTCTGTGGGCACTCTGACACACATTAAAAATGAAATTCTGTTGCCTGCTCTCAAAAGTATTCACATACATAATATACATATAGATATGCTATACATGTACACATGTATATGTTTATATATATATATACATATAATGTTCAATAAAGGGGAAAAAAGAATGAATTAACATTCCCAGTCCTTATGTGTACTACACTGAAGCTTCACAAACATTTTGGTACTGTGATCCTCTAAAATGATAAATGCAACTCTCCTCACCATGAGTAAAACTGATGATTTCTTAGCTTTATTTCTTTAGCTTTATTAAAAACATAAGTACACAATATAACAATATTTTTAATCTTTATATCACAAGAGCCCTCAAATATTACAATTGCCTGCCAGATGCTTAACAGGCAAAGGAGGAGCAATGCCTGGAGTGAATGTTCCTTCTTTATTTGCCTGACCAGGTTTTTAAAAATTCTGTAACCCCCTCTAAGTTACTTAGAACATTTGTGGGAGGGGTTCCAACCCACATTTTGAGAAATCAGCACTATGCCATTGTTCTGAAAGTATCATTGTATATTAATGCTATCATCAAGGGATCCATCAATGCATTTTTCAGTGACTTGTTCCGCTCTTACAGTGATTGCAGTTATAAAGACTCAAAAAGCAGACTCTCATTTTCTCACAATGCAAATCCTAAGGCATGCTACATAAAATAGGATAACCTAGATTTTTTTAAAACCAAAAAAATTATGCCTAATCTTTTTAGATGTGCTTATTTATGATGGTAATTTCCTTTTAATGTTTAAGATGTAGTGGATGTAGTCATTCTCCTATAATAGGAGAATGACAAGTTGAAGCTTGCTGCAGAGTGCATATAATTAGCCTGCTTTCCCTTATAACAATCGGAATGATTGCAGAACTGTCCATTCCATACTTGGAATGGACTGAAAAAAGGCTAGGAACACTCCAGGAAGAATATATATTGTTGCTGGAGATCTTCAACAGCAAGTTATTGGTAACCAAAAACTACACAGTATAGAGAGGCATAAAGAAAACAAAGTATTGAATTCCATTCCCAGTGACATAGCCCTGGGAATGGACATTAGCCTTGTGACAAATGCTGAACTCAGCATGGATTTCAGTTTTTAGTATGCCACTGAACTGATGAATTCCAGTTGGCTGGTTGTTAACATGTTCTATCAAACATTATTTAGCCTTTGCAAGATCACTGATGAAGCTAATCCACGTTGAGCTCAGTACTCCATCTTCCACTTGAGTTTAATTAACTTTTTTTTAACCTTCTAGGCTGCTTTCTATAGAAATTCAGCTTTCTTTTCTGACAAATGTCTCCAAGTTCCTAATTTTGGTGTCAAGTGCATATATTTCAAGATAAAGGAACACGACTTTGTAATAGTGTTCCCTGTAAATTGTGCTCCTTTTGTTTAGGTGTGCTTGACTTCTGCTACACTCAATGCCACTCATGAAAGTCAGATTACTGAATATATGTACATATTAATATTTTGTGATGAATATAGATCAACATAGATTAGCCTGGGTTAATGAAGCCAAGCATGCAGAAAAGGAATATAGAGTGGGGCAATAAATGAATACATTGTTGCACCACAATTTCCAAAATGACAATATTGTGCATTGTTGTTTATTCTTGGAAGAATGGATATGCAGGGAAGTGGCACTTGCTCTAGACATTTTGTCGTTTCAGAGAAATCAAATGAAATTTCAGGAGCTTTTTATTTGACTCAAGAACTAACTCCCATAGCTGTACAAGTACTGTAACTATATTGGTCTTAGAGGAATTTGATAGCTCAAGAGAGCATAGGAAAATAAAACAGAGAATCCACACACAAAAAGGCATCTTATTCTAGAGAATAAAGATCATGAAATTACAAGAATAAAATAGAGATAACACTTACCTTTCCTTTTGTCTATCTCAATTGAAGAAGATCACTTTTGCTAGTTTTGGTTCATCTTTCTTATCCAAAACACCAAATTGGTTGCCTTTGTATATATCTTTTGAATCCTTCCACACAAAGAAGACTATCACATATCTTCTCATTCAGTTCCATTTATCTGTATGCTTGCTTATTTAAACTTGAGTGGGAATTTGTTAACTTCATAAAGTATTTTACTGTCTTGTTCAAAGTCCCAAGCTTGAGCAATGGCAGGCTGTTTTATAATGAAATATTGAAAGAGTACTTATTTATTCATAGGACATATTTTATTGAAATTAATAAGGAGGACTTTCAGATACATTTATGTCATAAAACTTGTAAGTCTTCGTAGATAAAGTCAGTAAGCAGATAAGCAGGTTTAAACTCACTAACAACAGATTTGACCTCTTTTTCTTCCTTCCAACCAGTTGTGCATTTTAGATTTGGGTTTGTTTGACCTTCCAAAATATGTCAATTCAGTTGTTGTTCTCATCTCCATCCTGGATGGCTCTAAAATGACAATCGCTCATGATGGAGGCAAAAGCCTGCAGTCCTATCTTGCTCTCTCATAGTGTTTTCTTTGTCTTGTTTTAAATCTTACAACTTCTTTATTTACTCAGCAAAGTCAATATTTTACAAATAGGGGAAATTGTAGAGGCAACTGCTGGCCATATTCATATTATCCCAACTATTTAGCTTTCTGATAGCAGGTTATTAATTATTAGCCCAAAAGCAGTTTGTGCAATGGCTTCCAATTCAGTCAGATTCAGACCAATAGCATCAAAGAGTGAAGATATCCAAAACATTAGAATGCCAATGCATAGAGATAGCCAGCAAGTGCCCAAGTATGCAGCCTAATACATTTTAGCTTTTAGTTTAGTTTAGTTTATTATATTTGTATACCGCCCTTCTCCCAAAGGACTCAGGGCGGTGAACAGCCATGATAAAAACAATGTACAACAAAAATTAAAAGCTTATTAAAATAATTAAATCATTCAGCCAAATTTAAAACATCCAATTAAGATCATTTTAAAACCCCTATCAAAACCCAATTTAAAAACCTTTATCCTGTCAGTCCAGCTTGCTGGAATAATAGGGTCTTCAGAGCGCGCCGGAAGGCAAGGAGGTCAGGGATCCTTCGTATGTCCGGAGAAAGAAAAACTTTTGCTTTTCACATGCGATGCATTTAGTGTTAAGTGTGCTGCCTTTAAATCTAAGTGCAGTGGATGTTCGTTTATTGTTTTGTTTTGTTTTGAAAACCAACGATTTATTAATTGCAGGAATTTTATTAATGGATTCTGAATTAATAAAACAAAACAAATTACCTGTATTCTTTTACCTGTTTTACTAGGAAATAAATATGTTTGCCAGCTATAACTCAACATTACAATATTCATATCATGGATAACATGTCACAGTCTTTGGTTTTCATTAAGGCTATATTTCAAGATAAAGGAGCAAGTGTTAATTCTATGTTTACTCTGCCTTGTATCAAACTTTATAAATAAGGACACATGTACATCTGTGTCACCTATATTACAATCAGTCTTTCAGGTTAGACCTAGCTCTACCATTAGGCAAAGTGACTCAACTATCATTGACAGCAAAATTTGTATGTCACAAGAATGATAATTAATTAGCCATTATTTTTCCAGACTTGTAATCAGAATATAGGTGGAGCAGTGGACTGTATTCATTGCTTTAATACCCACTCCAGTGGACTCTTCTTTGCAGGATTATTTTTTAATTTCTTTTTTCTTTTCTTTACAACATATGTGTCTTTGCTTCCTCATTCAGTCTACTATACTATTATTTGGAGCAATCATACATGGACAAATTGCTTCTATAAATTTAATTACATATGCTAACATTGATTTAGTCCATTTTTTATTCCTTTAGATTAAACTGCCAGAGCAAGAAGGTGGTTTTCCATAAATAAGTTGTTCTGAGGCTGACTTTTTAAACATGCCAAGTTTATTTTTTCATTATTTTGCTTCCCTTCCTAAGCAGCTGAATATATCCTTCATCTCATTGTATTTTTGTGCTGTTGTTTTCGTATGTTTTTTGGCTCAGCAGATGCCAGACAGCGGTGACCCAGCATCTTTAAATATTTATTTGTAGCTTGAATGTCTAACCTGTCTTTTCACCCACTAAAAAATGAATTCTCAAGAAGGTGAAGAGCAAAAGATGCAAATAAAACGCAAGGTCATAATTAAAAATAGAAGAGGTACTTAATTTATTTTGTTTGCTTATTTATTAAAAAAAATAGGCCATCCATACTCCATAATATTCCTAGCAGCATGCAGTATTAGAAGTAATAAAAGCATTAAAAACAAGACAATAACCATACTCTGTCCAGAAAAAAAAAGCAATTCTAGCTAACAGATAAAATCCTACATGAGGCTCAACACCCATCATAACCCAAGGCCTGGGGGATCAGGTGATTTTCAGGGATTTCTTAAACAAAAGTACATTTTCTGTTGCAGTACCTGACTCCCCTTTCTCAAGAGGGGGAGCCAGGTACTGAAACACAAAATGCACTGATTTTGAATCCTGCAGATGATATTGTTTAATCAATGGGATTCATTCCATCTGATCATATTACTTAGCCCCATGCCATGAAAGGCCTTATAACTGAAAACTGGATGTTTTCCAATATTCTAATATTGCCTAGATCATAGCCATTCAGGCCATGAAATATTAATGTACATTCATAGACTATGCAAGAATGACCAATTTTATGGATGCTCCTGAAACTAGGGCCTATTTCAGTCTAAAAAAGTTGCCTCCTCCAGTTGTTTAATATTTAATGTATGTGTCATCTTTCCAGAATCTGGAGAGAGATAAATAATTGACCTGTGTTTTGGATAATAGTTGACCTCCAATTTGTATTTATTGCATTTAACAAATTAACAGCACTCAATTAAACAACAAAATAGTTTAATTAGAAACTTTTGGTGACTATACATAACTTTTGTAAGAGTTATGGAGCTTCCAAATAGTGGGATTGCGCTATATTTGAGTCAGGGTACAATACTGAGGGGAAATTTGATGAGTTTTCTTTGTGTTTCTTGTACTTGTAATATGCTTGTTTTAATATTTTTCAACTTCTGCTTTCATCCATGTTCACATCAGAATGGTGCATTTACTTTTCAGTAGTTCCCACAAACTGTTTAAGTTCTGAGGGGTCTCTGAAGGTAACTGACAACCAAACATCAGCCTAGGACTGCACGTTATTCATTTCTGAACCAAGTAATAATGAAAAATTATATTCAACTTCTTACCAAATTTACAGAATTATTTTTTTCTTGACAGAATCTCAAACTGATGATATTAACTTAATTTGTTATGTAAGGTGATGGATGATCTCATAAAAGGATAGACTCTATAAGTCATGGTGTTTAATGGTTTAAGCTCTCTGAAATAGAAATTAATGAACTGTCTAACTAAATGTATAGCCAGTCTCTCAATTCCAAAACTTCTTGTTGAAGGAATATGAATATATCTAGTTGTATAAGCTGGTAATCTAAAAAATATCATCCATGGTGGAAAAATATAGCAAAAAAACCAAGTCCATTTGCCAAGGAATGCACTACAAGTAGATAAGGTACATGTACACAATAAATAATTATGATAAAGCTGAATCAATATATATTTAACTGTTTGAAATTGAATGTATATGTATATGTACACATTCAATTTCAACAAGTAATCAAACTTGGGTTATTTTGGACAATGTCTATAGGCTTCTAGATCAGAGGTGTCAAACTTGCAGCCCGTGGCCCGGATCACATGTTAACCGTGCCCTTGCCCAGTTTAGCAAGGGGTGGGAGAAGTCCTGATACGTCATGTAATGACGCCATGACGACACAAGTTTGATACCCCTGTTCTAGATAGTAGTATTTGTGGTCCAAGAGTTTGTTTAATACCAGTGCATAAAATTCACCTTAAGGCCAGATCTTCACTTACATATTTCTATTACTGCACATGCTAAGCAGAGGTGGGTTCTACTTACCTTTACTACCAATTTGCAATGGGGCTGCGTGTACGCTCTTCTGCGCATGCGCAGAAGCATTTTTATGACATCGGGGTCAGTGAGCAGGGCCTCCTGCTGGTTTTACTACCAGTTCTATAGAACTGATGCGAACTGGGGACAACCCACCACTGACGCTAAGCAAGAAAATTTTGAACATTTGACCTAGTCTTTTCCCTTTCAATAATCTCTACTTACTGCACAGTTATGCTTAATACATCAGGCTATTTTGAGGATTATTTGTATCAATCCCATGCTCTTCAGCCTATCATTCACAAAATATATGTCCATATTTTCCAGTTCTTAAATTAAGGTTTCAATGTAACATTCACTTTACATATTTTTAAAAAACCATTTGGAATGACAAGTCAAGATAAATGATGACTTCTTTAGGGTAACCTTAGGCTTCTCAAAGTTGTCTCCCAAGTCCAAATTGCAATCCACTACATTCAGCAGAATGGTTGCATATGGTCAAATACTAAACATAATTACATCCCCTTAAACGTAATATGGATATAGTGAGTGGCATGGTGGCCTAGAGATGGAGCTCTTGTCTCACAATCAGGAGGCTGTGAGTTTGATCCTAGGTTGTGTCAGATGTTTCTCTCTCTGGGTGCAAAGAGAAAATATCTGCTGTGAACTCTACATAGGCGTCAGGAAGGGAATCCAGCCAGTAAATGCTCAGGTCCATTCAGTTGCCCTAACTCCACCCCAATGCAAAGGATTACAGGTAGATCATTAAAAGAAAAAAAAAGTAATATGGATACAATATTGAGCTATAGTTCTGCATTAATAGAATGGAACCAGACTCCTTTGGGTTCATTTAGTCCAATATACTGATATATAAAGGGAAGAGAAATTTGGTGTTTTTACTTGCAATTTGCACTAATTAAGTTTAGTAAACCTTCCTGATCCCAAATTTTCTTTCCTTGTCTTTAATCTTCACTATGTTTAATAAAAAAATAAGCCATTCTAGTTTAAAGTTGAAGGTTTTTTTCCTCTATGTAAGATTAAAATTTGATACACTTCGGTTTTAAACTGCATTTATAGGAAAAAAATGTCTCTGACCATTATCCCAAGCAATGTGTTCAGGTCAAAGCTTACAACTCTTTATGCATCATCTATAAGGTTTTTTGTGATTCTTTTTCAAGCCATAATTTAAAGGAACTTTTTTAGAACTTTAATTAATTTGTTTCTGAGGACACCAACCAACATGACTTTAGGTAATATGTGACTGTCAAAGTTTTGATTGTCAAGCATAGATATCTTTGAATCATTGTTCAAACACATTTTCCCCATGTACTGTATACTTTATAGCACGTTTTTTAAAAAAAAAAATTGACAAGATTTAGTTCAGTCAAATTTTTTCTATTAAATTCTTCTCAAAGCAGGAAAAACATAGGTAAAAGAATTAGCTTTCCTTTTCAAACACTGATCTATAAGCACTGATTTATAAAGGTTAGATTAAGAGATAAGAGCAAAATGTAATATTTTACAGCAGACTAAATATAATTTTTAATGAGATCTTGGGTAACAATTCAGAAATGAAGATCATTAGCTCTGGAAATTACACTTCCAAACAGCTGTTTTAAACAGCTTTCCATAGCTTCTGTGATTTTTATTATTACAATATGTATTTTTCCGTTGCTTCCATGATGAATGTTACTTTGTGATGGGAAGAAACAGACAAAATTTCGTGAATGTCTTCCTGGTTATGTAACCTATTAATGTCCAAGATATATTATAATTACTGTATCATGTGGAGTAAATAACTTAGTTATTTTAATACAGGGTTTTCTAACCCAGTTGCTGGATATTGTGTCCTAGAGATCATGCAGCAATTTTCTACATATTTTAATAAATAAGTAAAGCTCATTTAGCTCGGCCACAAATATCAGCACTTTTGATGTTCCAAATCAATGCAGGATTCCATTAGCATCCATTTCAATAGTCAGAGTCTTTAGTCAAAATATCAGATTGCAGTCAGCAAGGAAGCAGCACCAGCCATGTGAAAAAGGGAAAATGAGTATGCAAATCACTCTGTATGAATATATTAACTGGAAAAAAAAGAGAACTTGGCATGGCAGGTGTGATGCAATGATGCATTTAGGCATGTGAAATGGGGATTTGAAAACATAACCGTTTATTTGGTAGACCACCCCCCACAACAAGCAAGTAGATTTATTAATTTTAAAAAAGCACAGATAGAACTGTCCTGACCAATGAAAATGAGGTTCTTTATCAAAGAAGTTAAAGAGAAAACTTTAAAAATGAGGCTTAAATTGATCCCAATGGAGAGATTGCAATTCATCTAAGGCAAAATGGCATTTCTAAAATCCCATTTCATTTAACACAGTTGTTAATTTGCTGAGGAAAAGTAGATAAGCCTTTTATTATTTGTGCCAAAAGAATAACAGCCACGGGGGGCGGCTCTTTGAACAGGGGATCCATATACTTTTGGAATACCTTGAGGTATACAATAGATACCTGTGCGTTCACCATGATATACAGCAGTTTATGCCTCGAAATTTCTTTAGGGTGGTAGGAATGATAAATAGGCATGGAGACAAATAGATAGGTAAGGAGACAAAAAGAGAGAGATTTCCTTTTAACGTAGCCAAAATTTGGACATGTCCCTGTACATTATCCCCTATTGTCTAGATATCAAAGCTAGAAAAGAAAGAGCAGTTGGCTGGAGTTCTTTGGAGTTCACCAACAAAGGAATCATCTGCATGTATCCTTTATCTTAGCTCAGTTTAAAGATAGTCCTCATGACCTTCAGCTCACTTACCAATTTTATAGTTAACTGATCCAAAATGGACTTTAACATTTAACAGGTTCAAATGCCTGTTTTGCTTTCTGTGTGATATCTGGCACTTTGAAAGGGAAGATGCAGTTAAAGGCTGGAATCTGCCCAGCTAATATTGCACATTTTGGGCTGCAATTTACATGCCTTGGAGTCTAGAGACAGGCATGTGTGCAGAGCAGGGGTGGGTTCTAAAATTTTTTACTACCAGTTCTGTGGGTGTGGCTTATTTTGTGGGCGTGGCTTGTGACAATTATTTAGGATTTAGCAGAGGTACTGGTCTACCAGGCTTTTAACTGCTTGCAGAGTTGTACCGATCTACCCATTTATTTTTGCAGGCACTGATCTACTCATGTATTTTTGCAGGCACTGGTCTACTCATTTGTTTTCTTTTAAAACTGATCAGCGTTAGGGCGGCCCTTTGAAGCCCCGCGGCAAGAGTTTAAACAGTTTTTTTCCCTCTAGCCATCAGCTGGGACTCAGGAGGCAGCAATAGATTGGGGATAAAAGGTAAGAATAACACGGGGGTGGGGGGCGGCGGGGGGAGAACCAGTTTGTTGACATCATATCGTCCCTGCTACCGGCTCGGCGGAACCAGCCCAAACCGGGAGGAACCCACCACTGGTGCAGAGTCTGGCTGGTACTTTCTAAAGTGCAAGTCAAGTCTTTTGCAGGTTCATTATTAATATATATTCATTAGTCTTGGGATACAGTGCTAGGCTTTTTTCAAAACATATGCTCAGTGATGCTGTGACGGTAGTAGTAACCCCTGTTTAATAAAGAACAGCTGTTATACTGCTGTTCATGCTTAGCCCTTCTCCATGGTTATCAATCAGCTAATTTGCATAACTGGTGGACAAATTGCCACCGTTTTGCACACTTAGTTCTCCCTGCAATGCTCCCTTCCACTACCATCATATCCCAGAAGATGAGGTGCAGCAGCACCACCTTCATGAAGACTGCTCTCCACTGCTGCTCTGCTGTGAGCAGCTATACCAGCAGTCTCTTGAGAAGTCTACATAGCAGCCTCACTGTCAATCATCATAGCAACAGGTCAAAAAAGAGCATGTAAAAGGGAATTCAGCTGCCACCCTCTCTGCATTTCTGTCACGAGTAAATGCCTTATTCTCAAATGGAGATAATATATGTTCATAGAACATCAGGGGTTAATCCACCCTTCCTTTCTTAATGTATTCATATGTAACCACTCCTACCTATAACTCCGCCTTATTGTTATAAAAAGGGGATGTACGCACCTCCTACTCGCTTCTATCTGCAATCATTCAGAGAATATAGAATGCCTACTGTAAATAAATAGTACTTTGTTTTGAATACTTTGTTCCTGATCATTTATTGAGTCTGATCCTCAAATTTATGCAACAAACTGGTAGCAGAGGATGGTTAACTGACTCAATAAAAATAGACATGCCTAAGAAAGAAAACTCCAGAAACAAAAGAGAAAGACCCAACACCAGGGCACATAATAAAGAAATGGAAACAGATCAAGAAATGATCGATGAATCTACAACTATAATAACAAAAGAATCTGAAGACTGCACTACAGACAACGAAGAGGTAATCGATGAATCTGATGACCAAGAAGAGAACGAGATAGAAACAACGATCTCAGATCAGAGATACTGAGACTGCTGAAAAGCCAAAAAGACGACAAAAACCTCATCGCGAACCTCCAAGACATCATAAAAGTCAGCGGAGCAGCGAGAGAAAATCACATCGTAGCAACTGAATCTAAAGACCTCAAAACGGTGAGCGAATTGACTGTAGATGAAAATATAACAAAGAGAAAAACTAACGGTCCCGCGCAAAATTTTGAATGGCAGCCATCTTGGTTTCAACAAACCACTAATATGAGCGAAGCAGAGCCAATCAGAAAACAGAATTCAAAACGTCTAGCACGAAAAGCCCTGCACAGTGTGAAAAGTAAAAAAGAAAAATTCTACTCTTCAGAAGAATCTGATACAGACATCGAAGAAACTCCAATCGAGCAGCAAATAGAATCAGCCATGAAAACGCTTTTTGCAACCTTTGGCCCAAATCTGAAAATAACAAATAAATCAACGAAAGCTGCCGATCAAAAAATAAAGAAAAGGCAGGCAAGCAAGCAAACGTCTCAGAATCCACCCGCTTCTACCCAGATGGCAAGAACACCAACTCCTGAACCCAGAGAACCTTGCAAATACTCGCCAACGCCGCTGATGATTCCAAGTGCCAGAGACCTCAACCAGGACAACTTTGATGAAAGGAAGCAAGCGCCAATCGTCACCTGGACACCCAAAGTCGAGCCGGAGACCGAGTCATCAGAGGAAGAGCGCTACGAAAGAGCCACAGCGGCGAGAACCTCTCCCGACAGCTTCAGGGACGAAATGAACAACGCGCATGCGCAAACACATGCAGACAACTACAGAGGCCATGAAGAACAGAGAGAACCGTTCAGACTGATTGCAAGCATTCCTACACCATTCTGCAACTTTCAACATTTACAAGATCATGGACAGCCTCCAGTTGTAAGTAATGCAACGAATAATATTGGGAACTTGCCTAATGATTTCCCAAAATTGAGAATAGACGGTATTAATTTACAAGAATGGTGTCAACAACTTCAGGTTGTTTTCCTAAAAGAGAATTTATTATTTTTTATAACTAACCCTCCCAAAAAACCTTGGACTCTAAAATTGGACTGCCTCCATCACAGAGCATTCTACTTATTAATATCTAGCATATCTCCTGCTATGTATCATAGTATTAAGCATAATCTGACTGTCTCAGAAATAATTCATTGCATGTTTAAATTGTTTCATAGTGAAAGTGTAGCAACTACAACGAGAATGTCTAAAGATTTCTTCTCAACCAGGATAAAACCTGGGACTACTGTAAGTGAACATTTAATATCACTAAACAAAATCAGAGCAGAACTTCATTTAAGGGAAGAAATAATATCAGACCAAACAATGAAAAGTGTTATCATTAATTCATTAGACTCATCATGGGATAACTACATATCACATTTAGACACAATTAATTTGGGATACCTATCCATAGAGAACTTATCGAATAGACTAATAGCTGAGGATAATTTTAGAAGAAGCCGCAGAAGTACATACATGGAACATAGACAGACTAAGAGAGTAGTATTTCAAGAAAAACATAGAGAATCAATTGAATGTTCTAATTGTGGATCCAAAGAACATTGTAGAAGAGATTGTCCTAAGTTTCTTAGAGAAAGACAAAAACAAGACTATAGAAACAGATATCACAACAGACAATCATCTATTGATAGATACAGGTATAGACACTCACCAAATTTTAGAGAACATAGAGGGGGCAGAGATAACTCAAGAGATAGGAAGTCTGGATCATTAAACGGATTAGATAAATAAACATACCATAACCAACAAACAAAATTCAAAAGATAATGCTTGGCTCATTGATTCTGGGGCAACTAATCACACAACACATGACAAGAAAATACTATCTTCCTTCATAGAAGATAAATTTGTAATCAAGGTAGCCAATCAAGAAGAAGTCCAA
Source organism: Arizona elegans (assembly GCA_022577455.1). Taxonomy (NCBI): domain Eukaryota; kingdom Metazoa; phylum Chordata; class Lepidosauria; order Squamata; family Colubridae; genus Arizona; species Arizona elegans. The sequence continues at coordinate 60,493,157 of JAKOOJ010000005.1, read as the reverse complement.
GTTATTGGAAAAGGAAGTGTAAATTTACCCGGTCTAGGGAAAATAGAGGGGGTATTATTAATACCCGAAATACCTCATAACATACTTAGTGTAATAAAGCTAAGCAGGGACTCTGACATAAATATAGTGTTCTCAAAGGGAAAAGCAACTCTAGAGAAAAACAAAACAAATTTAGGTAATGTGATTATCAAAGGAGGCCTACCATATTTAATTACAGAAGAAAAATGGCTACACAACATTGATTCAAACATGGAAAATGGCATTAACATAGAGAATGAAAACATCAGTAATAGTGACAATGAGGAACATGAAACAAATCATAGTCACGAAAATACATCTATTGGTGATACACTCAATAACAAAAAACCAACAATTGGAAAACCAATTCATGATGAATGTGCACATATATTACATAGAAAATTAGGACATGCTAGCTTTCCTGTAATACAGAAAATGATTGAACATGCTAAAGGTGTTAAAATAAAAAATTGTAAAAATTATTTGGAATGTTCAGTATATAAATCCTCAAAACTCAGAACTAACCCCAGACCAAAAAAAGCAACAAGATCATCTAATCACACTTTTGACCTGGTACATATGGACCTAGTTGGCCCATTAACCCCATCAATCACATATAGAAAACGGTATTTTCTTACTATTGTAGATGACTATAGTCATTATGGATTTGTCTATACTTTAAAACACAAAGATGAAACATTTCAAAGATTTAAAGAAATTTACAAACGTGTAGAAACACAACACAATATTAAAATAAAACAAATCATGACAGACAGGGGATCTGAATTCATGTCAAAAGAATTCTCCCAATGGCTAAAAGACAAAGGAATGTTACACTTTACATCTAGCCCATTTTCTGCATTCCAAAATGGAGTGGTAGAACGAAAAAACTCGACACTACAAACCATGATTAGATGTACATTAGAAGATGCTGGCTTAGGAAAACAATTCTGGTCAGAAGCCTTATTATATTCCAATTATACTCTAAACAGAACCTGGTTTAGTGTTATAAACAAAACACCATATGAATAATGTACGATAAAAAACCTAAAATAACCCACATGCACATATTTGGAGTTACAGCAGATGTACACATACCAAAACAATTGAGACGTAAAGGAGATATCGTATCCAGAAGACTTAGATTCATGGGATATGAAACAGGTACAAAAGGATACAGATTTATTGATAATAATAACAAATTCATAGTTTCTAGAACAGCTGTATTTCATGAACAGGCCAATTGGTCTAAGATACATCTTAATGAAATATTTCCCATCACAAAGACAGACATTAAAAACCAAGATAGAATAGAAAAGGAAGAGCATAATCACCCCAGAATAAAAACAGATTCATTAACTAAAAAGGAAGCAAGATATTTACACGATAACGATAGTAAACCAGAAAAAGCAATTAAGAGTAACCGAAATCAAGTACCAAGCAAATATAAGGACTACGTAATGTATACAAATAATGAAGCATCAACACCCAACACATATGAGGAAGTATTAAAACTTCCCATTGAAAAAAGAAAAAAATGGGAATTAGCTATGGCCAAAGAAATGGACAGTTTACGAGAATTAAATGTATTCACACCAACACCTGCACCAAAGGACAAAACAATTATAGGCACCAGGTGGATATTCAAAATTAAAAATCTGGAAGAAGGCAACACATTATATAAAGCTAGATTAGTTGCACAGGGTTATGCTCAAAAGTATCCTGAGGATTATACAGATACATATTCTCCCACTGTAAGGACTGAAAGTGTTAAGACAGCTTTAGTTATAGCCTCCGCACTTAATCTTGATGTCTTTCAATATGACATACAAACTGCATACTTACACGCAAAGCTTGATAAAGAGATATATGTAAGAGCCCCTCATAGTCAATATACAAATAGGAATGAAACTTGGTTATTGAACAAAAGTTTGTACGGACTAAAACAATCCGGCAAACGTTGGTATGAATGTTTGGTCAATGTACTCAAAACTATGAATTTCAATGCTACAACTGCAGACAATTGTTTCTTTGTCAAAAAGGATGGTGATTCACTAGAATTTGTGTTAATTTATGTGGATGACATTTTATATATTGGTAAACATAAAGAGAAAAGAGATACATTTGTAACGAAACTGAATGAACATTTTTCTTTGAAATCACTAGGAAAAGTAAATAAATATCTTGGAGTTCAAATCAGCAAGACAAAAATGGGATTTAAATTATCTCAAAAAGATAAAATTATAGAACTCCTGAATAAATGTAATTTAAATGATGCAAAGCCTTGTGATACTCCAATGCAAGCTGATTTTTTAAGGAACATGAATGAGTCATCCCCTGAATTTAAAGATAATACACTTTACAGATCAGTTATTGGTTCCCTTTTGTATATATCTAATTGGACTAGACCTGATATTGCTCTACCCCTTAATTTATTATCTAGATACGTTAGTAAACCCTTAATGTATCATTGGGAAGCCATTAAACGAATACTAAGATATCTGAAGCACAGCTTAGACTTCTGTCTACTGTTGGAACCCAACAATTAATGAACCCATTCTCACTTGTTACGCTGATGCAGATTGGGCAGGTGACACTAAGTGCAGAAAAAGCTCTTCAGGCTATGTATTTTTTCTTAACAATTGTCCAGTTTACTGGTATACTGGGAAACAAGATCTAGTAGCCACATCAACTACTGAGGCAGAATATGTTTGTTTGTCTAAAGCCTCTAATAATCTTGTATGGTTTAATGATTTGTTATCAGATGTCTGGAAGAGCCCTTCATTACCTTTTATTATACATGAAGATAACAAAGCTGCTATAGAGATATCTAGGTCTGATGCTATTGGTCAAAGATCTAGACATATAGATATTAAATTCAAACATGTAAGACAATTATCTGGATTCATTAAAGCTATTCATTGCGAAACCTCAGAACAAATAGCTGACATACTGACTAAGCCTTTGCAATCAAAACAACACAAATATTTAACTTCAAAACTACAAGTTTTATATTGTTCTGAATCTGAGTGTAATTACTGTTGTATGTCGAATCGGCATTTAGAGGGGGATTTGTCACGAGTAAATGCCTTATTCTCAAATGGAGATAATATATGTTCATAGAACATCAGGGATTAATCCACCCTTCCTTTCTTAATGTATTCATATGTAACCACTCCTACCTATAACTCCGCCTTATTGTTATAAAAAGGGGATGTACACACCTTCTACTCGCTTCTATCTGCAATCATTCAGAGAATATAGAATGCCTACTGTAAATAAATAGTACTTTGTTTTGAATACTTTGTTCCTGATCATTTATTGAGTCTGATCCTCAAATTTATGCAATAGTTTCCTCTCATTTTGTCATACAACTTTCCATTACACCATCTAAGGAATTTTTTGGACGCATGTCTTTTGCTGTCCCAAATAAAGAAAGTTCAAACTAGCCCAAGTGACAGCCCACTATCTGGGAGCACTCATATCACCAACATATCATTTGGAAAGCCTGAAAGTTTGTGCATGACATTTTTTTTTTCCAATCTGATGGCAGAACTGACCAGAGCAATATTAGCTTCCACTGAAGGAAGGGTGATATGCAGATTCCCACTGCCCAATTCTGTCATATCACATTATTAAGGAAAACACTTACGGTATTAGTTGCTTTCCTTGCCTGCCAAGTGAGTGTGGGAATGCTTTATTTTATTTTTCACATTTCTGTATTGTCCATATCCATCAAAGAGTTGATGAGAAGGGGAAATGCAAGCTCCAATCAGTGCCTTTTATTAAATCCGTAAAAGCACCATCACTCACTTAACAAATGGGCTGCCAGGTTAGAGCAAATTATGCCCCCAGACTTCTATGTTGCCTCACAGAGAGGGGAAAGCACATTACAGTGAGCATTTGGATGAGACCTGAATCAGATTGTACACTTACAGTGTTGGCTTTATTTCATTTCATGGGGAAGAACATAATCACAAGGGGCAACCTTTGTTGCAAGATGAGGAATGACATGGCGATAAAAACTTTTAGGTAAATGTCTTCACACATCTATAAAGTAGAAGTAGAATTATAAGTGCTAGTCACATCTCCCTGACATCAATGCATCTGCCTGCCTAGAACAACATTGTTCCAAAAATATAAGAGTGCAATCCACCTGCACATACATCTAGTACTTATTTCAGCCCATTTTGAAATGAGTAGGATTGAGATTTAATCTTTTTCTGGCTCAGGACTCCTTCCACTTCAGTGACATCATGAAATTGCTAGTTATGTTCTTTGCGGTCCCCAGGAAGAATTGAAAAGGTAAAGAAGATTGTCCAAAAAAACAAAAAAAAAAACAAAAAAAAAACAAAAAAAAGTAAAAAGTAGAACCACAATTTATACATATAGGATTTTTTTCCCATGCATGGTTCTAAATTGAAGGAAGGAACCTTGTTGTACTACATTCTCACTTTCTCCTCAAACTGACATGCATAATATGGAAGCCAGTTTCCTGAACACAGAAACCCAACCCCTAGCATAGAGGAGTTAGAATTAGGATTCTTGATTTATTAGTCCTATCTGGGATAAGACTTTTCTTATTGAATAAAAAGAGAGGCTTCCTTCCCTGAAGTCTATGGTCTAAACTTTGAAACAAGAGATGCAAAGAAAAGAAGTAAGCAGACAAATCTTATGCTTAGACTTTGGTTTGGCTCTGAGTTTTGGCTTCAGTTACAGATTGGCAGTGTTCAATAGGTTTATTTTTACTGTATAAAACCACATTGTAGTTATTGCTTTACTGTGGTTATTTAAATAAACACAATCAATCATTCATGCAACAAAGCAATCACAATCCTGTTTAGTTCAATGGGAACTCAGATACCAGGGTATCTGAACTCTGGATCTCTGCCAAAGTATAAAGCTCCTTTTATGGGAGAGCACACTCAAGAAGCAAGATTCATACAACCTTTCTCTAATTAGTTTTAACCCCAGGATAAGGGTTTTAGAGTACAGAATCTTCAAAACTGAGATAGACAACTGCCAAATCTCTCTTTCTCTCTCTTTTTTTTTATTTTAGAATTCGTTAAGATAGGAGTCACATTCTCCCAAAATATTTGGATGATGTATTAAGGATCCATTTATTAAATAAGCCTGTAACAAGATGCATCATCTGCCAGTTTTCTCTCTCTCCTTTTCTTTCTTTCTTTTTTCTTTCTTCCTTTTTTCTTTCTTTCTTTCTTTCTTTCTTTCTTTCTTTCTTTCTTTCTTTCTTTCTTTCTTTCTTTGCCTCAGAATCACTTGCACAGAAAAGGTGAGTCTTGATTGAGGAGACAATTAAAACTAGAGTTAAACAAGTCTAGATTGTAAATTGGAAATGAATTCATTTAAACTCATATAGCATAGAGTTCACGTCTATTTTAGATTGTGTCATTAATTATTTATTTAGAGTAACCTTTTTCTGTCTTGAAGTAGTCAGTTGAATTTCTCATTGCTTCTGACTCTAAGGCAAAATGAAATTGCATTATTTTGCCACTTTCTTCCCAACTATTACCAACACAGCATCCCCTGCAGGTATGAATCTAATTTATTTGTTTTTTAAGAGAGTGACACACAAAGAAAGATGTTTGGAACTCTTAATAAGAATTTGATAAGTCTCAAGTGCTTTATTGCTCCTCTGTGTCTCACAGCTTGCCAGAGTTTTAAGGAAGTGGTTTTAAAAATGATGCTGAAAACTTGTTCAGCATTTAAGGTGCCTAAAAATATCTACGTATCAGTTGTACATTTTTCAGTATTACTACAGTTTCTGTTCCAGTTCTGTATTTGTGTATGAATGAGTTACACTGCTCCTCCCATTATCTTGCCTTTGACTTAGGGATCAACTAGATGAGATTGAAATAGGCTCTTCTAATCAGCAGCGCAGCTTGATCAAGAGTTATTTCCCCAACAATAAAAAAAATGAGAATATATAAAATCTTTCCAATTTGTCCAATTAAGCGTCTATAAAAATTAGTAGCCTGGAAATGTCTAAGCTTTCCGATTTCACCAACCTTCCATCTGGATGTTGATTACTTTCAAAAGTGTCATTACCACAAACATTAGAAACTCATGTTCCTAACAGCAATACATTTTTTAATGTGCATTTTTAAAATCACAGGAGGGACATCTATTAATAGGTGAGAGGGGTTACTTTGTTCAGAAACATATTTGTGCAAATTACAGATGAGTATCATCTGCAAAGAAACTAACACAGATACAATGTAAAGGACACTTATCATTCAACTACAGAAACAATGATCTACAGTACCATCAGTGGTGGGTTGCCCCCGATTCGCACCGGTTCTAATAACCGGTAGTAAAACTGGTGGGAGGCTCCGCCCACTGTCCCTGGTGTGACAAAAATGTTTCTGCGCATGCACAGAAGAGCGTGCGCGAGCAAAGCTCACGTGCACACGCAGCCCAGTTACTAACCGGTAGTAAAGGTAAGTAGAACCCACCCCTGAGTACCATAAATAGATTAGGACTTCATTGTTTTTCATTCTGAAGACACATTTTACTCCTTTACACTTTCCAATGGGTTTTTTAAAAAATGTATTATAAATATTATAAAGTAATGGGGTTCTTTTTGCCTTCAGGATTAACCTATATTGCAGTGAAAGATGATAAATGATGTGTGTATGTTTATATGTGCATATTGACAAACTAGATTTAGATTTAGATTCCAAACCATACATTTCAACACTTCTCACATATTCATTAGATTGAAACAATTAAACTGCTGCTGGACATTTATGATTGCAGAGAATAAATGGATGTGATTCAGATCCACTGCTATGGAAACTTTTTATAGTTTTTCTTTCTCAAACATATTGTTTCTATTACATTATCAGTCCCATAAGTGCATGTTATCAACTGTAAATGAAATCTGGTTCTTGTTTTTGGTATGAAGTTCAAGATTGAAAAACTAATCACAATGATGTTGTAAGAACTATCTAGAAGTGCATGTGCCCAGCTTTATCATTACTTACAAAATACAAACTTTAAAATAATGTTTACTCAAACATTTCTGTTCATCTCTGTTATATTGATTGCTTTCTCTGATTATAGCAGAAGTTATTGTGAAATCGGTTTCCTCTCTCCACCAAGCTTTTGGTTGCAAAAACATGATTAGCATTTATGAAAATAATGAATGTGTGTATACTACAAACATGTGTTGCTTTTTCACCATGGCAAATATATGAAGCTTTTTTTTAAAAAAAAATCTCTCTTAATGAATGGACAGTATTAATAATGCAATAAATATTTTACATTGTTTGCACATGTTTAATGAGAGTCTGTATGTTTATATCAAAGAGATTATGAGAAATGTAACAAAAGCAGTTTTAACTCATCAATATTTCAGGATTAATACAGAAATTTCCTAGAATGACAAATCAACAATTTTGCAGCTATTTTGCCTTTCCCTTTTAATGGACTTGTTGCAAAAACTAAAGAGATGGAACAATAGATATAAAATAAAGATGTCATCTGGATTACCCCTCAAAAATATCTTTGAATAAAACAGAGCTATTGCACATGGAAAACTTCATTTGGAAAATTAGTAATAATTGCACAGCTTGGTCATTACTTAATTTAGAAATAATGCATACATCGTTCAAGCTGCAACATGAACCTTCTGAAATTCCACTTAGGTTTCTTGGAGTTTGTGCAAATATTTTTCAAACAAAGAGAAGTTACTCTTTTATAATAGCTGCAGTATTGTTAAGAACTATTATGAACAAGAATAAAAGCTCTTACAAGTCCAGGTATTCAATCATTTCAGAATCAAACTGGAGCCACTAGTTTTATTATATATTGTAATAATTAGGGGAATCACAATTAACACAAGGCTATGATAGATAAATGTTATCATTCCTCCAATAGGTTTTCATAAATCACAAACTGGCTTCAAAAGCAATGGATTAGAGGTGTGTGTGATGGAGGAAAGGTATTTCAAATCAGAACAAACAAATGGTGGCTCAAACATTTGGCTGAACCCAAACTTAGAACATCATGGTTGATCCCAAACAAAATACAAAAGTGGATCTTACAAGGGATGTAGGACAAGGCTGATGTATATCTCCCTCTATCCATATGTGTGGCATCTGTGCCAGCTCAGCCAACAATCTTTGTTAGAGTTTGCAGAAATCCAACCAGCACACAAGTAAATAATTCAGCAGGATTCATGTATAAAAGAAACTTCTTCATATACAGTAATATAAAGCATGATGCATGTATACAATACCCATGCAGCAGAACTCAGAATCCAGAAGCACAGAATCCAGAAGCACAGAAGCAATAATAATCCTTATATATAATATACAGTGCAGTCAAGCTAAGCCAGGCTCCAAGCCGTCTCCCTTGGGTCACAACAGATCCTGTTTCTTTAGTCACCAAACAGTTCCCATTGGCTGACTTGCTGTTATGGCTATCCCACCTCATAATTTCTTACACACTGACAATCTTCCCAGCACCTTCCTTTTGTTATCCTTAGTTGCCACCATGCTTGAATGCAAGTATCCTGCCGGGACTTCCTTTGAGCTTCACGGTGATTTCCTTTCCCTGACTTTTCCTTAGCCATTACAAGTCTTCAATTTATGACCACCATTGAGCCCAAAATTTCTGTTGTTAAGCGAGTTTTGCCCCATTTTATGATCTTTCTTTCCACAGCTGTTAAGTGAATCGCTGCAGTTGATAAGTTAGTAACTGGATTGTTAAGTGAACCTGGCTTCCCCATTGACTTTACTTGTTAAAAGATCACAAAAGGGTATCATGTGACCTTGGGACACAGCAGCAGTCATAAATATGAACCAGTTGCCAAGTATCTGAATTTTGATCACATGATCGTGGGGATGCTTCAAAGGTCATAACTGTGAAAAACAGGAATAAGTCACATTTTTCAGTGCCGTTGTAACTTTGAACAGTCACTAAACAAACTGTTGTAAGTTGAGAACTGACTGTATTGTGCCCTTATCAGAGACAGATTTGTTTCCACCCAATGCCTGATTGTTGGAAAGTTATGCTGGGGTACTTAAAGAATGAAACTTAGTCGATACTATGATTATTTATCTGCCATCTGTTGTTGGCATTGCTGTTTACAATGTCTCGGTCTATTTTAAAAGATCATAATTTTAGTTCTGGAGTAGTGGATTGTCCGCAGAATTGAAAGTGACTCATATCAGAATGGTTAGTCAGGTAACAGCCTCATAGCCCTGGGACTTCCCAAAGCGAGAATTGTAATACAGCAACAGGTGTTTTTAACACTTAAGTTCTACTTTTAATATTCTGATATGCTGTACTGCAGCAAATATCATATGTGTTCTGGATGATAACTTAGAAATATTTCAGACTTTCGGCATTTAATTGTACTTTCTAGATATTATTAATACTTTCTTCTCTATACTATACCTTCCCACATTCTGATTTTTATTCTTTTATGAGGGCAAATTCTTTTATGTTGAATTTGCTGGTCACTGACAATAATGTATATATAATCAGTTGCCTTGGCTGTGGATCACTGAACATGGTGAATTCAACTAATTCCTCCAGACTTCCCTCAAATTATCTTAGTGCTTCCCTTCCCTTACTTTCCCATAGCCATATACTGCCACCGAGGGCTATTATTTGTTCATACTTTTCTATCTGAAACTAGCTCTGCTTGACTTGTTACTGGTCTGGGTCCAGATCAAGACCCATGTGGATCAAAGCCCAGACAGAATACAAATATTTCAGTTTACCTAGAAGTGACTATTCCAAATGGTACTGCTTCATTCTTTTCAGAAAGGAGAGTTCTTGTCCTTTGATTTCCGAATCTATCCTAAGTCCTGGAATTCTCTAGGGTCCCCCGTTCAGTTTCTATCCAGACCCACCTTTGTTTAGTTACTACTACCAGGTGAGACGTTTTAATGTCCATAATTTTTTTTAGAAAAATTAAGAATCCAGAAGTATTTTTGATTCAGAAATATAATAGTCAAAAGAGAGTAGATCTTACATACAGTATATGGATTGACTATAGGTGCCTTTGACATGAAGATGATATAGAAGATAAGAAAGCCATAATTTCTATCTGATGGATTTTAGTGTAACAAGTTTTGTTATTAAGAGCCATGGTGGTGCAGTGGTTAAAATACAGTAGTGCAGAAGAAGTATTCTGACTGCCGGCTGCCAGCAGTTTGACAGTTTGATTCTCACCGGCTCAACATATACTTATATATACGTACATATATAATAATCAAAGTATGCTGCATTTGACATAATGCAGCATACATTATGTGATAAGTATGTGTTGGCAATCAATTGCACAACTATCAGTAAACACACATCCTTTTCTCTATCGCATGATAGTGTAAGTTTCAAATTAAACCAATCCCAATTTTTTTTTAAAAGGTCACAGAATGCCTTGTCATTTTGAGAAATTGAATTGTTTTATTATAAATTATTCCAAATCTTGGAAAAGCAGTATTTTATCCATTCATTTTTAAGCTGCACATTGAGTGAATACCAAAGTTGTACTTTCAGAATCAAATGCTTGAAGGTGAAACTCTTTGAATTTCTAGACACCAAGAGAAAAATTAATTTTAATTTAGAGGTTTATGCCAGTTTTCTAGACACTCTTTTATGCACCCTCAAATTGCCATTCATGTTTCATGCCTTTTTTTTTTTTTCTCCAAAATCAGCAATCTCTTGGTTTATGTGCCAAGACACATTCAGCTCAATAGTCAGGAGGGTTGTCATGAGCTTGAAATCTGTACTGGCATTCACAAATGAAACACTTGCCAGATGAGCTAAATCTTGGCCAGCTGGTTGGCACCTTCAGTAGAATAGCTTGTCCTTTACCTTTTTCTGTAAGTTGAGCTCCACAAAGGATCTCAAAAAAACTATGTGAGAGAAATGTTTACACTACTACAATAACAATGATATTAATTGAAGAAGTTTTCCCATATGCTTTATATAGTTAATAAATGAAATAATGAAATGTTCTTTTCAGTGAATTCTTATTACTATTCAACTATCATATTTATGTCCTACAATTAATCTTATTTCATGTGATGACCTGATATTTATTCATATCTTCGGGAAACAATTTATTGCTTTGCGGTTTTGACTGATTACAATTTAGATTAAGCCCTGGCTTGTCAACTTCACCTTTAGAAAGACTTATATTTGTAAAAAAAATAATAATGGATAATTCAGTACATTTCTGAGAAATGTGTCTGAAGTTACTTTAGCATTAGTCCAAAAAATGTTTTAAAAAAATAATTTTTAGAAAAAAACCTGGGGAGAGAAGAAAAAGGTCATTTTTGGGGAGGGACCATCATAGGAATTAGTGAAAATTTCTCCAGGACACCAGAGTGGGTCTAGCTAAAGAATTGAGTTTGTCACTGATATTGTCTTTCAACACAGATGTTGATCTCTTCAGTGTAATGAGGTTGAATGGGCTGTCAGAATAATCTTGGGAAATGGGAGAAAGAACTATAACCTTAAAAAATGGTCCAATAACAGAAATCTGAGTCTCTGTCTGGCCTTCCTGACATATGTCCTACATGTTGAAATAGAATAAAGTAGGAACTGCAGCAAGATACACAAGAGGATCAGATCCAATAATTATTCTGGGCCTTTGTATCCTTCTCTCTTCTAACACTATTTGCACCTTAGCTTCCTGAATTTGATATAAAGACTCTGTTGCTTGTCAACAAAAAAAATCAATTGAATTAGTTTCTCTGCGAGTGATTGGTACCCAGCCCTTGGTTTTCTTTTGAGAGACAAGTCTGCCTTGGTTGGTGACATTCCCTGTGATCGCAACATCCAAATCATCAACATCAAATGGGCTGTCCCTTTGGGGGGAAGGCACTAAGAGGGTGAACAAAGATGTGGGCCACTGTTGGTCTGTGTATGGAGGGATTGAGTTTGCTTTCAATTGGACAGCTGTGGTACAGTATATTGGGATTGGTCTTGGGTGAAAGCAAAGAGTAACTGGGAAGGTAGCTGTGGTCCCAGTTAGGCTTTTGGTGAGAGGTAGGGCATTGAGAAGTAGCCAAAATGAAAACTAGGTGCCATTTCAGCAGATGCCTAGTGAATGATAAGTCATTAAGAGCTTTGGGAGCTTTCCCACTTGGACGTTGGACTGAAGGAATTCTTTGTGTATATAGTTACATCTTTTTAAAGGATATCATTTAAAAACTGACCTGTTAAATTATATATTGTAATAGGTCAGTATGTGGAGGAGTAAGGAGTTCTGCATCTATGAAACTTGATATCACAATTATTGTATTAATGGGAAGTGGCAGACCTTGTATTAAGAAGTCAAGAGGTACAAATTTAATTAATAAATAAGTTTTTCCAAAATAGTACACAGATTAACTGCAGGATCTTAAAAGTAAACTGGATGGATAGAATACAGGGAGAAGAAGACCCTAACTGAAACCTGATATCACATAGCACGAGGTCCATTTGAAAGTTCATGCTATCTTGATATGGTGCCAATTTTGTTTGCATGCTATTTTCTTCAGAAGTTTATTATATACTGCTGATTGTTTGATTTACTGGAAGGCTGATTTATAAACCAATCTTCTCCCAAAGTTTTAGTACGGAACAGTCACATTTTGGGTTGTTGTTGTTGTTGTTGTTATATTTCAAATATATTTCTATATATTTCTTATATTATGGCTGGTTTACATATAGAATCAGCAGTAATTAATTGTGTTATTTAAGTGGACCAGTAGACATGTGTGGTATCAGAGGGTGTTGACCGGCTGCTTGACATAGTAGCTTTCAAGACATCATTGGAACCCTATTCAACTTGGCTTTTAGTTTCCAGTTAGATAGTGTCAGACACATCTTAGATAACATCATAAATGCCTCTTTGGTGGAAAAAACAATGCCTCCTAAGGTAATTATTAGTCACCTTCTAGAGAAATTGCCCTGGATTCTTCAGAGATGAAGAATAATTGGCCAGTTTCTAATCCATTCTATGCGTGATTTGCACTTTTGTCAGTCTTTGTTGACCTCTGACAATATCTTTGTTAACTCCTAACAAAACCTGGACTAGTCTCTGCAGTTTTCCTGGCAAGATTTTCAGAAGTGGTTTGCCATTGCATTCTTCCTAGGTCTGAAAGAGAGTGACTGGCCCAAGGACACCCAGCTGGCTTCATACCTAAACTGGGACTATTTTATTTATTTATTTATTTATTTATTTATTTATTTATTTAATTTATATCCCGCCCTTCTCCCCGAAGGGACTCAGGATGGTGAACAGCCGAGAATTAAAATAACATGCAATATAAAAGTTAAAATAATTAAGAATAAATTAAATTAAACGGCCACCCCAATTTAAAACCCCTAGCAATACAATTAAAAACCCCTAAAATCTATTCAGGCCAGGCCGGCTTGCTGAAATAAAAACGTCTTTAGGGCCTTACGGAAAGTGCGGAGATCTGGAATCAGCCGTATTCTGGGAGGTAGCTCGTTCCAGAGGGCAGGTGCTCCCACAGACTAGACTAGATGTCATTGTCTCCTGTTTCTAGCCTGATGGATTTACCATCACACCAAACTGGCTGGGAAACATTATTTTTAACCATATTCAAATTGGCTTCAAAATGGCTTACATCACTAAGACTACTTTAGCTGACCAAATGGATTAATTCTGCTTGTGAATAAACAAGAGTTCTATTTTGGTGCCCTTTAAAATTTCTCATCATCTCTCAAGGTCTTCTGTATAATCTGAAATTTTTAGTGGTCCAGTTCTGTTCTTATTTTGCACGTTGATTTGAGCTCATACAGCTTGGAGACAGCATCTCATTGAAACAGGAACAATTAAATGGTGTCCCTTGAGACTCTATTCAGTCTAATGTTTTTAAGTATTCACATTATATTCACTAGGGAAAGTAATCAGAAGATATGGAACTGAATGCTATCAGTGTGCTGATAATACTTCATTTTGCAGCCGTATCTCTAGGGATAATGGTTTATCCCCAAATGCTAGTTTGCAATCAGTATGGGTTGGATGACAAATAATAAACTGAACTCAGATTAAATGGAAATGCTTGATGTGAAGCCCATAATTTCAAAGAAATAATAGTTCTGCTGGCCTTGAATGAGGTTACACTATTCCAGAGGTAACAGGTATGCATTTTGGGAGTGCTGTTGAACTCAGAACTCTCTCTCATTTCCTGATTGATGCAAGAACCAGGGATACCTTGTAACAGCTTTGCCTGATAGGCCAATTCCATCACTATGTGGAAGAAAATGTGGTTTAAACACCATAGTGGTGTTGAGACTAATGATCTCCAGACTTAAGTTCTGCAATGTGCTCTATATGGGACTGTTATGTAATTTGGAAATTTCAACTGACACAAAACTCAGTAGCCAAGGTGATATGAAAAGAACACAAAGAGATGAAATCTCTTTAGAATTAAAGGATTATAGCAACTGCTATATTATTCTTGGACAAAATTATATAGTGTTTCACATTATATGTCTTGGGACAAATCTATTTGAGAAAACACTCAGAATAACAGATTTGGAAGGGACCTTGGAGGTCTTCTAGTCCAACCCTATGCTATTTCAGATAAATGGAATTTGTCCAGTCCAATCTTTTCTTAAAACGGCCAGTGTTGGAGCAACCACAACTTCTGGAAGCAACTTGCTCCACTGATTAATTGTTCTAACTGTAAGGAAATTTCTCCTTAGTTCTAGGTTGGTTCTCTCCTGGATTAGCTTCCACCCATTGCTTCTGGTCCTTTCTTAAGGTGCTTTGGAGAATTGGTTGACCCCATTTTCTTTTTTTTTTCCTTTCTTTTTTTTTTAATTTGATTTATATGCCGCCCTTCTCTGGAAACTCAGGGCAGCTTACAATGTGCTAAGCAATAGCCTTCATCCTTTTTTGTATATTTATACAAAGTCAGCTTATTGCCCCCACAATTGGGTCCTCAATTTACCTACCTTAGAAAGGATGGAAGGCTGAGTCAACCTTGAGCCTGGTGAGATTCGAACCTGCAGTAATTGCAGGCAGCTGGTCTTAATAATAGGGTGCTTTAGACCACTGTACTACTGTACAGTGTACAGTGTACTACCAAGTAGTGTACCAGTAGTACACTGTACTACCAAGGCTCCTTTTCTTTGTGGCATATCCAACTGTTCTTCATACATTTAGCCTTCAGTCCCCTAACCATCTTTGTTGTTGCTCTCCTCTGCATTTTCTCTAGAGCCTCAACATCTTTTTTATATGTTGGTGACCAAAACTAGATGCAATATTCCAAGTGTGGTCTTAGCAAGGCATTATAAAGTGGTATTAACACTTTGCATGATCCTGAAGTTCCACTCCTTTCTGTATGAATGTACACTTACTGCGCTCATCCAAGAAGGTTCATTTACAATTAGTAAGAATTCATCTGGGAGCTGCTTGGGATCAAGTCTTCTCTGCTGGCTCCCTAACTTTTTGGAATATCTCTCTTACAGAGACAAGGGTGTTGTGACCCAGGCCCAAGTAGGTATTATCAGACGCAATCAGTTCTAAACAAACAGACTTTATTAGAATAGCTGAGAATTAACTCATTCTCAAACTAATTCAAAACAAATTCTTCATAACACAATTCTTCAGCCTTATCACCAACCTTGGTTTACTGTGGTAAACTGCCAAAGGCTTTTCTTGGCAAAAGTTCAGAAGCAGAAGATGCCAACAAGAAATAAATGCAGGAAGACAAGAAACAAATCTATCAACATTGTTTTCCGACCAAGAGCCCAAGAGTCGTTGCTGGTCTTTTATGTCTTATGGGAGGGGTTGATCATCTCTTGGCCTTACTTCCGAGTTGTCCTTTTTGCTTTAGCTGCTCTTGCCTTCTGGCAGCTCTTCTCATGCGTGCACTAGGAACATGCTCCTCCTGTTCCTCTGCGTCTCTGCTGTCAGCCTCTGGAGGCTCCGGTGTCCGCACATCACTTTCAGATGGCCCTGGGCCCATCTCTGCCTCTGACGCAGAGCCCTTGTCCAGGCCTTCCCAATTCCAGGACTGGCCCATGTTTTTTCTCAGCCTCCTCATTGTCCAACTCTGCTGACAGCTCCACAGGCTACTGGCAGACGACAACAAAGGGGCTGAGCCTTGTCATTCATTTTGAAAACATGTTTTGAACAAGCTTTTTAAACTGCTGATTTAATGGTCAATGTTAATGATAAATTTACACATGTTACTCATTTTTATTTGTTTTACTTGCTGTTTTAACTGTGTTAGTCTTTGATTTTATTGTTTTTATTGTAAGCTGCTGAGATGTGATAGTTTGGTATTCACCCAGAACACTGAAATCAGGATAATAAAACAGATTCCAATTGGGTAAGCGATGATAGGAAAGAAAGTTGTGGATAAGTAGTTTAGGAACATCTGTCCTTCAGTTTTATATAAGACTTTCAACTCTTATAGAATTTGGTGAGTTGTAACACTTAAGAAAACAATCATGAAGCCCTGATCTCAGCAAATTCCATTAAGGATCCAAACATGTTTGGTGTAATCCATTCAATAATTCAAATGAAAATCATCTTTGACATAAAGCAGAAGTTAATACTTTTATATGTATTTTCCATACTGTACAGAAGGGAATGATTCCTTACAATACATACAGTACATATAGATACACAGTACATATAGACTCATACCCCAAGGAGTAAGCAGAAAAAATATATATGCACAAATAAAAATTCTGTTCAATGCCCAGCTTTCTGCATTGTTAAGCAAGCAAAACTCATCTTGGTGATTTCTCCCTTCCAAAAATAGCCTGAAGCTGGAAGAATATGTTTGTATTATTAAATTAATAATGACTGGTTAAAGTTAATTTCTGTAAAATAAAGCATCACATTTACCAAATTAATTGATCCCGGCCTCTGTATATGTATCATTCTTTCTCATATAAATATACAAGTCTATCCATATACATTCAGCATAAAAAACAACAAAAAAGAAGAAAACCAGAAAGAGAGAGTTTAAAAAGAAGCAGAAACCACATTGGGAGGAGACAGGAAGATTTTACTGGTACAGATGATGTCAGGGAAGAGATTACTAAGCAGGGAAAGAATGAGAAAAGAAAAATCCTGCTTAGGCAATAGAAAAAGGATTAAATTTGCAAGGCAAAGAGGGCCTTCCAAAGTACTGATTCAGCTAATCTTCCAAAGCATGGATGCTTTGCTTCAGCAGCCATTTCTACTTTGTGCTAAATTCTTGGTTTTCAGCAGCTTCTTTTGGCTTTATCACCACATGAGATTACAGGAGCAGGGAGGAGAGAAAATGCCTTATCTTTCTATTGGTAAATATGAAATAGGAATCACATTTTATTCTCCTCTCCCAGCAAAATATCTCTCACGAATCAACCACAATCCAGGCAATCTCAGTTTGGCAAATCCAACAGCCCCTTCCCCCCCACCCCCCACCCCGTAACAAAGAAAAGGTACAAGGAGAGAGACAGGTAAGTGAGAAAGGAGCAGAGGCACCAACTCCGAAAGTTACAGGGTTATTACAATGACTAACGGGAACAGAAGGAAATGCAGAGAGAAGAGGAGCCAAGGGACTCCTTGCATTGTCAAATTGATGGAGTAATCCTACTACCGATCTCAATCTTTGCCTTTCTTGAAGCCAGAGGGAATGGCTGCTGCAAAACGAGAGGGTAAAGCACCTTCCAGCTTTCTTGATGAACTGTTTCTCTACTGCTATAAAGGACAGGGCTGAGTAGGTCCTCAAGGAGTGCTTTGTTTCAGTGATGGTTCAATGAAGCACCATAGTGCTTCTGATGGAATCTGGGCAGTGCAGAGACATTGACGTTCCCCTAATCAAAAGTAGCTTCTCTCAATGCAACAGCTATTTGTGTCAAAGCAAAGCAGTGAACAAGGCCGACCTCTGCTGCTCTGTGGAGACTCAACCTATCCTTTTCAAAGCACTTTAACACTTCAGTGTCACACATCTGCACAAGTCCCAGGACATTCCAATCCACAGCAATCCAACCTGGGTCTAGAAAGCAGTTGTTTTCTTTCTTTTTTTTACCCGTATCTGGATCATGCAGATGCAAGTTAAAACTTTCATGCCCATGTGCTGGATGATTCTGCTCAAGAAAAAAACAGTGGTTTGGGATGCTTTGGAGATTGTGGGAAAATTGTACATCATGAAAACTCACAAGGTTCTTTTAGACCGTTCTCTTTTTCTACTAACTTGCAAATATCTGGTTTTCTGCATGCTTCGTAAACGAATAAACCATACTTTAATTTTGTGTGATCCCATTTTACTTCCTAACTGCTAGGTATTTAATCACCCATGTTTGCCATCAAAGCCAGTCGCATCATGAAAAATGCTACCTTCTAAAAAAGAAGCAGCTAATTATACCATAATAATATGGATGGTAGAAATGAAAATTGTATAGATTTTTAGCTACATAAAATGCCTTCAGTTCATATTAATAATCTTCCCAGTTTGCAATAAAGGAGCCTAGCAAAGGTGCGTTGCTATAATAATTAGACCTTGCAACTTAATAAATAAATAAAGGTATATATTACAATGTCAAGATAACTTTACCAATACAAGTATAGTAGAATAACTTAATATTACAAGGGGAGAAACCAGTTACAATGATCCATAATTCATTTTATTATCCTTCTCAAATTAGCTATTATTTTAATCTTCCTTTTACATTAAAAAAATATTACGTGAAAAGCATACACGATTCTACAGAAAACAATTGCTAAAACTGAAATCTAGTTTGCAAACATAAAGAGTTCTTAACTTAAAATCAAATATTTAATGAGTAATGGCTTATAGAATAACCTGTTTACAGGTTTAGCACTTTTTCATGAAAGATGTAGATATTTATGTCCTCAAGTATGAAAAATCTAGTATCAGAGGCCTTAAGATGTCAAGATCTTATTTTTTGAAAAGGTTTAGTTTAGAATGGTAAAGAGGGTACAATTACTTGTTGTATAGGAAAAAAAAAAAGAATGTCAGATATTTCCAAATTAAAGGATGATAAACTATGAGAGAAAAAGGAAATGGCTATGAATTTAATCCAGAATTATTTTTATCACAGAATTCACTATTTAACTTCCCTTCCTTAATGTATATAGGTATAGTTTATCTACAGCCACCTCCTTAATAACTCAGCAATACCACAATTTAGGGCTTTGGATTAAAGATATGGCTTCTAATGGCAAAATGCCCTTGGCGCTTCTGTCAGTATACCTATTGACATCTTAAAGCCACTTTATCTTTTCCTGAGTTTTCACAATTGCTGGTATGTGTCTACAAAAAAAATGATACATATGGTTTAAAGCAGAGGTGTCAAACTGGTGGCCCATTGCCTCACATGTAGGCCACTCTCAGCCCAGCTCCCTGAAGAGGAAAAATGTCACGATATATCACATGGTGGCAATGTGACACCACAATGTGACAGCCGTGATTTAAAGGGTTCCAGTAGGTGCTCCAAATCACTTTGTGCCCTTTGAGCAAAGCAAAATGGAAAATTTACCACGGCCAACTTGTTGTAGTCAACTTGTCTTGGCCCACTCACCTCAACCAATTCATCACAGGACAACTCACTGTGGGACAATTCAAGAAATAAAAAAGTTAAATTAATTTTGACAGAACCATGGCCAATAATAATCAAATAAAGTCAATCCAGAAACATACAATCTGGATTTGTATTTCAATCCAGAGTTACAATATTTTGATGAAACCGTGGTCACCAATAATAAAAGTAACTGAATGAAATGATTAAATTGAATTATGTTGAATTGTCCTACGGCAAGTTAGCCATGGTGAGTTGTCCTAGACCCAGTCCTTGAACAGAAGCTTTAGATTTAGAAATTCCTTAAAAAGAGATTGGTGATGAAGTGAGGATGGATGCCTGGGCCCAGAAAGGATTGGACTAGATGGAGAATTGATGTGATATGGGATACAAACGTTTTGAAAAGGCATCTTCCTCTGGCTCTTCCTATGAGCCACTGAGTGAAGTAGATTAACAGACATATATTATCTGGCCTGTAATTGCCTTGTTTTTGCTGTTCTAGTCAGGCAATAAAATAGGACATTTGTTAATCCCTTGGTAGTCTGAGGATACATGACAGATGAAGTTATTTTGCTCAGTGGATCCCATGATATACAGGCCTGATCTAATTAATCTAGCACCACCAGATATATGCAAGCACCAGATACTTTTAACATATTTTCTATTGTCACAGCTGTTGACTCTATTTGTCATTATATCTATTACTTCCCATTATTTGGTTCATTTAACCTCAGAGCTACCCTATGAGTAAAAGAAGGGACTCTGTCAGGCTCATCTGACAAGCTGCTTAGTGAATATTAAATCGCTAAACAAGGATTTGGACGTATGACTTTGGTAGAACTTGAAAAACTGAGAGGGGTCAGACTTAATTAGAATTAGGGCTGAAAGCCATACCAAAATTTTTTATTTTGTTAAGGATCTAGAAGACAGCAAGCTTTTTTGTTATTGTTTCCAAGAAAATTACATGTATAAGAACAAACCAGGAATTAAAGTTGATTCTAATTAGACTTTCCTTCTCTTCTTCTCCCATGTTTAAACACTACAATGAATGAATTTCCTACTGCTCATTATGACCCCTTTTCAATCTAAGGCAGTTGAGAGATAGCTGCAAACTGCAGTACCAACAGAACTGGACGGCATCAGGTATCTGGAACAGAAAAAAGAATTTATGGAAGAGTAGCCAAGCATATGCCTTCAAGATATTTAACTTCCACCAGCATCCACCAGCAAAGATATTTACAAAAAGTTGTGGAACTTGTAGTCCATTGGTCCCTTATCCTTGGCCTGTTGAAATACAATTCCATGTGAACGAGAACTATGAAGCAACAGAATTCTTGACTGAACAAATAGATTTAGTCTTCAGATTGTCAGATGATAAATTATAGACCAAAAATAAAATAAAAATGATTTTGTATTCTCTCCACCCCAGAAAAAGGTGCTATCTTGTTGTAACAGATAAGTTATGCATTTTGAAAGGGGAGTGGAAATCCCATAATAGTATCCTAGAGGTCAAATTATTCAGTTGGTTGGTAAGACTGTTTGACTGCATATGAATCTGTTTCCAATAAGAATGAAATATGGAATCAATGATTTACAAATATGTAAATCAGCCTTTACAGTCTCTGCAAAAATGTCTCTCCAATGGCTCTTTCACAACACTTTTATTTCCACTGCTCAAGACCTCACAACGTTGTTTGAATTCACCCTGCAATCATCTTCAATTTTTTCAAATGATTGCATTGATTCCACATTTGGCAAGGACTTATTTCTTTATGTAGTGTAGGTGGCATTGAATTAGCAAGTATATGGACAAATGCCTGCCCTCTTTATGTATCCATCTTGATAATTTGTAGCTCTTCCAAGTATCATCCTGATTCCATTCATTCACTTATCTACTATCCTTCCCTTCTATTTCAACTATAGCTACCCAAGGTTATTTTCTGTAGCTCATAACTTGCTTATATCTCATACCCAAAGCAGGTTAATTACTGCCAGTTGATCTTGTAATCTTCATTCAGGATCAACTGACTGGCTTTTGTTGGGGTATGTGCTACCTTAGCAGCTACAACTTAAAACTACATATCTTCTTTCAGTTATTCTGTCTCACTTTCAACACGTCATCCCTGGAAAAGCCATTGCTTTAACCACATCCTTACCTTTTATAATTTTCTAAATTTTAGTATTCCTAGATTTTATCAATAATAAGTTTACCAAATAAGTTGGTTTGCATTATCTTTGTCTTAATATTGAACAATGTATGATATAATATACATACATTGTATAATATCATACAATGTATAAGGTATGAGAAGGAACTTCAAAACAGGACGTGGTATTCCACAATTCCTCCTTACCTCAAACACATTTTTCCTGCTATCATGTGTTTACTTTACGGGTCCAGTAAAAACACAATTTATTTAGGCAGCACCAATGGTTACAGGCTACATTCCCAAACCTACTGTGAAGTTTTTTTGCCTTGAAAAATACAATACAACATTCCCCCAGAACAAACTGAGTGACCATTACATTTCTTATCAATAAGAGCAATATCTATCCTTACTAATAGTAAATATGTAAAGCAATCATCTCAAATCCATATATAAAAATTCTTTTACACATTGAAAAACATACCTCATCATTTCTTCTACCATTTCCTAACCATCCCTTTTAACCATGAGCATAAATTTGCTCAATATAAAGAATGGCAAGATAGAGGATTTTATAGAACTAGAAGTTTTAATTATAGATGGCAATCCTGTGAGTTCTGAATTTATTTTGGAAAAGGGATGGATGGAAGTACCACCTGGTTTCCAGTGAATTTAGTTCAATCATTCCTTTATAAAATATTTAGGATATATCAAGTCATTATACTTTAAAAATATTTGAAGAACAGATATCTATATCATTTAACAGCAAGAGAATTTCATCAGTTTCATGTAAAACTCTTAATTCAAAGTACTTTTTTTTCTGAACATCTTTTTTTAAAGATGTTAAAAAAACCTCGGAAGAAATTATCCAGATTGTGAACTTGACAAACATCTCTTGAAAGAATGAGCAAACTTATTTTAACAAGTCATCAAGAATTAACAATAAGGGTAGGTGTTATTATATTCTGCTAAAATTATACCACATAAATTGCAATCTTTCTCATCTGGGCTTGTAAACAAATTAGTATGTATTACTATCTTTGCTGTAGTGTTCAATTAGTCATTCCTTTTTGCTGAAAATTTTTGAAGATAGTGAAGAAATCACCCTATTAATCTTCACAATGAGTTCTGCAGTCGGTTTATTCTGAATTTTTTAATGCATGTAAATTGAAGCAACATATGAAATTTTATTTATTTTATTTTATTTTGAATTTGTATACCGCCCTTCTCCCTGAGGACTCAGGGCGGTGAACAGCCAAGTAAAAACATCAAATATAAATATTAAAATACAATTAAAAAGACATATATAAATTTGGCCCCATTAATTAAAAACGATAAACAAAACAATTAAAAACATTTTAAAAAGTGTTAGGCCAGCCCGGCTTGCTGGAAAAAGAAGGTTTTAAGGGCACGGTGGAAGGCACCGAGGTCTTGGATTCTCCTTATCTCTGGGGGCAGCTGATTCTAGAGGGTAGGTGCCCCCACAGAGAAGGCCCTCCCCCTGGGGGTCACCAGTCTACATTGTAGACTCTCTGTGGGAGCACACAGGTCGATGGGAGGCCGTCGGTAGCAGCAGGCGGTCTCGAAGATAACTAGGTCCTATGCCATGGAGCGCTTTAAAGGTGATAACCACCTGAAACCTAGGACCTGAAATTAATTCAGGTCCTAGGTTTCTTATTGAAAAACACCAGAAAACTAAAGTACATATTTTATTAAGTCACTAGTATTTAAAAGAGCTTTGAAAAATTCTATAGTGTAACGCAAATTCAATGAAATTTTGTCCCTATTTATTGTCCATATTGACTAAAATGTTTTCCCTTGTAAATTGCCCTTGCCTTACAAATGTTACAAGAAAACATAATTGTCCTCAAGTGCCTATCACCCAAAGTGTGTGAAAAATAATGCTGAATCAGCAGAGATATAATAGCAGTTCTTGCAATTTCTTGGGAAAGTAATGACTAATTAATCCCAAGAAAACTATACATGCTAGTTCAGGGGACCTTCTGGCCTTTGGTAATAGCTAGTAATCTGCAGCAAGCATTGGTTATAGACTGCACTTAAATTACTTTTCCTTCATTATCTTAAACTACTTGATCTGTAGCCTGGGTTAGGAAATCATGGTAAATCAAAGTGTAATATTATTATGTGCTGAACGCAAGCTACATGTTCTCTGGCAGATTAGTTTACTATGGGGCCAGCAGAATGGTCCTGTTCACGGTTATTGCGTTCTACATTTTCTAGTATGAATTCACCAATGATTATCCTTTCTTTAAGTATCCATTTCCTGAGTCTAGATGCCAAGTCGGACATTTTATGTTCAGATATTTTCATACTTAAATGGAAGGGGAAGTAATGGAGCAAGATGGCAAAATGAAAGGACCTAATAAGCACTTCAGTGGACCTCTGATTTCTTATCAATTAATTTCTTTTCCTCTTACCACTATCAGACTCTAAATTCAAGCAAATATGACTAATTTTTAATTAAAATTCATGTTCAAAATTCTGGGAAAGACTCTGAGAGTTACAGTACATATTTCCCCAGAAGTGCAGAAGATCCTTTCTCTGGACAGGAGAAAATTCACAGAATATGCTGCCAGATGAGGTAAGATTTTGATTCTTAGTGGACTTAAATAAATGTACTCTAGTGATAGTTTTATCTTTAGGTAAAAAAAAAAAAATCCTTCATTAAAAACTTCTTTTTAAAAGTTTTGTAAGTTTTAGAGCCATTCCCAGCTTTCAGCACACAATTTTCAACTTGGTTTTAGAGACTTTAAGGAAAGAAAAACTAGGACTGCCAAAGTATCTCTGTTTTTTATTCAGTAAATCAGGAGATGTGCAAGCAAGCATATCAAGGGATAGAAAAAGCTTTCATTTAACTGTTTTCATAACACAGTGGTTTTTATAATGCTACCTAAAATCTTCTTGTAAACTCAGAAGTAGATAACCTGTTTAGTTGAAGACCCAGATTATGCAGGTTCTTCCAAATATCTCAGACTGGATCTTTCCTATCTTTTCCAGAATTCTGGAACAACAACTATGCACTTCCAATTTGTCAAGAATTTAAGATATGCTGGCACTTCTGAGTGGAAGAATATACTTTAGAAGAGGGGTCTCCAACCTTGGCAACTTTAAGACTTGTGGACTTCAACTCCCAGAATTCCTCAGCCAACTTTTCTGGCTACGGAATTCTGGGAGTTGAAATCCACAAGTCTTAAAGTTGCCAAGGTTGGATACCCCTGCTTTAGAATACACTATCCACTAGACTAAGCCTGGTTTGTGATTGGTCAGTTCCTCTCAGTCCATTTCTATCTTTCCAGGAATTTTGTAAACCTTGATAAAATTCCTAAGTACAGTTTCCAGAGGTCTAAGACTTTCTCCTGGTTGGTACAGTCCTTCACCTCTGGACTCCCTGCTCAGGCTTAATAAGTTTAGTTTAGTTTAAGTTTTATTAAATTTATATACCGCCCTACTCCTGAAGGACTCAGGGCGGTGAACAGGCACAAGATAAAATACAGAAATACAAAAGTTAAAAACAATTTAAAACCAAATTAAATAATATTGGCCCACGACAATTAAAATCCCAATAAATTTAAAACAAATTAAAATTTCAATTTAAAATTTAAAAGAAAGGGGAGAAAAATTAGGCCAGGCCGGCTTGCTGGAATAAGAGGGTTTAAGAGCACGGCAGAAGGTGCGCAGATCCGGGATCCTCCGTATCTCCGGGGGGAGCTCGTTCCAGTAGTGGGTGCCCCCACAGAGAAGGCCCTCCCCCTGGGCCTTTTCTGTACGGGTTGTTGTTTTTTTTCCTCTTTCACCTCCTCCCCCACTCTACTCAGTATTTGGAGTTGTTTTTCATCTTAATTCCTAAATTTGCATAAACTAAATTGATTCAGACATTGACAACAATAACTCCATGACAACAATAAGGCTTGTGGAGAGTCTATGCTACAGAAAGAAAGGGCTCCACAAATTCCTTCTATAGATTCCTTCTGAAGTGTTCGGAAATAACGAGAGGCACAAGCAAGCAAGTGACAACAGCTCTTTAATATACAGTGAGACTTCAGCAAAAACTCAGGGGCTGCAGTCCTCCTTATATACAATCCAGGAGGGACTGTCAGCCAATCAGAAACGTAGGCAGGTTTGAAACTCCCGCTTAAAAGTATCAATACATAACACCCCTCCCTTCCCAGAAGGCACTAATACTCAAAAATTAACATATGTACAGACAAAATCTCGCAGGTGCTTAGGACGAGTTCTCGCCCTAGTTGACCTGTGCAGTTCAGAGTCTGGTGGGGCGTCGAGCTGGTCGGAGGGACTCTTTGTCTCTCCCGGCTCCGCCAATGGAACCTCCTGGATTTTGTCCAGGGCGTGGTTATCCCCGGCTGGGAGTGGCGACTCGCTGGGGCGGCCCTGGAACCAGGGCTTGTCAGCTAAGTATTCTCGCGACCCCGGGCTCGAGTTAGCTGTTTTGGAGAAGTGGTCAGAGTTAGGCTCGGAGATGTCTGAGTTAATGTTCGCCTCGCCTACCACCCTTTTCCTAAGTTGGTCTATGTGGCGCTTCCAGAGTCTATCTACCCCAACGTCCACCGTGTACGATTTTGGGCCTGTTATTCCCACTATGGTTCCTGCAACCCATAGAGGACCGCTGGCATAATTGCGAGCGAACACCGGGGACCCGACCTGAAACTGCCTTAAACCACAGGTCTCTCCCTTAAAGTTTTCGTGCGAGTAGTTAGGGTGAAGCCTGTCTAACACGCACCGGAGCTTCCTCCCCATGAGGAGCTCTGCTGGGCTTCTCCCTGTTGCTGTGCATGGTGATGCATGCTGAACTGCTAGGAATTGATCTATCCTGGCCTGCCAGTCCCCATTGTCTAATCTGGACAGTGCTTCCTTAGCTGTCCTGACAAAACGTTCAGCCAATCCGTTGGAAGCCGGGTGAAATGGAGCTGATAGGGCATGGCGGATTCCCAGGCCGGCCAAGTAACTTTCAAAAAGGGTTGCTGTAAATTGAGGCCCGTTGTCCAATACCAAGGTATCCGGCAGGCCGTGGGTAACAAACAACTTCCTTAGGACCTTGATAACGGCTTCGGCCGTTGTAGATGGCATTAATATAATTTCGAGCCATTTTGAGTAGGCATCCACAACTATTAAAAACGTTTGGCCATGGAACGGGCCGGCAAAATCAATGTGGATCCTCCCCCATGGGCCTTTTGGTTTCTCCCACTCTCGGATGGGCGCTACTGGGGGATCGGGGCGAGACTCCTGGCAGGGTCTGCACTTCCCCACCCACTCGGAAATGACCTGGTCCATGTTGGGCCACCAGACATAGCTGCGGGCTAAACACTTCATCCTAACAATGCCCGGGTGCCCTTCGTGCAGCAACTCCAAAACCCTATCCCGTAGTTTCGTTGGAATTACCACTCTGTCACCCCATAGCAAGCACCCCCCTTGCATAAACAGTTCATTTCGTTTGTTGGCAAACCCTTGGTACTCTTCTCCGACCACCTTGTCCGGCCACCCTTTCAGAACCCAACCCATAACAGTCCGGATAACTGGGTCTCTATTTGATGCTTTCGCCACCTCGCCGGAGGAGATGGGGCCCAAAGTTAACGTGTCCAACAAAAGGACGGAGGCTTCCGGCGTTGGGTTGTCCAGCAGGTCGGGAAGGGGGCAACGGCTAAGGGCATCCGCATGACCCAGGGTCCGCCCAGGTCGATGGACGAGCTGGTACGAGTAGGCCGACAAAAAAATCGCCCATCTAGTCAAACGGGGGGAGAGGGCAGCGGGGGTTGGCCTGTCGCCTGCTAGCAGTCCTAGCAACGGTCTATGATCAGTCACAAGTTCGAATTTTCGGCCATAGAGGTATTCATGGAACTTCTTAACCCCCGCAATCGCAGCCAGAGCCTCTCTGTCCAATTGGCTATAGTTTCGTTCTGTGCTGGACAGGGTACGGGAATAGAAAGCAATGGGCGCCTCTAGGCCGTTCGGCAGTCTATGGCCTAGGACGGCACCAACTCCTACGGGGGAGGCGTCACAGACTAAGACGAGCGGCAGCTCTGCATTGTACTGTATCAGGAAGCTGTCCTCGGATAGGAGTCTTTTCACTGCCTCAAAAGCGGCTGCTTGCGGTTTCCCCCAGACCCATGGTATGTTCTTTCCCAAAAGCTTGTGAAGGGGATCTGCAACCGTGGCTTTATCTTTTAGGAACATAGAGTAAAAATTGAGCAGTCCAAGGAAGGCTTGGAGCTCTGCCTTGGATTTGGGGGCTGGTGCGCTCTTAATAGCTCTCACCTTGCTCTCGGTAGGGTGGATGCCTGTGCCGTCCACCCTGTACCCCAAGAATTCCACAGAGGGAACAGCTATCCTACACTTGTTCCTTTTGAGTCTTAGTCCCGCTTCTCTGAACCTAGACAGGACGTTCCGTACCCTGTCCCCCAGCTGGTGTTCGTCCTGAGCGCTGACTAAGACGTCATCGAAATAGGGCACCACTCCCGGGAGTCCTTGCAACAGGCGCTCCATGGTGCTTTGAAATAAGCCGGGTGCGACGCTCACCCCAAACTGGAGCCTGGTGCATTTAAATGCACCCCTATGAGTTACGATCGTTTGTGCCTCTGCCGTGGCGTCGTCGACTGGTAACTGTTGGTAGGCTTGGGCCAGGTCTAATTTGGCAAAAAATTTTCCGGGCCCCAGGGAGTGTAGTAGATGGTGCACGATCGGCACCGGATAGGCGCTCGGCTGCAAAGCCTTGTTGATCGTGCACTTGTAGTCGGCGCAAATTCTTATTGAGCCGTCGGATTTAACTGGGGTCACTATGGGGGTCTCCCACTTAGCATGGTCAACGGGAACCAACACCCCTTGCTTAATCAGCTTGTCTAATTCCGCATCAATCTTCGGTTTCAATGCGAACGGTACTCGTCTGGCCTTCAGTCTTACTTGGGCTACGTTGGGGTCTAAGTTTAGTGAAATAGGGGTCCCCACATACTTGCCCAACGTGTCCCCGAAGACGTCCTGGAACTCAGACAGGAGGCTGTCTTTCAGGGTTGATCTGGACATCAGGTGGACGCCGGTGAAGCCCATGCCAAGGGCTCGGAACCACCCCATGCCCAGGAGGCTAGGAAGCTGCTTCGTGACGATAGTCAGGGGCAGGTCTCTTTCGTAGTCTCCGTAGGTGACCCGGAACGTGCCCACGCCTTCGAGGGGGACTCGGTTCCCCTGGTAGTCTAGGATGCATAGTCTCTGTTTGGAGAGTTGATCCTTCCGGAACGACGGCAGGAGGGTCTTTAGGGTCGTCCACGACATTATGGAGAGAGCTGATCCGGTGTCGATCTCCATCAAGCACGGCTTTCCGTTGATCTCGACCACCGTGCTGACCTTGTCTTCGATCGCCGTGCTGGCCTGGTCGATGTGTATACTGCGGCCATCTCGCGGTTCAAATTCGCGCCGTTTTTTCGCGCCGCCTTCTCTCGTTGGCTGCTTCTGGCGCACTGATTCCGGTTGGCTGCGGCGCTCACGTGGTTTGTGTCTTCTGGGCAGAATGGCTCTGCAGACTCGCGCCAAGTGCCCTTTTTTCTCGCAGCGCCTGCAAATAGCCTCTCTGTATTTGCAGGACAGTCTATCATGGTGCCCGCCACAGCTGGGACAGCTTCGCCGGGGGCTGCCAGTGTCTTTTCTCTGGTGCTCCGTTCGGAAGACGTCCTCATCCGACTCGGACTCCGAGCTGGATCCGGCGTCTTCTCTGTGCACCGGGGCAGACTTGGGGCTGTCTTTGCTGGTCAGCGGACGCTGCAGCGTTTCAGCGGCCTTTGTGGAGGCTTCATGAACCCTAGCCTCGTCTAGGGCTCCGGCAAGCGTCAAATCAGGCTTGGCGAGCAGACGCCGTTGCAGCCTAATGTCCCGAACACCACAGATCAGTTGCTCAAGCAACGAATCGTCCAAATCTCTGTAGTCGCAATGGGTTGCGGCTTTTCTCAGGCTGGCCATGTACGCGCTGACCGGCTCTCCCTCTCGTTGAACGCGCTGCCTCAGTTGGTATCGCTGCACGAACTTGGAGGGGACGGGAGCATAGTGAGCCCGGAGAGTTGCCATCAGGGTGTCCCAGGAGACTGTTTGAACCGGCGTTGGCTCACACAGTGACTCGGCCATCTCGAACACGTCCGGTCCGCAGTGGCTTAGGAATAGGGCTCTCTTTCGATTAGCCGAGAGGCCCTGCATGTCGCTGGCTTCTAGCGAGCATTCAAACCTCGTTAGGTACGAGACCCATTTTTCGCGGGTCGGATCGAAAGGCTTGGGCGGAACGTAGGCAGACATGTTCAGTATGCCTCCTGTGGTTCGCCTCGTCGCCTAGCTGAAGCTCATGGTCTCACTAGTTGGCTTCTTGTAGCCTCAATTCCAGCCTCGTCGCCAATGAAGTGTTCGGGAATAACGAGAGGCACAAGCAAGCAAGTGACAACAGCTCTTTAATATACAGTGAGACTTCAGCAAAAACTCAGGGGCTGCAGTCCTCCTTATATACAATCCAGGAGGGACTGTCAGCCAATCAGAAATGTAGGCAGGTTTGAAACTCCCGCTTAAAAGTATCAATACATAACACCTTCTACAGATAATTTCCTTCCCATATTGCAGGTTTATTTATAGCTAAAGAGTATTCTATATGTATTTATCAGTACATTTGATAATATGACACAAATCAATGCCATTTGGCAGTAGAATCCACGCAATTATTGTTCTTTTTATTGCTGAAGGAAGGCAGATACTTTGACCTATTTCTAAAAGAATAATTTCACATGAAATGTCTTTGTTATCCAAAGAAATTACAAATTATTACAAATTATTTAGTGTATGAAGAGCTTATGGCTGAATTATAAATCCATTGTTTTTAGGTTGAAGACAGTTTATTAAGCAGCCAAAAAGAAATTTACACATATACCCTAAAGATCAGGGGAATATATTTCTGTTTCCTCATTTATATACTTTGTGAAGAGTGCATAGGTCAAAACAAAAATTTAAGGACCTAACAATGGCAGATTCTGAATTGTCAGCAATGAGTTTTCTCATGACTATCATTATATCTTTTCTGTTACAATACATTCTGCAACATTATCCCTCTCAGCAGACTGTAAGGCATCTCATCCAGCATTATTTATTTAATAAGGGATTTATATGCCGCCCCCATTAAACAATTGTAATTCCCCATTATACCAGCCAGTATTTTAGCATAACATTGTAATAACAATGAAAAATGCCTTTGAATTTATAAACACCTGTCTTCTACTATTTGAAATGTCTTCTTTACTAAATTTGTTTCCTGCATTATATATTTTCACATCATTTCAGTGAAGAATTAAAATAGATCAATTTCCTGATGCAGCATTCCTCGATTTAACACCAATAAAGCTCAGTTGGATAGGTCCTGAATTACAATACAGGAATGCCAAAATTGCTTTCAAGACGGAACAACACATTTTAAAAGTCTTTACATGTCACCATAAATCCTGACAGTGTTTATATATGCTTGATTTTGTGTGTGTATGTGTTTCCTATCCCCATTATTTCAGTGGAAAAGCTTTATGAAGCTGTAGAATATTTTGTATTTGTAAACTGCACTTCTTTGTTGAAAAGGAGACAGGATATGTGTATCTTAATGGCATGATACTTAAAGTTGCCCTGGAACTGGCACCATCATGGTCAGTACAGTATTCTTTCTTAGGCAAATTTGGGGGTCCTATATTGACATGGATTTGCTATTATATGGCATTTTTATATACATCATATAAGCTTTTCTTCTGAAAGCCACACATTCTAATTAAGCCAACACATTCAAGAGAGTACAGATATAGAAAAGCCCTGACGAACAATTACATTCATTAAATAATAATTTAAGAGCAACTAGTGGTGCCTGCCACATTTTGGTAGCTTTGTGTAAGCACAGATAGTTCTCTCATCTGCACAAATGTCTGTTAACATTATTGGATGTTAGGAGATAAGTAAAGTTCACTCCAACTTCACTCAGTTATATGAATTTTCATATTTGCCAGTCTAATAGCAAATATTCAGTCTTGTTTTTCTTTGCATTGTGAATACACATAAGCTTCCCGAATGTATTGACTTCTCTTTGCAACTTATCCTGGCACTGTTGGGAGATTTAAAAGTGATAACTAACAGTGGAAGATATTTGCTTTTCTATATCAATATTTGAAAATATTCTCTATATTTAAAAACTATAACATAAAACTTCTGCTTTCAATGAAAGAATCAGAAATAACTCTGCATTCTGTATTGCTTTTAACATTTAGGTGGTTACTTGTTCATTGTATATGACTGCTAACAAACAAATAACTCTGTGCAGGCTAACAATACATAAAAACTTTATTATAAAATCAATATAAAACAAATCAAAAGTACAATAAGCTTTTAAAAATGATTATTTATGCATGTATTTATTTTACATAAGTTTAATTAGATGGATGCCTAATTCTAAAGTGACTCTAGACGTCTTGCTGTACTTAATTAAAAAGAGAAAAATAAATTAAAAGGAGAATACTGTAAATATATACTGTATGCCTGGGAGAAAACCCATCTCACAGTTTACAGTACTTTACAAAGAGTTTCAGCTTTATAAACAACCTAAACCCAGATACAGCATGAATACAACACCTTTTATAAATCCTTGTAGCGTGGGAGCCAGGCAAATCTCTGGGGAGAATGCAGTTCCAAAAAAGAAGCACCACAAACGTGAAGATGCACTTTGGGGATCCACTAGTTGATGTTAATTAATTGGATGACTTCAGGGCATCCCCATTCTGCCCAATCTTACGGGGTTGACAAAATCTATTGGAAACAGACATTTTCTCCAATAACTAAGCTTATGCCATGAGGGAATTTATAAGTGACAACTAGCATCTTGAATTATACTTGAAAGGCAACGGCAACCAATGCAGCATGATATCAAGTTGACATATCAAGATATAGTCACTAATCAAGAAACTGCCAAAAACACTCCCACCAACACTGAAAGGGCAAGCCCCTGATATATAAACAGAGAGCAAACTCCTTTCCCTTCTAGCACTGATGATGTTATCTATTTGGCTAATGAAATTTCTGCAAGAAAATAAAATAACCAAGCTCAGAGAGTACCTAGGAAGCTACTGCTCTTTCAATCACCTGTAGTTTTTTGGTGCACCAATTCAAGGTCACCACCATGTCAAATGTGTTACTGTAATCTGTTCATTACCTAACTGGGGCATGAGTAGTCAGCTGAAGGGTCTTCATTTCTAGGAATGGGCATACCTGGCAATAACAGAAACCTGTGCAAAGGCTCTCCTTGTCATAGCTACCACCTGTTCTTCAAGCATAGCCATGAGTCCAGAACACTGCTGATCAGTGTTGGAATTCAAACTTTTATACTACCGGTTCTGTGGCTTGGTGGGCGTGGCAGAGGAAAGATACTGCAAAATCTCCATTCCTTCCCCAGCCAGAGGTGGTATTTGCTGGTTCTCTAAGCTACTCAAAATTTCCGCTACTGGTTATCCAGAATCTGTCAGAACCTGCTGAATAGCACCCTGCTGCTGACCTCTCGCTTGGTGAAAGAACTGATGTCAAATCAATATGTTAAATCATTAGTCCTTAGCTGTACATGGTGTGTATATTCTTGATCAAAGCTTTTTAAAAACACCTTTACTCAGACATAATAAACAGTATATGGACCACCATCACCCCAAAAACAGAAACAAGAGAAATTACTGTAGGTCTACATATGACTCTATCTGTGAGTCTCTATCAAAAATGCATGTGTGTGCTGTCTCTCCAAATGTTTATAAAGGAATCAATGCATTTGTTAATCCTATTTTATGCGTAAAATTTGGTGATCATCACAAGTAGAATAAAATGGAAACAAACTATTCTTATATGCCAATAAAATGGTGAGGTAGATTGATTTTCCCCTAGAACCGTGATGATGAACCTATGACGTGGCACACAGAGCCGTCTCTGCGGGTACGTGAGCTGTTGCTCAGCTCAGTTCCACCGCGCATGTGTACGCACCTCCTGCCGGCCAGCTGGTTTTCAGGTCTCTGGTGTGGGGGCGGGGACATGTGGGAGGCACACACGCATGCACCGGGGAGATCATGCGTGCATGGGTGGGGGTGGGGAGCGGAGGGGTTGTGAGCTCATGTGCGGAGGGACATTATATTATGGGTGTGGACATGCACACACATGATCCCCACACACTCCCCACACTTTTGGCACACAACTGCAAAAAGATTAGCCAGCACTGCCCTAGAATATTGCACTTTAATTCTTTTTTTAAAAAAAAAAAACAATCCTGGACTGTTTTTGGACAAGAATATCCAGACGAGGGTTTATCACAGAATTATAAAATTCCATCTCCCATTTATAATCATTCCATTATTGCTAGTGGTCATTATCTCACTGCTGATATCCAAACCCACCTCTTAAAAAAGTTAAAAAAAGCAAAAACCACCAAAGATAATGTTTAGCATATCTGCTTGAACGGAGATTATGTTATTCTGTGTCAGTAAGAAGACAAGCTTAATGAGCTGTAGTATATCCTTTTTTTTTCTTTCAAGAGGTAGGGCAGTGAGATAATGATCAGATTAAACTTTCTGCATTACTGAGACAGCAACCATTCATTATTAACTTTGTGACGGATATAATGCTAATCAGTCAATAATTTCTCCTTTAAGCTTAGCTCCTAATAACTTCAAAGACACATCTGTGTAGTTTCCTTGGCAATTACAATTTTCCACTGCCTTTTTCCAGGATATTCTTCAATTTCCCAATCTAGCCTTGAGCTGAGATTTCCTAGTGATTTGTATATTGGCTACTCAAAAACATTTAACAGGAACAAAGTGAGTTTTAATGATTCATCCAACTGAGTCCATCATTTGCAAGATCATCTTTTTCCCCAAGCTAGAACCTTAATCTACAACTCCACCACAATCAAGGCTCTGTTTTAGGGCCAGATTCAGTATTGTTATGTCCTTATAAGGACATCCGCCCGGATTGGCTGCCAGCCACCGGGCGGGAAAGTTTGAATCCCTGTCAGGGGGCGGTGCGTCTGCCGGAGCGAATATAAGGAGAGCTCCGGCAGCGCACGGCAGTCTTGCTACTGTTGCTGTTTAATAAAGTTACTCATGTAACGAGCTGGTCACGTCTTCATTCCTGCGCCGATCTAACACTGGAGACGAAGGACTAGAGAGAAGAAACGAACCTTGTGGCACCAAGCCAACAAGACCAAGACTCCGGCACCTGGAACCACAGTAGGCATTTCCAAAGGCATGGCATCCGCTGAAGTCACTTTGCCATCCCTTGCTCCTTTCCGCCCAGGGAAGGACAAGTGGAAATCCTACGTGGTCAAATTTCGGCAATACCTGAGAGGCAACAACATCAGGGACGCCGACGATGACCGGAAGAAGGGCATCTTCCTGGCCAACTGCGGCTCCAAAGTCCTCGACATGGCAATCGATCTCGTAGCACCACGAGACATCGAGGAAGTGCCATGGGCAGACCTGCTGCAGATCCTGGAAGACCACTATGCCCCAACGGGAACACCAGTGGCGAACCGTTTCATCTTCCACCAGAGGGATCAGAAGGAAGGTGAGACCATCAAAGAATTCGTGGCCGCCCTACGCCAGATCGCAGCCAGCTGTGAGTTTGACCACGTGGACAACGCCATCGCTGACCGCGTGGTTTTCAGCATGAGGGACAGGGGCCTCCAAAAGAAATTCCTGAGCAGAAAGAAGCTCGTGCTCAAGGATGTGGTGGAGGAAGCCACCGCATCCGAAATCTCGGAGAAAGCAGCCGCCGCAGTAAGCAGAGCAAAGGGAATCCACAAGATTCGCTCCACAGCGCAATCGTCAACAGAGGATTCCACAGCTGGATCCGAATCGGAGGGAGAATCCACCGTCCACAAGGTATCCAGACCCCCAAGGTGAGAAACCGCCCAACGGAACTACAAGGGGGAGCGCTGCGCCAACTGCAGAGGGGACCATGCCAGAGCAACCTGCAAGTGGAGAGATGCGACCTGCCGACGCTGCAGCAGAAGGGGTCACATCGCCGAAGCTTGCAGAGCTGAGGAACCAGCCACAGAGCCCTCCAGCCACCATCCCCGCGAGAATCGGAAGGATTACCAGAGGTCATCCAAACAGTCCTCTGGCCCTTCCAGACGCAGAGACGACGAATTTCCCTGGAGCGGAGCGGTCCACCAGACGACCATCGCACACACGACATCAGACAATGCCACCAAGTTCCACGTGACCATCCACGTGGAGGGAGCACCCTGCAAAATGGAGGTAGACTCGGGCTCGGTCTACTCCATCATGGACTGGCAGCAGTTGAAGCGCCTGCAACCCAGCATCACCAAGCGAGAGCTGAAGCCACTACACTCCAAGCTCGTCGACTTTGGGGGAAAACCCATTGGAGTGTTAGGAAGAGCCAACATCCGAGTCACCTACAAGCAGTTCGAAGGCAAGCTCCCCATCACCGTCGTAAAGGACAGCCGACCGAACCTGCTAGGAGTGGAGTGGTTCAAGCCGCTGGGGCTTTCAATCGAAGGCATCAACCAAATTGGCAGGGACGAACTCGACAACCTCATCGAAGAGTTCAAGGAAGTCTTCGATGGTAAGCTGGGGAAATTTGTGGGGAGGCCAATCTCTTTCAATCTGGATAAGGGAGTCACCCCAATTAGGCTCAAGCCCCGCCGAGTTCCATTCGCCCTGCGGCCGAAAGTAGACGAACAGCTGGATAAGCTGATCGCCCAGGGCGTCCTGGAACTGATCGATCATGCCTCATGGGAGACCCCCATTGTGACCCCACTGAAGCATGATGGGTCTGTGAGCATCTGCGCTGACTACCGTTGTACCATCAACAAGGCGTTGGCACAGAGTGCATACCCAGTCCCAGTAGTGCAACACCTGCTGCATTCCCTGGGATCTGGCTCAATATTCGCTAAACTGGACCTGGCCCAGGCTTACCAGCAATTGCCAGTGGATGAAAAAACGGCGGAGGCACAAACAATTGTCACGCACAGGGGGGCATTCAAATGCAACCGCCTCCAATTTGGAGTCAGCGCTGCCCCCGGCATCTTCCAATCCATGATGGAACGCCTGCTCCAAGGCGTTCCAGGGGTGGTGCCTTACTTCGACGATGTGCTCATCTCCGGGGACTCAAGAGCCCAACTCCTTGAAAGGCTCAGGCTTGTCCTGCAGCGGTTCAAGGCCAAGGGTTTGAGAGTCAGGCGGGACAAGTGCATCATAGGAGTACAGGAAGTCGAGTTCCTGGGCTATCTCATTGATAGCACGGGCATCCACCCCACCAAATCAAAAGTGGAAGCAATCCATGAAGCTCCAAGCCCAAAAAACAAAATGGAGCTTCAGGCATTCCTTGGGTTGCTCAACTTCTATGCAATCTTTCTAAAACAGAAAGCCACAGTTGCTGAGCCACTTCACCGCCTGCTGGGGAAATCGGCATCCTGGAAGTGGGGCCAGGAAGAGGAAGTGGCATTCCGAGCCATTAAAGGACTATTGACGTCCAAAAGCATCCTCATCCAATACAGCGAGACGCTCCCCATCAAGCTGACCTGTGATGCGTCGCCCTACGGGGTGGGGGCAGTCCTCAGCCACGAACTGCCCAACGGCACCGAAGCCCCAATCGCATATTTCTCGAAGACCATGTCCGGAGTAGAACGGAACTACAGTCAGCTGGACAAAGAAGCCCTGGCCATCGTGGCAGGAGTGAAGCGCTTCCACGAATATCTCTATGGAAGACGCTTCACCATAGTCACCGATCACAAGCCACTCCTGGGACTCCTCGCAGGCGACCAACCCACCCCGACCTTCATGTCCCCGCAGATGACGAGATGGGCCATCTTCCTGGCCGGCTACTCCTATAGGCTCGTGCACCAGCCAGGCACAGCCATAGGAAACGCCGACGCACTCAGCAGATGCCCATCGAAGAACCCGGTGGAAGACCCAGCCCCCACGCTCCATCTATTCCACATAGATGACGACGCCAGCTGTCCAGTCTCCTCCGCAGATGTGGCCGCGCACACCCAGAGAGACCCCACCCTCCGCCAAGTAAGGTCCTGGATCCTCAGGGGGTGGCCATCGAAACAGACGGAAGAGAGGTTCAGCCCGTTCACCAGGAAACAGACGGAGCTATCCACCATGAAGGGCTGTCTGCTATGGGGAGACAGGGTGCTGATCCCAAGCACTCTACAACGGCGGACGCTGGAGACACTGCACAACGGGCACCCGGGCATCGTCCGCATGAAGGCCCTGGCACGGAGTTACGTCTGGTGGCCCTCACTGAACAGAGACATCGAACAATGGGTCTCCAGATGTGACCCGTGCCAAGAAGTCCGCCCCGCGCCACCGCAATCTGAAGTCACGAACTGGGAGACCCCCAGCAACCCCTGGTCGAGGGTCCACATCGACTTCGCGGGCCCGATGCAGGGGCGACACCTCCTCATCATGGTAGATGCCTTCTCCAAGTGGCTCGAGGTGATACCCATGGCATCTACCACAACAGAAGCGACGATCCGAGCCCTGCGCCGCCTGTTTGCCACACACGGACTACCGGACGTGCTGGTCTCGGACAACGGCCCCCAGCTCACATCCCTGGCCATGGAGTCCTTCCTGGCAGGACTGGGCATCCGCCATGCCCTCTCCGCTCCGTACAGGCCGGCCGGAAACGGACAAGCGGAACGGATGGTCCGGCTCACAAAAGAAGCCCTCACCAAGATGGGCCCGGGAGACTGGCAAGAACGCATCGATAATTTCCTCCTCACCCAGCACATCATGCCGCATGCCACCACCCACAAGAGCCCGGCCAAACTCCTCATGGGCAGAAGGTTGAGGTCACCCTTGGACCGGCTGCACCCCCAATACAGCCCGGAAGTGACCGCAACCGCCAGCCGGCTGCTTCGCGCTTTCAGCAAAGGAGATTCAGTTTTCGCGCTGAATTTCAACGGCTCTCCTAAGTGGCTGAAAGGGAAGATTGCCAGCACAACCGGCCCCAAATCCTACACCGTCGAGTTGGAAGATGGACCGGTCGTGAGACGTCACATCAACCAACTCCGGAAAAGGTGGGGGGGAGCAAACGAAAACCAGCCTGACGAGGGAGGCCTACAACACCCAGACGGGGTAGGCCTACAACACCCCAGCGAGGTAGACCTACCATACCCAGACGAGGTAGGCCTACCACACCCCTACGAGGCAGAGCAACGCCATCCCAACGAGGTCGGCCCAGCACACTACCAGGCACTGTCACGCCGGCAGTGCAGTGAGGTAGACCGGGGCCAACCGCACGGGGGATGGCAACACCAACCCGGCCAGGTGGGCACCCGGCACAACAGGCCCAGGGACCCCCGACCCAGCCCGCAGGTAGACTGGGACCTGCCCAGAAGGGAAGCACCGCACCCTACCAGTGAAGGCAACCCACGGCAGCCCTACCAGGGAGACCTCAACGCAAGGCGAGTAGACCGGGGACCATCGCAGATGGGCACACCACAGCACATGGGCGAGGGTGGCACATGACTCCCCGGCGAGAGGGACCCCCACCCAACACAAGAAACAACCCGGCAACAACAACCCAACCCGGACGACCCCAACCACCAACGGGCGGTAGACCAGGGACTAGGGGGAAGGGAAAGCCGACAACAACCCGGCCAGGGAGGCCTGCGCCACCCCGGCAGGGGAGACCTCCACCGACCCGAGGAGGTATCCCCACAACGACACCCCGACCAGGTCGACCACCACCAACCCGACGGGGAAGGCCAACGCCTGCCGGGCCAGGGAGACCTGCGCCAACCCTGCAAGGTCGGACACCGCTACCCGAGCCAACACCACCCACAGCGGGCAGACCGGACCCAAGGGCACCGGTCCGAACCACCCTCCAGACCACAGCGGGCCGGGCCGCAGCAGAACCGCAGCCACCGGGAGACCGAGGAGGAGCAAGTGACAGCCGGGGTCTTACCGAGACTCAGACGCTCTTCCCGGGTCGGAACCGAACAGCACCGCCGAGGCGAAAGATCCACAGGCCAGGAGGAAGACCACCAGAACCAGCCATCCAAGGTTTGCGGTCCGGCCGGAGGCGCTGAGGGTGACCCCGCACACTCGCCAGCCGAACCGAGCCCGGTTCCGGGGAAGGATCCAGGAGCCACAGGAACCCCGTCCGTCCAGGGCGGGGACACGGGAGAAATGAGACTGCGCAGGTCAAGTAGGGTGCCTAGGCGTCCTACGTACCTGCAGGACTACGTCACGTTTATTGACGAACACTGAACGTTTTTTTCTTTGGACTAGGGGGGAGGAGTGTTATGTCCTTATAAGGACATCTGCCCGGATTGGCTGCCAGCCACCGGGCGGGAAAGTTTGAATCCCTGTCAGGGGGCGGTGCGTCTGCCGGAGCGAATATAAGGAGAGCTCCGGCAGCGCACGGCAGTCTTGCTACTGTTGCTGTTTAATAAAGTTACTCATGTAACGAGCTGGTCACGTCTTCATTCCTGCGCCGATCTAACAAGTATGCACTCAGCACTCCTATATGGAAAATCTAATAAACTTCCAATTACTAGTCAAACTTGCCCTTGTGGTCATCTATCCTTCACATGCTGTTACTATTCTGAGTATGTTGCCTTTCTTCTATCAGATAAGAAAAATTCTATCACTTATAACATATCCAAATTTTGCAAAACAGCAGATTAGACTCAAACTTCTGTTACCAATTATTCCTCCATTTCTTTGTTAGAAATTATATTTGGGATCTATAATTAGATATTTTGCTTACATTTTATAGGATCCTTTATATTTACATTATCAAATTATTTTAATTTTACAATAAAATCACATAATAACATTCTTTTATTTTTACCCTTTTAAATTTAGCTAGAAATTGCCAAGAACTTTAGTTCTAATATGTGCAATGCTGTAAGCCAGTCGGCCATCTGATGAATGAAATCAAGATATAACTACTGCTTGCTCTACTCTAAGTCTCAAGTAGTATTTTTTTTTTAATTTGATTTATATGCCGCCCTTCTCCGGAGATTGAGGGCGGCTTACAGTGCGTTAAGCAATAGCCTTCACACTTTTGTATATTTATACAAAGTCAGCTTATTGCCCCATAAACTGGGTTCTCAATTTACCTACCTTAGAAAGGATGGAAGGCTGAGTCAACCTTGAGCCTGGCAAGATTCGAACTTACTTTAATTGCAGACAGCTGGTGTTAAATTACAGTGCTTTTGTCTGCAGAGCTATCCAGGCTCTGAGTATTGAGCCAAAATCTTAGATAGTAAATTAGAACAATGTAGAAATAAGGTTATTTTTAAAACTATTATAGCATTTAAGATTCAGTGACTGTACATTGGAACTTGGAACCCCCATAAGCATCTGAGAACATCTGCTGGTGATTGGAAAATAGATTAGCACAAGGTTTTTCTCAAATTTCATTCATTACTTTTAAAAAAATTACTCAAGCATGAAAAAAGCCTTAACTAAGTCTAAGCAAGAGTTATTTCAATCAGCTTCTCAATTCAAATGAAAAACAAGAAAAGCAGTTAGCCTTTACAGAGTTAAGGCTAACTCTGGTTACCATTATAAGTCTGCATCCTTAGTCCATGTTTTGTCATGTGTCTGCTTGATTTAATTTATGTGATTACCAATTTCAAATTCATAACTCTGCGTGGCTAATAGCAATATTCCTCTTGAGATCAGATGTCACCAGCCCTGTTGGAAGTTTAAAAAACTTTGGGGACTGGCATGATTGAATTCCTTCCTACTGTAACTGTATAGCGTGTTCGGCTTGTTCTTTGGCACAGTATGATGTAGGGAAATTGTTATTATGATGATATTTATTATGATATCTTTCTAGCTTTTTCACTATAAGAATGGAATAAGTTACAATTCATAATGGAGGAAATAAAATAAATACAGTTCCACAACATCCTATCAACGTTCAGAAATGGTATCCTCAAGTTGGGAACAATATGGAATTTCCACCTGAAGAAAATTGAAGCAACACCTTGAGAACAAAACTCAGGTAAGCACTCTCTGCTAATCTTATATTGGGCTTTAATGTATGAACAGTTTCCATCTGTACCAGGACTCTGTGTCCAGTTCTTCATTTACACATACCCCCCACAAAACACTGAGGGAAGGAAAATGGGTTGCTACATCCTGGTTGGCCATCAATAGTCTGGCCTGGCCCATTCCATATTTCCAGTCCCATATCAAGCTACTTCCATCTGCCCAATGATTTTCCTAAACTGCCTATTAAGCAACCTTTGTAGGGAGAACTACCAATCTGCCTGGGATTCTTTGACAAGGCATCCAAAGCAGTCACAACTGCTAGCAATTAGGCTCTCAACGCTCACAGTTTAGTGATGTAAATATGAGTTAAGAGAAAGAAAGATAATCTTTCCGGATTCCATTCAAATTCTAATATGCTCCCTAGAGTGAAAAAAATGTAAAACAAATTATTACATGAAGGGCGCACTTTTTTTGTCTAGTCTATCTTTTAGAGTTATTTCTCAAGCAATTTATCTTTGGGATTTTAATTCGTAGTAAAGTAACAAACCATTCCAAAGACATACAAAGCAACATTAAGCTTAAGGGAAAGCAAAACATCAGCCATGTTTATAAACATGTTTGCAACAACTGCAAAATAGCTACAATAAACAAGACTTCTGATTCATGTTGATGGGTTGTTGTTGTTTTTTCACATCCCGATCACATTAAATTGATGCTTTAATTTTCAAAGTCATGAAGTCTAAAAAATGTAATTAGTGAGGCTTCTAGCATTGAGCTGATAATAAAAGGTGGCTTTTATCTGACACAAGCTATACTAATTGTAGTAAAAATAAAAAGTGATAGGATAGATCAATGCGAGGCAATCCATGGCCCAGGTATCACCCATAGTCATAATATTCTTTTTTTAATGATCCTGAAATTCTCTAATCATGATTACTGAAAATTTAAAGCAGTTTCATGCATTTTTATAATAACACAGGAAAACTATAAATGTGAAAATCCCAAAAATAAGGATTATCAGTTTATTTTTTAATTGCCCAAACCTTTTCACCTATTTTAGTTTCACCAACGTCAGAACTCCTCCAGACCTATGTGATGTATACTCACTTTGCAAGACAGAATGTACCATAGTCCTCGACTTACAACATTTCATTTAGTGACCATTCAAAGTTACAATGGCACTGAAAAAAGTGACTTGACCATTTTTCAAATTTATGACCATTGCAGTATTCCCATGATCATGTGATCAAAATTCAGATGCTTGGCAACTGACTCATATTTATGACGGTTGCAGTCCCAGGGTCATGTGATCACTTTTTGCAAACGTTTGACAAGTGAAGACAACAGGAAAGCCAGATTCACTTAACAACTGTGGCAAGAACAGTGACTGAGTGATTTTACAATGTTATCTGTTTTGGGGAGATGAATCAATAAATTTGTAGCTTTGCTATGATTTATTGTAAACCATAACAAAGCTAATATTTTCCTTTAAATGCCAATGGTTCTGCTTACATTTGGAACATTCTCTTCTTTTTCATCCTCGCCTCCCTGAATGAAGTTCAATATTCTATGGCTGAATTGCCTCTTTCCCTAATTTCTTGAATTGCCTTTGCCCTGTTGACAATTTAGCTAGTTATGGGCCATGGGAAAAATATAGAACTTTATTGAACCTATTTTTTATTCCAAACACAGAGAAATTGTCTCCCCTAGAGACTGACAAGAACTTATTAAGACAATTAAATTATTCACCTCAAAATATGACATAGTACTATGTTATGGCGTACTATGTTATGGCATACTATGCTGGCATGCAGCAAAGAAGAGTTTGAGGG
The DNA here is from genome assembly GCA_022577455.1 of Arizona elegans. Lineage (NCBI taxonomy): Eukaryota > Metazoa > Chordata > Lepidosauria > Squamata > Colubridae > Arizona > Arizona elegans. Next base: position 60,449,579 of record JAKOOJ010000005.1, on the reverse strand, counting down.
GTTTTTTAAGTGGGTTTTTAACAAAAATTTTAAGGGGTTCGGGGGGGATTAAGGTGGGTTCTGGGGGAAATCCACCGGGTTCAAGACCAGCCTTAGCGAAGGGCCACGACATTAGGGACATAGAACCGGAGGTCGGGGAGGGGGGTAGAGTTCGATTTGAAGAGGGCTGTTCCATCAGCATAGTGAGTGGGAGGGGCAGATATGGCGGAAGCTGGGGACCATATCATGTTCGGGGAATGCGCACTCGTTATCTCAGAGCGATTGCGCACTCCGGTCCCCAATGCTTTTCTTGTTCCCCAGGTTGTCCAGATTCCCAGGGCCAGAGCCTTCGGCTGATGTTATGCAACGCCAGGTCCGTTGTTAATAAAGCCCCCCTCATCCACGATCTTATTCAGGAGGGGGAGGCAGACCTGGAGGGTATTACGGAGACCTGGTTGGGCCAGGAGGGGGGAGTCCCCCTCGTGGATATGTGCCCACCAGGTTTCCGCGCATTTCATCAGCCGAGGGCTCAGGGCAGGGGCGGGGGGATGGCGGTTATTATAAAGGAAGGTCTGGATCCAAGGGAGACCACTGTTCCACAGATAGCCGGATGTGAGTCCCTCTTTGTGAAGTGGGGTCGTGGAGTACAGATGGGCTTGTTGGTCACGTACCTGGCTCCCTGCCACGTGGCAACGGCCCTGCCTGAGCTGCTTAACGTTATAGCCAAGGTGGCGGTGGACACCCCCAGACTTGTCATCATGGGGGGTTTCAACCTCCCATCTATCGGTGAAACGTCTGAGGTGGCTCGGGAGTTCATGGCTTCCATGACGGCCATGGACCTTACTCAGTTAATTCATGACTCCACTCACACGGAGGGACACACTCTGGACTTAGTTTTTGTCTCTGGTCAGTGGTTGAGTGGCCTTGATATAGGGGATATAGCCATCGAACCCTTGTCATGGTCTGACCACTCGCTCCTTCGACTGGACTTTCTGACCGCTGCACCCCGCCGCAGGGAGGCGGGACCGACCAGGTGGTTCCGCCCCAGGCGCCTGATGGACCCTGATAGGTTCCAGATGGAGCTTGGGCCATTTCCTGAGACTCTGGCTCATGACTCGGCTGAAGACCTGGTGGCCGCCTGGGATAGTGCGGCTGCCGGGGCCTTGGACCGAGTCGTGCCTTTGCGGCCTCTGACCCGGCACCGAACTCACCTAGCTCCTTGGTTCTCCGAGGAGCTTAGGGAGATGAAGCGCCGGAAAAGACGCCTGGAGAGTAGTTGGAGGACCAGCCGCTCCGAATCTGACCGAACACTGGTGAGGTCTCATATTAAGACCTACCTAGTGGCGATAAAAGCGGCAAAAATGAGCTATTTTGCCGCTCTTATCGCGTCATCAGATAATCGCCCAGCCGCCCTGTTTAGGGTGACCCGCTCCCTCCTTCATCTGGAGGTGCGGGATGACCCCTTGCAGGGCCGTGCTGAGGATTTTGTGCAGTATCTGTATGACAAAATCGCTCAGATTCGGGAAGGGCTGGCCTCTGACTGGGTATGTCCGGACGGGATGACTGAGGCAGGTCTTGAGAGTGTTATCTGGGGGGAGTTTGATCCTGTGGCTCCCGAGGACATGGACAGGGTCCTGGGATGGCTGAACGCGACCACATGTTTATTGGACCCGTGTCCCTCCTGGTTGGTACTGGCTTCCCGGGAGGTGACACGAGGCTGGCTCCAGAAGATAGTTAATGCTTCTTTGAGTGAGGGGGTCCTGCCGGCCGCTTTGAAAGAAGCGGTTGTGAGGCCCCTCCTCAAGAAGCCCTCTCTGGATCCGGCTGTTTTGGCTAACTATCGTCCAGTCTCCAACCTTCGCTTCATTGCGAAGGTTGTTGAGAGTGTGGTGGTGCAACAGCTTCCCCGGTACCTGGATGAAGCTGTCTATCTAGACCCGCTCCAGTCCGGCTTCTGGCCTGGGCACAGCACTGAAACGGCATTGGTCGCATTGGTGGATGATCTCTGGAGGGCCCGGGATAGGGGTTGTTCCTCTATCCTGGTCCTGTTAGACCTCTCAGCGGCTTTTGATACCATCGACCATGGTATCATGTTGCACCGGTTGGCGGGGTTGGGGGTGGGAGGCACCATGCTGCGGTGGTTCTCCTCCTACCTCTCTGACCGGTCGCAATCTGTGTTGACAGGGGGGCAACGGTCGACCCCGAGGCACCTTGCTTGTGGGGTGCCACAAGGGTCGGTCCTTTCACCCCTTCTGTTCAACATTTATGTAAAGCCGCTGGGTGAGATCATCCGTGACTTTGGGGTGGAGTTCCATCAGTACGCTGATGACACCCAGCTGTACATCTCCACCCCAGGCCACCCCAATGATGCCCTTGAAGTGATGTCCCAGTGTCTGGAGGCCGTGCGGGCCTGGATGGGGAGAAATAGGCTCCGACTCAACCCCTCCAAGACCGAGTGGCTGTGGCTTCCGGCGTCCCGATATAGCCAGCTGATGCCATCGCTGGCTATTGGGGGTGAATCACTCGCCTCCACGGAGAGGGCTCGTAACTTGGGCGTCCTCCTGGACACACGGCTGTCTTTGGAAGATCATTTGACGGCCGTGGCCAGGGGGGCTTTTTATCAGGTTCGCCTGATACGCCAGTTACGCCCCTTTCTAGATCGGGACTCCCTACGCACAGTCACTCAAGCACTCGTCACTTCCCGCCTGGACTACTGTAACGCTCTCTACATGGGGCTCCCCCTGGGGTGCACCCGGAGGCTCCAGCTGGTCCAGAACGTGGCTGCGCGGGGGATTATGGGGCGACGAGGCGCTCCCATGTGACACCTCTCCTGCGTGAGCTGCACTGGCTCCCAGTGGTCTTCCGGGTGCGCTTCAAGGTGTTGGTGACCACCTTTAAAGCGCTCCATGGCTTAGGGCCGGGGTATTTACGAGACCGCCTTCTGCCACCAATAGCCTCCCACCGGCCAGTACGCTCGCACAGAGTGGGCTTCCTCAGGGTGCCGTCTGCCAGACAATGTCGGCTGGCGACCCCCAGGGGGAGAGCCTTCTCTGTGGCGGCGCCCACCCTTTGGAACAACCTCCCCCCAGAGTTACGTACAATAACAGACCTCCGGATTTTTCGTCGGGCCCTGAAAACCCATTTATTCCAACTAGCTGGGCTGGCTTGAGTCAAATTTTTAAACTATTTTAAATTGGAATTGTTTTTAATTATGGCCAAATTATCTAATTATTTTAATCAGTTTTTAATTTTTCTACGTCTGGTTTTTTACTTTGGCTGTGCACCGCCCTGAGTCCTATATTGGAGAAGGGCGGTATAGAAATTAAAACAAATAAATAAATAAATAAATAAGTTATATTCTCTCTCTCTCTTTCCCTCCCTCCTTCCCTCCCTCTCCTCCCTTCTCTCCACATATTTTAACTGATTGTGACTGCACAAAATATCCCATGGTAAGAGATGGAAACATCCTTTCTATTGGAAAACTCTGAAATATTTATATCTCTTTCTTTTACAGTTTCATGCTTAGAAACAAATTCTGTTCTGCCTTTATTGTTTACATGCCTAAGAGAATATAACATTGTGTCTCTAATGGTTATTCAAATTGCCAAGGCAAGTTTATATTACTGTTGCAAATATTTTGCATTTTCCAGGGTTTTACTCAGGGGTGAAATGCTACCGGTTCACACCGGTTCGGGTAAACCGGTAGTAATAAAAGCTACTAGTTTGTCCGAACCAATATTTCTGATGATCAGCTGTGCCGCGCAATTTATATTCGCTAGAAAGCAGGAAATCCTGCTTTCTAGCGAATCTATATCGCGCGGCACAGCTATTCCTCCCCTCACTGTTCTACTTACCTTCTTAAGCCTCCCTTTTCCATGCGTTTGGCACGTTTGGCGCGCACTGCACATGTGTGCATGCGCATGTGTTTGGTGTGCACTGTGCATGTGTATGCAGCGTACACTTGGTGCGCATGGCGCATGCAAGTGGAGCGAACTGGTGGCAAACTTCAGAAGATTTCACCACTGGTTTTACTGTTAGCTTTTCTTACAATTTAGAGATGGTTGTCTGTTTGCACTCCCCTGTATTTTTGCCGGCCAGCTGATCATACAGTTGTTTCTGATCAGGTTTTTGTTTTGTTTGGTTTTTGCTCCTAACTAATTTCCTTTGTTGGTCCACAACTTGTTCCACACTTTACCTTAATGAGGTATTTGTCTCTGTAGGCCTTAGATGTTGACATTCCAGAGTGTTAGACTTAGAATAACTTTATTGTCATTTTGAATGTACACCAATCGGCATATTTTAAAATGAAATTTTGTGGCATACAGCTCTCAAAGGGTCACCACCTCTAATATACACTACATAAACATGACTAAATACATACATACATACATACATACATACATACATACATACTTATGCATATACCCACATATTTTATATGACACAGAGAAACAACGCAGTCTAGTTCGGATGTATACATGTACATGGTGAGAACTCACAGAATCTGCTAGAAATACTTCGAAACCTCCTCCTAGAGGGGAGCAACAGAATCAGACTGTGAAGCAGGTGAGGTGGGATCTCTAACAATGCTTCAGGCTCTAAGCACATAGATCTTATAAGCAGTATCCTTAATAACTGCTTAATAACGGGAAGTGAGCATCCTGTAAACTTCTTGATTGTCCTTACCACTCTCTGTATGGACTTTCTATCTGAGGCACTGCTGCAACCAAACCAAACAGTGAAGCAATTTGTTAAAACATTCTCAATTGTGCCTCTGTAGAAATTGTGCCTCTGTTACTTTCTCAGACCTCCATACCTATTCTTGAGGCAGATGGTTGGAGCCAATAGGATGCAAAATTGAAAGTCTCAGCCTTCTCACCCTGGACTCAGCTTCTTGCCCTAGGTAAGTGATTTGGTAGTCACTGTGAAAAAGGATCCCATAGCCTTAAAATCCAAACATTTTAAAGTTCCAAGATTTCCCTAATGAATTTTTCAATAAATGTGTGCAGGATTTGACATAATAGATATAACTGTCATTCCAATTTGTCAATGTTGAAGTTTAATTGTCCTAAATTTCAGCACTTTTTTTAAAGCACCTGAAGGGGTTTCTTTGACTCCTGAAAACCACCTGGACAAGTCCCTGTAGTTTTCTTGGCAAGATTTCCAAAGTGGTTGCCATGATTTGCTTCCTAGACCTGAAAGAAAGTGAGTGGCCCAAGGTCACCTAGCTGGCTTTGTGCCTAATGTGGATCTAGAATTTACAATCTCCCAGTTTCTACCCTGGTGTCTTTAAACACTACTGTCCACCAAATTGCCTCTCTGGAGGGATATATAATATGGTAAATGACTGATAAAATTCCAGTTCTCCATAATGATTTATAAGGGTCTAATGTTATTGTTACAGGAGTCACTTCTTTTCCTTTTTAATCTGCTAATGACTCTGCTGCCTGTATCCAGAGAATACATAATGAAACTTACAACTGGAACCAATTATATCCTAGTACACTGAACAATTTGATTCTTCAAGTAGGAACTGAAGTAGAACTGTCTGCATTTTGGCTCTCAAGTGCCACTGAGCTCAATCATCTGTTCAAAGCTGGCATAAATAGTACAGGATCTTATTAATTACAGCTGAAAGATAAAAACTGAAGAGCAAAATGCAGCTGATATTCTAACCTGTTGTTCTTGGTAATGTAACAATGAGTTCTTGCTCCTAACAAATATTTGCAGTGAAAATCTTCATTTATTGTGTTCAAGGGGACTATTAGATCTCCCTGCAGATAGTAATGTTTAATCTCTCCTTGATGTGATGCCTTTGTCTGAGATTGTATTAGAATTAAAACACTGAATATAGCAATGCACTGATCTGATGCAAACTAATGCAAAGAGGGAGTCAGGAGAGTAGATAAAATAACCTGTTCTCCAGCAGCGCTCCGAGAAAGGACATTCAGGTAAGACAACATCTGCTTTCCTTTATTGAGCATGCTGCTGCTATTCCAATATGGATATGTCATGAATCTAAAAAGTGAAACACTAAAGAAGGATCTCTTTTGTTCCCAGATTACTTAACTGTGTTTTCAAGAGTGATTCCAAGACTTTTCTTGCATGTGGTTCATTTTTAAATAATCAAAAACTTTTGAGCACCACCCATAAACCAAAGGATGATAATCCAGTGCGCTATGTTTACATGTCTTTCAAAAACAACATCTGCAGGGTTACAAAATGAATTGTAAATTAAGAAAATATGTAAAATAATTGATAAGATCTCCCAATGCCCTGAGATCAGGGGTGAAATCCAGCAGGTTCCGACAGGTTCTGGAGAACCGGTAGCAGAAATTTTGAGCAATTCAGAGAACCAGTAACAGAAATTTTGAGTAGTTTGGAGAACCAGCAAATACCCCCTCTGGCTGGCCCCAGAATGGGGTGGGAATGGAGATTTTGCAATATCCTTCCCCTGGAGCGGAGTGGGAATGGAGATTTTGCAGTATCCTTCCACTGCCATGCCCACCAAGCCACACCATGCCTACCAAGCCACGCCCACAGAACCAGTAGTAAAAAAAATTGGATTTCATCACTGCTTGAGATGTTGGTGTTTCTACCTAAAAATATGGAGGAAGAGTACCCACTTCTTTCGAGAGTTTGACCAATTAAAAAAATATTTGTGCAAAAACATGGAATGACCTGCCCAATAGATAATCAGTGGTCTCCAGATCATAAATTGGGAATTATTGGTGCATATGCTGTCATTGACAGTTATGCTTATCCCTTCTCTCCTATATAGATGTGAACCCTAGACATTCTACTGATGACACATCAAACAACTGGAGGAATTTCCTATGTTGTTTCTGCCCCACCCTTGGCATTCATTGGCAAGATCATTTCTACAACCAGGAGATCTTGGATCCTACGGAGTTCACCAGCACTGATACTCTGATTATCACAGCCCAGATGCAGTGGGTGGGACAAATCATTAGAATGGATGACCACTGTGTGCCCTGCCATTTGTTTTATGTGAAATTATGACCCAAAAGAGACCTCAAGGCCATCCATACAAATGCTGTGAAGGAAAGCCTATGACACTTCGACTTAGAGAACTTGAAGCTACAATTATTGACAAAGAACTAGAAGCTAGAGCTATTGACAGAACCTGCTGGTAAGCCCTGTGCTATGAAGTCTACACCATAGCAGGTGCCACCGAAAACTGATGGGAAGTCATGAATGGCATCATAGAATAACACCCACAGTTATTATAACAATGGACTTCCAGTTCCCCCATTGTGCTAGACTTTGAACTTAGTTGCTCCAGAGCCACCTCTGTGTCAAACAATGAACTGCACAATGGTGTGTCTTCTTTGACCCAAAGGACCATGAAGTTATCATTTATTTTTCTATACCAACAGAGAGATAGATTAAGGATGAGACCAGTGGTGAAATCCACTTACCTTCGCTACTGGTTCAGGAATGGGAGCATGTGTGTACTACACGCACATGCACTTCTTCTGTGCATGCGCAAAGCATTCTGTGCATGCGCAGAGTTTCAAAAATGGGACGTAATGATGTCTCGGTGGGTGGGCGGAGCCTCTTGCCATCGGCGCTACTGGTTCGCGCAAGCCAGATATATCCGGCCAGATTTCACTGGGGGATAAAACTTTAGAAAATTTCTGATCAGATCTCTTAGTCCTTGTTTAGATGAAAGAGAATTGCTTTGTCTATTTCCCTGACATCCTTCTGTAACACATGAAGCAGGAAATTAGTGCATGATTTTAGCTGAATCCATAACTGGTATAAAAGCTATATTCCGATGTGGACTTTGAATAAAAGGACAGAGATAGAGTTAGAGATAGTCAGAGATAGAGTGTTGTGGCCCCGCCCTCTGAGCCTGTCCCATCGGAGGAAGAAAGCTCCGAGCATGAGGAAGAGGAGTCAGCCAGGCCTCCCTCTCCAGGCCCTTCCCCTCTGGCATTGTCTCAGGTGCCGGCCGAGGGAGAGGAAATCAGTAGGGAGACAGGTAGCTCGGATCAGAGTGACGAAGAAACATCATTCCTGGACGCATGCCTCCGAAGGCGTGATAAACGATTGCAGCAGCTTAGGAGGCGTGCTAGGGATTAGAACTGAGTCACTGGACCACACCCCAGAGACTATATAATAGAGGGTGGTGGTCAGTGATCCTTGTGACGAACAAAGCAAACCTTGAATAGTCACGAAAGCCTCGTCCGGAATTGCTGAGAGAAAGATTTCTTGTTGTCGGACATTTGGACTCTTGAGTATTTAATCTTTCTGTTTTACTGTGAAAATAAAGGCACTTGGCAGACGGTGTGTCTATCGCTGCCAAGTGGGAGATAAAGAAACTGGATGCGTTCCAAAGTGTTTCCTTAACCCTCGGCTGGCTGTGTTTGTGTGTGTGTGGGTACGGGGACAGATCATAGAGATAGATTTGTGTATATAACAAAACATGGAAAGAAAAACAATATCTCCAGTGTTATAAGGCATCAACCGATAACTGTATTCATTCACCAGAAACTCTGACATGCTCTTTAGCGTCTGTTCTTTCATTTCATTTGACAGGAGGTTACTGTGAGGAAAGGATGTGTTGCTATTGTTTGTGAAGTGAAAGCCTGTGCTCTTTAAGCAACATGCCATGATTGATTCTCCTCTAACAAAAATTCCATGTTAAATGCATGTTGTTTATGATAATGACAGTATCAATATGAATATTTTGCATTGCTTAACAAAAAACCTGGACAGACTTTAAACAGGTTGTTCTGATGATTTATGTCTACCATAATTCTACTGAAGTGGACAGCTATCATGTGTGTGAGAGAGAGAGCGGGGAGAGCAGGGGTTAAATGCTCTCGGTTCAGACCGAATTGCCTGATCCAGTAGCAATGGTGGTGGGTGGTTTGGAGAACCGGTAGCAAAAATCCTTGCCCCCCCACCATGCCCAGCTAAGCCATGCGATCATCAGAGGCTTTTTTTTTTCTTTTAAAAGCATTTTTTCTAAAACCTCTTCAGCCAAAGAGGTTGTAGAAAAAATGCTTTTAAAAGATTAAAAAAAACCTCTGATGATCGTGTGGCTCAGCTGGGATTGTCAGAGCCTTTTAAAAGCATTTTTTTTACAACCTCTTCAGCCGAAAAAATGCTTTTAAAAGTAGAAAAAAAAAGTTGGCCACTCAGTCACATTACCCCCACCACCAAGCCACGCCCAGAGAACTGGTAGTAACAGATTTTCCATTTCACCACTGGGGAAGAGGGAGAGAAGTATAGTCTACAAGAACTCATCAGTCTTCTCAGTTTCATGCCAAAATATAAATCCCTTTAAAAATATTTAAAAACAGATATTTTGAGTGCTTGTTAGGGCAGCAGATTGACTTTATCCCAGTAGTGGGTTGCCCCCAGTTCGGACCGGTTCACAAGAACCGGTAGTAAAACTGGCGGGAGGTCTGCCCACTGACCTGGACGTCATCAGGAAGCTTCTGCGCATGCACTGCGAACCGGTAGTAAAGGTAAATAGAATCCAGCCCTGCCCCATCCTGTATTCTTTGCTTAAATGGAAGTTTTCCATTTGATAGAAATCTCATTACTATAGCTAGAAGAAGCTATACCACATAATACAGTATTATACATTATCTATATATTACTATACCTAGAAGATGATGGGAAAAGTGTGATGATAAATGCCCACTGACTGCATCAAGTGAATCAATTGGTGTGAATCTTTATTTGCTGCAATAATATTGGAACTGCACATCCATCTAAAAGACCATTTCTCTGGCTTATTCAGTTCAGTTCTTACAAGCATCTTTGAAACTATCTTAGTTGTCTGTTATATATTCGCTTTATGAATTCTCAACAGAGCAAAGTACCTTGTACAAACATAGGGAACATTTATTCAGTACAATTTGTTACCGTCATGGTGATAAAGCAAGTTATGAACTGCCCCAAGAAATTACCTTTTTTAGTCTAGCGGTTAAGGCACCAGGTTAGAAAGCAAGTGAAAGTGAGTTCAAGTCCTGCCTTAGCCATGAAAGCCAGCTGGGTGACTTTGGACCAGTCAGTCCCTCAGTCCAACCCACGTCACAGGAGTGATTTTGTGGGGAAAATAGGAGGGGGAAGTTGTGTTAGATATGTTCGATGCTGTTGTAAAACTAATAAAGGTTCAAATAAATAAATAAATAAATAAATAAATAAATAAATAAATAAATAAATAAGCTACTTTCCCAAAATGCCTTACAGAGTCTATCATTGTTAATTTAGAATGAATACATATAATTTAAATTAAAATATACTTGATCATATTGGAAGAAACTATGGTCATATATAGAATGTATGTTCTATTCAATAAATACACATATTTTCACCAGAATGGCAATCTCTGTTTCCTGCGCCCACAAAATACTCATACTTCTCAGCCTATTTGGAATGAGAATTATTCTAGTGCTATCAAAAAGCACATCAGGCAAGAACCATGTTGAAATTCAATGCAATCCTCCTGTTATCGTTATCATTTAAGTATCAGGAAGAGATATGAATCCCACCTAATCTCTGGAATGAAAAAGGTGATGAACCAAAAATAGATTAATCATGAACAAGAGCATACAATCCTTGAACAAACAACAAATGCAATGGTGACCTTGCCAGCAGATTTTGAACTATTAAGCATTTTTACAGTTTTGAACTATAAAATATTCTTGTTTGTTGTTTTTTATGATTTACTTTTTAAAGCCTCTAATGGGGCTCTAATAAATACCAGGAAATCCTGCTTTTAAATGATGAGTAGAAAAAGCTAAAAAATAAAAAATTATCACTTTAGTTCACCTATGGAGCACAATCTGTACGCTGATGATACTCAGCTGTACATCTCCACCCCAGACCACCCCAATGATGTCCTTGCAGTGATGTCCCAGTGCCTCGAAGCCGTGCGGATCTGGATGGGGAAAAACAGGTTCCGACTCAACTCTTCCAAGACTGAGTGGCTGTGGATGCCGGCATCCCGATCCAGCCCGCTATACCATCGCTGACTATTGGGGGCGAGTCATTGGCCCCCACGGAGAGGGCTCACAACTTGGGTGTCCTCCTGGACACGCGGCTGTCTTTAGAAAAACATATGACAGCCGTGGCCACGGGAGCTTTCTATCAGGTTCGCCTGATTCGCCAGTTGCGACCCTTTCTAGATCGGGACTCCTTTCGCACAGTCACTCATACACTCATCATTTCCCGTCTGGACTATTGTAATGCTCTCTACATGGGGCTCCCCTTGAAGAGCACTCGGAGGCTCCAACTGGTGGTTCCCAGAGAAAGAGTCTTTCTGTGGGGGCACCTACCCTTTGGAACAGGTTACCCCCAGGGATACGAATGATCCCAGATCTTCGTACTTTCCGTTGAGCACTTAAGAAATTTCTCTTTCACCAAGCTGGGCTGGCATAAATCTCTTATTGTTCTAAATCTTTATGCTGAAAATTCTTAACCAATGAGCCAAATTGGCTTAATCATCTTATATTCATATTTTATATGTACAGTCAGGTCCAGAAATATTGGGACATCAACACAATTCTAACATCTTTGGCTCTATACACCACCACAATGGAGTTGGAATGAAACAAACACAATGTGCGTTAACTGCAGACTGTCAGCTTTAATTTGAGGGTATGTACATCCAACTCAGATGAACAGTGTAGGACTTACAGCAGTTTGCATATATGCCTCCCACTTGTTAAGGGACCAAAAGTAATGGGACAGAATAATAATCATAAATCAAACTTTCCCTTCTTAATACTTGGTTGCAAATCCTTTGCAGTTAATCACAGCCTGAAGTCTGGAATGCATAGACATCACCAGACGCTGGGTTTCATCCCTGGTGATGCTCTGCCAGGCCTTTATTACAACTGTCTTCAGTTCCTGCTTGTTCTTGGGGCATTTTCCCTTCAGTTTTGTCTTCAGCAAGTGAAATGCATGCTCAATGGGATTCAGGTCAGGTGATTGATTTGGCCATTGCATAACATTCCACTTCTGTCCCTTCAAAAACTCTTTGGTTGTTTTTGCAGTATGCTTTGGGTCATTGTCCATCTGCACTGTGAAGTTCCGTCCAATGAGTTCTGCAGCATTTGGCTGAATGTGAGCAGATAATATTGTCCAAAACACTTCAGAATTCATCCTGCTTCTTTTGTCAGCAGTCACATCATCAATAAATACAAGAGAACCAGTTCCATTGGCAGCCATAAATGCCCACGCTATGACACTACCACCACCAAGCTTCACTGATGAGGTGGTATGCTTAGGATCATGAGCAGTTCCTTTCCTTCTCCATACACTTCTCTTCCCATCACTCTAGTACAAGTTGATCTTGGTCTCATCTGTCCATAGGATCTTGTTCCAGAACTGTGAAGGCTTTGTTAGATGTTGTTTGGCAAACTCTAATCTGGCCTTCCTGTTTTTGAAGCTCACCAATGGTTTACATCTTGTGGTGAACCCTCTGTATTCACTCTGGTGAAGTCTTCTCTTGATTGTTGACTTTGACACACATACACCTACCTCCTGGAGAGTGTTCTTGATCTGGACAACTGTTGTGAAGGGTGTTTTCTTCACAAGGGAAAGAATTCTTCGGTCATCCACCACACTTGTTTTCCATGGTCTCCCAGGTCTTTTGGTGTTGCTGAGCTCACCAGTGCATTCCTTCTTTTTGAGAATGTTTCAAACAGTTGTTTTGGCCATGCCTAATGTTCTTGCTATCTCTCTGATGGGTTTGTTTTGTTTCTTCAGCCTAATGATGGCTTGCTTCACTGATAGTGACAGCTCTTTGGATCTCATCTTGAGAGTTGACAGCAATAGATTCCAAATGCAAATAGCACACTTGAAATGAACTCTGGGCCTTTTATCTGCACATTGTAATTGGGGTAATGAGGGAATATCACACACCTGGCCATGGAACAGCTGAGAAGCCAATTGTCCCATTACTTTTGGTCCCTTAACAAGTGGGAGGCACATATACAAACTGCTGTAAGTCCTACACCGTTCACCTGAGTTGGATGTACATACCCTCAAATTAAAGCTGACAGTCTACAGTTAACGCACATTGTGTTTGTTTCATTCCAACTCCATTGTGGTGGTGTATAGAGCCAAAGATGTTAGAATTGTGTTGATGTCCCAATATTTCTGGACCTGACTGTATGTTATGTTAACTGTTCATCGCCCTGAGTCCCTCAGGAGAAGAGCGGTATAAAAATTAAATAAATAAATAAATAAATAAATAAATAAATAAATAAATAAATAAATAAATTGAGAGTGAGAGTTAAAATAATTCTATTCAGAAAAAAAAAAAGGTTCTGAATGCCAAATTAATTTAACTTTCAGATTCGTTGCTTACCTGTTAAAAAATACAATGTGCCAAAGACATTATGCAAGCAGCTCAGCATTATGCTCTTTAAAGTATTCTGTTGAGATAATCAAATTAGTAAATAGTTATTTGGAAATGGTTAAAATAAGCAAAACCTGATTTGTTTAACTTTTTAAGAACAGGCAGAAAAATATGCACATCATATCAAACATGTTCTGAAAAACTCCGGTTGAGTCTGGGCATCGCAAACTATGCCTTATTTTGTCTTAGTGCTTTTCCTCATTAGTGATTTACAACATCACTGGAATATCTTAGCAAGTCCAATTTTACCTCATGTCCCCACAACACAGACTTTATTTATCCCCGAGCTATGATTGACACTGTATCCCATTGTTTAATGTACCAGAAAATACCTGACAGCAGCAAAGAAAAACCGCAAAGGAAAGGGAAGAGAGCAGAAATAATGCATCATTATGTCAGCAGCGCTTCCTAACACCACAGCAAGGGACAGCTTTTACTAAGGATCACCAGTGATGAAAGATCTTCAGAAAGCTTTCAGCCTGAACAATTTCTACAGTCCTTTCTCCTTTATTGTCATGACTACCAAGACATTGCATGTTTTTTTCCATCTTTTGTTTCCTGTTAATCTAGTATAATATGAAACCCTAAGACTTAGTTCATGGTAAATGTTATTTGGTGAAAGAGTTAGCTTCAGACCCCAAGATTTGAAGTGGATGAGTTGCAAATAAAACATCATCAGTATTAACCACACTCTGCTGGATGTGGATGATGTGTCCAGCTCGCTGAGATTAATGAGAAACAGTTCTACTTTGGGAAGAGCACACCATCTAAAGTTCACAATGGTTTATGCCCATTTTGATTACTTTTTCTGTACTGCAACACCTTAAAATCTGACTCCTATAGAGACATAATTGATCAAGACACAACAGAGGCTCAGTTTGAAGAATGAAGACAAATGCAATAAAAGGCAACTTATGAGTGGTGCAGTAGATTTCTTTCAGTTTCACCAATGATTCCTCCTTCCCTGGTGTTGTCCTTCCTCTTGACCATGTCAGTACAAACTGTTTATATTAGATTTATTACCCAATCCTATAAATAATTGTGCTCTTCATCTGCTGAGGACAAGGAAAATGCACTCACAAAATTGCCTCCAAGTAAAAGAAAGATTGTCTAATGCCTTCTCTTGTTCATACGACATAATGTGGTGGTGGTTGAAGTGAACCTGACCCAATTATTTTGAAAGAAAAGGAAAGGAAAGAAGCATGCCTACAAACCAAGAAGCTTGGTCAATTCAGCTAGCTGCTATGTATTTCCTGCAGTTGAATTCCAAAGCCACACTCTGCCTGCTGCCAGTTCCCCCAGCAACACTCCTAGGTCTGACATGTGCTATACAGCAGCGGTCCCCAACCAGGGACTGCTTTCATGGAAGACAATTTTCCCACATACCAGAGGGGCGATGGTGGTTTCAGTTTTGCTTGGTCGCCCACCACTCACCTTCAGCTGCGCAACCCAGTTCCTAACAGACTGCAGACCAATACCAGTCCCTGGCCTGGGGGTTGTGAGACCTCTGTTCTAGTGCCAACTCTAGTGCTTTACTTGGGGACCTTCTCAGAAGGAAGCATCTGGTTGCCATGTTATGTACCCTGAAATTTTCAGATTATTTAAAAGACTCTTCAGATCAAGCTATCAGAAAGAGCAGCAGTCACTTCCGGGTTGGCTCCGCAGCGCCATTGACGGTCTTTTTAGACCGCCGCCCCCGCGATCCCGTTGAGCCGTTCTGACAGCGTTAATCAGCTGTCAAACGGCTTGAAAATCTCCCCTTCGGGAAAAGAAGGGGAGGAGAGCAGGTGGGTGAGGGTAGAGCTCCCCGAAAACCCCTGGATTAATTCCAGGGGTTAGGAGGGCGAGAGCTCCCCGTTCAGCCCACTGAAGCTCCGGATCCGGGGGGACTCTGTTTTTTTTTTACAGAGCTAGGCATTGCGTCCAATTTCTGCTGTCAAACAGAAGATTAAATGATCTCAAAAAAGCAGGCAGAACAGAAGCAGGAGGACAAGCTTTTTGCAAGTATAATACTTAACTCCGGGGATACAATGTTTCTAATTGGATTTTCTGAGCTGGAAGTAAAGATGGCGTTTCTTTGTTGCGATTTTAAAAGTGAAAGTTAGAAAGGAAAGTTTTTGCTAATAGACTCGTGCTCAGAGACTGGCTTTAAGTTGCTGGAATAGATTTTGAAGAGCTGTTTGGGAAAAGATTATTTCGTTTGGTGATTTATAAAGAAATTGCTGAAAGCTGCTCAAAAGGATGGCTTTGACTTTATGATTTTATGGTTGTGGGAAGAAAGAAAATCCTTTAAAAATAAAATGGCTTCTAAGAAAGGAGATCCCGAAAGTGCTGGAAGCTATTTGGAGGTCTCAGAAACACAGTTGTCTGATTTACAGAGTTATAAGGATTTTGATGCAGAATTTACAGAATTTATAAAAGAAGCCATGAATAATCATACTGCAGCTATAAGTAATCAAATAGCAATTCTTAAAGGGACAATAACAGAAATGACTGAGGAGACAAAAACAAGTACGGAGCATGATGACAATTCAGGAGATATTCTGATTGCAGCAGAGAAGGTGGAAGAATCTTCTCAAGAATTTTCGAGCTTATTCTCTGCTCTTTTTGGAAAAATTGATAGAATCTTTCAAAATTATGACTTGGTTTGGAAAAAAGTAGTAAATGACCAGACTTTCGAGGTTTCAGAAGATGAAGGAGATTTGCCAGTGGCATTTATACATTTAATAGAAAAGAAACAACTGGACTTTTTTTCACAAACTCTTGACAAACTTTGGTCCTACAGGCGAAGGAATGAACTGATTTATATAAGCAAGAAGAGGCGATTTGGGGGCTCTAAATCAGAGGAAATTTTCTCAAAAAGGGGACAATCTTTGAAGTTACATCAACCTCAAATTAAAATGAAAAACCTCCTCAAAATAGAATTAGGAGGGATGCAGAAAGACTGGAAAAAATATAAAAAGAAAGCAAGAATGGAAGATTAACCTTTTCTTTTGGCTTTGCAGTTGTTCTACTTATGGTTAAAAATGATTATGTTTTAGGTGTTATAACTACTGAGGGGGAAAAAGTATAAAGTTAAATATTGATTTTTAAATATGATGCATTAATGGTTGAATGTAAGATTAATCTTTTTTGGTTTTTTAGTTTATGTATTAATGGTTAATTATGTTGATGATTATCTTTTAAAATTTTAAAAGTTGGAGGGAGGAATAATGAAGGGGGGAAATTTAGAAATTTAAAAAATGTAGAAATTTAATTAGTGAATACCTAAGGTTTATTTTCTGCTATGAGATTTCAAAATATCTGAATTTTGAGAAAAGTAAGAGGGGGAAAATGTTTTTGCAAATCAATTGAATACTTTACTGATATATTAAGAGAATTTTTAAGGTTTGAATGTTTAATAATTGTTAAAGGTTTTAAAATTCTTAGAGTTATTGGATTATACGCTATTTTGAGTTTATAAGAAGGGAGGTTGATGAAATTATAAAAGGGGAGTTAAGGGGTTTTGGGAGTTATTAAATCTTGCAGTTAGCTAGTTTATTTTAGCGAATGTTTGGTGAAATCTATGCCCTGTTTTTGTTCTGGGAAGTCGGGGTGGGGGGTGGTGAGGAGGGGTTGAAGATTGAGTTTACCAAGGATTGAATTTTTTTTTCTTTTTCTTGATGATAGTTTGAATGAATGTTTATATTGTATACTCGTTTGATCAGAAAATAAAAACTTTTTATTAAAAAAAAAAAAAAGAAAAAGAAAGAGCAGCAGCTGTGCTAGTAGTTCATCCACCACAAAGGAAGGCACTGGGATTGTCAACAGTTCTTTGATGTAGCTCCTAGCCTATATATGGTTAAAGAAAAGGGTAGGAGTAAGTTATTGTGAAAATGCAAAGGCATGGCTAAATACAGTACTCAAATGGTATGGAGAATATGGGTTAGACCTGCTTTTTCTGAGATGCTCCCTTGGTAAAGTAGAAGCATGAGTGGACAGGAAAAAATACAAGATCTGGTCATCATTATAAGTCTTACTCAAAGTAATTGCTTTGAAATCTCATTTCATAGTTCCAACAGATAGTGAAAATTCTATCTTATACATTTAGTCTTATCCATCTGTCATTTTTTCTATATTTTTCTGTTCACTATTCTTATTTATTACAAAATATTGTATAAGAGTTTCATTTATAATTGACATAAGACAAGAAGAATGTAACATTGCTGTTACTTTAAATGTTTTAAACTCAGTTTTTGCAACATATGTAAAAATATAACTATCGATCCAAGCATCAGCTGAAAAACTGGCTGGAGATCTAGTTAGTTTTAAAATGTCAGATATTTGTGAGACATTTAGAAAAAAATTTTTGTGATGTTTGGTCAATGTTACTTTTAACTGGTTAAAACAAAATATTTGCGATTCTAAATTGAAATCCCATACTTATTGCCTACAAGCATTCTTTACATACTGTGCTATATAAATATAATAAATAAATCAATATTTGTGTCTCTGTGTTCAATGCAATGTGCTTTGTATTTAGGGTGACAGGCTAGACACGCAGTTTAGAATGAACTCAGAAAGATGATCAAGGTTATTTTGCCAGAAAATGCCACCAGAAAATTCCAATGATTTGTAGGCTAGACTGGAAAGTAGGGAAAACATGCAACTTTATAAGTATCAAGAATCAACAGGAGTTGAGCTTGATTTCTTTATCCACCATTATTTTATATTATAATATTTTGCTCCATATGATGGTAATCTGCTATTTTTAAAAGCCCATTAATGCTTTTTAAACTAACAAATGATATTAAAAATTGCAATTACTTTCAAACCAAGCATGCTAAGGGTACATGAGTATTTATGCATGTACACAAATGAAGCAGCTGAGTGGTTTTTAGTTATTTCAAAACTACCAACTATGTTATCTTATTACTTTATTAATTTATCAAACAAATTATAAGATTTATTTTAAAATTTCTTAATATAAAATACAAAGTAAAATAAAGACCATAGGAAAAATAGGTAAAGGAAAAAGGGGAAGGGAAAAGATTTGAGGGAAAGAGAAAGGAAAAGAAGGTAGTGACTTCCATCTATTTTTCACTGCAGTAAATTTCATAGCGAAATAATAATATCAACTTTTTACATATATAAGAATACTAGTCATTTCTGTAACAACAACCTATTTAATCATCCCAAAATAAACTCACTCAAAATTTAATTTTTATCTCTTTGGAGCAAAAAACCAGAACTGGTTTCCAGGTGCTCATTATGTTATTTTCCTTAATTAAAAAAGTTAACTTTGCCATCTCTTCCAAATCCATCACTTTTTCAATCCACTCTTCTGTTGTGGAAGTTGATGCTCCTTTTCATCTTTGCACATATAAATTCTCACTGTAGTCAACATATATATAATAACAAAGTTCTGAAAGTTTTGTCCACTTTTTTATCCAAGAATCTTAAAAGAAAACTTCCTGATTTCTATTGTATATTTATTTTGAGAATCTTCTGAATTAAAGAATCTGGCAATGCTTTTCATGAAATTAATCATAGTGAGAAGGAAAATTACTTGTCAGATATGTTCATTTACAAAACCCTGCCTTTTATTTATAAATTCACTTTAAGAAGGTGAATTTTAGGTAAATGGATTTAGGATGGTAGGCGAACAACTGGAAGTACTTGCTTTAATGTCTAGGAAAAGTGCAGCTCAGAGGTGTATTTTTCATGGGCCTAAAGATGCATTTATTCTTTCAATTCTCTATCAAGGGCCAGTTTCCCAGAAACAGCGTGTTTAGCCATTGCAAAAATAAATGTCATTCCTGTTCATTTTAATTTAATTGTAATTATGTAATCATTGTGATTGAATAACTACATAATGGTTGTAGATTTAATCATTTTCCTCTTAGCATCAACAAAAATTATGATTTGAATGAAAAATTGGGGTAGTTCTGGGATCATAATCAAGGGTTAGGAAAAGTCTAGATAGCTTTGGAACCTCAAATTTTATAATTTTGGTGATTATTATTATTAAAAACCTTTTTTTCCTGTAGGGTATCTTCACCATATATGTTAATAGTTACTAAACTCTTTTCTTTCAAAAGATACATTTCTTCTTTAAATTTCTTCTCAAAAGACTCTAAAGTACCTATCGATTTTATATCATTGACTCAGTTTGCTATTCTTGAGCTATGTTACATCAGCCTTGTATTACAGCAAAGTGATTTTAATTTTTATCTAGTTCTATTGGCAGAAAAGTGGAAAAAAGCCAATGGGCAAACAGTCTCAGCAGCAATGTAAGATTATGTCAATTTGTGCAATTGCCATTTGGCAACCAAATCAACAGATATGTAGGCATAGCTGTACTTTACATGATAAACCATTACCATGGAAAGACTGGTCTTATGTAAGTCATACTAGTCTTATGTAAGATGCTCTAGTAAGTTGATTTTCTTCCCTAAGGGGAAAACACTATTCTGTGACAAAACTAATATTTTATTTGTTTTGATTTCTCTCAACTTCGAAAACTAGCCTATTACTTCTAAAGACCATTTCCCATTGGGAATAAAATGATAATAATTTTATATATTCTCTAAGTATGGGAGTAGTCTTATTAAACTGATATAACCATTTGTTACATGGTGTAGTAACATAGATTTCTTTCAGTATAATTTTCCTTATCAGTTGAATGCTGAGCAGATGGAGAGAAGCTGAGGTCAAGTCTTTTATGAATGTATAAGCTGAAATGTTCAAATAATAACTAGATCGCCTCAGTTTTTTTCATATGAAGTCCATCTGTCTCAACAGTTTTTCTTAACACAACAACTTGTTTGATATTCACATTAGAAGCAATCTAATACTATATGTCATGAAATTTTATGGTCTTGTTTACTTCACCTCAGAATGCAGCAGCTGAATCAGTATGGGACGGGGGGGGATATTTTTTTAAAAATTAAAAAGCTACACAGAATAATTCTAATGCTTGAATGACAAAGAAAATAGGGGATAGGAAGTTGTAGAAGAAAATCCTACAGCTGGGTCCTTACACTGATGGCAATGTTTACAATAATTTAAGAAGAAGAGTTCTGCAAATATTCCCCACATTTATAGAAATTTGGAACCCATCAATAATCATGGAGGACCTGTTAATATTCAAAATTATCGATATTTTGTATGCTGCACTGTGGTCACTTATAGCAAAATAATATATTAATGAAATGATAAAAATGCACATTTTTTATACTTCTACATATATATTTCTATACATTTGGAAATTTTAAAAAATGCTTTAAAAAGGAGGTTTCACACTTATTTAAATTTAACTAAAAATGAAGGCACACATCTGGAAGCTTCTGTCTACCTATGGCTCTTAGAAATCTTTGGTTTTGTATCACAGACAAAAGACCCTCCCTCAGTGTGTACCGTAAATTAAAAAGGAAATACAGGTGATCCTTTTTTAATGATCAGTTGTTCAGTGACCATTCAAACTCATGATGGTACTGATTAAGTGGTACAATCCTCATACTTACAACAGTTGCATTATCCTGCAGTCACAGGATTGCCATTTGTGACCTTCTGTGCTGGCTTCCTACAAGGAAAGTCAATGAGGAAGCCAGCAGGAAGTTGCAAATGATAATCAGGTGATGTCACGTTTATCTATGTTGTAGGATTTGCTTAACAATGGCATTTGGAAGTGCCAGAATTTGCATTGTTAAGGGAAACAGTCATGTCACGTCAAATTTTATGACTGCATTACTTCAGCAATAATAATTCCAGGCCCAACTACCACTGTTTAAGTAAGGACTACACTTGTGGGGAATAATATAAAATATATCAAATTACATACAACTAAGGCAAATTAAAGCAAACTTTTTTTTTTTGTGCAGGCAATTACTTTGGAATTTTTTCTCCCTAGCATTTTATTGTGAATTTTGCCCTGACACTAGGAATCACATCCTAATGGTACAATTCTGTACAATAGTGAATTAATATATCAGTGAAAGTTGTGAGTTTTCTAACTAGGGAGGTTTTTAAGAAGGGGTTGAACAGCTAATCTTTCTGGGTGTTGTAATTTGTTTTCTTACATATTACAGGCAGTGGGAGTAGATGATCCTTATGGACCCTTCCAATATTACAACTCCATGATTCTATTATGCCTAAAATGCAAAAGGATCCAATCCTGCCACCACCCAAAACAAAGCATAAGAACGTCACAAGGGAAAAACAATTTATAATATAAAGTTTAGACAGTAAAAGTCTTTGCTTGCTGTAAAATGACATCAATGTACGTGCTAAGCAAACATCCCTGGGGGGGAATAATTATATCATCAGCCTCATTATATCACTGAAATATAATCCTGTATGATTAAATGATCAAAAAAGATTTGTTATTACTGCTATTCATGGCATGATCTTAAAAGAGGAAGTAGCTTTTATAGTTTCCCCTCCCTCATCTTCTTCATCCTCAAGCTATATAGACAGGTAAGAAATTAAATATTATGAACAGATTTGATATTTGGTAGCCAGCAGAAGTAGTTTCATATGAAATACCTATCTTTATCACATTGGCATAAAATGAACAACTCAGGGATGAGAGGAGAAAATACAATGATTAACTTTGTCACCAGCAAATTAAGGTCTGGTTCTGAATTCTGAATTTGTTTATTGCATTCTGCAGTAATTTCAAGGGTATGTTTTCTTCTGCCCCCCCGCCCAAATATTCTATAAAATAAACAGTCTTTACATTTTTATATTGCACTTTAAAAAATTATACTTTTTTGAGAAAATCAATTGTCTAAATAAGCTTTAATTGGATTCTTTAATTATATATATTTTACATATATAAGAGCTGTGGTAGGGCAGTGGTTAAAATACAGTATTTCAGGCTGACTTTGCCCATAACCAGGAGTTCGATTCTCACCCGCTCAAGGTTGACTCAGCCTTCCATCTTTCTGAGGTCGGTAAAATGAGGACCCAGATTTTTGGGGGCCATATGATGACATTAACCCATGCCACACCCATTTGCACTATTCAGGTGACCCTATTCAGGTGAACTGAATAAACTTCTTGGATGAGAAGCAAAACCTGTTAAAGGAAAAACAAAGAAAGACTAGCTGCCTCTTGAAAAATACAGTAGAATTAGTTCATCTAGTTGTTTTCTGTCTAGTTCACTTGGGAAAGATGACACCACCCTTACTATCACAAGGTAGGCCTTAATAGTGTCTATAAATCTGTGTTCAGTTGAGTTCATCCCTGGTTGAGTGCCGGCAACACTTTAGATATCTCATCTCCCACTTTATCTCTGTCAGTTCCTCCATAAATTACGGGGAGGATCCCCAAGAGGGAAAAAGTTGCATTTTATCCAACACCTCAGCTGCCCCCTTATTTCCAGTGACAACCAAAGCTTCAGATGAACAGTGCAGCAGACTAGTAGGAACAACTCCCAGCTTTTTCTGAAACCCATCCAAGTCCATCAGTCACCAGTCTAATTTAATAGGTCAACATTCTCTATAGTGCATAGTGATACTAGAGAATCTCATAGAAATCAAGGCATGATCTGACCATGACAAGAGAGACACCAAAAGTTCCCCCAAGTTCACACCACATAGCCACTGCTCCAACATGAATACTGGATTCAGAGCGTGACCATCACCCTAAGCCAGGCTCTGGATAATGTGGGATGGCTATCATGGTGGCCATGAACTCCCTGGGAATGGGTTACCTCCAATCTCATTCCTAGGAAAGACAGATTGAAGTCTCCCAGAACCATAAGTCTGGGGAACTCCACTGCCAACCCAGATGTGGATTCAAGGTGCTGAGGAAAGTTGCTCCCCTTTTAAGCCCAGCCAGGTCTCACTAATACATGGCACATCAGCCCTCTCATCAACAATGAAATCATAAATGACGGAGACTTTATTGCACACCAGCCATGGATTGCAATAAATTTATCTTTCACAATAAGGGAGTTTGTTTTCAGTCACTGAGTGAGTTTGAAACCAGAGCTCCAAACTAGTAAAACATACAATAAATGAGCATGCAAATATAAATGACTGTCTACCCAACATTTTTTGCACAGTGGAAAATGCTTGATTTCTTTGGGAAAATAGCAAGCATTAGGCAATTAGCTGATCTTGTTAGATGAACTAAATATTATATTTTCCATTCCTTTCCATTTCTTCCAAGGTTGATTTGGCTATCAATCCTATCTCATGTTTGAAAAAGACAAAGAAGGACATCAAAAATTGTTGAAAAGTACATTGTTTTATTATGTATAATCAAAACACATTTCTAGGGTTGCCCAATTCTAGAGCCATTTTGGGTAGCTTTCAAATTAAAAAGAAGACACATTATCAAAGAACAATACTTGCCCAGTTTCTACTGGGGAGGGAGTGTGCAGAAGAACAGGCATTGGGACAGAGAAGGGTCCTGCTAGAAGACATGTCTTCGGAGATGGAATCTGGAATGTACCAACTCTGTCTGATCATATAGGACAGAGGTGTAAAACTCAAGGCCCTGAGCTGGATCCAGCCCATGGGTGGTTAGATCTGGCCCGCGGGCCTGCCCTGAAAACAATGAAGGACTAGCCCACGGTGCCTCTGACAGTGAAAATGAAGCTTGGGAGGGCCTCCCGCAACCCTCCCAAGCTCCATTTTCACTGGCAGAGGGTTGCAGAAGGCCGTTGCAGCCAAAAACGGAGCTCAGGAACCCATTTTCACTGGCAGAGAGCTTGGGCTACCACAGGTGCCCCTGACATGAGTGACATTGAGCTGGCCATGCTCACCTTGGCCACGGCCCTCTCCTCTCCTCCCCCCCGAAGTCAAACACAACCCTGATGCGGCCCTCAATGAAATCGAGTTTGATACCCCTGATATAGGATATGCAGAAATCATGGATCTAGAAGTGTATTGGTAATAAGCAGATATCACACAGCAGAAATGTTATAGGAGCATTATGAGATTTATCTATAGCTATTAGCAGTCTGCATAATGCGTTCTGCATTAATTGTAGCTTCTGAGTGATCTACAAGGACAATACCATATATAGCTCATTGAATAGTCCAAACACAAGGTGACCAGTGATTGTAATAAGGAGATACATTCCAGGAATGGGTACTATTAGCACACAAGATGGATCTGGCCAAAAGCCTTTCTGGCGATCTGCCACTTGTTCCTTGGGCAGGAGATGAAGTTCAGGAAGGCCTCCCAGATTGCTTAACAGTGCCAAATTGGGAAGTGTAGCACATTCAAACCCAAAGGTAGGAAGTCACTCAAACTGGTGGTCCAGGAACTCACAGTCACTATTATTGAATATATATCCTGCCTTTCTCTAAATTATGCTCAGAGTGATTAAACAAATGGAACAGGAGCCGATAAATAATCAAGGTTTTATCTGATGATACTTTTCTCTTTAAAACAGTGCCATTTTCATTTAAATGCTGTTTCCTCATAAATAATCAAGAGAAAAATCTTCTCTGCACAGAATTGCATGAAAGTATTTGCTTGTTTAAAAAACAATATTCTTGTAACTCTTATTGGTAACAGTGGGAAAATATCATCTCATTTGGTTTTGCTCTGTTTGGTACTGTATGCAGCCAAGATTCAATTACTGTATTAATATAACTTTCTTATCAATTTATGAGCACAAAAATTATCTGATGCCACATAATCTGAAAAGATTTAAATTATTGAGTAGCAAAGGTTCTTTTAGGCTGAGTTCAATAAATTATTCCATTTATTTTAAGAGACAATGTTGATGACTGTAGGTCTTGTCAATAGTTTTGCAGTTAAAAATATGTTATCTAGAAAGAAATCATGAAAATCTTCACTTTCTCTTTATTTACATTGAAAAGCAGCAGAGCTTGGATTGTGATGTCACACCCAACATCTTACATATTTTGACATATGCACACCCTTATGTTCTTGCACTCCTTTATGTTTACTAGTATCTGAAAGATAAACATATACTCTTGCATCCCTGTATGTTTATTAATATCTGTTAAGGCAGACAAACATGTTGAGAATTAACCCTGAGCATATCACACACAAAATATATTCCTAGGCTCCTCTCCATCACTTTTACTTAGGATATAGGTATTTCTTTGGGTTCAAAGAAGACATACTGTTGTGAAGTTCATCAGTGGAGCCAGAAGTATCTCTGCAGTCCCAATGTAGAAGTATAGAATCTAGCATAATGGGGGTAGTGGAACACCATAGTTGAAATAACTGTGGGCATCATTCTGATGCCACCCATGGTTTTCTATCAATTTTTGGCAGCACCGGTTTTCAGAACTGGTGTAATCTTTGTAGCACAGGTCTTATCAGAGGGTTCTGTCTACAGCTGAAACTTCTAGTTCCCTTGGTGGATGACACAGTGGCATAAGGTATCACCATTGTAAAGGATCTATCCTAAAATTCAATTATTTAACAGTAGAATCAATTTCATGAATTTCTTTGGGCATCCATAATGTCTCAGGATGGTCCAGAGTCTCCCTGTTCTCCCCCTTCCCCCTACTTATATTATCCCACTTTTTCATTTCATTAAAATACACATTTTTTAGAAACTTCACAACGGAATGGGAGAAAGACAGGCAGGTTTATTTTTTGTTTGTTTGTTTGTTTGTCTATCCAACTCTATCATGAACAATGGCTTCTTGTTATGTGATGCTCTCAGAAATTTAGTCACATTTTGTTTTATATACTCCAGAAATAAATTATCAAAACCATCTAGGAAGGCCTAAGAAAAATAAGTTTTGTGCCAATTAAGTGTCCATTGCTGTTATTTTCAGTTGGCTTCTTTTTGTTTCTTGGATATTCTATTGATTCCCTTGTAAAATTTACTGCAGAGGTTAGTATATTTAAATCCATAACTTTCAAATTGATGTCTTAATAAATTGTCAGAATTACAACAGCTCTTTAAAACATGAACAAGAAATGGATATCAGATAAGCTGCTGTTTTTACAGGGCCAGTTATGTTTGTTCTATTCAAAAATTGGTTCCCATTCATTTTAAGCAAGCCTAAAAACTCAGTATAAGGCTTGATGTAGAGCCTGGATGTTTTAAAAACATAGTCCTTTTGAAGTGCACAGTTGACCCAGAGAGAATGGGGCCAAAAATAAAAATGTTTTATTTTTGTTTTTTGAAGAAGTTTGGAGTGAAATGGATGTGTAAAGCTTTTCTGAAACTAAAGTCTAAAACTCAAAAAGTGAGGTCCAGACTTCATCATCTTTTAGCATGCAGCCTTCAGCATGCTTCCAAAACTAATGTAATTCTCATTGAGGTTTGCTTTGCTGGTGTAGAGCCTCAGTTCATACTTTATGTTCTCTGGACGTTTTCCCCTACAACTCAACTAAGCTGCTGCATTCAAAGGCCATTGGATGTATAATCTAAAATATATGATAGTACAGGTTGCCTAATATTCCTGCAGAAGTACCAAATTGTCCATTGGATACGAAAAATATGCTTTGAAATTAGAAACACTTTGTCTCTACTAGGTGCTAAGGTATAAATAGTATCCAGATCTTTGGTCCGATTCAGATCAAATTCAGGCTCATCTTATTATATTTTTAATAAACCTTTCAAAAAAAAAACTTTCAGAGGAATCTGATCTAATTATGGCTTATAAAACAAGATCTAAACAACTAAGCATATATATTAAATGTAAAAGCATATAACTATTAAATGTTCCTAAACTATATGTTCCAATTAAAAACAAGCAAATAAATAATGTTCTATAAATACTTGACCACAAGATTAAATTTATAAGTGCATTGTTGTTTCATTTCAACCATCTGGAATACAAGTTGTATTTGGGCCATGTAGTAGGTTTCCTATTGATTCCATATTACAGTATTAAGAGATTGCTTAACAACTGGCAAATAATTGGATGAGAAGACTTCAGTCAACTCAAAATAATGATCACAATTCGTATTGAATAAGTCCTTTGAGTGTAATGACTCTTCAATTGTCTAACTAAACTTTACAATCTCCTTTTCCAGACTTGTGATTTTTTTCAGATACATGCAAGGATACGTATTCCATGCAACCACAAACACCAAAATTTTAACCCTTCCCTTTCTATACAATTTCCCTAAAGTACTACAGAAGTGGCAATCAGCAATATAATACTAAAACAGAATTTAATTTTATAAAACTGTGCTTGTGTAAACTTTGAGCTTATGTGTTCCCTCTTCCTAACAGGACTATGAGATCAGAGGCTCCTTCTTCCATGTTCAATTAACTATCTTCAAGTGTATCATCTGAAACATAGGGTGTGCTAAACTTAAATGTGAATGGTTAAAACAAGCTTGTAGCTGTTAAATTCACATTCTGTTCTTCCCCAGCCCTCATTTCTTTCCATTTCAGCAAAACTACAGGACTTACAACAGTTCATTTAGTAACTAAAGTTACTTCACTGAAAAAAGTGACTTACGACTGTTTTTCACACTTACAACAATCGCAGTATCTCCATGGTCAAAATTCAGATGTTTGACAACTGACTCATATTTATGATAGTTGCATTGTCCAAGGATCATGTGATCCCCTTTTGCGACCTTCTGACAAGCAAATGGGGAAGCCAGATCCACTTAAAAGAGTTATTAATTTACCAGCTGTAGTGATTCACTTAAAAACTCACATTCAAATCTTTGTCAGCGCACAACGTATGTATAATGAGATTGGTTGAGCTCCCTCAGTGTACCTCCCCAACACAATACAAGTCACAGTGAAGATAGAAAATACCTAACCCAATAAATCATATTAAAAACCACTAGTCCTATTGTACCAGTGTGAACATGTTACACGTTGCACCGGCCCTGCAAGTCCATCGTACTACGTAGTTATGTTATTTCGCATTCAGGAGTCTGACAGCCCATGGATAAAAACTGTTCTTCAGCCTGTTTGTGTGGCTGGCTAGGCTTTTATATCTCCTTCCCGATGGTAGGAAGATAAAGAAGTGGTGACCAGGGTGTGAGTCATCCCTGAGGATTTTCCTCACTCTTCTAAGGCAGCGAGCTCTAGCAATCTCATCTAGTGGTATCAGGGGACAGCCCACGATGTTTTGTGCTGTGCTCACCACCCTCTGTAATGTTTTTCTATCTGCGGCTGTCAAACCAGCATGCCATACCGTGATGCAATAAGTGAGGACGCTTTCTATTGTGGACCAGTAAAAGGAGGTCATCAGTTATTGTTCCACCCTGTTTTTATGCAAGACCCTAAGGAAATGGAGTCTCTGTTGGGCTTTCCTGGCCACCTGGATTGTGTTGTTTTTCCAGGTGAGGTCTTCGCTGAGTTGGGAGTCCCAGGAATTTAAAGGAGGAAACTCTCTACACAGCCCCCCTTGATATAAAGTGGGGCAGGTTCCTCTCTCTTCCTCCGGAAGTCCAACACCATCTCCTTGGTCTTGTTGATGTTCAGGTGCAGGTTGTTTTTTAAGCACCATGTGGATAGTTTTTGAACCTCCCCCCGTACGCTATTTCATCTCCACCTTCATCTCCAACTGTGGCAGGAAAAGTTGTAAAATAGGGCAAAAAACATTTAACAAATGTTTCATTTAGAAGCAGAAATTCTGGGCTCAATTGTGGTCATAAGTTGAAGACTACTTGTACTTACCCATTGCTATTTCAGTTTTTGCACAAATTTGGGTGTTGCTTTTTCTGCAGGTATTTTTTTGCAGATATTATGTACTTGCTAGAACATATACTTCATGGTTACACCCATTTTCCATTTCCTACGCCTGCTACTTTTAAATCTTAGCGCAATCAAAATGTCCCTATGTATCCATAACATTTTCCTAAGTGCCCATTTTTTTTCTTCTCATCAAAATGGTATATAACTGGTTATTTTTTGAGATTCTCAAAATTACTTACTTTCACCAGAGGATTTCAGTCCATTAGTTTCTATCTAATATTTCTCCAAGATCTTTGAAATTGGATTGTTTGAGAGACATGTAAGATGAAGCTCCCAATTTCTCTTTCTGTAGCAACTTGAACTTCAAGATGATGTATTTTTTTTCCTGCTATTTTTAACTTTCCAATCTTCTTCTTCTAATCTAGCATCGAACATAAATTTTAGCATTTTATATCTCCTCTGCCTTGTATTGAGTTTTGGTTATATTTGCTCTTAAGTCTCAGTAATGTCTCATCTGCTAAATGGACGTTATTGAAAAATTTTGCAACCCTATTACTTGTATTTGTAGGAAAGCTCCGTTTCTTTCAAATCCCCAACATATGTTTATCATTTGGATTATTTTTTTTTTTAAAAAAAGTTGACTTCACTTACCATGGTAATCATTTTGTGAGAGTGCTCTAAAAATTCTGACTTCAATAAATGGCCCAAAAATGCCTGTTATAATTTCTCTACATACTTCATGAGACAAAAATATTTTTGTAAATACAGTATAACAGTATATGCCAACAATATTTTTTTTGAAGGCAGAATATATCCCCAAATTTCAGTAAGATCAGAATATTTTCCAATGTCAGTACCTGATCACATAAATTGGAAAAGCAACTTTTCCCCAAAGTATCATAGGTTCCTTGTCAGACTGGCAATTTTGTGGTCAATTTTAATTTAATTTTAGCATATAAAGCTAAAAAAATAAAATGATAAAAATGTCTGTTCCTATTTCAGAGGGTAAATAGATAAGGGTAATTAGCACTGTGCTGAGGAAATTTTTTAAAATTACTAGTCAATAAATGGTTAAAACTTCAACACACAGCAGAGATTTTTGCTGCATTTTAAAAATATTTATTTTCTAGGAAACTGAAAGATACCTTAACGCAGGTTGGGAAACATTCAGAATCCAATAAAATCATCAAAACTAGATAGCTATATTGGCTCACTACAAAAATATCCTAAAAGCAGCAGTAGACATGCTGCAACTAAATGTTAAAGCAATAAGCAAACATCAATTCAGTAAATTCTTCTCCAAGCTGATAATTAAGCAAAAGAAGGCACAATTTTTAAAAAAAACTTTTCCATTTTTAAATCTTCAGAAATGCTAGCTCAGATTCTTCCAATTGAACAGGTTGAAAGGTAATCTGCAAACCATGTCCTTGTTCTTTCAATATAATGTGTTATGGTATTGGTTCAGTTTTTGTGTTAGTATAATAACAACAATTTTGTTGACAATTTGTGCATTAAATCTTCTTTCATGTTGAAATGCTGATCTCCGGGCAGGATCAATGATTATAGAAGTTTCTCGAATGTCTTGAATCTGTACTTTTGCAAGTTGAAGGGATGCATTGCACAAGTTTCATTATAGTTTCTGCAATGATTCAACTATCTCATGTTGAATTCCATCATTGTGGAGCATACTCATTCTCAATTTGATGCTGTCTTGAGGATCCATGAATTCAATGCCTTGGGAGTCATGGGTCCCAGATTTTGGATAGATTCTGCACGTTAACCCATCTGAGGTACCTGGGTTCAAAAACTATTTTCCTGTGGCACCATTTTACCCAGGTAAAGATCATGATAACAATATGGAGAGGTAACTCTATGCCAAACCTAACTCATGAGGTGGTTGTTGTGGAGAAAATAGGAAACAGGAACATTAGGTATGTTTATCATCTTATGTTATATAAAAATGTGAGGGGAGAAGGAGGGGGAGAAGAGAGCAGCACTAAGTCCTCACATTACTACCCCTACTGGCCTATACAAAGGGTTATGTAGGACCCCTGGTAAATTGTGCCAATTTCAGAAAAAGGGAAGATGAAGAAAAAAGGCTTAAGTGAACAGGCCAGAAATTTTAATCTCAATACTAAAATTTCAAAAAAAAACAAGAAACACTCATCATAAGCCACTGATATAGTCATTAAAGAATTAATTTGGTACAGTGATAGAAACCCTTGCCAAAATGTAAATCATCTGGCTGTTTTACAAAGCACATAAAAATAGCATAGACAGTGAAAGCAAAATTAAGTTTAAAAAATACGTAAAGAGGGAATGAAATTATAAATCGGGTTCTTCATAACCTCAAGAACTTGACTTATGGTTTCATTATGTCTTATATTTACATTAACTAGAAATATGATTACAAAACAGAATTGAAGGATTGAAGTTTGTTGACAGTATGGTTAACAAACTCCACAAAAGTAAAACTGTACATAATTCAAAAGAAAACAAAAATAAAACATCATTGCAGATACATTTGAGAAAACGACAGGTCTGCTTCCAGCTCTGAGAGCCCAATCAGGGAATAGTTTCGCTTCAGGCTTATCTAACCATAGCAGCAACCATCGTAATTTCCAAAAATGCTCCCAGTATAAAGGTGCCACAAGGATTTGTGGAAAATAAGAATCCATTGCTATGCCTACAATACCAATAACAGGCAGATGCT
Source organism: Arizona elegans (assembly GCA_022577455.1). Taxonomy (NCBI): domain Eukaryota; kingdom Metazoa; phylum Chordata; class Lepidosauria; order Squamata; family Colubridae; genus Arizona; species Arizona elegans. Next base: position 60,417,876 of record JAKOOJ010000005.1, on the reverse strand, counting down.
GGTTTGGCCATTCCTGATTCTTTGTTTTTTCTATCTATTCCTCTTTTCTGCAAGAAAACACATAAAACAGCATAAACCAATAGTCACAGCACTGCTGTCAATGTTAGCAAGCTGTGGAAAGAAAATGCTCACAGCTGTTACTTCCACATTTTTCTCTGACTGGTGAAATGCAGCCAAGATTTTGCTGATGGTTAAGTTATAAACTTACAATTGGGTTCTAATTTTGAAAACCAAAAATCTTAGTTTGAATGCATGTTGTTCATAAATTATTGAAACTTCTAACAGAAAATAAAACCCAGTTATTAAATAAAACATATAAGCAAGGATAGCAGTGACAGATAATGTACACTGCAGGTAGTTAATTAATGTGAAGTATAACAGTATTGATTTTATACTTCAGATATTTTATACTTTAGATATTTACACCCCATCCCCAAACTAAATGTATAATTTGTAACAAACTAAACTTTATCCATATATTGAAATGAATAAAGCTTATGGCATAGTTTCAGAAATTGAAATATTTTGATGAATTTAAAATATTCAAAACCAAACTTAAATTCTACGCAAACATCCAAAAACAGTTTATCAGGTTTGCACTATTTATTTCCATGGCAATAAACAATGTTCAACCAAAAACAAAATGAACTTCTTTAAATTAAACTTGATAATAAAACACTTCTGCATTTTTCATAGTGGCAATCAATACATTTAATTTACCTCACTTTACATTTTCACTTCAGCATACTCTATATACTGTTGCTGATTCTTGAAAACCTTTGCATATCTTTTTCCTTTATATGTGACCAGAATGACTGGGAATGCCAAGCTTATAATTTTGAAACCTGTTTAGAGCAGTGTTTCTCAACCTCACCAACTTTTAAGTGGACTCCAATCCACATAATTTCCCAGCCAGCATGTTGGGAGACGAAATCCACACACCTCAAAGCTGCTAAAGTTGAGAAACATTGGTTCAGAGATAAATTTAATCTGAATAATATGGAAGGACTTCTCCAGTTATTCTATGATAAGAAGCTGCTTCATTCACTATTTCTATGCTGAAATTTTCTCAGGTTTAACAGAAACATGTTCAATTTCATTATGACAAGAAGCATAGCAAATACTTACATAAGGGGGGAAAATGCTGCTTTCAAAAAATATCAGAATTACCAAAAGAACCATAAAACCTTCCCAAAAGGCCCACTAATATTACAGTATTTAAAGATATATAAAATAGCTATGTGATAATATACTGCAATGAATTTACGTCTGTTTAAAAATATACATTTTTTTAATTGCATAGATCATACAACAGGCAGAAGATGATTAAATTACAAATCTTATCTCTTGCTTCTTCTTTTCAGGAACCATATAATGTCTGCTTCAGGATAAATATTACCACTTCCTGCACCCAGCAAAATCATATTTTTGAAAAAAAAAATCTAAATTAACTCATAGCAAGTAGCCATTGCAATATCACTTTAATGAAACCATTGCTTAATATGCAGGGGGGGAATTAAAAGTGATGAAAGAAAATATGCTTCAGAAGTCCAGTGTTGATAAATTTATTTATGAAACTCTCAGATATTTTGCTATAAAAACTAGGCAATGTCAAAGTACTAACTAAATTTGATCTTTAAAGCATTCCTCCACCCTCAGGACCATAAATGCAGATATTTTTCTAGGTCAAGTCCTCAAATCACATATAAAGTCATGTATCCAACAGGTTCATCAATGTCAAACCAAATTTAGCTCATTGTTCTCTACTCAATAAGCAGACCAATAAACAAGAAGTACAAATGCTGAATTTACAACAATTCTCTATATAATTTAGAATAAAGGTTCGTGTCACAGAAATAAAAATGCATCTCTTTCAGAGGCTCAGAAGTTTTTTTATAAAAATGTTATGGTATGTCTGATGTTGCATGAAATTGATTCTAATTATTTATTTTGCAAATATAATGGCTTGAGGTAAAGGTACATTAAATAAATTTGATGTTAAGTTTACATTTTAAAAGAAATTGGACCAAATGGATTTATTAAATAAAAGTATTATTGCTATTTACCATGAAGATATTATTTTAAGAAATAGAATCCTGATCAAAAACACAGGCCTGATAAGGTTATGAACCAAGACAGATTAGAAATTATTAATTTGTGTGTATCTTTTTTTAAAGATGACTCAAGTTTGGCAAAAATGCCACAAGTGATTCAAGGCTATGAAAACAGTATATACGCTCTATTAAAAAAACTTTTTTTTTCTACACCCGATGTTTTCTTTTCTAAATGATCCAAAAAGGTGGCTTAGAAACAGAGTGCTGCAGACTGAAACAACTTCTGTCATCTATGGATAGGGAATTGCTGTCTTTTTCTTCAAAGGCTGTTAGCAAGCCAAAACAAAGATGAGAACTGCTGAAAAAACAAAAATAGACAGGAGGGTAAGCTATAGAAAACTTCGTTAACTGCAAATACGATTGCCAAGAAATGTAAAAATATCACTGAAAATATATAGGAATGTCTCTATCCATTTAATTTCTACTAAGACATTTTCTGCCCATACCAGTGCTAATGGAGAAAGGAGTGTGTGAGAAAAAAAAAGGTCTGTGTAAGACATAACCCTGTCATACAACTTCTTTAGCAGCAATTATCGTAATCTTTGTTGTTTTTTAATGTTATTACCATAAGATTTTCTAAAAGATATATAATCTGAAGCCATCTCATCACCGACCAGTTCGTTCTCACAGGGAGGGACTACTCAGGGTACCGTCAGTCAAATTATGTCGACTGGCGACTCCCAAGGGGAGGGCCTTCTCTGTGGGGGCTCCAACCCTTTGGAATGAACTGCCCCCGGAGATATGGAATATCCCTGATCTCCGTGCTTTCCGCCATGCCCTCAAGACCCTGATGTTCCAACAGGCGGGGCTAAACATACGAACATGTCAATGATTTTTTAAAAATATTATCTAATTCTGGGTTTTATTTAATTGACCAAACTAAGTAATAATTTTAATTAGCAATTTTATGATGTTTGTGTGTCTATATTTTTCTTGACTGTACACCGCCTTGAGTCCTACGGGAGAAAGGCGGTATAGAAATATAATAAATAAATAAATAAATAAATAATAACTTTTCCTTGTGTAAATGAAAATGTTTTTCATTTACACAATGGCCACACACAAAAATATTTTCAGTCAGATTTAGATGCTACAAAGGTTTACAACTCAATGCAAATTTGAACTAAGCATAGAACAATAGCTATTTGTGCAAATGTATTTATTTTTTAATAATTGTATTTTCAGTCCACTGTGGGCAGCAAACAAATTTAAAAACATAAAAACAGTAATCCTACCCCTAATTATGGTCAAATTATGACAAAGCAAACATCCAGGGAATAATACTTCCCACTTATCCCAAAATATCAAAAGATTCTAAAATGCTCTTCTGACAGAATTCTACACCTAACTTCACAGAAATAGTTTATTCAAGAATTCAATAAGTTTAGCTCGGTGACTACAGAAAGGACCTATTTGATTTTTGTTTCTATTAAAATCAAACACTTAAAGTTGGATTAAGTCATTTATAGAATGTATTAAAACAGATCTGGAGGCAATGACAGTCTTATTCCTATTTTGATATGGAAGACAGTAAAAATTCAACCTAATTTTCCCTCTGGAACTTCAATTTTCTTACATGTGAAAAGTCCCAGGGGTTCATATCAGTTAGTAACTGACTGCAGAAATGTTTGCTAGGAAATCTGCATATTTGTCTCAAAAATAGGACTTTTCATACATAAGTAAGTAGGTTTCTCCTCAAAGTAATGTTAGTGGATGCAATAAATGCGATAGTTGAATGATAGATATGCTATATTGAGGCAAAGAAGGAAAACTGTATTGGGAAGTGGAAAATGTGCACAAACCCCATCTTTCTAATGGTCAACTGAATTGCCTTTGGAAACAGAGCTTCAAGGATTGTTCACAGACTGTTCTGGTAGATTGCATCATGCCCCAGGTATAAATTCTATTCTGATGTACTGCTAGAGTAATGTACCATATTAGAAAGGGAAGTTAATATATATTATTTTTCAAGTAGAAGCTACTGCATAACAAACATACAGAGTATATCTGTATCATCGAAATAATGCAATAAAATCGCAGAATTTGAATGTTTCCTTCATAGTTTGGCAAATATGTTTCTATAAACATTTTAGACAATGGTTCAAGTGCAGGAGTATTGTCCTCCACTTGTTATTTCTGCAGATGGCTCATTTGGGAAGTTTACATTTAAATTACAATCTCTATAAGTGCTGAAGATTAGAGGCATTTATCTGTATATTTTAAACAAAACTTCTCTCAACAAGCAAAGCATGAATATGTCATGAAGCAGCATGATATGAGCAAATTATTTACTAAACTCTGGGAGTAATTAAAATAATTTCTACTGCTATGTATTATTTACTATAATTGCAATAGGATATCTGTGTATGCATAAGAAAAATTGCTACCAGTGATAAATATTTCACATATATTGATCCCAAAATATGTTAAATGGTCAGAAGTACCTACCAGTAATTCAGAAGCGTATAACAAATTCTTCATGCAAGTTAAAATGATTTAAGACAAAGAAAACACATTCATTGCTCAACTAAACTCTGCAATACATATTTTTCTAATCAAAATTGAATGTATATCAGCTGAAAATGTTGTCAATTCATTGAACAGATTAAACAGACATCAGTGTTTCAGAATTTGATCCCATAAAGATAGCTACGTATTTATTATTTCTATCCTTTTTTATTTCCTGCATATAGTTATTTAAAAAGAGAAAAATATTATTTATTTCTTTTCTAACATGTACATATATTTGCTAACAGAAGGATGTTTGCAAATTGTTGAAAGATGAGGAACATAAAATTAGTCCTAACCATTATATGCTATATTATATGTTATATATTTTATATCAATAAGCAGAATTGTTTCATTTGCTCAGAGTTTCATCATAAGAATCATGGGCCTATTAGGCAAAAAGTATTTCAAAAATGTAAATTTTTTGATAACATACTTTTTATAAGCAGAAGAGGGATTACATCATTAGTACTAAAAAATATTCTAACATGACATTAGATATCTTTAATGAAGTTAACCTTAGAAAGGAAACATTAAAGTTCCAACTTCAATGTTATCAAAGTGACTGGAAAGAGACAAGTAACTATCTCGCCAGGTAGCTGATGTTATTTTTTTGTGCCATAATTGAAAAAATGACAAAAAATACTTACATTATCACACTCATCAAATTTACTGATGAGATATGGGGGAGAAAATTAAATTAGGGCTTTTCTAACAACTAAGCTCACAAAAATTACCATAAAATAATTCATTCCACAGATGAATGTTTTAAAATGGAACACACAGTTAGTCTTTGAATTGCAACTTCATTTGGGATCAGAACTTACAGTCATGGCCGTAAATGTTGGCAGTCCCGAAATTTTTCCAGAAAATGAAGTATTTCTCACAGAAAAGTATTGCCGTAACACATGTTTTGCTATACACATTTATTCCCTTTGTGTGTATTGGAACAAAACCAAAAAAGGGAGGGAAAAAAAGCAAATTGGACATAATGTCACACAAAACTCCAAAAATGGGCTAGACAAAATCATTGGCACCCTTTCAAAATTGTGGATAAGTAAGATTGTTTCAAGCATGTGATGTTCCTTTATACTCACCTGGGGCAAGTAACAGGTGTGGGCAATATAAAACTCATACCTGAAAGCAGATAAAAAGGAGAGAAGTTCACTTAGCTTTGCATTGTGTGTCTGTGTTTGCCACACTAAGCATGGACAACAGAAAGACGAGAAGAGAACTGTCTGAGGACTTGAGAACCAAACTTGTGGAAAAATATCACCAATCTCAAGGTTACAAGTCCATCTCCAGAGATCTAGATTTGCCTTTGTCCACAGTGCGCAACATTATCAAGAAGTTTGCAATCCATGGCACTGTAGCTAATCTCCCTGGGCGTGGACGGAAGAGAAAAATTGATGAAAGGTGCCAACGCAGGATAGTCCGGATGGTGGATAAGCAGCCCCAAACAAGTTCCAAAGCAATTCAAGCTGTCCTGCAGGCTCAGGGAGCATCAGTGTCAGCATGAACTATCCGTCAACATTTAAATGAAATGAAACGCTATGGCAGGAGACCCAGGAGGAGCCCACTGCTGACACAGAGACATAAAAAAGCAAGACTACAGTTTGCCAACATGTACTTGAGTAAGCCAAAATCCTTCTGGGCAAACATCTTGTGGACAGATGAGACCAAGATAGAGCTTTTTGATAAAGCACATCATTCTACTGTTTACCGCAAACGGAATGAGGCCTACAAAGAAAAGAACACAGTACCTACAGTGAAATATGGTGGAGGCTCACTGATGTTTTGGGGTAGTTTTGCTGCCTCTGGCACTGGGTGCCTTGAATGTGTGCAAGGCACCATGAAATCTGAGGATTACCAACGGATTTTGGGTCGCACTGTAGAGCCCAGTGTCAGAAAGCTGGGTTTGCGTCGGAGATCTTGGGTCTTCCAGCAGGACAATAACCCTAAACATATGTCAAAAAGCACCCAGAAATGTAAACAAAGTGAAATGTAAACAAAGTGAAATGGCAACAAAGCGCTGGAGAGTTCTGAAGTGGCCAGCAATGAGTCCAGATCTCAATCCCATTGAACACCTGTGGAGAGATCTTAACATTGCTGTTGGGAAGAGGCGCCCTTCCAATAAGAGAGACCTGGAGCAGTTTGCAAAGGAAGAGTGGTCCAAAATTCCAGGTGAGAGGTGTAAGAAGTTTATTGATGGTTATCGGAAGCGACTGATTTCAGTTATTTATTCCAAAGGGTGTGCAACCAAATATTAAGTAAAGGGTACCAATGATTTTGTCCAGCCCATTTTTGGAGTTTTGTGTGACATTATGTCCAATTTGCTTTTTTCCCTCCCTTTTTTGATTTTGTTCCAATACACACAAAGGGAATAAACATTTGTATAGCAAAACATGTGTTACTGCAATACTTTTCTATGAGAAACACTTCATTTTCTGGAAAAATTTCAGGGGTGCCAACATTTACGGCCATGATTGTATGTTGCTAAACAATGTGGTCATACGTCATATGCTTTGCGATGGTATTCCCAGCAATGGCAATAGCACTTAGACTTATATATTGCTTCACGGTGCTTTAAAGCCCTCTCTAAATGGTTTACAGAGTCAGCACATTGCCCCCAACAATCTGGGTTCTCATTTTACCAACATCGGAAGGATGGAAGGCTGAGTCAACTTTGAGCCAGTGAGACCCAAACTGCCAAATTGCTGGCAGCCAGTGATCAGCAGAAATTGCCTGCAGTAGTGCATTCTAACCACTGCATCACTGCAGCAAATCCAGTTGTCTTCATAACATGATAACCCCTTATTCAGTGCCATCATACCTTTGAATGGTTGCTGAAGGAGTAGTTGTAACCCAAGAACTACCTGTTCACAACGTGATACAAATATATTTCAAGGATAGTCACACCTTTCTATACCAGGGATTCTGAAGTTTTTAGGAAATAATATTGTGTTCTATTTATATTAGGTATTACTTACACATTTTATATTACAGGTGTTCTGATATCAATGTTGTGGTTGTTCAGGATAAACATTCATAGTTCTATAGATTTCTTTTAGAAGAAGTAAAGACGTATCTTCTGATTCCCTGCAGATTAAAAAAACATGCTAATTTCCAGTGAATTGCCTAATTTGAACAAGTTTATTCTATTCTGTCATGCAAAGGAGGCAAATAACTAGCTATGCAGATTTGAAAAATTGCTATCCTGGTGCTTTTCTTTGATTGCTTTTCAAATTAATTTCTTCAACATGTCTCAAACGTATGTGTCTCTGCAACATGATAATAGTTTACTTAGCTCATTTAAGTCTTCAGCTATGCTTTTAACATCAATATGCAAAACACAGCATATCAATCATTTTGACACATAATTAATTGCCCTTCATTTACTCTCTATGATTTACATCTATATTTGTTCCAATTCTTATATCACACTTCATTGCCCATTTTCTTCATTCGTTTAGACAACTTCTGATTTTAGACTTTATTCTATCATGATTTCAGGCTCAGTTTTAATGTCCACTGAATTGACCATGATTTCACTAATCTTGTCTCCTTTCCACCAATTGGTCTACAAGCATTCTAATGCTGGCAGCTCAAATTCCTCAGCAAATTAAATATATTTTAAATCCCATAACATCACATTAGCAGTTTCTAAGCTCTGCTACAATTAGGAAAAAAAACAGTTGCTAGGATGTATTCTGTAACTTTTATTAATAAAATTTATCTTTTTCACTTATTTTACATTTTTGATCAGGTGACATTTATAGATTCAAGTTTATTGTAATTCTAATTAATGTGTATTAAGATTGTCCTAAACAATATTACAAAAATGAATCCATTGTTAATGAAACTTGGAACAGATTGTTATTGCTGTTATATTATTAAAATTTATGTTCTATCTTTCTAGTTCTTGGATCATATATGATTCCATTCATAGAGTAGAACTATGTTTATTTTGTTTATTAATGCACTATTGTAAAAATAATATACTAACAAAATGTTTTTACTTTTTTATAATACAGTTAGCAGCAGTCCAATTTAATGTTTGTGCAAGTTCAGGCAGCCAGGATCTGTATTAATGTATTGCTATTTCTAATTATTTGTTGGTGGTTGGGCTTTATCTTATACCAAATTATGTAATGAGTATATTAATACCAAAAAAACCCCAAGACTAATTTTTATCTGTAATCCAGCACACCATCCTACAATATCAGTCTATATAAGCTACAGTAGAAACTAACAGATATATTACAAAATGCAACAATTCTCCTATTTTTATAAATAATTAAATAACCTTCAAGTTGTCCAAATAGATTTAAGGCAAGGATATAATGGTGAGCTAATCCCAGAAGAATTTTTGTATAATTTATTTGAGCATACTAAGCCATCATACTGAAATAGAACAGCATATAGACCAAAAAATCATTTATTATATTAATTCTATTTCTTATTAATAGAAAAAATATTGTTTGTCTACTACCTCAAGGTTTTATTAATCAGCAATGTATGATGTATTTGGTTTCAGCCTACTATGAAAGAACTTAACGATTTTATCACTTATTAGTCAACAGAATTTTCTTTAATGCAAGAGTGCCACCTTATGGAAATTTTATCTAACAACCTTCCAGCACAGACCAAGCAAAGGAAATTGGAATATTTCTGAAGCAAAATAGAAGCAGGCAAACTGGGGCGTAAATTCTAAGACTCCCTACTTCAAAAAAAAAAAAAAAAAAAAAAAAAAAGCCACGTAAAATGAATAAATGACTGTTATTTACAATCTCAGGATATAGTGACGGTAATCAACATAGAAATTTATAAAGTGTGGAAAACTAAATTCATTGGGAATAAATTTTTTGGGAAAGTAGAAGAAAGAAGACCACTAATTTCATGTTTTCTCCTGGTAGATATCAAGCTAGCAAATGCTGTGGCAGAATATTTGATAAGAAATAGCAGGATGGTATATTTTACTAAAGTACATCAAATACAATACATTTCCATATTATGCCAGATGTAATACTCCCACATCAAAGTTTTTAGCAAAGTAATAGCCCTCATTTTATCTTTTAAACCAAAGTACTATATTATCAATATTATAGGACTAAAGGGCTACTTTAGTTGTATAAGAATTTGCCCACTCCTGTGGTCTGAAACAAAGCTCTTGGTTTTGTGTAGCATTACTTCAGTAAACAGGTCCTTTGTTCTTAAACTGATGAAGCAGTGTAACCTGAGTATCTCACATCTACAGTAGTTTGCCCTACCACCACAGGCGGGAGAGTGGTTTTCACCTTAGTAGTTGTTTTTGTTTTGTTTGGGTTGATTGTTTTTCTATTATTTCCCATCAGGATTATCGGTGGAAAAATTTTATGGGACTCCTCATTTTCAGAGACTTTGCCCTTGTGGATCCAGGGAAGTAAAAACTCTTTCTTATGTTCTCTGTGTCCTTTTTATGATGCCCCAAATGTACCGTATTTTCCGGCGTATAAGACGACTTTTTAACACATGAAAATCTTCTCAAAAGTCGGGGGTCATCTTATACGCCGGGTGTAGTCTTATAAGCCGGTATACGGCGTGCTGAAACGATGGCGGCGGGCAGTTCGGAGAACGGATAGCAAAAATCCCTGCCCACGCCCCCCATGCCCAGCTGAGCCGCGCTATCATCAGAGCCTTTTTTTTCTTTTAAATGGCTCTAACGAGCCAAGCTCTGACGATCCCAGCTGAGTTGCCTGCTAATCAGGCAACTCAGCTTGGATCGTCAGACCCATTTAAAGTCTTTTTTCTTTTAAATGGCTCTGACAATCCAAGCTCTGACGATCCCAGCTGAGTTGCCTGCTAACTGGTAGCAAAAATTCCCGCCCCCCACACCCAGCCTCCAGATTGCTTACCTTAGCTGCTGGTCGCAATGCCTGCCTTCTTCGCTTGTTGTAATACCTACAATCCATTGCATCAGCAAGCAACTGAATCTCCCTGCCTGCAATCAAGCTCATCAGTGAGCAGCTCTATCTGCCTGCCTGCCTTGGCAACTTTAAGACTTGTGGACTTCAACTCCCAGAAAAGCTGGCTGAGGAATTCTGGGAGTTGAAGTCCACAAGTCTCAAAGTTGCCAAGGTTGGAAACCCCTATTCTATTGGCTAAGTTTTTTTCCCCTTTGGGAGCTTTAAAAAAAATAGTTAATTGGGTTTTTTTTTAGTTGTTCTTTTTTTAGACCTAGCCATTTAAAGTTTTGGAAGTTTTAAATTTAGCTGCTTTTATATAAAAATAAAAATAAATTAAAATAATATTTGTGCAGCTTTCTGAGATTTAGTGTATTTCTGTAGTGTTTCACTCTAACTGCACAAACACACAAAATCTCACAAAGCTGCATGTGGAATTTTGTGTGTGTGAAGTGTGAAAGTTGTTTTTTCGGGCTTTTTATGGCTGTGTGAGGTTCCTGCTTGTCGCAGGGGCCATTCTGGGTCTAACACAGTTGCTTTTACATTGTGGGTGAGCCAGTTGTGTTGTGTTGTATTTTGTAGGTTAAAAAAGGGCCAAGAAATAACATTGACTTGGCCACGCCAAGTCAATTATATGTTTATAAGTGACAGTTTTCCTGCTAAGTACCTGCATGTCATAAGCATTTGAATTAAAATTACCATATTGAAATCAAATCTGATGTTTTTTAATTTTTATTTGGTGTGCGTTGGAAATGGGGTAGTCTTATACGGCGAGTATAGCCCAAATCCTATATTTTAACAGGAAAAGTAGGGGGTCGTCTTATACGCCCAGTCGTCTTATACGCCAGAAAATACGGTACACTGATTTGCCCAATCATCCCCAAATTTGAGGGTCAAACTGATAGTTTTTCTGTTTATTACTTTTTGAGAGATGATGTCCAAATACTTTTATCAAGTGATAATTGTACAAATGTTTTAATTAGATATGTTGATTTATTGTTTTACTGGTTTTCTTTTCTTCGATGAGTTGTTGTATTACAACAATACTTTCTTTTTTTATTGTACAGGTAGGTCAAAGATCATAATAAAGATCTTTGATTTGATTTCTGGTATTAATTCCTGCTTATCTGAATGTTGGTTACTGAAAAGGATGTGTTCTGGTCTTTTTTTGTTTCCTCCTTAGCTTTTTTACTCTCACTTTTTAATAGCGTGTAAATGTTGTTTATATCTATATGCCTATTGATGGCTGATTTATATCTATATGCCTATTGATGGCTGATTAAATGACAAGCTTCCAAGAATTCCCTAATGTTTTGGATGAAGTTTAGTTTAGGATGCTTATAGATTTTAGCTGAAACTATAGATGGCTCTATCCCTATGTCATGAGATTAACTTTGCTTTTTGCTTCATACTCCCATCAATAGACACATAGAGATAAACCACATTAACATGCCATTCAAAAGAGATAATAACAAATTAAGAAAGAAACAAACAGTCAGAATACATCCTCTCCAGCAACCAACATTCAGATAAACAGGGATTAACACCAGAAAAACAATCAAGCAGAAAACCATACCCTAATCAAGGAATTACGAAGGAGAAAACCATACCCCAATTAACAATGGCAGGGAGCAGAGCCCTGTTGGGTAATAAAATATCTGCAAGCAAACACCCAAGCTCAGAAAGTATCAAGACTTCACATGCAAAAAGATGCTAGTAATATATAGCAATAGTACTTAGACTTATATACTGCTCCATAGTCCTTTACAGTACTTTCTGGGCCATTTATAATGTTAGCATATTGCCCCCAACAATCTGGCTCCTCATCTTACCAACCTCAGAAAGATGGAAGACTGAGTCAACCTTGAGCTGATCAGGATCAAACTCCTGGCAGTGGGCAGAATAAGCCTGTAATTCTAACATTTGCGTTCTAACATTTGCGCCATGGCTCCTATATATGAAATTTATATACTCATTGATTGTTTACTTGCTGAACTATGATGTAGTATACACCTTTGCTGCGAATGCTAAATGTAGAAGATAAAATACAGCTGAAAAAGAGGGATATCTAAAGAAACAAAATTTTGCGGCACTGTTTGTTATAAAAATAAATAAATTCTTACCAGTAGCACAAGTGACTCTGTAGAGCGAACAGATACTCATTAAAACTTTCTATAGGTTTTTCTTGAAGAACATAATCAATACGACGGCCTCCATTTAGCAAACCAATTTTTATACTTAAGTCTTCATCCTTTGAAAGTTCTGGACTTTCCACTATCTTTTCTGCTCCAGGGAAAAGAAATTGAGTATGAAAAATACAATACAAGTTGAATTCTCCTTTTGCATTTTCTCTTTCTTTACCACAATATTTGAGTATTAGGCCTATTTATAACACAGTTACAATTTTTCTCTTGATATGTTTACACTTCTGTGAATATGAATATGTTTTAGTTAGTCCGTAACACAATAGGAATACTTTTATCTTGAAATTTTATCTTGAAATTTTATCTTGAAATTCACTGGAATTTAAAACTAACAGCAGATGATGATAAGGCAGATAAAGAGATGAGCGCTTCAAAGATAATCTCAAATTATGTTTCATTGCAACAATAACTTCAGATTTTTTTTTCAATAAAAGTACTTCAGTTTTAATCATTTAAGAAAAATTACGTAAAAAAATTCAATAGATAGAATAAAAGACAAACTTTTTCTGTCTAGAAAATATTTGATCACCTCCAGGCAATTATAATGTTTTTATTTAGAGAATGTTGTTTGTCATGGCATTTTTGTTTGTCATGGCGTTTGATTAAACAAATGCATTTATTATGTGCAATGTAAGGTATTTACTAGAAGTAACAGGTAGCCCTTGACTTATATCCACATTTGGGACTTGGTTTACAAACATTTCTACTGTGATCATCAAGTGCATTACTGTGATTGTTAAATAAATCACATAGTCATTAAGCAAAGCTGGTTTTCCCAATTGACTTTATCAGAAGCAGGTTGGGAAGGTCACAATTTGTGTTCATTGAACACAAGATGCTACAACTGTCATAAATGTGAGTCACTTCCAAGCACCAAAATTGCAGTCATGTGCTTGCAGAGATATTGTGACAGTCACAACTTCAACATGGGTCATAAGTAACTTTTTCCGAGATCATCGTAACATAATAAACTGTCATTAAAAAAATGGATGTAAGTTGAGGACTACCTATAACTATTTCCCTTCTAAGAAAACTTGTAACTTTTATTCTTTCCAGGATAAAAATGAAAGTCTGCATATTGGAGAAAACTATCTTAAACTTTATCAAGTTTCATGGTATGAGACGCGAGTTCCTAACATGAGATTCTAGACTTCAATCCTGCAAGCAGAGAGATAGAAACACATTTCAGTTTTATCACATTGAGCAGTTACTGAAAAGGATATGCTTGTATCAACTAACCTTCTGCCTCATCTTTTTCCTCTTCTGCTTTAATCTGGTGGGCCACTTTCTCCAATTCTGCTTGGAGTTGGGAAGAAGAGGTATGGGCACGTGCAAATTCATTAAGGGTTTGCCAAGCACTTTTCAAAGAGCTGAGAAAGCCTTGTTTCAAGTCTGATCCCATCCGAGAGAGAGAATCTTTCAATTCTAATAAAAAAGAAAGATAGAAAAAATAAATTTGATCCAACCACTGCAAGTTTAAAAAGCAATTACTTTGTTAAATACACGTTAAATAGTTACCTAGAAATAAATACAGAATACAGCTTCAATTAAACAACAACAAAAAATCTGTTCTGTCATCTTTAGACATTTATTGTAGCTCTGTTCAGTCTGAACTGATTATCTGGTTCACTGCCTGGTTTAAAAATATTTAAATTTATTAACCTGGTATACTGATAGATCCTCTTGGTTTAATTTCTTATTTATATTAATAGTAGGGTTGTGGAATCCTTTGGATGCTTCATATGCAAAATAAATTAAATGAATACAGGTTCTGAAGTACTGCACAGCCGTAATCAATCTAAGCAGGCTCCTTAAAGATTGGAGTATGAATCTTTAAAATCACCATATTTATTGATCAATCACATTTATGTGGCTGTCCATATCACTTAGCAACCAAAACTCTGTATCCAATCATTATTAACCAAGGACTACCTGTAGCTGCATTATACTAAACATATAATTGTAACCATGTGTAGTGACCACTTATTTTGCTGAGAGTCAGGAAAAAATAATCAACAATATTTTTATAAGATTCTTAATTTCAGATGAGGTTGATTCTTAATTTCAGATGAGATTGATTCTTAATTTCAGATGAGATTGATTCTTAATTTCAGATGAGGTCCAACTAGTACAGTAACTGTCCTAAAGTGGTCCTTAAAAATCTGTGATATGTAGATATGAATCATTTTCCCTAATTAATTAATGAAAAATTGTATTTTTATTCATTTTTGAGTCATTTTTTATTTAGGTTCCTTTACTTTTAGGACTTGCAGATCACAGTTTAGGTCATATTTATGCAGAAATATTGAAAATTCAAAAAGATTCACAAACTGTTACGCATCACTGTATTTCAGCTCTGCCTATTTCATTTTATACTTAGGCAACTACTCATTGCTACATAGATAAATATGTATTTTACTACTGTTGCAATAAACTATTTATATAACCACTTTAATTCTGTCCTATTTATTTTTTTGTTTATTCTCTACTTCAACAACTCATTTCCTGCCTTTACACATTGTGATGTCAGGTTAAAGACACAGACTAAATGGCAGACACTGCACTATTAGAAATAGTAGCATTCCTTACCACTAGTCATTCCAAAATTACCAATGTGCAAAAAACAGCAGTTTGGAGGGAAAGCTTTATAAAATATTTTTCTCATACAATGTGCAATCAATTGATAATGAATATTTTATATCTTGGTATGTTGCTGCTTTCTCTCTTTGCAAGCTTCTTCTTTTTGCTTTATAACATACATACTAAGTTTAGCTTCAAGTCAGATATTGGAAAATATTTTAATTTGCTTTATTTACCAAGGTGGAGTCTTTTTCTGCCTTTGTGGTGTGGAATGAGGACTGGTTTCACATCAAAATCAGAAATAATCATAGGTTCTAGCCTGTATGCCACTGGATCAAGCTAAGTAATAAAAAATACAACATAAGCTTTCAGGTTTAAACACAGAACTGCACAACTATTTTCACACAAAAAGATTGGACTGATTTCCCAATAGCAGCCAGAGGTCCAACATAGAATACATAGTTGGGAAAGAAAGTACTTGAAAATGTTTGCAGATGCAATATCTAAAATAAAGTATTATCCTTAACAAAGCTTTTCTATTTCTATTTGTTCACATGTTATTTATTTGTAGATTTGATTTATTTGCAAATACATTATCATGCATGAGGTCATGTATAATTAGTATATTGATAAACAATGAAACATCGGGTCTTAAACATTCAATACTCAATTATGCTACAGAATATCACACTCAATTTACAAGGAAATTACACATACAAGGCTTCTAGTGTACAAATAGAATCCTACACAAATTGAGTACTACACCTTTTTTCAGTTTAAGAAATGCTTCTGTAATAATTAAGACAATAAATCCTAATAATACGTATGTTGTTAAATGAAACACAGAAATACATCCTCTGTTCATGCTTACAAGAAGCCTAAAGTTTTGATCTGTAATTTCAGAGAACTAGAATAGGAAGATAAATATACTGCTCAAAAAAACAAAGGGAACGCAAGCAGAAGACATCCGAGATCTGAATGAATGAAATAGCCCTATTAAATACTTTGTTCTTTACATACAGTAGTTTATACACTGCTCAAACAACTAAAGGGAACACAAAACTACTGTATGTAACGAACAAAGTATTTAATAAGGCTATTTCATTCATTCAGATCTCAGATGTCTTTTGCTTGTGTTCCCTTTATTTTTTTGAGCAGTGTAGATCTTGGTCATTTGAAAAACAGAAGGTAGCTCCTCCTTAGCAACAAATAGAGAACAATTATAAAATATTCTGAGATATTAATAGCACTTAAGACTCATATACCGTTTCATAGTGCTTTACAGCCCTCTTTAAGCTGTTTACAGAGTCAGCATATTGGTCCCAACAACCTGGGTCCTCATTTTACTGACCTTGGAAGGATGGAAAGCTGAGTCAACCTTGAACTAGTCAGGATCAAACTGCTGGTAGTTGGCAGAATTAGTCTGCAATGCTGCATTCTAACCACTACACCACCATGGCTCTTTTCACCCCAAACTAACACAAACAGAAACTTATTCACCCCAAAATACTTAATAAATCAAAAAGTAGACAATCCAGGGTAGAAATACATGTAGTCCTCGACTTACAACCACAATTGGGATCTGAATTGCTGTTGTTAAGCAAGGTGGTTGTTAAATGAGTCACATCCAGTTCTACAACTTTTTGCAATGGTGGTTAAGCAAATCACTACCATTGTTAAATGATACAGATGGTTATTCAGTAAATTTGGTTTCCCCCATTGACTTTTCCTTGCTGGAAGATGGCTTGGAAGGTCGCAAATGGCAGTCACATGACCCTGGGACACTGCAACCTTCATAAATACATATCAGTTGCCAAGCACAGTTTTTATCAAGTGACTATGTGGATGCTATGAAGGTTGAAGGTTGAAATCAGAACCATAAGTCATTTTCTTCAGTGCCACTGTAACTCTGAATGGTAACTAAACAAATGGTTGTAAGTCAACCGTATAAAATTTTAAATTTCCTCTAATTTACATGATAACTCAGGATTTCAAATATTCAATTTTCTCTCTAACCCTAAATAAACAATGCAATCTTTTAAAACTATAAAATACAATAAAAATATGTCAGAAATTAATGCCATACAAATAAATTTTCTTAGTTTTAAAAAAAGTTACTTAGAATATAAATACATAAAATACAATATTACTTTCACTAAATGTAATTGAAAACCTATTCTTCTCACTAACCGGATGATATATGTTAAAAAATCCCTTGCAGGTTGGCAGTCTGTAGCTTTCATCAATTTTTTCCACTCCTCTTACAGTGAGAAATACACCAATTGGAGAACCCAAAGCAAAGAAAATATCTGGTTCAAAATCAAGCATGTTGTATACCACGGACACCTACAAGACAGAAAGTATTTTATTTTTTAACAGAAAAGGAATAATCTGTTTGTATGTCAGCTACTTCACTTTCAGCCTATTTATTACATGTATCCCCAGACTGGATATAACAAAGTTGATTTTGGAAATAGCAAATTGCAAAATGCATTTCATTGTAAGAGTTTTATGTGAAATTGATGCTCTATGAGTAGGTTCATAACAAACCATATGCACATATCATCTGTACTGCAGTTTCTGAGTAATATTTTATATTTTCATTTTATTCTCTAATACATAATCCTTTATCTGTAACTGCATAGGCTAAGCAGAAAAAACTGTGTCCAAAAGAAGACAATTATACCAGTTGCAAACAAAATGTATTCCTTTACGTTATGTGTATATATATATATATATATATATATATCATACCTGGCCTGTTCCCACTTCAAAAAATTCATAGTCTATGTGTGCAGATGAAACAGATGTTCCGAATGGGCATTTTCGTTTGGATGCGTCCTGAGGAATGGCAGGTTCTGAAGATGTAGTAGCCGAAGAAAACTTAACTGTCTGAGCAACTTCTTCCATTGCAGCCTTTTTCTCTAGTAATGCCTTTTTTTGTTCCTATTGAAACAAAGATTTTTAAAAACTGAAGAATCAAAGAATTACTCTTAAATAAATATGTGCATTTGTATTTGTGTACACACACACACACATACACTAATTTTGTTAGAGGTTCAATTAGCTTTTCTTCAGGATCTTCTGTAACTGCTCAGAATATCAGGCAGAATTCTTTTTTTAAAAAAATTTTCTTTCAATTCCAGGAAAGCCAAATTGTCTAAGTTCTTTTTCAACTGTTTATTATTTCTGCTTTACTTGCTAAAACTTTCACATTAAAAATGCACTAATTTCTCTCCTAAGATGCCCTATTGAATCTTCAATTTTTTCCATTTATTCAAATGTGTTCTATAATATTTCTGGCTAATTTCTTTTTCTTTCAGTTGATCTAATGAGCCTCCTTGCCTCATTTTGCTTTGGAACTTTTCTGATGGATTATTTATAACCCATTCTCTCTATAGCTTTAAGGGTTTAAATCGCTGCCAATTACTTGGTAAGGTTTTTCATGGCTTTCCACTTAACCGTTACCCCAAACTGGCTCAGGGTTTCAAATACAAAAATTCTAACTAGGAGCTGACTGTTAAATATTTGTTCATAATACTTTTTTCCAATATAGGGTCAGTAAAATATGTTATGTTGCTTATTTTGTACTTTATCACATTTCTGTGATGAAATGTTAATATTCAAACAGAGATTAAGTGAGATTCCTTCCCAAAGCAAAACTACTATTCCTACCTGCTTGGCTGCTTTGTCTTTTACAAAGTTTGCTATCTTCTTCCGAGGCCCAAGAGGTATTCCCATTTCCTTCAGGTCATCAATTGTACACAGCAACTTTCAAAATAAAATCAGGTAAATCAGATTTTGTATTTTTCTTTTAATATCTGGTTATACAAAAAGAAGTATAAACATTTTAGCAGTACAGGTAGTCCTTGATTTACAACAGTTACAACATTACAACAATATTACAACAATAGCAAGAGGCTATTGCTTAATGCATTGTAAGCCGCCCTGAGTCTCCGGGGAAGGGCCCCATATAAATCAAATTAAAAAAAAAAGTTCGTTTAGTCACCATTCGAATTTACAACAGCACTGAAAAAAGTTAGTTATGACCATTTTTCACGCCTATGACTGTTACAACATCCCCTTGGTCACATGATCAAAATTCAGATGCTTGGCAACTGACTTGTATTTATGATGGTTGCAGTGGCCTGGGATCAGGTGATCACCTTTTGCAACCTTCAGTCAATGGCAAAGCCAGATTCACTTAACAACCATGTTACTAACTTAACAACTGCAGTGATTCACTTAACAACTGTGGCAAGAAAGGTTGCAAAATGAGGCAAAACGTGCTTAACGAATGTCTCACTTAGCAACAGAAATGTTGGGCTAAATTGTAGTTGTTAGTCAAGGACTTGCATATGGACTGGTGACAATTACTATGAATCTTGGGAGGTAAGTCAAGATATTCTAGTACAACCAAGTCTGTGTAATTGAAAGAACAGCTATTTCCCCACATTTATCCTTGTTTTGTAGATTGAAAGCAGTTGGAGCCAGAGTTTATAAAAATAGATCAAAATACATGTTAAAAACCAATACTGTAAATCTAATCTATTAGGTTTACAGAGCCTTGGTGGTGCAGCGGACTAAGTGCTGTTATGTAGCACTTAGCTGCCAGCTGCCTGCAATTAGTGTGAGTTCAAATCTCACTAGGCTCAAGGTTGACTCAGCCTTCCATCCTTCCAAGCTAGGTAAATTGAGGACCCGGATTGTGGGGGCAATAAGATGACTTTGTAGAAACACCGCTTATGGGGGGCCAAAAGCCCTAATAAGCAGGTATATACAAAAGAATGAAGGCTATTGCTTATAGGTGCATTGTAAGCTGCCCTGAGTCTTCGGAGGAGGCCGGCATATAAATTGAACTAATAAATAAATAAATTCTCCAAATGTCATCACAGAGAAATCCTAAGTAGGATATTGTGACCAATATATTGTACTCATTCAGCTTATCAATGTGATAGTAATGTAGTTGCAGCATCGTATTCTTACGTTTTAATTTTAGTTTTTAATTCATTTTAATTTATCTCCGGAAATTAAGCTTTTATTTTTCTACATCCTCTCCACTCTGAAAGAACAGGTTATTATTTGGAAAAGACTCGATTTAAAACAAGCTCTTTCCAATCTCAAGGGTTTGATTTGGATAATTTAACTCCTGGACTGGCAGTGACAAAGGCATAGCCAATTAATTTCTCAGTTTCAACATGCCAGGACACTGGCCCCTAATGTACAGTAAACATCTTATGCCAATTGCAGCTCAATTCTTTCTAAAATCCCTGGCCACTGATCATGAAACTTCAATGAGTATATTGAAAGGGTCTCTCCTACTTCCTGCTCAACTCTCACCAAAGGTAAAAACTACATATTCTGTTGACCTAAATAATACCCATTCCAATGACCACTTTATACACCAAAGAATGTACTCCAAGGTTTGTAATTCAAGTATATAGTTTCCTGGGATTAGTTCAACTTCATACATTGGCTTGTCTTTTACTCAAAGACCTATGGCCTTCACTAGGTCAACACCAATGCCAACTCTAGCAAAATGACATTTGGCAACATATGATGCCATATGGCTGCTCTCAGGGAGTACATTTGGTTGATTACTAAATATGAGGATCCTGCTTTCATTGGTGTTTTGGGGCAATATGAAATCCTTTTTCACAAGAAGCCAACTCCCCCCCCCCAAAAAAAAACCCAGATGAAATTGTAAAACTAAAAAATGAAGTAGCTGCTTCCTGTTAATAACACATACTCTGAAGTGTGCTGATGCCCACTGAGAAATTTGTATACTTCTATATTTTGTGCCAGTGTTTCTTCTCTTGTCTTTTTTTTATTCACTAGAACTGGCTGCTGAACTGAAAAGTGCTCATGTTAATTTGTCATTAATTAATCTATGACAACTTCCGTGCAAACACTAAAATAATACTTATTCTTCTCAAGGGTTTATCATTGTTGTACTATCCTAAAATTATTTTAGAGGGTGCAAATATTTCAGGCATTGAATGATCAAGAGGAAGTGGGGAGGGGTGGTAATGATCTCATGTTCACGAACGTATTACTGTATGCTTATAAATTCCTCTGAATAATCGTGATTCCTGGCTCAACAGATACTTCAGGATTTGCATAAAATGGGAATGTTGTTTTGAATTCAAACAAGCCATGATATTTTTTTAAATGTTTACTATACCAGAGATTCCATGTCAATCTTCTCCTTTTCAAAAGTACTGATATACTCTGACAAACTAAGTGTTTCCAAAGTTCTTTGCAAGGTTGGAATATCATCCTCATCGTCATGATTCCCATGTTCATCATTTAAATGAGACAGTAAGCAACCAGCAGAATTAGAATTCAATGATCCCTTGAAAGGAAAAAAAAAATCTGAATTAGATTATAAAATTTAAAACCAAAGGAATGTCAAAATAATCACTCACTAATGAATGCGGATAGCTCAAAAATAAATCTCATAGAGTGAGTGTATGTTTGGTGCTCACTTCAATCCACCATGTCACAAAGAGAATCCCAACCTAGATTGCAGAAGATCTAGTTTGTATCTAAAAAACACTGGGATTAAGCACTAATTAGAGTTAACTCTCAAAGGCATTAAAGGATTGTAAAAACTCATACAGAAAAAAAATATATTCTGCAATAGCGACAATACAACTACCGCGTTTTCCCCAAAAATAAGACTGGGCCTTATATTAATTTTTGCTCCAAAAGACGCATTAGGGCTTATTTTCTGGTTAGGTCTTATTTTGGGGAAAATATGGTATTAAATGCATCCATATGGCTGACAATCTTAACTGGGGCTTATTTTGAGGATAGGGCTTACTGCATATACTTGAGTATAAGCCGACCCGAATATAAACCGAGGCACCTAATTTTACCACAAGAAACTGGGAAAACTTATTGACTCGAGTAGGGCGGGAAATGCAGCAACTAGTGGTAAATTTCAAAAATAAAATATAGCAGACTAAGTACTGTAAATAAACGTACTGTATATCCAAGACCAGAGATATACCAGTACTTGTATTCAGCAATGCTTGGGCAGAGCAAGGGGGCATGACCAAGCACAGGTAAGATGGACAACATAGAGGTTGCCAGTGTGTAGGAGAAAAGAAGAGCAGTGATTTCAGCAGTTATCGGACCACCCACAGAGGCTGCAGGCACCCGCAGATGAGCGGGAGAGACCGGAGAACACTTGCACTCGAGTATAAACCGAGGGGTGCTTTTTCAGCATAAAAAATCTGCTGAAAAACTCGGTTTATACATGAGTATATATGGTATATTGCGAGCATCCTGAAAAATCATGCTAGGACTTGTTTTACGGTTGGGTCTTATTTTCGGGAAAACAGGGTATTTATGACAATTCTTTTTAACAATAAAAGCTAAGATTCTAAAGAAAAATAGAGAAGACCTTTTAGAAACCTGGTTAATTACCATACACCATGTATGCATACCATATTTTTCGGAGTATAAGACGCACCTTTTTCCCCCAAAAAGGGGGTGAAAATCTGGGGGTGTCTTATACTCCAAATGTAGCCCTGCCTGGCCTCGCAAACGGAGATTTCAGAGGCTGAAAGAAGCCTCTGAAAGAAGCTTCAGAAAAAAAGCCTCAGAAACGAAGCTTTAGAAAAAAGGCCTCTGAAAGGCTTTTATCTAAAATAATATGGCAAGCAACAAAAGAAGAATCAGTAAAGGTTCTAACCAAACTAAGTTAACAAATCTGGAGAATGACACAATAACCACCAGATCAGAAGAGGTTAATCTACATACCAATACCAAAGAAAGGAGATTGAACAGAGTACAGTTAGTCCTTCAGAATAAAAGCCTCTGAAAGAGGCTAAAAAAGCCTTTTTTTCTGAAGCTCTGCTTCAGAGGCTTTCAGAGGCAGAAAAAAACGTTTTTCCTGAAACAGTGTTTCAGAATTTTCAGAGGCAGAAAAAAAAGCAAGGCACAGCACTCACAACCAACGAACCTGTTGCTAAAATTCACCTCTGGAAACAGCTGATTAGGGTTATTCCGGGAGACCGATCCACCCACCAATCAGCTTTTTTCTTATTCTCCTCCCCAATCTAAGGTGCGTCTTATAGTCCGGTCCGAAAAATATGGCATGTTGGCATGTAGAAAATGTTTTTCCTTGATTAATGTAGTGTAACCATTCTTATGAACTGATCATTTATAAGAGAAAGCAATATACTTGGAAGAAGACATTCAATAAATTATGATAAGCAGTACTGTGTAATTTGATTAGGTTATATATTTCTAATGTTCTGAATATTGCAGTGATCGTTTGAAGTTTTTTTTAGCAATCACACCAATATTAAGGAAAATTGTTTGATAATACAAATACCTGCTGGTCATCTGTCACATCTTTCACAGCACCATTGGAAGCAACAGGAGTAGAATTAACTGCAGACGTCCAATCCTTCTGATTGGACAGTATGTCAAATAGAACCAAGGATCCTAGGAGATACAAACTCTATTGTTAGAAATAGAATTTTGAGGTATCTAAACAGTCTGAGTTTAAACAGTAATTACACATTGACCTCTTAAGTATAGTTTCCAAACTTCCCTTTGCCTAACAAAATAGACAGATATTCCCAATGTCAGAATACTAGAGACGTTTCTAGGACAAAAATATAACTACAACTTTAAGAATTAAACCCCCCATTTAGACAACAGTTCTCAAGCGTTATACAAAATGGTACATTGAACTAATCATCATATTAAGACGTTGCATTACCCAAACTGTGGCCAGCAACAGAGATTCCGCCTTTGAAGTCAGGGTTTCTGCTCAAGAATAGTGCATAAAGATGGTTCATCTCTACTGTTACTTTCTCCACAACTGTTTGGCAGTAAGTGGGGCTATTGTAAAACAGGATATCAAGTAGTGTCTCATTGGTGAAGTGGCGGAGACGTCCAATAGTTGGCAATGTTATTTTTTTAATATTCCTTAAAAAACACAATTACACAGGTTATTAAAAAGTGGTTTCAAATAAACTTTGCTAAAACTAAGAAATTTGAGAGTAAAAATTGGCAAAGCAATTTTCACAAATCATTTTTCAAGTCTATAAAGCAACCGTGGTCACTGATATTATCTTCCTTGTGGCTTTTCTACTCCATTGTAACAGCCTTGTCCCAATTTAACAGACCATTTAGGAAAAAGAAGTCTGTTAATCATGATCCTCTGTTGAATTGAAAGTTACACCATCGTAGAGATTAACTTTGTTGCTATCATCACTTAAATTGTCACAAATTTGGTCTGTTGTATCAAGGTCCAATAAACTGAGGTTTCACTTTGTGTGAACCTAATTAGTAATGATGTATTCAATAACCCATAGTTAGGCAAACTATGAATGCAGTATGCAATGCACCAGTTTGGTCTAGCGGCTAAGACTCCAAGCTAGAAACTAAGATACTGTGAATTTTAGTCCCGCTTTAAGCAAGAAAGCCAGCAGGGTGACTTCGGGCCAGTCACTCTCTCTCAACCTAACCCACCTTCACAGGGTTATTGTTATGAGGGAAATAGGACAAAGGAGTGTTATTTCATCTTGTGTTATTTATAAAAATAATAAAAGTGGAAAATGAATGAATGAATCTAATCAATGTACCAGACAGAGACAAATTTGTTCCCTTCATACACCATAAACAGATTATTACATAGCCTGCAAGTTACGTTAAACAGAGTGATATGAAGTATGCCACAGTGTATCACACTGTCATACCACAATTTGCACTTCCATGATCTCAGATGAATTATTTAAAAACACTTAACTAGTGCAACAGTCATTTAGCTCTATTATCTTAGAACAGTGATGGGGAACCTTGTCGTGCGGAAACATTGCGTGCACTCATCAGGGCCGCTCTCCGGAAAAGTTGAACTTCTGGGTTCGCATGCATGCGCGCCCGATGATCAGCTGGCCGGCATGCATGCACGCACCAATTCTCGGCACTGCCATGCGCGTGAAGGGATCGCGCTCCGGAAAAGCTGAACTTCTGGTGCGCATGCTCACCCGACAATAAGCTGGCCAGCACGCATGCACACACCAGTTTTCAGTACTGCTGCGCACGTGAAGGACAGCTGATTGTCGTGCGCACATGCGTGCCAGAAACCCGGAAAACAAACAGGCAAGGCTGTGCGTGCCGGGCAACATGACTTCACGTGACAATTTGGGCACGCATGCCACAGGTTCGCCATCACGGTCCTAGAATGACTGGTTCAAATATTCAAGGAACCACGCTGGTTGCATTCAAATATTACAATTAGCAAATATTTAGTATGGCAAGAACAAGAGTTATTAAATCTATTTTCTATTTTTCCCATTCTTGTATAAGCTCTAAAGTGTGATCAGCCTTAAACACAGTTGGATCAAGCTAATTTCAAAACTATGGTATAATTTGACTTATTTCAGACAAATCAGTTATAATACAATAAAATACAATTACAAAAAATGGAATAAAATGCTGGGGAAAAATCACTACCTTTTTTTTTTTCTAATGAAAAAGTTAGTATGGATATAAATCCTCAGTATATGATACTTTTTCATAGGAACATTGAGTAATTCTAAACTAAAAAGTCACCAAAATTATACACTTAAAAGTCATAACTGATCAACTTTGAGAGAGTAATCAATGATCAAAGAACAATTCTACTTTCTTAAAATAAGTGAGTACAGTAGACCTACCTATCCACCCCTGTTGCATCTCCATGCAAAGCATTATGCCAATGAACTGGCAGGAATTCGACTCTACTCACTTTATGTTCTTCTATCGATTTCTTAAAATGTGTTTGCAGCAATTTCAGGGATACTGTCCGAAAGTCATCAACTTTTTAAAAAGGGAGAAAAGTAATAAGTTTATAGTAATTATGTGCATACTGACTCTAACAGAATTTTTAATGTCTGAAAATAAATATTTTCTAGTCCAAACTCTGCAGGTGGACTTATAAAAACATAGCTAAAATTTTGTATACTCCACTTATTTTGATTTTTTAAAACCCCAGCAAGTTCTAGAGTATTCATCTTCCAAGCCATTAGAAAATATATAAGCAATTGATTTGGATAAAGCATCAGAAGGAATTTAGTACTTTTCATCTCTCCTGATGGGAAAGCTTGACTTTTAAATATTATCAATAATAATAGTTTATAATTCTGTTTTCTTTCACTAATAGCTTTTAAAACTAATATATCATTTATTTGAATACCTTTTAAGAGGATTATACCTTTAGAGCAGTTTATTCATTCCATTATCTTCTTAACCACATTTAATTTGTATGTTTATATTTCTGATGCAACAACTGCTGTGATTTGAAATCCAATTTAAAGACCAGCCTAAATGCTTTAGTGTATTAGACTAAGTGATTTTACAAACAACTCTAAATAAAGGTCTAAGAACATAGTAAGGTACTAGCTGAAAAAAGGAACAAGGAATGCATTCCTGTATCCATATTTAAATAATCCTACCACATTCAACAATGCTTCTGAAGCGCAGATCGCAGACTGGGCCAATTCCATGGACCATAAATACCAAATGATCAATTTGAGACACTTCAGCTATGAAAATAAAAATAAAAACCATCAGTTACATTCATAAATACTACAAGACATACTTTCCAATTTAAATATTTCTATACATTTGCAATGTTTTTCTATTCAAATTTGAAGGCATTTTAAGGCATCCCTTGTGATCTCAAAATGAAGAAATAGCCTCTCAGACATCTCAAGGTAAATACCAGATATCCAGAGGAAAAGTGTTTACCCAGCTTTACCCATTACCAGCATCTATACAGTCAATATTCAGAAGCTTGCTGGGAGCCAATATATTCTTCAACCAAAACATATTTATCATCCCGGCATGTGAGGAGAAAGCAAGAGGCTGTAAGGGAACATTTTGTATGAAATCCTGTACAACTTACCATCTGGTATATCCTCATGATCATCATCAATTCCACGTTTAACTACTCTTGGTCTGGTCTGATCATCTTGTGTGGTGCCCCATTCATCTGGTACTGAAGAAGGCTGGAACTGAACTATAACCTGAGATAAAATCAGTGTATTATATTTATATCCAATTTAACATACTGCGATATTATGCAATAAATATATGCTATAGTTTATGTGGATTAAATTCATAGTTACTACAGATTTTTTTGCCAAGAAAAAAATGGCATAAGATTGTTTAGCATATACTAGACAAAAATTAAGTTTATATTTATTTCAAAATCCAAATTGATTTAAAAGATTCACAACCCCTGAAATAATGATTTGTGACAGCACTTTATTCAAAAAGTTAAACTGCACTGTTGAAAGAAACATCCAATATGCCTCCTAATATAAGATTGTGTTGGACATGCTGTAAATTTATTGGGGATGTCCATTTTGCTGCCTAAATTTGTGGAGACATAACCCTAAGTGGATTGGTCCCTCAATCGGATTTTTTCATATATTTTACAAGGAAAATAGATAATGCTGGCTTGAAAGTGCCATACTAATGCACTACAAATCCATTGGTAATGTCCAAATTCATGGAGACCTAACCCTGCCCACATTCATGGAGACCTAACCCTAAGTGGATTTTCCCCCCAATGGGATTTTCCCATGTATTTTACTAGGAAATGTAGATAACAGAGGTTTCAGAATTCAGCCCCCTCCTAAGCATACCAATGCACTACAAATCCATTGGAGATGTTCATTTTGATATCCGAATTCATGGACACTTAACCCTAACACTAGGTATATTTGGCCCCTCAAAGGGATTTTTTCATGTATTTTACCGGGAAAAGTAGATACTTCTGGCTCGAAAAGTTAGCCCGACCCTAAGCATACCAACAAATTACAAATCCATTGGAGATGTCCATTTTGCTGTCCAAATTCATGGAGACCTAACTCTAACCCTATATGTATTTGCCCACCAATGGCGTTTTCCCATTTATTTTACCAGGAAACATAGATAAGGTAGGCTGGAAAACTCAGCGCCCTCCCTAAGATATCAAAGCACTACAAATCTGTTAGCAGTATCATTTTGCTCTTTGAATTCATGAAGACTTAACCATAACCCTGAGTCAATTTACTCCCCATTGGGATTTTCCCATGTATTTCACCAGGAAACATACGGTAGATAAGGTGGGCTCTAAGATGAATCAGCTATCCCTTAAAGTAGGGTGATTGATAGACAGATATGATTAACTGCTCTTTAAAAAGCAAAATGGCACCATTTTAGGCCCCAAATAGGAGCAACCTCCCACATCCCCAAATCATTAAAAACTAGTGGAATTTTAGCAGTGTGCTTTCCAACCACTTTAAACTAATTGGGTGTTGGATATTTTTTTCCAATGTTAGTACTTTTCAGGGTTTAGAATGGAAATTGTAATAGGAGGCCTCTGACAGTCAAACCATTCCAATTTTCTTCCTTAAACCTCCATAATCTACCCTTAAAACTACCCTAAACTACCTGAAGACATTTCAACCTTCCCCTTTTGCCCAAACAGACTCCTGCTTCTGTATCCAATTATGATCATCCTCCAAAGTGATAATACCAATACATTACTGATGCTCTCCAGAGTATCTTATTAAGCAACATTCTCATTACCTTAGGATTATGCATAACGAAAGTTTCTCCACCTGGAAATTCTAATCGCCGATGCCATTGATTTGTGGTAACAGCTTTCTTATACTCAGCCTACAACAAACATAAATGATACAACTTGAATATCAAGAAACCACATCAAAGGACAATGTGACAAGAATGCAATTTAATTTCATTTGTAATATTATATTAAACCTCAAATTGTTCCCACAACTTGTGGATAGAGACTATGCATTTCCTACCAATTAATCAAATTTCTAAAGGCAATCACTATTTAAATATAATTAAAACTAGGAAGACAAAGATGTTTTTTCCCATAGTGTTTCATGCCTAGTATGTTCTAAATGGCACTTGCCCCCAAGAAGCCACAATGAAAGTCAGATACTAACAATATGAAATTCTTTTTTCGGCTAATGCAACATAGAATGCTCTAGTTTCAAAGCATATTAGCTGTAAAATGAAACAATCTAGATTGTATAGAAAGAATAATTAACATATATTTGCCATTTTTAATCTATTCAGTATAAAGTAATTTTGCATTTTTAAAAAATAAAAACCCAATTTTCAACATTTTTTACTTTATACTAAAATTCTGATTTAAAATTAATATTACAGCAATGTTTTTATAACTCAAAGGCCACAAAATAATAAAATGATTTTTAAAATAGATTCATTGGGAAAAGCTTGCTGCCCTATGCGCTTCACACAAAAGGAACTGCTGATAATGATAAGGATGTGGTAGCACATTATTTTATTATTCAAAAAAAATTTTACTTTTGAATTTGGGATTTTAAAAAAATCTACAGCTAACATTGTTGCCTTCCTTTTTAAAAATACTCACCTCCAGTTTTTCACTGAAATCTTCCGTATAAGGAATAAATCTGCTGTCCTTATCTCCCTTATAAAACCAAGTACATCGTCTTACTTCAGACTGTTGTTCTTCCCAATATACAGCTTTCCTCACACGGTCATATAGATAAACATCATAACGTCCTCCATCAGTACTCAAGACTACACTCTCTGGATCAGGTTGCACTGAAGATTAAGAAGAAAGTTATTACTTTATCAACCTTTCTCCCTAATATTCACCCTAACCTGTGAATACTAGAAATGAGAAAGCTTCAAATTTTATGCTGAACAGTGATATTTTGTTTCTGAACTAAAGCTTCCATCGGAAAATGAGGGCAAGTTGGAAAGTTTTCTATATTTACTGTTAATCTCTTTCAACAGTTGCTCCACTTTGCTCATTGGTGATGTCAGAATCAGACAATATACAAAAAAATACACCAGCATGGATAGAATAGAAAAGTTCAGTAGATACCATAGAGAAAAACAAGAAACAGGAGAAATAATCTGAAAACTAGAGGGAAATCCTCTTTGAGTAATGAAGTATTCAGTATCCAATCTTGTTATTTTGACTAGAGAGTTTTCTCTGAACAATCGTGACATAATTGCTCCTCATTACTCAAATGTATGACTTTATGGAACCTTCTGTAGTAAACTTGCTTAGGTTTACTTAAGAGAAGGAAAAAAGTGAACAAAAATCTCTTACAGAATTGGCCGCTTAATCTTGATTACATGAATAACTGTTATCAAGATCATTAAATATTTTATATAAATCAAATACTGTAATATGACAGGTAAAAAATGTACATACTGTTTCCCTGAAAATAAGCCCTATCCCAAAAATAAGACCTAGCATGTTTTTCCATGTACGCCTAATATAAATCCTACCCCAAAAAAATAAGTCCTAAAGAGCCTGTGGAGCCAGCCAACCGCTCATTCCGTTTGGTTGCTCGCTGTGTCACAGCCACGAGGCGAGGCGCAAGGGTGTAGCTGCATCACACGCCCTGCACCGGTTTACCTCATGGCTCCCGCAGTCCGACACCTGCCTTCACAGTGGCAGCACTAACAGCCATGTGCAGCAGGAACCCACATAGCCACTGGCCTACTTCTTCTGCTTGCTCGTGGCCACAACAGAGCAGGAGACCGAGTGGTGTGCTGGTACTGCAACTGTGAGGTGAGGTGAGGTAAGTATCAGGAATGGATGGCCTGGCTGCGGGAGCCCTGAGGTAAGCCGGTGTGATGACCTGGGACACAGCACAGAGATAACATAGGCAGCTGGCAGTTCAAATCAGCCCTTTATTGCTCCAAATTTCCCCAAACTCTCCCATGTTTCTGGCAACTCCCAGAGCAAAGTGATGACAAACCCCCCCACACACACCTCAAGCAGTTACAAATAGTCCAGTCCAGCACTGTGTACACCAGAGCTGAACAGCAATTAATTTAGTAGGGCAAATCAAAGAGTTCAGGAAGCAAGGATCCAGTTAATTAGTCCAGAAAGCCAGAAAGAATGCAAGGACTCTTGGAAAGTTCAAACGTTGGCACTTAACACTTCAGGAACTTAGCATTTATTCTCAACAAATACACCTCCCCACAGCATCACCTTACATCTCATTCCCCAGGTGTGCCTTGTGAAGATGGGTGAGGCACTCTCCTCCCAAGTAGCCTGCTCAGTCTGTGATGTTCTTGCCTTCTCTCCACTCTATGCTCTTGGATCAGGAGGGCCATCCTTGCTCGTCATCTGAGCTATGTCTCTCATGTTCATCCTGCCCGTTCCTCCCTGTCTACAAGCTGTTCTAATCCTAAAATGTCCCGGCCTGACTGGTCCCGCTCTTCCCCATTTCCCTCCAAAGCCAAAGAAGCCACTCCCTCAATCTCTGTCGGCTCAGGTTCCAGCTTGTCTTCCCCCACAGATTCAGACTCTGATGGGGGCATGACAGCCAGTGAGGGGCGTGTGTGGCAGCTCCACCACCCCCCCATCTCATGGCCGTAGGACCAGTGTGTCGCTCGGCCTCCTGCTCCATTGTGGCCGCAAACAGAAGTGGGCTGGCAGCAATGCAGGGTCCTTCTGGATGGAGTTCGTGGAGCTGCAGTCGTGAGGCAAGGTAGGTGTTGGGGTGTGGGTGGCCTAGTTGCGGGAGACCTGAGGTATGCCAATGCAGAGTTACTTCCAACCCCTGCCTTACAGTGGCAGCAACACTGGTATGCCACGCGGCCTCCTGCCCTGCAGCGAGCAAGCAGAAGAAGTGGGCCTCCTGTACATGGGGGTGGAAGACACCCCAAAAAATAAGTCCTAGTGCTTATTTTGGTGCCCAAAAGAAAATAAGACCCCGTCTTATTTTCAGGGAAACACGGTGATATACCTATATTTAACAAGTTGGTATTTTCTGATTAATCTTTGAGCTATGGTATCTGGGACGAATGCTCTGTTTGATCATTTCCAGGACAGCTCTCAGAAAATAACAGGAAAAGCAAAACAGCACATAGAGCTTCTGAACAAACATTGTTTGTCTCCAAACAAGGATATATCAGATCTCATATTTTCACCAAAAAAAAGCCTTTAAATATATGCAAATCATATTTCACTGTAAAAATGATCCTTATATTAAATATTACGATTATCTATTCTCTTTATGTCCAAAAGCACAAATTATTACACAAAGGACAATCCTTAAATCTTACCAGAATTATAAACCTTCTCTAGAGTTGTAGAATCTAGATCACTGAACGGCATCCATAGCTCCTTGTTTTCTACTTCCTTACAGTAAAACCAATGTGGCTGAACTGATTCATACTGGTTTTGTAATAAGAGAGGTGGTGCCTTCACAAGTGGGCCTGCTGACATTGATGTCTGAGGTAATAGGGCTGGCTGGAATGAAAAAAAGAGAACGTTTCCTTAATATTTCAAAGTTGTACTTGATGTTTAGATACAGGTCTTAATTATGTACAATTAATTCCATTCTGAATTACAAGAATACATTATTCTTATAGATTTTGAATTAGCATATCAAGAAAAAGCAATATGGGAGTTGTGTCTTAATTTTGTATATCTGATTGCCAATTATTATCAAACTTGATCTAGGTGGAGGACATTAGGTTTCACAACTGAATCCTAATCAAAACTCTATTCAATGTAGCTTTCAAAACTTTCAAATTAAATACAAAAACTAATCAGTTTCATAATTTTACAACAATTTTACATTCAGATATGACCAATAAACTAAGCAAGTATTAATTCTTTATTGGATATAATTAAAGTGTCAAAAATTCCTAAAATCAAAAACATTTCATTTTTGTTTTCATGCAAAATAATAACCAAGGGCCAAGATAGCAAATGCATATAACTTTATTTTAAGGGCAACTAGTGTCTCGAATGCTTTTGTTCATGTATGTCTAAATTTTCCTTTCTCAGTTAAATCAAGTTACAAAACATATTCAGCAAATCATAAATCATTGTTATTGAGCTCCTAGAAAATGTGAGTGTGTGAAACGATAATTGTTAAGAGGAGCAACAAACTACAATATTGAGTCCTTAATCTTTTTATAGTAATTGCCATACACTGAAAGGTAAACTTCCTACCGGTGGCATTGGTCCTGCAGGAGTTGGATACTTCTGCATAGATGGTACAGAAGGTGAAGGCTGCAGATTCTGGGCAGGTGCTTGTGTCGGTTGCAGCTGGGGGGGAGTGATGTAAGGATTGGCTCTACTACTTAAGGTAGTATGACGATAGGGGTTATAACCTTGTTGTGATGCTCCCTGAGGTGGTGTTGGAAAGACTGCTGGTGGAGGACCACTTTGCTGAGGTGTTTGATAAGTTCCAATTCCTTGTACTGAAGTAGAAGGAGTATTAAAAGACTGTGATTTGGAAGCAGAAGCTGAAAATACATTTGGCCCATCTTGTGATGAAGGCAGAAGAGGGAAAGAAACTGGAGGTTTAGAGAAAACAGATGTTCCAGCTTGGGTTGAGGTTGCCACCCCTAAGGGTGGTTGTCCAATGCTTCCAAAGGGATCACTACTGCTAGGAATTTGAGAGAAATAACTGAACGTAGATGGAGGGTTCACATTTGTTGATGTCTGGCCTAGGAAGCTGTCTTCTTCACCAACATCTGTGTTATCATCTGCATTAAAGAATACAGTAAGGATCAATAAAAATATGAAAGAATGGCACCTCCTCCATAACATCATCTAAAAATCAACAGTGCTATAGTTCATCATTGCATTTCAGCAACAAACATCTCTACCATTTTCAAGCCTTTCTGCTCAGCTACAGTATTTGTATTACCTCAATAAGATAGTAATTTCTTTTTTAGGCAAGCTTTCATTATCCCAATAAGGATGTTCACTCAATACAGTAGCCAACTTGGAATATTAACACTAATATATCAGCCAGCTTTTTAAACTATCAAGGCGCCATCAGTTAATCAATAAGCAGGTGAACTTTCCTTTGATGGCTATAGGCTACATTTAACAAAGGAATGGGGAGGAGCATTATTTCTCAAAAATGGGACAAAATGCAAGGTAAACTGTGTATAATATAGACATGGATGGGCACAGAATCTTTCAGATTTGGAAGTGATTGAGAAAGTTAGTTTTTGATAGCATGAATCCTATTTTAGGGCTTAATTTAGATAAGAATATTACTTAATCAATTTATTGATTAATCTATTCTGTATTTGATAAAATTAACACCACCATTTTTACTGTGGCTCTGCTCATTTTCTCCTAGTGATAGGACCATTTCTTTCCTTAACTAATTTTTAAGGTTTTCTGCCTAATTTTGAGGATGTTCTTCAATGGCAAAATGGAACTAAACTACTGCATATAAACAGACAGCAAATCCCAAACTGATTTTGTTGAACTTCCAGAAAGATCTGAAAACATGTCTTTGCCATTTGGCCTGGGATCCAATAGTGTGTATGGGTATGGAGCCTACAAAGGGATTTATTACCAGGGAAATTGAATGTGCCCTTCTGCAAATTATGTTTAATGTTTTTAACGTTTTATAATTTTTGCTATGATTCTTTTGGTTACTTGGTAGAAAGTTCTACCAAGACTTACTTGCCCATTCAGTGGGTATGATGATTTCTTGGTTCATGTGACCTGTTGCATTTCTTTTTCTTAAAATTAAGCTTCCCGAAAATTTAGTTGTTTGGAGATAACTACAGGTAGTCCTTGACTTAAACAGTTTACTTAGTGACAATGGCACTGTAAAAAGTGACTTAGGAACATTTTTCTCACTTATGAACCTTGCAGCAATATGCATGGTCACCTGATTTATGTTCGGATGCTTGGCAACTGACTCACATTTATGATGGTTGCAGTATTCCGGAGTCATGTGATCACCTTTTACAACTTTCTGACAGGCAAAGTCAATGGGGAAACCAGATTCACTTAACAGTGGTGTTACTAATTTAACAGCTGCAGCTGCACTTCACAAATGTGGCAAGAAAAGTCGTAAAATGGGGCAAACCTCGTTTAACAAATTTCTCACTTAGTAGCATAAATTTTGAGCTCAGTTGTTGTAAATTGAGGACTACCTGTAGTAATGTGGAAGAACATAATGTTGGTGTCTTTCTTGGATAGAAGCATAGCAGGCAAGATTTGGAGGTATCAATTTATTAGGATGTTGATTGAGACAGGTGTAAGGCACCAGCTGATGGTAGTGAAAATCAGTGACATCAGATGGGAGAGAGAAAAATGTGTCATTCAAAAGAGGTTTTGTAGCATTAACCTAATTCACACATTCATATTTCTCCTATAATTCCCATATTTATTTATTTATTTGGTAAATTTATAAACCTGCCCATCTCACGTACTTGACTCTTAAGCAGTGTATTCAAAGTAAAAACCATAAAAATGATGCAACAAAGTAACACCACTGTTAAGTGAATCTGGTTTCCCCATTGACTTTGCCTGTCAGAAAGTTGTAAAAGGTGATCACATGACTCCGGAATACCGCAACCATCATAAATGTGAGTCAGTTGCCAAGCATCCGAACATAAATCAGGTGACCATGCATATTGCTGCAAGGTTCATAAGTGAGAAAAATGCTCCTAAGTCACTTTTTACAGTGCCATTGTCACTAAGTAAACTGTTTAAGTCAAGGACTACCTGTAGTTATCTCCAAACAACTAAATTTTCGGGAAGCTTAATTTTAAGAAAAAGAAATGCAACAGGTCACATGAACCAAGAAATCATCATACCCACTGAATGGGCAAGTAAGTCTTGGTAGAACTTTCTCTGCCTCGTCAGTAATAAGACTGCAGCACCAAGGCTGTGAACACACACATTTTTTGTGCCCTAAAGCCTTCAAGGGCATGGAGTGCTGCCCTAAACTGTCAAAAAGACCGTAAAGAGGATTGGAAAAGGGGGTGGGAGGGCAGCAAACCAGGAAATTCGGGAATATCACCAGTAAAATAACTCAATTTCAAACTCCCATATAAAGAAATGCAGGCCAATGGCAACAATACATCCGTTTCCCGTTATAAATTAATAAATGTCACATCCCTGGAATATCCCACTTTCTCAAACCCCTCCATTCATCCTCCCGTCCGTCGCAGGTTCCTGGAGGTTACAAACCTCCGATCTTCAAGAGCTTGCAGGCGTCGTTATCGCAGACCTACGGCAGGGACTTTTTTTTTTTTTTTTTGCCTAAAGCCCCCTAAAATGCGTTAGAGTCGCCCATCAAAACGAAGCGGGGGAGGAGGGGGCAGCGAAAATGGTTTCCAGCCGGGGATTTCAACTCTCCCCCCATTGCCCCCCCACCCCACCCCACGACCATTACCTGCGGGAAGGAGGCCAGGTCCCGTACCGGCCACAGGAGGGGTTTGGCTGACGGGGATGAAAGGGACGGTGAAATTAAACTCGGTGGCCGAGGAGGAGAAGAGCAAGTTAGTGCCGCCGCTCGTCGAAGAGATGCCGCCCGTGGCGGAGGTTTTGGGGGCAGCCATGACTGAGGGACTTCCACGTCTCCCGACTCTCTGGAGCCCTCCCCGACAAGGCCCCGCCCTTTCCGCCCGGATCTAAGATGGCGGCGGCGCCGCTCTCTTCCCTATTCTCCCGCCAACCCGAGCCCGCGCTTAGAGCGAAGTGAAGTCAGGCTTGAAGTCCGCTCCGGCCTGGCTTTGCGCCGCTTTCAGCCCAGCTTGGAACGCCCGACCCGCCCGCTATCTTAAAAGCGCTCTCCGCCCGGCGCGTAAGCCTCCGGAAAAGCAGGTCCTCTGAAGGGAGACCTCTCTTCGGCGTGTCTCTCCTGGCCTTTTAAACGCGTCGAAGAACCGAAAAGATGCCGTGTGTGGCGGACTGGCTGAACTGCCCTCTCAGTATCGTGCAGGGCATTTTCGGTGAGACCGGGCTTGGGAGGGCTGCAGTGGGGGTGGTAAAGCACGGAAACGTGAGAAGCTGTAAGGCAGCTCAAGGCGGCGGGAAAGCGGCCTGAGCAACCCCCGGGTACGACGCGGACAGTCAGAGGGGAAGTCGGCCGAGTCCCCCCCCCCCCCCCAAAAAAAAAAAAAGCACGAAAGGAAAAAGAAGACGGCGGCATGGCTAAGAACGAGCTTTGGGACCGGAGACGACGGCACCTCGCCACTCCTTGCGGAACGGGTTGGAAGCGGGGGTGGTTAGGAAGTAGCGGGCCTATCCCGGGCAAAGTGGGACTGACCCCCGGCGACAAAGCTAATAACCGAGTTTGGCCTGGCAAAGTCGGGACCCCGCTGGGCCGAGCGGAGTGAAAAGCAGCCTCGGAGTTGTGTTGTGAGCAAACTTGGCTGCGGGAAGGGCAGTTCTTCTGGACGCCGAAAGTTGGAACCCTCGTGGGAAGAAGAAGAGTGTTCCTGAGCATGTGCGCTGTGATGTTTCTTTCGGCTTCTCGGGGCGGACGGGAGGGAAGGGCGGCTGAGTGAGAGAATAACAATTCTTAAAGGCATTGAAGGGGATTTTTCCTATTAAATGTCAGGCCTGGCGTCCTTCTTTTGAGTGCTTAATTGCTACTTTACTGCTGTACTTTGTAATTAAAAAGAACAGGGTGAGGGCATGGTATTATTAGGCTTGGGCTCAAAACTGAACAGGAATCTTATGGTTTTCTGTGGCTATCAATTGCTCTTGTATCTAATTGGTGTGTTTGTAATTTATGAGTGGCTTTCTAAACCCAAGTTGTTATGTTCTTTTCTATTTTGTTTTTTAGCAAAATGGTTTGCTATATATCTTTTTTAACACAATTATTTGCAATTGAACCAACTCTTGGTTAAATGTGATCCAAAGTTAATCCTAAAATCTCTGAGCACATCTGAATAATTGTCTAATTGTTTTTGTTAACCTTACAAGCAAAATATTAATTAATTGGCAGGCTCCCAAGAGACTGTGCTGAGTTCATATAACTGAAAAACCAACATTTGGAAAATACAGCTAACAAGAAGAGCAAAATACCATAACAAAACCAGAATAAATCAAACCAGTGAAACAAAATAGGAACTTCAGAATCACTCTGTCTTAGAGGCTAATTGGAACAACAGCAATAACACTTTGACTAGTGCTTTACAGCCCCTCTCTTAAGTGGTCAGCATATCCCCCCCACACACACACACACACAATCTAGGTGCTCATCCAATGTTTAGGAATTTCCTAAACAGAAGGGTGGGGACCATACATTCTCTGGTGGAACTCATTCCAGAGAATAGGAATTGCCAGAGTAGGTGTTTCTCCTGAGTCCCACCAGATGATATTCTTTAATTGAAAATCAGCTGCTTGAAAATTTCTACAACAAAGATCAATTTTTGGACAGAAGAAGTTATACTTCATAACATGGAAGAGACAGTGCAATGTAAGTGAACATTGAAGGTGAAGATGTTGAATTAGGCAGTCTACTTTCAACTATAAAAACTTACTGGGTACACCCAGAAATCTGATTCCTAACTGCTCTGGCTCTCAGCCACTTCACAGTAACAAAATAACAGAGTTGGGAGGGACTTTGGAGGTCATTTAATCCAACCCTCTGCTCAAGCAGGAGATCTATCCCATTTCAGACAAGTGGCTGTCCAGTCTTTTCTTAAAAGCTTCAGTGATGGAACATCCACAACTTCTGAAGCAAGCCATTCCACTAGTTAATTGTTCTCACTGTTAGGAAATTTATCCTTGGTTCTTGGTTGCTTCTGTTCTTGATTAGTTTCCTTCCATTGTTTCTTGTCTTGCATTCTGGTGCCACAAAGAAGAGTGGCAACCCCTGAAATATTGGAATACTGTTATCATGTCAAACCTAATCCTTCTTTTCACTAGGCTAGCCATACCCAATTCCTGCAACGTTCTTCGTATGTTTTAGTTTCCAGGCCCTTAATCATCTTTATTGTTCTTCTCTACCCTCTTTCCAGAGTCTCAACATCTTTTTTATAATGTGGTGGATGCAGTATTCCAAGTGTGGTCTTATTAAGGTTTTAATAAAGTGGTACTAATACTTCACATGATCTTGATTCTATCCCTCTGCTTATGCAACCTAGTATTGCATTGGCTTTTTTGGCTGCTGCTGCATGCTGCTGGCTCATATTTAAAATGCTAAAGCTAGGATTGGCAAGAATAGCTACAAAGGCATTCTACGTACACTACCTGTCTGAATGTAACAGCTACAGAATATTCACTACTTACATAATGGGCCATCTCAGTGACAATTGAATCAAGACTCTGTACCCTAAAAATAATTGCCATGGTCTCCCACCACTGAGATGGAAGCTTAAGATCAGAAATTGCTGAAACAAACTGCAGTACGTTTAGCTTAATTTTTTTCATTTATAAAGTTTTAAATCTCAAAATAGCATATAAAAGAAACAAATCTTACACTATAGTTATGTCTGAAAGACGGATTTATTGTTGTGGATCTATGCCATGATTTGTGACGTCGTTAATCTTGCACAGAACCTAACATTTCTATTACTACTAGGGAAGTTGTTTTTGTTAGTTGCAAAGTCATGTCCGACCCATCGCAACCCACTTTTAGCCTTCTAAAAATATGTGTGCTTTAATGCTTTAAGTAAAGGTTCCTCACTGTTAGGGCCTAGGCCCAGGCTCAGGGTTCAGAATCTGAATCTGTGGAATGTCAGCCTCAGGAGTCCTCAGGCTAAGTATCGCATGAGGCTGATCCAAAAACAAGCACTACCTGGGCAACTGGAGCAATTAGATGAGAAGGCCACCCAGCCCCTGCAATAGGCGAGTAGAAAAGGGAACAGAACAGAGCTGTTATTTGAGGCTCCTTGCCAAGCAAGGGAGTAAATCTCTTAATTAGTTACAGCTCGCTGGGGGTTTGATTTAAGGAGCGCTCTGACCCATGATCCATCATTGCAAGCACCTGTCTGTGCAGTCCTGACCTTTGAACTGTCTGACAACTTTGATTGGCTGTTGGAACCCAGAACTAGATTTGGATGCTACTGTCAAAAGCAAACCATTCCAGCAAGTGTCTATTTTTTATTTCCATTCCTAGATCACTGTTATCACTTTGAGGTTCAGTAAACTTAATTACCATAATGTGTGTGTGTCTGTATTTAAAAACTAAAATGCTATTTGTTTATTAATTATTGAATAATAAATACTGTATTAGCAAAGTAAAATTTAAAATCTTGATCTTTTGTCTTGTTTAGCTCAGAATAGTCTAAATCTTGAATGGGAAAGGAAAGTAACAGAGTACTTCAAAGAGAAATTAAAAGAAAATAATGCAACTAACTGGGTAAGACTATATTTAGTTATCAAAACTTAAATTATTTAATGTTCAAAATCTTCAGGCAACTTGTATAGGATGGCTTTAATAACTTTAAGCATACAGTAGAGCTAAAAGGGATTATAAAATAAATTGAGTTTCTAGTTAAGTATATCAATAGAGAAATAAAACAGGAAATTGCTATTGGAATTGGATAGAAGATCTCTAAATATATAGTCTTTAAATTTTTGATTCTGAGTAAATTTTCTGCACATTCAAGAGTATGTGATAGTGTGATAATTTCATTAGTGTTTTTTATAATTTCCCTAACCTAAAGATAATACATATTTAATTATAGAACACATTGTCATATTTTATGATAAAATATTTTTGTTTGAATAAGAAAAAAGAATACCAAAGATGCAAGGAATATACAAACATCTACAATACATTTTTTAATAATTCAGTCTTGATCCCAAGAGATGAACAAATCAAATCTACACATTCAGAAAATTGAATTCTGATTCATTAGAAATTGTATGGAATGTATATAATCATTTAGTCAGTCATTTTATTTCAGTAACTGATCAGCTGTTTGAAAAATAGAATTTTATTGATTGGCCCATTTTTAAATTTCTTGTTAAACATTTTATAGGTTTCTATAGGTACTATAGAGTAGATTTACTTAATAGACTAAATCTCAAATATGCATATCTGAATTAAATCATATTTAGTTCAATGATTACTAAGAATTTTTTTTATAAAATGTAAATTCTATCAGCCTTTCTGTGTAGGTATTAGATCTTCAGACTTACTTAAATTAAAATATAAGTAGAGGATCCCGGATTTATGCACTTTCTGCCATGCCTCAAGACCTTTTAATTTCAACAGGCTGGCCTGGCCTCACTTCTTTTTAATTGTTAATTTTAAATTTGTTTTTAAAACAATAGGGGTGTTTTAATCTGTATGGGCCAAAATATTTAATGTGTTTTTACATTGTTTTAAATTTTGTATTATGTGTGTTTTATCCTTTGGCTGTTCACCGCCCTGAGTCCTTTGGGAGTAGGGCGGTATATAAATCTAAAATAAAGTAAATAAAGTAAAATTGAAAATAAAGATATAAAATTCTGCTTGCCTCATGAAGCTGATAATTGTTGAATTTTGTTTTACAGGTACCATCATTGAATGATGTTCCTTTACATTATCTGAAGCCAAATAGCTTAGTAAAATTTCGCTGTATGGTTCAAGATATGTTTGATCCTGAATTTTATATGAATGTTTATGAAACTGTTGATACAGTTACTAAATCACGTGTAAGTTAGTTTCTTCACTATGATTCTGATTACCTATACTCCTACCCAGCCATATTGTTCCTTTTGTGGTTCTTGTTCCTCTTGCTATGATTGTTGAAAATTTAGAGCAATTTTTCATAAATTGTTGTTTAGAGTGATAAAAAATGCCCTGTAGTATAAAATAGGAACAACATCAAAACCAAATCATCAAACTTTTATCAAAACAATTCCAGGACTACCATATTTGTGCTGTGGCTTTAACCACTTTGTGAGCTTCTCTTCCTTCCTGAGTTTTAAGTTTGGTCTTGCCCACTACAAGGTTGTCCATCTTTGCTAGGTCCATCATTTCCTTTTTATTCCATGTGACATAGGATTTTTGTAGGAACAGCCTGTACCTCTTAGAGTATCACATGAAATAAAGGAAATCTTAAGGTTTTTCTATGTGTATTCTTAAGTGAAATATCAACAATCCACGTCTGATAATAGTTCCTTAGCAATTCTGTGCATGTATATTGGAGTGGAACAGATTCTTTGCCTGGAACCAATAAAATATGATAAATCAACCGTTAGCTTTTTCAGAATGAAACGTTAAAAAAAGAATATATTGAGTTTGGCAGAGCTCTACATTGTTCTATGAACCACTATGTTCATAGAAAAGATAATTTGTGAGGAAGTAAGAGTAAATATTTACAAAATCCTCACAAATCTCCCCAAAAAGAACATGAAATACAATAGTGATTTTATGTTTTTTAACAGGTTATGCATTTTGGAAAATACAGAGATGTAGCAGAATGTGGGGTAAGTCCAGCTCCTGAAATTATGGCAACACATTTAAGTTGCTTTAATATTTATCTTTTTTTTTTCTATTTTATCTTTCACTGATTCTATGGATATCTTTTTTGAGAACTTGAAAAACATGGCTTTTCAAAAAGGCATTTGGGGATGAATTTGTTCATGCAAGCTCAAATGGTGGTGCATTGGATTATTGGTTATAATTGTGTTAATTAATTTTTGTCTTAAAGCTTCTGAAAGTAATACTATAAGCAAGTCGTACAATCAAAAACTAGAGATGAACACAAGTTTTTGTAGTAATAAATAATCACACAACATAAATATTTGTTTTTTAATAAAGGGTAGAATAGAATAGCATAGAATAGAATAGAATAGAACTGATTGTACCTCCCACACCCTTCTCTTGTGCTTTTTTTAAAAAAATAAAGATATAATTGAGCAATCATCTGTACTAATGTATCATTTAGTTTATGGAATCAATGACAAAAACTAGTCCTTCTTAAACCTATTTCTGCAGAATCTGTGCCTCTATTCTATTTTAAATGTAGAAGGCAGCAATGCCAGTGTCAGTGGGTTTTACTAATCCCTCACACATTGTAATATTTTATCAGGGAAGAAAAACGCACCCTTATCAGATACATGGACTTACGTTAAGGCTATATGAATGTGTATTTTTAGCATTGCCATTTTAATATTTAACAATAAATATAAAATACTGTAAGTCTAAGACGGAAGTATACAGGTTGTAGTAAAAAAATTAGATTTTACAGTGTATTGTATTTCTGTGCAGGAGATCTGTATGCTAATTATTACCCTTTTTGTGGGATGTTCTGTTCCTCTGATTTCCAAACATATATTCTACATCTGTTGCTAGGAGTGTTCTGGGATCTCTTCCAGATAGTTTTCTTGTAAGACTTGTTTTGGGATCAATTTATATGCTTATGTCACTTATTTATAGATATTTGGTGCTGTATTGATGACATTAAAAACATATACATTAATATATGTTGTGTAGACATGGATTTAATTTAAATTTGGCTCCATACATTTCACTAGTGCTTCTACTTGAATACTGTATTGCTAACAAGGAAATGTCTTGCTTCAGCTGGTACAGTTCAAACTAGCACTGTGCTATTGTTGATATAAAAAACCAGAATCAGCATTTCATTATTTTAGATATGTCAAAAAAGTTGTTACTGGAACTTTTAATCCACAGAGATTAGTCATTCCTTGTAATTCCTTAGGATAGATACTACTTTCTAGCACACTAATTATAAATTTATTTTAAGATTGCTTCCCTTTTAAAAAAAATCAAATGTATTTCATTTTTATAACTACAATATTTTTTCTTTTTATCGTATGCTAGTGATGTATAATATCTCTTCTTCTAGCCTCATCAAGAAATAGATTTAAATCCTAAACAAATCGTAACTGCAGATAGACAGACTTTTTATTGTGTTCCAGTGCCAGGAGAATCAGCGTGGGTAAAAGAAATATCCTTTGTAGCTTATTATATTGTGGACTGGTATATAGAAAAATAGTAGTGGTAATACTGATAATGCAAGCTCTTTAACACTTGATAGAAAAGTATTGATTGGTTGCTTGATTCTATGCCATCAAATTGTGTCAACTCTTAATGACCACCGAGATGGATTTCCTCTACAGTCTGTTCCAAACCAGGTCTTTCAGTGTTGCAAGTATTGCTGCTGTAATTAAATCCAACCACCTTGCTTCTGGTTAGACTCTTCTCCAGATTTACCAGCCTAAGAAGTCTTAGGGCAGTTAAGTCTTTGCATCATATATCCAAAATATGATAATTTGATATCATCTCCAGTGAAAATTCTGGATTGATTTGTTCTATTATCCATTCATTTATTTCCTTGGTTATCTATGGTATACTTCAACAGCAAGCAGAGTACTCTTTCTCTCCTGCTTCTTCAAAGTCCAGTGTTTGCTTTCAGAGTATTACGGGGAAAATAATTTCTTGCAGAACTCTAATACTTGTAGA
Source organism: Arizona elegans (assembly GCA_022577455.1). Classification (NCBI taxonomy): domain Eukaryota; kingdom Metazoa; phylum Chordata; class Lepidosauria; order Squamata; family Colubridae; genus Arizona; species Arizona elegans. Next base: position 60,373,336 of record JAKOOJ010000005.1, on the reverse strand, counting down.
TATAGATCAGGGGTGTCAAATTTAAGGTGTCACAGCAGCGTCACGTGACGTATCAGGATTTTTTTTCCCCTTTGCTAAACTGGGTGTGGGCATGGCCAGCACATGACACTGGCCGGGAGTTTGACAGCTCTGATATAGATAGATTAGAGTTTGAACTTCAGAATTTACCTTTTGACTCCACCAAAAAAGCTGCAGATGTTGAACAAAATGGTTATTTGAAGAAGGTTAAAAAAAGTAACCTTTTAAAGAGCTTTTCTTAACTATAATAGTAGAATCAGGATTTTCTGAATCCTTGGCAAGGAAGCACATTTGGGACGGGTTTTTGTTTTTGTTTGGATCATGTGCATGAGTTGAGATTAAAAACATCCGAGCTGATTGTGATAGTGAGATATTTTTCTATGTCAAGTGATAAATAATTGTAATAAGGAGAAAAGGAGATAATTTATAGCGAAATAGCATGCATTAAGCAACTTAGCCATTTTAATTGCTTTTCTAATAGGGATTTTTTATGGTGCAGCATTTCTAAAGTGCTATCAGTATGGTACCTTGTTTATGGTATTATATTTTAACTGTTGTACTTTTTGATACAGATTGCATTGTTTTCTGTATTTCTTTTTGCCCCGCGTTAGATATTAAGATAGGCAGCCATACCCCGAATTAAGGGTTTACAGCAGGGCTCTTCAAACTTGGCAGCTGTAAGAATTCTGGGAGTTGAAGTCCACAAGTCTTAAAGCTGCCAAGTTTGAAGACCTCTGGTTTACAGGGTTGTAAAAAAGGCATTAGAAATTTCTGAAACAAATAAATACATACATATATACAATAACATTTACAGATGAATGACCTGCTGTTGTAAGCCAAATCACGCTCTTTCCTTATTGCCACATAGTCTGCTAGCACATGTGGTATTCTTTATTAATTCGTTTATGTTCATTCTTCAATATTTTTACAGAACTATTTTTAAAATTCTATAGAATATGAAACATTATATGATGTAATCATATGTTAAACTTACAAAATGCTATTATCTTTTCCCTCATCTTTGGAAATTAGAGCATTGCTTTAATTTTAAATTAAATGTTTAATTAAATTTCCAGATAAGTTTATTCATCCTATCAGAATGATTCTGTCCTTAACTTAAAACTTACGCTTATAATAGTGCAAGTCAAGCTCGAGTTTGTCCATCAACATCATACACACCAAGTCGCCATAAGAGGAGTTATGAGGATGATGAAGACATGGAGCTGCATCCATCAAAACAAAGAGAACAGCACCTCGGTATTAGTTGAGATAATGTCTTTCTCCTGAAAATCACTTATTTTTTAGAATTAATATTGTGGTGTATCCATTTGCACTGAAGTGATTTATGCCTTGTTGGCTTAGAATAGATTTAGAATATGATTTTATATATAATTATCTGGTTTTTGAAATAATTAGATGAGTTCAGGTATAGTTGCAAAAAGAGCAAGTTTCTGAACGTACCATTGGTCTGATGTGTTATCCATGGGTCAGTTTGTAGCTACAGATATATGAATATCTGTATATGAATACTATATGAATACTACAAACTAGCATTTGCAAATACTAAATTCTTGAAAATCAAGGATGATTTTGATTTATAGAAAAAGAGAAAACTCATGGAGAAATGATACATTAATTGTTAGCCATGAAAATAAATAGAACAATATAGCGGTATAACTGAATGCCAGATGCAGCAGAAAAATAATGAAGTGGATTATGAACTTCCTGGTTCTCTTTATTTGGCTCACATTTATTGAAAAAAAGTATGCTGAGTTAAATCAGAGGTGCGCCATTTGCAGAGTCATCTATATTTTTGTTCTTCTAACAAAATTTTAAAAACACTATATATAGTGTCCAGAAATAAGCACTTTATTCCAGTCCACTAATGCCAGATGTTGAGGTCAGGGAGAAAAGAAAGTGTACAAAACAAATAAAATAACAGCTTCCCCCTTTTGTTTCTAGTCATTTCCACTTCTTTTCCTACCCTTCTTTTCCTACCTCTTCCTACCCTGAAGAGTACTCATTTGCTTGGTTTCATCTAGGATTTAAAATACTTTTGGGGAATTACTATTCTGAAAAGAATCTAAGCTCCAGTGTTTGCAACATGCACTTGTGACTCAGCATGATGTAATTTTTTTTTCAAAAAGCAGCAATAAATATTAATCTCAAATGAGTTTTAAGGTAGTGGAAACTGTTGTTGTGGTGGTTTTAATTCTAGGAAATGTGCCCGATATCCAGGGGACTGGAGAGCCAAAGCGATTAGAAACAGAAGCTTCTGCAAGGCATCAGATGATTTCCTTAAACTGTTCATCTCCACTAGATCTGAATTTTCCACTCCCAGGAGAAAAGGGCCCTGCATGTCTTGTGAAGGTAATAATATCTTAAGCAGTATCTGAAACAGGATCGCTTTTACACGTGTTAGAGGTGTAGAGATTTGTTGTAATTTACATTTAGAACTGGTACATAAAGCCATGAATCATATACAGGTAGTCTTCGACTTACAACAGTTCATTTAGTGACCATTCAAAGATACAATGGCACTGAAAAAAAAGTGACTTATGATCATTTTTCACACATCCAACTCATATTTATGACGATTGCAGTAGTCCGGTGTCATGTAATCACCTTTTGTGATCTTTTGACAAGCAAAGTCAAAGGAAGTCAGATTCACCTAATTTCCATGTTACTAACTGAATAGCTGCAGTGACTGAATAGCTGCATTTAACTGTGGCAAGAAAGATTGTAAAATGGGGCTAAATTCACTTAACTTTTTCACACGGCAATGGAAATTCTGGGCTCAATTGTGGTTGTAAGTCGAAGACTACCTGTGTTTAATTATATATCACACTGCTTCATGTAAATATAGTCTGACAGTTGCACAAAGCCTGTCTGTCACTGAAGGGTATATAAAGTGACTGTATATTGTTAGAATTTAGAACACTAATTCTGCACAGCTACAATTTTTTATTGAAGTAGAAAGTTATGAAGGACAGTTATGATACAAATCTTCTCCCATAATACCAAACCATAATTTATTAATATGTTCAAGTAGCTATTGCTTTTATAGTACTTCATATTATCTTACTGCAATTTCTCCTCTTAAACATGTTCTGTTTGTGGCAGATATATGAAAATGGGGACAGTTTCAAAGTCAATGATATTCTTGAGGTGTATGGGATTTTGTCTGTCGATCCTGTCCTGAACCTGCTGAACAATGAAGAAAGGTAACATTTTAGTGATGATAAAATGCAAGTTTGCCATCGTTGTGACTCAAGAAATTCACATATTTGGTCCACAAATAATAGGTAATTTGTAAAGTTTCTATAAAAGATTAGCAGCAATATTAAGTTTTCTTCTTTGTCAGTGTGTTTCAGTAAAACTGAACAATAATACCCAAAAAGTTTGGAACCCACAAATTGCTACTTAACAGTGTTGAATTTATAACTAAATTTTAGAGATCCGAATTTGTCCCAATTCTAAATAAATAATAAATAAATAAATAGTTCATTGTACCCATGTAAAAAATAAAAAGGTGATGTCAGTTCTTTATATTGAGGAGCATTTTTAAAAGATATAACTGAGGACTTTACTTTGATTGCTGCAAAAGTATGAAATAAATTGAAGAACTTAATTTATTTTGTTAATGATACAGGTAGTCCTTGATTTACAACAGTTCATTTAGTGAACATTCAAAGTTACAGTGGCCCTGAAAAAAGTGAGTCATGATTGTTTTCCACACTTACGTCCTTTGTATCATCAGCATGATGCTTGGCAACTGGTTCATACTTATAACCATTGCTCTGTCCAAAGGTCATGTGATCATGTTTTGCAACCTTTTGACAAGCAAAATCAATAGGGAAGCAAGATTCACTTAACAATGTTACTAACTTATAAACTGCAGTGATTCCGTTAACTATGGCCAGAAAAGTCATAAAATGGGGCAAAACTTAACAAATGTCTCACTTAACAAGAGAAAAGTTGGGCTGAATTGTGGTCGTAAGTCGAGGACTATCTGTGCTGACATTTCATGTTTCAATAAAATACCTTTTTCTTTAGCAGGAAATAATGTTGCATGTAATTTTGAAATTAAGTGTGCCTAAATACAGGTACTTTTATGTTTTAGGGAGAATTCCTCCTCTCCAGTGGAGTCTATGGATTGTATGGATACTGTGGAAGAACAGAGAGTTCATAGTCCTCCAGCATCATTAGTTCCCAGAATCCATGTAATTCTGGCACAGAAACTTCAGCACATAAATCCATTGTTGCCTGCTTGCCTTAATGAAGAAGAAAGCAAGAGCTGTAAGTATTTCAACTATTTAGGGAAGATTACCTTGTTACTAATGGTATCTTTTAAAGAGAAGAGATAAAGAGTAAATTATATGCACCTATAATAGATTAAATATGGCTTCCAATTTTTAATTGCCTACTGACAGAGTTGGTGTGACTTCAAGCCAATTTTCAACAATTTTCAATCTTGCTGATTAGTTTTTCTTATTTGATAGAAACATTGAGCTAATCTTTAACAAAATTGGCTTCTTTCAAATGGACACCTGGCAGCTATACTGACCCCTAAAATTAGCTAGCATTTGAAGCTACAATAAAATATTACTTCTAGAATTCTCATATTTTAGGGAAACAATTCTTTTTGAAGATAATACATGGCCAAAACAATCATGATGCTATGAAGAAAAAAAATATCTGACTTTTAAGCTAATCATGCAAGCAAGTTAAATTTCCTCCACACCATAAAAATCAAATCATACTTTATTAGGTCATACCCCTCCATATTCTGCATCATCAGTGTCAACATTCTTTCAGAACTTGTCCAGGCCCTTAGACTCCTAAAAGAAGAATTTCCTCAGTTTCATGGTAATAATAAGAGTTCCTTTGATTTAAAGATGAAATTTAATGAATTAATAACATAGTCGATAACTAGTGTGGGATACATTCCTTAGCTATTTAAATTATTTATTTTGTGTATCACTTGTCATTTTTAAATACAGCATTAAAATCTGTTGTCAATACGACACTCAGCTAAAAAAGTTAAAATATATGTATGGTTGGTGCAAAGTTGTATATCATTAACTGTCTTCTGCAAATGATAATTAAGTGTACAGGTAATCCTCAATTTATGACCATAATGGAGTTCAGAATTACAATCATAAATCATTGCATTTATAAGTTGAGGCATTATGTGACTTCATGCAAAGTTATGACCATTTTTTAACAACAGTCGTTAAGCAAATGCATTTTTTGTTGGGACACCAGAAATAAACCACAGAAACCAACAAAAAAAACACAGTCATGTGTTGCCGAATACAGCAAATGGCCATAAAGGTGAACCAGTTGTCAAGTGCCAAACAAATGTGATCTCATGATTGCAGAGGGGGAAACCAACAGAATAGAATATAGAATAGAATAGAATAGAATAGAATAGAATAGAATAGAATAGAATAGAATAGAATAGAATAGAATAGAATAGAATAGATACGTTCATCAAGAATCATAAGGTACAACACTTAATGATAGTCATAGGTTACAAATAAGCAATCAGGAAAGAATATCAATATAAATTGTAAGGATACCAAAATAGGTTGTAAATAGTTTTGGGGAGGTCCATTGTCGTTTGGAATGGTCATTAAGCAACCAGGCATAAGTTGAGGACTACCTGCACAGTACAAGTAGACTTACAACCACAATGGAGCATCAAATTTCTGTTGCTAAGCAAGACAGCTGTTGTGTCCCATTTTATGACCTGTTTTCCCACAGTTGTTGAATGAATCACTGCAGTTGTTAAGTGAGTCACATGGTTGGTTGTTAAGTGAATCTTAAGTAATTTTATTGAATGCCAGCTGGGAAGGGTACAAATTATAATCACATATCCCCAAGGCAGTGCAACTGTCAAATACACGCCAGTTGCCAAGCACCTGAATTTTGATCACATGACCGTGGGGATTTTGCAAGTGTGAAAACCAATCATAACACACTCTTTTCAGTGCTGTTGTAACTGAACAATTACTAAACAAATGGCTATAAGTTGAAGATTACCTGTATAGAAAAATGCATGTGTTATTTCTGATTCTTGCCTATGCTGTCTATTTTAGTTGTCTCTAGTTTTATGTCTGAACTATCACCAGTTAGAGCAGAGCTTCTTGGCTTCCTCAGTCATGCCTTTTTGGGAGACAGCTTGGCTGCTGAATACGTTATATTACACCTAATTTCCACAGTGTAAGTAACAAATTCACCTGTTTAACGTATCTGATCCTGTGGGAGAAGAGGTAAAGGGCAGAAAGTATCTAATTAAGACATACAGTATTATTCTGCCACCTAAAATTGTTCTAATTTTTATCCTGCAAGTAAAGTAAAATAATTTGTTCTTTTCAATATGTGGTGATTTTGATGTAATCTCAATTGCTTGCATATTTATTTAGATACCTTCCTTGACGATCTTTCACAGTTTGAATCACTCTTACCATAAAATTGCTAAACTTAGTCACTGGGTTGAAGGTAAAAAAAGCAGTCTAGAAGGAATAATGTAACAATTGTTAATATAAAAATGTTTAACTCCTTCTAGCTAGCTTTTCTTTATCTTCAGTTTCCTACTCCTAGCCTTTCCTAAATTAAAAGGGAGGAGAGGAAGAAAGAAAAATAATTTCCTGCAACAAGAAATTCCTGCAAATCACAACAGACCAAACCAGGGAACTGGTTTTCTTAGTGGGCTCCTTATATTTCCAAAATGATATTCCTATCACAGTTTTAAACTATCTTCAAATACTATATCTTCGTTGGTGCTTGTTCATAATTGTTCTACTAATTTCACTGTATACATCTTTTCAAAGTCAATATTGCTCTTTAGCCAAAAACATTCCTAGCATAAAATGGTTTATAAAGTTCAGCAGTGGAAGTTCTTGCTCATAGCCTTATATTTCTATCCTTTGTGTTATCTAGCTATGCGAGAAGAGATGTCCTTCCTCTAGGAAAATTCACCCTGAATTTAAGTGGCTGTCCAAGAAACAGTGTCTTCACAGAGCATGTATACCGTATTATTCAGCAGCTTGTTCCTGCAGTAAGAATTACATTTATAAGCTGTGTACCTTAACTGCTCCTTCATGTCAGTATCTGGGTTCACCTGTCACATTAAGTTGTAATGAATGTGGCTTTCAATACTATCAATGCAGCCATTTGTAAACCACAGTTTATGTCTTAATGCAATGTGTAAAATTGCTTAATCAATTTACCATACTTCTGATTGGGTATTTAAATGGACAGTTGAGAAGTGTATGTGTGAGAGAGTGAGAGTTCTTTGTATACAGGTAGTCCTCTGTAGGGTTGATAGTCCTCAATTTATGATCATTTATTCTGCCCATCCTAGCACCCTTGCCCTTTGGGTGCTGGCAACTGTCTCAAGAGTTAAAAGTGGTTGCAGTACCCCGCAATCACATAATCACCATTTGTGACCTTTCCTGTCAGCTTTCCCAGAAAGTCATTGAGAAGACAGCAGGGTCTCAAGTTTCTGGGATGAGTCTTCCCCACGTACATATCCTCTCCCAGTGCTTGCACTGCACCAATCACTCACACATTCCTGCATACCCTCCCAAGCTTCTCTTACTGCGTGTGTATTCTCCCCAAGCTTTACTGTTCCGTCTCACACTCTTGCATCCTCATCACACCTTTCTGACACCCTCCCCAACTCTCACTACACCTTTGCACACCACGCCTTGCCTCTCTTGCACCTCCTCATGCCCTTCCCCATCTGGCAGCAGTCACTTATTGCCTGCTGTCCTGCCTGGGAGCCTCCTGGTACTTTCACCTTCTTGCCAGCCTCCCCACTGACTTAAGGGAAGCCAGCAGAAAGCTGCCTGGGATTTAATTAACAGTGGCAACCAAGACTGCTGGGATTGCCATCACTATGTAGTACAGTCTCACTTTATATAGGTTTGCGATGGAAATTCTGGTCCCGATTGCTGTCATAAGCCTACCTACGACTGCTTGCATGACATATCCAGAATGATGGATCTGTACCCAATAAGACAGTTTATCTTTAATTCTTCTATGGCTCAAGGAAATACAGATGCCATAATTTTAACAATATGGTTTCTGCCCTTGCTTATGCCTGCCAGTATGCTTAGTTATAATGACAAAAGAAAAAAAGTGTAATTAAATATTTCTTCATATGTATATAATACATTTTTTTCAAGCAATGTTATGTAAGTTTGATGCTTTAAAGGATAATGGAATATTTTTAAGATTCTGTCTTTTAAAACCAATTTGCATAAATTTTATTACACATCTGATTTTTGAAAATATTTACTAACTTATGGAAGAAAGAGTATATTTCTTGTACTGTGGAAGAATTGGGTGTCTTTAGCCAGAATATTTGCAATTACATGAAACCTTGATTTTTATTAAATCGTTAACCCTTACGTCAGTTTTAGTGAAATGTAGTAGCTTAATTCTTTATTAGGTACATGTTCCGTATGACAATTCATTATAGTGATTTCTTTTTCTTTTTTATTGACAGACGTATCGCTTACAGATGACCATAGAGAATATGAACAGCTTAAAGTTTAACCCACACAAGGACTACACAGCTAATCGCTTAGTCAGTGGAATACTACAGCTGGCCAACAGTACCTCTTTTGTCATAGATGAAACCCTGCTAGAGCAAGGACAGCTTGACACAAAAGGTTAGTATTCATGGATACAGTTTTGGTTCAAATATATTGATAAATAAATGTTAAAAAACATGATTGAAGCAAAAAGACAGTTGCCTCTCTGATTCTTTTATTTTACATTATATAAGCATATACATGCTTATCTTGTCATCTGAGATCATCAGTTATAAATGTTAAAATTGTAAATGCATTATAAACAATAAATCAAGCAACTAAGTAAAGAAAGATATAAGATCAGAAGGATGCTTAGTATATTTGCTTATAAATATAAATATATAAATATATATATACATATACATACATACATACATATATATATATATATATATATATATATATGTAGGTCTTTGGTCATTCGGGTCTTCTCCCACGTAAAATTGGAAGTGTCTTGGCGATGTTTCGACGAAGTCTCATTGGAAGCACGAAGCCGAGAACACCAGCCTGAAGATGACGAATGAGACTTCGTCGAAACGTCGCCAAGACACTTCCAATTTTACGTGGGAGAAGACCCGAATGACCAAAGACCTACATACAAACACCCGCGAAAACCTATATACATACATACATATACATATACATATACATATATACATATATACATATATACATATATACATATATACATATATATATATATATATATATATATATATATATATATATATATATATATATGCTTAGTTACTATAACAGATATTGTGTGAGTTTGGGAAAAAGAAATTAATCTAACTGAAGATAAACTAATCCCAATTTAAAACACAGATAAAATTTCCTTTAACTTTGCAGATTTAACAACAAAATCATCTTCGGAAATGTAAGTTATCTTACATCCAGAGAAAGACAGAAACTATGCAGTTTTTCATTTGGATTACCTTCTTCACAGGAATAATAGTATAGGCATATAAAGCCTGCCCCCCCTTTTAGGTCCATTTAGTTCAATTAACTCACCAGAAGTTACTCTTTTTTATTCAAAAAAGTGGGATTTTCATCCATCTATTGTTGAAGGATGTTACCTCAGTCATGCTGCTTCCCAGTTGTCTTCTGCTGTCAATGGACCTAAATCTTTCTTAGGCTGTTTTTCTGCTTTTCCGCCCATGTCTTAATTCTGATGATTCACCATACTTATAATTCACAACAGTGGAGAACATCAAATCAATAAATATTTGATTACGTAAAAATCATCATAAACAATTAATATAAGAGAAAATCCAACATCCCAAAACCAAGATAGAGACTCCCCAAAGAATGCTGAAATAAAACAGAATTATTGAATTTTAATAAGTTACTTCTTGGTGCGAGTACATCTTGAAATGTGGGGCTTTCTGCAGAGATGACCTTCTAACTTCAGTTTCTGAATCATCTTTAAAAGCAACATCATGAAATTTGTGCAGGAATTATCCAACTGAGTGGTGATTGTGGCATGAGTCACCCATTAGTCAGGACATTCTGATTCCTATTCATGTTCATAAGAATTAAAAGTTTGATATTTAAATAGGGCTTTTGCTTATTTTTTTATATTTCCATTCCAATTGAATGTTGGACAGAAGTTACGTAGTCTTGTAACACTGTCTATCTTTCTCTGTCATTCACAAGGATCTATGAAAACAGGGCAGAGCAAGATAATACTTGGTGTAGGAAAGAAAATTGGCAAAAATTCAAAAATGGACTACATTACATCATGGCAGAGAAAAATATTCCAGAATAAAGAAGAAAAATCCCTGTTACAGCTCTGTGAATTGGGTAGCTGCTAGAAATATTGGCAATTGTTCCATTCTAAGCTCTTTCCTAGTCATATCCACCCAGACCTGACTGCATAGAAGTTTTCCAATCTTTCCCATTTGACTATACTATACTAAAGATAATAGGAAAAACTCCAGAAACTAGTTTTGGCATGCTTTCCCTAGCTTATTAATTATTAACTTACATTCTGGCAAGCCTACAGACATGTTCTTGAAACAATTAATTTGTTAAATACAGTGAACCAAAAAATAAACTGAATGGTGTATTTTTAGAAGAATTTATTTTAAGAAAAACTAAAGTTATTTTGGATGCATTACAAGCCATGATTAATGTTTTGGTTTGATTTTACTATATTTTTAGTAAAGATAAGTATAGTATAGATAAGCATACTAAATCTTAAGAAAGAAATTAATGATGTAACAACACATCATTAACAACACATGTAACAACACATTCTTGTGATCTAACTAGGACAGTGAATGGGATACAAGCAATTTTTAAAAAGTTAAAAGATAAAAGAAAACAAAAATTGCACAAGGTAGATAAGTACTTTAAATAAATGCAGGGGAGCATAAAAGCTAATATATAGCTAATTAAATCTATCACAGTCCAACTGTGGTAGAAACTAGTGCAGAAGCTAGCAATATATGTTGTAGAAGGATTAGTGTCCGTCAGCAGCTGGATTGTATAGAAGTGTTCTGTGTGGCCTGGGTAATGGTGAGATAAAGCTAGTGCAAAAGCTATTGATTGTCACATAGGGTAGTATTGCTAGAACCTGCAGGCCTCCTTCCACTCTTCCATGTTTTACACCTGCTTCTGTCTCAAGAATGAGCAAAATCCATTTAATATCAGTTTGTCCATGATTCCTGAGTCAATATGTAGTCATGGTGGGAAAGGAAATAAGTGAAACAGGATTTCTTCTGAATGCAAACCACCTAGCCATATTCCTGGTTAGAGGAATGACTGTATATTGGTCACTTAGATATCAAATTACTCTGGAAGCTAGTTAAGAAAAGCAAACATCAATTTACTAATGTTGCTGCAAAGATAATGTCTTCTTTAAATTACAGTTAACCCAGGTCGCTGTTTCCCTTTCAGAACAGCTACCATAGGACTAACAATGAGGTTTACTTTTTAGGGGGAGGAAAGCTCTTTTTAATTTTTTAACTTCTAAAACATATTAAAGGTATTGCATTGTAATACTTGTTGTAATAATTTATAATTTCTCTTTGATTTATATTAGATTTACATACTTGATTGTGCAAGAAAAAATATTTTTGCAGAATTTCTTCTTGTTCCCAATGATCATTTGCTCAACTTCTTAACTCCTAAAGGAATTTTACCTAGGAACTAGGTTTACATATTAATTCATAGGACAGAATTCTTGAAACTAAAAATTAAAATACTATATTTTATTTTATATCTGAATCTTTGATAATAAACCATATTTTTTTTCTATTTTCATTATTGTGTTTGTAGGTGTACACAATGTAAAAGCACTGGGCCACTTGATAACTTGGCAGAAAGTGGATTATGACTTCAGTTACCATCAGATGGAATTCCCATGCAACATTAATGTTCTTATCACTTCAGAGGGCAGATCACTCCTACCGGTATAGCAAAGCTTCCCTGATCTTCCTTCTTTGTAATTTCTTAAAGAAGAATGAAAGGATACAAAGATAACTAACTGTGCTGTATATCTGTTGTTCATACTGGATGCTGTACTTGAGCAATACATTGCTTTTCTGTGAATTTGGCAGTATAAACTTTGGAAGGAACAAAAATAGTGTCTGTAAACAACATTCATACATATAGATCAATAAAGCTTTTAAGTGTATGATTTTGGATGTTATTTTTAAAATCCACAATCATTAGGATACAATTGCATTTGTAGGTAAGTAAACGGATTGAATTAAAAAGACGTTTCAGCTAATTCTTGTTATCTAATTTGTCAGAGAGAACTCTATATATCATGTAGACACTTTCAGAGCCAATATGAAAAAAATTGCCTTAATGAAGACTGCTACCTTCCTTTGTATTAGTAACTGAAATGTGAAATAATGATTTAAACTTTTTTCCCACAGTCAGATTGCCAAGTCCATCTACAGCCGGAGCTCCTTCCCCCTAATATGGAGGAGCACATGAACAGCCTTCTCACAGCTGTGCTGCCATCAATCCTCAACAAGTTCCGCATCTATCTAAGTTTGTTGAGACTGCTGGATTATAGCATATCGGATGAAGTCACAAAGGTATAGAAATCATCATTTATTGTTAAGTGTTCAGATTGGGACAAAATTCTATTAGCATTACGACAGGGGTGTCAAACTCGATTTCATTGAGGGACACATCAGGGTTGTGTTTGACCTGGAAGGGCGAAGTGGGTCAGCTTGATGTCACTCGTGTCGGGGGTGCCTGTGGTGGGCCGAGTGCTCTGCCAGCAAGAAGGGGCTCCTGAGCTCCGTTTTCGGCTGCCACAGCTTCCTCCAACCATCTGCTAGTGAAAATGGAGGTTACAGGATACCGTGGCAGCTGAAAATGGAGCTAGGGAACCCGTTTTCACTGGCAGAAGCACCACAGGCTGGTCTTTCACTGTTTCTAGGGTGGTCCTGCAGGCCAGATCTCAGTACCCCGTGTCAGATCCGGCCACCAGGCCTTGAGTTTAATACCCCTGCATTAGGATGTATGCTAAGGAAGCACTCAACCCCTCTCTCACCTAAAATGAAACTTCTGGGAGGAAGAGGCTTGTTTTGAATTTTTATTACTATCAGTATGGTGGAACATTAAAACATTAGAAGCTTTGTTCCATTGAAATATTTAAAAAGTGCCAATTTGAAATATTTAAATGTTTAAAAAGTGCCAAATTTGAGATAGAAAAGGCACACCATCTGAAAAAACTAATTCTTGTCATTGACAATGATTTTTTTTAAAAAAACTTGAGACTAAATTCAGCATTTTAATTATTATCAAGGAATCTTTCTTGTATGGTCTTGCAATGGAAATTTATTGTATGGTTCTTCCCTGGCCATTGTGAAATCACAGCTAGATCTTGGCACTATATAGATTGGTAAACTCTACTTCTTTTAATGGGAATGTAGGATGTGAAAATATTTTATGCCTGAAAAGTATATGTTCATATGGTAGAAAATTTCTTTAACATGGCACTGTCACATGCAAAACCACTGGCTAAAAATTAGCATTTCAAGGGAGAAAATTATAGTCCAATCTTCTTTTGGACTTCGGGAGGCAAATCTAAGTTAAATGATGAAGCTTTAATCAATTTCTTCAATAGGCAGTAGAAGATGATTTTGTAGAAATGCGTAAAAATGATCCTGAGAGTATAAGAGCAGATGATCTTCACAGAACTCTACTGGTAGCAAGGTAAGGGCACAAATGTTAAATAGTTTACTTAAATTATCACTTACAATAAAAAACAAGGACATGTGTCGATGCTGATGTGACATATATGACAGCTCAGGCTTTGATTTTCAGTGAAAGAAAATGCATAATAATGCACAAGAAGTCAGGACTTATGGACCAAGCTGCATAGAAAATGGCTCCAGACATACAAAGAAAGTGTGGTTGAAACAGTAGAAAAATAGTAATAGGGCAATTTGTCCCGGTTGTTGCTAGATCAGACAGGTCTTGCATGTAGGAGCATCATCCCAAATTCAGAAACTAAGTTATCTTTGGCTAATGAAAATGCATCCCAGGAATCATGAAAAAAAAGACTAGAACAGCAGGAAGAAGGTAGAAAAACAAATAATCTTCCTCCAACAGTGCTTTAATTTTTTTTTAAGAGCTGTATTAAATAATGATTGCATAGAAAACTATGCAAGGTTTGGAAAGGGTGCGGTTTTTTTGTTTCTTTGTATCCCAACTGTTGTTTTTACAAATAACTCAGGATGGTGAACAGGGCCTGGTGGCTCAGCAGACTGATAGCATTGTGATTAACACCAGCTGTCTGCAATTACTGTAAGTTCGAATCTCACCAGGCTCAAGGTTGACTCAGCCTTCCATCCTTTCTAAGATAGGTAAATTGAGGACCCAGTTTGTGGGGGCAATAAGATGCCTTTGTATAAATATACAAAAGTATGAAGGCTATTGCTTAACGCATTGTAAGCCACCCTGAGTCTCCGGAGAAGGGCGGCATATAAATCCAATTTAAAAAAAAAAACATATCCAACACACCTTCCTCTTCCTATTTTCCCACAACAATCCTGACAGGTAGGTTGGACACAGCAACTGGCCCAGGATTACCCAGAAGCTTTTGTAGCTAAGACCATGAATTTTTCTCATTCATGTCACAGGAAGAGTAAGAGAATAGACATTATTTTCCACCACCTCCGGTTGTTTTTCTGGAAATCGGCCTGGAGATTTTAGGAGCAAGTCCTTTCCTCCTCCTTTCTCTTTCCATAAGATCTGCTCTCTCATTTAGATAAAGGGCTCTGCAACCTTGATTAGATTAGAACTGTCCCACCTGCTTGGAAGTCTGCCTGAAACTCATCAGACTTTAATAAGTTTCACCTTGAAGGTTTTTGGCAGGTGCAAAAAATTGGTCTAAATGTGTGTATTGGCAAGAAAATGAACCTTGGTAGCCACTAAACAAGGAATGGCTATATTATTTTTCTTTCATTATTTCATACTCTTTACCATATATCCCTGTAACATTCTATGTTGCAGTCATTTAGATGCTATGGTTGAGATCCAATGAGATTAATTCATCAGGTTGCTTTCAGGGCTCCATTAAGTATCTGATTCCACAAAATAAGCTTATTTGCAAAGCCCAAAGGAGCTTTGTCTCAACCAATGGCAGCATCTAAACATTTTCAGGCCTGGCTAATATTTGGAAGGAATTACCAGAGAATTCCAGGGCGTTGGCTAGACAGGAAATCATGACCCAATCCCAGAAATAAACAAGCCCCTTGCTGTTGCCAAGACAAGTGCAAAGAAATATTCCTGTAATCACCAACAGTTGAGCTGGACTTGAAGGGAATTCCTAAATGAGCTTCAGGGTATGACTTTCTCTGTACGCATGGTTTCATTATTTATATCAGGGGTGTCAAACTCCCGACATGTCATCACAATGTATTGCAACTTTTTCCCCTTCACTAAACGGGGGATAGGCATGACCAGTGTGTGACACATTCGGGCCGCAGATCGCAAGTTTGACACCCCTTATATATAGGCTTCCTATATTTGCCTCATTTTGATTATAGTAAAGGTTTTTGTTTGTACCACATCCTGTTCCTCATTGATCATTTCAGAGATACTTCCTTACCAGATTCCTCCATGTCCAACAATGACAGACTTTCTAATATATCGCCTTCAGCAGAAAAGCTGGGATACATTCAGAGATGTATCTGCCTTGAAAATAGCTCATGTTGAACTATACAGCATAGTCAAACAATAGCCCAGGAAGCCTTTTATAAAATTTTGCCAAATTTCAATTCCACAGGAATCATAGCTCCTAGATTTTGAATGCGTTCTATAAGTTAACTCATTAGAAGTACCTTGGTTCAAAATGTTTTGTCCTATGATGCACCATTTTGACCCAGTTAAAGGTTACAGGAATCAGAGTTTTAGTACTATATGGATTCTAAAGAGGTTTATTTCGGTTTCTTGTCCACAGGTTCCTTTCTCTCAGTGCTGGGCAGACAACACTATCAAGAGAGAGGTGGCTAAGAGCAAAGCAATTGGAGGCATTACGTAAAGCCAGATTACAGCCACAAAAATCTGTAAATGGAAATGAACTTTAGGACCACAGTACCCATGTTCATTAAGACTGTAAACATGCCTAACATTTGTAGAACTGATATGAACAGAGCTTATGTTTATACCGGATTTTGTAGATAATTTATATCAAAAGTTATGGCTCTTTTCTCAAATGAACCCAATTTATGGTGTTCAACAGATTAACACTGATAAATTTTGGAGCTCGTTTTGTAACCAAATTAGCAACTATGGAAAATCTGTTTGATATTAAAGATTTACTATAAAAATGATGTCACACTTCTACTAAGAATTATTATAACAGATAAAACACTTTATGGCATTAGAACACATACCAGATTTTAATGGGATTGGCCTGAAAATCATAGTAGAAAGTACAATTTGTTGAAAATGGCTCTTCACTTACAATTGGTTCCATAAATGATTACTTTTCATCAAGTTTAGCTGTGTGAATGTATCCTAAATAGTTATAAATTTACTACCGGTAATTACTATTTACCCAGAATGTAAAAGTGTAAAATCAGTATAGTTATCTATATCTTTGTCATCTTTATTTAAGCCCATCAAAATGGAGATTGTACTTAATGTATGTGTCATATCTACTTATGTTAGCATTGCTAGTTAACTCTTTAACATGCCGGGATAATAATTAAGTTCCTCAGTGGTTATTTTGAATTATTATTTTGTCCCACCATTATTTTTATTTGTGTGTGTGTATGTGTGTGTGTGTGTGTGTGTATCCAAAACAGCAAACAATATTCCTGCCTCCTATATTCCAAGGCAGACAGCTCTGCAGATTATGTCCTTGCACTATCTATTAAAATTAAGAGTTTTATACCAAAAATACAACCTAAGTTAAGTGACAATGCTGAGTTTTGTTAAACATACTTTTGTGGAAACCCACAATTTTATTCACTATGAGTTTACAATGTATCCAGGGTAGCATTTCATGAGTATACACAGGCCATACTTTCTGAACTTTAGAATAAGTACAGATAACATACAGCAAGGAAAGACACTACAGAATAAGATTTTGAAGAATTGTGTGTCCCATTACTGATTTGAATCCTCAGAAAGATGAATTTGACCAACTGGTATTTTCAGAATATGTAACTCTGGAACATTCAGCAGGAGAAAAAAAGGGTAAACTCTCTTCTGTTAAAATAACAGTCTAATGTTACCAGAGAAGCAAACTTTTAAATATGTCTTATATCAGCTTTAATGGCTGATCAGCTAGCAGTCTGATATCTCCAATTCCCTCTACCTTGAGGAAAAGTAGTAGCCAAGTGTTTATGATAATTATGTAGACATCCCTTCAATCTGTTACCAAATACATTAACATCCTATTTCTCATGGCCCCAGACAGATCTGTGCAGTTGCTCCTCTGATATAATCACTGTATCAAAACAGCATCCTCAGAACTTTTTTTTACTAATTAACTATGTTGCTACCCAAAAAATAAAGATGTCTAAGGAGGAAAAAAATGAGCGGAGAAGCAGTTTTAGTCTTGTAAATGAATCGACAAAGATCCTTAGTATCTTGAACCATATAAGCCAAAATGCATAGTATTTTATTTTTTTATTAAAATAGCTCTTGTCTCCCACATTAAAACAATACAATTTTATTCTAAATATACTTAAATGTATAGGTACTCTCAAAAGAACACACATTAAAGTATTAATAAATAACAAAATACAAACAGTACAAAAGTATCACACAAAAGACAGCTTAAGTAAGTTATCACTTCTGATATAATAGAGACACTCAGACATATTATAATTGACTCAACTGTTCAGAACACTACATGCAATCTAGCTATAGTACACGTGTACTAACAGAAGCCCAACTTCTAGAATAAGGACAGGTTATGAAGGAACAAGATTGCATTCAGTGTTGTTTCTGCTGCTACATTCTTTTGTAGTTCATCACAAGACTGTTCTGGGCAACAGTATGCTTCTAAGAAATGAGCTAGTATTTAAACATAAATTCATTTCTCTGCTAAAACTGATGTTAAGATTATAGCTACAGTAACTTCTGAAACACGTTGCACTGATCACATTTTAGACAGGAGAATAAGGTAAGATATTATGGAGGAATATGTTGTCAGTTATATTACTGAAGATGATCCCTTGCATATGTTTAGGTAATATCTCCTCATATGGATACATTTTTAATCAGAATTTGATATCAAGCTTAAGAATTTTGCTTTGTTCCAGAAAAGACTATGCTCTAAGAATATGCAACTAGTTTCTTGGAAAATAATGCATTATGGTTTCCAGACACATTGATTTTATTTTTAAAAGGGGATTATTTTTTTCAGCTAGAAAAGCCCTTTCAGCAGCTGCCCTGAAAGCTTTAACAAACATACTTCTAGACACCATAACTACTAAACCAACAGAGGTAGAAAGAAGAAAGGAACTGGTGAAGGAAAGGGAGAATAAATGCCTAAGCATTTTTTTTAATACTCCCTCTGCAGTGACCATTTCCTTAGGAATGAAACCTGTTCAAGGAACACAAATGTTTAAAAAATTAAATTAAAAAAATCTGGAGAAAAATAAATAGAATGCCATCTATGAGTAAAATATTCACTGGTACAGTGCAAGATTAATAAGGTAACAGGTGTTTAGTACCAGACCCTTAATATAAATATTCTACACAAATCTGAAGACTTATAAAAAACTTGCCCCAAAAGATATAATTGTGCATCCGATCACCTAAACAAATAGCATGCACTTCAACAACTGCTGTGCGAGTTACCTGTTTAGTATAATTTACTGTTGCTCACTTGCTACAAAACAGTTCTGAAACCTGTTCAAAACCTAACTAATTTCTCTCATCGGTTTCTGTAAACATTGTTACTGGTATTCTTAATAACAATACTCAGTTTGCCCTTCCCTAGAATTTATGTTACACACAATATTTGTTCAATAGTATATACAATGGGATCTTGAGCTCTAAATCTGAATTATTCGTGTTTGACACTGGGTAAACATTTCTTTCAATTCATTTTGCTGACTTTCATTAATAGTTTCTGGTTCAGCTGGGCTCTTCTGGACTTTAGCCACAGCAAAGTTGATTCCTTGGGTTAAGCCAGCTTGTGTAATGTTAGCTACCTGTGCCATTGAATTGCGTATTTTTGCAAAAGGAGAGACGGCCCTGCTACCATTATTCTCTGCTGGTGAAGGAGTCGCATGAAACCCTGGCTCAGCTTCAAGAACAATAGAGGAGCCTGGGCTTTTATGAGACTCATATAAACTCATCTGTTCAACCACTAAATATTGCGGTCCTGTCTCTGAAAATGATACATCCAGTTTAGATGGTCTAGAAGGAGCCTTATTAGTTCCCAGACAATCAGCTGCTTTAGGAGCATTATTGCTAATATTATGCGCCACTTCTGGGAGTTCTTCAGAACCCCCCTCACATTCTGAAACACTGTTGTTCATCTTAATTTTAGCATCCTGGACAAATCTGTGACAGTAAACATCAATCTGTTTAGTGACATCTAGTGTTGTATTTTCAGCAGAAAGAGCTTCTTGAAAAGTTTTGCCCTCACGTTCATTGTTCATTTGGTATCCAGATTGTATAACATGGATGTCTGATGGAACAGGAATGCTAATATTGATATCAGTGCTACTCACAGATTGGCACCGACTATTTAACCGAGGAGCAGATGCAATGATACCACAACTAGGTAAGACATAATCTATCTGTCCGTTCTCTAAAGAATCCAGGAATTGCTGGTCATCGTCAGATCTGGAATTTGTCAGGAAATCATCTGAATGGAACGAGTCATTATCAGATGAGATCTCAATATCCGATTCTATATTGGCATTAGTATCAGTCATGGCATTTTCCATGGTTTCAAGGCTACTATCAGATTTCCAAAGATTTACTTTCAGATTGGGCTTTAAGAAATTGACTTTCATTTCAGGCTTTGTAAAGTTTCCCAGTTTTCTAAGATTGCTGATATTTACGTTGGATTTGGTTTGTTTCACTTTCTGATTAAGAGACGAAAACTTGTTCATTAAGTAATTCTTTCCCAGGGCCAAAGAACCTCTATTCTGGGATCTGATTCCAATGATGTCCTCATGTGGTTTGCTGCTCTTCCTGAAAAAGTGAGAAAACTAATAACATCCTTTGTTATTTGTACAATAAAAACAGAGCTGCTTTTGATCCCTTCTTTTATTACACAGGGTGTACCAAAAATCAGGCTTCACAATTTATTACATAAATTACATTAAATGTTTGAATTTGTTCCCATTTTCTTTTAAATACACCTTACTCATTTGATGTATGACCTTTAAGCATTCCAAGGTACAGTCACATTTTCTATGGCAAAAAAAAAAAGATATCAATAAAGCATTCCGATTGGCTTAGAGGGTCTGACTTTTGGTGCACCCTGGATATATAATAATTCCTTTTTTTCCTCAGTAATTGCAAGGCAGAATCTTCAGGTAATATAAATATTTAACTTTTTGAAGTCCTTGGTGCCCTCTGAACTTGGAATGTTTTCTTGCGAATGTTTCAGTATCCAGCTAGGTAACTACTCGGTGCTACTCAACCCCAAAGGCAAAGCATCCAAATTGACATATTTTATTTACATAAAAGCAGATAATGAATCGTTAATACCAATAGATGGCTGGTATCTAGGTAGTCATCGACTTACAACTATTCCTTTAGCGACCATTAGAAGCTACAACAGCACTGAAAAAAGTGACTTACAGCCAGTCCTCACATTTACAACTGTCGCAGCATCCCCACAATCATGTGAAAATTCAGGTGCTGGGCAACTGGCATCTATTTACAATGGTTGCTGGATCCTTAAGGTTGCGACCTCCCCAGCTGGCTTCCGACAAGCAAAGTTAAAGGGAAAGCTGGATTTGTTTAACAATCACGTGGTTCACTTAACTGCAGTGATTCACTCAACCAATATGCCAAAAAAAATATATATGGTAAAATCAGGCGCATTAACAACTGCCTTGCTTAGCAAAGGAAGTACTGGTTTCAATTGTGGTTATAAGTCGAGGACTGAATATCTGTAATACATAGCAAAAGTGTTGTAGCTTAAAGTGGATTAGGTATCGGGGAATTTATGAACATAAAAAAATTAAAATTCACCTGTCCAGTTTTTTCTCAATAATGGTGACATCTAATCCCATGGCTTGCTTGGTGATTCGCAGCATTTCTGCAATGCACTGAAGAGTGTCTGAAATACAAAGAATTAATCCAGAATTCCTGAAAAGATCATATTTTTCATTAGATGCTAATGACAGTTTATTTATAGATTTGCCTTCCAAAATAATGTATGTCTTATGTACTAACATGAAAGGTTCACCTTCATTTTACATCAAATGACTCATATATTAATAAAGAGAAGTACTTAAGCAAAAAGCAAAGAATTAAGCCATTTTCAGCTACAAAGATTCATTTTTATCCTTGAGATAAAATAAAAATGATTTATACTAGACACTATGTTGTACTACTTATTAGAGTGGTACATCTGTAGTCTGAGACATACTGCAAATGCATGGTATAATTAGTGAAGTATAATTGGAAGGACATAAATGTACCAAATTCTCTTGAAAGTGTATGCTGCCCTTCCAGAGACCTGCTCAAAAACCAGTAGAAGGACTGATTTTGGTAAAAAATGGACAGAGTTCTGGTGTCAGTAATTCAGTAATTAAATTGCCTAATTAATTTAAGATACAGTTTATTTTCAAGCAAGTTATTTTCTTATTCAACTATTTAAATGTCCCATTTCATTTTCATAGCTAAATTGTAATTGCTCAGAAACATTTAAACTGATTCTATTCATTCCAAAAAAAGTAGATACTTACCTTTTCCATCCTCTTCAGGGCTGCGCACCACAGCTCTAAGTGTATGGAAGTACCCACTTGTATCTTTGTATTTATGATGAAGCCTCATGCACGAGAACTTGGGTTTTCCAAAAAATGTTGGTTCGGGTCCTTGTTTAAAAAAAGCAGTAATAATTCAGGAATGCTAAGTCTACTTTTTAAACAACACATTTCATTATATCCACCAGGAACAAAGACTTTCCTAGTTCAACTGGGATGAACTATTATTGGGTTCCACTTATCCCTGAACTCTATGCTGTGAATTCTGTTCTAGAGCTTCAGTTATACACCATTAAAAGATTAATCCCATGGATTTTGTGATCCGTGGACAAATTAGTTCACAGGTGACACAGAGGGGGAGCAGAGAGAAAAAGAGAAAAATGCACCATCTTTGCTTACTCACCTGATTAAGGTTCTCCAGAATTTACCTAGGCCACAAGCTGGAACAACTAAGATGTTCCTGGATTGACTTCAGCTAATTGCAACCTGCTCAGAATAGTTCGGCTAAACTTCAGAGCCACTATTCATGAGCTTGTTTTCTCAAATTGGAAACAAAATATTTGTTCATTTGTTTCACGACAAAGAATTACAATCATTATACAAAAGAGAAAGATTTTTCAAGCTTTTTTTTCCCAAGTACCGATATGCAACAATTGCCCTGGCAAGAAATAGGGATATAGAATGCAAAATACATACCTATTTCTATCTTTTCCAAATTTTCAAGGCTCAGCCTTTGATACTGATTGACTTTATCTATTTCATCATCATAGCTGCAAGGGGGGAGGAAAGTGCCTAGAATTAAATCTTCACTCATAGTCAAACCCTGAATAATACAGTTCTGACAACTTTCTCTACAATGTGAAATAAAAATTATTACTTACTAGGCTACATAGTATGCAGTGTTAGAAAGTAGAAGAAGAACATCCACATCTCTATGAGTAGCATCAATAAGGCTAAAATAAAAAGATAGTAATAACAAAAATATTGAAGCAGAAATCTCATAAACACTTTTTGAAGATTTTTCTGTTTCTTAGTTAGGATGAAAACATTTATTAATAAATCATAAACACAGTTCCTGATTCCTGAGCCAAACAGGAGGAGGCTTGGCCTCCTGCCCCACATTGGGAGATTCCTGTTCTGAGCACATTCATCCTACTGGATTCACCTCCCACAGTTCAACTTCTCCTTTATCTGCTGAAGAACTACTTTCCTAATGTTGATGTCCGTTAGAGAGTAAATGCCCATAATTATATCATCCTTCATTAACTAAATGCAATACAAGTTATTGTTATGCTAGCATTAGCTAAACCCAAGGAGTTGCAATCATGATATAGCAGTCTCATGTAAATAATTACAAGGGCTGTAAGCATTATAATGATTTTATTTTATTCTTGAAACAAACATTCATGAATGCTAAAGCACACAATGAAAAACAAAAGTGATTAAAGAATTGCTTAAAAATCACTAACAGCAGAACCAAAAACAATAAAACCTGGAGCTCAGAAAATATGATGGAAAAAGTACTTTCTCTAGCACCAAACATGGACCATAAAGTAAACACAAGAAAAACTTTCTAGCCAAAACTTTCTATAACTGTGTTATTGAAAATATACTTTCCCTAATACCATTTACTAAGCCTAAAGATATTGAATACCCCCCCAACCAAAGAATTAATCCTTTGAATATTTTATGCTAAGCAACCAGAATAAGCAACAAATAAATAAATCTCAGCAGGATAAGCAGTCCATCAGTACAAAGATTCCAAACTTTAAAGTTCTTTAAAGGTCAAAAACATTAACTGATTATCCTATTTTGAATCCACTTGAGATTTCAAAATTAGTAATGGATATTAGTAAAATTTCTATGAGTGAAACCAGTATACATAAAAGTACCAACCATACTGAAAAAATAATTATTAAAAATTCTATCTGCCTAACACTGAAAGTAGTAAGTTTTTGATTTTACATAAAGTTTTTACATTAATCTGATTTTGTCAACAGTATTCGTATTATCAACTTTCTTACTCTACTCACTTAGAATTCATAATAAACTAATAAAAGACAATGATTACAATTCAAATATTTTATTCTCACTGTACTGTCTTAGGACAAACTGCAGAAAAATGTAGCATTTTATAATCAAATATTTTAGACTCTGCATACCTGGGGTCACAGTCAATCAGTGCCCAACCACCATGAAATTTTTCATCGTCTGGTAAAAGCAATTTCATGTAACTCTGCAATAATTGGCTAATCAATTCCTGATGAGTCCTCAAATTTTCCTTGTGCAAGGCTTCATGCTCTTTTTCTTTGGTAAATATAGAATAGAGATCTTCTGTCACAGGAATACCCTGCATTAAATCTAGACAAACACAGAGTGCATATGATTAAATGAGGGTTAGTCACAGAAAACAGTTGCACCATGAAAATTCAGTTTTAAATATTCAATGTATTAAAAATAATACTTATTGGTTGATGGAGGAAGATTGGCTGCTTCCTTAAGCATTTGTCGTGCTTTTCTAACCTCCAAATCATAACTGGAGAAAATCTGGAGTGCAGTTATACCCTCCTTTTAGCCATATTTGAAAAAAATACCATCAATGCAACTTAAAAATAAATATGCTAATATTAGAAGGGATTTGTTTTAATATTTCAAGAAGAATCAGTTCACAATGAACCACAAAACTATATTTAAATAACATATGATACATATACATGCATATCAAGATCACTGATTTACTACTTTCTGTAGGAAGTGAAATGAAGAAAAAAAATTTGCTCAGTCATTTCTACAAGCATGAATTGCCAATTAGGAATGATGAGGAATACATCCCAGTGCTTTGTTCATTTATAAATAACACAAATACTTTATCTATTTGGTGTAAAAATGGAGGCAACTGTCTTACCTATGACTGCTTGTCTATAAGCATCTCTGAAGCGGTTTAAGTAGTATCTATTTGCAGAGTTAACACCATCTTTCATAACTCCTGCCAGTTTCCTTTCACCAGTCCTTGTGAAGTCACCCTATTATATAAAATGTATCTCTGAAAATTCAGTTTACATATCATTTAGGAAAAGTTCTCCTTTCAATATTGGAATACTGCAATACTACAGCTTCACGTTTTGGCCTCCAAAACATTCCTCAAATTGTGTTGCCTTGTTAACAAAAATTAGGGCTGGAAAGGAATGTGTTAAAAGTTCTTCAACCTCAAATATATTCCCATCTACCTGAAAACAGCCCCCCCCCCCAGTTCTCCAAATAATAAATTTAAATCATAAATGCACAGTGGCTATATTCACACAACATACTTAAGCAGGCCAATTTAAGAACAAGACATTGCAAATGTAAACCCTAGAACGAACAACTATGATTTCTTTGCATGTATAGTTATCAGAACGTATTCCATGTTCAATATATTATGCAAATAAGGAAAAATGAGTAAATCTGGTAAATAGGTTATGTCTGGTATATAAGCACAGTCAATATAAAAATGAAGACTTCTTTGCTAGATTCACATAGAATGCTAAATCAGATTGTGGCTTGTTTGATTTTGGTTTAGTATTTTAGGAAACCAAGCCAATGGAATTAATAAATCATAATTTCTGTTTTTATGTAATGTATAAACACAGCCCTTCTATATTTCTATTGACTTTGGTATGACTCATTTTACTTTTATGTAATAAAATGAACAAAAAAACCTTTAGCAAAAGAAAATAACAAAAATTATAAACACTGAACTGAAATTGTGCAGAACAATTTGTCTAATGTGCCGTACAATGCAGGCAAGGCTGAGTCTTTTATCCATACAAGCATGAAACATTATACAACAGTTTTAATAAAGGAAGGGCATTATTTTATTGTAATAATCCACAATCAATGTCTATAAGTAACTCATTCATAAATCACAATTTCAATCCACTATAAGGGCCATATATTTATTTTTCTAATTTTGAAAAACTACCTTCTTAGCAATAAGGACATCCACAGGATCTCAATTATTTTATTAAAAAGTGATGCTATGGACAGTGACTTCAAAATATAAGACAATTCACGTATATTCCTGAAGAATCTCCTTATAAAATTACCTTTAGAGCTGCTGTTCCAGCATACTGTCTGCTTATGGCATCACCGTTGTTAGCCCATATGATCTGATAAATTCTATTGCACTTCACTGGCAATGCTTGTTCTGGGGGCATCACACCTAATTTCTTTAGCTGAAATTCAATGCATTTATTATTAATGGCCATTTGTTTTACTGAAAACTATAAAATGAAAAATAAAATAATGAAAACTTCCAACCAGTCTTTTCTTATCCAATTACCTCAAAATGTATCAGATAACAATTCTCTTTATATAATAAAAGTTATCGTTTAATACATACAGAGAGCACCAAACGGGGGAAAGCTTTCTGTGTTGTAACAATTTTTAGATGAAATCTCCCAAATAATCCAAATTATACTACTAATTGTAGTAGTATACTATACTACTTTCTAGAAATAATAAGATCCTGCTACTGAAAATGTGTATTCACTGCTGCAAGTTCCTTATTCGTTTTCCTCTTTAACAGGGAACTTATGACTTTGTATTTAATTTGCATGACCAGGCTAAAATCAAAAAAGGCATTTTAAATCATTTTACTGAAAAGCATCAGTGTAAAGGTACATTTAAATTTTGAATTTTAGCATTATCTATACAACTTTTAGAAAACAAATTCCAGAAAATAGCTATTACTATAGCTATTTTTATTCAGTAAGTTCAGCTCTTCTATATGAATTATTCGGAAGCAACTTAAAGATAAGCAGACTTTTCCAAATCCCTATACTAGTGTTTTCTTTAAGGGCAATCACTATAGTTTACACTGTTGTACCTGCTGTTCCATAATGGCACGAGCAATTGCTGCTTGAACAACATTGGTTCGATCCAGACAATCCATACAGTTAACACGGAAAATTCCTTCCTGTTTACAAATAACACCAGCTTGGTCCACCCTTCCAAAAAAGCGACATAAAATAATTGAAAAACTTTTTTTTTTAAATGGCTATTCTCTACATGCATATTTTTCTTGCTAAATGGCTTGGGGCTCCTGCTTTTATTATTGGTCCGAACCCTGACACATACACACACACAGATACTCAACTGCTTTGAAAACTCATTGAGTATGGTACTCAACCCATTTTGGCTCAGTACTCATTGATCGTTTGGTACTCAACACACAAGTTAGAACTTGTCAATGTCAGCTGCTTTGCGACTCACTACATTATTTCTTATGGGATAAATCTGTTTGGTACTCATTGTTTTTGGTTTTCATCACACCTCCCAGAACCAATCAATGATTAGTACCGAGGTACCACTGTATATATTCATACTCTTATTGTATAAAATAAAAAGTTTTTGGTGCTTATATACAGAATGAGTTACTGTTAATCATATCAATGCCCAACATATCTCTGTTTGCAGAATCTCTCATGGAAAACTGAAAACTCTGAAAATTGTTTTGGATTCATTTTGCCTTTTACTTGCCAAGCCTTCCCCTCATTCCTGATCCAAAGGATACCTACCAGCACCACTTTACATCAGTGATTATGTCAGAAATGGCATCCGTAAGGGTTTGAACATTTTCAAACTTCATTCCACGGCTAAAAAGTAGAAAGAAGGCAGTTTGCTGTAATTTTTTTATTGTACTAAAAGAATATGCTACTTATTACACAGAATCTGAAAAAATCCCCAAGTTTTTTCCCTCCTTTTTATACAATCTGCAACCAAATAACCCAGATTAATCAAGACAGACATTTTTAATATATACATACATCAGAGCCTTTTGAAAGCATTTTTACAACCTTTTCTCCGAAGAGGTTGTAAAAAAATGGTTTTAAAAGTTAAAAAAAAATTGGCCACACCCACCCAGTCACATTACCCCCCCACACCAAGCCACACCCACAGAACTAGTAGTAACAAATTTTAGATTTCATCACTGACATACATGCACACACATACAGGAATACATTTTTTATTAAGGCCCTTTTTGAAAAAAAATGAAAGTTTACAAAAATCTTATAATCCTTCACCCATGAAAACTCATGTGGTAAACCCCCAAATCTTAGCTATGAAGAATTTCTGTCATCATGTATCATATAATATCAAATATAGCAATAGACTGTACATTCCAATATTTGTTAGGTTAAGATTCTTTCATAGTCTTACCAATGTTCATGGAAATCAAATGAAACATAAGTAAGGCTTGGATTATTATACAATAAAACTTGTTTAAGATAAGCATCACCAATAATTTTTTCTCGTCCAGTCTGGTCCACTAGGTTAATGATAATCTGTTTAAAGATAGGAAAATATAAAACATGTTTTAAAATATGAATGTACATGTCTTAATTCCACTTGGAAGTACAGAAGTTCTTATTTTAATTTTTAAGGGCTTGTTTTCTAAATGACTGCTAGGAAGCATTCAGTCAATGAACATTAAAAGCTTCACTAGTTTCTTAAAAATCATTCTACAGTATTTACTCCCCCATTTTTTATCAGTCAGAAGAAATGCAATAAATGGACAGTTATGTTCACTAAATGCTTCTAAACCAGTGTTTCTCAATCTTGGCAATTTTAAGATGGGTGAACCCATCCACCCTGGCTGAGGTATTATGAGAGTTGAAGTCCACCCATCTTAAAGTGACAGAGTTGAGAAACACTGCCTTAAAGGGATACATTTTTGCTTATGTAACATGAGGCACTCAGCTGCCTTTTCAGTTTCTAGAAATTTTTCCTCACCCCAAAAGATTGCCCCAGAAAACTCCTATTGCACATAAGACAGTAAATGCAGGAAAAACCGGAATATTCAGCAATGTTTGCTGCCTCAGTAAACATAAATCAAAATGCTTTCCACTAACACAAAACCACCATTAGAGAAAATCCAGAATTACATGATAAGCAAATTTTTATAATTCACAAAGTACTAGATATTGCCAAAATCTTATTTGCTTTTTTTCAAAACATTAAAGAACAGTATAGGTATTCCTTAATTTATAACCTCATTTGGGATTGAAATTTTGGTTACTTAAGTGATGTGGTGATTAAGCGAGTTATCATGTGACCCAACCTGATTTTACAACCAATTTTATTGAGGTTTTTAAGTAAATCACTGCTATTATTACCTTAATCACACTGTCATTAAGTGAATTCATCTTCCCCAACTGACTGTGCTTATTGGAAGCCAACTCAGAAGGATGCAAATCACAATCATGAGATTGAAAGACTGGGCAACTATCATAAATGTTAGCTGGTTGCCAAGCGCTCAAACTACGATTATGTAAGTATGGCAGTGGTGCAATAATTGTAACTTGGAGTGCAGGTCGTAAGTCACTTTTTGAGACTATTGGAACATTGAATCGTTGTTAACTGAACAGATGTAAATTAAGGACTATCTGTACTGTATAAAATTGCCAAACTGTCAATAATTTAACATGGTCTTATAAGCTGGTGAAACCTACCTGTTTTTTATAAATGTTCAACTGTTCTTCAAAATGTGCACAGAAGTAAGTAACAGTTTCCTTCTCACCTACAAAAGAAAGATATATTGGTTGACCGCTCCATGAAAAGCAGCAGTATTAGATTGGAACAGCATATCACTGGACTGAATTAAGAAATGTAATTAAAATGTTTTAAAGAATTATTATAGATTCTAGAATTCAATGCAATAACATTTACAAATAATCATTAAGCAATGTATGTCAGCAAATAAATAATGGGAGATCTTTTTGTAGCTACACATTTTAACTGCAGTTTTTTAAATGTTGTTCTGTGTGTATAAGTCTTCATGAGACTATGGAGCAGCATGCCATTTGAATACATCAATTACAACTGCCAAATCACTTGACAACAATTACATTCTGCCAAAATTCAGCAAAATAACTACATTATAGTAAAGCAATTTTTTCTTTAAAAAAAATAGTAGCAGAAAGAGACATCAGCAGCATCCCAGCAGGCTGGAAGTTGATGTGGTCCTCTGACCCAATACAATACGGTTGCACAAATATCATCTTTTCAAGAGGTTTTCAGGCACAGTTATATCAACAGCCACAATTCAAACACTGGACAGGACTAAGACATGTTTGAGGAGGCACTTTCATAGTTTAAGGAGTTAAATGATTGCCTTAAAAATTTGAAAAGCTTAAAGCAGCCATTTTGGCTCTTAACGTCACCTACCTCCCCAAAAGCAAAATTTCCAAATGTTTAAGCTCATTCAATCTTTAGGATCACCCAAAAAATGACACTGAAGGGACTGTGTTTGATTTCATACCATTAATGTTAGAGATAGAGTAAAGAAAACATTTGGAGGAGCGTCTTTTTCTTCGGAGAGCACAAAGAATGTGCTGCTATCATTGAAGAACCATGGAAGGTCTTATATTACTACGTTGGTCCCTTTCAAACCCTTAATAAAATCCATCTTCACCACCCGTTGGTTAGCAAAAACCAGATGCATTAAATCACTATATCTAATCCTCTAAGACAAATCTGCAATTTCATCTTTCCAATACACAAGAACATTTTTAAAAAATGAATCTCAGCAAGGTCTTATATATTTTAACATTGATTAAAACCTGTTGGCCTTTCCCAAGGTCCTGAAGAAATGGCTGGGTTCCCAGATTTGGAATTATATTAATTTTATTGAAATATTTGTACTATATGTCTACTTATAATTGATTTTGTTATTGTTGTTTTTATTTTGGCCCGCAATTATCAATTTTTTTTGGGGGGGGGGAGATTTGACTGTATTTTTATCCATCCAAAATTACTTGAGATTAAAACAAATAAATAAGATCTTCAAATGACCTTCATGCAAGAATTTAGTAATTATTCTAAAGGTTGTAATTTATAGAAAAGAGGATGGTAATGCAATATTCAATGACAGGATGTAATTCAGATTCAGTCTTTCAACACATCTCAATAGTATTCCAAAATAGCAAGTTATAAACTGACATATCTTAACAAGCAACCATAAAATTTCAATTCCAGATTTGACTGTACTAAGATATACTGTATGGAGTCACACTAATACCCTATTTAAAGTGACTCTATAACATTTCAAGAATAGTACGTCAAATAAAGTCAAGACAACAGGCATACGTCTTCTTGTAGTTCAGATTAACTGAGTAACCAATAACCGATCTGTAGTATAGAAGCTGAAATGTTAGACTAGGACTAGAGAGACACAAATCCAAGTCCACCCTAAATCATGTGAGCTCATTGGTGACTTTTGGCTGCCCAATGTATTTCACAGGGTTGTTACTGTGGAGAAAAAAAAAACTTTCTTTCTAGCCTGTTGTCTTTACCACTATACCAAATTGGCTGTTGAATAAGATTGAAGAAATGAATATAGCATGGTGGGGTTGGGAACAGAAGAGAGGTATTCGAAAAGAGGAAACAGTGAAAAGAGGACGAAAGTCTGATAATCAGAATAAGCAGGTTTTCTGTAAATCAGAGCTTAAGGAACTACCATTTTTTCTTTCCTTTCCTTTCCATTCTCACTGCCTCTTGTTTGAGGAATGAGAAAGGGACAGGTCATATCCAGTAAATTGCTCAATAGGGATTTTCTGGCAAAAGTGGGTGAAGACAATGTAGTACCAAAATAGTGCCTTTTAACCCTATTCATATCTTGTCAGAAAGGAAAGAAGGAAAGAAAACTACTAGAAGTTATGATTAGGTTAAGTAGTTGTTAAGGTTACTTCTCTAGAAAAATATGAAGCCTACAAATATATACACCAACATAAATAGATGTACATTTACTTGGAATATCATGTCATTCTAAGAATTTGCTAAGAAAATAAAGTTAAATATTTGTAAAACATTCAACTAAATTCAAATTCAGGTTATAGTATTTCTATCAAATACAGTTGGGTTTTTTAATAAAAAACCAAGAAAATCTTTATTTATCATGTAACTACATTGATATAAAAATAACCATGAACATGACAATGACGGCCTAGATACATTAGGGAAACATAAGCAGAAAATATTTTTTAAAAATCACTTTGTGATAAAAGTTACCATACTAATTTGAAAGATGATTGAATAATGTTGTAACTGCATTATATATCATATGAATACTTACATTTATCAAGACGCGGCCGTGGGTTGTATCTATAACCAACCTGACTCCAAAAAACAGGCACAGAGCCTCTTGTCTGAACAAAAGATAGAGTGTGATTATGAACATGGATCAACTGTTCAGTCTCTACATAATTTGCTACATTCCCATTTTTATCCACTCCTCTTCGTTTGTAACGCATCCCTAGGCGGAAAAAAAGCAAAGAATTTCAGAAAAGAGATTGAATTTGCATGTTCAAAAGCTCACATCACAACTGTAGAACCAATATGAACATGGGATTCAAATATCTTCCATATGACAAAAGGCTTAGAATATTTAGGACTCTTGAGCTTGATAAAAATGTCTAAGGATGGATTGTAATAGAAGCATGGAAAATATGGACAAGGAGAAATGTAGTACTTATCTTTCTCTTATAGGACGAATCTGATTTATAGATGTAGAACAGGAAAAAATTGCTTCAATACATACACTTATAATTAACTGGCGAAATTCATTACAACATAGGCAAGCATATAATATCCTTAGCATGAAAATTCCCTTCATTCTACCCTCATCCCACAAAGAAAGAAGTAAGTCCTGCTCTCTGAATATATGGGATAGAAGGGATATTGTCTGAAAGAAGTCAAGTTTTGTCCAATTTTCAAGTGCTTCTTATGGTCTTAAGTATTTTAATTTCTGTATAGAAATGCAAATAGGAAGTACTTGTTTCCATAAAAATAATCACTAAAGCTTTTTGGTCTCTAGCCTATACTGAATAAACTTACCCGCTCTGTGACGGCTCCTCCGTGAGATAAGTGCCACAAGAAAACTTGGATGAATATAATCTACACAAACAGGCTCCTGAGATGGTGTTTCAGGGCTGCTTTTCTCCTCATCTGATGTTTCATTATAATTAACTACAAGTTCTTCAATTTGTACAAATCCCTGGATGACTGGGATAATCCAAAAGTCCACCTCAGATTGCTGCAGGACATTAAAAGATATATACATGCCATTTATAGAACCCAAAAATTAAATAAATGAAAATAGCTGCAGCAGTAGTATACAAAGTTCTTATTTTAAATTTTGCATTTGTCAAATTAATAAATATCTTACTATAGATTACAATAAAATAGCTAAGCAATTTTTTGCTCCTTAATTTAATATATTTATTTAATTTATATGACACCCATCTTATTGTTGCAGCAATTCTGGGCAGTTTCATTTATTACTATATTTAATATATTATGAAATTATATTCCATAATAATAATTTTACTACATAGCTAAACTTAAAATAACAATTAAAAATTAAGAAAACAAATTTAATAGACAATTCAAAATAACCCAGGGATACTTGGATTGCTGACAATTTGAAGCTTATCAATATGAGTTAATAAAATTAGATGGAAAACACAAAGCAACCGCTTAGTGGGAATTATAAATGCTTATAAGGGATTACAGGGTCATAAAAAGGAGTTATTTGGAAGTTTCTCTTCGTCAGTCTAAAGGAAACTGTGAATAACTGTGAAGATTAATAATGAATCTTCAATATCCCTCTTCCAACCAAGTTGTACAACAAATGATGGCAACAGAGGACAGAATGAAACTTGCATATAATTTTATAAATTATATTTTAGATGGACTGTGGAAATATTTTTGTTCTACACAATTCTAGACAAAGTAATTTTAAGTGTTACCAACTTTGTTTTTTTAATCTACTTTTTCCTGCTTGAGGTGAATGATGTTTTCATCCACCTCAAGTTAAGAGAATGGGATAAAAGGAGAAAATCATCAAGAAGTGGAATTTTTGGGAGACCAAGAGAAAATGGTTAAAGAAGGGAAGATTAGTGGAAAGGAGGAAGGATAATAAGGTATATATTAGTAGATTTAACGGAATTGTATTCATATTATTAACTGTGGATAGTCAACCAAGTTAAAGGGTTTAGATTTGTAAGATTTGAATACGATGATGTATATTGCTCACAGTAAAACAGAACAGCAGATGGAATGTGAAATGGCAATTTGGTTTAATTTTGAAGACAATTTAAAGTGAGAGATGAAATTGAAATGTTAAAAAGTGGGATGGGGAATTTGAGAAATAAATCTAGTAATGGAGAAATAAGATAATTAATTGATGTTATTGTAAGAGATTAGGAATTAAGGGCAATTAGTAATATTTATGTATTAAGAAGAAAATAAGATAAGATAAAGAAAATATGGAAAGAGAATATTACGGCTGAAATTGGAAACAGATATGATGTAAAATGGATTTGAAAAGAGAACAACATGGAAGAAGCTGAAATAATAAGATATGGTGAAAAATGATTAATTTGTGATAAAGGATTATATAAAAGAGATGAATATGAAAAAAATGGGAAGATTAGAATAGATTATAAAGATTATTATGTATAAGATGTATAAGATGTGGCCCGGTTAACACTCTGTTCATAAAATATGTATGATGAAAGAAAAATTCTAATAAAACTTGTTTACAAAAAAAAAATAACATGTGGTAATGCTTATTGCTAATCCAGGTATCATAACTTCATGGATGATGACAAACCCAAGAAAAAAAACCAGACCAACTCTTCAGATTTTTTTTAAAATTTAATAAATTTTTATAAAAAATATACTGTGTTTCACGATAAAAACTATATGATTGTTAGATTCTTTACTTCTATAGGCTTATATAGCTGGAAGATATTCCCAATCTTAGACACTGTACAATTTCTCTATTTGATGCTTTATTGCAATATTTTCTTTTTTGCTCAGACTTTGGCCTATATAATTCTACTAGACAACCTGTGTGCCATTGAGTCATTGTTTCAAAGGTATTTCCTCACTTAAGCAAAGAAACACAATGAACATGGGCGGGCAAAAAAACAGTTGGAGCAAGAGCAACTTCCAACTTCCTGCCAGCCTGCCCATTGAGTTTCCTTGTGGAAAGCTAGCAGGGAACATCAGAAATCACGTATCTTAAGAAAGCTGAAATCATGGAGGAATGTCTTTGAAAGTCAGTAACAGTTCCACTTGTGACTTAAATGGAAGCAATAGTAGAACCCTAAATGTTTGTGTCACAGAAAATTAGGATAAGTTACATGAAACAATAATGATCTCTTGAGACTAAATGGTATCAAGAAAACACCACTAATTCATTGAAATTCTCAAGGAACCATAAGTATATGGAATATTACTTACTCCAAGGTTTATCAGATCTTCAATCATGTGCTTATTCCAAAAGAATCTATCATCAACCTGAAACATATAAAAGTAAACCTTTTGTATCCAAATATTACAAAAAACTCTGAAATTTCGAAGACTACAGAAAAATCTATATTGATCAGAACAGTTCAGGAACAAGAACTTCATTTGTGAAAGATAAGGAAACACTAATATTTCTTTCCTTAAAATAGATGCCCATATGTACCTATGGCTGATCTTTCAAGAGACATATTATTACCTTTTTCCAGAGGGGCAAGTTAGTCTTCTCACATGCACTTTGCCTTTGTACAGAGTTTGTTAAATCATAAGTCAAACTATAATAAAAAGAATCAGCATCCATAAACATTTTGAACAGTTCTTCCAATAGACGTCTCTCCAGTCTTTCTTTCTCTTTACTTTCCTTAACCTACAAAAGGGTAGAATGTTCTATTTCAGTACAGTGAATTGGATATCTGTCAAAACCTAAACATGATTTTTCATAATGTACCATCAACCATTTGCTTTTGTTTAAATAAAAGCAATATAAATCTTTCATAGATTAGATCTTTTCAAACAAACACAGCGAGAATTACAACTTTGCAGATACATTTTCCAGATAAAATATGCTGTTATTATTATATTCTACAACACTGAGAAATAACACTTCAAGTAAAGTTACCTACCAAATTTATGACCAAGAATAGAATGAAGAAACATCTAGAGTTACAGGAGGAAAGACCACATGCTGCACATAATCTTCATTAGATATAGGATTGTACTAGTTCTACATATTACATAATGTAACTCAAACATATTCCAACAGTGTCCTAAATAATAAAAAAATGTAAAAGGTACTATTTTTATTTAATGAAAGAAAGGGCATCACATCTCCTATTTTTTTTTAAAGTACTGCTCATAATAAGCTTTAAATCCTTTGTATACACAACTTTAAAAGACAAATCTCTAGATGCTTACTGCAAATGACCATTCATAAATAAAGCACTTTAAAAGTTGCCAATTGTAAATATAATTTCTTCTCCTGAACCACAAAATCTATTGCTTCAAAATACAACAATTAATATTTAATTGATGACTTTATAAGTGAAGACATGATCTATTAAGATCACTTGTGAGGTTGGTATTTAATTATTTACTTATTTGTTAAATTTACATCTTGCCATGGGACTACTCTGGATAGTTTACAACAATAAAATGGGGGAAAAAATAAAAAATGTAAACAACAATAGCAAAGGAATAAAAGAGTAAATAATGGAAGTACAATAATATGAAATTAAAAAGATGGGCGGGGGAGAACAAGAAGTGCAGGGGAGAGGCGGGGTCAGGTCTTCAGGTCCTTGCGGAAAAATAGGAGGGTGAGGGCAAACCTCATCCCAGAGGGCAGAATGTTCCAGAAGGCTACAGCAGAGATCCCATTCTCCTGGTTCCCATCAGTTGGAGTTTCTTGACCAACAGGTTTGTCTTAGAAGGACAAGATGGTTCATCAAGTAATCCGGATCTATCCTATGTAGGGTTTTGAAAATCATAACCAACATCTTGAACTGCACCCAGAAGCAAACTGGCAGCCTGCGAAACAGTGGTGCAACTTGGGTCACTCTATGGGTCACAAAGACTAATTGTGCTGCTGCACTTGTACCAGTTGAAGCTTCCGAATACATTTCAAGGAAAGTCCCATATAAATATAAGATGTATGTTAATATTGCATTAAAAACATTTTCTACATCAGCATTACTGGAAAGTATTCAAAGCAACTACAGTTTATAAATTTATGTTGAGAACTGTATTTATGGAGGAACTATAATAATGGAGGCAATGCAACTTTGATTTAAACCCATTTGTGTTTCAAAATAATATTTTAGTCTACATTCTTATATGCTCTATAGACTATGGCTATTAATGTGGTTTCGTATGTAATATTTATTGATGTGCATATCAAAGCATTTGTATCATGAGTTGTTTTTTTTTCTTCAGTAGTCAACATTTTGTTTTTGTTATATGCTTTAATAGGGAAGATGTTGAATGAGAATTGATGTTATAAGAATTGATGCTACTAATTACTATGCAGTTTGCAGTAATAGTTTTAGTATTTGATTTTCACCCTTTCCCTTACTACGTTTTCAATATTTCTTTTGGTTTCACATCATCAGCAAAGTATCAGCATCTTATATTGCACAAGGGCCTCCAGATAATTGTAGGATGTCCTTTATTGCCCTTGGTGTTCATCATCTAGAAACTAGTATCCTGAAATTCTGTATATATTTTTTTTCATAACAAGGAGGTTTAATGTATGAAACACTAGTTCGTAGACAAAATTAGTGCAGAATCAGACTAATTGTCATTTGAAACATAAAGTAGTAAATGTTATCATATTCTGTACTGCACTATATTTGCACTATATTTCAGTTCCTAAACACAATCAGGAGGGAATTATTTTTTAAATTTCTTTTTCATGTGGACTGACCTCCTTTAAGTTAAAAAAACTACAACAGAGAATCACCCGGGCATTCTGACAGCAAACCAGGTACAGCTAATTTAAAAAGACAAAATAATATAGCCACTTATGAGAAAAGCATGATTGAGTTGCAAAGCTGGAAATTTGTGGAATAAAATCATATAAAACCTATGGCAATTAAGGATAATAAATTTAATCTGTATTTTAAAACACAGGGGGGAAACAATACTGAGATTACTGTTGATACCAGCATGAATGACCATATGAATATCAGCATACAATTGTAGCCAGACACAAGAAGACAAAAATATGACTATAGAAAACCAAATAGAAAGCTGAAATTCTGAGATTTGACTATGAAGAGGGGAGGGGGGGACTAAACATTTGTTGCAAAGTTCAATAGTAACATAGGGGAGTCAATCACAAACTGAATGTAGGAAACAAAAAAGGCAAATGAATCCAAGGTTTTGCAACTGATAAAAACAATACATTATTTAAAGTGTTCCTAGAGATTCTTTCATGGGGAAAACAGATGCAGGCAGACAGGGACATATTTGGAGAAGGATTTTAGAAGAGAGATTAGAAGCCGTATTGAACATATTGATTGAAATGGTGATAACATGTCCAAGTAGTAATATGAAAGATATCTTTAGAGCTATACAATTGTCCAGTTAGAAATTATCAGGAATAGAGCAGAGTTTCAAACTCACATGAAATACTAAAAGACAGTGCACACAAAATTCCAAGTGAGAATAGTAAACACATATATTTGGCGGCCCAAGGAGAAAGAAAGAAAAAGGTAAAGACTCTATTAGAACGGAATCTGACAAATGGGGATGGAACCAGTCAAATCATATAAAGGCATAAAAGGCTTCAAGTAGTAAAGTTTGGTAGATTGTATCTAAGCAGGGTGAAAATAGGAGATAAAAAATTGATCTGGAAGATAAAGTAAAGTGCCCTTGATTATGCTTGTGGGAATTTTAGCAAAGTTCAGAAGTATAACAGGAAAAAAAAAGGCATCAGAAATAAACAGTGGAAAACAATGTGAAAGGGGCAATTTAATCAAGAAATATTTCCAAAACAAGTGAAATAAAAATATGCTTAAATATTTGTGACTATATTAATCAACTCACTGGAGCAAAGTACAAAATTAAATAAATAGGTGAATAGTGTTTACAGTGTCTACCATCAAAAATTCTTAAAAATCTAATAAATAATTCTCACCTTCTTTTTATTAGAAGAGGAAACATTTGTTTTTATCTGAGTGAAGGTTCTCAGCAGAAATTTAGAATCATCTGGAGACTGTGTAATTTTCTCTGTTTTATATATTCCAAAATGATGTTTTTTACAGGGCTGAAAAGCAATATATTTTGTTAAAAAGATGCTTAATGAATTTAGTTATATAAAATATGAATTCACTGATTAATATTCTTCTAAGAACATTAAATAAAAGCTAACTGTTCTTCGTATTCTATATACTTACAATAAAACAAGGATAATAAATAGCACAAAAAAAAACCTGGAAAAGTTGTGTAGAATTCATTCTAGCTATCACTGAAGTATTATCTAGTATCTGCTAAAAATTATAAGGTTCCACATTTTAAAAAGCTTTTTCTACCCCATCTACTGTCTAACCTTGAGAAAGGTCACAAAGATTTAATTAACTAGTCAGCTGAAGTAAGAGTTTTGGCAAAACTAATTGTCATTTGTATATCTAATCACAGCAGAGACATCTCATTAAAAAGATATCTGATACAATGCAAATGTCTGTAGAGAAGAAACAAGATATAAATGCAGTAAATAAACCGCACACTAAAAGAGAGCAATTGAGAGATGGAAAGAAAGAATTTTTCCAAATGTTTGATAAGAAATGTTTTCATCCACTTACTATCCAGTTATCCATTGGTCAAATAATAGCAATAGCACTTAGACTTATATACCGCTTTACAGCCTTCTCTAAGCGGTTTACATAGTCAGCATATTGCCCCCAACAATCTGGGTCCTCATTTTACCGACCTCGGAAGGATGAAAGGCTGAGTCAACCCTGATGTTAATGATCACATGATAAATGTTTACCTAAAAATTGTTATTCAGCATGGCTACCTGATTTGATCATGTAACTTTCATTTCCACTTAAATATCATTTGAATCATATTAAGTTGGCTGGAGCACTCCTTTTATGAATTGCTGGGATTCCATCTTACCTCCAAGTCCAGATCCTGAGGTTCTGCTTCAGAAAGTGGTATTGCGACAATTTTCGTAATTTTACATACATCATGATCTCCTGGAAGCTTGCCAACAACTACTTTTTGGCGAATTAGAAGCAACCACCAAGGCAAATCTGTAAGAAATACAAATCTAAGTTTGGAAAGAGAAGTTTCAATTGTAATTTTAACCACATGAATAGCAACCTTTCAATTTATATATTCTCTTCATCAGGCTGACAAAATTACAGCCTAACACTTAAGAGGAAAAGCCTCTTCTCAGTAGGGAATTAGGGTTACAGAACCCCAGAGATGGAAAAATTGGGAAATGGGGGGAATATTTTTCTTTCACTAGAACAAACCAGTATCTGTCCCTTCCTAAGGCAGATTTGATTTTTGGTATTTTTCTAATAATGAACATGGTGGTTAAAATAAAAAATAAAACATTTTATTTGCAGAAAGAGTACACTACCACAACCAAATAATAGGCTTTTTTTAAAAAAAATGTTTATGTTTTTCAATTTTAATTTAAGTTCATCCTAATTATTCTTCTTGTGCCCTGACACTTGCCTAACCATGCTAACACTGCATATAGAATCTGGTTTACAATGCTATTAGATAACTTATTAATCAAGTTAATATGTTAGACTGTGAATCCGATGGAGCCATGTTGCTTATTGGGGAGCTTTGGACCAATCATTCTTAACTCAGGCTATGATAAAATGAGGAAAGAGACCATATATAGCACTGATTTGAGCTCCCCCAAAAATGGGATTTAAATCTAATAAATAGCAACCTATTCACCAGGTAGGGGGATTTTTTAAATTGAAATGTAAAATCAGAGTTACTGCATAATATCCAGGCCACAGCATACACTCTCAAGAGAGCCACATCTGACTAACATTATCTATAGCCCTTTTGCTATATCTGTTATTGCCGATTCCAGTTATGTTTTAGTTTATGGTCTGCATCTTAATCACTGTTACTTATCTTGAATATTCCACTGAATCAAAGGATACAATAACAAAAACATATTTTGATGATTTTTGTAGAAAAAGGCAGCATGTTTTTCAGTCCTTATGAAGACTATATAACATTCAATGACAATGCATGCCAATAAGCATTAAACTTGTTCTGAAGATTCAAAATTAAATACTTCCAGTTTACTTTTTTTCAAATATTTTAAAAGGGAGTGATACTGTAGCATACTATCATTGTTAATACAGCCCAAAACCAGAATCAGAATAGATAACTCGTGTAATTACACCCTCATTCATTGAACAGTAAAATACACTGTTACTAAAAGATAATTTTTATGCTAATATTAGTTTGTCATGGTCAGCATCAATAGTGGCTTTATTTTAGTAGCTGAAGGAGAACTAATGCATTTGTTTGTTTCAATGCTGAGTTAAATAAGATTTAAAAATCTCAAACAGCGTATATCCATAGTTACAGCTGTACAACTCCATTTAAGAGATGCTCTAACAGCAAAAGAAAAAATCTGCAGGAAGAGTAATTCCCCCTTGCCCTTTAAGCTTCTTATAGCCTGTGACAAGCTGTTTCAAAAAAAAATGGAAAATGGCAGGGGGCTGAATAGGAAATTGGTGAAAAATAGTTCCATCACATCTTTCAAAAGGAAGCAACTTAATCTCAGGGTCTTCCACAAATGAAAAGAACCTTTCCATCCACAAAAGAAATAGATTCCCCAAGTGTTGCATTTACAAATGCTTTATGACATCACAATCTATCAACCAGCCTATATGTTCTCAAATTTGCTGTTGGGATTGGGAGAAGAATATTCTTTGCAGTTCCTGTGAGGTGAAGAAAATGTAATCATGCAAACAGACTTCCACTTATATAATGTTGTTTCATAACTAATTTCAGCTGGAGAAGAAAAGATGAGGTGTTTCTATACATGTTTTCCTTTATGACAGTGGTTTGTATGAGAGAAATGTTATATTTGGCAAGAGGAAGAAAGATCAATGACTTTTATCATTCCTTTTTTATAGGCAATATTTTGATGAGTAAATATCCATTCCAGTTTGCTGTTCTTCTGGCCCTGTTTTCTTCTGGAGTAGGGTTTCAGGTCAGGTGTGTGTCTGTATATGTGTGTTTGTGTGTACACCTACATGGCCATACACAGAGATTTATTGGAATGGTAAAATCTCCAAGTTTTCATTTGGAGACAGAAAACCAGATTTATACATAGGTATTTCAAAGGATTTTTTGTCCTTTTTTATTATTTACTTGCCTATTTTGAGAAGTCCATGTTAAATTATTTTTTCTTGAGGATAAAGAAAATATCTAATTTTCTACTGGGCAACTCTACTTATCTGATTAAAAATATATTACAAAGCATAAGCAAGATTTTTTTTTAACAAAAATAGGTCACTGCACAAATAAAAGAAAGATCCAGTTTGAATGGCATAAGTTACATTAAAACAAGTCTACTAATCTATCTGCTGTGTCCCATTGAGCACTGTGTTCAGGCCTTCCCTCAAGTATCTGAAGATCTTAAAAGAACAATGGAACCATTCATGAGATCTTCTTCAAGCATGCCTCCTGTTTCTTCTGTTTTAGACCTTGTTTTATTGCATTCATTCAAATGTAAGTGAAAGTGAAATCATGGATCATGCTGGGTCTGGGAGAAAGCAGTATTTACAGCCAGGAAGAAACAAGCAAAAAAAATTACGGCTCCACCCACCTCAAAACACAGTGGATATTTCTCTTGTTTTGACTAATAGCCAGAATACATGCCCATCTTTCAAAGAAAGGAGCAAACCCCATACCAGGCAAGATGAAGCAAGCTGTTACTAATGCTACAATTGTTTATATACACAGTTCAATGACAGTGTTGACAATTGCTTTTTGTATTTTATCTGCAGCATCTAGAAAACAATTTTGCTGCCAAAAAAAAAAAAAAAATGAAAACTCTTTTTATCTCTAATGTTCCAACTAAATACTCTTTGTATCCAATCACAATGCAGTCCCTTCTACTAATCTGCTTCCAGAAAGGGAAAAACAGATATGAATATATTTTCAGAAGTAATTTGTTCAAACAGATTTCGAATACGATAGTACCCAGATTATTATTTATTCATTATAAATAAATGTACTATATTTATAAATGTACTATATTTAAAATATTCAAAACTTCATATATTCAAAAATATGTGACTATGTTACTATAAAGAGGATGAAGAAACAACAGTGGGATAGATTTTCCACCCATAACTGGCAGAGGAAACGTTCACAAAGTACAGCTTGCTCAGTTTAAGGCCACAGAGAACTAAGCTATCTCTGCAAAATAGACTTACAAAAACAGTCAATAGTAGTTCCCTGTTGCATTTTCTGAAACAGGCTCTATTATCTCTAAAAAGAGTTACATTCCCATTAGGTTTTTGCAGGATACAGCAGAAAAATTGGACTAAATTGTGAGGGGCAGGGAGAAATTGCCTCACACAAATACTCCCAAAAGGGGGGGGGGAGTATCTTAAAATTCTGTATTGCTTCTCTAGGTACACTCCACTATTCTTACTTTCCTTATAGCTGTCTAACAGGATAAAGGAGGTACTGAAGCCAATTATCGATGATAACACCAACATTCAGATTTCATTTAAACTTATTTCCACATAGCATCAATATTAGTAATCAGTACTTTATGGATATAAAATACAAATTATATACAGGTTTCAGGTTCTAGAATAAAATCTAGCTTGCTGATGCTAAAAAAATAAACTTTAAGCAGCATATTATGACAAATATAGCATATTGTAGTTTCTCATAACTACCTTCTTTCAAAATACTGGAACAAGCCAGACAAATGAAAGTAAAATGTGTAGACCATTTTTTATTTGAGATTAGCTTGAATTTTATGCCTCAATTTGGTTTGTGAGAAATAATTGTATTAACCCATCTGTAATAATCATCACAAACCAATTCACAAAAAATATTGCTTGTCTAAGTCTTATTTAAAAATGAGGTAAAGAAAGCCAGAGGACAAGCCAAGAGAATCTAAAACAAGCTGACTTTACTTTTGAAATATTTAAATTGTGCATACAGTACTATTATCTCTCTTTTTCAGCAGTACGTCCAACGTTATTTCCTTAATGAAGAACAAATTTGCCTAGCTCCGAAAGATACTCCCCCCACCACCAAGGCAACTGGACTTTCTTTTCAGTTGCCTTTTGAGTAAAAAAAGCATCTTTGGGACAACTATGATATGAATGATTGAGAATCTCCTCAGACCAGGGGTCCCAAACCCTCGGTGCGTAGACTGGCCCTGGTCCGCGGAATGCCAGAGACCCAGTCACACAAACAAGTGAAGCCCCATCCGTGGGATGCAGGCAGCATGCGAAACCACATACCCTCCAGTCAGCAGGAAAACCTCATTCCACGGAACCAGTCCCTGGTGCCCAAAAGGTTAGGGGCCACTACCACAGACATCTCATTTAGCTTTTACAATAACATAAAGCACATGAAACCACTTAAGAGAAGGAAATCTTTAATAAATTGTAGTAACTAAGATTGTGCAAACCATTTGGAGGAAAAAGTGATACACAAAGCATGCTAGCACAAATGAAGCACCTTTCTTCAGAGCATAAAAGCAATTGTTATCCTTTGGAGTATCATACAAGAGTTTCAAAAGTTGTCCCCAAAGCACCTCTGCATGTAGTGCATACCTAGGCACTTCTGATGTGATTACTAGCAAAGAATGTGTATATAAACACAGAGCAGAAATCCAGAAACACCTTTCAAAGC
Organism: Arizona elegans; assembly: GCA_022577455.1. Classification (NCBI taxonomy): domain Eukaryota; kingdom Metazoa; phylum Chordata; class Lepidosauria; order Squamata; family Colubridae; genus Arizona; species Arizona elegans. The sequence continues at coordinate 60,328,590 of JAKOOJ010000005.1, read as the reverse complement.
TATAAAGCTCTCAAGAAAAGTACTATACTCACACTTTGTAAGGCATCTCTTTTAAATGCTTTATAGAGCCCCGGCTCTTCGAAAAGCTACCTTTTCATATAATATTGGTGATATTCCCATGTTTCTTCCAGAATTTTCAATTCAGCAGTTTTATTTATAATTCCAAATTAAATTTACAGTTATAAGAATTCTCATTAATATTTTACAGCCACATATTACTAATACATTACACATAAATTACTAATGGCTGAACTTAAACCATTTCAATCTTTCATAGTACTTTTGTGAATATGTATATATTTCATTCATATATGTATATTTTTCTTTCCTAATGTCATTTGATAAATCACAAAAACACAATTCATCAAGAACTATGACATAGTTTTAAACAGCCATTTGCTTTCCAATTCTTTATTAATTCAACAAAAAAGTGACACATTACATTGATAGCATTAGCAAAGATTTATTTATTTATTTATTTATTTATTACATGTATTTATATGCCACCATTCTCCCGAAGGACTCAGGGCGGCGAACACAAGAAACAAGTACAATAAAATCATAATTTAATCCAAATAATTAATTAGTAGTAAATAATAAAGATCAGATATATTTTGTCAGTCATAGGTAATTTTAGAGTGGAGGTTCCTAACCCAATAGGCATAACAAACTGAGCATTATTTTAACTATTTCTTCAGGCTATAGAAAGATTTTATTGTCCATACCTGTATGAAGCTGAATTTTGCCAATAATTCCTTCGATCAAACCCAGACAAATTGGATTCCAAGCCAAAAGAAGATCAGTAGCTGCAGAGGAAGAGGAGGTGAGTTAGACACGTAAAGATAAACTGTTTTATCCATATAATTCAAATACACCTTTCTTGTTTTATTATTTGTCTGGAAAAACTGGGTTTCTACTAGGCAAGATGATCGTGTAAACATGCTAGGTACATATTACTCCATCTAGTTAAGAACAATTCCTTTTAAGAAAATATATATTTCTTGATCTACCGGAAATATCCTGACTAAAATTAAGTTTGATTTTTTTTTCCCCAGCCAAAACCTTAGGAAGACCAATTCAAAAGCTTCCAAATCCCTTTACCAACAAGATAGTAGTTCTTAATCAAAGTAGGATTAACTCCTTGGAAAGTTCAATTTCATAATAAGAAAATATATTCATTATTTCCTAATTCTGTTATGAGGAAATGTACATAGTACTGTTTACTGTTTATTCTCCAGAATAAAGAAAATGGAACTCAACAATTTCTACAAAATATTAAACAAAATAAGATACCTGGAGAACCAACAAGTTTTAGATTGTCTATAAAAGTTCTGCCAATGTTTTTATTGCCTGTTCTTACCACCTAACATGTTTAATATTGCTAGCAGAAATCATATAAGTGGGTGATTCTGAGTTCTGAATTCTTCCTTCAGGTGGCTCCAAGGAACTCAATACATGATGAAACAATACTCAATTGGCAAAGTTTCCCCTAATTTTTATCACTATACTTTTTTAGTTTTAATTAAATATTCTTTAAAACCATTGATGCCCAAACTCTAGAAATAAAAGTGCATTTTATTGGGAGCCAAGAAAAACAGCACTTCAGAGAATCTAAATAAAATCAATAGTTATTACCAGCTTACACAAGCAGCTCTTGAGAATTACTGAATTATAGAGATGAATGATGCCATCAAATTTAACATCCTGCCCACTACAGAAATCCAACATCACAGACAGATGTCTATAAAACTCTTTAACCTCTGCTTGAACCCCTCCAGTGACAGGGAGCCAACTACATCTCCAGGTAATTGGCTCTACTGTCAAACTTATCTTATCTACATTCACTGCCTTTTCATAATTTAAATTCATTTTTCCACGTTATTCAAATACCCGAGGAGTGCTATCTTTCCATCGTTCCTTTGTTTCAAGGCTAAACATTCTTCCATTTCATTCTATAGGACCTAATTACTAATCCCCTGATCATCTTCATTGTCTTTTTCTGAACTTGTTTCAAGTTCTCCTAATTTTTCAAGTATGATCCCCACAACTGAACACAATGCTCATGATGAGGTCTGTCCAAATTGGAATAAAATTGAGCTGTTTGGAAATAGTGCTCCTGTTGATAAAGCCAAAAACGGCATTTGATTATTTTATAGCCACATCATCCTGCTGACACATATTCAGTTTGTAATCAACTAATATTCCCATTTTTTCACAAGCAGTATTAATGAACCACATATTTCCAAACCCTTTCTTATGCATAATTACCTAAGTGAAGAACTTTGGTTGCCTCTGTTATTTTTATTCTGTTATTTATACCATTTCTCTAACTTCTCAAAATTATTTTGAATTTGTTTTCCATCCAAAGTTTTGTGAAACTTGAAAACGCATTCCCTTCCCTTAAAAATATTAAAGACTGGGGAAAGCAAGCTAAACCCTATGGCATCTCAATATTTTGCTCCAGTTTAAAGAAATCTTTCTTTGAGCATAATTTTCATCTTATATATCCTCTTAATTTTCATATCATGCAGTCCATATTTAACTAGCTTGCTAATCAAAACATATGATGCACATTATCAAATGCTTTAAAATCAATTGTCTATTATTCTTACAACTAACTAAGGAAATTGCCTTATCAGAAAGCAAAAAAATTGTCAAGAATTATTATTTTCCTATCCACGCTGACTTCTAGTAATTAACAGAATGGTTTCATGGTGCTTTTAATCAACCATTTTATGATTTACTTAAGAATCTTCCCAAACAGTATTGTCAGACTGACTGGTATATAACTCTCTGTATTTTCCTTTTCTTATTGTTAAAAGATAGGGGCATTTGTTCTCCTCCTGGCACTTTGCTAGTTCTCCAGATTTCTCAAAGCTCGTAGTGAAAGTTAGTATGTCAGTATCATGAATGTGGTACATAATAAGACAAGAAAACATTTTCTTACAGTGCATCACAGCCAGAGAGATCATAGAATCTTACAGCTGGAAAATATGATCAGAAATCAACTAGTCTAGTTGTTGTAGGATCTGATAAAGTTGCTGCCTGCAATAGATGGGTGGGTGGAGCCTTGGATTGTATCACTCCTATATGGCCTCTTCCTGTATGCCAATTCAAGTACAACTAGTTTATTAACAGCTCTGGGAAATGAAGTGCTAGAAGAGATGCCAGTAGGAGGAAGTCTTCTGCAATTGGAAGAAAACTCAAATGAATTTGACCAACCACAGTGTAAAGAGCCATATCAGGCATTACCTCATCGCAATGTGTGTGGCAAAATGTCAGTATTTCTCCACTCTTATTGCATCTGCTGATAACCCAGTCGTACTGGGTAAGGAGGGCCCCATCCAGAACATCTGAGGCATTTTATTTATTTATTTTTTTGATTATTCTGCTGGCTGTAAGATAAAATCACACAGATTCACTCAGCCTTGGACTCTGATTGTGTCAGGCCAGTGTGCCTGAAGTACAGTCTAGTAGTGTGATCTGGGATAGGTTTATGATGGTAACTCCTGAGGAAATGATCATGGTTCCCTATACTGTCATTTGTTCACTGATCCAGCTGCTTTCTGGGTCATGATAGCAGCCTCTCTGACAGAAGGGGCAGTGCCCCAGTCTTAAAAGAGGTGGTAGTATATTTCTCAAGAGCCCACCATTAAATCCAATAAATTAGTCTTCAATATCTATTAACCAGTGTCCAACCTTCCCTTTCCTTTTAATGATTTAAGTGTGACACCTGCTTTGGTTGCCACTTTGCTTCTATGTGAATTCAAGGAGCTGGTCATTACCTCTAAAGCCTAACATGGCAAAGAACTTGGTTACTTGAGGGGCCACCAATCTCCCATATATCTGCTTGGCAAGTTCAATCCAGCAGGGCTGGCACACTCTGGGTTCCAACAATTAAACAATACCATCTTTTGGGACCCAGGAAGACATATTCTCTACAGCAGCACCTGCCTTCTGGAAGGAGGTTCACCTCAGGATTCAAAAATCCCCCACCCAGTTATATTTTGAAGACAAGACTCTTTACCCAGCTATTTGGTAAGGATAATTTATGCTTCCTTTCATCCTTTCCTTTGTTCCCATCCAGGTTAATTTTCTTTTTTTTTTTTTTTGAATTTGAATTTTTATTATAACACATAGTGATACATTCGGTACATTTTCGGTTCATTGGTGCAATTATATACATATATACATCTACATACATTATTACTTGTCTTTTATTTGATAGATTTAATTTCAAAACACTTAAAGATAATAGTGCTCAAATCTCTAAGACTAAATATAATACTATTCATATGAATTTTGTTACTTAATTAATATTTAATCTCTATTTCCATCTTTATTTCTTTTCCCCATCCATTCGTACCACATGTCCCATACACTATAAAATTCCGAATCTTCTCTGTCATTAATTTCTAAAGTCAATTTGTTCATTTCGGCGCACTCCAATATTTTTCCAATAACATGTTCTTGAGGTGGTATTTGTTTTTCTTTCCAATACTGGGCAAAGGAAATTCTAGCGGCTGTCAGAATATGTATAATTAAATACTTTTTCTTTTTTGCATATTCAGTTTTCAAAATTCCCAGGAGAAAGGCTTTTGGTTCGAATTCAAAATTTTCTTTTATTATTTCACTAATCCACATCCGTATCATCCTCCAGAATTTTTGTGCCTGATTACATGTCCACCAGCAATGATAGAAAGTACCCTGCTGATGGTTACATTTCCAACATTTAGGGCTCGAATTGGGGTAGATCTTCGCTATCCTAGCTGGGGCCATATGCCATCTATAAAACAGCTTGTATTGGTTTTCCTTGTAAGCCGTCGCCTTTGTCATTTTGAGATTATTATTCCATATTGAATCCCATTCGTTCAGATTTATATTCTGTCCTATATTTTTGGCCAATGCTAACATCGGTTCTTTAACTACTTCCTCTGCCATATCGTACTCCAATAAGTAATTATATAATTTAGCCAGAATTTTGTCATCCGTACCCATCCATATCTTGTCAAATCCATTTATGCTCGTTTCAATGCCAAATTCCTCCTTATCTTTTTTATATCTAGATTTAATTTGGTTATATGGCCACCAGTCTATGGAAATACCTTGTTCCATCAATTCTTCCCTTGTTTTAAGGTTCCCTCCCCCATCTAATAATTCATTGTATCTGACCGTTTTACCCATTTCTAATATATTTGGATATATTATAGCCTCCATGGTGGAAAGCCATCTCGGAATTTTCCTATAGTGCTTCTGTCTCCAGGTTAATTTTCTTTGCCGTCTTGTTTGTATTTTTGTACTCTTATTTTTTAAAAAATATTTTAAACTATTTGTAAATCTCCTAGAGTTGCTGGGAGTCAGAAGGCATATAAATGACTGAAATACAAATGTTGAACAACAAAGAAAAGAACCCTAAGCACCCTATTCATTGCTATTCAGCTAATGCACCATTTATTACAGTGGTTCTCAACCTGTGGGTCGCGACCCCTTTGGGGGTCGAACAACCCTTTCACAGGGGTCGCCTAAGACCATCGGAAAACACATATTTTCAATGGTTTTAGGAATAATTTTTTGGTTGAGGGTCACCACAACATGAGGAACTGTATTAAAGGGTCATGGCATTAGGAAGGTTGAGAACCACTGGTTTATAAGAACTGTAGCTGAGGTCATTCAGCCAATTATGAAGCCATCAAACAGTTGTAGGTCAAACACAAATTTTATCATTATACTATGAGGATAGGATGAAAGATTTTGTTGAGTTCCTTGCTGATCTTTAATTCTGTTGAAGTGTGTCCACAAAACCCGTGGGGAGATACAACAGAGACAAGAAATTTTTAGGAAGAGGAAAATGGGTACCTAATATTCACTACTTTGAAATGTGAATCATAAAAAAGATTCCCTTTATGTTCAGATTTTAAGATTCCTTATAAGAAATTTCTACAAGTTGCTCTTTTGACACATATGACTAAAGTTGACTAAGATTAACAAAGATATTTTTACTTAATTCAAAGCCCAGGAGTAAACTACATTATAAAAGAAGTATAATTGTTCAATCTAGAAAAAGAATTTCCAACAAAAGTAAATGCACAAAAAAAGCTCTGAAAATTCATTTAAACAATCCACTTAACACAGACTTAATCTTAAACTTAATTACAAAGGTAGCCTTACACAGTTACAGAGCACTGTACCTCTTTCTTTACAGCTTTTACCATACACAGTTCAAATAAACTACCACAGCTTATTTTGAGGTAAAACCAAAAGAACCATCGGAAGGACAAGGTACAAATGTCAATATGTTTCAGACCAAACTACGTGTAACATAAAAATTGTTGATTGGATATAGTCTTAGACATTTGGCAAAGAAATGATTGATAGAGAACACAGAAGTTACAGTTGTATGTGATAAATGGGAATCACAGCAAGAGAACTCATAATCATCTAGTTTTAAATGTTTCACTTCATGAATGTAAAATAAACTGGCCACAGCATGATACCCTATGGCAGGAATACACATTTTTTTTCAAATTATGGATCACGGTCAATAGTCAAAGAGACACATTCCAAAAGTAGGGAGAAATGGAATCTGATTTAATTTCAACCACTAGCAAATTGAAAGCTACTTTGAAGTTAAGGTTAAAGACATAGAGCTAGAAACTGGAAGACTATGAGTTCTAGTCTTGCCTAGGCACTAAGCCAACTGGACGAAGACTACGACCTAGGCACTAAGCCAACTGGACAATTTCAGGTCAGTTACCACCTCTGAAAATATTGCTGAAAAAAGTGTCCATATATGGATTTGTCCATATAGTTCTCAGTAGTCAAGACTGACTTGAAAGCAGAAACACAAAAGGCAAGTAATTACAGAAATTATCTGTTTCAATGTAAATAGCTTTCCACATTTTCAAACACCTCTTAAAAATGACAATCCAAGGGATTCCAATTGAAACCAAGGGGAAAGAGGATCCCTATGCAATTTGAAATTCTTTAGATTTTTACTCCAAAAGCATTTTATTAAAATAAACTTGATAAAAATAAAAAAAATCCGATTTAAATTTTAAAAATCTGATTTTTTTTATTTTTTAAAAAAAATCATTGATTTTTAGCCACACTGGAAAGAATACATCAGAAGGTTCTGCTGCTTTTCAAGTATCTCCAAAATCAGTATAGTATCAAAGAAAATCCTTCCAGGCATCAGAGAAGACCAAAGAAACTTCCTAATGCTGTATTTTCTTCAAAGAAAATGGCAATGTAGTTCTTATTACAGAATTTCAAAACTCAATCTTCAAGGTATGTTTAAAATTCTAGCAAATGCATTAATTTGACCATGATTTTCCAATATTTACCTTCAAGAAATACTTTTTCCAATAACTTATTACCAAGGAATGTTTGAGTATCTACAGTATTAGGAATTCTTTCTTTAGTCACAAATTTAATTAGACAAACCTGGAAAAAAAGAATAAAAATATACACCCCAAATACATCAACTTAAAATTGTTGTGGATAAATTACAGTAAGCCTTGACTTACCACCACAACTGAGCCCAAAATTTATGTTGCTGAGACAATTTTAAGTGAGTTTTGCCCCATTTTATGACCTTTCTTGCCACAGTTGTTAAATGAATCACTGTAGTTGTTAAATTACTAACATCGTTAAGTGAATGGCTTCACCATTGACTTTGCTTGTCAGAAGGTCGCAAAAGCTGATCTCAGGAGACTGCAACTGTCATAAATATGAACCAGTTGTCAAGCATCCAAATTTTGATTACCATGGGGATGCTGCAACGGTCATGAAAGTCTAGGATTACTTGTATATAACTGGCAAATTTGGCCATAGTTGTTAAACTGCTTACACAGTTTGAAAAAGCCAAGAAAGCAAACTTTGCTACATAATGCCACAAATAAACAAACCAACCATTTTAGCTTTCACTCTGGTTACTTCATTAACACAAACTCTAAACTCAAAAATAGAAAATGTGAACAGATTGTCATTAAAGCAAAAAATATCTTCAGACAAGGATAATAAAAAATGAGCATATTGTTATTTCAATATGTGTTTCACTCTCTTACTCATGACTGCTCAATCAGCAGGAATTCAATGCTTAGTCAAATCTCCTGTCACAGACAATATAGCTATGATTCTTCTTAAAATGTTCAGAAACCAGCTTGGAACAATGTCAGAAAAAGAGCAGCAAAGCTACCGTCAAGAGCTCTTTGTATGGCATATCAGCAATCCATTATTGGCACTTCTTCAAATCATGAGACTGGTAGGTCTCACCTATCTGAATTATAAGAGAGATAAAAGGTTAAAAAAACACAACTGTATACTTATATGATGAGAACCTTTAAAAAAACCATGAAAAATGAAATAATCCATTCAAGGCTTATCTGAAGACTTTATCTTGCCATTTTACTATGTGTCAAGTACCCCAATTTCTTTATCAACCTTCTCTAACCAACTTCATCCCTAAAGCAGAATAATAAACTATGTGGCTACATCATTTTCCAGGAGCATACTTTCCTCTTGTTCTACAAAGGATCTTGCTATTAATATACTAAAATCACCATAATTCTCCTTAAATGAACGTATTTTTAGAACTTCATACTCTTCACCAACACTTAATTTTATTCTCTGTATGACTGTAAGTAGGTTAACTGTTCTGGCTTTGTCAGTTTACCAATGGCTGAGCACTAAATCTGTTGTGTAAAGAAGTCTGCAAAAGAGCTGATCAAAACAATGACGAAAGTGCAGTGGGGCACTCTCTCCCATTTTATAGGGTAATACCCCAATCTGGCCAGTGGGTGGGGAGAACCACAGCTGATCAACCACAGCTGATGTCAGCCTTACCAATAGACCACAAAGAAAACATGATCAGATGAGCTAATTCTACTTTATTATGCAATTCTGCCACTCTCCTTTACAACCCAAGAACTTAGGGAGGGTCTCTTCTCAGTCTCTCACCCTGCCCATTATACATCTATAGACTATGCTGTCTCTTATCTAACAATTCCCTATACAGCATATCTTGGCTGTCATCCCCATATATCATTATACAGAGAAGATGTGTGATAAAGTGAGAGAGACAACTATTTAAAAATCCAGTAGGTTCCCTCACCCACCAGCCTGCCAATAGTTGATCAGCAGTGGGGAAGTTGGGAATCAAATGAAAAGCGATTACTCTTTCAAAAACCCCAGCCCTGCAAAAAGCTGGGCAGGTCTAACTAAAGCAGCAGAGCTGATCATCACAGGAGAGAGCTGCTGGGTTTTGAGAGAACTGGTTCTTCTGTTTTACTAGGCATCTCCCCCAGGTTTCACTCCTGCTTTGACCTACATAGGAAGAAGATGGATCAGCCATCTTTCAAAACTCATTTTCACATCAGTCTGATTGATAGATGGATTCCCATCTGCTGATGATGTCAAGAAAAAGAGGATTTTACTTACATTGCTTACAGTAACACACTACAGTTACACAAACAGCACGCTACCATATGGCAATAAAAGGAAGAATGCAGAATTAGCAATTTAGCAATGAAAACTAATTCTATGATGGTACAGCATACTATCATCCCAAAGACGGGTGGATAGCACTTTATCACTGCTACAAGCATAGCCCCCACCCCCAGATCTTTTCCAAATGGCATGCAAAATCTCTTATGCATATATCGAACTGATTATCGCTAAGCCAAACTGGCAATTTGATGTAACATTATATCCATTAAACCAGGTCTCAACTTTAATCCCGTTGCTGAAATAACCTGTTACAATTCAAGCACTAAAACAGAAGAAAAAAAAGGCCATATACCAATATTTCGAACAGGCCGTTGGATATATCCATAGTAAACCCCAGAATCCACTTCCTTTAACTCTCTAAATGTCAAATTCAACAAGCCCAGAGATATTTGCACAGGAAATCCACAGCCCACAGTAGAAAAAGGCAGGATAGGATGGGACAAAAGTTACCATCCTGAGAGAAGGTATTAGGGAAGCATTAAACTGCCACAGCTTCCGCAAGATCCAATGTATCCCAAGGCCCTTTACTGGTTTACTCTGTAAAGTACAGGTAGTCCTCAACTTACAACAGTTCATTTAGTGACTGTTCAAAGTTACAACGGCACTGAAAAAAGTAACCTACAACCATTTTTCACACTTATGACCATTGCAGCATCCCCACGGTCATCTGAACGCTTGACAACTGACTCATAATTATGACCGTTGCAGTGTCCCAGGATCATGTGATCACCTTCTGCGACCTTCTAACAAGCCAAGTCAATGGGGAAAACCAGATTCACTTAACAAACTGGGTTACAAATTCAACAACTGCAGCAATCCGTTTAACAAATGTGGCAAGAAAGGTCATAAAATGGGGTAAAAACTCACCTAACAAATGTCTCACTGCGCAATATAAATTTTGGGCTCAACTGTGATCGTAAGTTGAGGACTACCTGGACTTCAGGAATTAAAAAAAAAAAACCCTTCGGGACCGAACATGGCCTCCCCTGAACATCCCTGTATGTAGTCATTTCTCCACTTCAGGGGAAGCAGAGAGGACTTTCCCCCTCCTCTATTTGCAGGTGTTGCACTTGTCACCAGGCTCCCCACTCCCCCTCCTCTCTCAGGTAACACGGGACACTTCCAGGTGAGTCACCCTGCACTCCTTCGCCCAGTGGATCAACCGCCCGCCCTCCCTCCCTCCCTGCCCCGAGAACCGCCTGTGCTTTCAGCCCCTCAACAGATGCCCTTCCTCCTCCCAGCTATCCCGTAGCCACCCCGACCTCTCTTCCCCTTGTTCGAGCCGGCAAAGTCCCGCCGATGCCAGGTTTGCCTCCTGGTAAAGAGTTCTTGCTGCCGCTGCCACTCCCCGCCCCTTTCGCCCAGCGGGGTGGCTCGGTCCGAGCCCCCGTCTGCCCACGAACTCACCGGCTCGGAGCTGAAGGCTGCCGTCGACGCGGCTACACCAGAGCGACCGGTTCTCCTGTTGCAAGATGTAGTGATCCTTGGCTTGGAAAAGCTCCATGGCGGGGCAGCCAATGGAAGGCAGGAAGGCAGGAAGCAAAGGCAAGGCAAGACAACGACCGCCGCGCTCAGGCAAGCCGCTGCCGGAGAAACGGCAGCCAAACCCAACCAGACCTCCCCCGCCGCCGAAACCGGGCACGACCCAGCCCTCTTTAAAGGGCGGCTATTCCGGGAAGAGCCGCGGAGACGCGCGCGACACCCGCCGCCGCCGCAGAGCTTGTTGGTTCTCCTCCGGCCGGACGGGTTCCGGCGCGCGCATACCGGTGGACACGTGACCTTCCCTTTCCCCCCCCTCCTTTTTTTTTCCGTTTAAAGAGAGAGCTCAGTCTTACTCGCCGAACGGCTTCACGTGAAGAGAATTCGGACGGGGAGGGGGAGCGGGGGACAAAATAAATCGATCTTTTTCCGTGTCTTGGTTGATTGGTTAGGCGGGGCTTAAGGGTAGTTCTCTGCTTGCAACAGTTCATTTAGTGACCATTCAAAGTTACAGGGGGGGGGGTTAAGTGATGGATAACCGTTTTTCACACTTACGACCGTTGCTCCATCCCCATGGTCACCTGATCAAAATTCAGACGCTTGGCAGCTGACTCATATTTATGTCTTGTGGCGTTCGGGAGTCATGTGATCCCCTTCCACAACCTTCTGACAAGCAAAATTCAACGGGGAAATCAGATTCGCTTAACAACCGTGTTGCTAATTTAAGAACTGCAGGGATTCACTTAACAATGCATGAGGAAAGTCGTGAAATAGAGCGAACTCACTTAACAAATGTCTCACTTAACAACATAAATTTTGGGCTCGATTGTGGTAAATTGAGGACTATCTGTATCCCTCTTCCCTTGGGGAGCTTAAGGCGGCGTAGGTAGAGCTCCATTGCTTTTATTTTTCCTCAGAACATCAGCTCCGTGAGGTAGGTGGGCTGACTTGGGTGAGGTCGGAAAAGTCAATCCAGTGACTACTGCAGGTATTTGTCGACTTTATGACAATTGAGCCCAAAATTTATGTTGTTAAGTGAGACATAAGTATGTTTTGCCCCATTTTATGACCTTTCTTGTCACAGTAGCTAAATTGGTAAGCTGGTTGTTAAGTGAATCTGGCTTCCCCATTAACTTTGCTCGTCAGAAGGTCGCAAAAGCTGATCACATGAGCCCAGGACATTGCAACCATCACAAATATGAACCAGTTGCCAAGCATCTGAATTTTGATCATGTGACTGCTGCAACAATCATAAGTGAACACCAATCATAACTCACTTTTTTCAGTGCCGTTGTAACTTTGAACGTCACTAAATGAACTGTTGTAAATTGAAGACTACCTGTTATACCTTGCGATTGAAGCCCCACCCTGCCCCTCCGACTCTGCTTGGGATAACAATGAATCAGCACCCTTTTGATTTCTATTTTCCTTATCCCAAACCAACTGCTTTTGCCAATTAAAAACAAAATTGCTAGTTACTGATTTTCAAATAGAAACCATATAAAACACAAATTTTGCTATCTAGTCATGGTTAGAGTTTATATTCTCATAGGTTCTAAAATGCAGTTCTGTTTTTCTCAGAAAACTTTTTTTCTTTTTGTCACAACTGAACGTGTTCCTATAAACTTGAATTATCCATGTTTAAGTCAATTTATATATCTGCAGAATACATATCTTAGCAAGGCTATTGAATGTGAATTAGTTAGTACAATAGTGAAATTGATTCATATCAACAACACAGGTATCTGTGAAAAATACATAAAGATTGAGCATTTTCATTCTTCTCAGGGGTTTTTTCATTTAATAAGACCTTTTTCTCTATTCTCCCTACTCCATTTTACTTTCAGTCTGAGTCATATGTTCTTTACTGGAAATAATCTCTTTAATCTTTTTCTTCTCAGCAAGCAAAGCAGGTAAAGGATAGTTTGTTTATTTCAGCTGGAATAGAGGAGAGATCTGAAGATTAAAATCTTTTTCTATTGCCTGAAATAAATGATGCTTATTCTCAGAGAATTCTTGAGGAGTTGTATCCCACTGGAAACAATGACACTAGAAACTAAAACCAAATGTGCAGCACACATCTCTGCATATTCATATATTTAATATTAATTTATTCAAAAACATATGTATTCCAATTGGATATTTCCTTTATACAGCACTTCTTTGTTCTTTCAAATTTTACATAGCATTGTCCTTGAAAATTGGTCCTCTCAACAACAACAAATGTTACTTCCTGGTCCAAAGATCAGGGCAAACAATAATATAAAGATAAAATTTAAGAGCATGAACACAAGAGCTAAAGTGTAAAGGTAATATATTAAGAAATGAACCAGGTGTACTCTATTGCTTTCCAGCTCTGAGAGCACCTTGGCCATACATATTTATAATCATATAATCTGTAATATTATAGTCATATAATCTGTAATATTATAAGCATTATAATAATGCTTCCCTAAACATTCCTGTTCAGCTATTTTTACATACTTATTTTTAATTCCTTCAAGAAGTTTGTTTATTATAAGTGTGGGAAGCCCCTCCACCCACTCCTAGAGAATGAAATATTTTGGGGAATATTAAAAGAGATAGAATATTATATTTCCCCAAAGGAAATGTAGAGAAACATGTTCTTAGAGGCAGAAAGCAGCCCCCAGTCTTCTTATTAAGCCAATGCCCATTAAGAAATCCTGGGTCAAGCCTATTCGCAAATAAAACACTTTCACCTCCAGTGATGGGATAAAGGACAGGACATGACTTTAACCTCATTGATTGAGAAAGGTGGAAACAATACCCATCCATTAAGAAAGGCAGGCTAGAGGCAATAGATAACAGGAAAAAATCCAATTACACATGCCTGACTGGGTTTGGACAGGAAACTGAAGCTGAACTTTTGCTAAACAAGTAAAACCAATCAAATAATAAAAGCACACAAAACAAATCTCAAAATTACAAAATATTCTAAACTGTATAAGAATCCTTGCACTCATCAAGCTAATTTGTCAGCTACCCCAGAATTGCACTCTGTGGTTCTGCTCATCAATAAACTTTTTTTCCAGTCAGCCTCCCTTTTATTTCCGATGCCTTTCTCCCAGCTTGGAACTGAACAAGATGGATTTTTCTTCCAACATAAGAGAAGGAATGGCAGAACCTGGGAGCGGAGTTAAAATATCAGCCCAGAGTGTCTACTTAGCACAAGTGTACTAACCCCCCCTCCCTTGAATTCCATTGACCCTTATCTAACTTAAAGCTGTTAGTTGACAATATTCCTGCGTGTAAGACTTTTAGCAATAAATCAATTCAATTGGACCTTCATGTGTGGACCAGACTTTTTACAGCTGACACTTATCTTTAGCTGTGAGATTTCAACATCATTCCTTGTTTTCAATACACCGAGTTAGGAAATTCCACAATCTTCAGGCACAAATGGAAACTTCCTTATATTTATTTGTTTTATTTATTTATTTGTTTTAATTTGTATACCGCCCTTCTCCAACAGGATTCAGGGCGGTGAACAGCCAGAATAAAACAGAACATACAAAATTTAAAAACAGTTTAAAAATAATTAAATATTTTTGGCCACAATTTAAAACAACCCAATTAAAATCAATTAAATTTAACCAAAAACTGTGGGATCAAGCCAGCCCGGCTGGGGGAAATAAATAAGTTTTCAGGGCCCGACGAAAATTCCGGAGGTCTGGTATTGTACGTATCTCTGGGGGGAGGTTGTTCCAGAGGGCGGGCGCCGCCACAGAGAAGGCTCTCCCCCTGGGGGTCGCCGGAATCAGCAGTTCCTAGTTTATGATGCTTCCTAATCCTTCTCTTCATTAATTAGCAGTACCAACCCATTAATAATGTCTATTATCTGTATAGAATATGATGAAATTGCCTAATCATGCAAACATGAATTTGTCTCCAGCCAAAAATAGACATGATTATGACAGCTATTCTATGTTTTCCCACTTTTGCTAAAAATACTATCCTTACTAACATGAGTTGCGATTCAATGTAAAAATGTTTCTATTTTGTTTATGCAGTCAGATTTAATATTTCAAGTGCTGGAAAGTTAAACCTTGATATTTAAAGGAAAGGATCTTATAATTTGAAATGCATAACAACAATAATAACATTTGATTACTTTGAAAAGGCTAATAGCTAATTGCATTCTCTAATTAACTTCTCAGTAGAATAATACTGTGAAAAAAGAGATTGGTGTTCAAATGAATCAAGATTCAGGAACAGGTCAAAGTTACAGATGTTCCCAAAGGCTCACTAAGCTTCAGGCAATGTTAGTAGTCGGTTCAAAGATGATACGCATACCAGACTGTCTTTGTAGGCACCTGGTACATTTAATGAATATTTGCCAATAGGTTATTGCAGGAGCCTGGAAATAAATATATGCAAACTCTGAACTCCAACATTTGATTCTCTGTTGACAAAAATAAAAATAAAGGTCTTGAATGTGAGGCAATTTTCCTCCATATCAAGAGAGTAAAACCTTTGCTATTTGATAATATTTTTGGAAAAAATGTCCATCTGGGTTCATTTCCAAGTGGGAAGGAAGATGCTGGAAACATGGAGACTGCTTGGAAAGATGGTTTAATGGTGGACAGGACCACATGGTTTGAGGTCCTGGGCAAAAGAGCACCTGGGTGAGAGAGGGGGAGAGATTTATATCCTCTGTTGGGTTTTGAACTTGCTTCCTGTTTCTGTAGCAAGAAAGGTATCCTGATTGGTTGTCAGAATCCCATGGGGCCATGCAGGGGTAACTTGTAGGTTGTCTTGAGTTCCAGGCTTGGTTGAATCTTGCTGGGTGATGTAATCTTCTCAGGTGTCATGTGGTGAGATGGGTAGAGGGTTAATCCTATTATGTCCTGAAGGTGAAGGTCTTTGTGTTGTAGATAAGCTGGCCCAGCCTTTCTGGGGTTATTAGCAAAGCTTTCCAAGAGCATGTTTCTCCTTTTCTCATCCAGGGAAGTAAAATATTCTGCCTTTTTAATATTTCCTAGAATATTTCATTCTTCTAGGAGAGGGGTGGGTGCTAATTTCCTACAATACAAAGAACAGTATCTGAAGATAGATTTATAAGATAAGTAATAAAATGCCAACCAAAGCTCAGATCTTAGATTTTCATTAAGAAATGCAGGATAGTAATACCATTACAATCTGTAGTAATCACAGTACCATTATGGAAACAGTGAGAAAGTATTACTATGGCCAACTTCCCTGTAGCAGCCCTTTATACAGTATTGGGCAGTTGACCTATTTAGTTCCAGGCCTAGGGCTGACTATTATTATTTGTCTAAGACCCAAACTGCTTTTGTTGTTTATTAAATCATTTTAGACTTGGTTGTCTGATTTAATATTTTAGCTGTTTTATGTATTTTTCTATGCCACCCAGAGTTCATTGGAGTTGCACTTGTAATAAATGTAAATAAATATTAATTAATATGGACAACTTCAATGGCAGTAAAGGGTGGGCTGTTTTAGTATCTTCTCGCTACCACTGATAAAAGGTTCCTGCAGCCAACTACAGTATGATTGCCCTAGAATGCCTGCTAATGTCCTTTGTCCTCCAAAACATATGCTACAAATATGCAGAGCAATCTCAGCTGGCATCCTCTTCCTTTTAAAGAAATTCAAAACCACTAGTAATCTTAGAGGCTGGGTCACTTTGTTTGGTAATGCCCTTCGCTAGGAGCCTGTTATAACCTGTGTCCTTACCGAAACTTGCATGATAATACACAATAGAAAGCTATAAAGAACCTACTTCTGTAAATATTGAATTGTTAAAACATTAACTAAAATGTGCCTCTAGTACACTTCAGCACACAAGAACAATACATCTTGTAGTTTATAGAAGTGGTGTGAAAGTCTCAGCCATGTTGCAATATAATAGAATAAAGCCCCCTCCTCTAGCCATGAGTATTTCAATAGGCAAGGGGAGAAACAAATGCATATTTATTGAAGTATATTTCCTTAAGGGGTACACATTCAACACATCAGCTAAGCAACTCTGCTACTCTTATCAGAAATAGAATGATATTTTGGCAATGCAAGTCACTGTTTGAGCAGCTGCAGCTAAAACTAATGTATAGAACTAAATGTAGAAAGGACAAAGTCCTCATCAAATCACTCAATTAAAAATAATTTTGAGGGTCTGTATAGCAATGGCAGAGGAAGCATAGCATTCCAAACGGAATGCTATGAGCAGATTATTTTAATTTTGCATTTTTTCTCTCAAATCACCTAAGCAGCGGCAGGTGTTGGAAGAAATATCCAGCTCCATGTCCAAGCTGGGAATAAAATGGAGGCTAATTGAAAAAAAAGATTCTGTTTATTGGTGAATAGAATCAATACACACACACAGCGTGCAGTTCTGGGACAGCTGGCAAAATGGAATTAAGAGTGGGTGAGTTTTTATACCTTCTTTGGACTTTGTATTTGAGATTCCTGTGCAAGAACATGTCCTTTAATATTCTAATGGCTGTTGTCAGATTCCTATGGGGTCATGGCTGGCTCTATAGCAGGGGTGTCAAACTCGTGGCCCGCGGGCTGGAAGCATCATATGCTGGCCATGCCCAGTTTAGCGAAGGGGGGAAGTCACAATAAGTCAGGTGACGATGCCCTGAGGACACGTGTTTGACACCCCTGCTTTAAAGGCAGACGGGAAAATGCAAATCCTAGGTGTTTGTCTGAGCTAATCTTGCCAATATTTAGCTTGCCTAATTGTATTGCTTATCTGGAGTATCTGTCCAGTCTTTCTGAATGGATTACCAAAACTGCATTTCTAAAAGCTGGCCTCCTCAGTTTCTGCTTCGAGTAGAGAGAGTGAGGCTGGTTTCTGCCTTAAGATTTTTCCAATTTCTGCTTTAAGGGAAATATTCTATCTTGCCTTTTTAATATTCCCCAAAATATTTCATTCTCTAGGAGGGTGGGTGGCTGCTGACATTCTACATAGGAGAGGGCTGGAAAGGGGTGGGGGGATATCTGAAATCCTTTTGACTTGCTAGTTCCAGTCAAGCTAAGGTACAGGTGTTGATGAGATTAGTATAAGAAGGTAATGCTGTTTCCTATTTCTTCAAGGTATATTTGCACTTTAGCATTTACTAACACAGGTTTTGGTATATAAAGCAATAAATCTTTGCAGGAGAGCTCCAGGATCAGACACCAGACCATAAATAATGGGCTCTAAGCTTTTTCTTTCTTGACTGAAAAAAAGAAAGATTAATTGCTGCAAGATCTGGCACTACAGTCTTCATAAAGATGAGCAAGTGCTACTAAAAGCTGGAGCAGAACTGCCTGTTATTTATTAGATATATATACACTCATAGACTGCTGGCAGGCAACAAGATTGATAGTCTAATCAGTGTAAAGAATTTATGACTTAACATACTTTTCCCAATTTCTCTTATCTTTAACTCAAAATTTGTATTGTTTTTACTCTGCGGACAAACTTTAATAAAAATTGTGTGTGTGTGTGTCTGTGTGTGTGTGTGTTTCATTGAACCCACCAGTGCCAAAATTTTCTAAATTACCATTCCTACCATTCCATTTCCTTGAAAACCTCTTTGGTTGCATTCTTTATTCTTGTCATTTTAAGAATGGCATCATTTCTAATTTATGATCTATCTGGAAAGGTGCCACATATCTTCATTTAATTAACCCTAGAGGCTATAGGGAGAGCAACAGATATTTACAATATGTAAAAATGTGATTTGCCAGAAGTAGTCAATGAACACATGTTTTGAAGCAAGAACAACCCCCAAAAAAGATATACAAGCGCAATGGCTTTGAAAAAAAAATCCAATGTTACTTCCATTCTGCTGTAGTATGCAACAGCATGTAATTACTTATGGCAATTGCCATACTACGGTAGTTTTCATGCCAGTATGGGACTTAAATCTATGGTAAAACCTAGTAAAGTCACTGGAACTAATGAAAGGGAGTTGGAGGGTATCTTTTTCTGATACTTTGTAAAATGATTGAAGTCCCAAGTAGGAGCAAAATGAAGTAAAAGTTTCCCATGGTTAACAATAAATCTAAGATACAAGTATTGGCACTTCAGGAAAAATAATTGGTTGCTGTCTCCAAATTTCCACAGTTTTAGATTCCCTAAATAACTCTTATTTTGGGAAAAACATATTACATTTCAGTGGCAGCAGCAGCAGGCAATTAAGTCTCTCTGGTAAATCAACTCGTTCAAAGATCAGGGATTATAGAGTAAACCATTAGTGCTCATGGGCTTGAGCAGATGTATTAATTAGGCAATGATGCCATATATTATATTTTAACACAGTTCATTTGGAATACACTTGCAGATGGGTCATGATCAAGATTAATTGTGTAGCATCTGCCCTATGAATAATAATACATAATTTTCTCTTGACAATTAGATCAAATTATAGTTTGAATATTTAAAATCCAGTTATTTTCCTTTTCATCTGGTTAAAGTTACAGTGAAGGCCAGCAGAAACAGATGAAAAGGATTTGGGACAACACACAGGGATGACAATGTGACTTATGTCTGAATCAGGGGTGGGTTCTACTTACCTTTACTACCGGTTCGCATCGCACCTGCTTCTACGCATGCGCAGATCACCTATGATGATGTCTGGTTCAGTGGACGGAGCCTCCCGCTGGTTTTACTATCGGTTCTTGCGAACTGGTCCAAACCGGGGGCAACCCACCACTGGTCTGAATGGGTAGTACCCTGTTCACATATTAGTATCTCCATTTTAGAACAAATGCATACAACAGAAGCCAACAGAACAAGGAAACAGGCTATCATGATATAATCCGACTGTGGACTACAAATTCCACAGTTTTAATAAACTGGAGCAAAACTTCTGGGAATGATAAGAACTGTAATCCAAGTTATTTTAATATTTGTTACTTTATCAGTATTTAAAATGTATTAATGCTGTCTTAGTTTAAGATATGTATTTTTAATGTGGCAAGCCACTTTGATGGTCAGATATAGTGATAATAAATAATACATCCAATAATAATATATTTAGAGAGTGCCAGCTAGAGAAGAACATGAGAAAATCCTGAATGGCTAAAAGATAAAGAATAAACATGGTTGCCATAATCTGGATGACCATGAGATAGCCTTAGTTTTCTACTCCTTTCCTGTCATCTAGTGGTTGTCCAGATTTTTGCATCCCTAGAACTGGTGGCGTTATATATATTTTGTAGTATTGAATCTAAATAATCGTTCCTAGGCCTTTTTTGAGAAAACGTGTCTTAGAAAGGGGGCATAGCACTAATGTGAATGTGATAAAAGCAGTCTTCTAGGACTGAATTGCAAAGATGCGCAATTTCCATTAGCCAGAGGGATGCAGCTGGCTTTGTGTGGCACGCTGAGGAGCAAATTTAAAACAGGCTGGTTCAGTACCCATTTGGAAGGAAGGTTAGGAAGTTAAAGGGATGAAAGAACTGCATTAAGCATCTGCAAATCTAAAGGTACCAAAAACAGCTAATATTTTTAACACCATTCTTCTGGGGCTACAAAAGGAATGCTTGGAGGCTGCTGTTTTTTGTACTGCATATCGGATATAATGAAACCAGAACATGCCAACACTTCCATTTATTTGCTTGTTAAGTAATTCCCACCAGGTTTCCTTTTAACTAGATGGTACATAAAGCGGAGATGAGTCAAACTGTAGAACTTTTATGTGCTGAAGTAAAATGTGTGCACTTTACTTTTGTTAAATTAATTCCAACGCTTTTTGAAAAACATTCCCAAGAGTTTTGGGGATAATTTACCATTAATAGCTTCAGAAATGCTTAAATAAATTTGGCTGACAGCTGATGCAAAAGCATAAAATATTCCATACGACAGGTTGTATCTGTTTTGAACCATTATCTCACATCGCCCACAAGAATTTCCAGAATTATATATTTTTTTTTCAAAAAAAACCCTTTAGTTTTATGTTAGACTTTTTCTTTGGGAAATTTTGTTCTGAAGTATTACAAGAGATCTACAAAGTTAACTTCTGAATTAAAGAATATAAATCATCTAGGTCTCTCTCCCTCACTAGGCATCAAATGGCTGCTTTGAGAATGTTTTTGCATAGCATCAATAAACATTTTTCTTATTTTCAAAAGGGAGAACAGAAAGATTAAAGGAAAGCAGCTCCCTCTGAAATAATTTCACTTACTCTCCAAATTGGAATCGCTAAACACTATCATTTTTAATAATTTAAAAATGTTTACCCCAGTCATTTATTATATATAGCCATGTCCATAACCTTGGCAGAGGGATAGATATACCTTTGCAATTATCCGAAAGGATTTAGCAACCAAAAAAATCCGGCAGTATGTTCCTCCTGACAATGTGACCTTGAGTGTTACTTTTGCTGTCACAGAAGTATAATACATGTGTTCTTTTCAAAGCACCCTTGGCTTTTATCCTTCCTTTCACTCTTGAATTCTCAGTAGAGCTCAGTAGAGCTACCTCTCCCAAATTGGTGCATTTGTCTTTCCTTCTATCATCCACACTGCATCATGTAGCAGCTAATGGTGCAAAGATATAGCATAAGGGTCACTCACAGTTTTATGCAATTAAATCATGGAATGATGGTTGATTAGGGAAGCCCTGTACAATTGTCCTTCAGTCTTTGGGCAAAGACTGTAATTAGAAATAATAAGTGATGATCCTAGCAAGATAGAGATAATATGAAGTCTTTTACATTTAAGAAAGGGGCATAAAAATTTGCCAGTTTCTTTTTTCTATATTCTGTTACATAACCATTCATTTCACACCTTAATAACAATGTAAAAAAAACCAAGGATGGGACAAATAGATCAATCGCTCTTGCTTTAAATACTTCAATGATGGCATAAGAGAGAAAGGCAGAGCAGCCTGTGTTTTTTGGCAGTTAGCCATCCACAAAATATGAAGACAACCTTCATATTTTGCATAGGAAAGTAGCATTTCTTCTCTTTAAAGTAAAATTGCAGCTAAAAAGATTTCTTAAGAGTTTTAGTTTAGTCAGTTTTAACAGTTTCTATTTAAAAAGCACAATTCAAGACCTTTGTCTTTCTCCAGCTACTGATTTATCCACTGCTGATTTCCAGAAGTTAACAGCTGGTATGCCCTAGGCAGGAATGCCCAATATTGTATGAAACAAAGTACAGTTTATGGGAAGCTCAAAATATATACCTATGCCTTTTAGAGCAAATTGTATGTTTTTAATCTGTTGGATTTTATTACCTTTTTATTTTTATGTTTTTATAAACCACCTAAAATTGTGAAGTTTGGGTAACTTGTATATTCATGATATTTTTAAACAAATAAAACCGCCTTGAAAGAGGCGGTGGTGAGGCCTCTCCTCAAGAAGCTGTCCCTGGATCCGGCAATATTGGCGAACTATCATCCTGTCTCCAACCTTCACTTTATGGCGAAGGTTGTTGAGAGTGTGGTCGCGTGACAGTTCCCACAATTCCTGGAGGAAACATCTTATCTAGATCCATTCCAGTTGGGTTTCAGGTCTGGGCACAGCACGGAAACGGCATTGGTCGCGTTGGTCGATGATCTCTGGAGGGCTCGGGACAGGGGTTGCTCCTCTGTTCTGGTCCTGTTAGATCTCTCAGCGGCTTTTGATACCATCGACCATGGTATCATGCTGCACCGGCTGGAAGAGTTGGGGGTGGGAGGCACCGTGTTGCGGTGGTTCTCCTCCTTTCTCTCCGACCGGTCACAGTTTGTGTTGGCAGGGGGGCAGAGGTCGACCTTGAGGCCTCTTATCTGTGGAGTGCCGCAGGGATCGGTCCTCTCACCCCTTCTGTTCAACATTTATGTAAAGCCACTGGGCGAGATCATCCGTGGCTTTGGGGTGAGATACCACCAGTATGCTGATGACACCCAGCTGTACATCTCCACCCCAGGCCAACCCAATGATGCCCTTGAAGTGATGTCCCAGTGCCTGGAGGCTGTGCGGATCTGGATGGGGAGGAACAGGCTCAGGCTCAACCCTTCCAAGACTGAGTGGCTGTGTCTCCCGGCATCCCGATATAGTCAGTTGACTCCATCACTGACTATTGGGGGAGAGTCTTTGGCCCCCACAGAAGGGGCTCGCAATCGGGAGTCCTCCTGGATAGGCAGCTGTCCTTGGAGGAACATCTGACAGCTGTAACCAGGGGGACCTTTTGTCAGGTTCGCCTGATCCGCCAGTTGCGGCCCTTTCTTGATCGGGATTCCCTGTGCATAGTCACTCATGCCCTCGTCACCTCTCGCCTTGACTACTGCAATGCTCTCTACATGGGGCTCCCCTTGAAGAGCACCCGGAGGCTCCAACTGGTCCAGAATGCAGCAGCGCAGGTAGTGATGGAAGCAGCATGGCGCTCGCATGTAACACCGTTCCTGCGCGAGCTGCACTGGCTCCCAGTGGTCTTCTGGGTGCGCTTCAAGGTGCTGGTTATCACCTTTAAAGCGCTCCATGGCATCGGGCCTAGCTATCTTCGAGACCGCCTGCTGCTACCAATGACCTCCCATTGTCCCGTGCGCTCCCACAGAGAGGGCCTCCTCAGGGTGCCATCAGCCAATCAATGCAGGCTGGTGACCCCCAGGGGAGAGCCTTCTCTGTGGGGACACCTACCCTCTGGAATCAGTTGCCCCCAGAGATAAGGAGAATCCAAGACCTTAGCGCCTTCCGCCGCGCCCTTAAAACCCACTTTTCCAGCAAGCCGGGCTAGCTTAAGAAGAAATTTTAAATGTTTTAATTGGTTTGTATTTTTAATTTTGGGCCAAATTTATATATATTTTAATTGTTTTTAATATTTGTATTTCATGTCTTTTAATTCTGGCTGTATACTGCCCTGAGTCCTCAGGGAGAAGGGCGGTATATAAATTTAAAAAAATAGATAAATAAAATAAATAAATAAATAAATATGTAAGGTGAAATAATTTAGGTTCTATGTGATCTTTAGTTTAGCTGAGTTTGATCAGGATTTTTCATTTTGAAATGATTTAATGATAACAAAAACAAATCTCTTTCCATCCTAAATTAAGTGACTAAATTGAAGTAGGTTTCAAAAAATAAAATAGATACGAGTAAAATAATGTGTTTATGAACTTCAATTTAACTTTATTAATTTAAATCCAGAAGCCACAAAAATAATACTTCTTCTCATACTTCCAAATTAATTAATACTTGTGTCATAAGTCATAAGTTTATTTTGTCAAGCATATATAAAATAACAGGTAAAAGTATAAACATAATTTGAATACATGAAAAGAGTAAGTAAAAAGGAATATTAGGACAGGGACGGTAGGCATGCTGGTGCACTTATGCACGCCCCTTACAGACCTCTTAGGAATGGGGTGAGGTCAACAGTAGACAGTTTAAGGTTAACGTTTTTGGGGTTTGGGAAAGAAACTACAGAGTCAGGTGCATTCCAGTCATTGACCACTCTGTTACTGAAGTCATATTTTCTGCAATCGAGTTTGGAACGGTTTACTTTTAATTTGTATCTATTATTTGCTCGTGTATTGTTGTGGTTGAAGCTGAAGTAGTCATTGACAGGAAGTACATTGCGGCAGATAATTTTATGTACTATGCTTAGCTCAGACTGAAGTCGCCATAGTTCTAAGTTGTCTAAGCCCAAAATTTGAAGTTTGGTGGCATAAGGTATTTTATTGCGGTTAGAGGAATGGAGGACTCTTCTCGTAAAATATCTCTGGACTCTCTCGATTGTATTTATGTCTGATATGCAGTGCGAGTTCCAGACAGATGAGCTGTATTCAAGAATTGGTCTAGCATACAAAGGTCATCCTTTGTAGTCTTGGGCAGTTGTGATATATTTATATATTTGCCATCTCTGGTTAGGAATCATTACTTCCAGGCCCAGTAATTATATCAATTGGAAGTTAAATTCGGTCCATGTCCTATTCCAAAGCAGAAGACAAATACAGCAAACACATAAGTTTGAGGCAGGCTGCAAATGGAAAGGAGGTTTATTGGCCCAGTAACAGTGACAACAGCAACAGTTTATTGGCCCAGCAGTGACAGCAGCAAGCATTTATGGGGCACCTAGCAAACTGGTCTGGTGAGTAGATTAATTTTTATATGTTTGGGGGGCTTTGTAATTGAGATGTTTGGGTCTGTGTGTCCTTTATTATTTAACTGTGTTGCAAGATTTCTATTATGGTCTGCAAAACCCTAAATATAAAGAAGAAATGCAAATCCTAGGTATTTGTCTCCCTGATCTAATCCTGTCAGCCAAATCTTGTAAATTTCAGCTCCTGGTCTATTCTGCCATCTATTTGGAGATTGCTTTAGCCAAGTCCGGTTATACAATGTATGTATATATAATTTTATGAATGAAACTTAATTTCCTTTAGGGTTGCCAGGTCTGCTTCCAAAATAAAAAAAATTTTTACAATTAAATTATATATTTTCTTACAAACATTTTAACACGTATTAAAATAATCACTTCAAAACTTTACTTAAAATTCAAAACATCAAATATATTATAATAATATGTAAAATATTAAATTACATTTTACTTTGCTGTTGTGTGTATTTTTTATTTGACTGCGCAGCTTTGATCAATTCTTTGTGTTTAAGGAATAATTCTTTAATTTCAGTACAACGTTGAGAAATATTAAAAAATATACAAAGTTCACTTTGAACTGATACAAGCAGTCGGTTACGTTCGTCAGTCCACAAATTTCCCATGACGCTGAAAATTCGTTCAACGTTTGCATTTGATACCGGAATTGATGCACAATACTGGAACAGTTTCAGTAAACTCGAAGCTGGCTCTTTCTTGAAAAAGTATGTCCACTTATCAAGGGATGAATCGCCCTGCAGATGAACATAAACTTCTTCTAAGGTAGAAATTTCATTGAAGAGAGTGTTGGGTGGAAGTTCTTCTCGCCATGGTGATAATAACCAGATGTTCGTCATTTCTTCTAAAGTTGGAGGATTATTGCGATCAATTAGATTGAAACAACTTAGCGTCTCATATACTGAATCAGTGAAATTATACCACTTTTCTAGGTGCGCAATGGATCTTTGATAAACGTTGATGGCTTCTTTCTTGAACTTTTGCATGGCATTCTCAGGCAAATGTTTTTTACATAAGGCAAATAAAACTTTCATTCCAAAAAACTGCTCATCGTATTTTTTTTGCAAAGAATCACGCAGCTTACACATGATAATGTGAAGATCACATGCAAGAATTTTCTTGCTTTCCAGCTTCAGTAGGGTGTCTTGCATTATTGACATGAAGAAGTGGGTAAAATATAAATACAATTCTGAAATTGTTAGTTCATCGTCCTTTGCGAGTTCATTTTCCTGATCAGAAATAAGGTTCCAGATAACCTTATGGCACTCATCAGATCCAAGAGAAATAAAATACGATTTTAGAGGTTTCCAGTTTAAAAGAAGTCTTTCGACCGCTTTAAACAAACTTAACCAACGTGATGGAACATGGCGCAAAACTTCATGGAATTCTGACTCGCAGAACTCAAAAAATGATTTCAACTCTTCTTGTTTCTTCGTAGAATTCGAAAATTCAGCATAAACCTTCAGCACTTCATTTTTGATATCAAAAGATAACTGCTTTAATGCATTTTTTGCGCTGTTGTGTAAAACGTGATTATTGCAATGAGCATTCGATCTTTGTCTCATTCTAATTTATGAAAAAAAAGGCAAAACGCGATTCTCCTATCCTTATTCTCTTAGACTGTACAGCTTTAGATTACGTACCATTTCATCATAAAGCTTTTGAATAAAAAAATGTCCACTATTTTGTGAAAAAAAATAGTGAACATAATGTGAAAAAAGTGGACTGTCCACTCAAATAGTGGACACCTGGCAACCAAGCTTTGCTTGCAGGCTGTTTTAGTGGAAGAAAGACTGGGGCTGCTTTCTGCCTTTGTTAAAGGAGACTTTTCTCTTCTTTTAGGGGGAAATATTGTATTCTGCTTCTTTTCTTATTCTGTGGAATATTTCATTCTGGGGAGGGTGGGGGGCTTCCTACATATCCAATACTAGTAACCAGTTTTGAGTCTATTTATGTATTTGTGATCAGCTTAAACCAGGTAGTTGGGTTGTAACACCATGCATAGGCCTGAAGTATGAGGCCTAAGAGTTTGAATGTTCTTAGGGTGATTGTTGATTCTAAATGCAAACAAAAAGGTAAGCCCATGAGTTATCTCATATTTTAAAAGTCTGTTTGAAAGAGCACAGAAAGGATCTGGATATATAAGGAAACTGTCTGTTTCCAATTATCTCTGCCTGTCCCACAAAATCCAGCAGGGTTGGCATGTTCTGGGTCCTATCAATTAATGTCATCTGATGTAATCCAAAAGGCATGGTTTCTTGTTCCACCACCTGCCCTTGGTAACAGTATCTCCTGACTTCACCTGCTGTTGAAAAGACTGTGAAGACCTGTATCTCCCCCAAGCACTGAGCCAGACTGAAATATGTGATTACAAGGATTTTTGTTCCTGATGCAGTGTGTGTCTCGTTTTTCTATCGTTATCTTGTAGGGTGAGGTTTTTAAATACCATTAGCTGCCAGGATGGCTCTGCAAGTGAACTATGAATTGGATGAATGGGCAGACAGACAGACAGTTAGATATTGGCTTGCCATATGACCCAGAGTGGCAGAGAAGAGAGATAATATTCAAATTGTACAAGCTAAAGACTAACTTGGGCACAGTAGTGGGAAAAGAAGGTTTTACCCATTAACCTTGTATTATGGTTTTTCAGCTTATGTATTCTGACAGATCACTACAAAAAAGAACAACTCAAAATTCATAATTGCATAATCACTTGTAATTTTTCTCTCAGTAGAACATAATTGTTTTTGTAACCAGCAAATCCTACACACACAGACATAACACAAACACCGTTTATGACACACTTTTCTCAGACTTATTTCACAATGCATGATTCTGGATATCCTAGCATTCTAAACAATTAAATAACTTATTCAGCTTGTGATTTTTGTGGTAAAAGATTCAGATTTTAATAATGTATTCCTTTTCATAGAAAACCCCAAAAGTTAATAATTTAGAGACCTCTTTGGAGTTGCGCTGGGCATTATCACTTTTGATTTCTAAAATAGATTTCATAAATCTGTCTATTCACAGTACAGATATGACTGTACAACTTCAAGATACAACTGTTCTATTGCTTCTCAGATCTTTTTTCAGATCTTTATGCTAAACAGACTGAACTGGGAAAGTTCATTGCTTTGCACTTTTGAGATGTTAAAGTAAATAATGCTTCTATTCATTTTTTTCTGTTCAAATGCTCCTTAAACTCTGTCTATGTGTGTGTATGTTTTTGTTTTTCTCTCTGACATTTCATAATTAAATTATAATATACTTAATATTTGCCTTCATTATTTCACTTTAAATGTGACAGTGTTATTAGTTCCCATGCAGTGATTTAGTAGTTGACAGCATTTAAAAGCAGGCTAGCAGCTGTATTTAACAGTTCAGGCGTTAACCTTTATTTCAAATTAAAGTTGCAGCCACTAAGACCTTACATTATTTATTTTGAATTCAATAGTTGGGTTCAAATATTTGAACTCGAGGTTCCCTTTTTGAGAGGAATTCTTTTTAATCAGAATGTTCTAAATAAATTGTTAGTAAGTGATTGTCCTGCCTCGGTGCCTTATTGGAGTCTGGGAATATCGGGGCCAGAGTCTAAGCCATATTTGGCGAACACCAGAGTGACTTTGATAGAAACTGGTATTTTGCATTAGACTGCAAAGGATATAACTTTGAAAGAGAGAAGAAAATCACATGAAATGCTTTTCTTTTTGTAAATTGTTTGCTGAAATTTTGCTGCAGGATATTTTCATGGATAAATAGTTATAATGTTTACTAGCCTGCAAGAAACTCTTATTACAGTTTGGAAGACAGAGAAGCAGAAAGGAGCAAGGGGAAGTGAAGGTTTTGTTCATTTACATACATGGTGGAGAAATGCCCTCTGCTGGCAAAGGCAGTGAAAGATTCATTTTTGGTTAAAGAGCAGCTGCACCCAATTCATAACTGCAATCCCATTATTTGGGGATTGCAACTTCCCATCCATGTTGTGGGAGTTTTAGCCCTAGCCCACTTGGAGTTACAAATGGGGAAGGTTGTTTTGTCTAATAAAAGGATTGTACTTGGAAAAATTTTGCTTGAATTCAAAAGACCATGACCTTCGCCACCACATAATGGGCAGATTAAGCCATCCTATGCTGTTTCGATGTGAAGTTGGTTCTGGGAAATATATAAGGAAGAACTCTGGGAAGAACGCCAAGAGCCTACACTTCCAGTAGGATCACCTAGACATGAAGCTCATTCCAGCTGGTCAGCTAAAGCTAGTCAGCATCTATAATAAATTGGGTAGCAGCAATATAGGAAGATGCAAGAGGCAGACAATCAGGAGATGAGCAAGAAAAGACAGTGGTAAATCTTTCTGTATTTTAAAAAGAAAACCCATGGATAAACAATGTACAATTATTGATGAAATTGTGCCAGATGAAGTGCTCCTCTAGTTGTCTGGCATTCAACATGTTGCAATCACCATTATGACAAATAAACACATTTTATGATTCTAAGATTATTTTTATTTTCCCATAGCAACGTTAACTACAACAGTCAGGTTCATAATGGATAAAAGGTATAATCCCGACTGTTTTAAATACAGGGAAGAGGTGGAAGCAAAAACAGCTATCTTGTCTAGCAGGTCGGTTTACCACACAAGGTCTGGGATCATACATACATCAGAGCAAGCTGCACTATATGGAGGCTTCTTAGTTTGAAGATTCCTCTGCTTTGTAAACCTAGGCATTATTTTTTTTTAAAAAAAAACATGATTTATGGCTTGGCATGTTGGGTGAACTAAGCTAAAACATAGCAAAGTAAACCACAATATGTAAACCAACTTATGAAGCATTGTGTTTTTGCTTTTGTTGTTGGATGGATGAGTCAGTGACCAACAATGCTTGTGTGCATTTGCTGAAACTTTGTGAAAATCCCTAGACTCTGCGGATGGGATTTCAAAAGCAATTTATTTCTTGTGAAATTCTAAAAGGTTGCTTACTCATTTAGAAATGAACAACATCAAAGTCAGAATATTCCATTCAATTGTTTCATGAAATATATCTTAATATTTTTCTTGCAGCAGGTATTAATTTTATAAAATACTTATTGTGTAATATGAATATGCACGCTATAGCAGCAGCACTCAAGTTCTGGCACTAGATTAGAAGGGCCAAAAGGAAACAGTTTGACCTGTTTTTCTGCACTAGCAAGTTTACTGCTACATATATTTATATGACAAACTGATAAAATTGAGATTGACATTGATAAAATTGAAACTCAGGACTCTGATTATTATATTGGGTACAGCTAATATTCTGAATTATTTTTAATTTATTATGTTCATGTTAACTATCAGTACATGTGAATAATGATTGTCTTGGTTGTTCTGTAAAATGGAGAAATGAATATTACATGAAATTTATTTTTCTAACAGCTGGCAGAAAAGAATGCTTTGGCTTTACAGTGTTAATGGGCTAATTATTGATGTAATGTAATGTAATATCATATCATATATCATATCATATCATATATAAATATAGCTGGTACTGTCATTTTTATGATACAATTATACAATATTAAAATTTAAGAGAAATCTAAAACAGTCAGGTTTCTTTGTTTATATATAATGTCCTCTAAATATATTTCATAAATCTATGAGTATAGTATCTAGACTTCAGCATTTATTTTTCCATTATCATTTAATTTTTTAACTATTAAAAATACAATATTTGTACAGTTCTGCCAAGACATAAAATTTATAGCATTATTCCATTTTTCTGTATGTTCGGCAATGGAAAAATATATATTATAGTGCCTCTCAATTGGCTACTCCAGCCTGCTTCATGAAATTTTCAGTTGGGCAGCATCCATGTGGGTGTGGGTGTATGGAGGGGCAATAGAGATCAGACTCACAAAAATAGTGTCACAGCAGTTTATGCCAAGCCAGCCCTTTTCTATATCACAACATCTCAGGCATGGCCAAAGGAGCAGAACTTGAAGCACAATATAGCAATATTGCTTCCATCATTCTGACAAAAGCAAGAAAATCAGATAAT
This sequence comes from Arizona elegans, assembly GCA_022577455.1. Taxonomy (NCBI): domain Eukaryota; kingdom Metazoa; phylum Chordata; class Lepidosauria; order Squamata; family Colubridae; genus Arizona; species Arizona elegans. The sequence continues at coordinate 60,297,493 of JAKOOJ010000005.1, read as the reverse complement.
CATTTCACTTGTGATACCTAATTGTTTTGTCTGCCTAAATGCTGCCAAAAACCAATTTAGGAAGCTTGATTTGTGTTTTGAAAATCCTTGCCCATCTATTATAATACTGAATAGCAATCATCTCAATATATCTTACTATCGGATTAAATTCGGTTTACTTGTAACTCATATCTACTTCTTGGGAAATTTTGACACACTAAATGATAGCCCTGGATCATATCTTTATACTGGTGTCAAGTTCTTCACAAATTTTAAAAATGGGTTGGTTATGACTTTCCTTTAATGACTTTAGTTCCATTAGTGATCCTTCTTCACTTGACATAAATTTCCAGCTTGAACTTTTCCAGATGTGTAGGTGTGTGCATGTATACATATACATATACATACATACATACATATGTGTGTGTGTGTATCCTTCACCTTTTTGCACACTTCTCCCCTAAATGTCCCTGTAACTATGTCAGATTAATATGCAACCATATATAGGCCCACCTAGAAGTCAGGTCCCCACTGAAAACAGTGCAACTTATTCACAAGTGCCTGTGTGTAGAATTGCATTTTCTATACACCTCCACAGACTAGTTGATGCACTATATCCCCACCACCTACACAACTAGTTTCCTACTTTTGAATTTATTAAAAACAAGCATCACCAATTGTGCTATTTCCTAAAAGTATTCTTCTAAACTGCCAGAGTTTATCACCCATTTTACCATAACAGAGATTTGTATCTATATCATACATGCTATATGACACACTAGTACATTGTGTCTTTTAAATCTCTTAATGGGTGGATATTGTTAGTGGACGTTTTCAATGGCACTTCTATTTTGGGGACTTAAGATACGTCTGTGTAATGTCAATCTTCTGTTAGACGTCAAGGAATGCAAAAAAGCCATAGTCTTGTTTTTTAGAACAAAAGGGCAATGAAGGTAATATGATCACATAAACCAACCATACAAGATTTTCCCTATCAGCCATAAAAAAAAAAAAAAAAAAGTAAGGAGAAATCCTCACCTTTTAACTGGGTAATCTTGTTTTTTCTCTTGAGGAAATGAAAGCTTTCTGTAGAAAACAATGGAGAAATCTGAGATTTTACAGTATTATAATGTAAACTGCAGAAACTGCCTAAGCTGGGCTAGTGTTACACATCAAAATGATTTTGAAAAAACATCTTGAGGTTGCAGCAAATTTAATTTGCTGAAAATGCCCTCTCTGACTTCCACACTCATCCAAATCCAGAACTTACCTACATATGGGATTCTGAAGGCAGATTTGGTGCATTTTTAAAACCTGAAAACCTTAGTTAGAAGAATTATCCTTCTGGGTTCAGCTCCAAGTGGGGAAAAAGACACTGGAAACATGAAGACTGCTTGGAAATATGGTTTAATGGTGGACAGGATCACATGGTTTGAATTTCTGAACAGAAAAGGGGTGAGATGCTGCAAGTCCCCGGGTTTTATGCCCTCTCTGGCTTTGAACTTCCTGGGGCCCAGAAAGAGTATCCTGATTGGTTGTCAGATTCCGGGGGGGAGGGGTGTCTTAGCTAGCCTTGCTGGCTGATGTAATCTTCCCAGGTGCCATGGGGTGAGTTTCTGTTGCTAGATGGGTTCTATTGTGTTAGTTTCTATTGCTAGATGGGTCCTATCATGTTGTAGATGATGGTCCGTTGATAAAGATGGGAGGGAATTGAGTTTCTGCTTCTGGTCAATTGTAAGGTGACCAGATTTTAACATTGGTAAAGAGGGACATTGTGGGCGTGGCTTATTTTGTGGGCGTGGCTAGCTGGTCATGTGACTGGGTGGGCGTGGCTAGCTGGTCATGTGACTGGGTGGGTGTGGCTAGCTGGTCATGTGACCGGGTGGCCATGGCTATGCGTATAGGGTAAGGTGAACAGATTTTAACATTGGTAAGAAGGACACCATTGTGGGCGTGACTTATTGTGTGGGCGTGGCTTGGAGGCCATGTGACTGGGTGGGCGTGGCTAGCTGGTCATGTGACCGGGTGGCCATGGCTATGTGTATAGGGACTACTCAGAGGGCTGAAAAGTCATTTCTGACAAGTCCTCACACTTTTGACTGGTCCTCACACTTATGACCATCCTCACATTTATGCCCGTGCAGCATTCTTAACAACCATGTCACTCATTTCACAACTGCTTCTCTTCACCATGATGACAAGATAGGGCAAAAATGTAAAATGTGAGGACAGTCATAAATTCGAGGACTGGTCAAAAGTGTGAGGACCAGTCAAAAATAACTTTTTCAGCCCTCTGAGTAGTCCATATGCATTAAAGGATACAGCAATAGAGAGGGATGAAGGAATGGAAATTAGAGTAGGAGTGAGGGTAAGAGAGGGAGGAAGAGAGGAGGAGAAGGAGAAAGGAAGAGGAAGTAGGGAGGAGAAAAAGAGGGTGGGGGGAAGAGAAAGTAAGAAGGAAAGAAAAGAGAGTGGTGGTAGGTTTGAGGAGAAAGATTGCTGTACAATAAAAAAGATGAAAGGGAAGAAAGCCAACCCCAAGCAAATATAAAGATATTAAGATTAAGAATGAATTGTTAAACTTTAAAGAATAAAGGAGAACAAATATGAATAAATAGCAATAATTAGAAACACACATACAAACATGCAATGTATTTTCTTTGAACAGAATATTTGGCTGGTTCACAAATTTAAACAGCGTTTAGTCATTTCAATTAAATTTACAATTTCTATATTTCCTTTTTGCCATATTTATTCCTCATCTATTTTTTTAAAAAAACAATATTACCCTTCATCCTCATCTCTAATCTTAATCAAATTCAATTTTTCCCTTCTATTCTATATTATACCCCTTCCCATTGTCATCTATTTTTATATCCATCCTCACATTGGTTAATTATGTAATTATGTAATACAGTTGTTTAATACAAATTCAACATTTTAATATTGCTGAGCACATTGTAAGCCGCCCTGAGTCTTCGGAGAAGGGCGGCATATAAATCAAATCAAAAATATATATATATATAAATCAATTAGTTATATAACTATCTTTTTTGTATATTAATCAATATGAACATGAATATTCCAATTATTTCCATGCAATCCAATTTCTTACAAATCAATTAATTATATTTACCAATAATAATAAACCAAATAATTTCCCCCATATATTCCTCCAAACCACAACTTAACCATTTCTGCTTTCAACACAATATACAATTATTAATAGTATCTCAATTATTACAATTCCCTAGTTAAATAGAGCTTTTTTTCTTTTGTGTTTTAAAATCTTGAACTCTCCTCTTTTGCCCAAAATTTCCCATTGTTTGCAGTTTTGTACCTACCTTTTTTGGTGAGGAAAAAGAAAAAGAAAAAGAAAGAAATCTCTCTCTGCCTCATTTTGTCATGTTGCAGGTTTAGTTTCGCTTTCACCTTTGTTTTCAGTATAGCTGGGGGGGGGGGAAATCTGCTCCAGGAACTTTTTGCAGCTTTTTGCAGCTAATTAACCTAGCGGAAGCTGTTAACAGGGGCTGTTTTTTCTATTTTTGCAGGCATGGGTCTATTCATTTTTTTTTTAACACTGATCAGCTGTAGGTCGGCCCTTTGAAGCCCTGCGGCAAGAGTTTAAAGAGTTTTTTTTCCCTCTAGCCATCAGCGGGGATTCAGGAGGCAGAATGAAAAATCGGGACTTTTTTAAAACGCCGCGGGACGCGGGACAAATTGCTCAAAAGCGGGACTGTCCCGCCAAAAGCGGGACGTCTGGTCACCTTAGTCAATTGACAAAGGGTGGGGGGCAGGAAGATGGGAGCTGCTTCGTCTTTAAAACATGCTTCTCCATTTCTCATCCAGGGAAACATAATATTCTGCCTTTTTAATATTTCCCAAAATATTTCATTCCTCTAGGAAAGGGATGGGTGCTAACTTCCTACACCTTGAAGTAGAAATGTAAAAAAAAAAAAAAGCCACAAGGCTTTACAAAATATGATTCAAAATAAACACTGGATTCTTTTTATGGCTTATATTTGAGGAAACTATCAGTTATTGTAAAACTTGGATTTCAGATTTATCTTAAAGATTTAAAAATGGCCTTTGGTTTGGTTAATCAACATTTCTGTACCCACTAGTTGGGGTGGGGGGGAATAATTTATTTAAAAAAACCAAAACACTCCATCTGCTGTTGCTATTTGGCCTTTAAAGTTATATGGAACCCAAGATTTAACAATGATGTATTATAGAAAAGTGATAGTCTATATTTTACAGCTTTCTGGTTATTGCTACTATTATACCTGTAGCTGAAATCAACTTTTAGAAACTTAGGAATACTACATAATATAAATGCCAAGAATAGGTTTCTATACACAGTGCATGGTATAAACTTACTAAAAAAATGTTGGTTCCAAATTGTAGTAATAAAAGCTGAGCTGATTAGAATTGTGGTGTGGCGCAGACACTCCTGCAAATATCATCCTTGCTTAAAGAATTATCCAGGATGCAAGGGATCAACCTAAATACCATCTTGTTAAGCAATGGGTTACCTTTTGTTTTTGGAGGTTCAGCAATGGCACACCTGCCATCATCTTGTTGAAACAGGACTTGCCCAACACCAAAGCAGTATATACTGTAAATGATTATCTAAATAGACTTGATCTTCATCTTGCCCTGGCTTGTGGAAATTAGCCGGCGGTAGGTAGTGTAGGCATTCAGACCAATAGATTATATACTGGAAGTTCATTTTTCTCTCATCTCAGACTCATTCAGCATTTCACGGGCAAAATTCTATATTTTTACCTGATTCTTGTCTTTTTCAACTCTGATTTAAAGCAGGACTATCAATTATTGGTTAGGAAAATGAATTGAAGTCTGGGCAAAACAATATTATGTAGCTAGACTAGCTAGGAGAATGTCAAAGAAAAGGCACTATCATTTTTTAAAAATAAAAAGATTGTAAAGCAGGAAGGTCCACAAGTATATAGAACCTGCAGACTATTATTATTGATTAGTTGCTCTGCGTTTCTCTGTAATGTTCATCAAGAGGAATAAAATATATGTTCCATCTTATCATGTGGTTGTTAGAATATTTACTTACTGGTATTTGATTTTTATCCTGCTTTTATTTCAGTACTAGGGTGCTCCTCTGCGTGAATTAATTTCTCTATCCCAACTCCCTCCATTTGCAAGCCCTTTCAGAACAGAGTAAACTTCCTGATATTCATCTCATCAAACTATCTTTCAAGAATTTGCTGGGAGGCAGGGAGGAAGCTTATCCAGTTCTAAAGCTCTGCACTTTGAGTCATCCTTTCAGCCTTCTTCTGACACATGCATGCATAGACAAGAATGGGTGTTACACATGGTTATAATTTTGATTTATTTTCTCAGTGTGAAACTCAAAATGCATTTCAGATGACATTTTAAAAAGTTCACCTGGGAAAGGAAGGGAGGAAGGTTTACTGGATAGATTTACTTCCAGGAAAAGGAGAATATCAATAATATTCTTGTGCTACATTCATGTATTAGCTGTAATTGAAGGAGGATACATTTTAAGATAGACAGGGCATAATATTATGGAAGTGGCACAAATACTAAGAAGCTCAATGCTTCCCAGAAGAAAAACAGAACAATTTAAAGATATCACAAGCTTTCTTCTAGTCATTAAAACTAGAAATGTTTCTAAGCGACTGCTATCATAGTTTCAAAAATAGGATAAAACACCCTACATTTCTGCTACTCTAAGCAGCCTTTTCTCCACTCACTACCTCCTTAAATGAATTAAAGCATGCATTGCTTAGTGCCTAGTAAGTAAATGTTTTTTAATTGGATTTGTTCCAACCAGAAAAAGCAAACAGGAAAACAGGAAAGTCTTTTAATTACAGCACAAGAACTTCTGCAAAGTATTTAATCCTGATAGTTTTTAAACAAGTTCAGCACCTATCTACATGAAAATGCCTTTTTTCCCCCTTTCAAAAATGTACCTGCTAAAAGCATTTCAGTACATGCCATGACATAAACTGTGAGTTACAACATTCCTACATGTTCTTACAACATTCTAACTGGTATAGAAAATATCCTAATCAGGAAGCTAAATGAAGTTTTTTTAAAAAATTCCAAAATAATAAAAATAACAAATGAATAACAAATCCACGAAGTGAAATCCAATGTCATCTACAGTGCCCATATCTCTCACATTTTTTTTTCTTCTTCTTCTTTTTGGTAGCTCAGATAGGGAATTATGGTCTTTCACTGAAACTGATCAATATGCCTTAATTGTCTAAACTATCTAATAGATATAATTTACTAGGTAATTGATGGCCTGTTGGGTCATTGTTTCAGAGATATTTCCTTGCCAGATTTCTCAGTGTTTGAGTACCTTCAACAATGGCAGAGCTTCTAATGTATTGGAAAAGTGCTTAAAATTCCAGCAGATATCCACAGATGTATCTGCCTTGAAAGCTCATGTTGAACTACATAGCGTAGTCAAAGATCAGCAGCTGATCTCAGTAAATGTTTTATGATATTTATAATTTTTATGTCATAAAATGTTTTATAAAATTTGCCAAATCCACAGGTCCTGGATTTTGGAGGCATCCTGTAAGAGTCCATTTGAGGTACCTTGGTTGAAAAGCTTTTGTCCTATGATGCACTGTTTTGTAACCAATTAAAGGCTACAGAGACAAGAGTTTTAATAATATAAACCATAGATTTACAAAATGTTCGATTGTTAAGGAATCATGTTCTCATGGACCCAAATCTTACTATTTTCCACTTAAATGTATTATGGGTTTCTAGGTTAGGTGTCTGATTCTACTATTGAACTTTTGAGAGGCTATTGTTTAAAAATGGACCATGTTATGATGTTACTAATCCCCCCCCCCCCATATCCTTTACAACTTGAGAAACTAGGGAAGGTCTCTTCTGAGCCTCTTGCCCTGCCTTCTAGCCTGTTGCGAGTGTACTGTCTCTTATCTGACTGTTCCACTGGCAGCCTCTCTTTGCCCAGTGATATTATCCACATCATACATATTAGTGGTATAGACCAAGATACCATTAAATTAAGAAACATAATAAAATTTGTAATTAACTATTATAGAACACTAATATATATTTTAGCTTGATCAAATTGCATCAGAAATTAGTAAAAGAATAAGTAATTATCTCTATATGGAGAACTTGATACTAGTAAAAAATCATTAGTAACAAAGCTTTGATTAAAACTCAAATAAATTTGCTGTTTCTTGTGTTTTCAATTAGTTTGCCTCAATGTTTTAAGTATTTCAGTAGTTTGTACTATAATCTTTCACAGTACAAAAATACTTTTTTAAATTAATAAAATATAACATTACCCCTTTTTAGATAATCTTTAGAATAACAATAATGAAATCAGTAATAGTGCTCCTAGTATGTATTTGTTTCTTTAAAAAATGCTTTAGCAGATTGCCATCTTAGAACTAAGATGAAAACATTCTTCCAGAATATATTTAAATGAATGTATGGAGAGAGGCGGAATAGGTGAACAAGCAAGCAAGCAAGTTTGCACCTTTCCGCAATATTATTATGGCTGACACCCCCATTTTAACTATACTGTAAATTGTCTGATATAAGCTCTAAGTCCTCAGCCAAAATGGAATCTGCAAGAGAATAATGTGATTGACTTCATACAAAAATTATTCAGGGACATACACTATTCATTAGACCACATATGTATAAACTCCAGTAATTAAATTAAATAATTAACGTTAAAAAAACCTGATTAATTCTTAAAGTGAAATTATAATAAATTATTTTGTTCTGTGGATTGACAAGTACTCTAAACTTTAGGTATAAGACCCTCCAAGTTTTCCATTGACTGTACATCTTTTTACTGATTTCCTCACATATGTAATCATTTGAAGATTGCACCAGACTTTTTTCTTTTCTAGTATAATTATGTTCAAGCCAGAATTTACATGGGCTAATTTTCTTTAAGGTTTGTACACAAAGTCTCTTGATCCAAAATCATGTAACAATCTCCATAGCAGGAATGTTTTCAGAACCCCTGAAAACAACATCTCTTTTTAGTATTGTTGGAATTGAGGGCTATAAAAGAAACAAACATCACTGGAGGAATTGAGATGGAATTTGGAGAGATTTTTTACTTCTTGAGTTGAGAAGGAGTTACTACTAATCTACAATTTTGTTACTTTGGCTAGAAAACTGTCTATGTGACAAGAAAACTCTTACGTGTAAAAACTGTCAGTTGGGATGCATAATTCCTCCAGCAATGCCAATTATCTTATGAAAATGCCTATTATGTGTTGTTTTGGTACACAACCGAGCAAAACATAGAATTAAAATGTGTAATTTGTATGAGGTGGACATGAAAAACCAATTGCCGCAAAAGTGTTGATTAATAGACACAAGTTTTAGCATTATTTGCTTTTCCTTCCTTCATATTATCACCCTATATCCGTGATGGCGAACCTATGGCATGCGTGCCACAGGTGGCACGCAGAGCCCTCTCTGCAGGCACACTAGCCACCACCCCAGCCCAGGTCCACCGCGCATGTGTGCGCACCTCCTACTGGCCAGTTGGTCCACTGCACATGTGCAGGGGGCAGGGCGCATGCAGGGATGTGCGTGCACATGTGCGGTGGACGTGGCACATGTGCCAGGGGCATTTTGGTGCAGAAAGCTTTCCGGGCCCCAAATGGGGCATGGGGAACCTCGCACGGCACCCCTGCGCCCCGTTTTGAGTCTTGAAAGCCTCCTGCACCAACCTGGAAGCCAAAATGGGGGGGCGAGGGGCATGCGTGGGGGGTGCTCGCATTGCATTTGGGGGGGTTCAGGCACGCACGCATACTTTGGGTACTCGGCACCGAAAAGGTTAACCATCACTACCCTCTATCTTTCCAACCCAGTTAGGAGTGAAATATTTTACATAGAAAACACACAAAAAAAGCAGAATCAGTAGATATCAACTGATAATAGGAAGTATCTAAACAGGCAGGGGAAAAACCTCATCAGCTTTCTTTGGGTATTTCTGACAAGTTATATTTACTGGAACTGCCTTTTTATAAACAGGTAGCTAGTAGAAACCTGTGAGTATCAATACGTACAATATTGTAATGTACCTTGTGGTCCAAAAATATTGCCTCAGTGCAAAGAATTGTCAATAAAAGTTAGCTTTATCTAGAAACTTTTCACAATGGAGACTTGCTAATCAAGCAATTCATTTCTCTGAAGTCTTACTATATTTTTCATTGTTTCAAATTTGCATAGATAAATGACTGAAGTCCTTGATGCTCTCTGAGCTTGATTATTTGCTTGGAGACATTTCTGTACCCAACTAGGTAAAACCATCAGTGGCAGTGCGAGTAAGTGTGGGATTTATTCCATTTATATACAGTAGTTTACCCTGCCAGGTTTGATGGGATGTGTGTGGTTTTCTCCTTAGTAGTTCCTTGATTATTGTTTTCTGCTTGTTTTCTTGGTATTAATCCCTGCTTACCTGGCTTCTGGCTGCTGCTGGACATTTTGTTTCCTTAACTTTTTCATTGTCTTTTGAGAAGTGTGCAAATATGGTTTATTTCAATGTATCTATTGATGGCAGATTTGTCTGAATGTCAAGCTTCCAGTTTTCCTTTTTTTGGATTTAACTCGGCCTAAAATGGTTCCCCAGTTAAAATTATGGTTGAGTCTGCTATGTGTTGCAAGATTAAGTTTTCATTGTATCTTCCAACTACTACTTAAATGTTCATGGATGCATTCTGCTAGTCTTCTGCCTGTCTGTCCTGCATAGTGGCTGTTAACAGTCCTTACACTGTATGATACAGATGATTCCTGTTTTGAATTCTTGGGCTACTAGGTCTTTTCGTTTACCTAAGATTTTTGGAGGGCTTTAGTTGGTTTGTGTGCTACAGTGATGCTGTATGGTTGCAACAGCCTGTTTGTTGTTTTCAAGTTTTTTTATGTATGACACATGTTCTCCTTTTCATAACTTACGTTGGTTGTACTGTAGTTGGTACATTTAGTGTGGGATTTTTGTGTGTGTGTGTGTGTGTGTGTGTGTGTGTGTGTGTGTGTGTAGACTTTCATTTCTAATTTGCCATTTTTTCCTCTGTTAAAGAGGATTCCAGGAAGGACAATGTCATGTTTTCTTCTTCCCTTATGAATTTTATTCCTCTCAAGATGTTGATTTGTTTCATGTGTTTTTTCTAATAGTTCCTTTTTATGATGATAAAGGTGTTGTCTACATATCGGAACCATACTTTTGGTTGCGTGTGTGGGAATGCTATAGTTTCCAGCTGCTGTATTATGGTCTGCACTATGAGTTCTAAGAGTAATAATCTCATGGAAGTTCTTCTGATTTATTGGTTCATTGTCCATGAAACTGGAAGTAGGAATGGGGCAGCAGTTGATGGGGTCCATGGTTCTGGGAATTGTAATGTGTTTGGCTAGGTAGGGTGTGTTATGTAGTACTGCTGCCATGGATTTGTTCACTAGTTCTGGATCTAGGGACACAGAGTGCCCTGACATTAATAGGTACATAGAAATAAACCATATTTACATACCATTCAAAAATGACAGTAAAATAACTAAGGAAGAAACAAAAAGACCAGAACAAATCCTCTCATAATGAACATCCAGATAACAGGGAACACATTGCACTCATATTGAAAGGATTAGCCAGTGACATTACTGTTGCCCGGGAGACGCCCAGTTGGGGGCTCCTTTCATGTCCCGGTTAGGAGCTGGAGCAAAGGATGGGAGCTCACTCTGCCCCACAGCAGTACCTGTGTCTCAAACGTGGATTTGCTAACCTCAAACCTGGCATCCTAACTATATGAGCCACTGTGCTCCTTGGAGAGCAGAGATTTACAGCAGGAAAACAATCAAGCAGAAAACAAAACTCTAATCAAGGAACTACCGATGAGAAAACCATACCTTCTACCACCAAAACTGGAAGAGCAAGCTATTGTATATAAACAGGGAACAAACTCCCACACTCACTCACACGGATGATATTGCCTAGTTGGGTAATAAATCTGAAAGGAAACAACCAAGCTAAGAGAGCACCAAGGATTCCAGAGTTTAACCCTAAACTACATATATTCTATTCTACTGAGGTAAAAGTAGGCAATATTCCAGTTTCGAATACTTTTTCTCCTCATTTACCATATTTAATTAGGCTGGGTATAATTTGGCTGAAATATGATTCAACCTATTGAATAGAAAAGTAGTTCCATACTATATTTCTGTATTTTTAGTGCAACTGATGTTGAGATTGTTGAATATTTTACATGTCCACTTGAACCTTTCAAGAAATTCAGGATTCACTATATGTAAATTTGAAAAATCATAAACTTACTAGAGAGCCCTGTAAGTATTCATTTACAAAGGAATATTTATTTTAGAAGCAAACAAATAATATACAGCCATCTTTCTCATTTATTAACCACACAGGTTCATCAGGCTTCTACAGTCTGTTTTATTTCTTTTCTCATTTAAAATATAGCACTGAAGTTCTCAATACAGTACATATAAATATCCCTATAGTTTCTTAACACACTTTCCAGACATCATTAAAGTGCCTAATAATGAAAACATTTTCCCTAAGAGTGTCTGTTTTTAAAAAGGATGTCTTTAGATGTACATAGGTAATGATTTTATGAAAGTAATTCTAACTGAAATTGACAAAACATTTTTCACTCATTGTGTTGAATTGAAAGCAATCATTTTACAAGATATTTTTCAAACACATTATTTGAGCAAGATACAGAATATAAGCTAAACATTATTTTTATGCACCCATTTCTGCCCCCCAACTGTTTTCCGTGATCCAAGCTGTTGATTAAAAACCAACTGGTGCAAAGCTCTGGAAATGCATGCAAGTTAAAATTTGCTTAACACACATTTAATTTAAGGAGTCCAAGGACTAAGTGTTGCCTGTCTTTATGGTTCAGCCAGAGTTTTAGCTGTGCAACTTTCTTTAGCAAGATTTGAGACTATGTCTTCTTTAGATCCAGGTTGTTCCATTTCTATTTTGGTTTGCTCCTTGACATTTTCATTATCTATTTCCTTAGCAAGATTTTCCACCATAGGATCAATCTCCATTTTTTCCAGTGACAGTGGACTACTTTCATGGAAAGATGACTGAAATCCATCTCCTTGAGTGGTCTCTGGAACTTCCTCTGCTTTCTGTTCAAGTCTTTCCAATATATTCTGGACTTTTCTTACACCATCTCTCCTGGCCTGCCGAACATCTGCACGACCCTCAGGGTCCACTGAGTCCAAGGCTAACAGCTCTTTGGTCAAGTATTCTTCTATCCACAGGTACTTTTTGTCATTTTTCTTTCCTTGAAAGGAATCAACTTCATGCTGTAGGATCTGTACCCTATTTAGAATAGCTTCAACCTTCAAGACCCCTGGGTGTTTCTGAGGCTCTTCTGCTTCTGAAGTCTTCTCTGACTCATGTTCTTCTGGTAAAGCTGTTTCTTCTATTGGAACAGCTTTAACAGGGCATGGAATCTTGTTATCAACATGTTCTACTGTAGGAAATGGTACCTGTTGGGGTGGCTTAGTATCCATCTCTGCACGTATGACTTGAATGGGGATACTTTGAACAGGACTTTCTGTTGCAGGTGAACCAGCCTTGTTTTTAAGCTTGGTATCAGGTGGCAGAGGTGGCGGTGCTTCTTCAGTTGGCACTTGTTGCTGAGGAGGAGGAGAACAAGCTGCTTATTATTAGGAAATGCAAATTAAGAAAATGTACAGGGACTGATACATCAAAAATAATTATAATCCTGAGTTCAACATTTCCAGAAACTTGGAAATTATTCAGTATGAGGTGCTATGTATATATACATTGAGAATCAAAGTAACAAGTCAGAATTCTGAGAATAACATTCTATGATGAAAAACAAACAACTAAAAGAGAAAAGGCAACAGAAAAAAAATCCTGTTGCTTGAAAATAATCAGAACAAAACAAACTATGAGAAAACCTGTAGTAAACAGAATACTAGAAACATGTGTCCTATATTGGAAATCTTCAAATACTAGTTACTACTTAACAGAGTTTATTATATCAAATCAAATGCTTTATATCAGAAGAGTTTTAAGTTCAATTATCTCTATGTAGCGTTAGGAAAATGCTACCAATCAGGATTGATAATTATCAATACAGACCAAATAGTCTGGCTCAGTATAAGATGGTTTTCGTAATCCTAGCTCTCAATAATAAAAGATTATCATTACAACTTTCAAAAGGTTCTCCTGAACAGAGAGAAGTAACCACAAATATTTTCTTTATTATTCCTATTCTTATTCCCCTCACTCTTCCAAAGCCAGGATGCAAAAGTTTGCAGAAATGAAAAGACTCAGAAAATGATTATGGTACACAGTTGAGATAATCATAAATTTCAATACAAATGGAATTTTAATTTTTAATGTAAACTCCTTAGTCAAGAGATGATTATGGCCTTTGTCACTACTCTTTAATATTATATATGAGTAATGACTTCAACATAGTTAACTAAAAAGGGGTTTACAGAAGTTAACTAAACTTACTTGAGGTTTGACTGACTGTAATCTGATTGGTGTTGGTGACTGGATTCTTCCGGGTGAACTTTCACGACTTGCTGAGCCTCTCTGTGTCACTCTGAATGGGGACTGTGCCCGCTGTGGCTTCTGATCCAAATCATCAACTTGAATTTTATGGTACACTGGCTGATGAGGTTGGTAATCACTTGGCTGGGCTGGGCAAGGCATCTTCTGTGCCTGATGATAGACTTGTGATGGCTGCCTTGGGACATTTCCCTCATGGATCACAGGGATGGGAATATATCCTCGAGGGAGCTGATGACTTCCTGAACTATGCCTGCTGGAAGACTGAGGGGAAATTGTTGGCGATTCTGAAGATGGAGGCTGCTGGAGGAAAAGCGATTATCAGATTTAGTTGCCATGTTCCAAGAAACAAACATTTCAGATAAGATTGTTAGTTTCTAACCACATTGCTAAACCCAACCTATTTACTAATAGCTATATATACTGTTTTAAAAAGTTTAAACCATTATCTCAGTGGTTTAATATTATTTAAAAGTTAGCAAGAATCATAGCACTATGTTGAAGCAATTTACTTAACATTGCATTTTAATCACGTCATTAAGAAAAATATTCCTACTGCTTATACCCAATTTGTTAGGTGGTTAATAAAGTTGGAAGTGATTTAACACCATTGACTGAGAACATTTTGATTCAGCAGATTGCATTGCTTTAAGTACGGAATAGCTTATAGCATCAGAAACCAATTTAATGTTTGACAGAATTTAGTAAACTGTTCACTCAAACTTTGTCCCTCATGGCTTCTTATGAGAAGCAGGGTGGGGAGGTCCTGTTGGATCTAGTAGGTAACAAATTCCTTTCTCCTGAAAGTACTTATAAAAGCCTTATAAAAAAAGGCCTCAGTGAAATTAATTATGAAAAAGTAATATCAGTGGATCCAGAAGATTGGAACAGGTTTGTAATCTGTTTTATGGATCCATTTTGTGAGCAAGATCCTTAAGAAAATAGTGCTTGAACACACCAGACATTCCTTGACAAAACAAATTTTAAAAATCTATTTTAACCAGGGGTTTTAAGACCTGGTTTGAATAATGAAGCTGTTGGTTACACTGTGAACAGGAGAAAGATACAGGGTTATGTTCCTACTGATTCTTTGGATTTCTTAGATGTTTCTGACATGATTGATTATGGTATCTTTCTGCAGAGGATATCTCAACTAAAAGTAGCTATGATAGTTTTGCCATGGTTCCATTCATTCCTGGAAGGTCATCACCAGAAAGTGGTGAGTATAATTCTGCTCAATCTCTTGTTTAATCATGGGATTTAACAGCATTCTATTGTATCTTCTACACAAACATCTATATAAACATTTGTATATTTAAAATAAGTATATATTTAAAAGCATCATACGCATGCTGATGATAGTGCAGCTCCTTATTATCAGATACAGATAGTCCTCACTTACCAAATGCAGTTAGAGAAGACCCATAAATCTGCCGCTAAGCAAAGTAATGTAAAATGAAAAACTAATGACTTATTATGTCAGTTTATCACTTCTAGCTGTAACTGTTAAGTTAATCACTGCAGATCATTAAGTCCAACATCATGTAATTGGGACTTGCAATTTCCTGCTGGCTTCCCCATTGACTTTCCTTGTCAGAAGCCAGCTTTGAAGCTTGCAAACGGCAATTACGTGACCACAGGACACTGTGTCCATTGTAAATGTACATTATTGCCAAGAGCCAGATTGTGATCATGTAACATGGGGGCATTGCAACAGACACAACTTTGAGGAACAGTTGCAAGTCACCTTGTTCAACACTGTCTTAACTTGAAAGGCTGCTGAACAAGTAGTTGGTAAGCAGTACCTGGATAGAGGCAGCAGATGAAATATTAAAATATTATATTTCTAGATGAGATGGGTGGCACACAAATTTAATAAATAAATACATAAATAAAACAATCCTTTTTATTTATTAATCATTAATAAATGAGTATTTTTGTCACCCGTATAAAACTAATAAATAATAGCAACAAAGTGAACCTGGGCTAAATAAGACCAAAATGCTGTCTGCAGATGCTTTAACTGTCAAAGTGAGTGTTCAAACTAATCTGGAAAGGGATCTCCCAAAGGACCACATCTATAACTTGGGAAAAGTATGCTTCTGTTGTATTTATAATAATGTGCAATGCTCTTCCTTCAAAAATGATCCAAATGCAACACCTATTAACAAAAGCTTTTGCATAAAAGTACTTATAATTCAATATGCAGGAGAATAAATAGGGCCATTATATTATCATTCTCATAATGCAACAATTCTAACATGAAACCTGCCAAAGCACTTCTGTAAACTCACCTCAGATCCTGAGGACTGGATTTGGATTGGGGTTGCTGCTGGTTGTGCACATGGCTTATCTGTCTGGGCAGCTTCTGCAAACCCTCTAGCTGGAGACTGTGAACGGATAAAGCTTCCTCTTGGAGATGATGGGGCCCGAACTTGGGTAGGAATGGTTTCTGCCTTGACACGTTGAATGCCAGGCTGATAGCCAGAATTGTATGAGTAATGCTGTCTGTTTTCTTCACCTTCGTGTACAACTGGAATTGGAATATAACCAGCCCGAAGCTTTGGATATCCCACGTTGCCATCTCGGATTTGGGCTTGATTCACGCTAGTTCGAGATGGGCCATTTGCTGACGCACTTTCCTAGACAAACAGATTATACAGTGCAGATTTAGAAATCAAGATTCAAGACATACCATTTCTAAGTTGTGCAATTCCAGCAGGAGACTAAACAGTGTGTTTGTTCATTGGTTTGATTTATGGCCTCGGAAGCTCAAGGTAGCGTGTACAGTGCTCCTTCTTATTTTTTCAGCAACAAAAAACCCAGTGGAATCAGTTGGACTGAGAGAGGCCAGCTCAAAGTCATCCAATCAGCTTCTAGACAAAGGGTGGATTTTTTAAAATTATACTCAAGAAACAAAATCTTGCATAGAAAGGTTCTAGAAATAATTTTTTGAATCTCCAAGCCAAGCTAGAACATATACCTATCTGAATTGCTGTCTCTGTCAGAAATCACTAAGTTAAATAGGCCAGAAATCTGAGCAGCAGCAGCTTCCAATAATCCTAAAATAAATCTCTGTGTTTTACCAGCCAAGGGGCAACAGGAGATTGTTTGTTTTGCTCCGAACTGAAGCCCCTTCCAACACTCATTTCTTAAGTTTGGGCTCGAAATTACAGCATTGCAAGATATCAAGGGGGCATACAGGAAACTACCGGAACATTGTTTTAATTTGCAGATGAAATGAATTACCTTGAGAGCTGTTGTGCATTTAAAATACAGGAAACATTTGTCACATCCCAACATTAACTCAAAATTGCATGTTCTCCTCTGGCTTGTGAAAAAGTCTGAAGTTGCAATTGCACTAAGGCAGCATTTATTAACTGCAAGTGCACTGGGCTTTAGAAGCTCCATCTAACTGTAGCAATAATTTAATTTTTCACTTGAATATGAAGATTGACCCAAACTTTTGCCAAAACATGGACAAAGACTAGGAACAAAGAGAAAGGCAAAGTCCTGACAAACAACAGTAGCCTAAAATGGTTGACTCACACATACTACAGGTAGTCCTCAACTTACGACTGCAATTGAGCCCAACATTTCTGTTGCTAAGTGAAACATTCATTGATTTTTGCCCCATTTTACGAACTTTCTTGCCAGAGTTGTTAAGTGAACCACTGCATTTGTTAAATTAATAACACGGTTAGGTGAATCTGGCTTCCCCATTGGCTTTGTTCATCAGAAGGTCACAAAAGGTGATCACATGATCTCAGGATACTGCAATTGTCATAAATATGAGTCAGTTGCCGAACATCTGAATTTTGATCATGTGATATGAAAGTGCTGCAATGGTCATAAGTGTGAAAAACAGTTATAAGTCATTTTTTTCAGTGCCATTGTAACATTGAACAGTCACTAAATGAATAGTTATAAGTCAAGGACTACCTATATCCTCCTACCTAGACCATTATTAAAGGATGCAGTCTCCTTTCCAATAAACCAGTAAATTATACTCTTCTGGATTAATTGGAACTGATTTTCATCAGTGAGTATTCACAAAGAACGAAACAAATCTCTGTTAGACTGGAAGCAAAAAATCCTCAGAAGTTTTTTTCTCCAAAGAACCAGAAAAGTAGAGGGAGGGAGGGAGGATGGATCAGATGGAAGAATACTAGAAACATTACAAAACAGTGGTAGCACTGATAGTTAACTACAACAAATTGTTACTAATTGATTGCTTAATGTAGGGGTATCAAACTCGATCGTGTCACGGGACGTATCATGACGTATTGCGATGCTTTTTGCCTTTGCAGAGCCGGGATGGGCGTGGCCTGCATGTGATTTATCTGGGCTGCAGGCTGCCAGTTTGACAGGCCTGGCTTAATGCTTTCGACATTAGTTTAAAAGCATTAGATACAATCTAGTTTTAAGCATTTAAACTAACATAGTCTTCTCCAACTTAATTACATTCAGATCAAGACTAACAGTTGTGTTTGCTAAGGATTATGGAAGACAGTAACAAATTCAGTAAAAAAAATGGAATAACAGTTTTGTTTAATAGAAGGTAAAAATAACTGTATTTGCTAGGGATTTGGAAGACAATAACAAATCTAACAAATCTGTAGGGTACTGGTCTGGAAGACAGGCCAACATTAAACACAGTTATAATTTCTGCATATTCACTTCACTAAACATAAGCCATAGTTGAAGCAAACATTTACATGAATGTTTGGGGAATCGAGAGGTAAATGAACACAAAATTATTAATCCTCTCTTCTACAGAAATTTCATTTCTGGTACCAGTATATTTTCATACGTTCAAACAGATATGGGAAGATATGGAAAGAAAAACCAAACAAAAACTTGCAAACATTAGGAAAAATTTAAAAAATGTATATCTTTTATCTGTCATATTTGAAAAAGGAAAATTGGCTATAATAGTCCTTGATAAAATTAACAGCATAAAAATATTTCAAACACCAAAATGAACAGGACATAAACAGGGGACAATGTTCTTTTTAATGCTATTTAAAGAATGTCATTGGCAAAGGAAACAGATGGATCCATTTAATATCAAAGTAAGGATTTATCAGCTGCAGTAATGTGAAAGTGTGGGGTGAAGTTTGGAAGGAAGGGTGGGTAGATCAAAAGAAAAAAGAAGTCAGAAAGAATGGAAGATAAATGCTACAAGCTTAAGTATGTTTGTAATATGATATTTAGACTGTGAACAGGATAGAAACAGAACTTTATGCAAGAGATTCCCCTCCTAAGTCCTCTAATGAAGCTCTTTCTGCAGTGGTAATTCTATTTTGGGAATCACATTCTAAATAAATCTTCCAGTGAGATCAGATAGCAACTACTGCTCTTGCTCACAAAATATCTTTCAATAATGCAAAGTTTAAATAAATAAATAAAATAAATATCATATAAGCAAATTTATATGGCTGCCCAACTAGCACACAGGTAGACGTCCGGCAGCTTTCGATATTAAAAACCCTCAAAATAAAAACCCATAGCCCCCACCCCCATGGCAACAGCAATAATATAAATCCAAAATCTTCCTCATAAGATCAACCAATTACTATGAATTTACACTATATGGAAATGCAGCAAACCTGCCTTTTAAAGTGACAATTGTGCCATCACATTATATAATTTGATATCATGTCAAGCTTTATTATTATTATATAGCATTTTCACATTTTGATGCTGCTGAATATTTAAGAAAAAAAGTTTCCATAAAGCATTTAGCGCAGTTTTCCTCTTCTCACAATGACCCTTATCTAACAGCTCATTTCAGTAAGTGAAAAGATAATAAGCAATCTAGGTTGTCTGAAAAGGTTGAATTGGCATTTTTTCCATTGCCTTAAACAGAATGTGATCTAATTTAAATGTTTAACTTCTATGTAGTAAATTGAAACACTTTTCTGGTTGGTTTGGTCACATTTCTGATTTTTAAAAAATTCAAAATTGGAAACCAGCTAAGTGATACTTTATTAGTATACATGATGAGAAAAAAAATCTAACATTATTAGATATCCAATAGTAATTGTTTATAATAACTATCACCAATGCTGTTAGATTTAAGAAGTAGCAGCAAAGATAATAACATTGCAGGATCCAATCCAAGTGTCTCTGGTCATGGTGACCAACCGAGCTTGGATCTTGCAACATTATCCTGCGACACAGTTATCTGTCTTCATTCTTAAAATGCTTTAGCTGTCATATTTTATGAAACAATGCATTGAGGAAAATATTCCTAACAAAAGCTGAACATTGTACTATACGGGACTAACAAGCCCACATTAAAGCTATATTGCACAAAAAAATAAATTTAACAGTGGAAATATTAATATCACTTTGAAATGTCAACATAGTTATTCTTTAATTCACAATTTTTTTCTTACAACTATTTGGATTCACAAACGCACATAACGAGGATTCTATTTATGTCTCTATTTGTTACTAATCAGTGAAGTTTATAAGAGAGAGAGAGAAGGAGAGAGAGACTATGCACATACACACAAAACAGAAAAGCATATATACTTCTCATTTAGCAATCACAAATCAACCACAAATCAAAAGCTACATTGTCGCTAAGCAAACACATGAAAAGAGAAACACAAAGATTGCTGGTTGCTGCCATCTCATTTATATAAAGTTCTCTCAAAGGGCAAACTAGGCATTCCTATCACTCTGGTATGTGCTGTTTGTCAGGCACAGAAATTTGGGCCTAAGTGTGTACATTGATCAGAAAATCCTGTTTAAAAAAAACTTAACCCTCATATTTGTGGATGGTTGCTAAACATGGCATCTACTAAACAAAAAGTAGCTGTACACTATAAATAAATATAACCTCACTTATAAGGTATCACTTTCTCAGCATGTCTCAAAACATTTATACATCTAACAGTTGTAACAGACTATTCCAACTCAGGGAAAAGATATAATTTAGATAACGATAAGCATAAGCATTTGGGATCTTGGAAAAAAATCCATTGAGTTATTCTGATTTCTTTGCAATTTGTTGCCTTCCAGATGTTTTGGAATACAACTCCCATCGGCTTGTGTATGAGCAAGTATTGCTGTGGGCCAGGAGGGAAGCTGCTGTACAGTAGCTACCATATGTAACTCTGTAGAGGAGTTGGCAGCACAAGACAGCAGTCTGCACTGAAGTAGACAAATAGTAGCAAATGGGGGGGGGGGGGGAGTGTTGTCTCATTTTGCCACAAAGATCTGGGACACAGCAAGGACCTGTACACTGTAATTTCTTGTTTTTTTCTAGCTTTTCTTTTCATGAAAGAAATATTGTAATTGATGTGAGAATGAAAGGAGCCTGGAATAATATGGCATACTTTACATACGTATACTATGACTATTTCCAGTGACGGGCTTACACAGCTTACTACTTGCCAATGTTTAACATGGTTCACACAGCAAGAATGGCTCAGTAAGCTAATTTATTAATTTATTATTAAGAGTCCTGGTGGCGCAGCAGACTAAAGTGCTGTTAAGTAGCACCAGCTGCCTGCAATTACTGCAAGTTCAAATCTTACCAGGCTCAAGGTTGACTCAGCCTTCCATCCTTTCTAAGGTAGGTAAAATGAGGACCCAGTTTGTGTGGGCAATAAGCTGACTTTGTATAAAATATACAAAAGTTTGAAGGCTATTGCTTAATGCATTGTAAGCCGTCCTGAGTCTCCGGAGAAGGGCGGCATATAAATCAAATTTAAAAAAAAGTACAAATTATTTTTAAAAATAGGATTGCAAAAATGAATAATAGGCATTCATCAGACAACATGAAATAATTTTGGCAAAAAAATTGCGAAAATCAAAATATATTAGAAATTTGGCATTAGAAAGCAATTAAAGAACAGCCAAACATATTCAAAAGCCAGTCTGTTGTAGTGGGCTAGAGACCAAGAGATAGTAAATCTTAGTCTTCCCTTAGGAATGCAAACTGGCTGATAGTATAGCCTTTATTGTCATTGTACATCATGTATACAACAAAATTGGTTTTAGCCTCACTGGTGCAATCCATGACAAAAAATACAAACAACATAAATAGTATAAAGAATAATCCCTATGCAATTGGGGGGGGGGGGGAAGAAATAGAAAGAAAAACTAGTCATACATTTCTACGTGTGCATGGAGTGATTGTGGTTGTGTTTAAGAGTCTGATAGTCCAAGGATAGAAACTATTTTTAAACCGATTTGTTCAGCTGGCTATGCTTCAATGTCTTCTGCCCAATAGAAGTGCAAAGAGACACTGACCAGGATGTGAATCATTTCTGAGTATCTTTCTTAAGTCTGTTAAAGCAGCGAGACCTGGCAATGTCATCCAGTGGTGTTAGAGGACAACCAATGGTTTCTTGTGCCGAATTGAGTCCGCAGCAGTTAAACCAACGTACCATACCATATGTAATGCAGTATGTGAGGACACTTTCTATCGTGGACCGATAGAAAGAGGTCATCAGCCGTTGTTCCACCTGATTTTTTCGCAGGACTCTAAGGAAATGAAGTCTCTGTTGGGCCTTGCCAATCACCAGGGATGTGTTGTTTTTCCAGGTGAGATCTTGACTAACACTCTCAAGAATTTAAGAGGAAACCCTCTCCACAAAGCCCCCCTCAGTATACAGTGGGCCAGGTTCCTCTTTGTGCTTTCGGAAAACTAGCACTAGCTCCTTTGTCTTACTAATATTTAGATGTAAGTTGTTTTTTGAGCATCATGCGGATACCTTCTGGACTTCTTCCCTGTATGTAGTGTTGAGACTCAGCACCGTTGTGTCATCTGCGAACTTTATTATGATGTTGGATGGATCAGAGGATATGCAGTCATGTGTATTCAGCGAGTACAGGTAAGGGCTGAGCACACAGCCCTGAGGGGAGCCTGTGCTGAGTTTCAGGGTGGAAGATGTAAAGGAACCAACCCTTACTGTTGTGGACGATCTGTCAGGAAGTCTTTGATCCAGTCACAAGTGAGGGGAGGAAAATTCAGGTCAGTCAGTTTTTCAATGAGAATGCCTGATAAGATGGTATTAAAAGCCGAGCTATAGTCTATAAAAAGCATTCTGACATAATTCTCAGATTTCTCAAGGTGACTCAGTGCAATATGTAGAGCAGTGGTGATGGCATCCCCTGTTGCCATGTTGCTTCGTTAAGCAAATTGGTGTTGATAGAAATTTGGTGGAAGACAGGACCTGAGGTGTTGTAGGAACAGTCTCTCAAAGCACTTCATCATTATAGACATTAGTGCAATAGGTCAATAGTTATTCAGGCTGTTTATGGCTGCTTTCTTCGGAACTGGGATAATTGTGGCTGCTTTCAAGCATGATGGGACTCTAGCCTGTTGCAGGGAGATGTTAAAAATCCTTGTCAGGACTCGTTAATTGGCCAGCACAGGTTTTTACCACTTTCCCCAGCACCCCATCTGGACCTACAGCTTTGTTGGGATTTACAGCCTTCAACACAGTTCTCACTTGATGTTCATCCAGGCTGAGTGGCTGGAAGTTAGAGGGCCTTTGGGATAGAGGCACAGAGACAGATCTTTTGACCTCAAAGCGGGCAAAGAAGCTATTTAGCTCCTCTGCCAGCAGGGCATCAGCATTGGCTATATTTTTCCTATTGCCCTTATAGTTATTTAGGTGTTGTAGCCCCTGCCACACCTGTCTTGAGTTATTATCTTCCAGATGCTTCTCTACCTTTTGTTTGTATTTCTGTTTAGCCGCCTTAATGCCTCTCCTCAAGTTTGCCCTGGCCTCGTTGTATTCGTCTTCATTTTCTGCCTTGAAGGTGGAATTTCGGGCTCTCAGAAGTGATTCTATCTCTGCTGACATCAAGGGTTTACTATTACTGTAAACTCTGGTGCGTTTATTCATTGTAACATTGTCTGTGTGTGTTTTAATGTAAGAGAGTACAGCATCAGTGGATACTTGCAATTCAAAATGTTCAAATATACTCCGCTCGGTAGTCTCAAAGCAGTCCTGCAACTGGCAGAGTGTTCCCTCCGGCCAGATTTTGACAATTTTCCTGATTAGCATATCCTTTTCCTAAGAGGGATATACTTTGGGCATAGTAGCAGAGAGATGTGGTCAGACGTACCCAGATGGGAGAGGGGGATTGCTCTATGTCTTAAGATTCAGTAAATATGGTCTAGAGTGTTCTTACCTCTGGTGGTACACTGCACATACGACACAAACTTAGGGAGAACAGACTTTAGATAAGCTTGATTAAAAACCCCAGCCACAACAAAAGCGCATAACATTCGGCCAATCACTCTCACCCCAACAACCCACCACATGGGGTTGTTGTCATGGGGAAAGGAGGCAACAGCATTATGTAGACTGCTTTGAGTTGTACAAAATGAAGGAAGGATATTATTACTGCTATTGCTGAAATTTAAAGTGTACCTGAAATGGAATGCAAGAAAGACTTTGAGAGATGGGGCAAAGAAATGCTGCCTAGGGAATGGCCAGTTCTGAGAGGGCATATCTGGCAGCTGCATAATGGGCATAGAAAAGAGGCGTAGAAAGGGCCCCACCCCTAGTTTCTCAAGCTGTAAAGGATTTATTGGCATATTTGTATGTTTACACCTGCAATATTCTATTAATGTAGCCTTACAATAAAGTAGAATTAGCTTATATGGTTGTGTTTCCTATCTGGTCTACCTGGGAAGACTGACATCAATCTTGCAAATCTGAAAGTTCAAATCTCCTGCCAATCTCTCAGCATCTCCTTTACAGCCTGAGACACTAGGGAAGGGCCCTTCTGCACTTCTTTCTCCACCCATTATGCAGAAGACTTCCAAGGGACCTTCCAACTCTGTTATTCTATTCTATTCTCCAGTGTGATAGTGGGAGGGTCCAAGATTAGGATTCAATGATGTCCTTTCTGCCCAGACTGAGAGATAAATTGAAGCCACGCCCAGGTCCCTTTTCCTCTGGCTCAGTTTTCAACTCAGTCTTGCCCAAGAGAGACGTTTTGGACAGTATGGAAAGCATCAGTGAAACCATTCTTGGACTTCTTCTAGACAAAGTATTATTGGCTTTTGAAAAAGCACTTTTGGGACAACCATGAACTGGATGACTGAGAATCTCCATTGACATCTTTATCTACCCATTATGCAACTCGGGTTATGCCCTCTCTTACCTAATGATCCCTAGACAGCATTTCTTTGCCCTGACTCTCAAGGTTTTCACATATCACTACAGAGCCTATAAAATCACATATTTCATACTTTGATCTCTTATAATTTGTAGCACATTCTTTTTCCAATCTTCTGATGCTACTTTATTCAATTTGATGTTATCACCATATTTAGCTTCTTTTGAATGTAAATCTATTTACACTGGAATTGCGGAGAAGCTAGAATACAACACATTTAATATATTCCTTATGTGTGATCACCTTGGGCTTTGTCACCTTTGCATTGGTACAATACAGGCCTGAGCATAGTTAATTAACCTTGGAAATAATCAGGCCTCACAAATACAGGCAATCTGAGGCATGGGAATAGGGGCATGTGTGTGTTTTGTGTGTGTGTGTGTGTGTGTGTGTGATAATTCCCTTTTTTGGCAATTTTGAAAATTCCTCTGCTCCCCAAAATCAGTAGTACAGTTTCTTGTCATTCTTAAGTATAACTGTAAATGTAAATCCAAAGAAGTTTAAAAAAGAAATTATCAAAGTTATTGGTAATAGACAAATATTCCAGGCCTGTTCACATGTGTGACAAAGCCTTATTCACTTTGTAGCCTTGCCCTCATCCTCTTTGGCTCTTAGCCACTCCCCAAAATATAAAAGTATCACCTTCACCAAAAGCTTGTTTTAAGAATTTGTTAGGACTCCCTCCACCTTCCAGCGTCTCTGTGCATTTTGTATACATAAAGGAAGAGTTAGGATTAAGTCTACCTTTAATAAAGGTATCTGCCTGAAGCCTAGTGATAAAAGAATAAACCGAAGAGATGCATGTTAGATAAATAGAATATGCTAGAAGACCTGCTAGAGCAGAATTACAAGAAATATCGTGTTAAAAAAGATATAGGGTTGCTTTTGTGAAGTCATCAGTACTGTAGATAAACAAAGTGCTTCCAGCACAAATTATGCAAGGGAGAAAGAAAAATCCTTCATATGATTTCACAGGAAGAAGTTGTAAAATAGATATGAAAATAAAAACTCTATTTGAATTTATGACGGTGCTGAAAACAGTGAATTAAACTAGTCTCTGAAGTTAATGGCCATTACAGAACCCCCACTGTCACATGATCAAGATTCAAATACTTGGCAACACGCCCACACTTATGACTGCAGCAGCATTTCAGTACCCACCACCTGCTTATCTTTCCTACATCTATGTCCTTCTGGCTACCCTGGCTTGTAGGTGGCACACCTCGGCAACAGCAGCAGGGCTGGCGTTGAAGTAGAGACCCGAGGCCTTCAGCAAGGTCAGCCAACTGCCGCTGCCTCCAAGCCTCTACTTCAGCCCTAGGGTCACCACTGCCACTGAGAAATGCCATCTCAAGTCCCACATCACAGCCAGCCAGCCCAGCCCCACAATGTAAAAACCCAGGTGTTCCTGCCACCCTGCACTCCAGAGGCCCTGCTGCGCTCAGCTGACCTTTGCCATCTTTATCCCATTTGACGAGACATGCACGGCCTGACCTATGCAAGGAAGCTGCTGGCTGCACCAGGCTTTCTTCTGTAAGCCGCTCACTGTGTTCTCCAAATCTCACACAGAATTCTCTTAATAGCATGCCCCATTCTCTTGATGCTTGGAAAGCCTTCAGAGAGCTTTGAAGGTCTTCCGAAGCATCGTGAGAATGGAGGGCCTACCATCCTCAACGGTATGCCCATTCTCACAACTCCTGGAGAAGATACCTCATGTGGCCAGAAGCTGTGTCATGAAAGAGCTGGGACAGAAAAGCCCCATCAGTAGAAAAAGCAAGAAGATGGTGAACATCAGTTGGGGTGGAGGAGTACAGGACAGCGAGGGGCAGGCTGTGCTGGGCTGCAATTTTGTGCCATGCTGTTTATGTTCCTGGACTATGGCAGATTTGTACTGCATTGTCAATACATTCTTTGGCATGGTGGGTTTGTGTGGCAGTTCCTGGGGTCTACAGTGTAAAGCTGTTGGCCTAGGCTGGGCAGCTAAGATTTACAGGCATGGCTATGGCTTTGTGTTGTACTGCTGCAACTCAGGGGCTTCTTGCAGCCCCAGAGCTGCGATGCAACAAGAAGCTCACACACCTGCACCCCGCACCCTTTCCCTGACCTCCATGAGCTTGTATCACATCCTGCAACAGCCCCCAACTCACGTGTAGTCGGTGATGGACTTCCCCCATTCCCCACTGCGGCACCTCTGTGCTCTTACCTGGGACTCCTTCTGCTTCCTGCTTAACAATCCATGTGTCTGGATAACAAGGAGTGCCAAGATTGCCATCACTAAGCAATGAAGTCACATGGCATCCTGCTTTATGATCTCATCACTTAGCAACAGAAATTCTGGTCTCAGTTGTGGTTGTAAGTTGAGGCCTCTCCCTCTCCCTCTCTTTCTCTGTGTATGTGTGTATATATATAAAAAGCACAGCGCTGAGAATACTGAGAGTGCAGATTACAGAATACCAATTATTCAAACATGTGTACCTTGAAAAGCTGAGGGTTTCTGAGCTGAACCTTCCCAATGTTACAGCAGTATCTAGGCCCGTTTTTGTCTCATCCCATTGCCTCATGTACTAAACATTTTCCTGGCTAGGGTTTTGTTTGTATAAACAAATGGAACAGATAACCAGAACAGAAGGAGAGGAAGAAATGATAGTGCAACTCCCAGCTGACCTAGTAGCAGGTGTAACCTGGCATAACCTGCTTTTCTCTCCTAGTAGGAACTATTCAGCTTGTTTAAATTTTGTTTTTGGTACTTTCAGTTCTGACTTCTGGTTACTTGTTTTATTATGGCTAAGCTGTTGATTTATAATTGTCTCGCCACATTTACATGCTTAAATATGCTGATTGGAGAATTCAATCAATTTTTCTTAAACCACTTCAAGAAACTCAATTTGATTTATTAATCATCTGATTTCATGCTATTATCTTTATGGAATCCTTTCTGCATCCCCTTTATTTAAATCCATTAATTTTGTATCCAGCTGAACTTACACAAATTAGTGATTCCCCCCCCTCCCCCGCCTTTAAAAACTGGCAATGAGTGCATTCTGGCAAAGACAGGACGAAGCGGCAAGAAATTCTGAAAAACTATGCACTTTCCTCTGATTAATTTCATTTAAATAATCAAAACAGAATTCAACTCTGCAGGGTGATAAGATCCTACTAGCACTGGCCCTGAACTTTCTAAAGCATGTGAAGCCATACACCCTCCATGCCTATAAATGGAAACTGGACTCAAAGACTGTATCAGAAGGTGATGAAAGCTGCAATAAAGAGTACTAGCATCGTTGCTTGATCTTACTAAACTTAAAAGCAGTCGTTTAAAAAAATATATTAGAGAGTACCACAAAGAACTTTTCAGCTGAAGAGATACACAGATGTGCATTATTTATGAAACTTGTAAACAAAGATGCATCATGTATACTCTTGAAAGCAAAACAGTAGGTCTATATATAATTTTAATGTTATATGGATCACAATAAAGGCAGTCCTCGACTTACAGCAGTTTGTTTAGTGACGGCTCACAGTTACATCATCACTGAAAATAGTTTTTTAACACTTACAACCATTATAGCATCCCCATGGTCATGTGATCAAAATTCTGACGCTTGGCAACTGACTCATATTTATGAGAGCTGCAGTGTCCCAGGGTCATGTGATCACCTTTTGGGACCTTCTCGACAAGCAAAATTAATGGGGAAGCCAGGTTCACTTAGCAACTGTGTTATTAATTTAACAAGTGCGGTGATTCACTTAACAGCTGTGGCAAGAAAAGTCATAAAATGGGGCAAAACTCACTTAACAAATGTCTCACTTAGCAACAGAAATTTTAGGCTCAATTGTGATCGTAAGTCGAGGACTACTTGTAATAATTTTATAATGTCAGAGTGCAAATCAATTACCGATAGTCCTCGATTTACAACCATTCGTTTAGTGACCATTTGAAGTTACAATGGCACTGAAAAATGTGTCTCATGACCATTTTTCACACTTATGATTATTGCAACATCCCCTTGGCCATGTGATCACATTTCGGAGTCTTGGCAACTCAGATTTATTTATGACAGTTGCACTGTCTCGGGTTCACATGATCATCATTTGTAACCTTACGAACCAGCCTCCAATAAGTAAAGTCAATGGGGAAGTCAGATTTGCTTAACAACTGCATGATTCACTTAGCAGCTGTGGTTAAAAAAAAGGGGGGGGTTGTAAAAGGAAGGAAACTCATTTAACAACTGCCTTGCTTAGCAACAGAATATTTGGAACATAAATGGGGTTGCAAGTTTTTTTTTTTAATTTGATTTATATGCCGCCCTTCTCCGGAGACTCAGGGCAGTTTACAATGCGTTAAGCAATAGCCTTCATACTTTTGTATATTTATACAAAGTCAGCTTATTGCCCCCACAAACTGGGTCCTCAATTTACCTACCTTAGAAAGGATGGAAGGCTGAGTCAACCTTGAGCCTGGTGAGATTCAAACTTACAGTAATTGCAAACAGCTGGTGTTAATCACAATGCTATCAGTCTGCTGAGCCACCAGGCCCAAGCTGAGGACTACCTGTAGCTCAAAACATCTCTTACCAAGGGTGTTTATTGATTTATGTTCCACCTTTCTTCCAAGAGCTGTAGAGAAAATATAGAATACTCCTCCAATTTTATCTCTATTAACAATCGTATGTGAGGCAGGTTGGACAGAGAAAGAATAACTGGCTCAAACTTAATAACTTACTCAGTACCGTAAGCTTCCATTCTGAGATCTCGATCTCCCAAAATCTATCCTAACGACTAAACTTTACACATCAGCATAATATAGTGTAAAGTGTAGTTTTAAATCTCACCATAAAGAGTTGTGAAGAAACAAACTTTTGAATAATATCCAACAGAATGCAATATGCTAAAAGGCTTTTCTCTAGAAGAGCTAGATACGTATTTTTTAAAAAAACGAAAATAAAAGTTACTATTTCATCTAATTTAGTAAGGTGAATTTATCTGAATTCTTGTATTATAAGAGATGTATACACTCCTCTTTTTCTAACACATATAACTTAAATTCGTAGACAAACATTCAGACATGTTTGGTCTAAGCAAGAAACTACAAAGCGATGGGCAGAAGAAGGGAACACAGTTATTGAACACAGTGGTTTTAGTTAAATTGGATGCACAGCATTTTCTACTGATGTGCTGGGTGAACTCAATGCCACTTTATCCCATATTCTTCTGACAATCTATCAATTACAAGTCAATGCAAGAAACAACCCAACCAACTGGTCAGATGAACAAAATGCCACTATGTGTGCAATATGTTACTAAACAAACTTGAAAAGTGGCTAAACCCTCAATCCCTGGCACTAATTTACCTCTCCCTTATTCCTCCTACGTTAAGCAGAGTACTCTGTTGATTTTCATGCTAGCTGCTGACTTTCAGTGAGAGGAGAAATAAAGCTGGAGAACCTACTAATGCATTATACCTTAACTTGTCTTGAATTAAAAGTTTCTTGAGTCTTTAGACTAAAATAAACTATTTAATTATTTATTTAACGAGTGTAAAGACAGTGACACACATACACCGCCCAAAGGTTCAACCATCGGGGCAGAGCAATTTATCCTACATACTCAATTCAAGGGCTGGAGGATCTTCTATAAATGTGGCTGCAAGGGATCTTTTACAATGTGCTGCTTTTGACATTTTTCATATTTTAGGACCAGTCCATATTATACTTTGGAAAACAATGTGAGACTACTGCTAAATAGAACCATTACATGTGACTTGGTTTCAACTGATAGGTGACCGTTTGAGTTAAATTAGATTACATGATACGCAATGATAGCTGTGATAACCTCAAAAAAAAAAAAGTCAAAATCACAACTTCCCACAATTAAAATTTTTGTAATGCTGCCAAAAATGTTGCTAGTTTTCAAATTTTTACAACAGATTCTTCAGGCAAAATAGTTAATGCCAGCATGCAGAAGGTGCAGGAATAGTTCTTATAAACTGTGCAATTCCACACAAACGTTTTTCATGGCTTTAACATTTTTGCCTGAGGAATAATTTTTAAAAATTCAAAAACTTGAAATTGACGTTTTGATTAACCTAATAAAAGTATTACATCTATAACATTTTTTTAATTAGGCAAAAAGCCCAATTTTTATCATGTTTTATCATGTTAACATCTTTTTAACGTTTGTTTTAAATAAATTAAGATTTATATCATTTAAACTATAGCTAATTTGCAATTTAACAGCAATTTTAATGTACCACCAACAGACTACTACAACCATATGGAATCAGCGTAGCACACAAGCCATCTAAAGCCCTTCAAAACATCTTAAGTAAATAAAAAACCCAGCAGCCCCAGAAGAAAAAACAGAGTCATCTACAACATACAGTGTAATGACTGCAACAAGCATTACATAGGCAGAACACTGGCAGAACACATCCATGATCACCAACTGGCAAGTCAGAAGACATGTTCAAAACTCTTTCATTTCATAA
Source organism: Arizona elegans (assembly GCA_022577455.1). Classification (NCBI taxonomy): domain Eukaryota; kingdom Metazoa; phylum Chordata; class Lepidosauria; order Squamata; family Colubridae; genus Arizona; species Arizona elegans. The sequence continues at coordinate 60,266,270 of JAKOOJ010000005.1, read as the reverse complement.
TATATGGACAGACTTAACCATAGTTTCAGTTGGGAAATCGTGACGGTCCTAGATCAAGCCAAACCCAAAAATTTTATTACTAGGGAATTTCTAAAAGTCTGGCACGCTGACAAATTAGCCATCAATAGATGTAAACAATATCTATAAACTATGCCAAAAAGGGAATAAAAAGACCTAAGCACCAGCTATTAGCACCGAAATGAGCATAGATTAACTTCAACATCAGACCAACAATCAAGAAAACAATATTCCAAACCAGGATCTGCCAAACAAGCCAATAGTAAACAGCCCAAAGAACCTCTAAGACCTCTCCCACCAGCAATGTGGGGCAAGCCACTAGAATATAAACTGAGAGCAAACCCCACTCCTCACTAGCACTGATAAAGTTACCTAGTTTAGGTAATGAAATGTCTGCAAGAAAACAACCAAGCTCACAGAGCACCAAGGTGCCCATTTAGAAAGTGACAGTCATCTAAATTATTTTAAAGAATAATGGTTATTTTTTGCTATTCTATTTTATATCTTTCCAACTATCAACACTGTGCTACATTTAATATTCAGACAGGAAGCTGTTTTCCAGAACATCTAGAATCTTTCTTTGCAACTAAAGTTATTAGCTGTCAGTTTAGTTCAGGCAAGTCATTTAAGTATCTTTAATTAAAATTTTGAGGATCTGCCAGGGCCAACCCTACCATTAGGGAGATGATGATGTTTCCCTCAGGCAAGATGCTGAAGAGGGATGCAAACAGATGCTGTTTGTCTTGAATTCGAAACTATTTGACATTTGTTGAAACAATTCTTTGTATTACAGGCCTTCATTTAGGTCCCCTAAATCAGATAGGAAAAAGATGCCTAATGCAGCAGCCCCCAACATTTTGAGCACCAGGGACCAATTCTACAGAAGGCAGTTTTTCTGCGGACCAGAAGGGCATGGTTTCTCATGCTACCTGGATCCTGCACATGGACAAAGGGGCTTTGCTTGCTTGCAGGGCCCGGTTCCTGGCGGGCCACAGACCGGTGGGGATTGGGGACCCCCGCCTAATATAAGTTGACAGAAACCTACGTTTGCATAAATTGTGTTTCCCCCATTGCTACTTCCTATTCTGTCCTTATGAAGATATGAAGACAAAGATATTATCCCTCTGTACTCAGGATAAGACAAGTCAAAGAATGAGATTCCCCAAATTCCACTTCTCCCCTATTCACCAGTGGAAAATAGCCACCTATCACTCTTACTAATGTGGGGTGGGGCAAGTCTAGACAGGTGCTTAGAATGGCAGGTTTCGCCACTGTTAAATTACCAGGGTGGATGGATGCATGGGATGAAGTGGAAGATAGTATTTTCAGTGCTTATGTTTTGTGTGACCTGTCTTCTATCAAGTTATTTCTCAACACGGTCCACATCTTCTGACAGAGCACTAAACTCATGCCCATAAATGCCCTGAGAGATGTCATAGAGAAGTAGTATGAGGTAAAGGGAGAAGTAACAAAGGAAACTAGTTTTAATCTTGTGGCAGCACCCAGAAGTATCAAGTACTAAGCCACAGAGTGCATATGATGATACCAAAAGCAATAAAAAAGTAGGAGCATGTAAACTCCCTCTCTGTCTCAAACACATACACAAATATGTGGCCAGACCTCTGTGTTTTTGAGGTTTTTTTGAAGGAGCATAAAACCTGTGATGAATCTAATGGAGATAGAACTAGTGTACCCAACTGGCAGAATTAAGTTTAAATTTATTTTATGGATTACAAGCACTAAATCCTTGCTTTTTTAAAAAAAAGGCCCATCACTTTCTCAGAATAGCATAATAACCCATGCTTATAAAAAGTTTACCCCAAACCTGATAGAACTCCAGTTGTAAGCGCCAGTTAAAAATTTTGCAAGTAGATGCCTCCTGGAAATTAAGAATCTGGTCTCTCTAGCACCCCAAGACAAATGGCCATGAAGAGCAGGTCCCAGGGTTTAAAAGAACGGCGACTATGCCAATAGCAGTCTACAGGGGTGAACTAGGTAGATTCCAACTCCTAACTATTTCAGCAACCATTATCACTTTATAGTATGTCAGACCATATACACAGCCAAAACTGCATTGGAAAAAAGGGTTACAACTAGAACAGCTCAAGTCTCATGAGCTATCATGAGGACCTGGAAGAAAAATGCAGTTACAAGGCATGTTGATGAGGGAGTGAGGAAGAAACTTCAATTAAACTACTTTGTATGGAATAGCAAGAATGCCATATTTTCAGCAAAATATTTTGGGATAGGAAAGCCTATCAAGATTCTACAGAATAGCAAAATATAATATTAGGAATGTTTTCTCCAAAAGAACTATAGATGAACTATGCAAAATATGTTACTTCTAAAGCAGTGATGGAAAACCTTTTGGGCTCAGCATGTCAAACATTCAGAAAATGCCTAGCTTGATTTTCTGGCATGTCACAGCCCCCCCCGCCCACCCCCCAAAACAGAGGAGAAGCAATTCTTTAAATTTAAACATATATATATATATATATATATATATATATATATATATATATATATATAGTCCAATCATGTGGTGCTGCGTATTATACAAAAAAAATTCCAATAATTACAAAAATGAAATACAAGTAGAACAAAGATATTTTTGCAGTTGTGCTTTTGACAGTCCTACTTGGGTATTGGTGTCTGCTGGTGTGTCACCCAAAATGGTGTGGTGTGTCATCTTGGACACATGCGTCATAAATTCACCATCACTGCTTTAAAATGAACACAAGCAATTATTTTAAAATCTAATCATTATTTTGCATTAAGTCGTTGATTTTCTCCTTCATCTAATCATTGGATTGTTATATAACCAATAAGCATTTTGGCAGAAATGGAACTAAAGTAAGTAATTTATGTTCCAAAAAACAATAACAAAAAAACAACAACAATTTTAAAGAAGGGTGTAACCTCATGAAGTATTTTAAGAAGTATCTTTCCTTTCCTTTCTACCTTTATAAAAGGAATCTCTGTAGGTAAGGAAACTTTCCTCTGGATGTCTTAGAATCCATATCAGAAAAACACTTGAAAAACCGATATCAACAAAAAATTTACATTAAGGATAGCAATCTAAATCGAGCCCTCATTATACACCAAAACAAGTGTATGAAAATCGTACTGTTGGGAGGTGGGTGAACTTTCGTCGTCTTTGTAATTAGCCAGGCACGTTCCCCTCTTTACAGTTCGAGGCGGACTTCGCCAACTTTAAATAAACGTCGCAACGGCGAAGTATCAAATGATTTAGCGCACAAAAACGGGGGGGAAACGACTGCAGTGCGTCAGAGACAAAAGCCAGCTCTTAGCCTCACTGCATAGCCATGTAGTCGGGGGGGGGTGGGTGGGTGGAAAGGCAGCGAGGACAGACTTTTCCTGGCACTGCCCCGCTGCATCTTATTGCTCCTAACGCCCCAGGGAAGTACTCGGCTCCTGTCCTTCAAGCGGCGCCATCCGGGAGTTGCAGGCAGAGCAGAGCCCACCCACTCACCCACCCCCGACGTTCCCACCTCCCCCGTTTCCCCTGCCCTCCACTGAAGGCCTTTCAACTTTATCTCTGGAGTCACCACAACAATGCCATATACTGAGGAAAACTCTCGCGGCCGACACGGGCCGTCCCCCCTGGCCCGCTCGACGAGAGGAACGTCCCTCCTCACGTACACACACCCAAGTCTGGAGAGCGGAAATAGTGCGCTTGCCCTTTAGCTCCAGCGCTGGGTGTCCGAAAGAAGACTCGGCTTTCCACTTGACCTCCCCAAAGCTACGTTGTAGGGAACGCGCGTCCCTTCCCCTTCCCACCAGAAACTACCGTGTCCTGTGAAATCTTCCCTCTTGTCCCCAACATGCATGCGAGCTATGGAGCGCCGCAAGCGGGACAAACTATTAAAAGTCATGGGAAGGACGTCTATGGAGATTCTCAGTCACGGGAAGGACAGAAGCCCGAATTGCCCAACCTCTACCTTGGCTCCGTCCCTTAACGAGACGGCAGGAGAGGAGCCTAATAGCGTCCCCAGTCAATCCCCCTCCACTCCACGGTCCCAACTAACGCCGGCTTTCCCACGGCAGGAAAAATCAACGTGGCTGTACCTTCAGGCGATCCTCCTGTAGGCGCGGGTCGTTCCAGGTGGTGGTGCGGCTGTTATGATCCACAAAAAAAGGCCAGCCGGTCTGAGGGTCTATCTTCACCTCCCAGCCCGGAGGCAAAGGCTCCCGCTCGCCGCCTCCGGCCTCCACCTGCATCCGCGTGGGAGACTGAGCAGCTGCGCTCATTGCTGTGCGCAAGAGAGAGGGAGGCGAGGCGCAAAAAGGCTGGAGGAAAGAGGCAAAGCGAGAAGAAATTGCCAGCCGCCGCTTAGGTCATCCGCTGGAGTTAAGCGAGGCAGCTCTTGCCGGCCGGGCACCTTTATCCAGAGGGAGGAGACATAGAAGGGGGTGGAAGTATCTGGAAATAGCAGCTCCACGCCAAAGAGGAGGGGAAGGTGGAGGGGCAGGAGACGGAGGAGGAGAGACGCGGGGCAGCTGCCTGGCTGGAAACTTCTGGGCGCCTCCAGAGCCTTTGGATAGCCAGGGCGGGAGCTCCTCGTTTGAGTCACTCTTCCTCGCCGTCATTATTCAGCAATATATCAGTTAGGATCTTCGCTCCGCCTGCTGGACGGCGAGTTGAAAATCGTCCTCATTCTGAAAGCTTGCGTTCCCCTAAATGAGCTGTTTCTGAAATTCAAGGTGGGTTTCTCTACCCTGAGAGCACATTTGTTGGAAGAGGCAACTGGACTTTATTGGGTTTTTTTTTAAAAAAAAAACGTTTCGCTTCTCTTCCAAGAAGCTTCTTCAGTTCTTCAGAACTGAAGGAATTTCTTGGATGAGAAGTGAAACAAGAAAACAACCGAGAAAGTTCAATTGCCTTTTGGAAAAGCACCTTTGGGACAGCCGTGACCTGGGTGCTTGAGGATCTCCATAGATTTGTCTCTTATGTTTCTTAAGAGAGGTACGGGCCTGGAAAAACAAGGGAGTCTGTTTCATTACTACTGGCTTTTTAAAAATAGTTCAAAATAGCTCGGAAGGCTAAACCTCTGGTCTTGGTGACCGACCCAGATTGGAACCTGCAAATAGTTTATATTACTATTATGGCCTGGCAGCATAGCTGCCCATGTGAAAGGATGAAGTAACTTGCAACAAGTGTTTCAGAATAATGGCTGCTGCTTAGATTAGAAATGCTGCAATCCTAAAAATATTTTCATTGGATTAAACTGAAATGGTGGTATCCAGTTTCGGGTATCTTCATTTTCATCAGTGGCACTTACACTGTGCAAAGTTCTGTACAGACTTTTTCAATTATAGAAATAGTATAGTCTTACCAATCCATACCAGTACTGCATTATCCTAGCCCTACAGAGCAAAGCTACATTTCTGCCCTTATATTGCAAAAAGAAATAATAAATGCATGTCACAGACTATATTGCCTAGCTCAGATTTTGGGCAAGAAGCCACGATGACTGACTCAACAAAACAGCTGCAGTAGCGTTAGGAAAGGCCTTGCCTTAATGAGAAGGAAAATTTGCTTTCTTCTCTAGACAAAGTATTGCATCCTCCATGTCCCAAAGTAATCAAAGAATGATGACATCATAAATCTAACTACTTTTCCACTATAACTACGTTTTAATATTGTCAGGCATTTTTAGTGAGTGGAACAGTTCCTTTCCCATTTTTCCTTACTATACGTTTTAAAAAATGAAGTAGCCCATCTGAATGCAAGGGATCATCACTCTTCATAACATACCCAGCATATGAACTCTTCCTAAATTTAGGTGTAGAATAGATAACTGGTGGGTGGTTTTGTTTGGAGCTGGTATTTTTATATGACATGTCCTTACTATGTTCATGTCATTCCCAGCCCACTGTGGAGGCAGTTTAAAGATTTCTTGACCTATTTCTGTTTGAAGTTATTCTGGCTGTCACACATTCCCTTGTTGTCTTGTGCTGGACAAGTAGCCCTCAACTTACAACGGTTTGTTTAGTGGCCATTCAAAGTTACAATGGCACTGAAAAAAAGTGATTTATGCCGATTTTTCACCCTTACGACTATTGAGCATTCCAAAAGTCATGTGATCAAAATTCAGTTGCTGTGTTCCAAGGTCACTTGATCTCCTTTTGCGATCTTCTGACAAGCAAAGGCAATGGGGAAGCCAAATTCACTTAACAATCAAGTGACTAACTTATCAACTGTGCTGATTCACTTAAACATTGAGGCAAGACAGGTCATAAAATGAGGCAAAACTCATTTAACAAATGTCATTTGAATGTCAAAACTCATTTAACAACAGAAATTTTGGCCTCAATTGTGGTCGTATGTTGAGGATTTCCTGTATCTCTTGCTGGACCTCTTGCTCTGTTTCATGCTCCCATCACTTTGTCTCTTGTTCTCCTCTTTGCTCTGTCTCCTGCCCACTTCACCTCCATTTTCCTCCTCTTTGCCTGCATTACTATCAGCTATGCTATTTTTGGACATGGATTCAGTGTTCCTGAAAAGAGTGTTAGAGAGCCTTGGTCAGGGCAATGTTTCTTAAAACCTTTTCTATATCGCTTATCTCTTGTTAGGCTATTTCTGAACCCAGGTCCTTTTAACTAACTAACTAACAAACAAACAAACCTAAATCCACATCCATACTTAGCCCAGTTGAGAGGTCACAAATGCAGGATGATAGAAGAGAAAGTTCTTTCCCCAATTCTGTGCTCTGTATCACTTGTTCTTGATTCTCTCTTTCTTTTCTCTTCCTTTCTCTCTCTTTCTCCCTCTCTCTGTCTCTATCTCTCTGTCTTCGTCTCTCATCACATTACCTGGTAGACCTGATCCAAAGAGCTAAACAGTGAAATAATTGCATTGTAGCTAAAGCACTGAGTAAAAATTTGTGCCACTAATTAATTAAACTAACTAAACTACTCACGGACTTTGGGCTGCGTGCAAGCAAAATGGGCATGGCCAATGCAGCACTACATTATGAGTTTATTGAAACTTGCAAGATTGATGTCTGGATTTCAAGGTAGACCAGACTAGAAAACCAAAGTTATGAATGGTAATACTATTTTTATTATAAGGCTACATTAACCAACTTGCAAGTCTGAATACACTTTCCTCTTCCTTCCCTTTATCTTTTGAGAGCTAGTGAGAGTCTGGTCTGAAATGCTTTCTCAAATTACATTTCTGTCCTAGATTCAGATTTCTTTTGTCTTGATTGCAGCTCTTTCTCTTATTCCTCAAGGTTATTCCTTTTTCCTATTACAGTCTGACCTCTCCATTCAGATCCTAATAGCTTCAAGACATCACGCATCCCCCCATTCAGTCTGGAGTGGTGATATAAAACTGAGTATGTTCCACAAATGTATGATATCTCACTGCAAATCAGGATACAGCCTCTCCTAGTAGTTTCATGTAGATGTTAATCAGGATGAGGAAAAGACCCAAATCCCAGACAGGCAATAATAAAGTGTACACAATCCAGATCTCTGTCCAATACAACCACTGATTAGATATTTCTAGATATGCCCATGAATCATGTGTATGCTGCATATTTTATTTATAGTCAGATCAAATTTTTAAATATTATAAAAATGCATACAGAACAAGTAAAATAAGTTAATGAAACACAAAATTAAATATCAGATGTGTATGAATCTAAACAGTAAAATAATAAAAAGTGATAAGCAATAAGGTAGTAACAGGTTAGAATGGTACAATTTTGGTTTCCTAAACAATGGTAATATCACCTTCAAATCTACTTTTGAAAGTTCATCACTGTTTCCCAGTACTTAAAGGATCACCTTTCAATCAGACTGGGGTAGAACAGGGGTCCACAAACCTCGATATGTGGATTGCTACTGATCCGTGGCCTTCTGGAAACCAGGCCATGCAAGCAGTGGGCAAGCACACAAAGCTCCATATGTGCATCCCCCCCCCATGCTGCCACCACCCACTGCTGCTGCCACTGGTCCCCAGAGCCAGAAAGGTTAGAGACTGCTGGGGTAGAGGAATTTTGATTATCTAGCACCAAAACATGTGTTTCACAGCTAAGTCATACAATACAGTTTTCTTCCCAATAGTACAAAAGTGTTTTCCCTTATTCCACATTTGAAGTTGAATACTTTCTTCTAGGTAAATTGGCTTCTTTCAATACTGTAGACCCAATACTCACCCTGTAGTGGAGTACTATTAGTTTCACCCCTTTCCTTTTAATCAAAGAAGAAAGGTATCCTTGGCAGGAGCTCCTTCACCTGGTAGTATTGTTTTCAGGGTCATTGGAACTATTAAACCCTTTCATTATGTCAAAGTAGTAATCCCTTGGCACAGAAGCCAAACAAACAAATCAAATAGTTATGAATAAATGTACTCTGTGATATTAAAAGTTTTACACAAATAACATATTTCTTTTAAATAAATAACAAATGGGATCATTGTTCCTTCACTAAAACAAAATCATAAACATTTTCAAAAGAAATGACACTAGAATCTTAAAATTCCTTCTTGCTACCGGTAAGTAGTATTGTGTATTTCATATTCTCCGTATTTTACATGGCACTGTAGCAGTTTGGTCTACTGTGGAACTAAGATTTATGAATTGTTACTAACTCAAGTTGCTTTTAATAGATAACAGCTCAGACCTGGTGATTAGAATACGTAGTTACTTAAAACCTTTATAGTTTGCTTCCATTCTGGAACTCAAGACAATATTTGTGGGCTTTCTAGAAGGTTACCTCACTCCATTCCTGCCCAATATTTTTCATGTTATGTTGCTAAGTTGTTATCTCACAAAAAAGTATGCTTTAATACAATCTAGCTCTTAATTAGCTGTGATCCTAATTGCTCTATTGGTGAAGTTAAACTCAGTTTGTATTAGCATAGGTCAGTTTATGAATGATATTTAATCATTTACTAAGATACAAAATTCAGTCATTTCAAGTCAAAATTTCTGTAATATATATTAATAACAATAACATAGAAGCCAATCTACAATAAGCAAACATAAACCATAAAAATCATCTACCAAGTGCCCAATTCAATAATATAACCCTCACTTGCTTACAAAATTCTAGCAGTAAAGGTGCAAAACTTAGAGATCTGCTGAACAGATTGGCTAGTAGAAATGATTGAAGGCAAAAGAAATAACACTAATTTAGAGAAGACCTTGAGTTACAATGCCCCTCTCCTTTTTCCATCCTTTCAAAATCTTGAGACAAACCCAAATGCCTATTTGCTTTTACATTTATTCCAACAGCGCCATCACAGACCCCAGCTAGTAGACACAGGAAAGTAAGAGTGCCTTCAATGCTCTTTCTCTAATGCAGCGGTTCTCAACCTGGGGGTCGCAACCCCTTTGGGGGTCGAATGGCCATTTCACAGGGGTCGCCAAAGCCCTCTCTTGCCACTCCCCAACGTCTTCACTCACCCTCACCCTCTGCCTCTGTTGGATCGCCGGTCGCGTTCTCTTACCCCGCCCACTCCCAATTATTGCTGCCTCCTGAGTCCCAGCTGATGGCTAGAGGGAAACAAACCGTTTAAATTCTTGCTGTGGGGCTTCAAAGGGCCGCCCTACAGCTGATCAGTGTTAAAAGAAAACAAATGAGAAGACTGGTGCCTGCAAAAATAGAAAAAAAAAAACCTTTCAGCTTCAGCATAGGTTAATTACCATAAGTTGATTTGATCAGTCTCTGGACTCTCAGCTGATTTGCTCTCAGCTGTTTTGCGGAGGGCTCTGTTGCTAGCTGCAAAGAGAGGAGCAGATTCCCCCCCCAGCTATCCTTAAAAAATGAAACTGAAAGTAAAGCAGGGTCTTTGCTGCAACGTGACAAAATGAGGCAGAGAGAGATTTCTTTTTCTTTTTCCTCACCAAAAAAAGTAGGTGCAAAACTGCAAACAATGGGAAATTTAGGGCAAAAGAGGAGGTTCAAGATTTTAAAACACAAAAGAAAAAAAGCTCTATTTAACTAGGGAATTGTAATAATTGAGATACTATTAATTGTATATTGTGTTGAAAGCAGAAATGGTTAAGTTGTGGTTTGGAGGAATATATGGGGGAAATTATTTGGTTTATTATTGGTACAGTAAATATAATTGATTTGTAAGAAATTGGATTGCATGGAAATAATTGGAATATTCATGTTCATATTGATTGATATACAAAAAAGAGTTATATAACTAATTGATTTATATTAAAATGTTGAATTTGTATTAAACAACTGTATTACATAATTACGTAATTAACCAATGTGAGGATGGATATAAAAATAGATGACAATGGGAAGGAGCATAATATAGAATAGAAGGGAAAAATTGAATTTGATTAAGATTAGAGATGAGGATGAAGGGTAATATTGTTTTTTTAAAAAAATAGATGAGGAATAAATATGGCAAAAAGGAAATATAGAAATTATAAATTTAATTGAAATGACTAAACACTGTTTAAATTTGTGAACCGGCCAAATACTCTGTTCAAAGAAAATACATTGTATGTTTGTATGTGTGTTTCTAATTATTGCTATTTATTCATATTTGTTATCTTTTATTCTTTAAAGTTTAACAATTCATTCTTTATCTTAATATCTTTATATTTGTTTGGGGATGGTTTTCTTCCCTTTCATCTTTTTTATTGTATAGCAATCTTTCTCCTCAAACCTACCACCTCTCTCTTTTCTTTCCTTCTTACTTTCTCTTCCCCCCCCTTCTTCTCCTTCCTACTTCCTCTTCCTTTCTCCTTCTCCTCCTCTCTTCCTCCTTCTCTTACCCTCACTCCTACTCTAATTTCCCTTCCCTTCCTTCATCCCTCTCTATTGCTGTATCCTTTTATGCACATGGACTATTCAGAAGGCTGAAAAAGTTATTTTTGATTGGTCCTTGCACTTTTGACCAGTCCTCGAATTTACGACTGTCCTCACATTTTACGTTTTTTGCCCTATCTTATCATGGTGAAGAGAAACAGTTGTGAAATGAGTGACATGGTAGTTAGGAATGCTGCACGGGCATAAATGTGAGGATGGTCATAAGTGTGAGGACCAGTCAAAAGTGCGAGGATCTGTCAGAAATGACTTTTTTCAGCCCTCTGAGTAGTCCCTATACACATAGCCATGGCCACCCAGTCACATGACCAGCTAGCCATGCCCACCCAGTCACATGACCTCCAAGGCACACCCACAAAGTAAGCCATGCCCACAGAACCAATAGTAAAAAATTTTAGAACCCACCCCTGGTTGGGGGTCACCACAACATGAGGAACTGTATTAATGGGTCGCGGCATTAGGAAGGTTGAAAACCACTGCTCTAATGTAATATATGCCATCATCTGTCAGTAGCGCCTCTCTGGATTCTATATAGGACAAGCAGGCCAAACTTTGCCCAAGACAATCGGGATAAGCCTAACATCAAGACTCAAAACAAGAACAAAGTAATATCAGAGGTTTTTAATCTCTAATCTCTAATATTTGATTACACAGATCTCAAAGTTGCTCTTTTGGAACAAAGAAACTACATCAGAATTATTAGAACAAGAGACTGCCAAAATCACAGATATTGAACTGCATGAGGGTATTTCAGAAGACTGCAATTGCTAATCGAGGAGATAGTTTTAATTTGCCTCCCCTGTAATCTGCATAACTGCCTTTTCTTCCCCAATTTGCCTGATCTCTGTTTAAATTGTAACTACTCCATGCATTTGAGGAAGCTACAGTTCACAAAAGTTTAGGCCATTTAATAAAATTCGTTATTCTGAAAAGGTGCTATTATATTAGAGACGCTTTTTAAACAAATCACCTGACCTGCAGGGTGTTTTTAGTTTGGTTTCAATATGGGTTTTAATTGTTGTATTTTTAATTAATCTAAAATAATTTATTTTTACTGTTCTACGGTTTTAATCTTTTGTGAGCCGCCCCGAGTCCTTCGGGAGAAGGGCGGCATATAAATTTGACCAAATAAATAAATAAATAAATAAATATTCCTCTTATTAATGCATTACAGTAAAATGAGTACACACACCCCAGTAGATTCTATACTAACTTTTAAACACTTAATATGCAGTTATTATAGCTGCTGCAATATAAACAACCACAAAAACAACTCCTTATTCTGGCAACACTTGTCAGAATATTTCAGAGGTCTCTCTTTTGTAACCCTATCCACCAAAAGAGCTGGCTAACTATATTTTTAGCTCATCTTAGGCAAAAATACTGTCAGGAGAAACCAGTGGAAGAGAAACAATACAATGCCGAACTCTGATATGGTCACCTTCCACAGCTTTTAAAGCAGGTTTTTATCAGCCAGGATACTTGGTTATCTGCCATATTTTTTTTTTTTTGATAATTTTATCCAAAAAGAAAACAACCAAAGACAAAAAATGTGTATAAAACAAAATATCAAACATACAAATAAAATGTCCCCCATGGGTTGAATACTGATAAATATATTTCAACGATATATTTTTTTGTCTCTTGCAAACGGGTCCACAATTTATAAACGTATTCATCTAAATTTGCTATATTACTATATAACAAAAATATTACAAATATCAATCAGCCAATTTGACCTACCATTTATTTACTGTAAGCAGCCAGTAATCCCCAAAATGCTAAGCCTTCAAAGCCCTCTGTTAATGATCTATTATTGTATTTAACTCGCAGAAAGTCCACAAATGGCTTCTAATCTCCCATAAACCTACTGCAACCATTATCTCTGATCCATTTAGGATCAAATACCATCGATTGATACTTAACAGTAAAAATAACTTCTTCCATTGATCGTCTTTACTTTTCTTTAAAATTATAACTGTGATCTTTCCAAACAACTCTATCTCACTCCTCAAAATCATACGTCTCTGTTGAGAATATCTCCGCATCACTTGTTGTTTAGTAGATTGTCCTACAAATTGGAACTCAGTATCTCTCAACAATTGTCTTTTGGTTGCATATAGTAAGTCTATTCTGCAAACTCCACCCATTTTCCTAAAAAGGTCCAGTTCATTACTCATCCATTCGATCATGTCTGTAATAATTGAATCTTTTGAGTTAATGCCCTCTTCAGCTTCCTCTAGCAAGCCTCCAATTCTCAAACACACCTCCTTCTCTTTCAAATCTGTTACCAACAAATTAGTTTCTGGCCCACCTGGTTGTGTGTCTGATTTAACTGATGTTATCTGTGCCTGGTTGTCTTCTTTAGGTTGATTTAAGATTGTTATTAATTCATCAAATCTTTTATTTAATTTTTCATTTAGAATTTGTAAGTTGAAGTTCAGTGCACTATTTTCTGGAGTACCCTCTGCCATAAATTATTTTTCTAAGACTAAGGAGCAAAGCTTAACAAAAGTAGGTTTACTCCATCAGATTACTGGGAAATTTATGGGTCAACTGGCTAATAACAGTATTTACAACCTAGAAACTCTTAACTTTGCTTTATTTGCAAGGAAAAAAACAAGAAGATGAAAAATTATTTCAACTTTTATCAATTAGAGTCATATCTCCATATAAGAATATCACTATTTATTATATATTCAGCCATTACTGTGATGCAGTTCTACCAAACTTAACGCTTACATGATATAGTAAATGGTTTTCTTTCAGATGAGAAAGGAAGACAACTTATCCTTCCATTTAAGCCTTTGCTCCAGGATTTTTTTCTCAATTCCAAGGTCTAGGATAGTTTATTTATATTCAGTGGTAATCATGCTGTAAATCTTTCCTAAAGTTTAGCATCAAATCACAAAGCAAAATAAAAGGGAAAACCTTGATTTATGAAGTTTTATCCACACGAATGCTTATTGCATATTTCATATGCCTTATTAATTTCATTTTTATTCTGATTCTGTAAATATAGAAAAAAATCATTGAAATTGTGTCCCTTTCGTAGATGGGTCATCAATAATTTGCTAAAATGAATGCCTGCAAAGGGCTAGAAACAGGAAGCTATTATATTTGCCTACAGGAAAGAAAGTTTTCCCTTCCTTCCCACTCCTTAAATTAACTGTGAATAAGGGAAAGGTTTATTTTACATTCACTGATGAGAACAAAAGCTGTACAAGGACTTGATAGAAGAGTCAAATGACAGCAGAGGCACTGCTGAAAATCTACCATGTCTATGAAGATGAGAGACTAATTGCTTTTTGTTTGATGAATTTAATCCTTTCTTACAGGATTAAATGAAACAGGATTTCTCTTTCATTTCCTTCCCGATTTAGTTAATTTTTTTCCTTGCCCAAACCCCATTCAAATTTGTTTTTCCCATTCTCTTCCCTTTATAGTTTTTCTTTTATCCTATTTCTATCCTGTTTTTCCTTCATTCACTAGTGTTATTTCTGCTGGAATGAAATAAGTTGTATTTATTTATTTATTAGTTCAATTTATATGCCGCCCTTCTCCGAAGACTCAGGGCGGCTTACAATGCACTTATAGCAATAGCCTTCATTCTTTTGTATATACCTGCTTATTAGGGCTTTTGGCCCCCCATAAGCGGTGTTTCTACAAAGTCAGTTTATTGCCCCCACAATCCGGGTCCTCAATTATATGTATGTAGTATAAGACTGGTTTGTGAATGAGACAATAGTTGATATATGCAGATAGAAAATCAATTATATAAATTATGTAACTTATTTTAAAGACAATTTTAATTGGTTAATATAAATATTACTTCTAGCCCTGGCCACAGATACAAAATTTTGTAAACATATTTTTTTGCAGCTTGGTTTTTTAAGAAACAACAAATTTATAGAAAAATGAAATACATATTTAATAATGTTTACACCTTTATCCAGCTAAGTTTATTCTCTCTGGTATTTTAAAAACAGGCAGTGCCTAGTCAAGAGTACTGTAGAACCACTCTATATAAAAAATCAGCAAAAGAGAAGTTCATAAGAAAATTAGGCAGTAAACCCTTTTTCCTTTGCTGGTGAATATAGCAGCTTCTCCAAGGGCAGAAATACATCTTGCATTTCATTTATTTGTTGATTATTTTCTTTCCCCTTTATATACAGGATAGAGTACTGATACTCTAAATTAAAATATTTAGATTACAAATATTAAACATTGTGAAATAAGAAAAAATATGTGTATCTTGTTTTATTGCATTTATTCTTCATTTAAAGAAAATAATTGAGTTATTTTACTCTTTTCAAAATTATTAAACATTTTTAATTTTTGAAACCAAATTAAAGATTCAGAATAAAATAGCATTTACTGATTTGTTTTTTCTAACCCTCTCCTTTCCCCTTTCCTTTTTGGAGTGTGGCTTCTAGAAATTATTAGGGGAGGGTGGTGCACACCCCCACATGCACAGACATTCCCCCACACAAAGTACAAATACACTGTATAAACACATCCACCAGTCAGACTTACTAATGAGGATTCTTATGCTTGGTTTTAACTGGAGTTAAGAAATAGGAGAATCTGTATATTATTCAAGACTTTTCTCCATCTATTCTTCCTTTGGAATGGAGGGTCTTAAATTCAGGATCATCTTTCTTTCAGATATATTCCGTAATACCGATACTTGGTGGATAGGAGACAGACACATGAAGAAAAAAATGAAACAGGAAATGAAACAACAAAATGAAACAGAAAACAACAAGAGACAAGAAAGCAGAACATTAGGAAAGTACTGAAATATATGACTCAAGGCTTGAAGAGAGGAACAGCTGTATGTTTCTGGCAGTAAGAGCTGGAAAGAAGTAGGATACTTGGCAGGCAGGAAAGACTATGCCAGGCTTATGAAGGAAGCCAAGCAATGGCTCTCGGGAAGCAGGTTGCAGACTGGCTGAAGAAGCTGAATGCAAAGCATTCAGTTGAGAAACAAATGCTCAGGAGAAACTTTGGAAAAAGCATAGGCATAAGCAGTACTACTGGAAAGTAAGGAACAGCTAAGGAAGGGCATTTTTGTAGTTTTATTATCTATGGAAGTAGCAATATATAAAATTCATGTACTGAAATGACTAAATCATCCAAAACTTTGTCAGTAGTGTTGTAGTATTTATCATAGTAACAGAACCTGCATTTATGTGGTGATATTTGTAGAAGATATTATCTGCCAATGCCATATGGACAACGAATATGATTGCTTTGCTGCTTTGGCAGAAACAGGATGATGGTGTGGGTAGATCTTTGCTCTGAACCAACATGCTCAGTATCATAGAATGACTCAGATTAAAAAAAGAACACAAGCATTCTATCAATGATTTCTTCTTTAGAATCACTCCAGGCATTCATTCACGATGCATAAAAGTTAATTTTGTACTACTGTACTGTAATAAAATAATATTTTACCACTTCTTTGATAAAAGGATGTTGCGTGCCGGACTGGGAAAGCAAAACACATAGCTTGAAAGTAATATGTTTAAAAGAAAAGGTAAATAAGAATGTGAACATTCATAAAGTGATAGATCCTTGCTTCAAGGATAGGCTACTTTTTTTTTTTTTTTTAAGAAAAGCCGTGTGACAGTTCTTCCAGTTAAATGATCAACAGAAAAGAACAGTAAGCTTTTAATGAGAAATAGAAGCAATAAATACAATTTCACAAAATGGCAAACAAATGCTAATTGCAATTGGATTGCTAGATGAAATGCCAGTTTTAAAGTAACA
This sequence comes from Arizona elegans, assembly GCA_022577455.1. Classification (NCBI taxonomy): domain Eukaryota; kingdom Metazoa; phylum Chordata; class Lepidosauria; order Squamata; family Colubridae; genus Arizona; species Arizona elegans. The sequence goes on along the minus strand of JAKOOJ010000005.1, from coordinate 60,249,650 downwards.
AAATATTACAGCTTGGGAAGTGGAGGAACAATATTTTTTATGTAGAAAAATATCATTTTGGAAGGCTTTTTTTGCCCATTAAGCGGAGCAAGAAATGCCTATTTATTGAATGAATATCCATTGTCATAATGGCTCTTAAAATCCTATTTAATATACAATTTGGCCAATATTCAGTTACTGAAATTAGTATGACAATATTTCAGCTGCTATGGCTAGGTGCCTGCTTAGATAATTTGTAAAGGAAATCATGTTCCAATGCAATATTCTGAATCACTTTGACTAGTTAAAAAATAAAGAGACCGTCATTCTAATTCTTCTATCATCTGACAATTACAGAGGGAATGTAAGATATTATTTAAATGCACCCATATAATATATGGACAATTTGCAAGACCCAGAAATGTCCTTTTAGTTACCACAAAAGGAACAGATACACTGTCTATTATCACAACTCACTGATAGACTTTTGGAAGACATGTTTTCATTTTGTTACCTGCAAAACAAATTACATTGTTGTTATAAAAGGTCAACACCTCAATTTCAAGGATAACTGCTTTCATTTATACTGTATAATTTGGAACTGAAGCATTGTTAAAAAATACAAGTGGTCCTCAACTTAGGATCATAATTGAGTCCAAAATTGGTGTTCCTAAGTGATCACATGACTTCAGGACACTGCAACTGTCATAAATATGAGTCAGTTGTCAAGCATCCAAATGTAAATCACGTGGCCATGGGGAGGCTGCAACAGTCATAAGTATGAAAAATGGTCATAAGTCACTTTTCAGTGATGATGTAACTTTGAACGGTCAATAAATGAACTGTTGTAAGTTGAGAATTATCTGTAGTCTTTATTTAAACAGAGAAGTGTCTTTCTCTCTGTCTCTGTGTCTTGTCTCTCTTTCTTTCTCTTTCTCTCTTTTCTCTCTTTCTCTATCTTTCTGTCTCTCTCTTTCTCTTTCTCTCTCTATGTTCTGGAGACTGGGGAGGTAAAAAATGGGGCTCGCAGATGCCCAGGGAGGCTTCCGTGCACCCCGTTTTTGGCCTGCAGAGTGCTACTGGAGGTGGGGGAGGCCAAAAACGGGCACATTTTTGGCCTCTAGGGGCATCCACACACCCCATTTTTTACCTCTCCCTCCTCCAGAAGCATTCTGCAGGCCAAAAACAGGCTAAAACGGGCCCATTTTTGGCCTCCCAGGGCATCCGCACACCCCATTTCTCACCTCCCCTCACCTCCAGAAGCATTCTGCAGGCCTAAAATGGGCCCATTTTTGGCCTCCCAGGGCATCTGTGCATCCTGTTTTTCACCTCCGCCACTTCCAGCAGCACTCTTTAGGCCAAATATGTTGAGCTTATCTTCCAGTTCCAGCCTGCAGGGCTTGCGAAGATAAGTCCTGCACTCGGCCAAAGAGTAGGAGCCAGTGGGTGGGCGGGGTAATGTGAGCGGGGCAGCCTCATGGTCCTGCACGGGCAGGATTAATGGCTTCAGCAGGCCGTATGCAGTCTATGGGCCGTAGTTTGAGGACCCCTGATTAAGAGAATATCACCTGTACTGGACACCAACCATTATCAGTTTGCTTTGGTAAACGTGTGCTTTGCATTTCCATAAAATGTTTCAAAACTCAGCTGTTTGACAGCACTAGAGTTCACAGTGGTGAAACTCATAATGGGATAATCGATCAAATAGCTGAAGAGCTCACATTTAAATGAAGCCCAATAAAATTATTCTAAGCAGGTAATTGATTCAGTTATGTTATACAGCTAGGTCATAATTAGGGTGGTTAATGAATCCCATGAAATAATCATAATACTTGAGTTTGCATTGTTTGAAGTGATATTTCCATGGGGAAAAATAATTGGTTCCAGAGCCAAAGAAATAGCCAAAGAACATTTTTAAAGTTAACCTTTTTATATCTTTTCAACAAAAAACTAACAGTAAACAAGCATAAAGCGTACCTGTTAATATTCTGTATTCTGTGCTAGTTCTTCCAATTGAGCCTATTCTTTTTTTTTAACTTCTCTAACTGAACCTTCCTTTTCTCCATTTTGCACAAAAATGTTTAGCATTTAAAACCCCAGCTATAGTTAGGCAAGCACCACCCTCAATTATGCATGCATGCTAAGTTAGCCACACATCTGTAATTTGCATTAAATTGAATATTTTACTATTTGAACTTGCTCGAATTGTGACCTACCTGTACATATTTTTAAAGTGATGGGATTTAGATTTTAATGATTACTAAAATAGAGCCTCGAAAGGTGAATTTAAAACTCTTAAATCTATTCCATGCAGGAATACAAATTAAAATATCCCGAAGAGATGTTTCTCTTTGAACTAATTCATGAAATGTGGCTCATTACCACTTCCCTCAGTAATTGATTCAACTATCAAAATATTCTTCCTGCTAGAAATCTCTTCCTAAAATTCAGCTGTAGTTTAGAAAAAATCATTCAATGCCTTGTAGCCCAGGATGGCAGAGAGAAACCTGATTATGGCCAAGGTAACTTTTCAGATGCTTAAAAAGTATGTTGCTATATATTGCTTAGTTTTCTCTACTCGGGGTTAAATATACTCAGCTTCATTTTTTTCTCAGATAATTTCATTTCCAGTCCTAAATTCTTAATCATATTTGCTTCCCTCTGAATCTATTTGAGGCAATGCCCTCTGAATATATTCCAATTTGCCCAAGTGTAGCACCCAGAGTTAGACACAGTATTCCATATTTAATACATCTCAAACTGAATTGACCTTTTCTGTACTCATTTCATATTCTTGACTATTTAGACTCAGATTGAAAAGAATCCTGGAAATGTATTCAAATACTATCATCAAACTAGATGCTGCTTATGTGTGCCTCTGGATCTGACTTGCATTTGTGGGAGCCATCCTTCCCATGTTTGCATTATCTATAATGGTTCTTAAAAAAATAATATAATCTTATTGTCCTTCTCCCACTGGAACTTAATTTCTGTTTTTATAATACAAGCAATTGCCCTTAGATCACATGAAACCAATAGCCAGATCCACATCCCCAATAATATCCATGATAATCTGATTTCAGTTTAACCAGAACAAAACAAAAAGATTGTTTTCATAGTCCAAATCATACATTTCTCAAATTTAAATATACCTGTAATCTTTTGAAAATGTATTATTTATACATGCATATTACAATAGGCCTGATTGAATATACTCAACCATTAAAATTGTCATGTTAAAGAATTTAACTATTTGTTATTAAGGCAAAACACTCTTATAGTTCCAAATTATTGCTAGAAGAGTAAAATTGTTCTAGCCTAGAGAATACCATAGTTGATAATTCCTGTATTACAATATTAGCAATTGTTTATATTAACTTTAAACAGAATTAAAGTTCTGTATTGTGAGAACATTTATTTCTTTATAAAAGATATTTAAAAGATAAATGCAGATTACTTTGCACTACATTCAAAATGTGTATTGGACTATTAAATCATTTATTTTTGAACAGCATATTCTTGTAATAGTGAAAAATCTAAGACATTATCCATTAATATACCATGATTGTGGGTGGTATATAAGTCTAAGTGCAATTGCTACTTCAGAAGAGATAGTATATTGGGCTAAATATAACTTCAGATTCAGACATTTTTAAAGCCATCCAAATCTGCTACTTAGTGATTTGTTGAGAAAGTGTGCAAGATGAGCAGTAAATAGAGCCACCTTGTGGCATCTAGGCAAAATATTGTTTCTGTCAAAACAGATTTTTGCTCTTGTATTGAATATAAACTTCTCTAACAAAATTTATTGTCCTTTTTCGTCTACATTTTTTATGCAAACCTGCTACACCTCACATCTCTTATTGGTTCAAATAAGAATATTACATGAGGCCACATATCTTGTAACAATTTGGTTGTTGTAATTTGATAATGAATATCTAAATTGCTTTTTTTCCTTATTTCCATAATGAAGAACAACCATTACTGAATGACACCTCATTAGAACTTCTCAGACAGAAGCAGTCCTGATCATAGGCAGTAATTTTTTTAAAAAAATTACAAAAATATAAGTGTAAGAAAAACAGCTGAAGTGATTATCTTTTTATACATTGTGATTCTCTACTTTAGATTATTGTGTAATTTAACAGCAAGATAAACTCTTCTTATATTAATGAAGTCACAGCTGTTCATGAAAAATACAGATAAATCCATGCCTTTATTATTGCAGGGATTAAAGCTTAAAATAACAAAGGTACGCCTTAGCACTGAATGTTGAGAGGTAAGACTTTGATAAAGTACAATTGTCCTGAAAACATTTATTGAAGTCAAGGACAGCAATTAGCCTTAAAATAAATATTGAAGGAAGAATTTAAAATTGACATTTTATTCATATTGGAGTGAATGGGAGATTGATTTAATAGGAAAATGACTAACAATACCACACAAATACCAGCATTCATATTTTAAACCATCTTTTATAATATATTTCACTCATAAAACAATTAGATTATAAATGTAAAAAAGCTAAATGATACAAAATTATAAAAACAAAATAAAAAATTAGATTGAAAATAAAAGCTTGGGATTTTCAGGAATCCAACTGTTGTGCAATCACTGAAAATCTGTCTCCCTTTGCAACTCACCTCTTCTACCTACACCCCCTCCCCCCAAAACACATATACACACTTGTATTTTTATATGCAGGAAACACATTATGGAAAAAGTCAAACAACATCTCCATGGCTATATATTATCCATACAGTCTATACATCAGTACACATTTAAGATTCTTCTCTGCTGACTTCATAGCTATGCTCCCAACATGGAAAAGGAGGGGCATGGAAAAGGAAGGGCGGCAGGGAGGAGATATGGTGTGGTCAGATATTTTCCATGCATCTAATTCAAGTCCCTGCTTGATGTAGAACATACAACAAAAGCATCAAGTATTAACCTCTATTTGGAGATCTCCCACCAAAAACCAGCATCCATTTCTTTTTTAAAAAAATGGCTTTACTATTGTAGGAAATTAGCACCCACCCCTTTCCTGGAAGAGTGAAATATTTTAGGAAATATGAAAAAGGCAGAATATTATATTTCCCTGGATGAGAAATATGAGAAGCATATTTTACAGACAAAGCAGCTCCCACCTTCCTGCCCCCCACCCTTTGTCAATGGGCCATTAAGGCCTGGGCCAGTCTATTCTACATAACAAAGATCTGCCTCCTTCAGGCAGAGCCATTGTAGGAATTGCCAAAGATAAGATTAGCCCTCTACACAATAGCAGCAGAAACTCACCACATGTGACCTAGGAAGCACATGTGACCATCAGCTAGCAAGGCCCCCACCCCCTGGGAGTCCGACAACCAATCAGGATACTCTTTTGGGGCCCCAAGAAACGCAGAGCCAGAGAGAGCATAAAAACCCAAGGATTTACTGTATCTGCCCCTTTTCTGTTCAGGAACTCAAGCCATGTGATCCTGTCCACCATTAAACCATCTTTCCAAGCAGTCTCCATGTTTCCAGTGTCTGTTTTCTCCAGAAGGGTATTTCTTCCAACACTATGAAAGGTCTTGTCCAATTAATCCTTAAACTTTTATGTGACAGTCATTCAGATATTTGAAGCATACAGTACTATCCTATTATAGTCCTTCCGTAAACAACTCCAGACTAAGAAATTCTTCAAGCTATTTTCATTGGATTTGTTTTATTACCTTTGATGCTTTCCTCTGAACATTTTGATCAATAATCTCGGCAGGCAAAATTATCCATAGTACTCCCAGTCTGCATCTAATCTATAATTAATGTTCCTTATTACAAGTGAGGATCAGAAGAAGGGAAGTATTTTGGGTTAGGGTAAACATTTAGAGAACTGATCTATGCTTACTCAGCGGAAGACTATGAGTAAACCTAACAACCTAGATACAGATTTCAAGGGAAACTATTTCGTGAACAATTGACCACACGTGTTTTAAGGAAGGCTACAATAAACTCTAAACGAAACACTGGGAAAATAAGTGTAAGACCTCGTATGGAAAAAGTTTGGTTCCTTCCTTCCCCTGACTCCGCCTGAGCGCCGATTCTCTTTCCCCATCCCTGGCGTGAACCAGGAAGCAAAACGCTTGTGTTTAACTCCAACGCAACGTGCCTCGGAGACCTTACCAACTTTCAGGTACGTGGACTTCAACTCCCAGAATGCCCCTCCGAGCCAGCCGGAAATTCTGGGAGTTGAAGTCCACATAGCTGAAAGCCGTCCAAGTTAAGAAACGCGGCTCCAACATTCCCTTTCTATCGTGACGCCGAGGAAGGTGGGAGAGAGAGAGAGAGAGAGAGAGAGAGAGAGAGAGAGAGAGAGAGATGGGTTGCGCTGCGCTTGCGCATTGCACGATTTCCTGAGTGGTTGGCGACCGCGGCCATTTTGTGGACCCTTTGGTTCAACGCCCCCCCTTCCCCCCCTCAGCGTTCTATTGACTCCTACCTTGGGGGCTGCCGAGGCCTAAGAAAAAGCGAGAGGCCTGGAGCGGCTCGGTTGTTTTTGTGTTTTGTTTTAATCGTGTCTTGGGGTCTCCCTACGCTTCCCCCCCCTCCGGTGCAGCATCCTGGCTCTGCCTGGGAGCAGCTTTCCTGTAGCATGATGGAAGACGACGGACAGCCCAAGACCCTGTGAGTGGGACGGGGAATGGGTTGGCCGCTCGGTAGGTGGGTCGAGAAGCGATGACAGGAGGGGGATCTGCAGGGAGGATTCTCTGAAGGAGCGTTTGGAGGGAGAGAGGGGTGAAGAAAGCGGGACCCAGGGTATGGAGGGGAATCGCGGCACGAGAAGGAAATACATACCTCGCCTCAGTTTACAGGAAAAGCACAGTTGATAGAGGAGTTGGAGGTTCCCCACAAAATGTCATCAGGGCGGGTGATGAATTGTGCAGGACATAAACCCAGAGTAGACTTGGAGGGTGGGGTTATCTTGGTAACGGGGAAGGTTTGTGGAAAGTTTTTTATTTTTATTTTTTAATGAAATGCGTAGGTCAGTAGCTTAGTATTATTCAAATTGCACCGGCCATTTGATAAATGTTGGCGTGTCTGAAACCTAGAAAGCCTTTTCTGTGGGATGGTTACCAGGAGGACCATTGCCTTTTGCCAATTGGCAGGGCTTGTGGCATAGATGTGGCATTCCCTCCCGCAGTAGAAAAGTTTTGGAAAGTAACCTTGAGGGACCTCCATAAGGTAGGAAATACAGTTAAAGAAAGCTGGGAAACACCAGAGGAAAATTGATGTATGTTTGAGTAGGTATGTAACTTAAAGATTTATAAGGCTGCTTAACTCAGACAGTGTGACTCTGGGCAGTGTCACGTACAACAAAACACATCGTCATCGTACAACCAACACCTAGTATATAAATACACAATCTAAAAATGTGAAATATGACAACCAAGCACCACAGACCATAATAAACCTTAGAGGGGAGCTCCCACTCAAATGACCCTAAATGCCTGAGGAAGAGCCAGGTCTTAAGAGCTTTCCTAAAGACAAGGAGAGTCGGAGGCCTGGCCTCTACAGGTAGTCCTCAACATATGACCATAAAGGAACCCAAAATTTATATTGCTAAGTGAGACATTTGTTAAGTTTTACAAGCTTTCCTTCCACAGTTGTTAAGTGAATCACTGCAAGTTGTTAAGTTAGTTACATGTTTTTTAAGTGAATCTGGCTTCCCCATTGACTTTGCTTGTTGAAAGGCCACAAAAGGTAATCACGAGCTCGGATCTGTGCAACTGTCATAAATGTAAGTCACTTGCCCAGTGTCTGAATTTTGATCACATGACCTTGAGTATACTGCACCAGTCGTAAGTCACTTTGAATGCTTTGAATGGTCATTAAACAAACTGTCGTAAGTTGAGGACTACCTGAATTGTGGGGGGTGGATCATTCCAGAGGTCAGGGGCAGCTAGAGAAAAAGTATGCTTTAGGTCCCATAAAGTGACAGTTAAAAGAAGAAATCTGGAGCATTCCCTCCCTGTGGGAACATGTGGGAGAGGGAGAGGGAGAAGGTAATCCTTCAAGTAATGTTAGTAAGATATAATATTTAATAATGACATATTAAGAAATTGCAAGGTTTGGAACTCAGAAAGTTTGAAGAATATAGCAAGTAAAAGGAATATAACTTAGAGGTTGATTGCAAAACAAACCACTTTGCAATTGAAAATTGGACGGTCTTAGTTGAAGGAGGTTATGCTCAAAAAAAATATTAGTATGCAAAAAGCATTCCAGAAGTCAGAACAGTACAACATGATAGTAGTGATGCTTTATCACAAGAAAAAAAAATCAAAATCCTAAGGGGCCATTTTGTAAGGCCAATTGAAGATTTACAAAATAATGAAAGCTTTTGCATTTTATTGGCTTAGATAGGAAGAACTAGGAAAAAGAGGGAAGTATGTAATTGATTTTGAAGTCATTTTTGTTCTGAGTTACATGCTCAGACGAAGCAGTGATCAGCCTCCAGACAAAGTCAGATGCAGAAAAGCATTAGGTTAAGCTTGGGGAGAAATGTATAAAAATTTGTCAGTTTGCTGTTTAAGAAAGCATACTTTAGCTGTTAAACTTAGAATTGTTTTACATTTTATGTGACCTACAGATTCTTAGCTGATGAGAGACAGAGAACCTAGCTTGATAATATTATTAACAAAACTGATAAAAATTTATCTGTTACCAAGTTTGTGTTGTTGAAAATGAGTAAAGAGCACATTTTAGTGGAGAAAAAATAGTGAAGATGTTAATTTAAGGGTTCTTGAGAGTAAAGAGTAAAAAGAAAAAAAAGTGCAGAGAAAAAAGAAAAAATATATTAAAGAAAAGAGATAATTATAGGAAATAACTTCCTCCTCATCATGACAAGAACAAAAAATTTCAGTAACTTATCACCTTGGAGATTACCTTGCTACAAAAGATCTCTTCTTCCCATAATCTCATCTCTTATCTATAGACTAATTTTAAAGTCTTTTCATTCAGCCCTAATCAGCAAAAGTCACCTAAGGGTTACCAGAAACAACATAGTTTAACCTTGATCGGATAAACTAGCTTCATATTTTCCCTTTGCTTTTAATAATCTTGATATCCCTTTAAATAATATCCTATAACTTAATTTTTTTCCATTTATTCTTTGTCTCTTCTCAGAAATTACTTCAAAACTTTAACATGTAAATCCAAAATAGGAAAGTTATCCAACTTGCTCTTCTGGTTTGTTTTTTGTACATCACTTTTAATTGTTAAGACATTAGCTGGTTTCATTTCTATAGCCAAGGTAACATGCAACATTAACTCAAATATCAGTTTCAGATGTTTTATTCTGTTAACGATTCAAAATGCAGCTATTCCACATAGAAAAAGCATTTTGCATATTCCATTCTGTTTCAGCTGCTGTAAATGTCTTGTTTCTTAGATTTGGGATATTTTCAGTTGTTCTAGTGTCAGAGTCAGTATAGGAGGAGGATTAATGGTATTCCTATTGCTGCAGAGGGAAGGATATGGGGGAGGGATTTGGAGTAAAGCAGTAGGCATTTAAGGAGCTAATGTCACAGTGAGCCATTTTGGATGTAACTACCAATAGAAAAAGACTAACTGGAATCTTGAAAGCAAATTGGACTCCTCAGCTGATACTTGATGCTTCTGCAGGTGATGACTGCTGATAAGTAATTGGTTGTCTGCTGGTATCTGAGATAACCTCCACAGCTTATTCCAGTTCAGTTTCAAATTTGATTCACTAGTAGTCTGTTGTTGATTTTAGTTAGAAACAGAAAGGCATCCCCCCCAGTCCCCAGTCCTTGCTTTTCAAAACAGACCTCTTTTAAATTAAAAAGAACTTAATTAATATTCCAGAGCAGATTATATAGTACCCCCCATTACTGCTGCTTGGACATTGAAATGGTGCAACAACTTTTCTCTCTTTTAAATAATAGTCTGCTTCCCCGATAGACTTTCTCAACCTGTAACTAGGGGATGCCAGATTTCCCCAACCTGTAACTAGAGGATGTCTTTTTATTTCAATCTCCATACCTTTGGCAGAAAGTCATCTACTGCCCAGAAATGGCCAGTGTCTATAAAATATTAAGAAACTTGGGTTACATTCAATGCATTCATATGTTGGAGAAGTCATAATGCAACTAGTCCATGGCTCAGTTCCTGAGAGGCTACACATGGGCTTATTTAGTCTCTATGCACTTGCATTTCAGTAGGATTCATCCATTAGTCTTCCAATGGCTTCCCACCCATCCTCAATCCAACTGACTCAACCTATTTTATGCATGGCCAGTTATAATGTTCCTGGATCCAGTGTCTGACGCAGCTGGGTCAAATGGTGTACTCTCTGAAAAGCTTCTGGACTCATCACACATATAGCATGGAGGTGATATTATGGCCAGCAAGCTATATAGAAGAAAAAGACTATATTCATAATGCCATTACCTGAATGATAATTACTAACTTTTTTGTAGGAAAGTTGGATTTTGTGTTGATGTGTTAATGTGTGTGGAGTTCATAAATAAATTTAAATAAAAATAGATGGAATGCCAGAGGTGTGTGCTTATCAATATACTTTCACCACTTTGCTTAAGTTCATAAACAAGTGATGTAACTACAAAAAGTACACATTGCTTTGATCTGCTGTTTAAGGGTATGTACTCAATGCAGTGTATATGCATTTGACTCCTGATGGTGATGTGATTCAGGTTATTTGTTTAGAATGTTTTCATCTTCAAAATCATTCTAAAAACTTCACTGTCAACAAAAACATGTAGAAAGTACACATACCTAAATAAATTCAATAGGTCAGTGTTTTTTACCAACAAATTCTATGCTGATGGCATACTTTCGTTGTTGGTACTTTTATATTTTTTGATTGAATGCATTTGAAAAGCAAAGGCTATCTGCTAAATTGGAAAGTAGAGTTTTTGCATTAGTGTTACGGTATCATTCATACTCATTGTGCTGCATTGCATTATCTTGTGTCTTTTTATGGAGAGTTCAGAGTGCATTTTAGTATGCAAAAAAAAATTAGCCAGTTAGCTTGCTAAGCTTAGATGAACATGCCTGCATTAACAGCATACAGTCCATGCTATTAATGCAATTTTGTTGCAAAAGTATTTTTGAATTTATAGATTTTGACCTATTTGCTTTAGATTTTTTTAACCACTTCAAGCATAAAAGAGTGCTGAAAAGAGTGCATGACCCATGAGTAATCTTTTATTGTATTGAATGTTGTAAATGTAATGCACTACAATGTATTTATAGAATGTATACATTATAGACTTATTTATAGAATGTAAATGCTATATGCTGGATATTTTGTGCTTCCCAAAGTGAAGCCCCAAGGAAAAAATGATAAAGCTTTTTTAGAAACAGTCCATGTTCCTGCCAGATTTAGCTTTGGTATAACAATAGAAATTTGGAAGGGGAAGTATTTAAACCATTTTAAAAAATAATCTTTAATTGATTGGCGTTAATTTAGTACTTTTATGCTAAGGTGTCCATCTGTCCTGGATGAGTTAATTAATTGAAAGGTTATATGTTATGTGAGAGATCAAAAACACAGAGCCATCCTCCTTATGCTCCTTTCAGTTAAAATACTAATATCCCTCTGGCAAATGCTGCTCTAGATTTCAAGGAAGGTTATGCCATATTTGGGCTAAAATGTAGATGCTCACTAGTTGATAACAACAATTAAAGTAACCAGATAAGGCTGAATAAATATTCATTACAGCTGTTTGATTGTGGTAATGCATATGAACCACACATTTCAAATCCTTATGATAGCTACAAGGCTGTGCACGTACATGTATGTATATACAGCCAGAGAGCAGTACACAAAATAACTTCAAGAGCTTGGAAAAAGGTATGGCTGCTTACCTCTAGTAAGATTAGTACCTCTAATCTTCCATCTATTTATTACTTTTATAATATGTATCCCTTTATTTCTACTTCTAACTTTTAATCATTATATTAAAGAAAGAAGGGAAGAAAAAACCAAGAAGTAATATTTCCTTTCTATCCATCATCTCTTGCCTATTTTAATATTTCAATTCTTATTTGTTTTTTGGCATACCTCCCATACTCTTCTCTTGGATCTTTGTCTCTATCTACCTCTGCATTTTTATTGTTTAGTATTAAGTATTCCTGCCATCTCTTATCTTCTTATGCTGCCAAGGCTCCAGGGTATCTGCCCAAACCCCTATCTTTTTTTCAATGTATCTTCCCATTCCATTTTTAAATCTCTTAAAATACTTCCTGCCTGATTTGTTTCATTAATCATTATGGTCTTTATTATCTTCTCTCCTTGTTTTGCTTGTTGATTTACCTGTTCTGTATTTTCCTTAATTCTTTCCATTGTCTCCCCCCTCCCCTGGGCATCTTGGTCTTTATTCATTGTACCTTGTAGAATATTTTCTATTTTCCCACCTATGCTTTGCATTAAATTGTTTATCTCCATAAAGTTCTTTGTCATAGAGTCCTTAATGCTTTTGAACATCAACAATATTTCTTTTGAACTTCCACTCATTTCCCCCATATGGATCATCTTGTCTTATTTTAATAAAGTCCACTTTTACTCAAAAGTCAACAATCATATGTTCGGACCCAGGGTGGATAAAAATCAATGATTTTTTAAAAAAAATAAAAAAAAATCAGATTTTTTTATTTAAATCGGATTTTTTTGATTTAAACCGGATTTTTTTGATTTAAATCGGATTTATTTTAATAAAAAAACTTTTGGGGTAAAAATCTATTGTAAGATAGTTTTCTATTTAAGATACATAAATAATTTAGTTTATTCAGCATGAAATGGAGCTTGGTTATGTAGCATGAGGCTGTATATTCTGCAACGCTGGGACTATCGGTGAGTCAACAGTGGGTCAAAGGAGTAGGAGAGATGACAGTTGCTCTTTAAAAATTATGATTTAAATCGAGTTGATTTAAATCAAGCCTTTTTACTAGTGATTTAAATCATGATTTAAATCAACTCGATTTAAATCAAATCCACCCTGTTCAGACCTAATGTTGCTCCTCAAAGAATACTATAGTCGCAGTTCTTTTATATCCCAGGGTTATTCAATCAATTCAGGTAGTTCAGGAAACTCTCCAAATATCTCATTATGTCCCCTCTATATGTTTAATAGCATTCAAAAATTGCTTTACTTAGATATCTTCCTTGTTCTCACCGTTGAACCTCCCATAGTCATAAGGTAGATAGGTATAGAGCAGTAAATATCACCACAGTTCTCCAAATAAATGTTTATTTTTTTAATAAATAAATTTCCCATGGTGGTAGTGTATGGTATATTTTTCTTTGTAAGTAAATGGTGCTCTCAGCTTAGGTTTCAGCGTGGTCTCAGTTCTAACAGCTATTAAATACAATTTAAATTCGATTTATAAGAGCAAAGTCAATTATTAAAGTAGATGAATCTAGCATTATGAAGTGCCTTTCCAAAATAATGCCTCTCCAACTTAGCCATCCAATTTTCCGTGCTTTGAAATTTTTAACTTTTTCTCTCTTAGTTCTTTTCTTTCAGGTCTGTAGTTTTTCTCTATGTGATTCTTCGCCGCTTTAATAGATAGTTAAGAGTCTCTTTCGAATTTTTCCCCTCTTTTCTTTTTAAGGTTAAGTTTTGAATAAAAAAGGAATAATCTTACCCAGTTCCATTCACTGTTCATTTACACCGCTCCTGCACTTTCTTTGTTGCCTTGGTTATCCCAGCTTCATGGCAGCTATTTTTGGCTGTCTCTTTTCTTCGTCGTGAAGGAGAGGGAAACAAAATCCTGGAACTAGCGGGAGAGATTGCGACTCTTCACGACCTGCAGAGTGCCCCTCTTTTCTTCAGCACCCCTCCAGGGTGGCTTTAGCTCCTTTCAGAGCCTTCTAACATGGAGAACTTGGCTTGGGAGCCCGGAGACCCCTTCTCACGTCCAATATCGCTGCAATGTCAGCCGGAAGTTTTCCAGGAAAGGATCATTTTTAATGGTGCATCTGGAAAGTATTTCCAAACAGTGATGGGGCCAGAATTTAATAATTATCCCCTTCTATGTCATTAAAATTTGACAAATGGAATAAACTTTTATATAAGGGTTGTATGGCATACCGCTTAAGGCAGGGGTCCTCAAACTTTTTAAACAGGGCCAATTCATGGTCCCTCAGACTGTTGGGGGGCTGGACCGGCTGGGTGGGCATGGGTAGGTGGCCATGTGACTGGATGGGTATGGCTTTCCTCCTTCCCCTCCTCCTCTTGTGACCCCCTGGCTGGCTGCGGCGGGAGGGTACACATGAGAGGAGGGAGAGGAGGAGGGAAGCCTCTGTTGCTCATTCCTCAGCAAGCCCGGATTTCCGAAAGGAATAAAGAAAACCTTCTAAAATCTTGCCAAGAAAATTGCAAGGACTTGTCCAGGCAAGTTGCAGTAGCCAACATTGACCCAAAGGCACGCAGACAAAAGAAACCTTTATGGAGATTTTGAGACTGTATCCAAGACACACAGATTGACACATTGGGCATTCTTGTTTTATATCTTAATTTGTTAACTGCAGTGGCAGTTTTGCAGTGGCAGTATTTAGTGTTTTGGTAAATTGTAATGAAAAACTTCAGAATTAAAATGTTTTTGATTAACAAACTGTTTGTAATGTATAAGTATTATGGCATGTTTATAAAATGTATTTTTAATACCTGCAGAATATCTTGGTAAGACATAAATGAATGACATTAATATTACCTTTTCTTTTCTTTTCTATATCTAGCTATGTAGGAAATCTTTCCAGAGATGTGACCGAAGTCCTTATACTTCAATTATTCAGCCAAATTGGACCTTGCAAAAGCTGTAAAATGATAACAGAGGTAATATATTCTCACAATCTAATTTATATGAAATACCTTAGCATTTCACATAATGACAGTTTAAATGTTTAATTAAGGAGGACTCCTATGCAAGCATTGACTAGCATTATAGCCTTAGTTAATTGATTTAACTGACAAATTTTGATTAGAAAAAGGTACTTGTATATCTTAAAATATATGCTTATTGACTCTTCTCAGCCCCTCAGAAAGATTGCTTCGGTCTCTAGTAATATATATGTTTAGTTTAACTACAAGTATACTCTTTTGAATGAAGACTGAAAGAAATATTCTCTACAAAATAATTTGGGCTGTATATTTTATTTAAAGATTACTTCGATTGCAACATTTTCTTTGTAACAGAAAAATGCTAAAGAATCTAAGCAATTTCTTATTAGGACTCCTATGAATATTAGTCATTACATAGAAAAGTAGTTGGGTTGCAACTATGATTTTTATGTATTTTTATTTGAATAATTTATATTCCGTTAATACTTTAAGATGAACATCAGAATAAAACATGTTTTATTAGGATTTAGCCTTGCTTTTTTACAGTCATGGATGACCAAAATATTTCCTTTTAGAAAGGATAGAACTTCAGAAACAGAGAACCAATATTGTGTATTGGATTATTGAAATTGACCTGACTGTTGGATTCATTTAGTGATTTTCTACAAGTTATATCTTTCATTATTAAAAAATAAAACTATCAAATATCTACATAAATGATAGAAATTAGTATTTTCAATATGGAAGATTTACATCTACCTTTTTTTCTTTCCATTTTCATTAAATAGAGATTTTGTAGTAATATATGACTGTTTGAAATTTGGTTCTTTTTAGGGCTATAAAGCCTGGAAGAATATTCCTCCTTTTTGATTTTAATAGCTCCAGGGAAGGGATCTATTGCAAGTACCAGAACCTTGTTTAATCCTGAAGGTCTATTTCTAAATGGGTTGAAATGGATTGAAATTAAACAGATACTGTCCAATACTGGAATTTGCAATTTTAAAAATAATCATTTTGACCAAACTTCACTAGTTTATAGCCATTGGCTGGTTCTCATATCAACTGAAATCATAATGTTCATTTTTAGCTAAGTGTGATGTCTTAACTTTTATCACAGTTGTCTCAGTATTGATAACGATCTGTTTTGTGTACACGTATATCAAAGGAAATATATTCCTGATCTTAATTCCAAATTCATATTCTGATTTTTTTTAATGGCAGTTTCAAGGGACTTCTTATATACAGTATTATCAATAAAACAAAATGGCACAATAGATAGTTCATTAGAAATTTAGATCAGAATACTTTTGTTGGTACATGAATTGTGTTGTTTCCCAGATTAGTGAAAATTGTTATGTGTAACATTTCTCTGGAGGTTGGGTATATGGATTGTAACATTGTTTTTTGTGTTTTAAATATTAAATATTAAATATTTGTGTTTTAAATATTAAAGATTTTAAATATTAAGGATTTCTTTCTTTCTTAGCAACCACCCATAGGTAACTGGTAACATTTATTTTGCATTTTATTATTTATATATTAAATGTAATATATCTACATATATAACCTGATTCATTAAAATATGAAGCTAAAAATCAAATAATTTTAAATTATTTACTGCATTTTGCTGTAATTTTCTAACCTACATTCTTGCTTTTAATGCTTGTGAAATCTGAAACGATCACATACATCCTCCCAAATCTGGGCTTTGAAATTGGTAAGTATTTGGAGCTGAACATGTTTGCAAAGGAAATAGCTCCAGTTATCAATAAGCCCCTTTTTCCTTCAAAACTTACATAAAAATTTACAGCAAGGAATGAACCATTTTAGAAGCACAACATAGTAGATGTAATCTTATCCCAAGTGTGTTCTGGATCCAGTTCAATAGAAGCTGGCAGCATTAGTTTTGACAAGTTCAGAGGCTAATTTTGTTGATAATTAATTCCAGTTAGGACCACGAGCTGCCTTTAAAACTTCTTGATTCTAAGTGTGTAATCCATCATGTCATCTAAACAGTGTGACAAATTTTCAAGAAAGGCTGTACTGAATTGAACCTGCACTTTCATACATGATGACCTCTAGATGTATTTTTGTGGATGCTATAATTTGAGATGTTCTTTTGACAGAATAGACAACAATTCTTACAGCTACTTTGTAAGCACTTATGGTAATATTTTCTTTTCTAGCTTTAAGTAATATATTTTCCTGGATTTTCTTCTCAGCAACCCGATAGCAGAAGAGTCAACTCTTCTGTTGGATTTTCTGTTTTGCAGCATACAAGCAATGACCCTTATTGCTTTGTGGAATTTTATGAACACAGGGATGCAGCTGCTGCATTAGCTGCTATGAATGGGAGAAAAATTTTGGGAAAGGTACGTTGCAAAAGAAAAAAAGAATGGCATGTAGCAAATTAAGTAAATAGGTTATGATTCATGGCAAGGATTTTGTTGGCATGATCCTGTACATCCTCTTCATTGACATAAGAATTATGTCTGAATTATTATTATTACTGATATTTTTTTTCATTATTTTTAGGAAGTAAAAGTTAACTGGGCAACAACACCAAGTAGCCAAAAAAAAGATACTTCAAGTAAGTAAGTGTTCTGAAGCAACACTACCTAAGCCATGTATTCAGTTGGATTGTATTAATTGCTTTACTTAAAGAAAGTATAAGAAAGCTAAACTTTTTGCATATAGCAGCAATGCATTTCTATTTTTTTCCTCCAGATCATTTTCATGTGTTCGTGGGAGATTTAAGTCCAGAAATAACAACAGAAGATATTAAGTCAGCATTTGCTCCTTTTGGTAAAATATCGTAAGTACTATACTTTTTGCCTTAAATCATTAATACAAACAGAATTAAAACGCTAGATTGTTCTTCTCTTAAGTCACTGTCGTTTATTAGGCATAGAATTATTTACATAATGGCATGTGAATGGTGTAGAATTATCTTGTCCATTTATTGTTTTATATTATTCCACACAAGTATGAACATGGTTTCTGCCTCAGTTCTGTTTAAAGTTGTGTGGTTTTCACACTTGGCAAATCCAAATGGGTTTTTATGGGCTGGGGTGTATTGTGGGGAAATGAAAGCAAACCTGTTAATTCTTGTGGCTTATAGAGCATTGTCTGATAGAAGCTGGAGGTTTCTGATAATTATAGACAGTAGGTAATGTTGGACTCTGTGTAAGTCATAGCCAGTTGTAAAACTTCATTTCCTGCATTTTTGAAATGTAGCACTACATTTAGGATTTTTAAATTTGAAAATTAAAATTCATATCTTTTGATAAACCTTTAAGTAAAGAAGTTTTGTTTTAAGGATATGTTAATCATGCCAGTCAAAAGTATATCTCTGTTGACAGTAGAACTTTGGGACTAAATTTCCAAGTATCTATAGCTGTATAAATGAACATTTTAATCTTTGCAAGTGTTCCTTCAAGTGCTATAGTATGTGTGTTTGTTTTATTATTTAATCTAATTTCTTGAAAAACTTTCTCCTATTGTTTTCTTTGTCTTTTTTACAACATCAGAACAAAACCTGAACATCTTGTGTTACTTTACAGGAATGTATTTCTGCTATAAAGCATATTTTCTCTATGTTTTCTCATATTTTCAAATGCAACAAAATCTTATTTTGTCTGTTTGATTTACTTTGCTTTTTATCTCAGTGTGGTAAGTACTGGTACTGTTTGCAAGCCAATATTAAAAGATTTAATACAGGTTGCTATTTCTCAATTTTGATTTATACCTGAGACCTGCAGTTTTTCTAAAGTCCAAGTCACAATTAAAAGTAATAGCATTCTGATTATTTTGCAGAATTGCTCATAAGAATGGACAGGATCTTGAAGCTAACTGCAAGGAACTGTGCACACTGGAACTCAGTTGTAGATTTTTTTCTCATTTCTATTTATTCTTATTATACATTATTTATATATACATATCTTAGTATTTACATTTTAACATTCTATATTCAGTGCAGTTCTATATTTCCAATCATTTTAACTTACTCACTAAAAATTATGTGTAAAATTTGTTGTCTTCATATTGGTGAACTTAGCATTGTTGTTAGTTATATTCGCCTTTCTTAAATTTCTGAAAATGTCAATTTTTCAAAATTTACAGCTGCCCAAACTCCAAAATGATGGTAGAGAATTGACCAAGAAAAATAAAGAAATCTGTTAACAGGCCATGTATGCCTTTTAATTCCTATTTTTTTCCTCTTTTTCAATTTTTTAATATTTCATATTTTATATCACTAGGCAGAGGGCATTTATTTAGAAAATGCATGGTAAACATAGTTAGAAATGTTACAGTAATTTATAGTTCAGTAAACCTTAGAAGACCCTAGTCAATAGATAATTAGAAAAGGAAATTCTGTTCCTTTTAAAATTTCAAATTTGAACGATTTAGTTGTAGAAAGTGCAGGATATATTGATAGGTTGCATGTTTATTACATGTTATTTTATATTTTTGTCCTACTGCTTTTTTCTAACAGGTAAAGAAGTATTAGGCAGCATTAGGAATGGTTATAGTTAGGAGTTACTGAGTTTATAATAGGGAAAACTATGCTCACAATACAGTGTGTGTGGTTCCTTTTAGTTTTTATTTTGAATATCTATAATATTTCCTCATATAACTGTGCTTCTCTTCCCAGGGATGCACGGGTAGTTAAAGATATGACAACAGGGAAATCAAAAGGATATGGTTTTGTATCATTTTATAATAAATTGGTGAGTACATTGAACAATACAAATCATTGCTTCATGCTTTGTGAGTTTAATTTATAAAGGATGCAGTACAAGCAGGCAGACATTTGTAGGATGCTAGTTCATAGCCCACTTTTATAACCCGTTGATTATGTGAAAGGCAGAACTTTTTAAAGCTATAAGTATGTGGTTGAGTAATGTTATATCAATCTTTTAGACAAGAGATAAAAATATGCCTATTTTTAACTTTACTAGTAATAGAGTAAAGATATCTTTTGCAGGACAGTTACTTCTTTTTTTTTTTTTTATTGAAAAAGTTTTAAAACAAACACAATTTCCCCACAACCCTCCCTCCCAACCCCCCTCCCCCTCCCCGACTTCCCAGAGCAGAACACAAGGTATTTCTATTGACCTTTAACAATAAACTAAATTACATAACCAATCATCAAACTAACACCCCCTAAAAAAAAAATTCTTAACCCCCCATATATAAAATCTTATTTCTTAAACATAATACTTCTAATATCACTTATATAGCTCTTATACAAATAAAAGAAATCATTCATAAGCTATTTGATATTTTTTGGTCTGATACTTATTTTGTATATAATCAATCCATCTTCTCCAGTCCTGTATATACCTTTCTTGTGTGTGATCCTTCAGATATGCTGAAATTTTAGCCATTTCAGCTAAATTAGTTACTTTCAATATCCAATCATCAATAGTAGGCAAAAAGTCCTTCTTCCAGTGTTGTGCTACCAACAATCTTGCTGCTGTTATCAAGTTCAAAATCAATTTAGTCTCTGCAACTGTACAGTCCGTAGTTATACCCATTAAGAACAACTGTGGAGTAAATTTCAGTCTCTTTTTAAAAATATTCTGCATCACCCACCAAATCTTTATCCAAAATGCTTTGATTTTTCTACAAGTCCACCATATATGATAATAAGTTGCATCATCACAGTCACATCTCCAACATTTAGCTTGCACATTAGGATATATACATGATAATTTTTTGGGATCTAAGTGCCATCTATAGAACATTTTATAAAAATTTTCTCTTAAATTTTGTGCTTGTGTAAGCAGGACAGTTACTTCTTATGGAAATAAGGAGAGCTGTAGTGGGATCTACATGGTATATTGTCAATCTCTACCTAAAAGTGTCTTAAATGTATTGAGTTCTCCAAATGTGAGATGGAATATTTGTGGCCTTCCAGATGTTGAACTAAAATTTTCAGCAGCCCAACCAATATGGCCAATAGTAAGAACTATTGGAAACTCAAATTCAGCAGCATCTGGAAGCCACAGGGTCTATCTTCTTCATTCAGTGTATTAATTCCCTTACATTAATTTTTTGGAAAAGCTATTAGTACCTAAATTGGTCAATTTTATATTTTCTGAGCAAAAGACAAAGCACAAAATAGAATGTATGTTTTAATTCTCTTATTTCAAATTTATGATTAATTTTTGTCTCTGTGGTTTTTTAAAAAAAATTAGGATGCAGAAAATGCAATTGTGCATATGGGAGGCCAGTGGTTAGGAGGTCGTCAGATCAGAACTAACTGGGCAACACGAAAGCCACCTGCTCCTAAAACTGTACAAGAAAGTAAGTGAATTTCGGCAATAATGAAATTATATTTTTAATTATATTAACAGAGTGATTTCTGATAGATTACCTCTGTCTATATAAATATCTGACAGCAATACTGAATATGGATATTTAATATTTTGCATCTCTTCTTGATATTACAAATGTATGTACAGTACCATAAATAGTTTTGGTAATATTTGCTTTTGTGCATATATTGTTTCATTGTTTATATGCTTTTCCCTTTTGTTATTGTGAGTTTGGACAGATAACCCGAAATTAAAACTAGGAAACAATTAAAAAATTGCAATCATTGTCAATTAATGTATCATGTGGTAGAAATCCAAACATATTTTCACTTGCAATCAATAAGAAACAAAAAATAAACAATCCATAGGACTCACTCCAGCCTAAACACCTGAGGAACAACCAGGTGCTTCCCTTAGCTCTATGCTTTACAAAAGGCCATCTAGATATCTGTATGTTGGTGGAGAATGTGTGTGGATGCTCTTGCACAGGTCTTATGCTAGGACAGAAGATATCCACAAAATGGCAATACAATTAAAAGGACTCCAAGAATGCCCACACCTTGTTGATTTTGGCAGGCACTGAGAAACAAAAACAAGTGGTCCAATCCATCTATGTAATAACAGCATCTTGAATTGCAACCAGAAGTTAGCATGAGTAGATCCTCCTAAATCAGCAGTGGTCAAAATTGGTTCACAAGATAAACCTATGCAAAGACTAATCCAGTCTTTGTTCCTTAAGTAGGAGTTACTATCCATGAGGATCTCTGAGTTGCACTCCAACTATGGGGAATGCAACCCCATTCAGAGTTAAAGATGAAAAGTATCCTGATCTGACAGGCTTCAAAATTTCAGCCATTCTTTTTTGCCAGGGTTAAGCCAATCCAGGATCCCCCACCAACCTTCAAACACCAAGAGATAACCTTGATATTATCACTTGGTTAATGTTGGACAAATTGGTTATTATAAGCATACTAATGATACTTACTATGTGTTGATGGATGACTTCATCCAGCAGCTTCATGTATATGTCAGATAGGAGCAAGAAGTATCGCACAAAATAGAAATATTGGTTGATCTCTCTGCCACTAATTGGAACCAGTTCTGGAGAAAGGGAACCACACCTTCTACTCTCAATCCTGGGACTGTTCAGAAATGTACTGAGAGATCAAGGAAGGCCAGAATCAATGTACTGTCTCCAACCTAGGATTGCCAAACTCACCGACAGATGTGTTTGGTGCTATGTGATTGCTATAACCAGATCTGAACCCCCAGCTAAAAAGGTCCAAATAATCCATTTCTTCCAGAGCTCTGAACCACAAACTGGTCATCTTTTCAGTGACCTTCCCTAAAGAAGGAAAGATGGAGGCTGTATAAAAAAAATTATCCAGTTCCATTGGGTCTAGTGGTAGCTTCTTGAGAGGATGAACACTTTCTTTCACAATAGGTGTAAACCAGTGGTTCCTAACCTTTTTTTGGGCATGCCCCACCTAAGCATCTCTAAAATCCTGACACACAACCTCCCATGACAGATAAATCTTACTTTACTCAAAAAGTGAACTCCACTCACACGGAGGAAGCCTAAAAGTCCATTAACTTGGCTTAAACATTAAAAATCAAATTGCCCCCCGTGGGGTGTGGGCCGCATGTTGGGAACCACTGGTGTAAACCATTCTTGCATTAACTACTGCTTGGACTCAACTGCCTCACTTTCTGGAGGCCTGGACCAAGTAAATGAGTTATGAATCAGAAATACAGATGGACTCATCTTATAGCTTTGAGGACCCAGGCCATTTCATCAGGATTAAGAGATTCAAACTACTCTCAAATAACTAGGCAAGACCATACTCAAGCAGCTCCATAGACCTCTATAGCTAGAGGCCAAGCAAAACCAAGCAAACAACCAATCTGGCAGATGCCTAGAATAGTTTTCATAGTGATCCTGCAAATATTCTTATTGTTCTTCCTTAACAAAGAGAAACTGGCTTACCTTAAATACAGCTGTCAGTCAGCCCTTCATCTACATGATAAGGGCACTTCCCTGCCCAATATTTTGCCACTGTTATTGCTATGAGATTATGCTTAAGAAAGGTTCTTGCTCAGCAAAATTTTGATTTTGTTCCTTATGTCATCTTTAAACATTTTCAGTGTTTCGTTAATAAATATATTAAAGATGATATTACTTATGAAAATTGAATGAACTACCAAATCATGATTTGATGACTTGAAAAGTGTTGAATTTAGGGCCTTTCTAATTTACAAATATGGTAGGTTGCAATATTGTGACATATTGTATGTTCATTAATGGAAATAACAGAAAAAAGTTGTATCTTGCAGACAACACAAAACAATTGAGATTTGAGGATGTAGTAAATCAGTCAAGCCCCAAAAACTGTACTGTCTATTGTGGAGGAATTGCCTCTGGATTAACAGGTGAGAGTCACATTGATCTTTACAAAATTTTTAATGACCTACTGAATACTCACATGACTAACACAAATGTTAATGTTTTTAGATCAGTTGATGAGACAGACATTCTCCCCTTTTGGGCAAATTGTGGAAACCAGAGCTTTTCCAGTTAAAGGCTATTCTTTTGTAAGGTAGGAGAATTATCATTATTTGCTTTGAATTTAAGATAGTACCATGTTGGCAACAAGCAAACATATAACTATATTTTAGCTATTACATCTGAATTACTTTCATTGTATTTTTATAATGTAGTTCTTGATTTATGACCATAAAGACCCATGGTGGTGCAGTGGTTAGAATGCAGTACTGCAGGCTACTTCTGCTGACTGCCAGCTGACTGCAGTTCAGCAGTTCGATTCTCACTGGCCTTCCATCTTTCCGAGGTCAGTAAAATGAGGATCCAGATTGTTGGCAGTATGCTGAGTCTGTAAACCACTTAGAGAGGGCTGTGAAGCACTGTGAAGCGATATATAAGTCTAACTGCTATTGCTATTGCTGTAATAGGCACCAGAATGTTGGTTGCTGAGTGAAGTAGACATTTAAGGTGTCATGTGACCACCTCACTCAACTACCGCAATTCCAGGTCCTCTGGTGGCAGTGGTTAAGTAACCTCACGGGTTGTTAAACAGGGATAATCCAAGATAATGAGCATGGGTTAATTAGATAGGGAAGGCTTCACTTGATTTGGAGAATGACACTTCTGAATATCACCATGAGTATGGAGCCTGCTTGGACAGTGGCACGAGGAGACCTCAGTAGGAGAGTGACACCTTCAGTACTGGAGAAAAACAAAAGGTGTAAGTGGGATCCTTGCATGCGTTAGTGGAGTAGAGAACAGGCTGAAGCCCCCTGGGCTTAGTTATCAAAGGAGCAGGCTAGGACTCCTGGGCCTGGTTAGCCAGGGACCAGATGGAGATCCTACAAGCCATGGCAGTTTGAAATGGGGGGAGACACAGGCAGACAAGGGCATTTGCAGCACTCCTGTGGTCATAAATGTGCATTTTTCAGCATGTCACCATAAGGGTATTGCAACAGCCATAGCTTTGGGCATATGTTGCAAATCCCTTTGTTCGGGACTGTTGTCATTTCGAACAAAGTCAATGACTATGTTTAACATCAATAATTATGTCAGGTTTCTTGGGGTTGGGTGGTGGCACATGTCTGTGCTTCCAGATTGCGTCTTCGTAGGGTATAAGTTTAAGGCCAGGAATTGTCCCATTTTGTTCATCTGTAAACCATATTTTTGTAAAATATTTACAAAAGGAAATACAGAAAATATCCAATATCATATATGTTAAAAAGAAATGGAGCCTTAAATATTATGGAATTATATTAAGTTGTCAAAGTCAATGGCACACCTAATTATTTTTTTAAGAATTTAAATATATTGGAACCTAATCTCCATGGATGATTACCGGCAGATAACTACATACACTGAAGCAATAACTTCTACACTGTTGAAATGTACTTGGTATATTCTTTAAAAAAAGACATGTTGCTGTTAAGTTCCATGAATATTGATGGTACATATGCAGGTTTAGTGATAAACAATTGGCTGATAGCCTTTTAACTGTACTATATCTTCTGAAAAAGTAAACTATTTATAAATGAACTATTCTTGTTAAACCAGTCCTACAAGGTTAGAGCAGGATAATATAGTAACATTTTATTTCATACCATTTTTTTTGGCCTCAGGTTTTCAACTCATGAAAGTGCAGCACATGCTATTGTTTCAGTCAATGGAACTACAATTGAAGGCCATGTTGTTAAATGCTACTGGGGCAAAGAAACACCGGATACAACAAAAGACTTCCAGCAGGTAATTGGCAGACTAGCAATAAAGTATTTTGTATTTTCTATATCCTCTGTTGTGTGCATTTGTCCAAATAATTGCATGGAATTTTATGCATTAAAATCCCACATGGAATTTACCTTTAGACATAGAACTTATACTACTTTTGGCTTTTTTTCCATTTTTCTCATAAGCACATATTACTTAATTTTCTACCTTTTTGTTTATATAACACAAATTGTTTAAATCCATAGGTGGAGTACAGTCAATGGGGGCAGTGGAGTCAAGTTTATGGGAATCCACAGCAATATGGGCAGTATATGACAAACGGATGGCAAGTGCCATCTTACGGAATGTATGGTCAAGCATGGAATCAACAAGGGTTTGGCGTTGAGTAAGTACTTCTGCTTAGAAATTGATGCTTGCATATATCATTTTCCTGGGATGGGAACTCTTGATATTCGCTTGTGCAAAGACAAATGTTTTTGTTTCTTTTTTTTTTTTTAATAAAAAAGTTTTTATTTTCTGATCAAACAAGTATACAATATAAACAATCATTCAAACTATCATCAAGAAAAAGAAAAAAAAATCAATCCTTGGTAAACTCAATCTTCAACCCCCTCCTCACCACCCCCCACCCCCGACTTCCCAGAACAAAAACAGGGCATAGACTTCACCAGACATTCGCTAAAATAAACTAGCTAACTGTAAGATTTAATAACTCCCAAGACCCCTTAACTCCCCTTTTACAATTTTATCAACCTCCCTTTTTATAGACTCAAAGTAGCGTATAACCGATAACTCTAAGAGTTTTAAAACCATTAACAAATATTAAACATTCAAACCTTAAAAATTCTCTTAATATATCAGTAAAGTATTCAATTGATTTGCAAAAACATTTTTCCCCCTCCTACTTTTCAGATATTTTGAAATATCATAACAAAAAATAAACCTTAGGTATTCACTAATTAAATTTCTACATTTTTTAAGTTTCTAAATTTCCCCCCTTCATTATTCCTCCCTCCAACTTTTAAAATTTTAAAAGATAATCATCAACATAATTAACCATTAATACATAAACTAGAAAACAAAAAAAAGATTAATCTTACATTCAACCATTAATGCATCATATTTAAAAATCAATATTTAACTTTAAACTTTTTCCCCCTCAGTAGTTATAACACCTAAAACATAATCATTTTTAACCATAAGTAAAACAACTGCAAAGCCAAAAGAAAAGGTTAATCTTCCATTCTTGCTTTCTTTTTATATTTTTTCCAGTCTTTCTGCATCCCTCCTCCTTCTATTTTGAGGAGGTTTTTCATTTTAATTTGAGGTTGATGTAACTGCACAGATTGTCCCCTTTTTGAGAAAATTTCCTCTGACTTAGAGCCCCCAAATCGCCTCTTCTTGCTTATATGAATCAGTTCATTCCTTCGTCTGTAGGACCAAAGTTTGTCAAGAGTTTGTGAAAAAAAGTTCAGTTGTTTCTTTTCTATTAAATGTATAAATGCCACTAGCAAATCTCCTTCATCTTCTGGAACTTCGAAAGTCTGGTCATTTACTACTTTTTTCCAAACCAAGTCATAATTTTGAAAGATTCTATCAATTTTTCCAAAAAGAGCAGAGAATAAGCTCGAAAATTCTTGAGAAGATTCTTCCACCTTCTCTGCTGCAATCAGAATATCTCCTGAATTGTCATCATGCTCCGTACTTGTTTTTGTCTCCTCAGTCATTTCTGTTGTTATCCCTTTAAGAATTGCTATTTGATTACTTATAGCTGCAGTATGATTATTCATGGCTTCTTTTATAAAGTCTGTAAATTCTGCATCAAAATCCTTATAACACTGTAAATCAGACAACTGTTTCATTTCTGACACCTCCAAATAGCTTCCAGCACTTTCAAGATCTCCTTTCTTAGAAGCCATTTTATTTTAAAAAGATTTTCTTTCTTCCCACAACCATAAAATCATAAAGTCAGAGCCATCCTTTTGAGCAGATTTCAGCAATTTCTTTATAAATCACCAAACGAAATAATCTTTTCCCAAACAGCTCTTCAAAATCTATTCCAGCAACTTAAAGCCAGTCTCTGAGCACGAGTCTATTAGCAAAAACTTTCCTTTCTAACTTTCACTTTTAAAATCGCAACAAAGAAACGCCATCTTTACTTCCAGCTCAGAAAATCCAATTAGAAACATTGTATCCCCGGAGTTAACTATTATACTTGCAAAAAGCTTGTCCTCCTGCTTCTGTTCCGCCTGCTTTTTTGAAATCATTTAATCTTCTGTTTGACAGCAGAAATTGGACGCAACGCCTAGCTCTGTAAAAAAAACAGAGTCCCCCCGGATCCGGAGCTTCAGTGGGCTGAACGGGGAGCTCTCACCCTCCTAACCCCTGGAAGTAATCCAGGGGTTTTCAGGGAGCTCTACCGTCACCCACCTGCTCTCCTCCCCTTCTTCTCCCGAAGGGGAGATTTTCAAACCGTTTGACAGCTGATTAGCGCTGTCAGAACGGCTCAACGGGATCGCAGGGGCGGCGGTCTAAAAAGACCGTCAATGGCGCTGCGGAGCCAACCCGGAAGTCCAAATGTTTTTGTTTCTAAAGTAATAGTTTGCTATTTTTTTATTATTTTTAAAATAATAGAAAAAAGCAAAAGGAACAAAACACAAAAATAATATACATTATAAAAAGTTCATAAATGCTTAAAAATAAGTGAAAAATGCAACAAATAAATAGAGTATAATATGTTATTAGAACAATAAACATTTACAATTCTATATAATTATCTTAATAAATTCATACACAGAGACTTTTATGATTCTCATGCTTTTTTAAGGTAGTGTAATTTATATAAATCAGTTTCTTTATATATATGTATATATTCATGCAGTCTACATCTATAGGCAGTCCACAAGTAGCAAGTGTAATCGGATCTTCAATCTACTGAGTATGTGGATTTATCTGTCCAAGATTCAATATCAGTCTTTTAACTATAATAAGGACACAGAGAATCCATTTATGTTACCCAATTGTCAAATTTCATGTACTAAGTATGTAAATCAAGATAATATCCCCTGAAAATTTAGCTTTTGTTACTCAGTCACATTTATTTAGTCCACTACTTTCTCCCAAACTTTAATAATTAAAAAACAGTAAAAAATGTCTAAATTTTACATTATAAAAACATGTATTTAAAGAAGCTTCAATCTTATTGCATCTCCAACAAAATGCAGTCCTAACAATACTTTTCTATACAAGTGCAATAGATAAATTTGATATATTACTTTTTGTTGTATAAATTGTAGGTTAAGATCCATTGCCACTCTAGATAAAGAAGTTAAGGCAATATTTGTCTCAGCAATATAGGAACCTCTAATTCTTTATTCTATTCATCTCTTACTATTTTCACATCAAATTGATTTATTGATAGCAAACATCAGTATAAACTAATATATATATATATATATATATATATATATATATATATATATATATATATATATATATATTAGTTTTAAAAGATTTAACCAGTTGTTGTAGTATTTTGTGTGTCTGAGAAGTTGAAAATGCTGCTGGTCCAAACAGTGCTGTTAACAGATGTAACTATAATATTGTCACTGAGTTACATCTGATAGATATTTGTCTCTTAGCACAGTGTATATTAAAATTCATCTGTATCATGTTTCTAAAGTTAAAGTATTAATTTTCATCTAAGAATGCATTTCTGGAGGGAGTCTGATTAATTATAATGCTATGTGAGTGAGCAGCAGTGAACCATAGATTTGCACAAGCAAAATCATTATGCAACCATAACCTAAACAAAATGGGTTGCACTAGCTTAATACACACATTTTTTTGAATAAATTCAGTGAGTTCTGTTCTATTCAGTTGAATCAAAGATGTAAATGCAAATCAGGATCGCTGAGCGTATCTGATTGCCAAAGCTTAATGTGGCTATTAATAATTTGAATTTTCATAACTAAATTTGTAATAATGAAGTAAACACTTTTGAGTTGCAATTTATCCCACTCTACCTTGAATTGAATGCAAATCTATACGTTATCCAGTACACCAGTCTACCTTTCAATTGCTATTCTGAATAAATTGTTTACCAAAGACAATAGAAAAAATTCTGCTAATTAGTTTGTTTTGCAAGGTAGTTCTGGGGAATGCTGTATATATTTATTAATGCAAGTAATATGTCTGTCATGATTAAAGGATTGCAAGGGGTTAATTTTCATCATCTAGTAATGGGTATTATTGTGGTTAAAATTGAAACAGATGAGAATAATTACAATTTTCTTTTCCTCTTAAACTAGTCAAACACCACCTGCAACCTGGATGAGTGGATTTGCTGCTCAGCCTGCCCAGGGACAAGCTGCTCCGGTAATACCTAATCAGGCTGGCTATGGTATGGCAAGTTACCAAACACAGTGAGCTTAGAACTCTGCTTAGAAGTGTGATTTCAAGACAGGTTTCATTTTCCAGTGATTTTTCTGAAGCCTGACATACAGACACAGGGGAGAAGAGGGAAAGGAGGGGGCCGAGACAGAGAAAGAAACAAAGAATATTTATTTTGAAGAATGAAAATGTTTGGACCTTTAACACAGCATTTGCTTTGATGAAGGACACAAATATCTTCAATTTATGCCTTTTTAAGTTTTGTTCATGATGGATATGAACAGGTTTTCTTTATGTACAAAATTTAAAATAAAGTCATTAAAAACAATTCTGACTGCACAATTTGGTATGTTGGAAAGAAATGCTTAACATTGTGGTTCTTAGATCTTTTCCATTTTCTTTTGTCTTCAGCATTTTATATCAGGTTTTGGAAAAAAAATACATTAAAAATGCTTTTAATTGAACATTAATTCCTGATGTTTTTCTGTGGACCAAAGATTGCATCAAAGGCAACAATATATTCTTCGTTAATTTCAGAGCTATCATTCAGAAGAATATTCATGGAAATATTTTTTTAAATTAATTTTGAAATATTTGAAGAAATTTAAATCTGGTGTAAATATTTTGGTTTGGTTTGGTCTGATCAACATTGTTATCTGTAGTACTATCAGTTATTTCTGTTCACATTCAGAAGCAAACTATACCTTTTCAAATTTAATTTACTTGAAGCACAGATTTGCTTTTACTTTAGAGGTGCCTTTTTAATTTTGTTTTTTAAGCATCATATATGCCCCTTTATATTACTACCTGCAGTGCTTAGTATGCTCTGAAATAGAAGGAGCAATTTTATACAGAAAGTTATTATATTCTGCTGCTTTTTTGCAGTGGAATAAAATAAATGAACCATACACTTTCAAAACTAGCTACTACATAGAGTGAAAAAAATATTCAGAAAGCCTTATTTTTAAATTGATAAATAACTCATTTTGTCACGAGAAAACAGATTATTTTACTTTATGCTACTTACTATGTAAATAATAAGTACCTGAATGTTTTAAAAATGACAGGGTTTTTTTTTAAATATAGGCATATTTAACCAAAATATTTTTAATTAGATTGAGGAATTTTTAAAGTAAGGCATTTTAATAATGTCATATATGTTTAACAGAACTGCGTTTGGAATAATGAACAATTTGAAGTATGAATTAAGTGTATTTGTTTTTTAAATATTTTGGCTTGTATTTCACAAATTTGTATTGAAGCTAGGTTATTTGTGGATTAAATATTATTGGGATAAATAATGAAGTTGGTAAAATGTTACATAGGGTTACTTTTTACTTTGTGGATACACTGATACATACATTTTAAGTTCAAAGTGAATGCAAGATAGGTTAGACAATAATCTGTGACAGCTAGGTGGTGCAAATGACTCATCTTTGAATTTGAACACTTGAGATGAACAATATGTGCCATTAATAGAAAGAGACTTGCATCTTGGTGGACTCTAGGCCAAAATATGTATGAGTATATATGTTTGGTTGGTTTCTGAATAGAAAATATTGTTTAATAGATCATTATTAAATATATACTACATTACAGACCTAGCAGATATTGAAAAAAATGTTTATTCCAAGTGGGAGAAAGGTTGGTTAAACTAATCTCTCTTTCTTTTTGAATAACTGATTATAAAATTATTCCCACAGATGTTTTTGCTACAGGCAATTTATTCATCTATACTTTGGTTAAAATATTTTTAGGAAGTCTGAATTTCTATATTTGTTTTGAGGCTAGGAAGATTAAAATAGTATTCACTGACATCCTACTAAATCTGTATTATGATCTTTGGCAATTTTAACCAAACATTTTTTGTTGAAATACATAAAGTGTTAACAATGTTTTATTTCAGAGTGTGGATTAACCAATCTTTTCCAGGTTGATTAATTTCCCAGTGGAACAAAATTGAATGCGGCTTGAGTATTCTGCATAAAACATAACTCTTAACAGTTTGGTTTCTATATCATATGGGAACAGTGGAAGCCTGGAACAAGATGAGCCTCATTTTTCAGTTGAGGACCCCCATCCTGACTAATTTCTGTTCCGCAACATATAGCAAAGTTGGTCAAAGAGTATTTTTTAAAGAAGGGTTTAAATAAACCAACAATTTAGGATATGTTTCTCCCCCAATCTGTCAAGCTTAGCAAGAGGTAAAGTCCAGAGCACAGTCGGACAAGGCTATAGACAAAGCACCAGCAGTTATTTTTGGAAAGCAGTTTAGAGTAAATTGTGCACGACAAGCTTCATAGCTGTATCATCATAACTCACTTGTACATTTAATTATTGAGACTAAATGGTATATTTAATTTCAGTTGAATTTAATTTTACTCATTGAGAATCATAATTCATTTATTTTACCCAGGTCATTGCATTGCAGATTTTGAAAATATTTGACCTAAATATTAAAAAGTAAAATTTATTTCAAATTTACTTTGACTCCTACTAGAGTCATGAGAACAGCCATGTAGTTTTCTTGGCAACATTATAAAGTGACTTGCCGGTTCTTTTTTCCAGGATTTTTAAAATACTTCTTTATCTAGCCTACAGTTCACAGTTGTCCTGATGGATTCCCATTTAAGTACCAACTTTTCAAGATCAACCAAGTTCAGCTTTATTCTGTCAAAACAGCAACAAAAAAACAAAGCATAAGACATACAAATATTCATTTTTTTTTTCATAGCAGTTTTTTTTACCTATCAGGCAAGAGACTAGCCAAACTTATATGGACAGTAAGTGGGCTATCCTTTTAGGAATCTCAAGAGTCGTCATTTGTCATCCCAAATGCCAAAGCAAAAGTGGCTCAGCTATTGCCTGGATCTTTGCCTGTTAGAATTTTTGACCCCCAGAAATGAGTTGGTCTAAACTTTTTCTGGTCCTCAGTGTATATGAAAGGCATCATTAGATTTGGAATCTGGGTTAGATATAATTGAGTTTCTAGCTAGGATATATTAATTGCCAGGACAAAATTGATTTTTCCAGTCCCTCTGATAGATGGTACCAGCAGATAATTTTTACATTGATATTTTATTTTTTTTCATTTTGTTTGAGGAAAAACACCATAATACTCCGTTTCTTAAGCACATGTATCAATGAAGAATGGGTATGGGTAATGATGAAATGATACAATGTGTTTTCCTTCATCAATCTTACTGTAGAGGTCTTTGATTCACTTTTATCTCTTTGTAAGTAAAAATATATTTGGCAAATTGTATGTGTATATTATCTGAGCAAAATCCATTAATCTCTGATAGAGTGGCATAATAAACTAAATTTACCTTCAGTTATTGAAATTCACTGAGTGACTTTGGCCAGTCTTTCTCAATCCAACCGACCTCACAGAATTATTGCTGGGAGAAATTGGAAGAGGAAGTACTAAGCACGCTTAAGATCCTGATGACAGATGGAATATAAATCAAATAAATGAATAAATATATGTTACAGTGTATACATACAAGCTTCTACTGCTACTTACTAAGCTACTAGGAAAAGTTTTTGCAGGAATTATGTTTCAAACAGCCATCCAAGATTGTTTCTATATGTTTCCTATTTAAATGAAACATTTGTGTCAGGTTCAGCAACACTACCTTCTATTTCTAACATATAACTACTGTTTTTTCCTGTCCTTCTTGTCACCTCACACCTCAGCCAATGGCAACTGAGAGAGAACTGGTTCTTGAAACTTCATGGCTCTTTTAGATTAAAAAAAGCCAGTCATAGGATTCAAGCCTTATTGAACATTTATTTGTTTGTTTATTTGTTAAATTTATTTGCTCCCTATCTCACCATGGGGCTAAGCAACAGAAATGGCACTATTTTGTGTTTGAATGTGGAATAAAACCAGTATGCTTTGTTCAGAGGTCAAGACAAAATTTTAAACAAGGGAATGTTGTCAACTTGAAAAACAGTTTGTGTTTGAAGCTTAACATGGTTTACATATCCCTAGCAGTTGCTTTGAAAAACTTAAAAATATTTGGCTTTTATTTTTCAAATTGAATATAGCAATAAACTAAAAATATTTATTTTATTAGACATATGGTTTCATCCTGACTCTGAGAGGCATATAATATCAGAAATGTTCCATTAAACATTTTTCCCGACTGTTTTAGTGTGACACTATATTATATTTTCAGCTAAGACCCTGTTAACTATTTTTTTAGAGATCTCTTCAAATTCAGAATAATTTCTTCAAGTTTTCTTATTGTACAGTTTACTTGATAGGTTTATAGGATGCACTGTGCTACAGGACACAGAAAAAGGGGAAGCTTACTGAAAATGAGATCATGTCATTTGTGAGCAGAGCAAAAAAATAATACATATTTCTCTCTTCCCATGTGCAATCAATTTACCTTAACTCTGCAAGGCTTATTTTCAGGGCTACTTAGAGACTGAAAGGAAGCAAAAAGAAAAGGGAGTGAGGTAATCTACTGCCATTTTCTTCCATAACTAGGTTCTTTAAACCCTGTAAAAAATGTATAATGTTCTTGGATTTTAATTTAATTTTTAGTTTCAGAAGTTTCAAGGCAGAAAAAAAAAACAAGGCACAGAGTTCACAACCAAGGAACCTGTTGCTAAAATTCACCTCTGGGAACAGCTGTTTGGGAGTATTCCAGGAGGCGATCCACCTGCCAATCAGCTTTTTTCTTATTTTCGTTCCCAAAAACTAAGGTGTGTCTTATACTCCGGTGCATCTTATACTCCAAAAAATACAGCACTCTTATTTTATACCATAAGAGTGTAGTAGTATGGTGATGAAAACACGTTCATAGGGTTCATGGATCAACTGGAGCTAAAATTGCAATCAACATCCATAGAAAATGTCTTAATCAAGCAAATACAATTTCATCAATTTTCTGCATTCCATATAATTTACAGATTACTTTTCAGTATTTTAAACACAAAGTATAGTTCTCTCGGCACTCTTAAACATTTACGTTCCATATTTATGTCATTATTCGCCTGGAGTATATTAACCAAGACAGGAGTATTTTGTTTTTTATCCAGATGATATACAGTTTTTAAATCCAATTTTTTTGCTAAATTCTCCATTTTTGCTCAAAGAAAAAGGTATCTAATTACATGGTAAGTACCATAGGATACATATAAAGAAGTAATGTTTTGCAAGTGTTCAAATAAAAATTATATGTTTCAAATAAAGAACATAGATCTGCTGCAAGCAGATGGTTTCACATTAAGCAAGAATGCTATAACAATTCATATTTAAGTACAATTTATGGACATCTATCTACAATGGTACTTTTTAATAAGTTTGGAACTAACAGAATTCTGCCATAGAAATATGAATTGTAAAGACATAATTAAAATACATAAAATAATAGCTAATATACTGCCCATCTGTTATTTATTTATTTAAAAAATGTCTTTGCTGCCCCAAGTATATCAACATTTTCATATGAACTCTTTGTAATCTTCATTGTTCTTCTTTGTGTATATTATAGTAAAAGATAAAAATGAAGGTTTTATAATTTTACATCTGCATATGTTTTATTTAGCGTTATTGAAATGTACCCTGCATTCAGGTGATCTACAGTTTATCTGTTGCAATCCAGCTTAGTTCTTAAATTGTGGAACAAGCTATAAACAATCCATGCAAACTGCTTGGTGCAAAGTGAATATAGAAACTTCCTCACAAGAAGTGCTCGATGATATTTAATTGTAAAGTCCAGGAATAATGAAACATTGCTATGCTGCTGTTTCATCTCATGTGGGAAATACACTGTTTTCCTTGCTGATCTCTGGAGGGATTGTGAATATCTTATTTCCCTTCTAATGTAATTACTGAGTTAGGATAGCTACTTATAAACTGCATGTATATATAGAGCTGCATGGAAAGCCTTTATGTATTTCACCCCAGACCAAGTCTTGGGCTGACAATGGCCAAAAAAAAAAACCAAAAAAAAAAAAAAACCTTCAATTAGAAAAGGTCCTTAATTCATGTAGTTTAATCAATACTAAGCTGGCAGCATTTCAGATTGAGGTCTAATTTCTAGCATCCTGTGTCCAGAATTAGATACTTCTGAACATTTGACTTTCATGTCCCCATAACACATTGGTATCTAAAGAATTCCTAAAAAGTCCATCAGAACTAATCTGATCATTTTGAATCAGGATATAATATCATAGCCATAATATGAAAAGCTATGAAACGTGTTGTATCCAAGATTTTTTTTCTTGAATATCTCTTCCCTTCCTGAGTTGTGTGGCTAATTCATTTGAAGTTGGGAACTGTTTTCAAAAGCCGTTGATGAGAAAACATCGGAAGAAAAGTAGACTGTCAACTTAGCTCCTGCTTCTTGTATGAACTAAGCTGGTTCCAAGGAGAAGGAAGTATCAGGGCAGGAGATGCCATTTTACAAACTAAGTTTTATTAGTTTGCACTAAATCAATGGCACTTAGTCTTATATGCTGCCACATAGTGCTTTACAGCACCCTCTGAGCAGTTATAATGTTAGCCTATTGCCCCCAACAATCTGGGTCCTCCTTTTACTGACCTCGGAAGAATGAAGGCTGAAATCAACCTTGAGCACCATCAGGATTGTACTCCAGGCTGTGGGCAGAGTTTGCCTGCAATACTGCATTTAACCACTGTGCCACCAAGGCTCTTTAACCTATCAAGTTACAAATACTTATCTAATAAAACTGTTGTAGTGAATCACAGCAAAATACCATGTTCAGCATCTTAGGCCCACACTATCTCACTAGATACCATGGGGAGCCAACTTGGATAAATACATCTTAATCTTGGATACATTTTGGATACATCTTAAATAGGAGATATCTGAAGTAAAATATGTTAATAAAATAATGAATGATTAAATTGTCAAGATGGCTTGATTTTAAATCTTCCAAAAGATAAATAGGTATCTTACTTTCAGCCTGCTCTGACTATGCCCACCCTACTGCATATTGGCAAAGATTGTTAATTGCAGAAATAGTTACAAATACTTTCTAGTTGAATCATCTCAGAAAAACAGTTAATATTCTATAGAATAATCCAAATAGTGACTAGAATTGGGATTAGATTTTTCCATATTATATTTCATTGTCACAAGTATTTTAAATAGTAAGGATGGTTATTGCAAATTATTATAGAACTCCAGTTTATTTGCAGCTAATAAATGCAGATAATCCCTGGTTTCTGCAAAAATGTTTATGGCATGCTTTTTATACACCTTCAGAATTTGAACAGTTCACTAACTGACTAGCTTTTTATAGTAACAAATACTTAAAAAGAGTTTCTTAAATGGACATATTTGGAGTTTCGTTTTCATGCTAAAGAGAAACCCAAATTTAATATATTTCTAGTTTTCAGTATCTGGAGCACTACAATTTTAATTTTGCTTTAAGAGCCAGATACAAATCCTGGTTGGCAATGAAGCTCAGTCAGTCTTGGTAATTATTTATTACACGCTCGTTAGGATAAAACTTGAGAAAAACAGCCATAAATAGTAGTGCCCAAAATTGTGGAAACCTTTTGGGAAAAGAGCACTTTTTTTGAGGGGGAGTTTTAAGATAATCATATTCCACTGCTGGAATGGCCTGGGTTAAGGTCATTAACCCAAGGTCATTGGGTTAATGACCTTAACCCAATTGAAAAGCTATGGAGTGGACTAAAGAAACTTGTTAGTCAGAAGTGATCCAGCAATAAAACCCAGTTAATAGAAGCAATTGTTCAATCTTGGTTTTACATAACAGCTGCAGAACTAAACGACTTGGTTCACTATATGGGAAGACTTTGTTAGGCCATAATTCATACTAAAGGTTACCCAACTAAGTATTAACTGATATGGTGATAATTTTTGTATATCTCTTTTTTTCTAAGTGTTTCACTTTTATTCATTATACTGTAACTGCTATTCTAATAGCAAATCCTTCATAAAAGTTATTGCACTATATTCTTGATTAAATTATCTTTCCATTGATAAATAATTTTATGATGCTACTAAAAAAAGTGTTATTAGCTAATTTTAGAAAATACACTTTTTCCAAAAGGTTTCCACAATTTTGGTCACTACTGTAGGTGTCTTTGGTATTGATAGAATAATAGAGTTGGAAGGAACCTCAGATGTCTTCTAGTCCAACCCTCTGCTTGAGCAGGAGACCCATATTTCAAACAAATGGTTGTCCAGTCTCTTTGAAAGTCTCCAGTGAAAGAGCACCCACAACTTACGAAGGCAAGCTATTCCATTGGTTGATTGCTCTAGCCATTAGGAAAGTTCTCCTTAGTGCATTTTCCAAAGAGCATAGAATCTTTACGACTGTTCCATGAATGCTAAGTATTAAGATGATTATTGCAAATATTGTCATCAGTGCTCTCTCTAAATATTGCAGCGTGGAATAAAGATTTGGTTATTATATACTTTGAATACGAGACTGCAGAAAAATCCAAATCCAAGAATCCAAAACCACAAGACTTAGTGGTGGATAAAACATTTCAAAATTGAAATATTTTTGGCTTAAAACTGGGTTCCGAGTTCAAGACAGTTCTGATTATCTTGGAAGTGTTCCGAGCTTTAAACATGTTTGTTTTGAGCTTCAAACATTAGTTGCAAGTTCAAAATGAGACTGCTTTGAACTGGAAAGAGATTTGGAATATGTGAATTTTCTCTCACGAATGATGGCAAATATACGTGTCCTAGGATAATGTTGCAGGATCCAATCTGGGATCAGAGGTTTTGTCTTCCAAGCTTTCAGATTCATGCTGGAGCCCATCTTCAGGGAACTTTTCTCTAGTTCCAGCACAAGTCCAAAAGCTCGGAAGACGAAACCTCTGGTCCGGGTGTCTGACCCAGATTGGATCCTGCATTTTCCTTTGTATGCCCAAACTAAGGTATGGCTGTAAAGTAGTTATGCTTTCCCTCACTGGTGGTCTTTTCTAGTACTTAAATTGGAGCTTTCGCAAGTGCATATTTTCCTGCTAGGTAGATATATAATTGTTCTCAAAATGACAGGAAATATTCTCTATTCCAAACAGAAAAACTGTACTAGCCAGTTACTAATACAAAAAAAATATCATAGAAATAGAAAGTTTCCTGGTTTGTTTTTTTTTTTTTTTTTTTTAATAGAATTGGCATTTTGGACCTGGAATTGCAGAAGCTGGTCTGTATGAGTTGAAAACTACAGTTCCATCTTGAAAGGAGATGACATGGAATGGAATGCTGAAAAGCAAGACCTGAGATATTGAGGGCCTAAGAAAGCATCTGACAGTATCCTGAAGAAAAGTTAAAACAAAGGAAGCAACAGATACTGAAATGGGAACGGGATTGTGAAGCTATCTAATAATTCACCAGTTTGAAATAGATATTTTAGAAAAGTGGAGTATTGGTCAAGAGCTGGCAACCTAAAAGATTGTATAAATTGACAAAAGTGAAGTGATTTAGAGCAACTGAAGCGATTTAAAGTCTTTCATCAGCACCAGAAGACGTACCAAGAATACCCCGTTTTCCCCAAAATAAGACATCCCCTGCTAATAAGCCAAATCGGGCTTTTGAGTGCATGGCAATAAG
Organism: Arizona elegans; assembly: GCA_022577455.1. Taxonomy (NCBI): domain Eukaryota; kingdom Metazoa; phylum Chordata; class Lepidosauria; order Squamata; family Colubridae; genus Arizona; species Arizona elegans. Next base: position 60,210,250 of record JAKOOJ010000005.1, on the reverse strand, counting down.
GCCAAGTGTTTATTTAAGGGTTAAAAAAAATATAAGACAGGGTCTTATTTTCAGGGAAACACGGTATTAGGTTGTGTAATAGTTTGATTCAGTACACAAAGCTACAAAAATCTTAACTGAGGCCTATAAATAAGAGAATTGGAAAAATCTGGGGAGCAAATACTAGAATAAATTAAGCATAAAAATAGGAAATGATTAGGTTTAAGTGAAACTAAAAGTCTGCTTGTGTTTCTATTAAGCTATATATAAACCCTCCAGGGATGAAACTTTATTCCCACTCATTGTCCTGCTTCCCACCTGAAACTGACAATGCCCACAATGTCTGGAAGAAAGTTAAACCACTTCTAATAATTTCGGAATAAGCCATTTGAACTCAGACAGGTTCAGATTTGAAAATGTTGAATATTATTAAATTGTTTCTATCATAATATGAGAAAGTGGATTGCCAATAAATTAATAGCAGCTTTTGTTAGCTATGGATTCAACTGGGTTAGCTAATTAGTATTTAAGTACTAGTAGTCATTTGTCCTTTAGATGTTTTGAAGGGAAAAATATTAACATTTTAAATAGTGTATTTGTTAATAATTGCATTATAAAACTCAGTTATTCAAACCAAATACCTTGTACATTTAATCATAAAATTGAAAGAGATTTTAATGAAATCATAAAGATCTTAGATACATTAATTCTTTCTAAAGCTCACCAAAATGTACCCAAAAGATTGGGTTTAGAATTAATTATGCTTAGAGTGGATTTATTAAATTTAATGAGACAAAATCAACAAAATCACTACACTTTGTTGATTTTAGTGAAATAAATTGAAATAAGACAATGAATTTACTAGTCATCACCTTTGCTAAACAATTGGGAGTATGCATAATTCTTGCTTTTTCCAATGTTAATACTTCTGTAATCAATTTAACACTACTTTCTGTGTTAAATGTAATTATGAAAAAGTTAATGTGGTTCATACAATAAGCTTTAAGGGGAAAAAAGATGCAGCTGTATAAATCAGAGAAAGTTTTTCCTATGTATCAAAAGAAAATCCTGCGCATCCACATGAGTCTGAGGGAAGATGGAAAGAGAGAAGTAGGTCAGCATTGTTAGAAAGGAATTAAATTTCATCATCGCTGGGAAGCTCAAAATAAGCAAAACAAGACAAACTCCAATTCTTGTTCTTAATCATTTAGACATAACTGACATATATAATACATCATGTATGTTTTTACTATACAAAATGCAGAAATTATACTGTAGTGAATTCTAAGTCATTGCCACTGGAAAAATAATAATGATGGGTTCACTTACTTTACTGGTGAACTTGCCAGATTTTATCCCACAAGCTGATTTACAATTCTTAGAACCACATTGGTAACACAATCTTATTTCAAGTAAAACATTTATTCTGCTCACTTAACAATCCTATTTACAATTTGGTCTTTGTTTTCCTCTACAATACAGGACTCAAGGACCCAACATTCAGCACGCTGAGTTGCATAGGATGTGGCCTTTCTATTTTAATATTTCTCACTTGCAGTTTCCTTTCCAAGAAATATCAAAAGTGGCTTTAAAAAACAGACGAATCAATTATATTAGAAACTATTCCTAATCAATTAAAACAAATTTTAATCAGTTAAAAAAATTATAATCAATTACATTAAAAACAATGGATTTAGACTTTGGATTTAGCCAACATCATTCTGAACTTACCAAATGTAGCAACTTCCCATGGAGAAATATTTCCTTTTAAGGTTACATTTATGAGATAATAGAAAACATTAAAAATGCATGACTGTAAAAATAACTTAAAATTTCCCTTTTTTTAAATGTAAATTTTTACTTAAATGTTGGTAATGGGTTTACAGGATTTTAAATATTTGACCAAAAAAAGGCTTTGGGTATGAATTCTTACTGTGTTTTGCTACAGGGCACCAAGTTTTGACACATTCTTTTTTCTGAGGTTTTCCAGGAAGATCCATGCTATACTATATAAAAAGTCCATTTTAAAGTCCAAAGCTTTACAAAATATTTAGAATAAGAAGTTATTCTCAGTTTACAGATATAAAACACTGATGGATCTTCACTGGCCAAGTGCCATTATGCATGAGTTCATAGTGTTTATACTTCAGTTCAGCTGTTTTTAAATCTGTAAGCACTTACATGGGAGTAAGCCCAGTTGAATTCTTTAGGATTTATTTCTAAGTACAGGAATCAGTCTTAGAAATACAGTCTGCATGTTACCAAATAGATTATCTATGAATTCTTTGAAGAACAAGCCAAGCACAAAGAAATCACTGTCCATGTGCTGTTGAGTTTGATAATTAATATCTCCTTTTTTCTTTATAAAATATAATTTGTCCAGAAAATGCAATGAAACCCACTTTTGCAGACAAGCAATTTAGCAAGTTTATCTACCTATCTACAATTATATCCACTACCCTTCCAATCCTGCAGAATGCCTGGTGCTTAAATATAGTGCATAATCTTTCAACTACCATAACTTGTTTTGCAATATGGTCCCTTCCCAAAGTAAAGGAACCTGAAAAATAATTTGATTAGTTTATATAATTTTTACAATATGAATTTGTTGAGATGAACAACTTGCTTAAACTGAGTTATAATTAAAGCTCCAGTTGCTGGAAAAGGATTAAAATAAATAAACAGCAGTACAGTATGTGTAAAATGAGCATTTGTTATTTGCAAGAATTCTGTTACACAGTGTTGGAATAGTTTATTTTTATTTATTTATTTATTTAGTCAAGCATATATAAGATAACAGGTAAAAGTATAAACATAATTTGAATACATGAAAAGAGTAAGTAAAAAGGAATATTAGGACAGGGACGGTAGGCACGTTGGTGCACTTATGCACAGGGGTGAAATGCTCCCGGTTCGGACCGGCTCGGGCGAGTAGGTAGCGATGGCGGGCAGTTTGGAGAACTGGTAGCAAAAATCCCTGCCCCTGCCCCTGCCCCTCGTGCCCAGCTGAGCCACACGATCATCAAAGCCTTTTTTTTCTTTTAAATGGCTCTGAGAGCCCGGCTCTGACGATCTCAGATGTTGCCTGTTAATCAAGCAACTCAGCTTGGATTGCCAGAGCCATGTAAAAGAAAAAAACATTTTTTCTTTTAAATGGCTCTGACGATCTGCTAATCGGTAGCAAAAATTCCTCCCCCTCCCCCTCCCAGCTTGCTTACTTTAGCTGCTGGTCGCAATGCCTTGCTGTAATCCCTGCAATAGATTGCATCAGCAAGCAACTGAATCTCCCTGCCTGCAATCAAGCAGGCAGGGAGTTGTGGACTTCAACTCCCAGAATTCTTCAGCCAGCAAACCAAAGCTGGCTGAGGAATTCTGGGAGTTGAAGTCTACAAGTCTTAAAGTTGCCAAGGTTGGAGACCCCTGTTCTATTGGGTAAGTTTTTTTCCCCTTTGGGAGCTTTAAAAAAATAGTTAATTTGGGGTTTTTTTAGTTCTTTTTTTAGACCTAGCCATTTAAAGTTTAGGAAGTTTTAAATTTAGCTGCTTTTATATAAAAATAAAATAATATTTGTGCAGCTTTGTGAGATTTAGTATGTTACTGTAGTATTTCACTCTAACTACACAAACACACAAAATCTCACAAAGCTGTATGTGGAATTTTGTGTGTGTAAAATGTGAAAGTTGGTTTTTTGGGCTTTTTGTGGCTGTGTGAGGTTCCTGCTTGTTGCAGGGACCATTTTGGGTCTAGCACAGCTGCTTTTACATTGTGGGTGAGCCAGTTGTGTTGTGTTGTGTTTTGTAGATTAAAAAAGGGCAAAAAAGTGACATTGACTTGGCCACGCCCACCTGACCAACAAGCCATGCCCTCCCAGTCACCTTACCACCTTGCCCCGCCCACTAATTAAGCCACGCCCACACACCCCGGTAGCAAAAAATTTTAGATTTCACCCCTGCTTATGCATGCCTCTTACAGACCTCTTAGGAATGGGATGAGGTCAACAGTAGACAGTTTAAGGTTAAAGTTTTGGGAGTTTGGGGAAGAAACTACAGAGTCAGGTAGTGCATTCCAGGTGTTATTTATGTATTCAAATTCTATAACTATATAGAACTATATAGAACTATATAGAACTCTGGACTATAACTATAATGACTCTGGATGGCTTACAGTTCCAAAGGTAAAATAACAAAATAATAAAAAGCCATTTTAAAAACAGTAAAAACATTCAAAATAAAAATACATAGCAGCTGAGATACTTGACCAGTTAAGAGTAAAGCCAAGAAACAGGGTTTTTAACACCTCAGGCGTGGGAACACAGCCAGGTTTTTAAACCCTTATGAAAGGACAATAGGATTGGGGCCATTCTAATCTCAAGTGGAGGATATTCCACAAAGCAGGGGCTACTGCAGAAAAGGTCCATCTTCTAGTTCCTGCCATCTGAAGGGATCTGTAGCACACTAGATTGGATGGTAGAAACTCAGGAGTGGCGGTCCCTCAGGTAATCACTGAGTTATTAATATGGGATAAACCTTTAAACCTTTTCATGTGAAGGATGGAGAGCTTCTGGAAAATAGTGGAATACCAGGTCCTTGGAAATGAACCAGGAAGTGTGCACTATGCAGAATGTGGAGGCACCCAATAAGGAACTCATATGCCCATATTGGAACTTGGATGTATCTATGTAACTCAAGGATTCCAGCATCTCTGTACAAATACACAGAGTATGGAGAAGAGATAAGAAGTCTAAATCTGATGGGACAACTCACAAGTGGAATATAAGCACTGAAAGGTATAGCTAATTCTTCAAGTGAAAACGGATGCTGAGAAAACTTTATCCAACAGCTTGAATAAGGTTACTGATAAAACCTTTTTTCAAAAATACAAAACCAATGTCTGAATTGTTCCAATTGTGATTGCTAAATGAGGACTGCTAACAGTTTCTGATTATTTGCATTGAGGTCATCAACCAGGCTCTGTGACCAGTTTTATTTATATCGGTTTGGGAAGAATTCTAGCCCTGAATGCTTGCTTTTTGTGATACTTCAGAGCGCTAATATCTCTCCTATCCCATTTAACATTTATATGAAATGGTTGAGTGAGGCCACCCATTAACACAAGGTTAGATATGACAGTATGCTGATGATACCCCATTGCACAGGGTCACCCAAGTAATTTCACTGAGTTTTTCCACCCAATCTCTGAAGGCTATGTGGATCTGAATGAGGAAGTAAAGGCTTTGGCTCCACTCTGGCAAATGGAGAGCCTCTGGAGATCTGGGAACTCAAGGAAAGTTATTATATTTTTGGAGGGATTTGTTTAATTAGTTTTTTGTTTTAAAGACTTAACTTCTGGCCCAGATAAACTAAGGAAATGAGATCAGTATGATTCGAAACTTTTAAAACTGAAGCCAATGCAATCCAGCTTTCTCCAGTTTTTCCCCCCTCGTTGCTGAATTGGTTTGGCACTCAGTCAGTTGCCTTGGCCCTCTTTCAGAGGTGGGCCACAGGAACACTTCCTGCCCCCTCACAAGAATTTTGATTCAAAGCCTATATCAGCAAACTGAAGCATATCAGAGCATCTGGAAAATTAAATACAAATTTGATTTGTGTGTCTGTGTGGTTGCTTCCATTCTGCTTGCATCATACTGTGAGGTTTTCAGGATTATCGGTAAAATGTATCTCTTAATTATGTCCATGAAGATGTTGCATATTATCTTTTAAATATATAAATAAAATTTGTAATTTATACATAAACTATTATGGTACAAAACACTTTGTCTTTATTAGTTAGAAGTTATTTTAAATGTAAAATAAACATTATCCTTGACATACACCTGTTCTTCTCATGTAGGCATCACCCATCTTTGGCAAAGCTTCTTTCTTTGCAACTCTCATACATTATTTTTACCAACTATGGAATTGCATTTGTTGCCCCAAAGAAATAGTATACAGTCAACTTGTAAGTTTAAACAAGCCAACAAGCCCTAAAAGGCTATATAATATTCTTGTTTTTCCTTTCTAGCATTAAACATATCAATTGACTTGTATTTTAGTAAATCACCAGTTTGTTTGTTTTTTGTCTCCTAAGCAGCTGTTACATTTTCTTACAGTAAAGTATAATTTAATCTTCACTACAGGTAGTCTTCCACTTACAGCCACAATTGAGCCCAAAATTTCTGTTGCTAAACAAGACAGTTGTTAAATGAATTTTACCCCAGTTTACAACTTTCTTTCTACAGTTATTAAATAAATCAATGCAGTTGTTAAATTAAATAAATTGTGGTGTTGCTTGTTAAATAAACTTGGCTTCCCGATTGATTTTGCTTGCCGGAAGTCTGCAAAAGGTGATCACATGATCCCAGGACTGTCATAAATACAGTCCAGTTGCCATGTGTCCAAATTTTAATCATATGACTATGGGGATGCAGCAACGGTCATAAGTGAGAAAAATGGTCATAAATCACTTTTTTCAATGCCGTTGTAACTTCAAACAGTTACTAAACAAATGTTTGTAATTGTTTGAGGATTACCTGTACTAGGATGCAAAGTGGCTCTAGACAGCATTTGAGAAAGTCTGTATTCCAGTGTGATGTTTAGGTGTTGTTGCCACATCATAAACACAAGGTTCCTTGTAGCTAATACTGCATTTCTCTTTCCTGTACAGGTAGTCCTTGATTTAAACCATTCACTTAGTGATCGTTAGAAGTTACAAAGACACTGAAAAAAGTGACTTATGACTGGATTTCATATTTACGACTGTTGCAGCATGGTCGCATGATTAAAATTTAGGCACTGGCATGTATTTATAACAATCACTGTCCCAGAGTCATATGATCACCATTTGTAACCCTTCCCAGTGGCTTCCAACAAGCAAAATCAAGGTGGGAAACTAGATTTGCTTCATGACCATGTGATTCACTTGACTCTTGCAATGATTTGCTTAACAACTGTGGCAAAAAGGTTGTAAAACAAGATAACACTCACTTAACAACTGCCTTGCTTAGCAATGGAAATTGTGGGCTCAGCTGTGGTGTACCTCAAGGACTACCTGTATTCCTAACTGCTCAATAACTGGGGTCAGAATTTCCAGTATAATACAATACCTCAACTATTCAAATATTCTTGAATTTTCAAATGTTACAATTAATTTATGTAGCTCAATATTCTCAAGGGGAAGAACCATCCCAATTCTTCAAGATCTGCCAGAAAAGAGTATAAATGATACTAGCTTCATGATTCATTCAGATATGCAAGAAAGCTTTAAAAAGGATTGCTCAAGGATAATATAGCATGGAATTCCAACATAATGAAAATTATCGCAAATGATCTCCAATCACATTTTGACTGTGACTATAGTTGTTTTGTACTATTAAAATGGTGCCAAAAATAAAATTGTGCTTGTCCTTGCTTTTGGTTCTTGCAGTTTTTTTATGTAGATTCTTACTGACAAAAATTCTTTTGTTTCTCACCAAAATTCTTTTAATAGACCTTTTGTAGCAATGTTCTCATAGTTTTCTTTATGTTGTATGTTCACACACTCATTAAATACCAAGTTAAGTTCCAGTTAAAAAGAGAAGTCAACATAGGTTTTAAAAAGTAATCTTTGTATATTTAGTGCAAAATCTTGAGAATAACATTCAGTGCAAACATAGGAAGTGCCTTTTAATTAAAACATGTAATCCATTTAACAGAAAGATTACATTTTATTTGCCATTGCATTTACACAGTTTGGTCTGCAATCATAAATGGCACAATGAACAAGAAATAAATAAAGAAAAAATAATCTTCTGATCATTATACCCATATTTTCTATAATTAAAGTTCTTAATTTTGGGTTCCTCCACCAAGGAATAGCTCTAACTTTATTTTATGAGACATGCTTCTGAGTACAGACTTCAGGACTATTTGATCTATTTCTTTTTATAAAAATTCTAAACATTTTTAACAATTGCTTTCATATCACAGTAAAAACAAATCTATAAAAATTGTGAACAATAGGACTGCGGATTTTTCCTGCTGTATTACTTCATGTATGTATGGCTTGGAATATTTAAATAGGGCTCATGAACTAAATAGAAATATTTAAATAGGGCTCATGAACACAGGATTTTTTCTCAAAATCCCTCATTTTCCAAATACTATTTCACACTATTAGTACTTCTTTGAAAAAAAACAAACAAACGGGCTTTTCCCCAAGGCTGTATTATAATGCTTTCCAGAGCTGGCTTTACACTATGGCGGAGTGGGCATTGGCTTGGGGTGCCAAAGTTAGTGGGCACTAATGTTGCCCCTCCTTCTGAATCATTCTAAAAATGAAGATGTTCACATTTGTGGGAGGTGGCACCATCCAATGTGGCCTGGGGTGCCAAATATTTTGAGCTGGCACTGGTGCTATGCACCATTTTGAGTCAGCATAAAACTTTATCACACAAAATTTGTTGCCCCGGGCCAATCCTTATTCCCTTTTTGTTGACACTGATCCCAATCATAGCAGTTATCTACTTCATTTTAAGGCAACAGTGGCACAGGCAAAAAAATGTTATATATCTGGTTTCCCTTGCATGCTTTCAGAGAAAGGGAAAAAAACTGCTGGAAATAAGGGTGGTCCAATGAAGGATAATTAAGCCCCTTTCACTCATGAGCTGGGGATAAGATTATGGGAACATAGAAAAAAAAGGTGCTCTCAAGTCCATGGTCATGGTTAAGATAAATGTGGGGACCCATTATTCCCCTTGCATGACTCTAATCAATCTGTATTTTAATATTTTCAATGATTTGCTTCTGTATGTTCCGCTGGGTTTACAGATTTACAGGAAATGATTGAAGAACCTTGGAAGAAAATGAGCCTGAAGTAGGATGAAGTTGCTCATCAAGATCTCTCAACATACCCTCCAAATTCCTGCCCTAATTTTATTGCTTAAAAAGTAAATTTAGGAGAGACTGCATGTTACAAAGTCACATGCACTAAAACCATTGTTTTAAGATAAAAAGTTGAATCTTTGTAATATATCATCTTCCCTAGGGGGGGAAAATAAATATAAATCGAGGGCACTGAGTTAATTGGAAGGGATGCTGGAGAGTAGTCTTACTATTTTATCCTTTGAAAATGCATTTGTGACTGAGGGCTACACAATGGCAATTATTAGTAAATCAGGAAAAGATCACCCAATGTCTGTCAGCTGTCTAGGAAGTATTTTTAAACATAGTTTAATACTCTTTCAAAAAACCATTAGACTGATAAAAGCAACTGATAGGGTGGCAGTTGCAAGATAATGGTGAGAAGGAGCTCTGAGTCCATGGGTCTACCCTTCAACCAAAACCCAGCCCACATTAAGGAGAACGATTGGAGGGTTTTTTTCTGTTAGCAGGAAAAATCACATTCCTTAATTTATTCTACATTAACCAGGCACCAGACTCTTCACTCAAGTTGAATAGAGCTTGGAAGTCAGTGCAGAGCTGGCAAACCTTTCTACTAGCTCAAAATCTATACATAAATCAAATAAAAAATAAAATCTGAAGGAATGCATCTTATCCAAAGCATGAATCAGTTGGGAGTGTTGCTATTGTATCAGCCTCTGTGTAGCAACTTCCCTGCCTGAGTTGTTCTCCATCTCAGGGTTGGCAATGGAAACGCCTAGGTTTATGGTCCTGGAGGATTTCAATCTGCCTTTCTTGGGAGCAGGGTCTGATGTGGCTCTTCATGTCTTCCAGGAAAACCATAGACTTATTCCAGGTCATTATTTTCCCGGCCAAAACCAGGAATGTGGTTATATACCTGATCTAATTTTCTGTTGGAGTAGAAGCAGAGTGGCTGGAATTGGGGGAGCTTTCTGTAACCCCTGTCATAGTCAGATCATGGCCTGGTAACCATGACATTCTCTGGCATTGACCTCCCCCCTGCTACAGGGAGATAGGACCTCTTAGATTGGTACACCTCCATTGACTAATGAGAGCTGGAAGGATTCCAGAGGGAGTTATGAGTTTTTCTTGATGGTCTGATGCATGGTCCAATTGGGTCTTTAGTCGCCACTTGGACTAAGGGTGCATGCAACTTCTCTTTTTCCTATGGATCCTGTTGTTCTGTGCAGTTTATGGAAGAGCTGAGGAAGATGGGAGATGTCTAGAGCATTGATGAAAGTTAATGAAGCATGAACTTGACTGAACATGGGTAAGATGTTAAGGCCTTTGTGGAGTAAGGACAGTGAAATGAAATTATTTATCCTTATTGTGTACACAGATTTCTGTTTGGCGGCTTTGTTTTGAGTGGCCCCACCCAAGCCATTGTGGGTAAGGAGAAACTTGCACCTGTAAGATTGGATGGGGTAATTTTCTTAGTGTCTATTGAACAAAATCACTCAAAATGTGTTCCATTAGATGCCAGTTACAGTGCGGGTCCAGTAGAAATGTCTGAGGTTCAGTCTTGCCTGTTACAAGAATGGTTTGAATTGAATTTGTTGGGCCAGCATCCTTATGACTGCAAGCTCGTTCACCTCCTCCTTAGACTAGGCCCTTTCTGGTTAGCTAAGACTTCCCAGGATGGACATGTTGGTTGGTTCTGATAAAAGTTAATTCATCTTTGAAAGGGGTCATTATTCCTTTGCCTCTCAAAGAGGCATTGGTTCACTCCCTCCTCAGAAAACCATTACTGGATCCCACCATACTAGACAATCTTTGTCCAATGTCCAACTTGCTTTTTGGGGGAAAGGTTGTAGAGAAGATTATTGTACAATAACTTCACCAGAACCTTAATTAAACCAATTATCTGGATCCTTTTCAGAGTTCAGGCCTGGACATGGGATAAGAATGCCATTGGTCATGCTTTTGGAAGATCTATGGCATCAGCAGGATGGGGGTAGTGCATCTATCCTGGTTCTACATGGTCTCTCAGTGACTTTCAATACGATCAACCCAGTGGTGGGATTCAGCCAGTTCGCACCATTTCGGGAAAACCGGTTGTTAACTTTCTGAGCAGTTTGGCAAACTGGTTGTTGGAAGAAATCATTAGGACAGAGAACCTGTTGTTAAATTACTTGAATCCCACCACTGCATCAACCATATCATTTTGTATCAACTCCAAGGATTGGAATTGAGTGGCACAATATTGGAAGATTTTCTTCTTTCCTTAGGGGCAGTGTTCAGTGCAGTCAGTGTTCATTGTACTTGTTTGATTAGTTTTTGTTTTGTTTTTTTGTTTTTATTATATTTGTATACCGCCCTTCTCCCGAAGGACTCAGGGCAGTGAACAGTCATGATAAAACAACATACAAGACAAAATTTAAAAAACATATTAAAACAATTCAATCATTGGCCAAAATTAAAACTTCCAATTAAAACCATTTTAAACCACTTTTAAAACCCAATTTAAAATCATTTATCCAGTCAGACCGGCTTGCTGAAATAATAGGGTCTTCAGAGCACGACGGAAGACACGACGGTCAGGGATCCTTCGTATGTCCGGGGGCAATTCATTCCATAGGTCAGGAGCCCCCACAGAGAAGGCTCTCCCCCTGGGGGTCACCAGTCAACATTGTTTGGCCGACGGCATCCTGAGGAGGCCCTTTCTGTGGAAGCGTGTCTGTCGGTGGGAGGAAAACGGTGGCAGAATGCGGTCCTCTAAGTAACCAGTCCTAAGCCATGGAGCGCTTTAAAGGTGGTAACCAACACCTTGAAGCACACCCAGAAGACCACCGGGAGCCAGTGCAGCTCGCACAAGACGGGTGTTACATGGGAGCGATGAGTCGCCTCCATTATCACTTGTGCGGCCGCATACTGGACAAGTTGAAGCCTCTGGATGCTCCTCAAGGGGAGCCCCATGTAGAGAGCATTACAATAGTCCAGATGGGAGTGACTGGCGTGAGTGACTGTGCGCAAGGCGTCCCGATCCAGAAAGGGATGCAACTGGTAAATCAGTTGAACCTGATAAAAAGCCCCCCTGGCCACGGCCTTCATATGATCGTCTAAAGACAGCCATGAGTCCAGGAGGATGCCCAAGTTGCCAGCCCTCTCTGAGGGGGGTAAGTTCGCATCCCCAATAGCCAAGGATGGTGTTAGCTGGCTTTATTAGGCAAAACAGCTATTCTGTGGGTATGTGTGTTGTACATAAAATCAATGCACCTTTATCAGATGAAAAATAGACTTCTATTAGTTCTAAGATCTTTTTCCCTTTTACTTTTCCATCAATATTTGTTCATTTCTGGGGACTTTTTAACTATTAAAGTGGGCTCTTCAGTAAGAAAGGACACTTGGATGATACAATAGCTACTGTGTTATTTTAAAAATCTCATGTTTTCGTTTTTGATCTTGCTTCAAAAGGAGCAACTTAGTATGAATATTTTATCTCATATTATAAGCAATCATACTGCCAACATTTATTCATCTTAAATTCCTGTTAGCTGCAAGAAAGTAGGAGGTAATCATAGATTTCCATTACATTTAATGCTTGTAGTATCTTTTAGTTTTACCACAGATGTAAGCAGCATACCACTCATAAAATGCAGCCATCTAAATTAGCTAGCAGAACGTTGCTGCAATGATATATCTTTCCCGTCTGTGATTGCTTAAATGAGCACGCTTAATTGTCTTCGGGGCAATTTTAATTTACGACAGGCAGTTTCGTTTACTTTTATTTCGCAACTCAAGTTTACAGTTCCGTATGGCTTTCATGAAGGCGATGAGACTTCTAAGAAGAAGACGGAAAACATAGAAGAAACGTGCATCATTTCGGCAAATCGTCTCGACCTGCCATGGACACGCACCGTGAACCCTTCAGGCCGGTAAGACGCGTGTTCAAAGAGAGTCGCGTGCAGACGTTTCACGCTTTCATAAACTCTCCATAAGCGGTGGAGAAGACCCGCCAGATCTATCGAAGGGTGGAATCAAAGAGGCGCCTCTAAAAGTTCAACGCGGGCCGGAACGCTACCGAACCGAGCCCGAAGAACGCTCTTTCCCGCCAAATATAAGGCGGGCTGAGGTTTCCACTCCGCCGCGATTCCCTCCGAGCCCGTCTTCTTCAACCCGCGGAGATGAGAGCGGGCGTGACGCGCGCCAGAGACGATTGCGCTCCAAGGGCCGCGCCAGGCGCCTCCCATAAGCGGCGAGGCGGGTGGAGGGTGCCTGCCGAGAGCGCGCTTCAGCCGGGAGGGGAGACGCCTCCTTTCCCCGGACTCTCCATCGAGGTGTTCGCCGCCGGCGATGTTCACCAGGGCGGTGAGCAGACTCAGCAGAAAACGGCCTCCGTCAGGTATAAGGGGCCGATAGGGCGGGTGGAGAATTGCTGCTGTGCCCCGGATAGTGAGAGAGCTGTGGTAATGGATTAGAAAGAAACGCGACAGTCCCAGCCTTGCAGCGTGAACTGTTTGCTAGTTTTCTTGCAAGCGGAGAGTTCGGACCAGGGTGGCTTTGCGGTTTGCAAACTGGCTTTTTTCTGTGCCTGAAGGAGGTGGCTCTCGGGCTTGGCTCGCCGGCTGTTAAGTTTGATCTTTTGGTTCATTATTGCTATTTTTCTAGATAGATAGATATGTATGTATTCGCTTTTCAGATTTATAATTGCTGTTAGGTTTGTTTTTTTTTTTCATCCCGCTTTTTTTTCGCTCCCTGAAGTCAGCAAACGCAAGGGGAAGTCTTGCACCCGAAAGAGGAAGGCTGAGGAGGCTGGCTTGCCATTTGGCAGGGTGGGATTTTCAGACAGACCGGTACGAACGAGTCAGAAAAAAAGGAAGAGGGAAAGAGACAGCCACGCTCTTCGGAGCTGCTCGTCTTGCCCCTGAAATGGTGTCAGGGGCATGCAAGAAATGCAAGATAAAAATGAGATGCTATCCTTTTCTTTGTGAATCAAACAGTTGGATTGCTCCTACAGACAGGGGGAAATATCCCATTAATGTTACATGTCTCTGAATAGTCAGCACGAATCAGAAAGGCTATACAAAATAACACAGAGAGAGCAGACTCTGCCTCCTGTTGAGCCAACTTCAGTTCATTTTTATTTTTGTTCAAATCCTGGAGTTCCATCTTTTTATGGAAATCAGTTTTGCAGTATGAAAATATTTAGAGATGAAGGAATTACTCCAAGAACGATGGAATAATGTTCCACATCCCATATACAGAATAGTACTGTCCTAGATGGAAAATAATATGTTTCATATCCCAGAGTGAAAAGTCCAGCCATTCATAAGATTGGATCATAAGGATTGAACTTTGTAAAAATTGAATGCATAGTTTTGTTTTGAATAGCTTGAAACAATGCACCTTTAACAATGATATTGGATATTGGAAGTTAGATTCAGTATTTACTGAATATCTGCTCAGCCTGGTTTTCATATTTTTGTTTATAAATTATTGTATTTTTCGTGCACCTGGCGGAAGTGATTCATGCTTTGATTTTAGCATGATGTTCTGTTCTAGGATCTCTGAATATGATCACTGTACCAAAAAAAAAGTAATCTTGGCTGGGAAGTGGTTACTTGGAAAGTATTTATATACACCATTAGCAATATAGATTTATTAATCTCACTTTTAAGCTAAAGTTTAAACTAATCAGGTTAAACTTTGTTTGCTATGCTTTGGATGACAAGCAACAGGAAATCTCCGAGCTATAGTTTGGACTCGAAATAAAAAAAAGCTTCCTAAAAGAAGACAATGTCAAGCTACTTCTTTATTGCTGCAAAACATTACCTATGACCCTAAATTATCACCAGAAATCACTCAATTTGATGGAGACTTTACCTTTTGCCTCTGAAAAGTTACTGCTGTTACTGAACTTTTTAATATGCAGGACATTTCTTCATTTTTGTCTGTTGATCATATATCAGTGGAAGTGACCTTAACTCCATTCTTATTTGGATTTTCAGAAAACTTTTCTGAGTTATGAAGATGGATATTACTTCTACAATTTTTTTTCCTAGTCTTGGTGATTTATTCTGCAGCCTCTCCTTATTTCAAATACTTCTGATTGCGGTTCTCTGAATCTTTTTCCACTTACTAGAGTTTTTACATCCAAATTGGATTTCCTGTTCTCAAATACTAAACTTAGATACAAAACATCTTTTTTGGAAATAATTGAAATTCCATAATTTACCCATAATTCAGTGATATGACAAATTATTTAGTTTAGTTTAGTCAAGTTAAATTCTAGCAATGCAGTAGTTTATAAGTAACACTTGGGCTGCTAGAGCTGAAAGGTATTGAAGATGAATCATAATGCATCAGTATTGCTTTGTGAAAGAACCATGTAATTTTAACCTGGTTTATTTCTTGTAAAACAAAGGCTTCACGCCTGATAATGTTCCTGTCTACTGTGTACATATATAACATCTACATTCTGTACATTTTTAGTTAAAAGTTGAAACCTATGATTCCAAAGAAAATGTTTGGATTAGTAATGTCAGCAAATCTACAGATTTAAAACACAAGTTATGGAAACATGTACTTTAGAAGAAGCTATGGATAGACATCAATTTAGCAGCAGCTGCTTAACAACCATTCAAAATTACCACAGCTTAGAAAGGGTGCTT
Source organism: Arizona elegans (assembly GCA_022577455.1). Lineage (NCBI taxonomy): Eukaryota > Metazoa > Chordata > Lepidosauria > Squamata > Colubridae > Arizona > Arizona elegans. The sequence goes on along the minus strand of JAKOOJ010000005.1, from coordinate 60,194,766 downwards.
TATGCCTCATAAAGCACTTTTGCTAAGAAATGTGCTAATCCCCTATGGTAGGATGCTGCATTTGGGGAGTTTGGCTAAAGGATCACCTTTATGAAGGTTTGTGGTATCCTGTGACCACATGACTACAATTGCAGTATTTTTGCAGTTTCCAGTATTTTTTGCCATTTGGAAAAATGTGTTTGCCCTTATGACCACCACGTTCATTCAACCACACAGCAGAATTGCTTAAAATTGTCCCCCCAAAATTATAAGATTGGGTCCATGTGGTTCAGTGGTGGGTTGCTACCAGTTCCCAACAGATCAGGCGAACTGGTAGCGGTTGCGGGAGGCTCCGCACCTGCCCAGAAGTATCGCGCATGCAAGCGTGCACAAGTCCACGAGCAAACCAGTAGTGATGGGATTTGAAACCCGCTACTGATGTGGTTGCCTTTACTTAACAACCAGAATGACTTATGATTGGAAATCCATTCCAGAATGACTTATGACTGGAAATCCACAATTGGGATTGGAAATTGTGGTCATAAATCAAGGGTTGTCTGTACTACTAAAAAAATGTGTGTGAAACCTGACCATGGAAAGTAAAGTTTCTTTGTTTCTTAGCCATGGAAGTATTTTCATCTGGGATTGTTACTTTCAAGCTTCAGTTTATTTCAAGCAATAAAATGCATTTCTATGATTGTAAATTAATGTTACATATAAGAAATTTGTTTTGGATAAGTATATATCATATGTTGGTACAATGTTAACACTTTTCTGCAAATTGCAGATATAGTTGTAAATAGAGAGTGAAATAATGTGCAAGTTATGTTAGCAGCGATATAATAAAGGTTGTAGCTAGTCTGTTTTATAACTTAAATAAAGTAAATGTCTTATTTAGACAGTAGAAGTAACGGGACTAAGCTGTTTGCGTTAATTCAGTAGGATCTATATTTCATTTCCATTGAAAGCAGTGGGACAAATTTATCTGATTAGGGGTTTAACAAGTAGTATTTACTAGTTGTCTATTTGTTTTGCTTGTTAATCGATGTTGCAGAGGAAAAAATGAGAGAAGATAGGCTAAAACTGCTTCCAGATGAGGTTTTTATTGTATAATTATCCTGTCTTAAACCTAGGATTTAATAGGACGCTCAGATGACATCTTCCATTTGGAACTCGCCCATGTTTTTGCACTGCTTCTTTTATTTCTTACCACAAAATGGGTGGGGAGGGGGAGAAAAGATAGGCAGAAAAACTGCAGAGTGCCTTTCAATTAACAGAGAAGCAACCAAAATGTACCTTAAATATTTAAATAGTTCACCGAGCTGAAAGCTCTGGGATTCTTATCCAGGGTTCTAAAAGTTTTAGATTCTGTTGTATCTAGAAATAACCATAATTCACTGAACAAGAGTACATCAGGATTTCCTTGTTATTGTATTATATTAATTCTTCGGACTTTACTCTGATTATGAGCTACTAAGAATCTGGCTTAATAAGGCAGCAGAGGAATCTAATTGATTAATTTATGATAGATTCTCTCCCTTCCCCACCAAAATTAGATTAGCATATCCCTTTTGACATTCTCAGAGGCCTTCAAGATCTGGTTGTCCATCTTGAATATCTATCAGAAAGAGAAAGCTTGAGAGTTCACAAGGTTGATACTATATGGAACAAAACTGTGACCGAATCCAGATGTTCTGTTTTGGATACCACGAAGATTCCTCCCAGAAGGTAACAAGGAAAACCAGTCGTAAAGACCAAATACAAACCAAACATTTGTCATTTTAGTAAAATCAAGCTAATGTACATCTAGTAAAATGTTCTTTCCCATAGTTATGGCTGCATTTTTTTCCTAAATAATTGCTAGCTTCCAAAAAAAGGATTTTTTTCTGAGATTAAACAAAAACTGGACAATTCCTCAGAAACTGGACAATGGACGTTGCCCTCAGAAAATCGAAAGCTAGATCTAAATAAAAACATGAACCATTTCATTGAATTACAGTTCTTGGTATTCAGTAACTGTTCAATAGAAAAGCAAAGGAAATAATCAGGAGGTCTTAAACGGTGTTGCCAGAAAGCTATCCAGGATGCAATAAGAATGGAAAAGCACTGATGCTTTTCGTATCTCTTTGCTGCCATTTAATGATTATCCAGATGTTTTTTCAGTTCTGTTTTGGTAACTCAAGCCTTACAAGTGTTAGATGTGGCTAGTCATCTTTGACAAGAATATTTCAGTTCTATGTTTATGGAGATAATCATTCAGGTCATGATTGTCTCAAAGGTGCTTTCTCAGAAGGCAACTGGAGTTTCTTGGTTGGATGAGAAGCGAAACATTTTAAGGAAAAAAACAAGAAAATCCAGTTGCCTTTTGAAAAAGCACTTTGGAGGTTTCAGTTCTGCATTAACAGAATCACAGAATTGGGAGGAACATAGAGTTGGCTGGAGCTGGCTAGGGTCTTCTTCATAGTGACATCGAACTCTGGAATTCCCTTTTGTTGGAACTACTGTTGATTAGTTGATTGACTTTTAGCCAAAGCATGCATTCTGTATGGTCACGAAGAGTCAACACCAACTTGATCGCACATAGTATTAAAGATCTAGGATAGTACAAAAATAGCCACAGAAATGCATTCTGAAAATGTCAGAGGTAATTCATAATAGTCAAATGAAGTCTGAGAATGAACGGTTATTTCAAAATGTTCAGGGAAAATGGGAAGGGAAAAGTCATGCTGGGAAGTTGTAATTGTAAAAATTATGATATTGTATTTTTTTGGTTTGACCCAATTTAGTAGTTATCTCTACAACATTCAAATAAAAACAAAATAAAAGAATTTTTGTTTTGTTTTCAAATATTTTTAACCCAGTAAATTCTAGAATGATAACAAGAAAACAGTCTGTTTTTCCTTTAATTTGAAACTTTTTACATATTTTAGTGTGCAAATTTCTTTAAAATTCAGTATTTTAATATAAAATATGTTTTCTTCCAAATAGATAACATATTTAAAACATATGGATGTTATTTGTGTAGCTATTCTGGTATGCAATTCTCTTTTAGGAAATATTCCAACTTGTTTACAAGCAAATATGTAATATCTAACACTATTGCCTTTTTAAACCTCCTTGAAAAAGTTCTACCTACTTTATAAACTTGGAAAAAAAATGATATCTTAGTCACATTCAATAAAGTCATGATCTTTTATATATTCCATATAACCATGTTTACCCATTTGGATAGGATTTTAGTATATTATATAGTGTTGCTTTATAGCTTTTTTATGGGTAATATAAAACAGAGGAACATGATTAGTCACAGAAATATAAAACATTACCTTATATTAAGTAAGATTATATTCATATTATATTTCATTTTTCTACTCTTTGAACTTGAATCCTGAGATTTGTAGTTAATTGTGGATTAAATGACATTGACATCAAAATATAATTGTTTCTTGGTTCTCATCGTCTTCAAAACTTCAAATTAATTGAACAGTCTTACAGCCTTTTAACAGAGATAGAAACAGTTCTGCAGCTGTAAACTTAAATACACAAACATAATTAATTTTCTTTTTCAGAAATAACTGACAACGACAGCAAGCCATGTAGTAGCCATCAGACCGTCAGTGGAACCACAAGATGGGCTGAGTCACTAGAAAGTTTGCTGGAAGATCGAGAAGGTGTAAAGAAATTTATGGTTGGTATCTTAAGTATTATTTACCGCATAAACCTAAATACAACTCCCAACCAATTAGAGCTGTTTTGTCATCATTACAAGAATCAACAATATGCAAGTTATTTATTTTGAGAGTCTTGAGTGTATTTAATGGCACTGACATCTAGGGAAAGATGTGTGAAGTTCATATTCATAATAGTTGAGGTGTTAAGTGTACAAGCTTATGTAAACAGCGTGAAGCCTTTGCCTGAAAGCCATTACTAAACCTCTACCCTAATTCTAATACTCTTCTCAAGATTGCATGAAAATGACTACAAAAAGTTGTACTGCAAAGTTATACTATAATTTATAATATAAGTTTTTAGGACCCAGGTACAGAACTCTTTGGGGCAACATCAGCACCTGACCTTTGAATAACAATGAGGGTTGCACTCCAAAGAAAAGTGGAGGAAGAAGGAGGCATGCTGCCACTTCCTTGTTTTAAATCTTGTCCTCTTATAGGACAGAAGACATATACAGGAAGTCCTCCACATACAGCCATTCATTTAGTGACTGTTCAAAGTTGCAATGTCACTGAAAAAAATTGACTGATAACCGTTTTTCACATGACCATTACAGCATCCCTGTGGTCATGTGATCTAAATTTGGAACTTGGCAACTGTTTCATATTTATTTTTTTATTTTTTTTAATTTAATTTTATTTATTTTATTTGTATACCGCCCTTCTCCAACAGGACTCAGGGTGGTGAACAGCCACGGTAAAAACACAACATATAAAATTTAAAAACAATTTAAAAACATTAAATAATTTTGGCCATCAATTTAAAATAACCCAATTAAAACCAATTATAAATTTAAAACCGCAAGGATGGGGTCAAGCCAGCCTGGCTAGATGGAATAGATGTGTTTTCAGGGCCCGACGAAAAGTCCGGAGGTCTGGTATCGTGCGTAACTCTGGGGATAGGTTGTTCCAGAGGGCAGGTGCCGCCACAGAGAAGGCTCTCCCCCTGGGGGTCGCCAGCTGACATTGTCTGGCCAACGGCATCCTGAGGAGGCCCTCTCTGTGTGAGCAAAGTGGCCGGTGGGAGGCTATTGGCGGCAGAAGGCAGTCTCGTATGACGGTTGCAGTGATCCGGGATCATGTGATCACCTTTTGCAACCTTCTGACAAGCAATCAATAGCGAAGCCAGTTTCAGTTAACAACTAACTTGCTAACTTGATTATGATTCATTTAACAACTCTAGCAAGAATGGTCGTAAAACAGGTCAAAATTCATTTAACAACTGTCTTGCTTAGCAGCAGAAATTTTGGACTCAGTTGTGGTTATTAGTTTAGAACTACCTATACTTTTTTTTTTTAAATTGTCCTTGTTTTCTGGAAAGATTTATCCTCTGATATAGTATGGCCCTAAATCTGCTCACTTTTAGGAAAGCTATTAATATATGACATTTTCCTTAGGCATTAGAGGCCACGCGAATGCTTTCCCCTTCGATTGTTTTATTAAGTGCTTGGTCACCATTTTTCTATTTTCTATTTATATATTGTATACATTTTAATGTCTTTACATTTTTGGCTCAATTGTTTTTTGTTGTTATATGCCACCTAGAGTTGGTATTGCGTAATTTTGGCAGCCTTATAAATATGGTTATGAATAATAATAAAGTTTAAATAAAGGAAGGTGTTCCAGAACAAAATAAATTGTTAATATGAATACTCTTTCTTGATTTCATTTTCCCCAGTAATGCTATAGTAACAATTGTGATTTGGTAGCAACCTTTGAAGAGGCTCTGAGAATTGTAGCCAGGTATTCAGGAAGACAGCATGTCAAACATGCATTTTGTACACAGTTGTTTAAGAGTTTGCAATTTAATTTGCAAGGAAAATCCTTTTGTTCTTTATGTGAAGATGTTAAATGAAATTAATAAAGGTTGGCTACTAGTTTATGGTACTTTATTTTAAAAGCTTCCTTTTTCCCCATCAGGACTTTTTAAAGAGAGAATTTAGTGAAGAAAATGTTTTATTCTGGCGAGCTTGTGAAGACTTTAAGAAGATACAAGATGAAAAACAGGTATTGACTCAAAAATCAAGCAGAACGCAGATGAGCTTCACTTGATATGAATATGCGTAGAAAACAATGCAATCTACATCTGTTATAGTTACAGCACACAAAATTGATTCAGGTGGGAAGTGATCAAGAAATCCCAAAAACGTATTAATGATTATTGAGATTATGGTGGTTCATTAAGGATTTTTTTCTTTGTTACTTGTTTACTGGATTACATGTTAAAATGACTTTAAAACTATGTTTTTCTAGAATTTTCTTACTATTTTTTCCCTTCTCTTTTGGCCAATGCTGTCTGATTTAAGAAAAGGATAGGTAAACTCAATTTTATCTTATATTTCTCTGAAAAATAAACTGAAATATAAAGTATTGATTTCATGTTTTTGCCAATTCAGTTTTTACTATATAACCCTATAAAAAAACAAGTGTAAGTTATTTTTAAAATAAAATAAAAAAATTATTACTTTGGAAATGCTGCCTAAAGTAGGGTTTAAGATGTGTGGGTTTCAGTTCAGTTTCCAACATGCTGAAAGTTGAAGCGCACATATCTTAACATTGCCAAGGTTAAGAAACCTGGCCTAGATGAATGAGGTGTAAATGTCTTGGTACCAGCGAGCAGCGACATGAAATGTGTTGAAGTATACACTAGTTTTCTAGAAACTAGCATGTGATGGCTTGCATAACAAGATGGTCTCATAAAAGATGAAGATGTATGATAAGAGTAGGAAGAGTAGGAATATAAAGAACAGCAATCCGGTTCTTCAAGTTGTAGATAAAGTGCTGATTTCAGAACTGCACATATCAAGAAGCAAGATGAATGTTAATCTGATTCCATAATTACCCCATACCACTACATATTCAACTTCTGTTGCCATTGTTTTTTTGTTAACCCTACAAAGGACAATTATGAGTCATGCGGATTCCAATAGGATACAAAATTTGACTTGCTACTTTAGTCCTTATGTTTTTCTTACCATATAATAATCTTTGTTGAAACAAAAGCTATTTGATGAATCAGCTGCAATCCTTTTTAGTCAAGGAATCAGCTATACACAACAATTAAGACTGTTTCAAATGACTTTTCTGAATGCAAAGATAGATCATAATAAATGTGGAACTTGGCTTACAAGATTCATAAACCCCAGCCATCACATCCTATAATTAGTGTTGTAGAATATACTATGATTACAGTAATTTATTGATTATGTTGGCTGTTCATAGTTAGGTTTATTTCCAGAATAGTGTTCTAAACATAGAATACAGTTCTCTTTTCTACACTTTTCCTGTAGGTTCATCCTCTCTTTAATATTGGAAAGACTATCTGAAACAGGATGTGTGTGGGACAGGGAGATTTCAGGAGGAAAATTAGGATTTCTTCTCTTGCTTAAGTGCAATAATATTCAGTTAATACAAGATGTTTTTAAGATTGGCAATATTGGGAAATGACATCTGTGCTTAGTGAAGATGTCCTTCTCTTCACAGATGAAAGCAAAGGCAAATGAAATTTACAAACATTTCTTGTCAAATAAAGCTTCTTATCAAGTCAATGTAGAAGGACAATCACGTTTGGATGAATCAATACTGGAAAAACCTCACCCTCTGATGTTTCAGAAACTTCAAGATCAGGTAAACTTCTGAAACTTCCTTAATTATCTTGTGAAAGATGAACAACTAACTCCTGGTTGCAGGACAGGATCATATTACAATAGAGTTAGAAAAAGCTCCAGGATCAATGTTTTTTGCTGAACAGGTTACCTAACATTTAAGAAAACAAATTGATAAGTGAAAAATGCTTAGGAAAGAATATATTTATGATTTCAATGGAGTTAACATTTGGTCTAGTGGTTAAGGCAACAATCTAGAAAGCAAGAGACCATGAGTTGAGGTTCCACCCTAGCCATGAAAACCAGGTGGGTGACCTTGGGCCAGTCACTCTTTCTTAGCCCAACTCACCTCATAGGTTGGTTGTTGTGTGGAAAATAGGAAGAGGAAGGTGTGTATGTTTGTCACCTTGAGTTATTTGTAATAATAATAAAGGCAGGATACAAATAGCCAAATAAATAAATAACTCAGAAATAATTTGAAATTAATTCATGCTTACTTTGTAAAGTACATTTTTCTTTTATTTCAAACTCTATATTTGATGACATAATACACTGAATAATTTGTTTGAATTTGTGTTTATTTTTTTTTAATAATTGCTGGTTAGGTATGGCAAAAATATATTCTAGATAAATAGCTTATTAACTGATTAATCCTACAACCATATTAAAAAATACAACAAAAATCAGATATAAGATCTAATTCCAGGATAAAATAGATAAAAGAAAATACAGCAGTAAAATACACATTTTGTAAATACAAAGAATCAACATTCAGATAAAGATACTGCCTTTACAGAATACCCCAATCTGTTCGATATAATGGATTTTTATCTCGGCTGCCTTAACATAGCAGTTCTGTTATGATGTATACATCAGAGATCAGAAACCAGTGGGTTGTTCTTTCAAGTAGGGATGTTAAATATTTAAATGCAAGAAAGGCATGTTCTTAACAGTCAAACAAAATATGAGCAATATTTTCAATGGCTGGCGCAATGCATATACACAATGAATATTCAAAAGTTGCTGTCCTATCTCTTAAAACTTTGATGCTTTTCCTTTTGGAAGAATCTGGCTGACACTGCTTTCTATTTATTTGTGCATTTAATATATAAATATATATAAATTACTGCAGTCCTATTTTTGGCCACATGATACTTTGTTGAATGCATATTATCACTTGTACAAATTAATGTTTCTGCTGACTCAAAAATATCACCACACTTCTTCCACACTGTCTCATCTTTTCTTTCTCTAAATCTAGATCTATTCTGCTTCAGATATTTAGATATGGGTATTATTCTATCCTGTCCTCCCTCCCCTCCCCCCTCCTTCTCTCTCTTGCTCTCACACACACTCCATTATGTCTTGTCACATTCTGTTTATCAATAACACTTCAATGCATTCAACATCTTATGGGCAGAGAAAAAGAGCAAGCCTAGGTAATTTTACAGGTAACTGTGAGAACCTATCTGGCCTAGTAGTTAACGCACTAGACTAGAAACCAGGAAATCTCAAGTTCTAATCCAGGGGTCAGCAACCTGCAGCTCCGGAGCTGCATGCGGATCTTTGGGCCCTCTGCTGTGGCTCCCTCTCAGGTGATCCCACCACTGTCTGGCCCCACCGTTCGCCCTCTCCTCCCAGTCACTCCTCGCCTGGCCTGAGAAAGTAAGGGTGATGGCAGGGGATGGAAAAGCGGCCAGGGCAGAGACAGAGAGATACAAAGAGAGCGGGAGAGGGGGGGGTGGAGAGAGGGAAGAAGGGAGGGGAGAGAGAGATATGTCAAAAGGATTTTGTGGTTCCCGGTGTTTTTTAACAACTGGTTCTCTGTCCTAATGACCAGCTGGGTAGGCGTGGCTAGGGGCATCATGTGACTGGTGGAAGTGAGTGACATCAAGTTGACCACGCCCATCCAGGTTTTGTGGCTCTCGATATTTTCTTTTCTGTGGGAAACGGGTCCAAATGGCTCTTTGAGTATTTAAGGTTGCAGACCCCTGTTCTAGTCCAACCTTAACATGAAAGCTGGCTGGGTGATTTTGTGAATCTCTCAATTGGACTGAGAGAAAATGACTATCCCAAAATCATTCAGCGGTTTTCATGTTTAAGGTGGGACTTGAACTTACCATCTCCTGGTTTCCAACCCGGAGCCGCCTTTTGGGGAAAATAGGAAGAAGGAATATTATATGTGTTTGCCACCTTCAGTTATTTCTAAAAGTGGGAAACAAACAAACATACTTGGCAGGCCACTAATGAGCATGTGAAAGAATTCTACTTCCTGTCTTGGCACAGTCTTAGTAATAGGAAAAACTAAGGTGCGGTATGTTTTTAAAATGACCAATTACATTATATCCAAATCCTAAATCATATTGATGCATGCCTAATGGTGGATTTTAAATGTATACCAATAAATAAATAAAGAGCCTGCTGATGGTGTCAGGCCACTCAATTTGAAGGGCTCATAGCCTGGATATTCTCTTGCATTACTGGTGTATAGTATTCTATACTATAGGAAATTCTTTACAGTAGAAGACTATTTAAAAACAAATTTTTACTATTTCACAAATACTTTTAACGTATGGTTTTGCTGAATATACCACAATGGTTGTATTCTGAAATAACTCTATCCATGACTTTTTGAAGAAGCCATAATGGCTTCTTATTTTGTATACGATTCTTACTTAATATAGGTGCATTCATATACTACCGTAATCAAAGGGCAAACAAATTATAATAGAGATAGTTTATGTCAAAGCCAGCCCTATATTAACACCAGGTGTCTGCTACATATGTTTTATGTCCTGTTAATGTCTTAAAATTCATCATTTGAACTGCAAAATGTTATATAGATGAATATAATCGTTTAATTTCCTCAGCATATTTGATATCTTTGTGGTAGGTCAGAAATGTAATGATCCAAGGTTCGGAACTGGATGGTGGAAATTACAGGATATAATATAGAGCTGAAACCAGAGATTTTTTTATTAGGAATGAAACCAGACAAAATAACTAAGGAAAAATGGTACTTGATCCTCCACATCACTACTGCAGCTAGGATACTATACACGCAAGAATGGAAAAACGAATTAATACCCACAGAAAGTAAATTGATTTGGAAAATTACAGAATGCGCAGAGGCAGACCGGTTAACGAAATTACTTAGGAACCAAAAAGATTCTGATTATTACAAATGTTGGAATTCATGGTATAATTGGGTGAGAGAAAAGAGAGGGAAATGAAATGGATTATATTAGTGGTATAGGCACATATTTGTGTATGTTAGTTGCAATAACTTTGTATGTATATATGTAAAGTATTGTATTTTTAAAAATGAAAATAAACTTTGTAAAATAAAAAAATAGAAATGTAATGCTTCCTTTAAACTAAATTAAACTTAGGCACAAATTTATGATTTGAAAACAAACATCATTAAGTTTCTAACCTGGTAATCGTATTTTTTACACACACACAAAGCACAATGTGTACTAATTTAAAACTTGTTAACAAAATGTTTTGAATTCTGAGTTTTTATAACTGGGTAAAAAAGAGATAGTGACTTACATTAAAAAGAAAAGAAACAACCAAAGCACTTTGTGTCTCTTAAAGGATCCTCTAATCAGTTAAAAAAAAACCTTTTGCAGCTACCTATATGACGCCTATTATTGATGAAGTAAAAGCAAAAGTCCTGAGAGTATATTATGCAAAACACTTTGCCAGCTGGTTTAAGATTACAGTTGTGTTTTCTTGCTTTGAACGGGTCTTGTACTGAAGGAGGACCTCAGCCAGCCAACCCCCATCCTTCCTTTCTCTCCATCTGCCCCAGGGGTTAAATGCTCCCGGTTCGGACCAGATCACCTGATCTGGTAACGATGGCGGCAGGTGGTTAGGAGAACTGGTAGCAAAAATCCTGCTCCCGCCCATGCCCAGCTGAGCCGCACAATCATCAGAGGCTTTTTTTTTTCTGTAAAAAAAAATGCTTTTAAAAGGTAAAAAAAGCCTCTGACAATCACAGCTGAGCAGCGCGATCATCAGAGACTTTTTTTTTACTTTTAAAAGCAAGTCTTTTAAAAGTAAAAAAAAGATTGCGCACCACAGCTGATCACCCCCCCTTGCACGCTGTTCTACTTATTGCATGCTTCCTTTTGGCATGCACTGCACCCGTGCACCTTACATGTGGTGCGCACTGGCATGCCAGCCAGCGAACCGGTAGTAAACCAGTTCAGATTTCACTACTGATCTGGCTCCCAAAGTAGCATCTGATTATCTTAGCTGGTCATCAGTTTCTCAAATTAGAATTATATCCAAGTAAAGAGGCCATGGGATCTGCAAAACTCAATTGCTCTATTAAAAATTGCAGCACTTCTGCTGAAATAATAAATGCTGCTTTGACAAAAAGTTGTGTACTTTCAAAATAACTGAAACTGATTCAAAAAATTTAGATAATAAACAAATGAACTATTTTTTGTATTTTTCAGTACATCCAGGCTTGTACAGGGTATATCAAAAGTCAGGCCCCATAGGCCTATTGCAGTATGTTCCATAAATTAATATTGTTTTTCAAAGAATATTATTGTGAGGTCCTTGGTGCTCTCTAAGCTTGCTTGTTTTCTTGCAGACTCCATTTCCGAACTAGGTAACTGCATCAGTGCTAAAAGGGAGTGGGGTTACTCTCTGTGTATATACTAATGGTTTGCTCTGTCAGCATTTGTGGCAGAATCTCACAGTACTTCTCTGAGCTACAAATATTCTCCGAGTTGAAGAAACGCCAGTCAGGCTGGGGTAAACGGCTCCTTTATCCAGCGTGGACTGGGTCTGCACTAATCTAAATAACTCCGCCCTCTTCTCCAGTGTTTCGACTCGGTCCTCGCTGGATGGTCGTGTCTTTCCTTTTGGCTAGCTTTTCAGCTCTAATTCCTACGAATTTTCAAAGATTTCAGCTAATTGGACTTCTTAAATTCCCTGATTATTGTTGGAGGCTGGTTGGATTGCCGTCAGCCGGGGCTCCAGCTTGGAATCTGTCGGCTGACAGATTCCCTCGCAAACGGCAATTTTCCTTCGTTCTCCTCTCAGCGCTGCGTTTTAAAGGCGATAAGCCAAGCAGCGGCTCTCCTACGATCACCTAGCCCTCTCGTTATCTGATCGCATTAATAGCCTAGAGCTAGCGATCCCGCCACGTTGTTTGTCTCCCTGCTGTGAGCGCTGAGGATTCTTCGGAGCGGAGCGCCCTTTTCAGTAAGTCTCTGGGCGTTTTATTTGGCGCGCTTGGGGCGGCGGCCATTTTAAGGAGCTTCAGAGCGGAGCGTTCACTTCAGCAGTCGCAGGGGCGGTTTATTTTGGTGCGCTTGGGTCAGCGGCCATTTTTAAAGGGCGAAAAACAGTTTACTGGGCTATGGCAGACAAGAATAGGGGCCGCAAGCACTCTAGTAAGCCCTCTCTCTCTGGCCATGATCATTCCTCTGACCCTTTGGAGGGTACGTCTGGCCTGACTAAACCTGCAAGATCTCACAAACCCAATAAGACCTCTGCAGCGCCTTCTAAGGAGGAACAGAGGCGCCACAAGGCCATGGAAAAGGCTTTTAACAAGGCTTCCTCCAGAGTAAGGCCTATGTCTCCTGAGCGCCCTTCTCCACCCGTTACCACTTCAGGGCCAGTTATTCAAGAGGAGACCCGCAGTATAAGGAGCCTGTCCCCTGACCGCCCAGTTCCCTTGGGGCCTGCTCTCCCCCCGGGCAAGGAGCCTCTCTTCCAGACCGAGGCTGAATCAGTTCCTTCTCCCAACTCCTATCAGACAGCCCAGCCACCTGCTCCGGTTCCTTCTTCACCTCAGCAGGAGCCTGTTCCTCCCCTTCCAGAGGCATTTGAGGCCCTCCTCACCAGGGCTCTCCGCCAGAGCTTTGCTCAATGTCTTCAACAGGCAGGGCTACACCCTCCGGCTCCCGCCCCAGCTCAATCCTCTAACAGGGAGGGTCATCATTCTTCTGCTACTGATCGTTCCTCGGAGATGGATCAAGACAAATTGGAATTGGCTGCAGAGGAAGCAGCCGTCTCTGAACCTGATGAGGCCCCTGACTCCGCTCTTTCTGAGGATGAGGGTCTGAGCCCAGACCAGTCCCCCTTTATAGGACTCTTCCGTCCTCAAATGTTCCGCTCTCTCCTCTTTAAAGCTATTGCTACCACCCGTTTAGGCGAAGTTCCATCTTCGGAGGTATCATCATCCTCTGCTGACCCAGCTTCAGCCTTATTCGCGGAGCCAACTGTGGCACCTGAAACCATCCCGGCGCCTAAACTGTTCCTGGATGTTCTTCGTCGCCAATGGTCTCTGCCAGGGGCTGGGCCAAGTCCAAATAACCTGGACAAACGCCTCTACAATGCCGCTTCTACTATGTCTGACCTACTTCAGCCTCCCACTGTGGATGCTCCTATCGTGGCTTTGTCCAACCCCTCTCATCCCACGGGACCGCCAGAGGATTCTCTACGCTCTGAGGACAAGCGCGCCGAAAAGACACTGATCAAGGGTCACCTCGCAGCTGCCTGGTCTATTAAATCGTCCTCGGCGGCCTCTTTCTTTAACAGGGCCGCCATCCTGTGGATCAAACAGCTTCGAGACCACTTGCCTCACTCGGAATCCAGGGTTCAGCAGGACATCAACAAAATCTTGGCTGCCCTGGAATATTCGGCAGACGCTACTCTGAACGCTACCCGGTTTGCAGCAAAAGCCCTGGGTTCTTCAGTTACTTCACGCCGCCTTTTATGGCTCAGGAGTTGGCAGGCGGACATGCGCAGCAAGTGGCAGTTGGCTTCCTCTCCTTACACTCCCGGCAATCTCTTTGGTCCACCTCTGGAACCTCTTCTGGTCGAGACAAGGGATCGACGCAAGATTCTCCCATCACAACACCGGCGTTCCGACTCCCGCTACTCACCTTATCCTCGACTCCAGTCCTTTCGGACATCTGATTCCTCCTTCCAGTTCCGTTTCCAACGCATGTCTCAGCCGAGATCGTCCCAACCCGACGCTCAGGTCAGATCGGGGGTTCGTTTCCCACCCAGGCGGTCCTTTCGGAGGGGAAGGGGTCGTTTTCCACGCAGAGGTAGATGAGCAAAATGGGAACCCTCCCATTGGGGGTCACCTCTCTCTTTTTTATGACCAATGGCGGTCTTCAATTTCTGACGCTTGGGTTTTGACAACTATAGAAACAGGTCTTTTGTTAGAATTTTCTTCTCCCCCCCCTCAGTTTTTCTGTCCTGTCCTCTCTCCAAGGACCCTGTTAAACAAGCCCTTGTTTCCTCGGCCATAACCCATCTCTTGGCTATCAGGGCCGTTCAGCCCGTTCCCCCTGAACAACGGGGCCGGGGTTTCTACTCCCGCCTCTTCATTGTAAAGAAATCCTCGGGAGGCTGGCGGCCCATTTTAGATCTCAAGGCCTTGAACCGGTACATAACCTACCGCCGGTTCAAGATGCACACATTGTTTTCTATTTTGGAGTGTCTTAGGCCTGGGGATTTTCTGGCTTCTATTGACCTAACGGAGGCTTACCTCCATATCCTTATTCACCCCTCCCACCGCCAATTTCTTCGTTTCCACTACAAGGGTTCCCATTTCCAGTACCGTGCTTTACCCTTCGGTCTGTCTTCAGCCCCTAGGGTTTTTACGAAAATTATGGCCTCCTTAATTGGACATATTCGTTCCCTTCCCATTCGCTTACAATTTTATTTAGACGACATTTTAGTTATGTCTCCTTCTGTTTCTACGGCACTCTCTGACCTTTCTACGGTACTGACCCTTCTACAAGGCCATGGTTTCTCCATAAATTGGGCTAAAAGCCATCTCTCACCTTCCACCCGCATTGTCCACCTTGGGGCGTCCATTGATACACTTTCTTCCCAGGTATTTCTTTCTCCCGATCGCCAAGTCAGTCTGAAAGCCTTGGCCAATCAGTGCATCGCGCGAAGGTCAGCTTCCCTGTTGACGTTATCTTGCCTTCTTGGCAAAATGGTATCCACGTTTGGGATTGTCCCATGGGCCCGGTTGCATAGTAGAGAACTCCAGTGGTTCCTCCTTCCCCATCAGAGATCGGGTCAAAGTTCTTCCCTGTCCAGTGTCAGTCTGCCTCGATTGGTCATCTCTTCCCTCAGATGGTGGACTTCGGACACTATCTCCAAAGGCTCATATTTCAGGGAACCTTCTCGACTGGTCCTCACGACGGACGCCAGCTTGACAGGTTGGGGGGCCCACGTTCTTCAACACATGGCTCAGGGTCAGTGGTCCCAGAGGGATCTCCTTCACAACATCAATTATCTGGAGCTACGCGCAGTTCGGTTAGCTCTTCTCCGCTTCCAACCCTTGATAGAGGGCAAAGACATTCTAGTTCTCACCGACAATATGGCCACAAAGGCTCATATAAACAAGATGGGGGGGCACTCACTCCAGAGCACTGCTGGCGGAGACGGTCCTCCTTGGTCAGTGGGCCGAGGCACATCTCGCCTCAATAAGGGCGGACCACATATCGGGGACAAGCAACACTCAAGCGGACGCCCTCAGCCGGTCACGGCTGGACCACGGGGAATGGAGCCTTCCCCTCCCTCTCTTCCACGAGATCACGAACCATTTCGGCCTCCCAGTGGTCGACCTTTTTGCCTCGAACTTAAACAACAAGCTCCCCAGGTACTTCTCCCGCTTTCCGGACCCTCGAGCCGAGGCCACCGATGCCCTCCGCAGCCCGTGGCCACCAGGCCTCCTGTATGCTTTTCCCCCTCTTCCCCTCATCCCTCGAGTACTCAGAAAGATGTTGGAACTGAAGGCGGAACTCATCCTCATCGCCCCTCATTGGCCACGCAGGCCTTGGTATGCGGACCTTCTTTCTCTGTCGGTGGCTCCGCATTGGCACATTCCGGAATCCAGGATAGTACTCACGCAAGGGTCTCTTCATCATCCGGACCCCGCTTGGCTCCATCTAACCGCCTGGAGGCTGAGCGGTTCCTTTTAAGGGAGGCCAGGATCCCTGCCAGGGTAATTTCCACGATGCAAGCAGCTCACCGTCCTTCTACTTCATGGATTTATGAAGCTACGTGGCAATCCTTTTCAAAATGGTGCCGGAGATTCTCCATCGACCCTCTATCAGCTTCAGTCCTTCAAGTCCTTTCCTTTCTTCAAGACGGGTTTGACTCCGGCTTGACTCCAAATACCCTACGGCGACAAGTGGCTGCTATCGCCTCCATTCTCTCCTGCAATTCTCAGGACTCTATTGCTCGTCACCCTCATATTCGCATCTTTCTTCGGGGGGCGGTCAACCTCCGTCCTCCCCCGATTCATCGCTTCCCTACATGGAACCTCAACAAGGTCCTGAACGCCTTAACTCTGTCTCCGTTTGAACCCTTTCGTCAGGTGTCCCTCCGTTTTTTGTCTTTCAAGGTGGCATTCCTGGTTGCCATAACCTCAGCCCGACGAATCTCTGAACTGGCTTCTCTATCTGTTCGCAGTGATCTCTGCATTTTTCATACAGACAGGGTGGTCCTCCGCCTTGATCCGGCTTTCCTACCCAAAATCAATTCTAGATTTCACCGAGCTCAAGAGCTCGTACTTCCGGATTTTTGTCCTCGGCCTGTTCACCGGCTGGAAAAGTCCTGGCATCTCCTCGACGTTCGTCGGGCGCTTAAAATTTACATCTCTCGAACAGCCCCGCTTCGTAAGACGGAGGCTCTGTTCATTTCCTTCCAGCCTGCTTCCATCGGGGCCAGAGTCTCCAGTACCTCCCTAGGCCGCTGGATCAGGGCCACGATCGCCACAGCCTATCAGCAACAGCACCTTCCAATTCCACCTCGCATCACTGTGCACTCAACAAGGAGCGCTGCCACTTCAGCGGCTTGGGCCACCCAGGCCACTCTAGAAGAGGTTTGCCGGGCGGCAACATGGACGTCGATCTCTCCGTTCATTCGCCATTACCGGGTGGATTCCTTCGCTTCCGCAGACGCTGCATTTGGTCGCCGGGTCCTGCAGGAGGTGCTGCGATCTTAGAGCGGAGGTCCGGAGTTTTACCACCCTGGTGACAACTGGCTTTGAATGTCCCCAGCCTGACTGGCGTTTCTTCAACTCGGAGAATGGACGTTGGTCTTACCTGATACGTCCGTTCTCGAGTAGATAGAAACGCCTGTCAGCCCCGCCCTGGTCCGGCCCTCCGGGTTGGATGGGAGGGGGGGGTTTGGATATTAATTCTCTCTCATTTCAGGAAGACACGACGACGGTCTGCACTACGGCCCTCGCCGAAACACTGGAGAAGAGGGCGGAGTTATTTAGATTAGTGCAGACCCGGTCCACGCTGGATAAAGGAGCCGTTTACCCCAGCCTGACTGGCGTTTCTATCTACTCGAGAACGGACGTATCAGGTAAGACCAACGTCCATTCTCTTCTAAAAGATTATTGTTCAAGAATGTTCAAATATCATGCATCAAATGAATAAGGAAATATTTAGAATAAAATGATAAGCTCTTCAAACATTTAATATAATTTGCATACAAAATTATCTGTGGGCCTTGATTTTTGATGCATCTTGTTCATCACTCACAGATTTTGACTTTCCAGTAGGTTGCATTAATGTTGTCAGTTGCTCATAGGTCAGACATTCCTGGATACAATAGTGTGCTAAGATTGAGATCTAAGAACAATTAGATGCTAAACATAACAAAGTTAGTAGATTTACTGTGAGTTTAAATCCACTGATTATGTGCTAATAAAATAAAATGTCCATTTGACTTATCTTGGCTATAAATAATTCTATTTAGGAATATATTGAAGGAATACATTGGAATTGAAGGAAGACCAAAAAAGTGACAGGCAGTATTGATGACATCCTTTTAAAAAGTGTTGTAAGAAAATGGAAGAACAAATGTTTGTTAATAAACCAGCATATAAACTGGAGGGTTTACATGGTTAGAAAAGTAGCCTGTCATGTAATTTTTTGACACATCCTTCAACTATCATTTATTTGCCATGATTGAAAAGCATAACCCAAAACTGTCTTGCTTGCTTTTAAATTCCACAAGTTAGGTGGATTTCAACTCCCAGGATTCTTTGTAGAGTTAATGGTGGATATGAATTCTGGAAAATCAATTTCAGATACCTGAAGGGAATCACTAATTGGGGAAAGCCTGCTAGGGAAACGGAAAATTTTCTTTTTAGCATTTTTTAAACATGTTGACTAATTGGGGAGCTCATTTGCAAAACCTTTCTTCTTGTTGTTTGATGCTTAGTTTCATATAGATTGCATTTTTTCCTTTTCCATACAGATTTTCAACCTCATGAAATATGACAGCTACAACCGCTTCTTGAAATCAGATATATTTCTTAAATTGAAGGAAACTGAAGAACAGGAAGAAAATTCACCTGATCCTCAGACTGCAGCAAAAAGAGCTTCTAGAATTTATAATACATGATTGTATCCACAAAATCCATAGATCATATTGAGACTACAATCAAAGTAAATCAGTACTCAGGAATAATCTTTGTGGTTAACATAGATGCATTTAGAGGCTTGAATAGTATAGAATCCTCTTAGATTAAATTTACCTTTGGTTGCTTCAGTGAATTGTTTCTTGCCAGTGCTTGCTTCTAGATACAATGATCAAGGATATGACAGCCCTTGAAAGACTGAACAATATGTAAGTTCTTGCAAATTGCTTCTAATTTTTTAAAAAATATATATTTACTTAAGTCATTTGGTAGGGGTGTGTGACAAATGTAGCATTAAAAAGTAAAGCAAGTTTGAAAGTAGAGATAATAAAAGGCAAAATCCACTCGTGCTTGCCTCTAGCGGGCAGTACTCATCTCCATTTCTTAGCCATGGGAGCCAGTGTTGTCTGAAGACATTTCCATGGTCATGTGGTCAGCATGACTATATGCCAAGGCGCATGGAACACCGTAACTGCCCCACTAAAGGGGTACCTAGGGGTATCTATTTATCTACTTGCATTTGCATTCTTTGCAAGTGCTCGGTGGGGCAAGTAATGGGAGCTCACCCTGTTGTGCATCCTGTTATGACTGTTTCAAAGTCTGGGGCGCAATGGATCAGCGGTTAAAGACGAGCATGTCAGCTGGAAAACTGATGGCCCAGTTTCAAGATCCAAGCGCTGTTGTACAGCGCTTGGGTCTTGAAACTGGGCCATCAGCTTTCCAGCTGACATGCTCGTCTTTAACCGCTGATCCATTGCGCCCCAGACTTTGAAACAGTCATAAAGTTTTGTTTAACAGACTTTACGAAAACATCTTGTTTTAACTGCTGTGTGAATTGAATTAATCATATCACTTTAGGTACCCAATCCATGGATAGATCAGATCAAGATAGTTTACAGTAGGTATTTGGCTAGGACTTTTGTCTTCGAAAAAGTGCTTCCTGGACCCATTTTATAGTGTGTTTTTCTATTTAAAATTAAGGGATCTATTTTCAACTGCAGCAGAATTACCTTATAATACCTACATCTTTAAAATACCTAAATCTTTTAAAAAATTCTCAGTAATAAAACAATATGGACAAATCTCGCAACAATTCAACACTGAGATTATGCTACACACGCCATTTTTGTCTTGGCTGTCTTGAAAATATTTTTTTGCAGAATTATGAATATGGAAATACACCGGTAGAAGTACAGAGTTAATGGAAATATGTGGGCTGTGTATGAGGTTAAAGAACAGTTTATGGCAAGAAAGAAATGTCAAACGTTTAGAAAGAAATTGCTTCATTTTGCTGTCCTGTTTTTTAAATCGCATTTCAAATACTGATAATGCCAATGAAATAGTATATGTTAGTATGTGTGAGAGTATTTTATACTTGATTATGCTTGGGGCATTCCTTAATGCTTGAGACAAGCATAGTTTGTTAATGTTTTGTCATCTATTGAAAATTGAAGTACAAAAATAATAATGATGATAATATGATTGCAAACCTCAACCAAAAGCCTTACTCTCTGTTTTTCAGCTGTAATAGCTGAGGCAAAGAATCTATTTTTAGTTTAATTATTTTTGTTTTAATATTTGTTTCACAAAAAATAATTGCAATGCTGTTAAACATGAGGAAAAAAATTGGGTTGAACACTTCATTTACAAGTCCTGCATGTGAAATGTAATTCTGGCTCACCAACTATTTGCTTTTTTATCTTTGTATGGACTATTTTATTGTTCAGTTTAACTCTTTAAATATTGGTAAGTTTTGTTTATTTGGGCAAGTAGCACACACTTAATTTTTCTTTCTAGCTTTCTTCTCTAGAAGTCTGAGTCATAATGTAATATATTAGGAAGAGATAAGATGCTTGGGTCAAATTTCAGAACTGACTATATATACAATAAATGATAGCAGCTATATTCTGCTTTCATTTTAACACAGAGATAAACCAGCAATGAGTTGCTGGCTTATTTAGTTCTCCCTGAAATCACTGTATAATCAAGTGCAAATCTACATTTGTAGATGTAGGCAGTAATCTCCTGTAACTTCAATTCAAAAATGTCAACAATTTCTTCGCCACAGACATATCCTGAATGCCTTATTGATTTAATTGTCTTTCTCTTATACTAAAGGGCAAAGTAATTAGGAGAAAACTTCTGTAGATTATATATATTTTACAAAGGTAATCATGTCTGCAGAAGATAAGGGTTTCAAGGATGATTCAGGAAACAGGGAAAATGCCATTGTTTTTTCTATTTCCATGAACTGCATTGAAACTAGTTTTACTGTTCATGATAAGCCATTATTTGTTTTAATCATAATATATTTAAATGATAGGATATATACATCATACTAAGCTATAAAAGTTGGATTCACACGTTCACTGTATGCCAAAAACAAATATTAATATCAAATGGTATGGTGTGTGAACCATCCTAGAAGGAAGGAAAAAATACCCTGGATAAGTATTGAGGCTGAAGTTAACAAAGGTTGGAAGCAAGACCCTGAGATAAGATAGGATCACTATAAGATTGCAGGTATCTTTAACATCCAAAGCTTAATATGTGAATGACAAGAAATCTGTTACCATGTAAGGGTGAGAGAGATTTAGGATTTAAACCCTATTTCTATCTCCTTGCTGTGGATTTTTTTTAATTGAGTAGCTTAATTTTTTTAATATTTCAATGTTCTGTTTACCTTTGGACCTGTAGTGCACTAACTATTAAATATGACCAGATTGTTATACACTGCAATAGCTGATAATCTTCAGAAACAGAGCTTCTTTGATACTTATTTTAAAGTCAGCTTCCCTTTCTGAGCTGTAAGTTCCTAAGTGAGGCTTAAAATTGAGAGGTTTATTTCAATATTCCAGATGAATCTCTGACAGCAAGATCACTTATTCCTTGTGCCAACTCTATGGAAGGATAAAAGGTACTCATGAGTTAAGGAGAAAACTATGGCTACCAACTTTCCTACAAACTGGTGCTTATTTGACAATTTTGTGTTGGTTATTTATATTGATGGTAGAAATAATGAATGAAACAGAGAAGTATCATATGTTAATTTGAAGCGTGCATGGACAGACCTAACGGGAGTTTGCTAGTAGATTTTAAGAGGGGTACCTCACCAATTTTCTTTTTAAGTCAACAGTATATGCCTACCATGAATCTAAAAAAGCAGTAAGAGGATATTTTGTGTCTTTATACTAGCTATTTCTAAGTGTCAGCCTTTTGAGGTAGTTTAGTCAAGAAGTATAACCGTAACTATTAACACTACTTTATGGTAAGTTTAGAGTTACAAAATGTCACTAGTCTGAAAATACATATGGATTGCCTTTACAATCCAAGAAACTAGAAAGGGTTTTTGAGCTGGCACCCTCCCATCTGTGGGCTCAGTTGCTTCTTATTAGACTCTTCATGGCACCTCTTCCTCTTGTCTCTCAAGGACATTCTAACAGATAATTACATTACAAAGTTTGTGATATGTATCTGTATCCAGCCTCAGAACAACTGGCATATATTTGCATCTTATGGTAGTCTTTAAAGGAGAGAACAGCAAGATTCCATAGTTTAGTGAGCAAGAGAAGATAAAACTTTTTATCAATTGAAATGGCTGCACTGCAACAGCAACAGATCATGGAAATAATTTTCCTGAAAGAAGACAACCAAGGAACAAATGCAGAATAATAATCAGAAGGAAGAGACAAAATATATTCTAAACTATTGGAGCTGCTTGGATATAAGGAAACAATATAAGACACTATAAAATACATTAGAGCAGATAATGCAACTGTGTCCCACAAAAAGTCATAGACTAAGAAATGATACCATATAATGATGAATCATAACAAATATGTTATGACTGTTAGTTAGTACTGACTAAATCTACCACCATGTAAAATAAGCTGTATTTCAGGATAAAAGAAATGACAATTTGAAAGATTGATTAAGCCACTGACAATTAGCTGTTCTTGCTAATGAACAAATTATGCTGTAAAAATAACAGCTGCAGTTATACCACTACAGAGTTTGAGGAAGTAAGACAGAACCTCAAGAATTCTCAACTATTGTTCTCGTCTATTGAAGACAACCAAAAAGGGGAGAAATAATGTAAATTAATGAAGGATCTCAAATAATATACAAAAGACCTGTGAGGCCAAGTATTGTATCCTTCAGTTTCTATACTCCAGTTTGTTCAAAAGGAATAGAAGCAATATAAAAAGTTTGCATGGTATATTAAAATATCCGCTCTTGCTGAGAAATTCAAACAAGGACAGAGGTGTGGAGAGCTTTAAATTAAATAAGTGAAGAAACAACAGAATTTTCTTCAGAAAATTCCTGATGTCTTCTGGACAAGTTTCTTCAGAGGATTGAATATATGGCATAAGAGAATTGACCATCTTGTCCAAGTGCTACTCAATGGGAAGGACTTAGTTGAGGAAGTAGAAATAATACAAATTTTAGTGGTTATGCAATGTTGTTGTTTTTTTTTTTTTAGGGAATTGAGCTTAGCTAACTGCTTACTAGAACATTTGATAAACTCAGAAACTGCAAATGAAAATTATGTGGCAGGAGAAGCTTAACCGAAAAAAATGATAATGGATGGAAGTTTTTAAAATGGAAATATGAAAGCACAATTTAGACAATTCTAATAAGGCACATAAGCCAATACAGTTAAAAAAGCTTAACAAAGATCAGAGGACAAAAAAAAAATCATGTCAGAAATGGAAACAAGGAAAGCAAGCATACTAGTGCATCATATAATTAATCTGGACTGCATACCACATTCAACATATTTCCTCCATGATCATCATAGTCACATTGGATATTTGTGCCTATAAGCAAGCTGATTAAATTGTCTGTTTTGTCTTGTGCTGGGTAAGCTATTCTTGTTCAAAAAATTAAAAATTAATATAGACCTGGATGCAAAATGTTGGGATACAGACATTTAGACAGAATATGTAGGTGCAGATCCCTATGAATTAACATGTAACAGCTGGGTACTACAGATTGAGAGATTTGACTAAGCATCTAAGTTTTGGACAAATGCAAGTACATCAGTGGAAGGTTTAGTAGCTAAACTACTCAAATAACTTAGATGGCTTCTTAGAAGCGAACAGGTGTTTCTCTGCCTTCTCGAATCTAATGCCTACCAGATTTTCAGTCTACATATTTTGGAAACTATAATCCAACTACATTTGCAGGATGTCAGATTGGGATAAATTGGCCTGTTTATGCCTCCATTTAATAAAATTGCCTATATTCTAGGCAATATCTTTCTAAAAAAATGCATGTGACAGACAATAGAAGTTACTATGTATATCAATTTGAAATATTTTGCAAAGGTACTTGGAAACATTTGGACATAAATAATTACTCCGTGATATTTGGTGTAATCCATCTTGATAGCTTTGATTTGAATATTTCAATGCTAGTTGTACCTACCATATTTAATTTCTTCTTAGCCAGTTAAATAATGTATATGATACGTTCATGAATGCCTATTGAAATATTCATGTTTTGATAATCTGAACATGTTAAATTTGTGCACTTTATACAGGTAGTCCTTGATTTACAATCCCAGTTGAGCCTATAATTTCTGTTGCTAAGTGAGACTTAATTTCTTGTTAAGTGAGTTTTGCTCCATTTTATAACCATTCTTGCCATAGTTAAGTGAATCCCTGCAGGTGTTAAGTTAGTAACATGGTTGTAAAGTGAATCTGGCTTCCCTATTGATTTTGTTTGTCAGAAGGTCACAAAAGTTGATTAATTGACACTGCAACTGTCATAAATTTGAGCCAGTTGCTAAATTTCCAAATTGTGAATATGTGGTCAAAAGGATGCTACAATGGCCGTAAGTGTGAAAATTGGTCATAAGTTCCCTTTTTTTAGTACTGTTGTAACTTTGAACAGTCACTGAACAAATGGTTGTAAGTCAATGACTACCTTTCCTACTACATGGAAAGTAATATAATCTGTTCTTCAAATTGCAAGATTCATTTCGTCTTCCCTAATCAAGTCTAAAATGATGGAGAATCACATTCACATTAATAAATAAATATGTAGTAGCATGGCTGTCAATTAAGATGTGTTGTGTCAAATTAATCAGATATTTTAGTTGATTAAACAATCGATGAATCAGAATGACAAGGTTACAATTACTTCAATGATTGTATTTGTATAAATTTTAAGAAATCTGAAACCTAAACCATAATTAGAATAATAATAATAATAATAATAATAATAATAATAATAATAATAATACACATAGGAATGCTTTGCCAAATTGAGCAGCACCCTCTATTGATAATGTAAAGAATTAAAAGCACTTCAGCATTAACAGGTAAAACTTTGAGTTTATGATTTGCATTTTTTCACTTTGCACTCACACAACTTTTAAGACTGTTTTGGGAAGCTCAAAAAGTTGAGGTCGAAGTAACATGGCAAGAAGCTACATTAACAGACATTAGATACAAGAAAACATTCAGATTTACCTCCATTGTTAATTGTCTTTGAGAGCAGCTTATATTGAAGTTTAATCACTATTGTCTTTTATTAACACAGAGGCCAGTAGTAAGGGAAGCTAAATTCCCTGTGTGTCAAGAAGTTACAGTAAATAGTTTCTACATGTAAACATGTGTTGGTATATCATCAATAATAAAAATACAACTTTCCTATTAAAAATAGGATGTTCAATAAAAAGGTGGCAACCAACAATTATAAATTATTAAAAAAGGAATTATTATTATAATTATTATAAAAGGATTTATTATTATAAAACAAAGCACATCTCTAGAGAACCAGAATTATTTTCAGTAGTTAAAAATAGGTAAATCTGGTAATTAAATGATTTTCTCAGTTAAAAAATGGTTAACCTCTAAGGTTGAAAGTTTTTTTTTAAAAGATATTTATTAGGAAAAAATAGATAAGAGTGATGAACCAGGTTTTGAATTCCCAGTTTCTGGAAAGAGTTGCTGCACATCAGTTTCCTATGTCCAAGCAGCTTGCAAAGATTCAGTGGTAAGAGAGTTACATGCTGATGCATTCCTTATACATTATACTGTCTATATTCACTTCTATGGGAAGAACAGCATTCCCAAGGAAGGTAAGGGCAAGTTCTGGAGATTGGTCATTTTTATATTCATTTTATAGGTGGAAAACTCTGTTTCCGAGGAAACAGCTATTTCAAATTCTAGTGAGCAAAACTGGCTTTTGGATCTGCAGCTCAGTTTTTCCTTCAACTCAGCTCGTTTTCTTTGTCATTCCCTTATTCATTTTTTCTTCTATGTTCTGTTTTGATTTGCAGATAACAGTTTTGTTTTTAAATGTAAACTTCTCTAGGAAATTTATAAATCGGACTTGGATATAATGCTGTAAATAATAATTTTAAAAAGTACAAGTAAATTGTATAATTGTAAAACACCACTTTATTCATTCTACTATCTCAAAGGAGGGTTCTTCATCCACTAATTTATTTCCTAAATAAACCAGTAATCTTGGACACAAGCCATGCGCAATTGTTAAATCAACGAAAATGTATACAGAGAAACTATTGCTCTGACATTTCCAGGAAATGTATGTCAATGGGTTGCTTATACAACTGCAGCAAGTAAATAATAACTAAAGACTACTTATGGAAGTGAAGCCAAACTCTATAAGGAAGATACCATTCCTGTGGTTATTTTGCTGATTTGTATCAGAGATAAATATTCCTGGTTTCAGAAGTGGTGTTCAGATCTTTTAACTAGAAATCAGATGACTTTCTTTTGTTCAACCAGAGTAGGAAGAAAACAAGAAAGGAAATTATGGTTTGGAACTGTTACACTTAGGTTACAAACTTCAACCCCCGCTTCCCATTTTCTGGGTCTGAAACTAGCATAAAGCACAATCCAAGGCTTGCAAAGAGTGTAGTTTACTGTATTGTACATTGTGTCTTGTTCTTCAAATTTTGTTGCTTTGAAGCTTGTTTTTAAGAATCTTTTTAATGTAAACTTTGTAGGTGTTTTATAATTTCAGCAAAACTATATAAGAATATTCTGGCATAACATTTTGCAAGTCTAATGCAATGGCAACGCAAGAGGAGTCATTTCTGTAGGCGTATTTCACTGCATTTCCATAAACTGATCAATTCTCATTCCCTTACCAGACATTGAGCAACAGATTTGGAAATGAATCTTGAAAAACAATCTCCAGGGATTAGTACAGGGCCATGAACTTTTTGTAGTATTCTAATAGAAAAATCTATGTATTTGGTAAGGGACATTGAGCAGGGATAATATGGGCATTTTAGCAAGATTTTGCATTGTTGTCTATATGGAAAAAGAGGAAGGGGGAAAAAAAAGATGCTGACAGATATTGCATCCAACATGCTCTGTATCTGAAAACATAAAAAACCATGCTGGGTTAAAAAAAATGCTTTTGCAGAAAGAGCTATTTATGGCATTTTTTTAACCACACAGATGCTCTGTCCTAGAAAAAAAATATAATAGGGATATATTTGACTATTAGAATGCCTTAATCCTATTTTGGGTACCTGTGATTTACAATAGCGTTTTTCAAGTTTGGCAACTTTAAGTTGTGTGGACTGGGGAATTCTGGGACTTAGAATTCACACATTTTTAAATTGCCATGTTTGAAAAACACCAATTTACAAGGATTAGAAAAAATATTAAGAGTGACTTCCTTACTGACCTAAATTGTAGATCACATTGAGGCTTAAGAGGATAGACTTTGGGAAGGTCTGAGACATGAATAGAAGCAAATAATTGCTCCCATTAAAAAGTTCTTGAACTTAAGTCTGTTTTCCCATATTATACTACCTTTTTGTTTAATTTAGGGGTAGGAAAGAAGCTACCCCTTTCATGCTCATTCAGGCATTTAATTCAATATAACCGGATACCCGAGATACGTTAGATTGAAATAATGGGAATTATGATCCGATACATATGATGGGTGCCAGGTTTAAAACAATGGATTCTTTGACAAAGATTATAGGACTTTTTAATACGTAAAACACATACTTTGTAACTAAACTACATTCAGAACTAGAACATCAGAAACAGCAGAATAAGGTTTCTTGCATTAAAGCTTATTACGAAAAAACAGTGCAACTTATAAAAGATGCCAGTACTGTAATACCAGTACCACCTACAAGACCTGGCTCACTACAAGAAACAGATCAACTGATGTACATCACAGCTGTAATTATAACTGAAGATTTTGGATGCAAAATCAACAAACGGGGGTAAAAATGCTAAATAGTGCATCACCAAAATGGAAGATCAGGATGGAAAATAAAACCAGCATGCTAACTTGAGACGTAAGCAAGCTAGAACAGGAAATGCAAGCAAGCTGAAAAACAACAAAATAAGTGCTGTCTCTGTAAAGAAGCTAAAAAAATAAATAAATCACAAGTACCTAGTTAGCTGCTGCAAGAAGATTGCACAGACTGTTTAAAGATAATGGCATGATCAAATAACTGGTGCATTGCAAGATCTGCAAGAAATACCATTTGCTTGCAAGCAAGAACTGATGGGACCAGAGAACAGACAAAATAATAGAAAATAAACAAGCTAAAGTGCTCTGGGACTTTAGCATTCAAATAGAGAAGCATGTATCACATAATACCCCAGAGTTAGCAAACGTTGAGAAGAAAGACTAAAAAACCTCTGTGGACATTGCAATACCTGTGAGATAGCCGAACAAAAGAGAATGAACTGGAGAAAGTTACAAACCACGAAGACCTGCAAATAGAAGTAGAACAACTGTGGCAAAAGAGAGAAGAAATGGTACCAATAAATGCCTTGGGTGAAAATCCAAAATAACTGGAACATCACTTGAACACCATTGGCATTGACAAAACCAGTATTATTTAATTATAAAAGGCAGTTTTACTTGGAACAGCTTACATCCTGCAATGAAATCCTTCATCCCATCAAATAACAACATCTGCCTATCCCAGGTCTTTGGGAAGGATTGGATAGATGGATACAGATGGCAAACCCAGTCTTAACATCTGGCTGAAAGCGTGACCAATCAGAGTCATGTCTAAAAGTAAGAAATCTGGATTATTAAGGATGTGAAGTTTATAGCAAAATATAGTCAGCAGGTGGCACTCCATTTCCATGAAATTGGTATAGAGCTGCTACAAGGTCAGTACAGGATGATTTGGGTGGGTGTATAAGTAGAACTTGATGGTGAGAAAAGATAAATACATCTGGTAGTTTGCAGTTTGCTGAATCATTCTCAAGAATGCACATCTAGGGGAGAAAGGTTATTTGGAGACTTCAGTTTTTCTTTTTCTTTTTAACAATGTAGAATCTGTAGTTCATTTTAATTTAGTTTTAGGAAGTATCTTGGGTAGCTATCTCCATGCTACAACAATAATAGAATAGGCTGCCCTATGTAAACACTAGCAGCAAAATGGAAACAGGAGCTGTATGTTTCTATATTTTTCTCTGATGTCTGTTAATATCTGGCAGTTCAACTACCTGGTTTTTACTGGCATAAGTTTACCTCCATTCAGTGAAGATCGCACTTTTGAAATTTGTGGAAATATGTTACTTTCGCTATGCTGTAGTGAGACTTAAATGCAAGAAATTTATATTGGTTGTAAAATCTCCATGTTGTGCAATATCCAATGATAGCTTTTTCTTGGCAACAGGTAGGCAGCTTATGGCTTTCCAAATATTGTTATACTATAACTGCCAACAAATGTTATTATTGGCCCTGCTGGCTGAGCTGCTCAGAACTAAAGTTCAGCATTATCTGAAAAACACATAGTGACCATTTCATGAAAGTAATGTAAGTCGGGGCATTTGTTTTTCTCTTGGTGTCCAATCCACTGAAGTCTCTTATCTACTGGAATTAATGCAGAGGATTGAGGAAGACAGAAGAATTGTAAAATCAGGGGTGAGTAGAAACTTTTTCTATTAAAAATATGTCAGAATTGGTTAACTCCACTTCTGTCTGAAATTGGTGGGTCTTATCTCCCTAGAAGAGAGCCATTTTGATGCAGTGGTTAAGGTATCAGGCTAGAAACTGGGAGACCCTGAGTTCTAGTTCTGCCTTAGGCACAAAGTCCCTTTCCCTCAGGCCTAAGGAGCAGTCAATGGCAAACCACTTCTGAAAAACCTTGCCAAGAAAATTGTAGGGACTTGACCAGCCACTCTCGAAGAATTGGCCATGATTGAATGGGGATTGAATGGGAGGGGGAATCTCTCTAGAATGACTAAGTGGGTCTATGCATATTATTCAATGGTACTAGTACTAGTACTCTATGCAATAAAGTAATAGAAACTTGTCTTTCTTACAAAAGTAAAACATAAAGGACTGCAACGCTTATAGCAAGAATCCCTGTGCATATTCCATGTCCAGCATTATTTCATGTGTGGCTAGATAGGTAGGTAGGTAAAGAGGGAGGGAGGAAAGAAGGAAGGAAAGAAGGAAGGAATTCTCTTATTATTCTAGGTAGATATGAACAGAAATTTGGGATTTTTCAACCTCATCAGGGATTCTGTCCCCAGTTGAACTGATGCTTTTCAGAGTGCCTCAGGCTATTTTTCAAAAGAATAAAATTGTAAGATAATTCTGGTCTGCCGGCTTCACCTTCTTAAATGAAAGCTTTAAAAATGCATACCTGTTTCTTGGCAGATAGAAGCTTGTTTTGGAAATTCAGTACATTTAATTAAATGCTGTAATTCACACAAATTATTCTTAGTGAGGAGATAATCAGTGCAGCTTCTGTAGAGGGTCTGCACAGATTTTATTTATTTATTTGTCAGATTTATATGCTGCCCTTCTTCCATAGGACTTGGGGAGGCTCACAACAATAAAACAACCCGACAATAGATAAGGATTAAATAATATTAAAAACCAATTTAAAATCCCCAAATCCCCAAGTTAAAATCCACAGCAGATCAGGAAAGTTGTTGAAAGAGCCATGTCTTTAGGTTGGCGCGGAAAGTGCAGAGGTCAGGGGCCGTCTGGAGCCTGGTGGGCAACCCATTCCAGAGGGTCGGTGCGACCACAGAGAATGCCCTCATCCTGGAGACCACCAGCCGACACTGTCTGGCTGAGGGGACTTGGAGAAGGGCAGCCCTATGTGAGCGCACTGGGCGGTGGGAGGCCGGTAGGAGGTGATCCTGCAAATACGCCGGGCCCATGCCATGAAGGGCTTTATAGGTGAGTACCAGCACCTCGAAGCGGATCCAGAGGACCACCGGCAACCAGTGCAGCTCGCACAATAGTGGTGTTATATGGGAGTAGCGGGACGCACCCATAACTACTCAAGCGGCCACATTCTGGACCAGTTGGAGCCTCTGGGTGCACCCCAAGGGCAGCCCCAGGTAGAGGGCATTGCAGTAATCCAACCGAGAGATAATGAGAGCATGAGTGACCGTACGGAGGACGTCCCTGTCTAGAAAAGGGCATAACTGGTGCACCAGGCGAACCTGTGTCACGGTCATTAGATGGTCCACTAAAGACAGCCGTGAATCAAGGAGATCGCCAAGATTACAAACCCTTTCCCAGGGAGCAAGACATTCCCCTCCCATCAACAGTGATGGGGGAGCTAGATCATGGGACGCCGGCATCCACAGCCACTCTGTCTTGGAGGGGTTAAGCCTGAGCCTGTTCCTACCCATCCAGACCCGTACCGCCTGCAGGCACTTAGACATCACGGAAAGGGCATCCCTGGGTTGGTCCAGGGTGGAGATGTAAAGTTGGGTATCATCAGCGTACTGATGATACCGCAGCCCGAACCACGAATGATCTCACCCAGCGGCTTCATATAAATGTTAAAGAGCAGGGGGGAGAGAACCGACCCCTGCGGCACCCCACAAGTGAGGGGCTTCGGGGAGGATCTCTGACCCCCCTGCCCAAACAAACTGTGTATGGCCTGAGAGGTAGGAGGGGAACCACTGTAAAACATTTTCCCCCACCCCCAACCCCCCGAGACATCGCAGTAAGATACCATGGTTGATGGTATCAAAAGCCGCTGAGAGGTCAAGTAGCACCAGGATGGAAGAATAACCCCCGTCCCAGGCCTGCTAGAGATTATTCACCAGGGCGACCAATGCCGTTTCCATGCTGTGTCTGTGCTTGAAGCCTCATTGGTATGGGTCTAGATAATCAGTCTCCTCCAGGAATTGCGGAAGCTGGTATGCCACCACAGACTCAACAACCTTCGCTATAAAGCAAAGGTTGGAGACAGGATGAAAGTTGTTCAGGGAGGCTGGATCCAGGGCAGGCTTCTTGAGGAAGGGACGAACCACCGCCTCCTTGAGTAAGGCGGGGAAGACCCCATCTCTCAATGAAGCATTGATAATCGCCCGGATCCAGTCTCCAGTCACCTCCTTGGTTGCCGCAACAAGCCAGGAGGGACAAGGGTCCAGTAAACGTGCAGGCCCCCAGTCTACCAACAATCCTGTCCATTTCCTCCATAGAAACAGGATCAAAGTCAACCCAGTTGTTACCTCCAAGATCTGCTCCCATCCCATCGTCGGATCCTGCTCAGTCAGAGTCTAACCCCGTCAGAATCTGAATGATTTTGTCTTGCAGAAATTGCGCAAAATCCTCAGCACTGCCTTGCAAGGGGTCCTCCCTTGCTCCCTGATAGAAAAGGGAGTGGGTCACTCGGAAGAAGGCTGCTGGGTGATTTTCTGCAGACGCAATGAGAGCAGCGAAATAGTCACGTTTCGCCGCTTCCATCGCCACAAGATAAGACTTAATATGGGTTCTCAACTGTGTTTGGTCAGACTTGGAGAGGGAAGACCTCCAAAGGCCCTCTAGGCATCTCTTCCGATTTCTATATGTATCTACCGTATATAAATATATATGGATATGTTTGTGCTAATATATATTTTTTGTCATATTTCATTGCAAGGGGCTTTCCCCATTGCTGAGTTGAAGAGCTACAGTATCTACAGTACTTATCCTTTGATCAACAGAAAATTATATTGGCATAAACTTTGCTGCCCATTTCTGATCCTTATGCTGCCTTTATTACCTATGAGGCACCTGAATACCTTCCATGTTTCAAGGGTAACACATCCTAACAAATGTTATGAATCTCAAGGCTGCTCTTGGGTAGTAGTATTACAATTAAAGGAAAACAGTATTGTAAGACCAGGAAAACTTAGGTCTCCTTAACCTATCGGATGTGGATCAGAAGAAGGCTATATCTTGGAGAAGAAAGAAAAATTATGCCACCGGGGCAGGCTTATGCTATGGTTTGATGCAAGTGAGACATAATATGTACATGACCTCCCACCACCAAGAAGGAATAGCTATCATTCTTGGGGGATGGTGGCATTATGATTGTTTTATATCTTACTTACACAAAGGCCAAACTCCCCAAACACTTAGCCAAGAAAGAACCTAATAAAATGTTAAGAGGGGAAATTCTTAATTTGCCTTTTTTAATGTGTTTATATTTCTGATGCATCCTCTGCTATTGGATCGTCAGCCACAAAATGAAAATGAAAGAGAACAACAGCAAGTTGCTAATTTTCTGCCTAGATATAGAGCTTTCTGAAAGATGGCTACCGTAGGGCAGATACCGGGGGGAAATCCAAAATTTTTCCCTACCAATTTTGTGGGGGTGGCTTGGTGGGCATGACAGGGGAAGGATATTGCAAAATCTCCATTCCCTCTCCTCCTGGGGGAAATATATTGCAAAATCTCCATTCCCATCCCATTCTGGGGCCAGCCAGAGGTGGTATTTGCCGGTTCTCCGAACTACTCAAAATTTCCGCTACCGGTTCTCCAGAACCTGTTAGAACTTGCTGGATTTCACCCTGGCAGATACATTCTAACTATTTTTTAAACATATGTATCAGATTATCAATCGACCATGTTTTGATGCTGGCTAGTCACGGATTCCCGTAGCTGTGTAAACTATGAAGTGATCATTGGGAGAAGGGAAAGTAATCCAAATGTCCTTTGTGCTTTGTTTACTGAGTCTAGGCCAGTGTTTTTCAACCTTGGCTGCTGGATGAGGCGTGGACTTCAACTCCCAGAATTCCCCAGCCAGCTGGCTGGGGAATTCTGGGAGTTGAAGTCCATGCCTCATCCAGCGGCCAAGGTTGAGAAACACTGGTCTAGACTAAGAAGATGTTTAGTTTAGGTTCTTATAGGAAAGTTCTCACAGGAGTTGCTGCAAAAGGTAGTATCAATATCACACACCAAACTGGCATAATAGATAGAGTTAAAAACCACCAGAGAAGATTCTGGGAAAAGAAACAGAGCAATGGCGGAGCTGGCTTACAGCTACAGGCGCTACAGTGTCTAAGTGACAGCTCTAGAGGCTGTTGAAGGTAGGATATTGGACTGTTGGTTTTTATCCAGGATAACATTGGCTGTTAAATTTAAAAATAGCCTGAACTAATTAGGTTTGTGGGATTCAGGGTAAATCTGGCATAAGATTTACTGAAACATTTGAGAGGATGTTTTGAGAAAAAGAGAGCTGAAGGAGTACAACATTGTAGATTTGTGGGCAAATCTAGCTAGGGAACTCCAGGCTTTGGCTAATGTTGAACACAGTAGAAAATAAAACATTTACCTGTCAGAATGATCAGGCAATCATCTGTCAACTCTTCAACTGAAAATGAATGATACCACACTGATTAATTATGTAAGTCTTTTTCTTAGACCCAGAATAATGAAAACTAGTTATTAGACCTGGGGAGGGGTGCATACATGTGAGGAATGCAGGTATGTTAACAGAACAAAAGAATTAGAAGGTTTTGTAGTTCAACCTCTGTTCAAGCAGGAGACCGTATCCCATTTCAGACAAATGGTTGTCCAATCTCTTTTTAAAAACCTCTAGTAATGGACCAGCCATTATATTATATATTATCATGTCATATCATATATCATAATGATCATATTATTATGTGTTAGATTCCACCATATTATGATAATATAACTCTTACTTAGAATGTCTTGGAAAAAAACACATGTCTAGAGAAAAAAATGCAAAACACATGGTCTAGCCAAGCTTCATTAGGGAAGAGAGGGAAATGTTTGATAAAGATTGGAAACAATTAATGAAGCTGAAAAACGAAAGTACTTGTCTAGTCTGAAGAGACTTGGGTTAGATCCAAGTTGATTATTTATGTCTTTCTAAACTTGCCCCAAAACATCTGAAAATGGTGTAGTCTGGCCCTTCCCAATCAAAATCTCTGTATCCAAGCATCCCCAGTGACAATATCATATCTGGGGATCAACATGCCCTATATTACTTTTATGCGGTATCTGGAGGTAATTTAAGAGGGAAAATACCATTCTAGATGGAGCATCTACAGTTATTTCAGGCTGCCTCAGCAGTGGATGGACAATGAGACACAGCTGGTGGCATATGGAGATGTCCTCTGGAAACTGTTAGCAAGTCATCCTTATATCTGGGGAAGAAGAATGTGAGGAATTTGCCCTAAGACATTGTATCATATACAATCACTTTATTAAAATATTTGGGGAACTATACTGTACAAAAGAAGAAGAAAGATGGGATAATTGGGCTCTATCCTTAACAAAAAAAAAAAAAAGGAAATGGAAAAAAGATTATTTAAATTAAGTTTGTGTGTCTTTGTATATGTCGTACATACAGATACACAAATATTTACTACTTTGGTTATAAGCATTCGTAATTCAGTTCCTCTGCTATAGATACAATCACTTCAAAATCTAGAAACACGAAAAGTAGAACAATTTCTGTTTTTAAACAAATGATTACATTGTAGAAATCTGCCTCATCTGGTGCTCATGGTATCTGGTGCTCATGCTCATTATATTAATTACTATGTGATTTGTAAATAAGGACCATCTGTGTGAACTATTGAAACTATTAGCTGTCTAATAAAGACAAAGGGAGAAGCAAAAATGGAGATAGAGTGAGAACAGAGTTGGGTTAAAAACTTGACTGCGGATTGAAATAGCGACAAGGGAGATATAACAAAATAAGATGTTAGGGAATATTGTGAGCAAAAGACTCTGATCTCAATCTTGTTGAAAAGCAGAACTATATGGCTACCCTGATTCCTCTCATAAAGCACTGACTCATTGCATTACAAAGGAAATATTTAACAGAGAAACAGGACTAAATGATAGAAGTAATTGAACCAAACTACATTTTTTATTAAACCTTCATGTTGTAGCAAACCTCGTCTGGGTTTAGAAAGTAAACATGGTCAAGCCAATTAAATACTCGAATGGAATGATTGTAGGCTGAAAAATCAGGAGTCTGGTAGCAGTTCTAAGACATTTTATTGGAAGGCATAAACTTTTGTGAGTGCAGCTCATTTCATCAGATGCATAGACTGGCACAACTAATGCAGGATTTAAATTAAGATGAGATAGGAGGGAGGAGCAGATAGGTTGGCTATGCAGAAGCAAATGGGTTTGTTGAGATCTTCTGGGAATTTTTTGATGTATGTGATTTCAGCATTCTTTCTCTCCTTTGTGCTGGTAAATTTTCTTTTTTCTAAAACGGGTACTTTGAAATGTGTAATTAATTACCTGAGAGATTGAAATGCTGTGATATTGCTTTATTCTTGTTCTGAAGCTTGATGTCAAACTGTGTCCATTAATTCTTTCGTATAAAGTTTTACCTAATTGTCTTACATAAAATCCAGAGGCCTACTGCTGGCATATAATGATGTGTATCACATTAGAGGAAGGGCTTGCGAAGGCATCTCTAATCTTTTTGATGTCCTTGTTGGGTCCTGTGATGTGCCACTGGTGTAGATATGGGGGCAAATTATACAATTGGATTTATTGCAGGGTCTGGTTCCCATTGTTGTGTCACTGTCCTATTGTTTCCTGTTGTTGATGACAAGCTTCTTCAGGTTGAGTGGTAATCTATATAAAGCAATGTCAGACCATTTCAATCTCCCAGAACACTCTATGGCAGCGCTGGCTGGGGGATTCTGGGAGTTAAAGTCCACCTATCTTCAAGCTTCCAAGGTTGAGAAACAACCTTGAAACAACAACAACAAGGTTGAATTAGAGTGATTGTGCTCACACAACATGCTAAGCTATCATTTGTTTAAACATAGTTTATTTAAAAAACATATACTATGCCATAAGCCATGGTTAACAAATCATAGGTTTATACAACTCATTACACTAAATCCAAGCAAACTATATTTTTACGTAGTACAGAGTGGGTATTTATTCTTTCTCCAGACTGGGTTCATCAACTTGCTAAACCAACCAACCAACCAAATAATATTTGGTTCAGTATAATAGTGGATCCCAAGCATTGACTGTCCAAGATAATTGTGTGAGTATCATGTCTGAAGCGATCTGAATTCAAGTTCCAGCCCAGCACTTTCCATCATCTATATATCTGGAAGATTCAGGAACTAACATTTATAGACTTCCTAATCCACCTGGTGGCTCTAATTTAAATTGCATGGCCTACATCTGTCAAAGCCAGGGCCGGATTTTCCTATAGGCTAACTAGGCTTCAGCCTAGGGCGTCAAGATCAAGAGGGGCCTACATTCAAATTGTTAGCAAAATTAAAATTACACTTTCACTATAGGTGAAAGGGCCTCATAAGTGGAATAGCCTAGGGCCTCTTTTCATCTAAATCCGGCCCTGGTCAAAGCAGAAAAATCATTCCATGTGGCTGTGATTGGGACTATCGCTTATTTTATTTCAGAATTTACTGTATATTGATGCGATGATAGATTGAATGGTTTTATATGATAAATGATTTATAATGATACAGCTCCCATTTGTAACTGTGGCTACAGGGGATTATTTGAGAACATACAGGTAGCCTTAGACTCATGACCACAATTGAGCCCAAAATTTCTGTTGCTAAATGAGACCTTTGTTAAATGAACTTTGCCCCCATTTAATAACCTTTCTTGTCACACTTGTTAAGTGAATCATTACAATTGTGAAATTAGTAACACAGTTGTTAAGTAAATCTGGCTTCCCCATTGTCTTTGCTTGTCAGAAAGTTGCAAAAGGTGATCATAAGACCAGGGGTCACTGCAACTGTCATAATTATGAGTCAGTTGCTAAGCATTTGAATTTTGATCAGGTAACCATGGGAATGCTTGAGATGTCGTAAGTGTGAAAATGGCCATAAGTCACTTTTTTCAGTGCTATTGTAACTTTGAACAGTCACTAAACGAAATGTTGTAAGTCAAGGACTACATGTACATATTGGAATTATAGAACTTCAAATGGTCAATATATTATCATACTTGGGTTGAACTAATGCCAGTGAAAGTACAGTATTAAATTGTATATATTACATGGTGGTGATTGAACATGGACTTCCTTTTGTTTTGATTTCTTAACACACTGATCCTTTGATCTATAGTTCATTTATTTATTTATTTTATTTTTTATTTTATTAGGCTTATATGCCGCCCTATCTCCAACGGACTCAGGGCGGCTCACAACGCCTGAAGAGTAGTTGGAGGACCAGCCGCTCCGAATCCGACCGAACACTGGTGAGGTCTCATATTAAGACCTACCTAGTGGCGATAAATGTGGCGAAATCTAGCTATTTTGCCGCTCTTATCGCATCATCAGATAATCGCCCAGCCGCCTTGTTTAGGGTGACCTGCTCCCTCCTCCATCTGGAAGCGCGGGATGATCCCTTCAGGGTCGAGCTGAGGACTTTGTGCAGTATCTGTATGACAAGATCGCTCAGATTCAGGACGGCCTGGCCTCTGACTGGGTAAGTCCAGACGGGATGACTGAGGCAGGTCTTGAGAGTGTTATCTGGGAGAAGTTTGATCCTGTTGCTCCCGAGAACGTGGACAGGATCCTGGGACGGCTGAATGCGACCACATGTTTATTGGACCCGTGCCCCTCCTGGTTGGTACTGGCTTCCCGGGAGGTTACACGAGGCTGGCTCCAGGGGATTGTTAACACTTCTCTGAGTGAGGGGGTCCTGCCAGCCGCTTTGAAAGAAGTGGTGGTGAGGCCCCTCCTCAAGAAGCCCTCCCTGGATCCAGCTATTTTGGTTAACTATCGTCCAGTCTCCAACCTTCGCTTCGTTGCGAAGGTTGTTGAGAGTGTGGTGGCACGGCAGCTTCCCCAGTACCTGGATGAAGCTGTCTATCTGGACTCGCTCCAGTCCGGTTTCCGGCCTGGGCACAGCATGGAAACGGCATTGGTCGCGTTGGTGGATGATCTCTGGAGGGCTCGGGATAGGGGTTGCTCCTCTCTCCTGGTCCTGTTAGATCTCTCAGCGGCTTTTGATACCATTGACCATGGTATCATGTTGTACCGGTTGAAGGGGCTGGGGGTGGGGAGCACCGTTCTGCGGTGGTTCTCCTCCTACCTCTCTGACCGGTCGCAATCCGTGTTGTCAGGGAGGTAGCGGTCGACCCCGAGGCGCCTCGTTTGTGGGGTGCCACAAGGTCCTCTCGCCCCTTCTGTTCAACATTTATGTGAAGCCGCTGGGCGAGATCATCCGTGGCTTTGGGGTGGAGTTCCATCAGTATGCTGACGACACTCAGCTGTACATCTCCACCCCAGGCCACCCCAACGATGCCCTTGAAGTGATGTCCCAGTGCCTGGAGGCCGTGCGAGCCTGGATGGGGAGAAACAGGCTCCAACTCAACCCTTCCAAGACCGAGTGGCTATGGATTCCGGCGTCCCGATATAGCCAGCTGGTGCCATCGCTGGCTATTGGGGGCGAATCACTGGCCCCCACGGAGAGGGCTCGCAACTTAGGCGTCCTCCTGGACGCACGGCTGTCTTTAGAAGAGCATATGATGGCTGTGGCCAGGGGGGCTTTTTATCAGGTTCGCCTGATTCACCAGTTGTGTCCCTTTCTGGAGCGGGACTCCCTATGCACGGTCATTCAAGCACTTGTCACTTCCCGCCTAGACTACTGCAATGCTCTCTACATGGGGCTCCCCTTCGGGTGCACCCAGAGGCTGCAGTTGGTCCAGAATGCGGCTGCACGGGGGATTATGGGAGCGACGGGGTGCTCACATATAACACCTCTCCTGCGTGAGCTGCACTGGCTTCCTGTGGTCTTCCGGGTGCGCTTCAAGGTGTTGGTAACCACCTTTAAAGCGGTCCATGGCTTAGGGCCGGGGTATTTGCGAGGCCGCCTTCTGCCGCCAATAGTCTCCCACCAACTGCTTCGCTCGCACACAGAGAGCCTCCTCAGGGTGCCGTCGGCTAGGCAGTGCTGGCTGGCGACCACCAGGGGGAGAGCCTTCTCTGTGGCAGCACCTGCCCTCTGGAATGACCTGCCCCCTGAGATACGCACGATATCAGACCTCCGGACTTTTCGTCAGGCCCTGAAGACACACTTGTTCCATCTAGCTGGGCTGGCTTGATCCCATCCTCTCAGTTTTTTAATCGAATTTTGGTTTTAATTGGGTTGTTTTAAATTCGGGCCAAAATTATTTAATTGTTTTTTAAAATGTTTTTAAATTTTATATGCTATGTTTTATCCTGGCTGAACACCGCCCTGAGTCCCGCAGGAGAAGGGTGGTATAGAAATATAATAAAATAAATAAATAAATAAATAAACAATAAAACCACAATCCATAATGCAAGTTAAAATGCCTAATTGAATCAGATACAATTAAAAACCCGTAAAAAGCTCCATCAGTCCAGACCGGGGGACTCGAATAACTAAGTTTTTAACTCGCGGCGAAAGGTGCGAAGATCAGGGGCCAGCCGAAGCCCCAAAGGAATTTGATTCCAGAGGTGGGCATGCCCACAGAGAAGGCTCTACCCCTGGGGGCTGCCAGCCGACATTGTCTCACTGATGGCACCCTGAGCAGGCCCTCCCTATGGGTGCGAACTGGGCGATGGGATGTTGTTGCTGGCTGCAGGTGGTCCGCCAAATAACCTGGGCCATTTATTTAATTGACAGTTGCCTGCTTTTACACTCATTTCTGCTTGATCATATGTCCCTTTTTGCAGCTGTTTTTCCCATTGAAAATGCTTGGTACATGAAATAAAGTCAAGCCAAATCAAGCTCATCGTGGGCCCATCCCTTGGACTTGCTGGCTGGGAATTTTGTGAATTGAAGTATAATGCACAGCTGGAAGTACCAAACTGGAAGTACTATTTCGCAGGATTTTAATGCATTACACTTTTGTTTTTGTTGCTTTGGGGCATAACTGACACAGATTGACTTCCATGGAAGATGAAACTTCTGACAATTTTACCCTGAAGTTTTTCTCTCATTTCATTTCTATGATTTTAAAAGCGGAGAGAGGTCTTATATTTTATTACAAACGACAAACCAAACTGCCTCTCAAAAGATGTTGATTAGATGAATCATTGAATAGTTGTATAGAAGTACAGGGTTTTCAAGTTTTGGGCATAGATTTTGGATGAGGTGTCTCTCTAAATAAACACTTTGCTGTTCCATTTTGCAAATTAGAGATGCCTTTTGTGTGAGAAGAGTGTTGGTAAATCAAGTCTGAAGTGTATTTGATTGTTGTATAATATGCCTGATTTTGATAGCATGATACAAGTGGAATAGGCAATATTGTAATGTTACTAAACTATACAAAACCACTAAGCCCTCAATGCCAACAAAAATGTTAAAGTTATCAAAATATAACTGATAAAAGCTATAATAGCAAGGCAAATGTGCTTTCAAAGATCTTCTCCTTCTAGGACAGGGTGGGCAATTGTGGCTCTTTTACAACCTGTGGACTTCAACTCCCAGAATTCCTGCTTGGCTGTCTCAGGAATTCTGGGAGTTGAAGTCCACAGGTTGTAAAAGAGCCACAATTGCCCACCCCTGTTCTAGGGTATCTGTACAACATTCCAGTCCAATTTACAGTCCTGGACCTCTTGGTAATCTTTGCAAGGGCTCCCAAATCTGAACTTACCTAGGTTTTAAGAGATCAGCTCATTTGTTTATTTATTTATTTTTTTTGCCACCAATTTAATACAATAAGTGGTATTATATATTTATGGTACAGTCTGCATATATATATTCTCCGCATTCAAACATTTTTGCAAATTATCTTTTTTAGTAACACAGAATAATTCTCTGAATTAAACTTAAATGATCAACATTACTACAATACAAAATAATTTGCTTTTTAAAAATTGGCAGTTATGTGTCTTATCCCATTTTTAAAAAAAGTTATACATATGTTTACACAACTTTAGAGACAAGTGCAGCAGAAGGTTCATAAACAAGTAAATTCCCTGGAAGCAATCAGAATAAAACGGTGGCAGTTGATACCCCCAGATTTATGGTCATGGGGGATTTTAATCTGCTGTCCACGGGTGAGGCATCTGAGGTGGCTCGGGAGTTCATGGCTTCCATGACGGCCATGGACCTGACCCAGTTAATTCATGGCCCTACGCACAGGGGGGGAAACACACTGGACCTGGTTTTCGTCTCTGGACAGTGGTTGAGTGATCTTGAGATAGGGGACATAGTCACTGAGCCCTTGTCATGGTCGGATCACTCTCTCCTTCGCCTTGACCTTCGAACCGCGGTACCCCACCGCAGGGAGGCGAAACCGGTAAGATGGTACCGCCCCAGGCACCTGATGGAACCCGATAGGTTCCAGATGGAGCTTGGGCCAATCCCCGAGGATCTTACACACGCCTCGGCTGGAGACCTAGTGGCTGCCTGGGTTAGAGCGGCCGCTGGAGCTCTGGATCGAGTCGTGCCTTTGCGGCCTCTGACCCGGCGCCATTCTCACCTGGCTCCTTGGTTTACCGAGGAGCTGAGGGAGATGAAGCGCCGGAAAAGACGCCTAGAGAGTAGTTGGAGGGCTAGTCTTTCTGAAACAGACCAGACACTGGTAAGATCTCATATTAAGAATTACCTAGTGGCGATAAAAGCAGCAAAATGTACCCGTTTTGCTGCTCTTATTGCATCATCAGATAATCGCCCGGCTGCCCTGTTTAGGGTGACCCGCTCCCTGCTCCACCAGGAAGCGTGGGAGGACCCCTTGGAGGGAAGAGCCGAGGATTTTGTTCAATATCTGCATGACAAAATCACTCAGATTCAGGAAGGTCTGGACTCCGACTGGGTAGGTCCAGTGAGGGTGACGGAGGCAGGTCTTGAGAATGTTATCTGGGACGAGTTTGATCCTGTGACCCCAGATGACGTGGACAGGATTCTGGGTAGACTGAACACGACCACATGTTTGTTGGACCCGAGTCCCTCCTGGTTAGTACTGGCTTCCCAGGAGGTGACGCGAGGTTGGTTCCAGGGGATTATAAATGCTTCATTGGGTGAGGGTACCTTCCCTGCCGCTTGAAGGAGGCAGTGGAGAGGCCTCTCCTCAAGAAGACTTCCCTGGACCTGGCAGTATTGGCTAATTATTGTCCAGTCTCCAACCTTTGCTTCGTTGCGAAGGTTGTTGAGAGTGTGGTTGCGCGACAGCTTCCCCAGTACCTGGATGAAACGTCGTATCTAGATCTGTTCCAGTCGGGTTTCAGGCCTGGGTACAGCACGGAAACGGCATTGGTCGCGTTGGTTGATGATCTCTGGAGGGCTCGGGACAGGGGTTACTCCTCTGTCTTGGTCCTGTTAGATCTCTCAGCGGCTTTTGATACCATTGACCATGGTATCATGCTGCACTGGTTGGAAGAGTTGGGGGTGGGAGGCACGTACTACGGTGGTTCTCCTCCTTTCTGTCTGACCGGTCGCAGTCTGTGTTGACAGGGGGGCAGAGGTCGACCCCGAGGCCCCTCATATGTGGGGTGCCGCAGGGATTGGTCCTCTCGCCCCTTCTGTTCAACATTTATGTAAATCCCGCTGGGCGAGATCATCCGTGGTTTCAGGGTGAAGTACCATCAGTACGCTGACGACACCTAGCTGTACATCTCCACCCCGGACCACCCCAACGATGCCCTTGAAGTGATGTCCCGGTGCCTGGAGACCGTACGGATCTGGATGGGGAGGAACAGGCTCAGGCTCAACCCATCCAAGACTGAGTGGCTATGTTTTCCGACGTTCCGATATAGTCAGCTGGTGCCATCGCTGACTATTGGGGGTGAATCATTGGCCCCACGGAAAGGGCTCGCAACTTGCGTGTCCTCCTGGATTTACGGCTATCTTTAGAAGAGCACTTGACGGCCGTGATCGGGAGGATTTTTCATCAGGTTCGCCTGATCCGCCAGTTGCGTCCCTTTCTAGATCGGGACTCCCTACACACAGTCACTCATGCCCTCGTCACCTCGTCTGGACTATTGTAACGCTCTCTACATGGGGCTCCCCTTGAGGTACACTCGGAGGCTCCAACTGGCGCAGAGTGCAGCTGCGCGGGTGGTTTATTTATTTATTTATTATATTTCTATACCGCCTTTCTCCCGTAGGACTCAAGGCGGTGTACAGTCAAGAAAAATATAGACACACAAACATCATAAAATTGCTAATTAAAATTATTACTTAGTTTGGTCAATTAAATAAAATCCAGAATTAGATAACATTTAAAAAATCATTCAGATGTTCGAATGTTTAGCCTCGCCTGTTGGAACATCAGGGTCTTGAGGGCACGGCGGAAAGCACGGAGATCAGGGATATTCCGTATCTCCGGGGGCAGTTCATTCCAAAGGGTTGGAGCCCCCACAGAGAAGTTCCTCCCCCTGGGAGTCGCCAGTCGACATAATTTGACTGATGGTACCCTGAGTAGTCCCTCCCTGTGAGAGGGAGCTCCCATGTAACACCTCTCCTGTGTGAGCTGCACTGGCTCCCGGTGGTCTTCCGAGTGTGCTTCAAGGTTTTGGTTACCACCTTTAAAGCGCTCCATGGCTTAGGACCTGGTTATCTACGGGACCGCCTGCTACCACCAATAGCCTCCCACCGGCCAGTACGCTCCCATAGAGAGGGGCTCCTCCGGATGCCGTCGGCCAAACAATGTCGACTGGCGGCCCCTAGGGGGAGAGCCTTCTCTGTGGGGGCACCTACG
This sequence comes from Arizona elegans, assembly GCA_022577455.1. Lineage (NCBI taxonomy): Eukaryota > Metazoa > Chordata > Lepidosauria > Squamata > Colubridae > Arizona > Arizona elegans. Next base: position 60,150,142 of record JAKOOJ010000005.1, on the reverse strand, counting down.
ATCTGGAACGAGCTCCCCCCGGAAATATGGAGAATCCTGGATTTTCACACCTTCCGTCGCATGCTTAAAACGTTTTTATTTCATCAAGCTGGCCTGGCCTAAATCATCTCCTCTTTTTAATTTAAATTTTAAACATAAATTTTAATCTGTTTAATTATGGGGTATTTTAAAATTCAGCCTAAATTATTTAATTTGTTTTAATTTATTTTAAATTTTGTATTCTTGTGTTTTATCTTCTGGCTGTTCACCGCCCTGAGTCCTTCGGGAGAAGGGCGGTATAGAAATTTAATAAAATAAATAAATAAATAAATAAATAATAAAACATATATAAGGTCAAATCCTTCACAGTCTTCCTTTATCACTTCATTCCAGGATACGTCAGCCTTCTGTGACAAGAACACTCAGAATTTCTCATTCAGTGTCTGAGGCTGTGATTATGGTTTTCATGCAGCCATCCTTAATATTCTACTTTATTGTGTGATATCACTGGGCATTAATTTTATCCTACATTTATGCTACATTATGGTGGCATAATTGCTCTTATTAAAATGTTCGACTGAAATAGTTAATGTGAGAATTATAATACTATACTGTCTTGGAAATAAGGTCTACTAAATTCAAACTTTCTTGTCAGTAAAGGAATTTAAATCAGGTCGTAACACTATAGAAGCTATTTTTGAAACGAACCAACCCGCCTTCTACCACATAGTTCCCAGCAACCGGTAAGATCCCACAGAGTCGGTCTCCTCCGGGTCCCGTCAGCTAAACAATGTCGGCTGGCGGGCCCACGGGGCAGGGCCTTCTCTGTGGCTGCCCCGGCTCTCTGGAACCAATTACCGCCCCCACCCTATTGGCCTTCCACAAAGCGGTGAAGACCTGGCTCTTCCAGCAGACCTGGGGCCGTTGATCTCATTATAATGATCTTGCGAGACCCGGCCACAAATTGGAGTGTATGTGTTTTAACGTTTTAATGTTTTAATGTCTTCTTTTAACTTTTGTATGGGATATTGTTGCATTGTTTTATTCTCTGTTGTAAGCCGCCCAGAGTCCCTTAGGAGTGGGGCGGCATAGAAAGGCGACAAAATAAATAAATAATAAATAAACCCCTAGATGGTAGGCCATGCCCACCAAATACCTTCTTTTTCTTTGTATCCAACTGTGGTAGAATTGTTACAATAAAGATCAAGGTTTTCTCTCCCTGTGCAAAATCTACGTACGATTCTTCCTCCTACCTTTCAAAGTTAAACGAGAGCCTACATCTCATAACATAGAATCATAGGGCTGTAAAGGACCTCGGTTTAACATAATCTACATTTCTTTTCATCTGAAGATAAAGGAATTGCAGTCGGTGCACTAATAGTAACCTTTCACGTTAAACAGGGCAGTTTTACAGATGTGGGTTGTTGTTGTTTTTTTTGCCTGTGAAGTAATAGTAAAATAAGTGGAGTGTGTGGGATCAGAATGGAGCACTCATTGTGGACACCCATTTCCATCTCCTGAGAACAAAACCCAGCCCTCTGATTAAAATGGAACCCCATTATTCCCTGACTGTTTGAATCCCTGTGTAAATGACAGCTTTTTAGTAGCACCATCACTATCTCATTAAGCACAGTGAACAGCTGAATGGAAGTATGTTGGTGTTCTCATACAGGGACACTCAGGTTTAGGAAGAGATGGAAATGAAGGATTGGAAATATGTTTTAATGATAAAGGTACCACAGTTATAATAACACGTTTGGGACCTGCAGGGTTCAGTAAAAGGGTTTTTTGTACTGACAGTAAGTGTTATGCTTGTAGTGAGTAGAAGCCATTTAGTTTATAATACGTTTCCACTTATAAAAGCCACCATGTCAACTGCTGCTATTTTGTAGAGCAATTAATTATTCTTCTGTGTAAGATGACAAACTGAGCAGTATCATTAATACCTTGATTGCTTTGTAAGAAAGAATAATGATGCCATCTGCCACATGTGGAATTAACCTGATGCCTGCTGTGGCCTCCTTTCTTTCTCTTCAGCTGTGTAAAGTATCTTCTCACACTAAAAGGATTTTGTGCAACACTTGTCATTTAGGAAATGAGGTAATGGGTCACTATGAATGGCCAGGAGGACATGCTTACAGCCACGTGGCTTGTTTTGTCCTGATAGGAAAAACTGGTCCAATAATTGTAAGCCTATTCAAGAGCTAATGGTTATAGGAAAAGTTAGAGATGCACAGAGAATGGCAATTTTTTTTCCTTTAAAAACCTGCAGAGCCCATGAAATTAGGACCTTACAGAAGCCAGCTGTTGAACTCTAGATAGACTTAATAAAGTTTGATAAACAGCAGATTGTGTTATTTTACAATAATGAGCCTTGCAAATTATATGAATGGATAAACAAGGATATACAAAAATACAAATAGTGGGGAGTATATAGCTTGAGTGAAGACAAGTAATTTCACCTAACAGATTACCAGGATTCAGACAGTGCTTTTATCTGGAGTACAGTATTCATGACACGTGTGTATCATACAAATAGGAAACCCAAGTTATCCCAAGAGCAAGAGAAGCTTAGTTTTAGTTCCAACCACAACAGGTCAGCCATGTTGTGTCAGTACAATTAATACTGAGTGCAAATCCTAGACTCTCCAAAGAACCTGATAAAGTTAATTCTCCCCTGATAGAATAGAATAGAATTCTATTCTAAGATGAAGTTAATTCTCTCCTGATTCATGAGCATTCAGGATAGTGGTTGACAATAAAAACAGATTCTTTGGACCTTCAATAGAAACCAAGAAATCAAAGTAACTTTCAAAACAAAAAATTTAATCAAAGAACTAAATGGATGTAGCAACAGTTCAATAAGCTTTCCAACCCTAGCTACGAGCATGTGAGCAACTTCTTGCTTGAGTAACCCCCGGCTCCTTCCTTCCTTCTCAGTAAGGCTTCACAGTATGAGGAACCAGTTATTGTCTCTGCCTGGGCTTAGAGTTGAGCCACAGCCAGAGACCATAGAAGGTTGAGAGAGTTTATATTCAGTATACATGCCTGATAAAGGCTATCCAGCAGGTTCTTTCTCTGTAGGCATCAACCCTGCCTTTTCTTCAGAGGAGCTTCTGTGCTTAACAAGCATTGAGTCTGGTGCTGTGGCTTACAAGCAGATTGGTGTTTTCCCTTTACTGCAATCTGCAGCTGCACTGATAACCATCTCCTCAAGCATCCTCAAGCATCTTGTCCCAAGAAGGGATATTTGCAACTGGGCAGTATTTGGCAAAATCCAATAAATTAAGGGAGGATTTTTTTAGGAATTAGTTTAAGACCCACTATACAATGCCGAGCTTCCCTCATTACTCAAGTCATCCAACCTCAGCTACCATGAATAAGTAAAGATGGACAACAATTAAGACATTACATATACAATAGCAGGGCCAATAGTCATTGACTCCATAAAATGTACCTTTGCTGGCATTTCTGGCTGACCAGATCAAGGTTTACTATTTTTTAGGGATTCAAAGCCAACACCCACTTAATCCAGCTCTGCCTCATTCCCTCTGAACTTTTATACCAGGAGAAAAGGGTTTTTGCTATACTAGCAAAGGGTCATTATGTTCCAACTTTATTTAAACCAGGCCAACATATCATGTCCTGAACTCATTAAGTAGAAGCTGCTTCAGCAGAAGATACAGAATGACCATTTTTGACACTTTGAACATGCTAACTACTCCCTGTTCCTTCACATGGCTATGCACACATGCACACTGGTGCAAGGACATACATAGAAAAAACAGAGAGCTGCCTTACATGTTTAATACTAATGATGTTCTGATGGCAGCCATTTTGTGGTTCTGCTCATTTATGTAATTTGAAATGTAATCAAACTATGCTCAAAACTCCCATTGTACTATATTAGAAATGATAAAACAGCTGTAATGGTTACAAGTAATGCTCCCAATCAATTCAAGACTTTGAGAATGTGGCTTTTCTCAAAGATCCTATTTTTGGGTACATCATATCGGCATATTCAAATGTGAAACCAACTCTGAATAATTCTCACGCTTTGGTATAATTAAAGAATAGATATTGTCCACTCCTTGTGTCACAGGTCATGTAAACCAATCAAGCAGGTGATGAACTTCTCATCACTCCCTCCTGCCATCGCTAGGACATTTTCAGCTGACTTTGGTTCTCATGAGCCTTATAACTGTTATGTCTGGCACTGTAGAGGAAAACATTCTACATTCTTCACATCTGCCTTCCCCCATATGCATGGCAATTTAGAAACGAAGCAAACTATGGCTTCAGCTAGAGTCATTTCGAGAGGTGACAACAGCACTATAATAAATGAAACCATCTCATGGTTATTGCATCCCAGTTTGCTCTTATGATAGGCATTTGAGAAATTTAAGCATTTGAAAATGAAAAGAGGAAATAAATATAGTGAAATTTGCAGAAATGACACTATTAAACATTTTGAAGACATTAACCATGGTCTTGTTCTGGATTGTCTGCAAGATTTGGGGATTGGAGGCATGGTCACTTGGGACATCTTCTCCTATTTGAGTGGGCTGTTCCTGGCAATTGTACTGGGACAGGAGCAATTGAGTCTATGGGTACTTCATTGTGAGGTTGCAGAAAGCTTCTGTAAGAGGACCAACATGTTGTATTTTTAATTGTATTAACTGAAGCCATTTGGAATGTATCTTTTATATAATTATTTTCTGTTGTACTCCACATGGATTGTGTCCTGTCTAATGATGCTGAAAATTTATACAATTTCTCTTTAGCATTTTGTGTACAATAGTGCAATGAACATAATGTGAACAACCATTGTTAGAGAAATTGTGTGGACTGAGAATGCTCTCCTCATTATACATAGAAAAGAACTTTTTAACACCTATAATCAACAAATTACCTGAATTTAATTTTCTATGTTTGAAAGGATTATATTTATCTACTTTGCTCTTTGTGTTTTAGCACCTACTGCTCTGATAGTAGGAAAAGCATCATCATGCAGAGCTTTAATTATTTATAATAAAGCAAATGCAAGTATGAGTACATAAAATGACAATAGTTTGTTGAAATAATTGAGATCTAGTTATGAAGTAATGTAAGTCTTTTTGAAATCCATGGAAGTTCCAGTAGCTACATGGACACAATACATGGTGCTTTCTTGGCACTATTTTCTTCCAGGGTGTGTTTTTAAATAATCCCAGGTTAGTCTGAAACCTTAAATTTATTAAGTACTAAGCAAATCTATCACCCAGACTCAGTTAGGTGCTACTATCTGCTCGGATACCTTAGTTTAGAATCATTTCACAGCAGGAATTACAGCAAGATATTCATCTTATGTTTCTTCCCTCAGAAGATGTATGGAACTAATTTGAGTTTGGATTCCCTATTAAATAAGTCTATATTTACCCTTTAATTGTTAAGATGTAGATGAATAGTGATCAAAATATATAACTGATTTGGATTTTGAATGTCTGTGGTGTAGGCATTTTTATTCTGTAATTTTTAAGTTGTGCATGAATAATTTTTGAAATTCAGGATTCACTTATTATACACATAAATCCCCTGATTTATTTTTTTTTAATTTTAGACTGTAATTCAGTCAGCCTCTTTTTGTGACTACAAAATTGAAATTGAAAAATAATTAAGAAAATGTATTGAAGAATACAGTGAAGACTATCTAAAATATGAAAACATGAATCAATCCAACTCAAGTTAATATAAAATTAATTTTATACAAAGAACAGTCAGGTTCATATCATTTTTCTTATTATATTTCACCAGTAATTTTTAAGCATTCTGCACAAATAACTTTTTTTTTGTTCTTTATTCCATTATTTTTCACAATTTGTTTTGATCATTTGTATCATACTCATTTGATGTGTGAATTGTACATTGGTTTTAATAGTTGCACTCATTTGGGGACCTAAATGTCTCCATCCATAGAAGAAAAGCAATCTGTTTTATTAACAGTCCACGATAGTCCCCTCTTTTTTATTTTTGAAAGTTATCTCATTCTAAGTCATGCAGGAATAAAATGCAATTCCACAAAAACCAAGTCCCAAGCTTGCCCTGAACAATTTTCCTCAATATTATAGAAAAAGAAAATGGCAGCTCTCCAGAGCAGTTTCAAAAGAAGCTTTCCTGCATAAAGGATGAATGAATGGGGAAAAAATTGAAACATCCTCTCACTCACGATTACATTCTTTTGCAGTGTATTTCATTTTTTTATTTATTCCAGAAAGGGGTGCACAAACATAATTTCTCTCACTGGAAACAGTTACCTAATATAACTGTATTTTGCTTATTTTTAGCAGCAACATGGCTAACTGAGAGGAGGATCCAGCTAAATTATCTAACTAATAAAATTGACTTTATGGAATATGAATAAGAGACACGACATTACTTAAATAAAGGAATTTATTTCTTTTTCCTAAAAAAATCCCAAAACAAAACAGTGGTTTGATCTAGATACAGCAGCACTGCAATATTATCAGACATGTACAAGAATTCAAGCAGTCAGAAAACACAGAAGCCGTAGATGTCGGTAACAACCTCAAAAGAAAAATGGTTTTCATTTAACAATAAAAAAAACCAAAACACCTCCCTGAATATTAAAACCAAATAAACAAAACCCTTTGGATTCTAGAATTATTATCATGATTATTTTACAATATCAACAGCCACTATTTTTTCTATTTGAGAACATTTGTTTCCACTTATTATAAATGTATAATTTGTTAAGTTATGAAAAAATGTTAATGAGAAGCAAAGTTTATTTTATTTATTTAGCAGACTACAATATGACAAATGCTTTAAAATATTTACTTCTGAATCTTTTTTAATATAACCCATGAAGTAGTGTGCAAATATAATTTTTTTAAAAATTTAGTGTTAAGTATATTATTAATACATATCTCACTATTTAATCAAGAGTCTGCTATGGTAGTCTATAACTGAATTTGTGAACATATTCAGAAATGCAACTCTCAACTAATATCCACTGACTCTTTTTTTTTAGAGTTAAAAAAATAATAACCAATAACTAATCCCCTTAGCATTGCAAATTATGGCACAAACAGAAATAAAAATCTCTAATAAATAAGCTTTGTTTTGGTCCTCAGCATATGGCACCTGTGTCACAAACATGAAGAATAATTGTTGCAATATTCAGACATGGAGCATCACCCTGTTTTAGATACATCTTAATGATGTAGTTTTGACATTTTTATAAGGTGTTCCATTCTGACAAAGTCAAGCTGCATGTGAAATCAGGTTGTAAGCCAAGTCTGGTTTGTATGTGCAAAAAAGGAAGAAGAGGAGGAGGAGAAGGATGAGAACTCCACACCAAGCACCCAAGAATGTAAAAATATTGCTCTTCCAACATACCCCTATTTGGTAAAAAATAAAGAATCTGGGACTTTTTTTGATTGTAGAATGTATGACATTCTTTGAATATATTGTGCTTCATCAGTGTCCCAATGGGGAGGGAGAACTACTCATAATCCTGTTGAATTGTAAAGAAGAGCAAATGGGCTGCATTAAGAAGATCCCAAGTTCACCCCCAGCATATCTAGTTTAAAAAAGCCAAGTAGCAGCTAATAGTAAATAGGTAGATGGAGCTCAACTATCAAACAATTTTTCTGGTTTTATAAAAAGTAGAATTCATTCCTTTCAAATAGATTAATTTTCCTACACAGTGACCAATCCAAGCATCAATTGTACATAGAAAGGGCGAGGGTAAATAATTCAGAATGGTGCACCTATCAGTATTTTTGGATGAGGGCTTATAGAATCAGAATAAATAAAGACAGGGATAAATTTTCTATTCCTTTCTTCGTGTACTTATTGATCTTACTATTAATGATGTCTGACTTCCTATTGCTTATACTCTTGGTTACAATAGAAAGGGTACTATTGCACCCTTACAAGAGTTGTGAAATGAAAATCTAGATTGTTAGATAATATTAAAGAAAAATTATTGAGGTTTCCCCAGTCAGATAATAAAAAGAAACACTGCCTAAAATAGCCATTGCCCAAATGACAGCTTGGCCTCACAAAATTTCATATTTTTGTTACTCTCTATATCTTGACTACCAAGGGGGTATAAAATAAATAATTGCAGAATAATTTACTTCATTCATAGACAAATAAGTAACTCAAAAAGTAGCTTATGTTCCATGATTTTTATAAATTAGGTGAGAATTCCATATAGATGCATGAACATTTGTAATGAGAAAAAAATGTTTACGAGTTCCAGTTTGAGGGTCTTATAGCACCCCACAAGCTATTTTGAATATATGTATATGTGTATGTGTATATATATATGTGTGTGTATCTCCCCTATACAAGCTAAATTGTGCTTTATTGCTGTAATGTAACTGTTATTATTGTTAAGTTGCAATAATGAAGAAAAACATGAAAGAAAATTCACAGTTTCTGGATGTCTTTTTAAAAAAGCCCCCCCCTACCTCAAGTTCAATCTTCTTTCCATCACTTAATTTAATTTTACTCTTTGCTGAGACTGACAGAATTGTGTTGAGCTTTTGCCTATTACTATCTGGAACTCCATTCCAATTAAATTGGCCTAGGGAAGGAGGAGACCATTATCATAATGAAAAGGAAATGCAGAAGGAAAGTGAAGCTGTAGGAGGAAAAAGGCTATGATGTGATATGCATTTTGACAGAAGCAGGTGAAAGGGCAGAAATACCAGCGTCAATGGATGAAATACCTGCTTTCAGTGGATGACACCGTAAATATTCCTTACTGAGAGGACTCACTGTGTTTCTTTTTCATGGATCACCCAAAATTAAAATTGCTTCCATTTGTATAGAAGGAAGATGAGCTGCTCTCAACGTAGGGAGAAGAGTTTTATCTCTTACTGTATAGAACCCACAATTCTAAAACAAGTGTTTTCTTTTGTAGGTAGATTGTCTAGATCTTCATTTCAGACTAATGCAGCCCATATTTTTAACATCCATCCCTTGCATTCGTTAATAATATTTGTGTATCAGCCTAAAAGAGAAAGCTGGGGCTGCTATTCCACTAAGAATTACTCAGAAAGTTACACATGCAAAAGGTAAGTATGGCATTGTATTAAGCCATTATCTTTTTTATTCAGAATGCATGATATGCCAGAGAATTCATGCATGCATGTGTAAATACGAAGAGAAGCACGCATTTATGTACACTTTCAAAAGCTGGAAATCCAGAGTTACAGAATAACTGGATTTCCATGAACTGGTGGCGTGAAAATGAAACATTTATGCCCTAGATTTGGGTCCCAATAGATGCCTGATCTTTCTCTCTTTTCATCTGATTTAAATGAAGTTTATAGTTTAGAGGTCCTCAGAGCCGGTTTGGTGGGGGTGGGGGTGGGGGTGTGTGGTTTTTCGTGCTGCCTGGATCTCACATGAGCGGATGGAGCTTCACTTGCTTGCATGGTGTGGTTCCTGGTGATCCGTGGACCAGTGGCGGTCCACAGCCCATGGGTTGGGGTCCCCTGGTTTAGATTATTGATTACAGTTGACCACAAGAATGATTATGGCAGAAAAATCAAATGTTTTTAATCAGGATACAAATGCAAGTGGCTTTTTAGTCTAAAGCTCAAGCCTTTCTTTTTATTGACATGATCTTGCTTGTCATTGATAGGAAATATTTTATATAGATATGGAAGGGTGTGCTACATGTTGAAATACCTCAGAGGAAGAACCCAACATGTTTAATATCAAACACACATTTTTTTGAAAAGTCTAAGTTTATCCTGTAAAAATACGTTAAGAGACCAAAACCTTGGAAACAGGCTCCCATCTTTGAAATACTATCACCTGTAGAAAGGAAGCATATTACAATCCACAATTACATTTCATAAATATTTGTTTAAACATAGCCTGTTTACTGGGGAAGGATCATGTCTCCCTGATTTAAAAAGAGATATAGACATTTCAAATGGATTCAAATATCGCATGAGATAAATCTCTTTCAAAATTATTGTGTATTCGAAATACTCAAAATTACTGAGCATTTGAAATTCTATCCTCCTCTACTAAGAAAGAAGAGACATTAAACCATCTGAAATTCCACCTTTTAAAATTGGTGTGGGATACTACCCTGTTTCCCCTAAAAAAAGACATCCCCTGATCTGGGCTTTTGAGCGCATGGCAATAAGGCCAAGCACTTATTTCAGGATTCAAAAAAATGTAAGACAGGGTCTTATTTTCAGAGAAACACGGTACTGGTTGTAGTATTCTGGATGTAGATGGTGAACTTTTTTACTGGCATTTATGTAACCTCCATTTCTGCAGTTTAAAGCTCTTAAATTTTCCTTAAATTCATGAGATTAAAGGTAAAATTGACGCTTCTTTCTATTACACTGCAAACTATTATTTAAAAAAGAGATTATTTATGAATTAAGTCCAAACAAGAAATTGTCTCTTCCTTCTTCATAAATAAATGTCCAAAGTTTGACTCCCCCAATCAGGGAAAGATAATCCATGCAATTTAGTCATACCTTAGAACCAGAAAGTGGCCAAGATGTTTGAAGAACCTCTAACTATTACATCTTTTTTCACATTCCTAGTATCGCAAAAGGAAAGTGGACAGATAAAAAAAATTATAAAATACAGAAGCTCCCATTAAGAGCTCAGCTTCCTGATATTCCTGTGGCCATATCGTAAATGGAAGCTAGAGCTCAAGAAGCTACATCCATGAGAGCAGGAGTATTGGGAAGCACCAGCTGGCATACAGACTACACCAATTGCACCAATTACACTCTTGTTCTGGGATGCAGTGAATATACTAGCAAACAGATGTTGACTCAGGAATCAAATGGGCATTTCTGCAAATCCAGTATGCATTCAAGAGCTATTTCTCCATGAACTGTGCAAGCCCACTTAAAAATGAAACCAAGAGATAACGTAATGAAGAACAATCTTGTTGTCTTCTTGATGGGAGCTGGCAAGGTCGGACTTCACATGTACTCACTTTTTGCTTTTTTCTAACAATAGTTATAGAATTTCAGCCCAGGGAAGAAAAAACGATGTGAGATTTTTAACAGGATTTGACTTTTCAGCGAATATAAGAGCTACAAAAAAGTGCAAATAGCAACAATGGTCCCATGATGTTCTGAACTTCAGGCATAGCCTTTTGGCCTCTCTAGAAAGAGCAAACTTTGTAGGTTTAAGTTGATTAGATACAAGGCTTTTAACAAAACAGAGGGGAGGGAAGACACAAGTCTGCAGTGTTGCCGTTAACCAAAAAAAAAAAAAAAAAAAACCCACAAAAAACACAAAAGTGAAGTTAGTTATAAAAAAAGTATCAACTGAAGCAATAGGAAAAAGGAACATATGTACAATTTTCTATATTTACAAAACAAAAAACAATCCCTTTCATTTTGAGACTGGAAGTATTGATCACTTTTTCTTTAAAAAAAAACACTAAAAAGTCTTAAAACACATGGCTTTACAAGCTGCTGCTCAGAAAATATACAACCCCAAGTTTGACTTTCATTTAAATACAAATGTACAAAATGTAAACTGAGACAATAGAGAAATTTACAAAACCTTTTGTTTAAAAATAATAAGGACGAAGTTCAGTTCTAGTTAGGATGCAATTTTAAATACGTGCAAGTTGTCAGCTTCCAATTTCTATTGCGGTATCGTACAATGTTGAGTCATAAGACCTCAAGTTCCACCCCCAAAAACAGACCTGAGAGTAAAAATCTTCATAAAATGGAAAGCTTCCCTAGAAGGAACAGACAGGAGGAAAAAAACCTTCCATGGTTAGAAATTGTTGATCTTCTAGCTCGATGGTGGGTGCTTTTCTCATCCTTGATGCTTGATACTCTATCAGTGGAAGGATGTAATATCCATAAAACAGAAAAAGCTAACTGCTCCCAGTAGAGTTTGAACTGACGTGATTGGAATTTATGTGATGATTTAAATTGGCCTTTGAGTTTGGAGCGCTTTTGGAATTGTTCTGATGCTGGAGAAATTTTTTAAAAAGGAAGAAAGATGTGAAAAGGTTAGTTTTACCAAATCATTCGAGATGTATCTGCCTGCAATTTCCAGAAAATATAACTATTTGCCTGTGATGCTCTGGATTACATCTGTCCATTTGATTGATATAAAGTATAGCATGAAAAAGGGAATATCACACACTTTTAACTGCATGCCCATTTACAAGAGTTTCTCACTCTCAACTCTCCTTAAGTCACTGGGTTCTGAGGAGACTTCTGTTTGGGCCAGGACCTCTTGAGCTACTGCAAATTTATTATCTGGTAGATGCGAAGCATCAGCCTGAAGCATCTTCTTTATATACAAGAATGCCTCTAAATCTCCTATATTGGTGATGGCAAACCTGTGGCACGCAGACCCCTCTCTGCGGGCACGCCAGCTGTCACCCCAGCCCAGCTCCACTGCGTATATGCGTGTACCTCCCACCGGCCAGCTGGTCTTCGGGTATCTGCTGCACATGCATGTGGGGTGGGGTACATGCACAGGGATGCTTGCATTGCATTTTGGGGCCTCATGTGGCACCCCTGCGCCCTATTTTGGCTTCCAGATTGGTGCAGGTGGCCTTCCAGGCCCAAAATGGGGTGCAGGGAGGCTGCACGGCCCCCCTGCGCCCCGGTTTGAGCCTGGAAGGCCTTTTGCACCAACCTGGATGCCAAAAACGGGCAAGGGGGGGGTGGGGCGCATGTGGGAGGGGTTCATGCACGCATTGCCTTATGAGTGTGCGCACTTTCAGCATGTGATGACAAAAAGGTTAGCCATCACTGTCCTATATAGTAAACCTGTTTGGCATTCATAGAATCTGCAAATGGTGGCCATTTGCAAACCTGCAAAGTGCCTATTTGTCCTAGCACTGTGGCACTAGACAAGTTTCTTAGTGTGTCTTCTAGTACCTGTATGTTTTATGACTAGCCATGTCTACCTTGCTAGTCAATTATGAATAGATAATGCCTTCTCCTTCCAAATGTTTTACAAACACACTGCCATGTGTTCCAACTATGTCATTCAGTCCAAGTGGGATTTCTTAGACCATGCTCAGGCAATCAGTTTCATTTTTTGGTCAACAGTAATTATATATCAGAACCTAAAGCAAGAAGAAAAGGTGGTGTTTTAGTTTCTGAATTCTCTTTCACCACAAACTTGCCATAATGAGTAGCTGCAAGGCAACATGATCTGAGGACACAAGCCTGGCAAAAGCTTGTTTTCATCCATCACTAGACTATAATGGTAAATGCCATATGTTATGACAATATTTAGACATTTTGGAATATAGATAAAGATTATTGAGTATTTATTTAATAAAATATATGCATTATGAATATAATGCATATAGAAACTCTTATTTGTATACAATGCATTTAGAAACTCTTACCTGACGTTTAAATATTCGATGCAGCAATCCTTTCTTCGGTGGTTCTGGAGGATAGTTTTTGTTAAGGTCTGGTGAGATAGTACCATTTGGTCCAAATAAGTTTAGTTCTTTAAAACATTCTGTTTCCATCATCTAGTATTATGAAAGAGAAAAATTATTTATTGGAACCCACAATGAAAACCAGGGAAAACTCTAGCCTTATTAGATAGAATTCATCATTTATAAAGATGCAACAGAATACACCTAGATAGGAGGAAGATTGGTTGCTCATTGGAAGATAATCAGTTTTCAAGTTACGGTAAGTACAGAGGCAGCCTGTAGATAGGATTTTGCCAGACTGAGCACTCTGCATTTATAAAATATTCCATAAACAATTAGAAATGGACGGTCTTTGCCCTCTTTTTTTCACCTCCCTCCTGGGAATCCAACTCTTATGACATTCCATCACATCAGGTGACTTTGTGTTAGTCACTCTCTCAACCTACCTTACTTCTTGTGGGGGGAAATATGAGAAAGGAGCATTATGTGCCATGATCTAGGCTCAGGCCTCAGATTCTGAATCTGAATCCAAAAAAGCTGCTCCACATGAACAGCCTGATTAGACACCAAGCCCAGAGTCACATGAGGCTGATCAAAAACAGGCATCACATGGACATTGGAGCAGCCAGGTGAGGATGATATAAAGCCACTGAGCTTCTGCACCACGCAAGTAGAAAGGAGAGCAGAGCAATATTCTATGAGACTCCTTGCCAAGTAAAGGTTTAAATCACTTGATTAGTAACAGTTAGCTACAGCCTAATTTAAGAGGCAGCCCTGACTCTTTGTTGGAAATAACCATTGGATTTATGGTTCTCTGCAATGTTCCAATGAATCATATTGTGTAAGAAACCATTAACCTCTCACTTTTGGACTGGTTGGCAATCCTGATCAGGCACTTGGAATCTTGGACTGAAATTGGATTATTTTTCTGTGTGCTCCTATTGAAAAGCCAATCATTTGGACAAGTGTTTTTGTACTTTGCTATTATTATCTTTTGACCTTGAGTATACTGAATTACTACATGAACTGTGTGAGTCAGTACTGAAATCAGAAGCAGACATAATGTGAATTTGAGCTCCTGAACCACACAAGATATAAATCTAACATAAATGATTACAATAACATACAGTATAACCAATGAATCCTTTTTTAAAAAAAACTTAGAATGTCCTGCAACTTTCTCTAAATTTTGGACACTCTTCTCTACTGTCTTATCATTCCAATCCAATCACTATTTTCTTCAGCTTGCTCAATCTGATATAAACCTTACATGTCAATATTAAAATATTTCTTTATTAAGAGTAGCAAAAATTGTGAGTCTGCAACTGACTTACACAACATATTGGACGCAGCAAAACTAAACTAAACATTAGTTGGTCTTAATCCCAATTAACTAACTGTTGCAAATGAAAGCAATAATGTCTTTCATTACAGAAATTTATTGTTAGCTTTTTTTATCATCAGGTAATTGTAGTCCTGTCTGCAAAAAGAGAATGTTTTAAATTTTAGAATTGCACATTTTGAAAGAATCACTTTCTGTCTCTTTAATAAAATACAACTGGTGGTATATCCTTTCAAAGTGCATAGTTAAACATTATAGCAACATATTTTTTTTTTTATTTTGAAGTGCTGCAGAATACATCCAAATTGAAGAAATAACGTATTTAGAATATTTCAAGTATATGCTTGACATTTATGAAAATTCTGAAAGGCTGATAGAAAAGTGTTTAGAGAAGCATGAGTAAATATATAATTACCTCATTTTGCCATGGGATAGAAACAGAGCCTGTAGAAAACTTGGAATAGAAATCATCATCTGTTTGGTCCAGGTTCACTCCCTTGACAGTGGAAAACTGCTCAATGTCCAACACATCTTTGCAGTATACTGCTCTTGGCTGCCCCAGCACAAAAAGAAAGAGTAAGAGTAAGATAGCACCATCATGTGGTTGGTACTATTTGAGATCATTCAGAACATTACTTGCTTTGGGCTAACAGAAGTGCAAAAAGTCCATGCCCATGGGTCAATTGAGTGGGTTGTCCAATGTAGTCTATGTCCCCCTTGCTCTCCCTTGTAACCCCTTGCTGCTCTTCCTCCCACTTTCCTCAGCACTTGTATCCACTCACTCACTGCCTTCCTGCCCTTGCACTGACTTTCATCCAGTCCCTTTTGTGCCCTTCCCCCCTTCATACACACCATCTTTCCAAGTCTATCCAATCCTTTTAAGCTTATCCAGACTCTACAAGGTATTCATGCTAGTTTTCTTAACATTAACTTGATCCTTCTGAGTTTGTCTGCTTCTCCTCTCACAGTATTCATAAATCTATAACTTTCTTCTTGAAGGTTGCATTTTCTTCAAAACAAAAAAAAAAATGTAATTTTTTTTCTTTGGGAAAGAGAGCTATAACCCTGAGAATTTTGTTCTTCTATAACCAGGATCCTCCACCACTATTTTTTTTTTTTTAAAAAATCCTGTTTTCTTTTGGAACTGTTAGAACAGTGGTTCTCAACCTTCCTAATGCCGCGACCCTTTAATACAGTTCTTCATGCTGTGGTGACCCCCAACCATAAAATTATTCCTAAAAAAATTGAAAATATGTGTTTTCCAATGGTCTTAGGCGACCATTGATCCTGTGAAATGATCATTCGACCCCCAAAGGGATCACGACCCACAGGTTGAGAACCACTGTGTTAGAAGAATAGGGCTATCAGATCTGCAAAACACAACCAGAAGAGGGCAGCAAAAAGATTTGAAATCTATATCTAATTCTTTGCTGCCATCTTTTGGTCCCTTGTATTTTTGCAACACTGATATGGTAGCTCTAGACTCTAGAGAAAAAGCAGAAATGATTTGGAGGAATAAGAGCAAGCCAAGATTTCCTTGAAAATGGCATACACATTGGCATCTGAAGAAAGCATGGAACAAAGGAAAGGGAGGTACAGTGCTCGGGAGATCATATGGCAGGTGAATGAATGATGCCGTGCTGGGACTTTTGTGGCAGCAGCAGCTGAAGAGAGGCAGAGAGGGAACACACTGGTAAGAGGGAATGGAGACTGGGAAGCTAGCACTTAAGACACACAGAGGTGAGAGTAAAGGCCAGTATGATACACCCCAGCCTTGGCCTAATCACCCTGCATAACCATTCTCACATTCATCTAGATTTTGTTGTAGTTAAGACCAAAACAACTGAGATATTTCAACATTTGTTTCTGCTGAACTAATCCATCCAAAACCCATTTATTAGAAGGCAAACATATCAGACTGTTCTTTGATATTATCTCTATCATACCATAGAGATTCCCCCCCACTTTTTTTTTAATGGGCTGTTGGATACACTCCAATAAGAAGAAGCACTGGGCTGCAACATCCATAAAAATAAAAACAGTTTTGGGGATATCTATGAAATTTATGGGCTTTTTTTTTTGAAAATACAGATAATCCTGAAGTGATTGCTTTGCACTATGCTAGCATCCACAGTAATCTTGTTTTAAATTAAAATAATATTTAATTTTTGCTTTAAAATAGAGGGGGTATGGAGCTTGACTAGTATCAGCTGAGGTGTCTTAACATTAGGGACCTCACTATTAATGGCTAACAAGTAGCAACTGACATAACTTTTGAAAGCACACCATAGATGAGGGCAGGAAACATCTGAAGAGAAGAAGATGTGTAAGGCTGCTACAGGGGCTTCATCCAAAATACTGTTATGAAATTTCAGTTAGTGATGGAGTCAAAATTATTAGATATCCAAAGTCAAGATATGACCCTAACTCAAGGAAGTTAGATTTCAACCATTGTAAGTACAGATTCAACAGCTTCTCAAGAATGATAGACTTCAACCGTTAAAAATACAGATTCAAGCAGTAGGTCATATGTATTCTCAAGTTCTATTTCAGCTCTGTAATTCTTTTTTAAGCCTCACTTACATCAGGGACGAAAGGGGGCTCCAGCATTCCTGCTTGGAGACGTTTGAAATCCATGCTCTTGAAAAATGGGTGGCTCTTTACTTCAGTTGCACCGTCCTGACATCCCAGCCTCTGTTTCACATCTTTGTTCAGTAGCTGAAAAGATGGCAAGACAATTATCAGAAAATATTTGTTGAATCCTATTGCATGTAGAGAAACCCAAACATTTTCCTCTATATCCTTATCATTATCCCCTATATGCAAATCGCTTTGTGGGTCATCTTTGTAATGAGGCCACTCCTGGTGAGTCCTGTTGAGGAACTCCTGGTGGGTTCTGATTAGATATTATGCAGACAATAATTATACTAAGCTTCTCCAAATCCAATTAAGGTTATTGTTAGGGGATCTGTGATGGTATTATAATTCATAATTAATTAATTTGATATTATTGTTTATTCTAGTGTACTTTATTTCTTATAGTTCCCCCCCCCCCCCCATTACTTCTCTTTTAAAAATTGCAATAACATTTAAAAAACCTTTTGATTATAATATTGAAAGCAGTGTTACAATGTCATGTCAGAGTCCAGGTGTGTGCTTGTATCACAATATTGTGGTGATGCTTTCTTCAGTTTGACCCCCATTCCACCCCCACCCCCCAGTAGACACTGCTGGCTGACACTATTATCTTGTCTAGCCTTGAATATTAATTCATGCTGTAACATAAACTATATATAATGTTACAATAAATATTCTTTGTACAATGTATCTATGAATATATTAAACAACCAAGGCAATATCCTTGGTTATTGCCTATTCAGCCTAAGTGCTGAACCATTCACAAAGCATTCTGCTAATTTTCATCTATTACTTCCATCATATACTGCTTTTATCACAGTTGGCAACTTTCTATATTTGCAAAAAGTTCCATTATTCAAGCCTTTCCATTTTATCATACTGGACTTAATTTCTCACATTCTTACATTTCTAAGTGACCTTCAGAAAAGAAGTACATACTATGCACTTGTACTTATCAAATTTTGTTTGATAATTTCGTGCTACTTCTGGCATCAATTTAATCAGAATTCTAACAAGCACCCCTCTGGGTAAACTGAACAAATTTATCCTCTGATTTTTTTTGCATCTAGTCTTGTTACCTTTCATTTTGTATAAGGGAGTCATAATGTGTTCTTTCACTTGTCAGACGCAGATGAAATCTTTACACAGGTGCTAAATAAATCACACTGCACTTTATTGGCAACCATAACCATATTTCTGCTATTACATCATCTATATTTGTTTTTAAAGCTTTATTTCTTTTTTCAGCATTTTGTTCTTGGACACTAACATTTATTTATTCATTATTCATTTATTCATT
The DNA here is from genome assembly GCA_022577455.1 of Arizona elegans. Taxonomy (NCBI): domain Eukaryota; kingdom Metazoa; phylum Chordata; class Lepidosauria; order Squamata; family Colubridae; genus Arizona; species Arizona elegans. The sequence continues at coordinate 60,131,452 of JAKOOJ010000005.1, read as the reverse complement.
TCTGTACCAGCCTCTGAAATAGTTCTTCTAGCATTCTCGCTCTCTTCAATTTCATCACCCCCACCCCCAATTTTTCACTTGTCTTTTTTCATGTGCATCCATTAATGTCTTAAGCCAAACTTTGAAATATACAGATTTCTTTTAGGCAAATAATTCATGAAACCTTCACATTTTCAAGCCTCTGAATAGCCCAATCACTTTTTCTGCACTCTTATTTCATTCCCAGTTATCTATTCATGTGTCCCAGCAGAATGATTTTTCTTTAGACTTCCTTAATCGGCTAAGTGTGATAAAGCACAAAAGAATTTTGAGAAAAATTGCACAAATTTGTGTAACATTTCTCAAAAATTTTCCCAGGTTCTTTCATTTCATTATCCTTATTTGCTGGAGCTAAAATGCAACAATTAATTCGTACTTTCACATACGTGTTTAAAAAAGTTGGACTTATACTTACTGAATATATTTAATCATCTTATCAATGTTTTATAAAATTAGTCATATCACTTCTCTATTTTAACTCTAACTAACTGGCTTATTTATTTTATTTAGTTATCATAATCCTATCTGCGTATGCCTAATCTCATATTGTCAATGACCTTCAAGAAATTCCAGCAGAGACTTTTCCCTGCATTACTCAATATGATTTGATCTGCAAACTGTTGGTAAAATGTGTTACAGATTTAAACACATACTGAGTTCCTTATACTAGTTTCAAGCCTCAAAAGCAAGATTAATTTATTGAATTTAACCATGGTTTATAGAATTATGTCTGATGAATTATTAAGAGTTCCTAAAGTTTTCCAACATTTTATCTCTTACTCCAGAGTTATTGAGAGCCAGAATAAACTGGTGGTGAAAGTTTAAATAGATTGGGAGTAGATTCAAGTCCCACCTCAACTGGAAAGATTACTTAGGGTTAATCAATCAGCCCAAATTACTTCACAGGATTATTCTGATGGGGAAAATTCAAGGAAGATGGTATATATGAAGAGAAATAGTAGCTTAAAAATCAACAAATGAATGAATGATAAATAGATTTACTTGTGAATGCTTTGGCAGGTGAATGCCAATTATTTTCTGTCATATATCTTTACCAATAATCACACATGAAGTTCTGGACACTACTAGATTTAGATTTACCAGATCCAGCCTGCAAACCTCTTGAAGCCCAATAGATGGAGGCAAAGAGACAGCATCTTCAAGAGTTTTGAGGCTTGGATCCTCAGAGCACAAAATTCCAGAGCTCATTAAGGATTTGGATAGTGAGATGTGCAGCATGTAAATTTAATAATAAAATAAACATAACACGCCCCTCCCCCAATTTTTAAAGAGCCACACTGTCTAGTATGACTGGGCATGTTTTGGTTGAAGTGTTCAAACCTCATCTAAATAAAATGCCTTCCAATATTCCTTAAAACCACTAATTATACATGCTTCTGTGCAATCCTGAACAAAATATGTTGCTGCTTTAAAGAGTCATATTCCTTTATTCAACGTTTTGTTTTTTTGTTTTTTGCCTGGCTGGCTGGCTGGCAAAAATATTAGGTGTTTTAGAGATACAACGTTTATGTGAGGTCCAAAATTTTTCCTAATAATTTTCAAAGTAAGCACTGCCCTACGACAGAATCCAATTTATTAAGATCAGAAGATTAAACTCCATGAATAATTGTTAGCTAGGAATAAGCTCCATTGATCAACAAGATGCTTCATCCTTCAGTATAGATTAACACAGTGAGCTTAGAGGGATGATGTTTAGTTGGCTGAAGTGCAGTTTCAACTTTTAAGTAGAAATAGAAATCATTTTGCAAAAGAAAGGTTATCATTTAAATAGGTAATGTGAAGTAGTGGTGGGTTGCTCCCGGTTCGCGCCGGTTCGCAAGAACCGGTAGTAAAAATTTGTAGTAGTTCTGAGAACCAGTAATAACATTGACTGGCCACGCCACCAAACCGGTCCCCGGCCCGGTCGCTGCTCGCTTACCCCGCCCACCTCATCAGAGACTTTAAAAAAAAAACTTTTAAAAGCATTTTTTCTACAACCTCTTCGGCCGAAAAAATGCTTTTAAAAGTAAAAAAAAAAAAAAAAGTGGCCACGCCCACCCAGTCACATTACCACCCCACCAAGCCACTCCCACAAAATAAGCCACGCCCACAGAACCAGTAGTAAAAAAATTTAGAACCCACCCCTGATGTGAAGATAGAAATCATATATAATACTCATGAATACAGGTAGTCCTTGATTTACAACAGTTTGTTTAGTGACCGTTCAAAGTTAAAACAACACTGAAAAAAGTGAATTCTGGCCATTTTTCACACTTACGACCATTACAGCATCCCCATGATCATGTGTTCAAAATTCAGATGCTTGGCAATTGGTTCATATTTATGACCATTGCTGTGTCCCAAGGTCAGGTTTTGCGACCTTCTGACAAGCAGTCAAGCCTGATTCACTTAACAATTGTGGCAAGAAAAGTTATAAAATGGGGCAAAACTCACTTAACAAATGTCTCATTTAACAACAGAAATTTTGGGCTCAATTGATAGTTGTAAGTTGAGTAGTTCTACTAGTACCTGTAGTAGAACTTGAAAGCCTCATTATTATCTCACTCATTTGGCAGCTACAGTAACTGAGATATAAAATTATTCTAGCATTCAACAAATATCATCATTAATCCTGGAGCTGCATTACATTATAATATTCTGCCAAGTATATACTATTTTACTGGTTTTTATTTCAGTCTTATTACTTGATGGGGTAGGGGGAGGGAATGCTAAAGGAATTTCACTGAGGAATATTAGAAACTAAGGTAGCTCAATGATTATGGGCTAGTAATGTCAAGCTTCATTCAGTAACAAAAATAAACTAAGGAAAAGATGATTGAACTCAACCGGACTCTCTTCTGAGCAAACATCTGTGGTTAGACTGTTAACTTCATTGATTATAAAAATGACGAGGAAAACAGATTGAAAGATTTTTCTAGAGGATGTTCACCCTTTGTCCATTAGAGGGCAGCAATAGAAAAGTTAACAATTTCATAAATACGAAATATTTGTATAAGCTTGCAATTTAGAAATCATTAAAATAATGAATTTATGTAATTAGGCCTCAGAAAACACATGTAATAGAAAGTTAACTGCAGTTGGTTTCCTTCAATTGCTTAACCAGATTGTTTTTATAAGCATTCTTCAGTTTGAAGGAACAGAAGCAGGTACATGCATTCACACTCCAGCCAAGATTTGGCAAATGATTCTGGAAAATTCTCCAGCTAAAATGTTCCCAAGGCTGGACAAATCTAAATGAAAAGGGAACACTAATTACAGTATCCCCGGCACAGCATATTACTGAAGCATTTAGTTTACAAACACCGTTTACTGACGTTAGGAAACATCACAGGAATCTTTCAACAGTGAGCCTTGTTTCTAGAACTTGGATCTGGTTGTGCTTGGATCCAACTGTGAATGCATTCAGTACTTAAAAGCAGGCATGGGCGGATGACACACGGCAAATGGAACAAACCTCTAAGATTTTCCTGCATGTGTCAGTGTTGGCATCAAGGCACCCACAGTTTCAAGTCACGGTCATTTCAGAGGGTGTTGCTGAACTGTGTTTTACTGGAACACAACACCATTCGGAATATGGCAGCACCGGAAATTTATGTTTCTGGACTGGATGGTAGTAAGAATCAAAAATGCTTAGGAAACTCCTTGATTCAGGTTTTTTCACCCCAACATGCTCATCACTGGCCTAAAAAATGAAGCCTTTCATTGGTGAAATTAGTGGAGAGGGCCCTGTGGAAAGATCCCTTTTAATTTATTTCATTTTTATCCCTACCTTTCAAGGAGATCACTGACTCCTTGCTCTTTAACCCTGCGGCAACCCTGTGAGCTATATGGTTCATATGGGTCTCCACAGGCCCAGTCCAAAATTGTAATCGATACTCTACACTGATACTCAAGAATTCCTGTGCAGGATAACTGAGTTAAATGTTGACCAGGATGAAATCTAATTTTGAAATAAAAATTTTCTCTCAGCAAACTTATAAAAAGGTTTTTTTTTTAAAAAAAAATTATACAATGACAGTAAACTCCTAAGAACAAATAATGAGTCATGTTAGACTTATTATATAGCAATTCACAACAGGAGGTTTCATAACCAGAAAAACATGGATGTAAAATATCTGCCTACTGAACTACACTATGCAACTGGCTTAAGGCATGAAAAAATGGTAGATTGTAATTTTCCCCAACTTCTGAAATAAGGGCAAGGTAAACTGTATCTTTACTGAAAAGAGATACAGTGTAGGGCTTCTCAAACTTCATGATGCTAACCATAACCTCAGAATGTATATCTACCTATGAAAAATTCTGTCAGAAAACCCTTGGACAGGGTCTCTGAGTAGGACAGGGCTCCTGTTTTCCTTGGACAAACTGTAGTTTGGAACTGTAAAATTTCTGTGTTAAAATTTTGTATATTCAAAATTCGATATCTGACACAACTCAATCGAAAGATCAGGATTTGCCTTCAATGGCTTTTGTGCTCTCAGCAGTAGTTCCTATCATAGCTTCAACCTATTCCTGAGTACCTTCCAAGATCATCTATCCAAGATCAATACACTTTTGTCTAGCTCCACCTTCCCCCCCTTATTCTTCTTTCAACTTCTCCATGATGGATGTGGTGCTGTGCTTGAACTTCCATATTCTAGTACTCAGCCCAGTCTTCCAACATTAGATTTTCTTCTCCAAGAATTGATGCTGAGCATGGGTTGCATTCAGAGTATGCAGGTTTACTCCAGAATCCAATAGGATGTCCCAGTTTAGTTCAAGTTTGTCACAGCAACTGACCAATATTTAATAATTAGAACTGCAGAAAAACAATGACTACAAACCTGCCTTCCATTGAGGATCTATATTCTGCACGAGTCAAAAAGAGGGCTGTGAAAATATCTACAGACCCCTCACATCCTAGACATAAATTGTTTCAACTCCTATCCTCAAAACGTCACTATAGAGCATTGCACACCAAGACAACTAGACACAAGAACAGTTTTCCTCGAACTCTGCTAAACAAATAATTCCCTCAATATTGTCAAACTATTCACTAAGGCTGCATTACTATTACTATTAGTCTTCTCACCGTTCCTATCAACCATCTTCTCCCACTATGACTGCATGACTGTAACTTTGTTGGCTTGTATCCTTATGATTTATATTGATATTGTTTCCTGATTGCTTATTTGTACCTATGACTATCATTAAGTGTTGTACCTTATGATTCTTGATGAATGTATCTTGTCCTTTTATGTACACTGAGAGCATATGCACCAAAGACAAATTCTTTGTGTGTCCACTTGGCCAATAAAGAATTCTATGTCTACGTCTATGTCTATGGTACAATGCACCAAGAAAGGAACCTATTGCAATCTATCCTTGGTGACCCTAATCAAGAATAACACAAGCCTAGCAAGTGGAGCTCAGAAGTGATCTGGGACTATGGCTACACAAATAAGGTCTGTCAAAGGAGAGTCCCAGCAAATGGATCCGAAGAAATGAAGGCAGCTTGCTTTGAGTAGGAACAAACATGACCTCACATTCTGATGACTCCTAGTTTAATGGTTTAATCTTTTTTAGGCAAAAAGTTCAAAACAGTTCGGTCCTGGCATTTCCAAGTAATGATGGAAAAGCTGCTTAGCAGAAGTCTGAATTTGAGAAAACACCGTAGATAGCACTGAACTAGATCAGCAGTCTGGCTTGGTATAATTTCAATCATTTAGAACTCATGAAGGCAAGGAAGTAGTTGTAGTGAGAAACATTTCAAAATGTGCATTTTACAGAAGGGGGAACACATCTCATGGAAAGGCAAACCAAAGTCATTGACAGCTTTCACTATTTTAATGAACAAAACACTGGGAAAGAAACTTGTGTAAACTAAGGCTAGTTCTAGAAGGTAGCAAAATTTAATATTTGCTAGGGCCTTGATCAGCAAAGGATCTACTACCTCAACAGTGTCACTTCATATGCAGTGGACTTCAGATTTTATAATTCCTACTCAAGGGCTATGGCGGGTTAAAGGCCAATACATCTGTATGACCCCAGGTTTGAAAAACTTTTCCACAAGTAGTCTTAATCATTATCTCATAATTATCTGATCATTACAATCTACTGATTGATTTTCACACCAAGTGACCTCCTTACCATTTTGCAGATAGACTTTGCCTCTTCAGAGAATTTATGGGAATACACCTCTTCCATCTCCAAGACTCTCCTGTCTACTTCTTCCCGCTTCACCTTCTCTTTCCTTCCTCGAAAGGGTGACTGTCCTGCAATCATTTCATAGATTAAGCAGCCTAATCCCCAGTAATCAGGGCTAAGGGTATATCGCTGGTTATTCAAGACTTCTGGAGCTGGGAAAAAAGAAAAGAGACAAGGGAAAAACGTTCCCTATGGCTATATTGACGTCAGCATGACTATCGAGGCAAGAATGAAATAAGAGATTCCATTTAGTCTGGCCAAGGATCAATTTGATACTAAGAGAGAAGCTTAGTGGGACTTGTTTTACAGGTAATTATAATAATAAAATTAAGCCATTTATGTAGGGTCACTTCCGTATAGTTGGAAACAATTACTCTCCATGGTAGTTCAAATACGTATTTCCAGGATTTAAATAGGAATTGAGACCACTGTTTACCCTGTGATCATCTATACCAGAGGTCTTCAAACTTGGCAGTTTTAAGACTTGTGGACTTCAACCAGCATAGCTGGCTGGAGAATTCTGAGAGTTGAAGTCCACAAGTCTTAAAGCTGCCAAGTTTGATGACCTCTGATCTATACTGTGCAATACACAAGGATATCTGTCAGATGGTAATCTGCATCATTCCAACTACTTTGCTTTGTCCCGTCAGAAAATATCAGAATGGATCTTTTCAAGGATCTGTAAAGGATATGGGTATCATATAAGCTTACCCATAACAACAGTCTATATTTAATTAGTTTTCTTTATCACACAAGTCACATTACTCAGGGGTGAAATGCTACCTGTTCGCTCTGGTTTGGGTGAACCGGTAGTGATTAAAAACTATAGGTTCGGAAGAATCAGTAGTTAAAAAAAGCTATCGTTTCCTCCGAACTGGTATTTCTGATGATCAGCTGTGGCGCAGGGTTTAGCTTTGCTAGAAAGCAGGAAATCCTGCTTTCTAGCGAAGCTAAATCGCGTGCCACAGCTGATCCCCACCCCTTGCTTCTACTTACCTTCCCAAGTGTCCTTTTGGTGTGTACTGCGCATGCACATGCAGTGCATGTTTGGCGCGTGGCGCACATGCGTGGCCAGCAAACCAGTAGCAAACCGGTTTGGATTTCACCACTGACATTACTATATGTGATATGAAATTACTTTTCTCACACATGGAGTCTGGTACAAGCCACAATGACTTCACACATGCCATGATGTTATTATGTGAATTATGTGAATTTTACTAATTTGCTTAAATCATATCATGTCCTCAGGTGATCATGACAATTTTGTGTTGTCTACCTCATAATAGCAAGCAACTGCATCCCCAGTGTTTGGTAGTGTAGTGGAAAGGGGCTTAAAGGGACTGTAAAAGTGGTGCTAAGAGTGCACAAGACCTAACAATCTCACATGCCCATCTCTGATTTAAGTTGAAAATCTTAGTGCCATTTATTTGCAATAATCTCATTTCCTTTTTTTTTCTTTTTAAATACTCTGAAGAATGAGGTTTAATATTGACTAAGATTTACAAATACATAATACATGCTAGGAGTTCTATGGACTCTATTTAACATGTCATTCATCTTAAAGAAATGAAAACTATCAAACATGAAAAAAAACCCTACTTAAAATTTTTCAGAACAATTCCTACATTAAATGTTTTCCTCTGCATTCAACCACAATACGGATTTTTGTATGAAATATAAATGGACAACTATAGCTATTAGGGGTGGTGGTGAAAAGGGGAGGAATTAAGTCATAAAAGTATCTAGGACATAACTTTAAAACAATGGGGTTGCTGACACTGATAGCTCATAAGGTCTAAATGCTGGATAATATTCAAATGGTTCATTAGATGAGTGCTATCTTGTTCTTCCCCATTCATGGATGCCATGTTTACTAACAATCCTCACAATTCCTTGTTTCATGCACTGTTCTTATTAAATAAATATATTTTTAACTTTTACCAATGCTGAGTGTTACATAAACCCAATCTGGGGGATGCTGCCTTTGAACTCAAGCAGTTAGGGGAGGATATACAGAGAATTGTGACTTGGTGAAGTGATCCTACATATCAGAGATTCAGCCATCTGTTCAGTCATGCTGAATTGTGACTGCTTATCATGCATGAACAGAGGTTGTTTTTTCTTTTACATTACAGAGTTGAAATAATAGTCTTCAAAGTTGAAAACAACATACTATTTCAGACCACTCACCCATATAACCAACTGTTCCTACTCGTCCACGGATGGAGTCACCCTCAGGAATTTTAACAGCTAGTCCCAAATCAGATATTCTGATGTGGCCTAAAGTGGAGGTGAAATTTTTTTTAGCATAGGCATGAATCTGTAGAAAACAATTATTTTACTATTAAATACATTGTCAAAACAAATCTAATCATTGCAGAGAAGAAAATAATACCAGTTCTTTGGAGCAACTCATCTGAAAAATTGATCAAGGAAGCTGCTTGATATTAGGGCAGGCCAAATGTCCCTCTGCTTTCAAATAAAAGTACAAGAACATGAGATGGTCTTAGATAGTAGGGAGAATTTAAAGAATGTTAATCTTGATATGCACTAAACATTAAAAAACCCTTTTTAATGCGTTTAATTTCTTCAAAATTCCCTTGAAAGGATGCCATGCCAGAAGATTTCCATCCCCAGAAAAGCAAAACTTGGCTGAAAAACTAAACTGCATTGGAAGTGCGATCAAGATTTTATGTTATTTTGTTCCTTTCAATGAGAAGGGAAAAACCCCTAGAATCCTAGCTGGGGAAATAGTGCAGTGGTTAGGAATCATTTATAACATCTAATGTAATTCTTTGTTTGGTGAAAGGAATCTAAGCATATTTAAAATATGGTTGCTCACATTGCTTGACTATTTTAGGGACTATTTCCTAATAATCCATTAAGGTTTGCCCCATAGAGCACACCAACTAACCAATTCAAATTACAATGAGGATTTTCATTATGTTTTCATCCTTCCCACACCTGCTGTTCTCCACAGCAAAAAATGATAATCAATTGAATACTTTGGCCAAGTGTTATTTCATCAGACTGTTTTCCACTTCTGGTTGTTTTGTTTACTTGGACTAACAGACTTTCCAGATCTCATATGTTACCTGTTCCTGCAGAGATGGGCAAACTTTTGATGGCTACAGATTGTATTTAAGCAAATTTGGCCACTATGAAAGGGACAAAATCCAAAGCTGAGGGTGATACAGTATGTCACACATATGGGCAAGGATAGGATTATACAATTTTTCCACCTGGCTTTCAAAAAAGAAAACTTGAAAAAGGTGGATTTTTGTTTTTTTGAAAGTACATTATGGCTAGTAACATGAAAGTAAGTTAATATTATTAGCTTCTTGTAAACCTGTTTCAAAATCACAAATTTTCAGCAATCACAGTCAGAGGAGACTGTGGGGACCATGAAGGGGGAAGGAAAAAAGGTTAAGATCTGTTGGTTATATATCCACCCCTGTTTTACAGGTCTCTTAACTGGGGATTAGACCAGGAGTCTTGCGCTTCTCCACTGAGATCAGATCACTTCTGTGACAAGGAGAAGGTTGCCTTGCATGAAGGACTAACAGAGTGATAATATTTATGAGTTTCAAACTAGCTGTAATTCAAATAAAGGCTATATATTTTGCCATTCATGACTCTATTCAATTCAGAAAGTTGCTGAGCTGATAGATTAATCTGTATGGATATAAATAGAACAAATAATTCAATGTAATTGAGTTGGGGGTGAGTGTTAAATCTGAGGAGCATTTGAAATAAAAAAAAAATAGGCAACCTATATTTCATATTCGAAGCCCAGCATATTCAGTATAATACCCACATATTATTTCTCATTGTTTAAACTGGTATTAATATTAATTGGTCAAAGGCACGAGTCCTATTGTTTACCCAGGAATCAATGTTGGTTTGTTATAGGTGTAAGGCCAAGAAGTACAAAGCCCATCTTCAGAGAAATGACACACACATTTGGTCACCCTCATTGTTGGATAAGAGAAAATACAAGATTTGCATAAATCTTTTTTAACATAGTTACTATTAATTTAAAATGCTCTTCTTTTCCTCAGCTCTCTCTCTTTTTTCGGAAAAGTGCCATTTTTTTCTCTATCCAAAGTTAAATGTTGTTTATTAGCCTCTTATCCACTTCAGAGAATGATTTGGCTGTGTACAGACAGCTATATATAAGCCATTTTACTGTAGACAAAAATGTTTTACCTAAAGCTCTCAGACTTACCATAATCATCTAACAGGATATTTTCTGGCTTCAAATCCCTGGAAAAAAAGAGGAAAAAACACTGCTGTTATTCTTTGGAAATTGCTTTGAAAAAATGGAAATTGCAAGTACTTTCCAACCATTTGGGCAGTAGGGTGTCAGTTTACCCATCAAAATAATTCCGAAACTCAATTAAAAAACATGGTTTTGGAGCAACATGAAAATCAGAGCCTACCACAATCTCAGGCCATTCACTTCAGCTGGATGTGACCAATGAGGACACCATGCAAAGTATTTTGTATGTGTTCTCTAGCTAGCCATTGTGGCAGCTGTCAGAACAGCATTTCTTAGCAAATTTAAGATGTCTGGACTTCAATTCATGTAGTTGGCTGGAGGAATTCTGGGAGTTAAAGTTGCCAAGGTTGAGAAACCCTGTAGATTTGTCTATAATATGAAAACCATGTCTCAATTTCTCTGCAACTGAGAAATTGCAATGGAAACTATTAACTATTTCTGTTTCAGAAATATAGGATGATTGTTCTCTTGAAAGGAGCTATCTTCAGGTTACTCTTTCTCTGTCCATCATGAATGAATTCAGATACAAGTTATAGCCTATTAAAAAAAAAGACTGCACAGATATAGTATGTCTTCTGCAAGATTCTAAGATAATATGGATATATGCGGTCTTGTGAATGGACAGATATATCAAAAAGCAGAGCTTTTACGTTTTGTGGAGTTGCAAATATTTCTTTTTTCCTTTCTTGGATCCTTTCTTCAGAATCCAATGTCTGAAATGACTACTCCAATATTAAATATCTACAGCCAAAGTGGGAAAAAGCAATGGATTAAGACCTCTAGATTTCAAGGAAGTGTTTAAAATTACGATGAAAAAGTAGATTGAGAATAGCCTTTTATCACATTAATCCAACATGTGCCTTTTTGTTAAACACCAAGAATAAGCCTTTGGTGGTATTTAAAATAAAGCCATCCATTTTACATCCTCATTCCCGTCACATATTTTCTCAGTATTATTTGTTTAAAAAGGAGGCTTGTTAGCACTGGTTTATCTTGTGAAGTTTATCTTGTGAGGTCAATAGGAATTTAAACTAACAAAAAGAAGAGAACCAAAATGTTCTTAGTTCATGTGCCTTTGCTTGTAATAACAAATAGTGCACATAATATATTTTGAACAAATAAAAGTTCCCCAGTGATTAATAGAGGAAAAATAATTAAATTTTCTTCCAAGTAATGACAAAGCTTAAATCATTTCTGAGAACAATTTAAAATACTGAAAAGGAGAGTTTCAGGACCCTTCCTATCGCAAATTGGTCTGATGGTCAACTTGAATTGTATTCTAAACAATCTTATTATCTTATTTGTGAAGATGTACTATCTTATTTAACATACTCACTTGCATTATTTTATTTAAGTAAATTTTTCCTGGGTAAAGGTGAGGTGGTAACAAACCCACCTGCATTAAAGAAAGAAAGAAAGAAAGAAAGAAAGAAAGAAAGAAAGAAAGAAAGAAAGAAAGAAAGAAAGAAAGAAAGAAGCAGGAACAATTGCTTGTCACTTGATAATATCTGAAATTAGCATTTTATGTATGGAACAGTCACTTTTGGGTAGCTTACGTCAAGAACAAAGGCCATGCATGTTTTGTCTGAATATAGATCCAGAATAGGTGTCAAGACATGACTGGTTTGTGACTGGTCCAAGTAAAATTGTTGTGGGATGGGGAAAGTGGGAAAAAAGCAAGGCTATCAGCAACAGTGAGTTAGGGATAGACAAACAAAGGCAACTAGAAGATCGCAGAGAAGAAATTAGGCAGGCTGGAAAATACTTGAGTTCAAGGGCAACCATAGTGGGTTACAACTACAGAGGGCAGGGAAAGAAAGGCACTGTAAAAATTTGAGGACCATTAGGTGGTCTACCACCATGCAAAAATTCAAATACAGCCCACCCTTCCCCAAATTGTCCTAGTACCCCTCCTTCCCTATTTCCCCTTATGTCCAAGAAAAGAAGATAAGTGGCCATAAAGCCTTCTAGCTTAGAAAGAGGAGAAGAGGAAAGAAGAGAGAGGGGAGTTATGTGGTCCAAGCTGGACTGTAGCATCTCTTTGACCCAGAGAGGCTGAGAGGCAGAAATCCACTTGAATTCACGATGGTGGCTAAGGGAAGACAGGGATAAAACTGTTGGGAAAATTGGTAAATGGGTTAGTGCCCAGGCCATGGGGCAGAGGAAGGGAGAGAAGGATGGTGTATCATCCTTGCTCTACTCACCCCATAAGACCCCTCTGTTAATTTGTTTATGGCCAAAACCTGGAACAAGCAAAATATTCCGGAATGGTTTGTCTGAATTTTTAAGCCAAAATATATTTGTTTCAGGTTCCAAATGAAACACAATTTCTAGAGTATAAGGCAGAGGTAATGAATCCTAGCCAATTTCTCAGCCAGGTACTGAAGACACTCCAATCCCAATATGGACGTTCCTTATGTGCCTCAAACACAGTGACTCAGCAAAAACCTGTGCAGATTTTACCTAAGCATATGATCATTAGAGATATGATGATGCAGAAAAAAATGTCTGGGAGATAGGATTGATTTTCCTCTTCTTTTTTCTTTCATAGCTCACTTGCCATTAGGGAAAAAAAGTTTTTCCCATACTTTAAATTGCAATATAAATAGTTAAAAATCATTTTCATACATTGTTATTCAATCTTTACCCCACCATTATTTATAAAAGCTGCGTCATGGGAATATTATCATTTTTTTTCTTGGTAAGACAATTTTCATAACCGTATATTATTATAATTCCTGTAATCCAGTACTCAATTGTAAATAATTTCTTCCTCCAGAGAAATTGAACGTTTTTGCAAAAGAAAAGTGCTCTTTTATCATGACCTTATTTTTTTCTGTTCGTTTTTGATTCAGGATTGATCTAGAATATTTTTGAAACATCCATTAATTTATTTAGATTTGTAAGGATAAACTGTGCAATAACTGTTGGCTCAAGGCCACACCTTTTGGTGGGAAAGAATTTTAACCATTTGCCACTTAAACCCTAATCATAAATTCCAATTAATTTGGATGTGGTTCCTATGTTGCATTTTTGGCTCTTTTGTTATAAGGGTACTAAAAAAATAAACATATTGATACCTACGTATAGGAACAGGAAATATTATATGAGGATAATAAGAATTTCATTATTTTATCAATGGTTAGAAAACAAAAATGGAAGTTAGAAACAGGGAAACAAAAGAAAAAGGTTAGTGAAATAAAGAAGATATGTTAAGAGAGAGAAGCAAATATTATGATTATTATGTTTAATATTATCATTTAAATATTATAGAATCAATGTTAATGTAATGAATATTGTTGTAAATTTTGATTATTATTTTATAAAGATATCTGTACCTGGACTGTTTAACTGAAGATGGAATTATTATATTAAAAAATAAAAAAAAAGAATTTAAAAAAAAAGGATTTCTCTAAAGCTGCAAATGTATGTGAGTTTCTGAAAGCATGAAAGAAAATTTACCTGTACACAGTGTTTTCCCTGTGCAGGTCTTCTAAACCACAAAGAATCTCTGCAGCATAAAACAAAGCTCTTTCTTCTTCAAAGCCTGGGTTTCCCATATTGTAGATATGGAATTTTAAGTCTCCCCCATTCATGATGGTTAGAACTAGGCAGAGTGCGTCCTTTGTTTCATAGGCATAGGCTAGATTGACCTAGAATGAAAGTTGTTAAATAACAGTTATAGTTCAAGAAATTATTCATGCCCAGAATTCACTCATAGCTCGCATTTTGTGTTAGAAAAGACATGACATTGTTCAGTTAAAAAGAAAAAGAAATGGGATAGAATCCTGGCTATTAAAAAAAAAAAAAAAGACCACAGGGCAAGAATACAGGCAGATATTGCAGGATCCAATCCCACCAGGACCAGAGGTTTAGCCTTATGAGCTTTTGGACTTGTGCTGGAGCGCATCCTCAATGAAGTTCTTATTATCTTTTTGAAACATTTTTTAAATTTTTATAAACAAACAAACATACAATACATAATCAATCATTCAGTGTATCATCTAGGTACATCTTTTGTGACTTCTTCTTCTTGCTCCTCCGATCTTCATCATTTCTTAATATTTTCCATTCATTTGTTATAACATTCTCCCCACATTATTCATTTATTATAACATTCTTCTCATATTTCTTGCTTACTATTAATACATTTATCTATCTTCAGTCTCCCCTTTCTTCTTCCATTGTTTCATTGCAACATTACCTTATATATAGCTTTTCTCTATCCAATGGTAAAATTATCCCCATATCTTAAAATATTCCAATTCCTCTATTTCTTTAATTATCAAAGTCAATTCAATGAAGTTCTTAGAATGGGTTCCAGCACAAGCCCGAAAGCTCAGACTACTAGACATCTGGTCCCGGTGATCAACCCAGATTGGATCCTGCAACATCCTCGGACACGTATATTTGTCTTCATTTGTAGTCGGATATTTTCATAAGATGTGTAAGATGATACAAGATGACACAATACTGCAGATTTAGTTCTTCAGGAAAAAGTTAGGAAATGTATTGATTCAAGATTAAGTATTGTCTTATTTATTACTACACATTCTACCAGCAGCACCAGCTACAACTATAAAAGAGGCTTGGCAGATTCTAGAGTTTTGGACTCTGGTAGGGTCTTGTAGAGAGCTAATAGGAGTATGCATTCCATTGTAGAGTGAGCAGTTTGTAGCACCGTTTTTTCCATAAACAATTATTTTGGAACCACACAGTGCTGTCAAATTCCAGTGAACGATACATAAAAACCCACTGCGATTGCAAAAGTAATAACCGAAGAAGTCATACAGAGCTAGTACCAGAAACCTGATCTAAATCACAATGCAGCCTGGAAGAAGTACAGCTGCATACATTTTGATATAAGTGCCCGTCACTGATGGACTCATTAATAAGAGTTGATGCCCATTACAAATTTGGCAATACTTACTACAAACTGACTATTGACTTTTTCTAGAATCTGCTTTTCATTTAGGGCCATGGATTCACCTTTCCTCTTCTTTATTCTTTTTTTCTCTAATCTTTTGCATGCATACATTTTCCCAGTTGCTCGTACTTGGCAGGCGCATACCTGAAAAGAGGAAAGTTACAATAAGAAAAAAAGGATACAGGACAAATCATCAGTTAACAGAGCCAAATCAGTCTATTTTCCCTACTTGTCTTGATTTTAACAAAATTCTTTTGACTGGAGACTAAACAGACATTTAGTAGGAGGATGAAAGGAAGTCTTCCAATGCAACAGGTCTGATTTTCCATATTCTTAATTTAGAGAAATAATACATATGACAATCTCAGGCTGGGATACCCTGTAAATAAGGGATGTTTGCACAGAAGATACCTTGCCATTGATTTAAATCAGGGGTGTCAAACTCAATTTCATTGAGGGCCATATCAGGGTTGTGTTTATTTATTTTTATTTATTTAATTATTTAATTTGTATACTGCCCTTCTCCAACAGGACTCAGGGCGGTGAACAGCCACGGTAAAACATAACATATAAAATTTAAAAACAGTTCAAAAGACATTAAATAATTTTGGCCATCAATTTAAAACAACCCGTTAAAACCAATTACAAATTAAAACTGAAAGGATGGGATCAAGCCAGCCTGGCTAGATGAAATAGATGTGTTTTCAGGGCCCGACGAAAAGTCCGGAGGTCTGGTATCGTGCGTATCTCTGGGGGTAGGTCGTTCCAGAGGGCAGGTACCACCACAGAGAAGGCTCTCCCCCTGGGGGTCGCCAGGCGACATTGGTGGGGTCTCCCCCTGGGGGCAGTGTTGGACACTGGGGGCTGGGGTGGCCATTGATGTCACTCATGTTGTGGTGGCCCAAGCACTCTGCCAGTGAAAGCATGCCTCCCAAGCTCGGTTTTCACTGGCAGAGGGTTGCAGAAGGCTGTCACAGCCAAAAGCAGAGCTCAGGAATCCGTTTTCACTGGCAGAGGCACCGCGGGCAAGTCCTTCGCTGTTTCCAGGATGGCCCTGCGGGCCAAATCTAAGCACCAGATTAGGCACTAGTGGGCCAGATCTGAGTTTGACATCCCTGATTTAAATATTGGGTGCTACATTTCTAAAAGTGAGAAGGGCCAAGGCAAAAAAATAATTGGGAAGCTGCAATAGTATTGATAATAATGAAACACAGTTAATATCATCAGTATTAGTGCATTTAATAATATTTTATGTTCAATTTGGTAAACCTCTTTGGGGAACCCACCCAATGCTTGAGAGGATAAAATGTGACTACATCTACTGTATAGCCATTATGTACAGAGATTCCATCTTCATTTCAAATAGTTAAGACCAGAATTCAAAAAACTATATCAGCACAGGTAGTCCTCAACTTACAACAGTTTGCTTAGTGACCATTCGACGTTACAATGGCACTGAAAAAAGTGATTTATGACCATTTTTCACACTTATGACCTTTGTGGACATGATTTACATTCGGATACGTGACAACGTGACAGTAATGACGGTTGCAGTGTCCCAGGGTCATGTGATCATCGTTTGAGACCTTTTGACAAGCAAAGTAGCAAAGTCAATGGGAAGTGGATCTGGGAAACCAGATCCACTTAACAACCACATTACTATTTTAATAACTGCAAGGATTCACTTAACAAGTGTGGTCAGAAAAGTCATAAAAATGGGGCAAAACTGACTTAACAAATTTCTCACAAATTATGAGCTCCATTGTGGTCGTAAGTTGAGGACTACCTGTAATTCATTACAAAACTTGGAGAAAAAACCATGTCTATCCCTTTCTCACACACCCAATGAATCAAGTTTAAGAACTCTTATACAGCAAGAATGAAATCATGCAATTTCATGCTTCAATTGATCAGATTTATCAGCAGAAAATAATTGGCTACCCTTACAAGTAGAGAGTGTGTAAAAGAAGATTTACTCACCTCTCCAAAGCCACCTTTTCCTAAAACCCTATATTGCCTAAATGTGTTTTTTGTTACTGGTTGTCTGAAATAATAAAGAAAATTGGGAAAAGGAAACAATATGTTTTAATACGTTTTATTAAGCTTCAATTTTAAAGCAGTTACCATCCTTAGCACTATTTTTTTTTTTAAAAAAATCAAGCTACTTCCCTCTCCTTTTAACAAATTAACTGCTTGTTTTTCTAAAAGTGAAATATGGGCGAGTATTTTATAACCCTTCATTTTGCACAATCCCCAAATTCTTTATTAAAGATCATTTAGCTGTTGAAATGACTGTTTTTCAACCACTCCAAATGTTCCTTTTTTCTCATCTGGCCACAGGATATGTCAAGGAGGAGCGGCAACACCTCTCCAGGAGATGACCCGGCTAAACCCGAGAGAGGGAGTCAAGTGCATCATCAATTTCAAGATCCTCCATGCTCACAAGAGATCTAAGACCAGCCCACTTTGAATTCCATTGACCCTTATCTACTACCAATTTGCTTTAACCGTTAGTAGTTCAGATTCTTGCAGAGTGTGTTAACATGCAATAAACCTTTATTCATTTGAACTGCATTGGCTACTGATTTCCTGTGGTTGATATTAATTGAAATAAATATTATTTGTTATCTATCTATCTATCTATCTATCTATCTATCTATCTATCTATCATCTATCTATCTATCATCTTCCTTAGTCACCTTTTATTAATTACATTGGATCAAGTTGCTTGATTTCATTCAACCTGGCAACTGAGCTGTCTGAATATGGATTAAGAAATTTAATCTGGAAGACAGCAAATTGGGAAAGGTTGTACTAAAAATATTTTCTGCTCAATAAAGAGCCACCGAGTAGACCGGCTCTTTTAATTTCTCTCCAGACAAGGATAAGACTTGAGATTGCCCACAAATGCTCCAGATAGATGGTCCTTGTGAGGAGACCATAAGACAATGGCCTTGAGAAGGTTTAAAGCTCTGGAATAGTCAACTTTTTGTTCAAACAACAGTCAGTGCCTTCAAAAGGGTTCACATACTTTCTTTTCTAATAATTTTAGGAAACTGTTTTTTAGTTATTTAGAAATCACCCTATTTTACAGCACTGGATAAATTTTCTTCTGTTCTTAGCAAAAGAAGTTCTAAACACATGTTTAAGGATTTAATTGTGTTTTCTTTTGGAATAAACAGCAAAGGAATCATTAGAACTTTGATTTTGGAAAGTTACTAAGGATCCAGATGGATTTGAAATAAGATTTTGAAATTAATTATAAGACTCTTTCCTGTGGGAAAACACTTTTGTTTAGAATTTTCTTAAAAATACAATGACACATTGAAGGTTAGATATTAGAGGGACCTGGAAGGAACTAATGATTACAATTAAAGGAGAGGAATGTTTAAATTTGACTTACTAATACAGAATGAAGCAAATATTTTAACATTGGACATATTGAAGGATATTTATGAACAATGAATCTAGAAGTTAATTTTAAGAGTGTCAGCCTCTATAGATAGACTGTGTTTAAAGCCTCTTATGAAAGAGAAACCAGTTTTACCTACAAGATTGAGAATGATCTGAAAGATTAAAAGAATGACAGGTTAAAAGAATGATATAGAAAATGGTGCTACACTGGACATAGAAAAGAGCCACCTAATTATAATGCAAGGGATATACAAATAACAAACTAAAGAAATGACCTGGATAAATTTCCTATATTAGATTTACAAAAGAGACTTGTTATAGTCTTGAAAAATTTTGTGAGAAGGGACAAAGAAAAAATGAAAAGAAATCAAGTTCTGGGACATGTTTTGAAAGGACTAAAAATCAAGATTGTTAAAAGTTGAAAATATAAAGTTGGCTTATTTGATCAAGGTTAAAATAATAATGTTTATTTATTTTACCAGTTTTCTGGACTTTTGTTCATTGGTATTGAACAACAAAACTTTAAGATTTGTTTATAGTTAAAAGATGTGATATGGTAAAAAGAAATAATTTGTTGATGATGAATTTCTAAAATGGTTTATACTTATTGTGATGGTGGGAGAAGCCATTTCTTTATACATTTCTTTTCCTTTTTCTTTATTACATTCTTATTTTTTCAAATTTCTGCACTTTGCATTTTTCTTTTTATTCTTTTCTTTTTTTGCTTTATTGGTTTTATCTTTTTAATTATATCTTTCAATTTAAAAAAGTTTTACTACAACCACTGTTATGCCACTTACCTTTCTAGCCATTTCCATTGGAGAAATCTATCAAAATACATGCTTTCTGAGTATTCTTGAAAAGGTTCTCCACTTAGGTACTCATGAACCGACCTATTTCAGATGAAAAAGAAAGAAATATTTGGCAAGCTTGCTCCTAGATCTAGATAAGCACCCCCGTTTCTCTGCAGACAGGATGCTTAGTTTTAAATCTACTAACTCAAAAGAATTAGAAGAGCATATTTTAGGAATAATGTGTTACTTTTTTATAGAATATTTTATGTATTTCTTTTTTATCTAATCCCGTTCTATTTTTTCTTATGGCTGCCCATCCATTTAATATACATTATGCTAACATATAAGATACAATCCAAGCAATATCAGATTGCTCCTAAAGCCATGAATAATTATATAGTTCTTTTCCATCAAAGAGCAAAATGAGAATAGTAAAATTAAAAGACAGAAGTATAATTACTTGTATGAAAGCTTCTAAATTTTACAAATACCTCTGTAAAGCATACATGAACAACAAAAACAGCTGCTGGAAATAATGTGCTTTTAATGATCTCTTTTGATACTTTCTTCTCTTAAGGGCCGGCAAATAGCATGGCACTACAAAAGCATCAGCCGTTCTAGATACAAATATTTACACATGGAACTCTAGGGCACAATAAAAAGAAAGTCCTAACTTTGTGAAACCGGTAAGCCTTTCTTTGGACAGTAGACCTCCTATTTCAAGTCTCTTAGACCTGGAGGCCATTTTGAAACATCTGCATGTTTCTTTGTCTATATGGATTCCACAACTTAATGATAAAAAAAATTAAACAAGCACTAAAAAGGAGTGACTACAAAACAAAAAATGTGTTTTCTTATGTGCATAAAAAAGTGCATTATGACTTGGAAGTTCAGTCAAAATGTTCTGACTAAGTCGCAGTTCAGTTGAACAGAAACCCTGACTGTCTTGGGTGTTATTATGGTTTCCCAGTTGAGACAAAATCTGGAGGGAATCAATTCAGCACCTTCCTTCAGGTCAACTGCTATGCCTGTTTTAGGGCCATGCATCTCCAGGCCTGTCTGGCCTCTTCCTGTCTTCACCTTCCTTTCTTTTACCTGCTTTCATTCACTGTGCACTTCCTGTTTTACTGTCAACATTCCACCCTGGAATATCTTTTGACTAGAACACACATACAGGCAGTCCTTGACTTACAATCATTTGTTTAGTGACCATTCAAAGTTATAGCAGCAGGGGAAAAATTGAAGGACTTGCTTTCAGAAGTCATGGGTACTCCATCACTGGAAGTTTTTAAGAAGAGATTGAACAACTATTTTGTCTGAAATTGTATAGGGTTTCCTGCTTAAGCAGAGTGTTGGAATGAAGACCTCCAAGATCCTGTCCAACTCTGTTATTCTGTTCTGTTCTGACTTATGATCAGTTCTCGCACTTACAACTGTTGTAGCCTCACGTAAACAAAATTCAGGCACTCGGCAAATGGCATGCATTTACAATGGATTCAGCATCCTTGATCATCATTTGTGACCTTCTCAGCTTCTTCTGACAAGCAAGATCAATGGGGGAACTGAATTCTCTTAATGACTGCATGATTCACTTAACAACTGCAATGATTCACTTAACAACCATGGCAAAAAAGATTGTAAAATTGGGCAGGACTCACTTAACAACTCCTTGCTTAGCTATGGATATTCTGTTTCCAATTGTGGTCTGAAGTTGAGGACTATCTATATCACAAGTTGATATCCAGATAAAACCTAACTTTTGGTCTAGACATGAATCATTCAAAATTATCTGAGTCTGTGCCTGGACTGCTTTTCATATTTGTAATGTTAAATTATAACGAACAGCCTATTTATGAGAACGTATTTACAAAAAAAAAGTCTTACGGAAATTAACAACAAAATAAAATGATCTTCGAATGCCAAAGTGCACTTACTTTACACAGGGTGAGAACAGCTCTTTACATGGGCTGTTTTCAAGTTTTTCCTTTATCTGCTGTACAAGATCTTGACTGGCTTCTGCTACATAAACTGGAGACTATGAAAAAATAGAGAGAATCATCAGTTCATTATGTAGCAGGAGAAAGTATTTCCTTGACAACCAAATACATTTAGGTACCAAAATATAAGAAAATATACAAAAATAATATTTGTATTTATTTATTATTGAGACATCTATGCTGCTTCAAGCTAACAATTCTAGTGAGCTTATAGGACAATATATTACTAATAAACAAAAATATTCCAAAACCCTCTACAAAAATAACTAACAAACTTTCCAGAAATATACAATAACCAAATTCAACCCAGCATTCTTTTCTCACAAACCAGAAAAAAAATTAGTCTCATAATTAAGCATGCATTTCTTCTGTTAGCGAAGGGCTACGACATTAGGGACATAGAACCGGAGGTCGGGGAGAGGGGTGGAGTTCGATTTGAAGAGGGCTGTTCCATCAGCATAGTGAGTGGGAGGGGCAGATATGGCGGAAGCTGGGGAGCATATCATGTTCGGGGAGTGCGCACTCATTATCTTAGAGCGATTGCACACTCCGGTTCCCAATGCTTTTCTTGTTCCCCAGGTTGTCCAGATTCTCAGGGCCAGAGCCTTCGGCTGATGTTATGCAACACCAGGTCCGTTGTTAATAAAGCCCCCCTCATCCACGATCTTATTCAGGAGGGGGAGGCGGACCTGGCGGGCATTACGGAGACCTGGTTGGGCCAGGAGGGGGGAGTCCCCCTCGTGGATATGTGCCCACCAGGTTTCCGTGCATTTCATCAGCCGAGGGCTCAGGGCAGGGGCGGGGGGGGTGGCGGTTATTATAAAGGAAGGTCTGGATCCAAGGGAGACCACTGTTCCACAGATAGCCGGATATGAGTCCCTCTTTGTGAAGTGGGGTCGTAGAGTACAGATGGGCTTGTTGGTCACGTACCTGGCTCCCTGCCACATGGCAACGGCCCTGCCCGAGCTGCTTAACGTTCTAGCCGAGGTGGCAGTGGACACCTCCAGACTTGTCATCATGGGGGATTTCAACCTCCCATCTATCGGTGAAACGTCTGAGGTGGCTCGGGAGTTCATGGCTTCCATGACGGCCATGGACCTTACTCAGTTAATTCATGACCCCACTCACATGGGGGGACACACTCTGGACTTAGTTTTTGTCTCTGGTCAGTGGTTGAGTGGCCTTGATATAGGGGATATAGCCATCGAACCCTTGTCATGGTCTGACCACTCGCTCCTTCGACTGGACTTTCTAACCGCTGCACCCCGCCGCAGGGAGGCGGGACCGACCAGGTGGTTCCGCCCCAGGCGCCTGATGGACCCCGATAGGTTCCAGATGGAGCTTGGGCCATTTCCTGAGACTCTAGCTCATGACTCGGCTGAAGACCTGGTGGCCGCCTGGGATAGTGCGGCTGCCGGGGCCTTGGACCGAGTCGTGCCTTTGCGGCCTCTGACCCGGCACCGAACTCACCTAGCTCCTTGGTTCTCCGAGGAGCTTAGAGAGATGAAGCGCCGGAAAAGACTCCTGGAGAGTAGTTGGAGGACCAGCCGTTCCGAAACTGACCGAACACTGGTGAGGTCTTATATTAAGACCTACCTAGTGGCGATAAAAGCGGCGAAAACTAGCTATTTTGCCGCTCTTATCGCGTCATCAGATAATCGTCCAGCCGCCCTGTTTAGGGTGACCCGCTCCCTCCTTCATCTGGAGGTGCGGGATGACCCCTTGCAGGGCCGTGCTGAGGATTTTGTGCAATATCTGTATGACAAAATCGCTCAGATTCGGGAAGGGCTGGCCTCTGACTGGGTATATCCAGACGGGATGACTGAGGCAGGTCTTGAGAGTGTTATCTGGGGGGAGTTCGATCCTGTGGCTCCCGAGGACATGGACAGGGTCCTGGGACGGCTGAACGTGACCACATGTTTATTGGACCCGTGTCCCTCCTGGTTGGTACTGGCTTCCCGGGAGGTGACACGAGGCTGGCTCCAGATGATTGTTAACGCTACTTTGAGTGAGGGGGTCCGGCTGGCCGCTTTGAAAGAAGCGGTTGTGGGGCCCCTCCTCAAGAAGCCCTCTCTGGATCCGGCTGTTTTGGCTAACTATCGTCCAGTCTCCAACCTTCGCTTCGTTGCGAAGGTTGTTGAGAGTGTGGTGGCGCAACAGCTTCCCCGGTACCTGGATGAAGCTGTCTATCTAGACCCGCTCCAGTCCGGCTTCCGGCCTGGGCACAGCACGGAAACGGCATTGGTCGCATTGGTGGATGATCTCTGGAGGGCCCGGGATAGGGGCTGTTCCTCTATCCTGGTCCTGTTAGACCTCTCAGCGGCTTTTGATACCATCGACCATGGTATCATGTTGCACCGGTTGGCGGGGTTGGGGGTGGGAGGCACCATTCTGCGGTGGTTCTCCTCCTACCTCTCTGACCGGTCGCAATCTGTGTTGACAGGGGGGCAACGGTCGACTCCGAGGCACCTTGCTTGTGGGGTGCCACAAGGGTCGGTCCTTTCGACCCTTCTGTTCAACATTTATGTAAAGCCACTGGGCGAGATCATCCGTGGCTTTGGGGTGGAGTTCCATCAGTACGCTGATGACACCCAGCTGTACATCTCCACCCCAGGCCACCCCAATGATGCCCTTGAAGTGATGTCCCAGTGCCTGGAGGCCGTGCAGGCCTGGATGGGGAGAAACAGGCTCCGACTCAACCCCTCCAAGACTGAGTAGCTGTGGCTTCCGGCGTCCCGATATAGCTAGCTGATGCCATCGCTGGCTATTGGGGGTGAATCACTCGCCCCCACGGAGAGGGCTCGTAACTTGGGCTTCTTCCTGGACGCACGGCTGTCTTTAGAAGATCATTTGACGGCCGTGGCCAGGGGGGCTTTTTATCAGGTTCGCCTGATACGCCAGTTACGCCCCTTTCTAGATCGGGACTCCCTATGCACAGTCACTCAAGCACTTGTCACCTCCTGCCTGGACTACTGTAACGCTCTCTACATGGGGCTCCCCCTGGGGTGCACCCGGAGGCTCCAGCTGGTCCAGAATGCGGCCGCGCGGGGGATTATGGGGGCAACGAGGCACTCCCATGTGACACCTCTCCTGCGCGAGCTGCACTGGCTCCCGGTGGTCTTCCGGGTGCGCTTCAAGGTGTTGGTGACCACCTTTAAAGCGCTCCATGGCTTAGGGCCGGGGTACTTACGAGACCGCCTTCTGCCACCAATAGCCTCCCACCGGCCAGTATGCTCGCACAGAGTGGGCCTCCTCAGGGTGCCGTCCGCCAGACAATGTCGGCTGGCGACCCCCAGGGGGAGAGCCTTCTCTGTGGCGGCGCCCACCCTCTGGAACAACCTCCCCCCAGAGTTACGTACAATAACAGACCTCCAGATTTTTCGTCGGGCCCTGAAAACCCATTTATTCCAACTAGCTGGGCTGGCTTGAGTCAAATTTTTAAACTATTTTAAACTGGAACTGTTTTTAATTACGGCCAAATTATCTAATTATTTTAATCAGTTTTTAGATTTTCTATGTCTTGTTTTTACTTTGGCTGTGCACCGCCCTGAGTCCTATATTGGAGAAGGGCGGTATAGAAATTTAAATAAATGAAATGAAATGAAATGTTCCTGAAAACTATGAAAAGATGAGGATTTAAGGAAAGGGGAAAAAAAGTATTTTTTTGACACTATAAAAAAGACAGAATATCTTACAATCAGCCACTGCAATCCGGCAACCATGTAGTTACATTAACTCACATCAGAGAAGAAAGGTGGCAAGCGAAAGAAAATACATACTAGTGGCAAAATCAAGTTAACATACATATACATATACATATACACATAACACATACCACTTCTCTGATGTGTATGTGCACATGCTCAGTTTTCTAAATCAGACAACCAAGGATAGTGTAACAAAGCGGATAATTCTGCATTCTTCATGTGCAGCAGTTATTATAATATTTGGTATTTTAAAGATTTGTATTAAGTTCTGATTTCATATTCATGTACAAACAACACGATCAAGATTCCATGTTTTTGCTATGGTAATTCTTTCCATAAAAAGTTGAGTACAGTTCTTCATTTCATCTTTGCTTTGTGAGTACATGGTGTACTGAAATTACCTACTTTATAGATGATCAAAAACACCGTTTTTATGTACTTTTAGGGAGAGGTGTATGTCTTCATTTACAGTTTTTATAAACCTAAATAAGTTTTCACACTTCACAGAAACTTCCATTCAACTTTCTACCATAAAAAAAAAAAAAAGCAGAATCCAGGCAATAACCTTTCCCACTATGAAGTCATGAAACAAACAGCATTTTTTTTTTAAAAAAAAATTTATGTAATGCCTGCTTTTTTTTCTTTCTGAGTCAATCTGTGGATATTTATCTTTTGTGGATATTTATATCTTTTGTTTACAAACATGACTCAACTTAAAAAAAAACAAATAATAATCATAGCATACTATCTAAAAAGAGAAAAGTAACCCCTGGATTGATACCATTATGTGATACTGCTGAACATTTGCTAAGCTGTGTAAATAGAAATAAACTCTTTTCTTTATTCCTTTATTGAACACTTAAAAAAAAAAAACAAATACAAAATCAAACATAAAAATGAGAAAAGAATGCAATACAATAAATAAACAGGGAACTTAAAATGTCATGAAAGCTACAGCTTTCTAAAATATTATTAATTATGAGAAATAGTTATAAAGATAAGATATATAACATGACTAATAACTATTAAACTTAAACTAAAAATAAGTAACAAAATCTATAATCAATACAACATAAATCAGCTGAAATTGTGCAATGTTTAATTCATTCACATTTAGACATTTAGTACATATTAAA
Organism: Arizona elegans; assembly: GCA_022577455.1. NCBI lineage: Eukaryota > Metazoa > Chordata > Lepidosauria > Squamata > Colubridae > Arizona > Arizona elegans. The sequence goes on along the minus strand of JAKOOJ010000005.1, from coordinate 60,104,946 downwards.
AGTCCAATTTAGATATCTTGTATAAATTAATATATAGATTCTATGCATGAAAATAAACTTTCCTATGTCGTTGTAGAAAGTTTATTTGCCTGGCTTCATAGAAGGTTTAGAAAACACACCTATCAGGAAACAGAGAAAATAATTCGGAAGATAAATAAAGTAAAACTCAACTCCTAATCATACGTAATTCAACTACCACTAAAACATTTAAAGACATGTTTCCAGCTTTCCACAACCTGGTACTTCCCAAATGTGTTGTCCACATAGAGTGCACAAGGGAAAAAATGTCATTATTCACAATCTTAGTAAATGCAGGCATGGCTATGTGTACAAACTGAAACCTTACCAGCCATCTAAAGTGCCTAATAATAAATATATTTTAAATCATCTTTCCGTGACTCTTTTCTTCTTATTATGCATATTTCCTGAAATTGGACTTGCGTAGCCACTCCTACTTTAGCTTGGACAAGGACAAGTAATGTAACTGTATCTTTTGCATAAATTTTATTAAGGTTATCATTTTTATTTTGATGAAATTTGAAATGACTGAAAGAGGGAACTAATTGTGTGCATGTGTGCCTATGTATCTGTATTTGCAAATAATGAAAATGGACAAATCTGACAAAATATTTTTTTCCCTTCTTTTAAAGCACCTGCTAATAATTTTTTGTGGTTGTAAACCAGAGTTTGCTTTATTCTACAAGAACGCAGTCTAGGGGATGAGTTATATCACTGGCAAGTAATGTTATATTCCATTTCTTATTCCAAGTATTTAAGAAATAGATGCTTTTGAGAAATGGTTTCCATATGTAATTGTGTTTCTGTTGCAGGCCAAATTTAATTAGGTTCTGCAGGAAGAAATGTTATTTAGTCCAACAATACATCACAACATTTCAAGTCATTTGTCATCATTTCAGAAATTGAAGTGTGGTATGTATTGATGGAGAGAGATAAAATTGCTGAATCCTTTCCCAGAATTTCGTAGAAAGCTGTAGGTAGTACAGTTCCAATTATAGATCACGGAGAGGGAAAAAAATTATCGTCCACAATTATCTTCCTGACTTTCTAGTATTAATTATTCTGCATACAAAATATTTCATAACAGACATATTTTGAGAACATCTCAAATAAAAACAACAAGCAGCATTCTTGAAAAGCTTGGTTCAAGTTAAGCTTGAACTCCAATTAGTACAGTCTGTGAACCTAAAAGGCTAGGAGAAAAACAACACAGAAGGCTGACTGAGACATCATCAAACAAACAAACAAACTTTTCCCAAAGTTGAGAAGTTCCAAGAATTTATTTATCATTCAGTTAGACTTAATGATAGACACCTTTGACACTGCCCTTTCTTGGCTGGTTTATGAAAATGTTTGTTTTTGTCTTCTGTATTTTCTTTCAATTTTCTAATCTAGATTACAGTCCTTTTCTGGAAATTCGAGTAGCCAGACCAAACATTTATTAACTACTTAGGAGATCAATTCAGGTAAGCTCATCGCGGAAGATTTACTAAATTCAAACCAGAAATAGTGACATCATAGATGTTGAAAGGAGGCATCCAATTCAGCCAAATAGAAATTTTGATACTTAATTTTAATGATTATTTCTATATACTGTAGATCAGGGGTCCCTAATCCCAGTCTGTGGCCGCAGCATGCCAGAAACTGGGCCACACAAACAAGCAAAGCCCCATCGGCGGGATGCAGGCAGCCTGGAAAACCACACCTCCTCTGGTCCTCAGAAAAACCTTTTTCTCTCCGGTTCCTGGATCACTGCTGTAGATGATTTGGTATTTCTGCCCCATAGGCTTAGACATTATGAGTTAATAGTTTATTATCTGCTGATAATACCTTGTTTACAAGGTCAGATGACCAATGCTTTAGCGGTGAGGATTGAAATAGTTCAGCTCCGATACCTAATGCTAGTGCTTTGTATTATGTCCTGTACTACTTTCAAGACTCTTTTCTTCATTTCTTGGAAGAATAGTTATATCAGGCCTAACACTGACCTTCAGCAGCAAGCAACATCCTGGCAAGGGTGAGTCAACCAGTTTATCAAACAAGAGTGTGTTCACGTCTCATATCTGCTCATTCCTAAATTATTTCTGAAAAGACCAGAAATTGCATCTTCAGTTCAACATTAGAAATAGGTGGCAGCAAGTGGGCTCCTGTTCTTTGGGATCATTGTTGATACTGTGTGGTTCTCTGAGGTTGGTTGTTTTTTTGCCAACATTTCATTACCATGCTAGGTAACATCATCAGAGCATGCTAGGTAACTCTCATCAGTGCACAAAGAGCGAAGTTGCTGGTTATTTATATATAGTAACTTGCCTCACAAAAGTGTTGGCTGGGTGTGGTTTCTTCTTTGAGGCTCCTTTGTTACAGTATTATTTCTTCCCTGATTGTTTACCTGATGCAATTTCCTGCTTCTCCAGAAACTGGCTGCTAGGGAGAACTTGGGCTGTTTAGCTATATCATCTCCACACCCCCACCCCGTTCTTGGCCCTTGGTCTGAAGCTGGGTGAAACAATTCTTAAGTAGAGACTTCCTCCATAGAACAAGAAGCAGCTTTAAACCTAACAAAAAGTGGAGTTAACCCCTTCCTGCCAACTGTATCTTTGGTGACAATGCAGGAAGGAAGGAAGAAGCCAATATCAGAAGAGAAAAGCATAGAAAAATGATGGTCACTAGTCTTAGTCACCTTTGCTCAGGCCCCATTTATCTATAGCCAAGATATTACAAGATTTTTTTTTAAAGTTGCTTTCATCTGGATGGCGATATCCCTTCCCCTATATTTATAAAAATCTTCAAAGGAAGTTTAAGTGGCTATAGATAAGCATCCCAATATGTTAATAATTAGACGAAACTCTATACAAGTTTTACTATTAGAGGAAGTAATGTTAATGCTGCATCACAAAATAATATGCCAAATCACAGGCCACCTTTCGTTCTTGCATGAAAGGAAAAAAAAATGGTTCCCATAAAGCAACAGATTGTAGACATGCTCATAACATCCACTCATATATGTCCATAAATGGGTGCTGTTATTACACAGCAATGTTTTAGTCAGTTCTTCAATCTAGGCAGACAGCTTAATTTTACACAGAAATATTCTAAGTGTACTTCACCTAAAAGTAAAATCTAAGGCAGAAAGTGGAAGAAGAGGAAAACAAAGAATGCTTTGTAGGTCTATGGTAAACTCCAGCTTTCCTAGCAAGACTCTTGGGAAAGAGCAATTCCATTGATCATTTCATCTGTTCAGGTGGTATCACTCATACTCACTGCTTCTAGCCCATGGAAAGGGGTTATGTTTTTCCAGGGAGAGCTTTGCATACTTGCAGTGGTATAGTCTGTTTCTCCTCAGCCCTACCTACTGGGACAAACAACAGCTGTGCTAGAATATTTAATTCGTGATGCTCTGCAATGTTTTGGATAGAGTCCAGTTTTAGCCTAATTGACTGATACTAGTTTAATTTGAAGGCAAAGACTTGGCTAGCAGATCGAGAGCTTTTCTGCAAGTAGCTTTTTAACACAGCAATTATATTCCATTTACTTTTAAGCCATGCAAGATTTAGAAAACAAACATTCCATGGCACAAGAAAATGTTTTGCTTGTCAAAAACCACAGAAGGAACCACTTTCCCGAGAAAGTATAAGTGTGGGTCTCACAGTCTTCAAGCAAGAAAACCACCGAATCCCTCTGGCCGTAGGACATCCACAGTTTTCTGACCAAATGACACATTACAAACATGCCCTACACTATGATCTGCACCAAAAAAGCCACTTCAGTTAAACATAATGAGAGTGAAGAAGCCATAACAGAAGGTGTGGGCTTAACACTTTCCTTGTGAGCTGCTACTTCTCTACTTCAAATTGCACTGACCCCAAGTGTCTCCCCGGAGCGGGCTGAACTGAAGGCTTAACTAGAAGCAGATGCAATCTGCACAAGTATCCAATTTCACCATATATTGCATGGATCACAGGAAGGGAAGAACTGTATATGTCCATTTTTCTTTAACTAATCTATCTTCTCTTTTTGATGTTATGTTTGGTGGGGGTGTATGAGAGAGAGGAGAGAAATGGGATGGATACTTTGAGGGATGTATATGAAGGAGGAAAAACTGCGCTTGACCAAAACTTTGTGCACTTTCTATCTGCAGTTACTACCAGGACAAGACCTTTACATAAATAGTTCTAAAACTTCCTATCCTGATTTTTTTTTCCCCTTGACTTTAGTAGCTTACATTAAATCACATTACGCAACTTATCATTGATTACATTTTTGGAGTTTCATTGCTTTCTTTTTAAATGTTTTACAAACCTGTTGTCCAGAGGGAGCTTTAGTTTATTGATTACTTATTTATTGTTATGTCACCTTTATTTTTATAAATAACACAAGGTGGCAAACATACCTAATGCTTCTTTCTTTTCCTATTTTTACCACAACTATCTTAGAGGTGAGTTGGGCTGAGAGAGAATGACTTTCTCAAAGTCACCCAGCCAGTTTTATGCCTAAGGGGGCAATAAAACTCACACTCTCCTGGTTTCCTGGTGCCTTAACCATAGTACAAACTGGTTCTCTCTTCAGAGTCGCAAAATAACAAATAAACCACTACGTAAATCATAAATGAGGTGAATTACAAAGGATCCATAACGCAAGACAACACTGTTGAAACACAAGACACAGTGATAGCAAGAGCAAGAGCACTTACTGCTGACAGTCGACAGAATTAGCCTACATTCCTGCTTTCCAACCACTGGGCCACCATGGCTCTTCTAATTGTTAATTGTTTCATCTCAGATGTCTAATAAAATAAATTATCAGTCTGAGTAACTCTGAGAACATCACTGGCAAAAAGACCCCATTTTTAGATGTTGGCTGCTATATCTCATTTGACAATATCCACCAAAATGTTTCAGCTGCAAACAGCAAGGAGGAAACAAAGAACAGGGAGTCTCAAAGGTGCTTTTTCTTTTTTTCTTTTTTTTTTTCTGCAATTTTATTGAATTAAGAACATATTACACTTCAAACTAAACGATTCGGCAAACGTGATGTCATATTGCATATTTACACGTGCGGTATCTAGTCAATTAACTAATCATTTATACATTTATACAAAAATTTATACTAATCATTTATACAAAAATTCTTATAAGTAAAATTGATTACTATTTAAATAAAGTACTATAATATACAGGATTATCTAGTCGTTGTGCATTGTTCCACATTAGTATTAACTTTTGCATTTAGTTTCTAGCCACCTATACCACAAATCCCAGATCGCATAGAATTCTGAATCTTCCTTTCCGTTTAAGGTATACGTTAATCTGCACATTTCTGCGCAGTCAAGTATCTTATTAACTAACCATTCCTCAGTTGGTCCTTTTTTCTCTTTCCAGCATCTTGCATAGGAGAGTCTAGCAGCTGTAAAAATATGGGTAATCAGATATTTCTTGTCCTTTCCAAGTGTTCGTTTTAGTACTCCCAGGAGATAAATTTCCGGGAGGAAGTTAATGTCCTCCTCTAATATTTCTTGGATCCATTTTTGTATTTTTTTCCAAAACTTCCTCGCTTCCAGACACGTCCACCACATGTGATAGAAGGTACCTTGGGGGTGGCCACATTTCCAGCATTTAGGGCTTGCACCTGGGTAAATCTTGGCAATTCTAGATGGTGCTAAGTACCATCTATATAGCATCTTGTACTGATTCTCCTTATAACTTATTGCTCTCGTCAATTTGAGATTGCAGTTCCATATTTCTTCCCAATCATCCAGATTTATCTTTGATTCGAAGTTTTTCCCCCAAGCAATCATTTGGTCTTTTAATATTTCTCCTTCTCTATCATATTCGAGAAGGTAGGAGTATAATTTAGCTAATAGTTTGTTTTCACAACCTAGCCATACCTTATCAAAACTGTTTGTCCCCATCTCTATTCCCTTTTCTTGTTTATCCTTACTAAAGCGGGATTTAATTTGTATATAGGGCCACCAATCAATATGGATCCCTTGCTCTTTTAATATCTCATTAGGTATAAGGTTGCCACTATTATCCAGAATATTTTGGTAGGTGACCATTTTCTCCCTGCCTAATGTATTTGGATGGACTAGAGCCTCCATTATAGATATCCATTTTGGGTATTTCGAGTAATGTTTATGCCTAATTTCTTTCCATGTCTTCATTAATGTGTCTCTAATTTTATGTTGGTGGAAGTATATCCCCGTCCCTTTTCCTTTGTCCCAGAGGTAGGCGTGCCAACCTCTCAATAGGTCATGTCCTTCCAGTTGTAGGATTCTCTTATCCCTTAACAAGGCCCACTCACGTAGCCATACTAAATTGGCCGCTTTATGATACAGTTCTCAGACTGGAAGTCCGAAACCGCCCCTGTTCCTTTTTTCTTGCAGGGATCGTAATGCAATTCTCGGTTTTTTCCCTCCCCAAATAAACTTCCTTACTATCCCATTTAAATCCGAAAAATATTTTCTATCAATACTAACAGGAGTAGTTTGAAATAAGTATAGTAATTTGGGGAGAACACTCATCTTGATAGTGGCTATCCTACCGAGGAACGATATTTGCAATTTCCCCCATCTATCCAAATCTTGTCTTATCTTTGTCAATAGGGGTGTATAATTATCTTCCTTCAAGGTTGAGCATCTGGCAGTAATCCAAATCCCTAAATATTTAATCTTCTTAACTATTTGAATGCCCAAATTATTTACTAATATTTCCTGTTCTGTTGTTGGGATATTTTTTGTTAGCATTTTAGTTTTTGTCATGTTTAATTTAAATCCTGACAACCTCCCGTATTCATCTAATTCTTTCAATACTTTTGGCCCTGTTGTTAATGGGTCCTCCATTATTAACACTACATCGTCAGCAAAAGCTTGAATCTTAAAAATTTCATTCCTAATTTCCAGTTCCCGTATTTCTTTATTTTGCCTAATTTTCCTTAACAATACCTCCAGGGCCAATATAAATAAGAGTGGAGAAAGTGGGCAGCCTTGTCTCACCCCTTTACCAATCCGGAAGGGTTTAGATACATCCCCATTCAATATAATATTTGCACTCTGTTTATCGTAAATTGCTTTTATCGCGTTCTCGAAATACCCCCCGAAATTCATTTTTTGGATTTGTTGGGTCAAAAATCGCCAGTTTAGGTTGTCGAAAGCCTTCTGCGCGTCGAGGAAGACCATGGCCAGCTGTTTTTCGGAGTGTATTTCATAATACTCTAATATGTCCATCACCACTCTCATATTAGGCCTAATCTGTCTACCGGGAAGGAACCCATTTTGATCGGGGTGGATCCAATTATTTAATATTATCTTCAACCTACCCGCTAATATTCCCATAAATATTTTATAATCCGTGTTGAGTAAAGAGATCGGTCTGTAATTCCTTACTTGCTTGGGATCGGTACCTTCTTTTCCTATCAATGTGATGAATGCCTCCTTCCACGATTCTGGGATCCTGGAGCCTCTCAGGGCCTCATTGCAGATTATCAGAAGTTTTGGTACAAGTATTTCTGCCAGATTCTGGTTTTTATATAATTCTCCTGGGAGACCGTCGGGACCAGGCATTTTGTTACTCTTTAATTTGGATATTACCCCCTTCAATTCCTCTAATGTAATTTCTCTATTCAGCGCCTCCCTTTCCTCCTCCTTTATCTGTGGGAGATTCTCTTTGGTAAGGTACTGATTAATATTATCAATTGGAGTTTCCTCCTGACTATATAATGTCTCATAGTAATGTCTAACAAACTCCTGTTTCTCCTCTTCATCCTCTAATATTCTACCTTCCAAATTCTCCAAGCTATTTATAACACCCTTCTCTTTCTCTTTTTTTAATTTATACGATAGCCATCTACCAGGCTTATTTGCGTTGTCGAAATAGTATTGTTTGGATTGTTGGATTTTTTTCGCCAATTCTTCCTGTTCCAATAAATTTATTTTATGCCTTGCTGTCATCCATTGCTCTTTTATTTTAGTGTCACTCGGGTCTCGTTGTAGTCTCTTTTCTGCTTCTTCCAGTTGGGCCAGCAAATCCTTCTGGGCCTTCCTTTTCTCTTTATTGTTGTATATATTATGCGATATTACTAATCCTCTTAAGTATGCCTTCATTGTATCCCAAACACATGTTAATGGAGTTTCCTGATTCTCATTTTCCAGAAAAAAAAATTGTAGGTCCCTCTGCAATCTCTTTGTAAACTCTGCTTCCCTAAGGATGTGGGTATTTAGTCTCCATCTCCTTCGTTTAGTCCTATTTATGTTCTTCCACTTAATCTCTAAAGGGTTGTGGTCGGCCCAAACGTTCGGGGTATTTTCAACAGAATGAATATCCAACCCTAAATTTCTACTGACCCAAAACATATCAATCCTTGACCAGGACATCTGGGGATTTGAATAGTATGTAAATTGCTTATTGCACGGGTGTAGCGTACGCCAGAGATCTACTAAATTATGCTCATCAACCAAATCAAAAAGGTTTTGGGGAGTTTTTCCCTTTTAGCTTTTTTCTTTAATCCGCTCTTGTAGTCCAGCTCCGGTCTTACCACCCCATTAAAGTCCCCAATGATACAAATATTTGAATATTCCAATTCAGCTATTTTATTATTTAATTTTCTGTAAAATTCCCCTAGGTCTCTATTTGGAGCATAAATGGTTACTACTAAAATTGGAATATTACCCCTCTTAATTTCAATTGCTAGGAATCTCCCTTTGTCATCTGAGAATTTAAATTCAGCAGCAATTCCTTTTTTTACGTATAATGCTACCCCCCCTTTTTTTTCTCTGCCAGAGAGGTAAAGCATTTGCCAAATTTCTCAAATTCTAAATATTTCCTCTCCTCTTTCTTTATGTGGACTTCTTGGAGGCAAATTATTTCCGAATTAAGCTTGATCAATTTTGAAAAGATATGTTTTCTTTTCCTTCCGTTATTTAAACCGTTTACATTCACCGAGAACAATTTCCAACCCTCCATTATCTAACTAACTACGTAGTTTTTGTTTATATTTACAGCTCTTTGTGGTCTTTGTTTCTTTCCTGTAGCGTCTTTGGCTTCCTTCTCTTCTGATTCCTTATTCTCTAGTGTGTCTTCCTTAGATTTTTTTAACTGTGCATTGGTCTCATCCTGGGAGGCTATATCCACTTCCTCCTTGCTACTTTGGCCTTCCTCCTCACTTCTCAGTTGGTCCAAAAGTTCTTGTGCAGAAACTAAGCTGTTGATCTTAATCCGTTTTCCTTGCCAGGTGATGAGCATTCCCTCCGGTATAAGCCATCTAAAGGGAATGCTTCTCTTATTTAATTGTATCGCCAAGAACCTGTAGTCCTTTCTCAAGTCACGAACCCTCTTAGGAACTTGTTTCAGCACTATTACTTCTTTGCCTTTATAATTGATAGGTTCGTCTCTTGCTATATTGTATAGCACGTCTTTCACTTTCCTTCGGGCAAATCTGACATGAACTTCTCGAGGGAGTTTATTCCTCCTGGCATAGTGGGTTTGCACCCTGTAAATTTCATCCAGCTCCTTTATCATATCGTCTTTATCTTGTTGTAAAATTCCAGCTAATAAGTCCACCATAACATCTCCCAGGTCTTCGTCTTTTTCCTCCACCACATTCTGAAAGCGAAGGTAAAAAGCTGCCCGGTCCATCTCAAGCTGGATAATGGAGTCTTCCAGCTCCCTATTCTGGGCCATCAATTTCTGGTCGATCGAGTCGAGGTTTCTCTCGTTTTGCTCCACTCTCGTCTCGACCTTCTTTATCTTTTTCTCGTTATTATGGATGGACTCTTGGATCACGCTCATTTTCTGATCAATAGAATGAATATCAGATTTAAGTTCAACATGATTGTTAGTCATCTTTTCTTGTAGCAGGAGCATCGTTTCTTGAATAGTTGACAGAGTCGTTTGTATTGCTTGAATGGTTGGTAACATTGCTGACTTATCTGCTTTCGGTAGCACCTCAGTAAGTTTTTGCTGGGCTGGAGAAGACATTGTTAAAACAGGGTTGGAGGACGTTTTCTTTCCGGTCTTAAAAACTGCCGATGAGATACTTGTCATTTCCTTTAGGATTCTCTTCTGATTTGTCAAAATTACCTCGATGTTCTTCCAAATTATCATCCACTATCCTCTCTTCTAGTAGCAAGGTTCAGATAATTCTTCTAATCCTAAATTTACTTAATTTTCCTATCTGCCCATAACAATTCTTACAGATATTATTATACAAGGTTATATATAAATAGGCTCAATATGATTACTAAACGCACATTCCAATTATGGTCTAGGTTATATCTATATATAACATCAAATACAATTAATTAATCCAAGTTTATATGTCGTGATAAATACTAAATCTCTTCAATTTTAGCCTTGCAATACTAATATAAAAAATACTATCCCACCCTTATTAAATTAATCAAACCCACTCTAAAAATAGTTCTTAAATAAGTATAAATATGGGTATCAATCTACTAAATATAAAAGGGTGACAATTCAAATAGAGAAGGATTGTACAAAAGGAGTAGATTGAAATCTATTAAATTTTTCAAGGTAATATATAGTACTAGACCAGAAAAGTTGTCTAAAATAGTTAATCAAGAAAGAGAAGAGGGCTTCAAAACCATATAAATAGAGAGATAATTATAGAATAATTAATAATTAATAGTTACTAAAGTAGTAAATTGATAAGTTAATTAATAGGTTAATAAGTTGATAGGTAGGTATCAATACTGGTATCGATGATAATATTGATAGATAATAAGAAATACTATAAATAGAGTTTTATAAAGTTCATTACTTTTGTTTCATTAACTGCTGCCACTTTCAAGGTAGTTCTTCCACGTAAAGAAATGTCTCAGTTAATTAGAAAAAAAAAAGTCTCAGATATATCCAACAAACAGCAGGTCTTAATAAGCGGGAACACAGTTGGGAGAGAAGATCGCAGATCAGAATGTTACACAATTTTTCCTGTTGTCAAATTTCAAGTACCCGATATAACATATGGCTGCACTTCCGGTTTCTTCCTTCAGGAAAAGCCAGTCAGCTGGAAGATGGCCGCAAAATGACAGCAGGAAGTATTGTTGCGATGTATCCTCACGGTATTATCCACCAAGTCTGATTCTAAGCCTCTTCATCCACAATCGATATACAAGTGCCTGCAGCTGGATTCACCCCCTCTCGGCACAGTAGACTCTCCTTGCTTCTCTCAGCCTCGCTGCCTCGCCAGCAGTTCACACTCGATCCGCTCGCTCCATTATTAGTAGTCGCCGCCTTTCCACCGCTGTGAGCCCTGTTAGCTGGTTCGGCACGCAGCTCTTTGAGGTCCGCTCCTACGGTCACCTGAGATCTGTAGTCAGGTCTCCTTCTCACGCTAGCCGCTCCGAACTCCTCGCTTCCTCGATGTTGGTGGAGATCGCGACTTCGGGTCCGCCATTAAACGGCGGACGCACCGATGCCAGTTTGACAGAGGAATCTGTCAAGCGAGAGGCGTTTGCACGCCGCACTCTCGCTTTTCAGATCCCCTCTCTCGTCCGAGACGCTCTCCGGGCGATCTCGCCCCTCAGGGTCCCCAAGACGCGGCGAAAAAGCTAGTGCCATGGAGCTAAGCTCACTCACACGGCACCCTGCCGCCACAGTCCCCAACCGGAAGTCCTCAAAGGTGCTTTTTCAAAGGGAACTGGGCTATTTTTTTTTCCTTTAAGGAATAAGAACAAAATATTTCGCTTTTCATCCAAGAAGCTTCATTGTGATAATGGGTGGATGGAAAGATATGGCCTTGATGACTGAGAATCTCCACAGACAAACAATAGGGAGGAATAATAGGGAGGAATGTACGGAGAAGGTATCCCCCAGTACCAGGTTGTTTAGATCAGGGGTCCCCCTAACCCCCACTCCATGAACAGGCACCTGTCCATGACATTCCAGAAATCAGACTGTGCAAATAAGTGAAGCCCATCCGCAGGATGCAGGCAGCATATGAAACCACGTCTGGTCCATGGAAAACTCTCTCTCCACAGAACCATTCCTTGGTGCCTAAAAGGTTGGTGGGTGCTGATTTAGATCCGTAAAGGTCGAGACCAATATCTTACATCAACTGAAAACATTAGCCAACATATAACAAACAAAATACTGTATTTTTCAGATTATAAAATGCACTTTTTTGTCTTTCAAAAGGGGGTGAAAATGTCTGTGTGTCTTATAGACTGAATATTGCCGAAGCCCCAGCTACCCACCGGCTGTTTTTTTGTTTTTGTTTTTTGCCTCTGCACACCCCATTTTTGGGCCTTTTTTTGGCCTTTTTCAGACCTTTCTCAGGCCCATTTTTGGGGCTTTTTCAGCCATTTTTGAGGCTTTTTGGCCCATTTTTGAGGCTTTTTTTCAGCCCATTTTCAAGGCTTTTTTGGCCAATTTTTGTCAGAAAAAAACAGCCTGACAAAAGCCTCAAAAACAGGCCAAAAAACCCTAAAAGGGGGGGCAAAAAAGCCTCAAAAATGGGCAGAAAAAAGCCTCAAAAATGCCCCCCCCCAAAAAGGCTCAAAAAGGCTCAAAAAAAGGCCTCAAATGAGGCACGTGGAGGTCAAAAAATTTTTTTTGTTGATTTCCTCTTGTAAATTTAGGTGTGACTTACAGTAAGGTGCGTCTTATAGTCTGAAAAATACGGTAGGTCTAATATGCTATGAGCAGAAAGTCAGTATAGAGCAGTGGTTAAAACATCAGGCTAGAAACTATGAGACTCTGAGCCTAGTCTTGCCTTAAACACAAAGCCAGCTGACCAGTTGATGTCTTTCAAGCCTAGGAAGCAGGCAATGGCAAGCTACTGTACTTCCAAATATCTTGCCAAGAAAACTGCAAAACCTGCCCAGCTGGTTGCCAGGAATCAACAGTGACTTGAAAGTGCCAAAAACAAAACATCGAAGCATAGCCGAAGTTTGGAGGAAGTAATTTTTCATAAATTAAAATGGAACTAAAGGACAGTTCCATCCAGAATGTTACATTTGTCTAATCTGATAGCATGATGCAAATGTCCTAGACATTTGCAGATACAAAAAAGCACCTCTCCAGGCTTAAACATTTTCAAAAGTTCTAAACCCAATATTCATCTGTGTAGGGAAGAAGAGAGAGAATGGTAAGGATAGAAATCTCTTTTAGATGCTTTGTCCATCAGCACTGCTTAATATATTAGGATCTTTTATAAGACTCCTGCAACTGCCCGATGCATATATATGAATGATCACCTAGCTTGACTGGAAAAACACAGCTGTAATAAATGATTACACACATTGAAGTTAAGTGCTTTGTTCACACTCCAGTGCATTGTGAAGCACCTTTTTCAAAAGCTCGGCATAGTTGTACTACTGAACCATTCCCATTTAGTTTTATTCATAATTTGGCCATTTGCATTACATACAAATAAAGGTTCACAGATGCAATCTCCATGAAAAATGATATTTATTCATATCTCCCATTGCAGTGAAACAGAATTTGAAATAGCTAGAGTCACGATGCTTCATTTGCTTTAAATAGTTTGATGGATATAAACAGGATCTATGAACAAAATAATGAAGGAACAGCTGCATAAAGAAGGATAGATTCAGTTACAGTGGTGATGAGGGCACAGTTAAAATTGCTGAAGGACCAGATGAGGGATAGGTTGTCATGGGAAAAAAATCTAGACGGTCACTAAGAGTTAATTATCACTGTAATGACAATAAGGCACATAATAAAAAATCCAATTGGTGGAAAGCAACGTTGATATCATCCAGAAGTTTCCACAGTGGTCTGACAGAATTTAAGTCTGATAACTTAGCAACTACTTCTGAATTTTGATTTTAAGGAATACTCCGCTGGAGCATCTATCATTTCCACAATAATTGCATTGTTTACCATTTGCTCAATAGCCTTACAGTATCTAAAACAATGAATATTTAAGCCTGGAGCAAAGGAAGAAAATCTCTTCAATTCCCCTTTGTCTGAAAGTATGGAGCCTAAGAGACGATGTCAATCTTTTTGTTAGGTATGAATTTCTGGGCAGAAGCATGCAAAACCAAGATATTTGTAGTACCTCTGACATGAGTTCCAAAATATTGATAATGCATAGCTAATTTGTGTTCTAATTTGAAGGGATAAATATGCAAAACATTAGATAAAAAATGATGTTTTGCCACAAGTTTGGGGAAAAAGGGGGGAACAAACTGCAAGTTTGAATAATGGGGAAAATTATGAATTACTGTACTATAATTGAAAAACTTGATCATTTTTATCAAAGCTTGTTTGTAGAAACAATACAGTTGTGTGCTATTAAAACATACAATTTATGTGTGGTCTCATATTTTCCCTGAAGGAGCTCAGAAGCATATATATTATATATGAATACTGATTGAAACAAGCTCATCCTGCTCAACTACATAACTTAATACTGTGCCTTTCAGATTCTTTGGATCTCTATCAAAAATCACATTTAATAAATATATGTGGTACTATGCCATCAAATATTATTCTGCAAAAAGTTGTCCATACTACCCTATCTTTGAAATATTGTTTTATTTTCTAAAAAAAATGATGTGTGGAAAATGGCATATGCTATCATCATTTGCCAATTATACATGAGAAGAGAAATAGTCAAAATTGTTTATTTTTGTCTGTTTAAAAATTGTTTCTTTAATACACAATCTGGAAGAAAAAAAAGTTAAACTTGCACTTGGCTTATAAACAGCTGAGTAAAGGCTTGAAAGCAGAGATAGAGAAGACCGTGAGAAAGCTACTGATTCTAAAGAAACAGAAACTTAATCAAGGCAGTCTCTTCATTTTTTAAAAAATTCTGGAGCAGCTAAGTCCCACTGATAGGAAAAATGTTTAATAATTCCACAGTCTGCTTATAGTAAACCAATGCAAACAATTAGCCCTGCTAATGCAATCTTTGCCAAAAATAGAACAGCAATGGGAATCAGGGGTGATATAAGGGACAAAATCAGAGAGTATGACACTCCACAATCTCTCTCCCTCTCTCCCTAAACATCTGTCCAGCTGTTTCCCTCTTTAGGAATTCAGCTAAATATACAAAAGAGTTTAAATTGCTCACAGTACTAACTTCATATTCTCTCCAACTTCTGCATGGAACTGGATATTCTGAAGGAGAGCAATACTTTTGCTTCACTGAACTACTAAAGTCCCAGATCAGGAGAGGAAATCAGGGAGAAAAAAGAAAAAGGTTAGAGTGCTCTTGCCATTTTCTTTTCAGTCTGAAGCTTCTCACTTATTCAACTGAATACTCTAAAGTCATATATCATATCTCATATCTCATTCCTTAACCTGGGGGGTACAGCTGTAAAACGTAGGTGTTTCAGCTGCAAATTTCCAAGTCAGGAAGTTTCCTATACAATTTAGACTTCTTTTAGAAAAACTAGTGCTAGAGAGGAAAGAAAAGTTAGAGTTGGAACAATGGAAGAACAGGACTAGACAAGACACAATAATGTTCACAGCATAAAAGGCAATCTCCTAAAGACGAGAAACTCATACCAAATGTTATTTTTAAGAGGTCTGAAGGACTTCGTAATATTTCACCCAGACTGTTAAGAGAATTCACAGGGTTATTTTTTTAAAAAAATGGATTTGGTATGATTTAATTTTTTTTAAAAAAACCTGTATAAGTTAGTATAAAATTTAGGCTGAAACAAAGTATTTAAAGAAGCGAGCATGTGTTATTGATTATAAACATGTCCATGGCTTTGGATCAATACAGTAAGTCTGATCTACTGGCTAACAGGGATGGGATTCCTACCTCTAACAATCATGGGCAATTGGAAATTTGAATAGGATTACTGAAAGGAAGGAAGTGCCCTACTTACTGAGGGAGATGGGACTTGCAGCTCAGACCCTTTTAAAACTTAGTACTTTGTGTAAGATATAATCAAGCATTTATCTGGAAAGCTCTCTAAGTCAACAGAAGCATCTCACACATTTTGGATTATGTACTGTCTGTGCAATAAGCAACAATGATACTAATGAGACTGTCATATTTCTTGATGCTGTTTGTATTATGTATATCACTACAGTTATTAATAGATATATGATATAAGGATGGTATAAAGATGAAGAAATGAGTGAATCTGGTGAAAACTGATAAACATTTGCCATGACAATCAAAGAAATAATTCAGGAGCTAGGAATCTGGATGGCCAGAGATTGTGGTTATCCCAAGGCAGAATAGAAGAAAGAGAAAGGGAAAATGGGTAAAGGTGTCAGAGAATGAGATGCAGGACTCTGTCACACAAACAAGGGATGACCCAGAGAACAGGAACAGAAGCCTAGATGAAATGACTATGAAAAGAGGATGAAGAAAAAGAAAAAAAAGTTATTTCTTTAGGAAAGCAAGTTGAATAAATAAAAAGGAGTCAAAGATTTTTTTTATTTTTATTTTTATTGAAATTTATTATAATATAATACAATCAGACAGTGTTGCTTTCCTACACAGATTAGATCAATTCTTCCTTGATGTTTCATAGTTCCAAATTCATATATGTATCTTAAAATTTGTATTAACTTTCATCTATTTTTTATTCTATTATTGAATCTGTACCAATTATCCCACACTGTATAGTATTCTGTATCCTCTTTTTCATTTAGTTCTAATGTTAATTTGTTCATTTCGGCACATTCTAAAACTTTCTGAATAATGAGTTCCTCTGGTGGTGTATCCTTTCCTTTCCAATATTGGGCATTTGCTATTCTCACTGCAGTGAGTATATGTATAATTAAATATCTTCTTTTTTGCCCCATATTTAGTTTTTAGTATTCCTAGGAGAAATGTTTCAGGTATCAATTCAATTTTTTCATTAGTTGATTTTTGCAGCCAATTTTGTATTTTTCTCCAATACCTCTTCGCTTCGGGACAGGAGCACCACATATGAAAGAAGGTACCTTGGTAATAGCCACACTTCCAACATTTGGGGCTTACATTTGGATACATTTTTGCTAATCTCGCGAGTGCTAGATGCCATCTGTATAACATTTTATATTGGTTTTATAATATAAATCTTCGACTTGGAATCAAAGATTTAACATGGGACATGAATGTTACTTAAGTACTCAAGTTTGAAAGAAAGCTGTCTAATGAGTCAGGCAGCGTATAAAAATCAAGGAAAGATAAAAGACAAAGCTTTCCAGTTGGGGCTGGAAAGATTACTCATAAGCAAGAGGCAAAGGGAAAAACTAGACCTGTCTGCAATTTGGGGTCAATGGAGGTGGATCAGAGGACAAGTCCCACTCATAAAGAAAATCGACCCAAGGTACCAGCTGAAGAAAGGTCTGAGGTCAAAAAAATAAGGTGTGATCAGCATCTCACTGCTGAGTGAACAAATTGTGACTGGAAGAACTGCTTAGCAGTCCATTCGGATTTGGGTCAGGGCCAGTGAGGAAGAGGTGCAAAAGGAAATGAGAAAAGAAGAGAGGTAAGAGGAGGCTATTCCTTGACATTTCTGCAAGACAAGTAAGATTGTTGAATTGTGTGAATAACTTTGGAGTTTAAAGTGTACTTGGTTTTAAAAAAAGAATCTCCCTGGCTGTTGGATGACAGACATACAGAGCATGCATTGTTCAAGAAAGCCTCTTAAGAGCTTTGGGCAGGAGGTGAAGAGAATTTGAACTTATTCTGGTATATGTATACACTTGGTTCTAGATCGGTATGTTTATTGTTTAATGTAAGTGCAATCCAGATAATAAAGATGTGTACTCTATTTATAACTTGAAATGTCTTGGGTAATATTGGATATTCTTGGGAGATTCTGCTGATAGAAGAGTTGAGACACACATTCAATTGAAGGGACAGGAATTAGAAAAGAAATGTTTCCCACCCTATGGCTGATTAGACTTTTCCCCTTTCCCCTTTCATAGCAGTTTCTCTAAATCACAATCATAAGAACAAATGCCCAAGGAGCTATATAGAAAGGGCCTGGTGGCTCAGCAGACTGATAGCATTGTGATTAACACCAGTTGTCGCAATTACTGTAAATTCGAATCTCACCAGGCTTAAGGTTGACTCAGCCTTCCATCCTTTCTAAGGTAGGTAAATTGAGAACCCAGTTTGTGGGGGCAATAAGATGACTTTGTATAAATATACAAAAGTATGAAGGCTATTGCTTAACGCATTGTAAGCCACCCTGAGTCTCCAGAGAAAGGCGGAATATAAATCAAATATATATATATATATATATATATATATATATATATATATATATATATATATATATATATATATATATATATATATATTATAGAAATATAGAAATATAACTATAAAATATATTTATAAATATAAAATCTTAGCTCAGATACTAAGGTCTTAACTATAAAATATGACTAATTCAATCTAGCTAAAATTCATTGGGATTGCTTTGAAATTGTAGTAGAACAATTTTTTTTTTCATTCTCATCCTCAGTTAAGATTACAGGACTATTTTGTTCACAACGGTCTATTTTTTATATGAAGAAAAAGACAGTTCAATGTTTGGCCACTTGCAGGGTATGTGTGAAGAAGCAGCAAGCATTTGGGAAAAATAATTATGAGAAAAACAGTTTATCAATATACATAATCTTGAGTTGTTCCTTTGCCATTTAGAACTACCTTTCTACTAGCAAGGTAGGTACCTTATGGTTTTTTGGGTCTCCCAAACTATAATGGGAGACTCCTAAACCAGCATGCATTCTGAGCAGCTGAATGATAGAAAGAAGAAAAGTTACAGATCTAAGCAACATTCCCCATACTAGTAAGGCATGGATAGGATACCATAACATCCGATCTACAGGCAACCTCAAATAAAGATAGAAAGAAAGTGTGAAATAAAGATACAAAGAAACTGCTTAAACTTTTATCACCCACATTGATGCTTGGGCTATAATTGATACTTAACCAATTAAGCATTTCTATCAGCTGACACTGGTAAACAAACATAAAATGGAATCCCCTCAAGATAAGGGGAAAATCTTTCATGACAATAGTGCACTCCATCCCTCATAAAATTCCACAAACAGGAAAAGATCCATACAGCCCATAGGGCAAAGAACAACCTTCCTTTTCAGACTTCACAAGTCCCAGGACAGAAACACTTCAATTTACATATTTGACATGCCTTACAATCAAAGTTCTTTATTACTATAAATATTACCACTCTTAGTGTTATAACTTTGTGGCCTACCTTCAATTGCTATACTCCATGTTAAGCTGTTGAATAAAGCTATCTTCCTTTTCAAACAGCTACCTGGTGTGTTATTTGTGACCTGGTTCATATTTGACCCAAGAACTTTTCTTCCAACAAGATCAAAGATGTCTTTACCATTACAACTATTATAGAAACTTTTCTATAGAATTAAGAAGTGGTACTTAGGCCCTTGTTTAGGGCTTAGACCCAATTAGAGTTAACACATTTTCCGTGACCCAGAACTGCCTCTTTTGCATGCTATCCAGAGGTGGTATTCAGCAGATTCTGACCAGTTCTGGAGAACCGGTAGCGGAAATTTTGATAATTTGGAGAACCGATAAATATCACCTCTGCCTGGCCCTGCTCCCATCTAATCTCTGCCTCCCGAGTCCCAACTGATCGGGAGGAAATGGCGATTTTGCACTAACCTTCTCCTGGAGTGGGGTGAGAATGGAGATTTTACAGTATCCTTCCCCTGCCACGCCCACCAAGCCATATTACGCCCACCAAGCCACGCCTACAGAACCGGTAGTAAAAAATTTTGAATCCCACCACTGATGCCATCACTTAATTTGCATTAATGATTAAGAAAAGCAATTGAAATGCCAGGCTCTCCTTAACTCATGTAGCATGGACTACAGCCAAGACACAGCAACAGATCTGGAAACTATGCAGACTGTGTCATGTTGGGTTAGAACTACCAATTAGCCTGCAGAATTCAATGTGTGTCTCCAGGACCTTGGATCACCCTTTTCAATAGTATAGCATTGCTGCATTTCGGTCACTTTGCTCAATCATAATTACAGTATTAATTATGATATACCAGTTCACATTTCTGGGCAGTCATGTTCATTAGAAGATCCAGAAAAGATAACTTGATAGGTAACAAATTCATTTTTTTCCATGTTTTAACAATTCCAAAGAGAAAGAATGTGTTCATATAAACTTTAGCAGTGTTCTCCTTTGTAAGAGTGGGAGCGCCCTCTTTCATCGCTTGTTTTAAAAAGCAAAGGGGACAATTTGTTGTTCTTCCCTGTTGTGGAGGTTAATAAAATCAATGAACTGTGAACTTTTGTCTCTATGAATTTTTACTTTAACAAATGAGTCTTTAAATCATTTAACAGTAAATGTTTTTATTTACATAATAAAAACATAACAATATCTATACAATTAATAAACAGCGCTTAGTTACTATGATTAATTATCCTGTCAGATATATATATATATATATATACTCTCTAAGCTATATTATCTATGACTATTTTTCCTCAGGAAAAATATTATTATAAACCACCAGAACTGCTCTTCTAACAGACTTCCAAACTGCTCACAGTTGTTTAACGGAAAATCCTAGAAGAGTTAAGACCTAAGACCAAATAGCTAAGACGAGTGAAGATCAAAGAGCAAAGCATTTCTGACAAGAATCTCCTTTTATACTGCTAATTATGACAGTTAGGGTAGGACCCGGGAGATTCAAACATATTAGCTGCCGTCTGATTGGCTTATGTATCTCTCCATTCCAAAAGCCACTAACAGTCACAGTTATAGAGAAATAAATTTTCTCTAACATTCCCCCTTCCCACTTCTGGCTAGATCAATGTTTCTCAACCTTGGTAGCTTGAAGATGGGTGGACTTCAATCTCCCAGCACTGGCTGGGGGATTCTGGGAGTTGAAGTCCATCCATCTTCAAGCTTCCAAGGTTGAGAAATACTGGGCTAGATTAAGGTGATATTCTTGTCCTGTTCACCTTCCAAAGTTTCCACGGTTATGTTTCCCCCCCGCCCCTCAAGAGAAGATAGCAAATAGATATTCAGATCATAAAACTGATGCAGTTGTTCAATAACTGAAAAGAACTTTGATGGCAGTAAGAACCAAATTAATGTTCTATTTAGCAGTGTTTAGTACCTTTCTGAGTCTGTACGGAACGGTAGACAGGAAGCATCTTAACTCAAATTTCTAATCGATTTTGTAAAACAGCTTAGAAAGGAACACAAATAATGATGGCAGGAGAGAAGATCATGAGCTCTGATTTGATTGGAAAAGAAATGGTGGTTATGGATCTGAGAAACAAGTAAAGGCAGCATACTGTTGGAAGAAATATCCATCTGGTTCAGTTCCAAGTGGAGAGAAAGACACTGCAAACATGGAGGCTGATTAGAAAGATGGTTTAATGGTGAAGCAGAACCATCAAGCACATTGTCCTTGTGCAGCTGAACACATGGAGTTGAGAGAGAGGGTTATTTATACCCTCTCTTGGGCTTTGAACTTCAGCTTTCTGTTCCGGGGCAAGCTATTGACTACTCTAGGAGTCATAGCTAACCTTGTAGGTTTTCAACCCAGCAAGCTTGGTTGAAGCTTGCTGGGTGATTCAATGTCCTCAGGTGATTTTGTAATGCAGTGAGCCCTGCTGCTAGACAATACTATAATTTCCTGGAGGGTCAAATCTTGATTCCTTTAATTATCCTAAACATGGCAACCATAAGACTATAATCTTGGCTACCAATATTTGCTTTCCATCCAGGTGCTCCTTCTGTATAAGCTGACTTTAAGAGTCTTCTTTTGAGAAATGCTCTTCTTGCTAATATCCTACTTTCACTATAGCCACTCAGAGTTCATGAATGTTGCGTTATCAGGGTTCTTATTTACTTGAAGTGCCACAATTCTGTGTGTTTTATTCTATGCACCATTTCCTTTCCTATACACTAAAGCCTTAAGCTACAGCAACAGGGAATGGTGTTAATGAGAAAATTGGTTCAGGCAGTATTTCTCGTTCATGAATATGTCACTGGAATCAGGATCATTTGAAACTTTTTTTTTATTTGCAGCAGAACAATTCAATCAGTCCATGGAATAAAAGAGGCTTGTATTTATTTATAAATGTATTGAATTTATTTATGTAGTTTTTTTTAATGGTACTTGGGTACCATAGATATGAATTTTCAAACATAGCCAGGAACTGTCACTTCATTCTTCTAAAGTCTTGGATATAATTTTCCAGAAGATGTAATATTTGGGTCATTTTAGTGCAGAAACCATTTCTATGCTTCATGCAGTATCTGTTTTGTGTACGTGCTTTTATAGGCATAAGACAACTGAGTGTTATGTGAATTTTTTGTTGAGAAGTAAACTTTCTCTCCAAAAATACTACTCCTACATGAGACAGCTGGCTTACTGCTTAACATGACTACACTGATGTTATTAATGTATGACATAAAAGATTTGAACCAGATATTTGTAATGAATTTCAAATGCAGCAGTTTTCTTCTTCTTTTTTTAAAAAAATAAATCTTTACAGTATAAATGGACATTCCTTTGGTTTATTTAAAGAGAGTTGTTCAGAAATATTGCTTCTCTGTTACAGAGAAGAGTGAGATATACTCTCAATGTCTCTTGCAAATACAAGGAACATCACTTTTCTTTACTCAGCTGGGAATTTATCCCTGAAGCCTGCTTCAGCCTGAGAATTGAGGCTGAGAAAAGTTGCTCTTGGGCCAAGCTGACTACATTACATTATATATAGAGAAGAGACAATACCCTAGATATTTAAACACTCATCCGGATTTTTAGTAAACAAAAGTTTTCAAACATTTATTCTCAAAATTTAAAAGAAACCAATGGACAATGATACTAAATGCACGCTATCTTAAGTTTTAAGAGAAATTTATTTTATTTTATTTATTTATTTGTTTCAATTTCTATACCGCCTTCTCCAAATAGGACCCAGGGCAGTGAACAGCCAAAGTAAAAAAAAACAGGACATACAAAATTTAAAAACAATTTAAAATAATTAGATATTTTGGCCGTAAATTAAAACAACCCAATTTAAAATCAATTTAAAATTTAACTCAAGCTAGCCCAGCTAGTTGAAATAAATAGGTTTTCAGGGCCCGACGAAAAATCCGGAGGTCTGTTATTGTACGTATCTCTAGGGGGAGGTTGTTCCAGAGGGTGGGCGCCACCACAGAGAAGGCTCTCCCCCTGGGGGTCGCCAGCTGATATTGTCTGGCGGACGGCACCCTGAGGAGGCCCACTCTGTGTGAGCGTACTGGCTAGTGGGAGGCTATTGGTGGCAGAAGTCGGTCTCGTAGGTACCCCGGCCCTAAGCTATGGAGCGCTTTAAAGGTGGTCACCAACACCTTGAAGCGCACCCGGAAGACCACTGGGAGCCAGTGCAGCTCGCGCAGGAGAGGTGTCACATGGGAGCGCCTCGTCGCCCCCATAATCCCCCGCGTGGCCGCGTTCTGGACCAGCTGGAGCCTCCGGGTGTACCCCAGGGGGAACCCCATGTAGAGAGCGTTGCAGTAGTCCAGGCGGGAAATGACGAGTGCCTGAGTGACTGAGCATACAATGACCATACAATGGTCTTTTTGCACGAATTAGTCTGTTCCTTATGTTAGCTTTCAGGTTCTCAAAATAAAATACAGTCTAGTTTAAAAAAGAAATAGGTTTTCATTTCTGGTTCTCATAATGAATGGATAATAGCAACATTTAAGGTTTTTTAGCAATTTAGCAATAGCACTTATATACCGCTTCACAGTACTTTACAGCCCTCTCTAAGCAGTTTACAGAGTCAACATATTTTCCCCAACAATTTGGGTCCTCATTTTACTAACCTCGGAAGGATGGAAGGCTGAGTCAACCTTGAGCTTCTTAGAAACTTACTGCTGGAGTGAGCAGTGATTTAGCCTGCAGTACTGCATTCTAACTACTGAACCACCAGAGCTCTGAATAATATGTTCTTAAAAGATATAATGTTGTTCCATGGGCCAGGCATGTCTTTTACTGAAAAGGAATTCAAGCAATGCTCATAGACCCAAGTCATAGTTGAGAAAGTTTAGAGATTCCAGGTATCTAAGGCTTAGCACTTCCTTGCTCCACTGCTTCTGACACTGAAGCTACAAGCAAATGAAAATAACAGAGTAAATTGTCTTAGTCCATTTGCTAACATCAAACTAACTCATAAGAATCTGTGTCCTGCTGAGATTGCCACCTAATGGGTACAGATTCACACATATATTTCGTTACAAGTATCAAGATCTAAGCCAAGTTGACTAATACTCAAATGTCTTAATTATTTGAACCCAGCTTAAGTATAATGACCCCTTCATACAAGATGAAAGGGAGCATCTGAACTGAAAAGGATGATGGTGACAAAACCATTGCTTCAGTCTTGAGGAAAAGTAACTGCTAGAACTCATATGTGGCTATGAAATGAAAAGTGGTGTATTTTAATAGGAAACTTTCCCCAGGAAGCTCAAACAAAGCTTTTTGTGATTAGAAATATCATCTTCATTTGTAAGTTAACATTTAAAAAGTAGGAAATATTTTCTTTAAGAAGGAGACTTAAATATTCTACTACTTTCTCATTTCACTGACTGTTTCCCAGGCTGTGTTTACATGGATAAAGTCTTGCATAGGAATGATGAATGCACTGACCTGTGCGTAGCTGAATAGTAGAGAGTACAGGGGGAAAGGACAGTTGTGCCACTAGATGAAAATACCAAAAGGGATGAAAATAAATCTAAATTCTGCAGACTACATTGGAAGACCATCATTTTATTGATAATTTAATTATTGTTCAGAAAAATAACTCCTCCATACTAATTAGATTACCTATTTCTAGATAAAATGGCTAGTTTATTGACAGCAGTTAATTTCACAGAGAAGAGCATGAAATAAACTGGAACCTACTTTTATAGGAATTATTAAATTTTCTTCTGTGAAAGTGGAGAGAACCACTGACAGAGAATTCAGCCTCGTTTTGCACATGAAAATATATCTATAATGGGATTGCAGCTAAATTAAATTTGTTATGTATGTTCCAAGGTCTTTTGCTTCTTATTATAATGTTCAGATAAATTTTATCACTGTGAAATACCTGGGCTTCAACAACATACATTATTGTTTAACTCTGTAGGTACTGACTTCAATTTATCTCAACAAGGAGTTCTACACAGCAGAAGGGATATGATTCTGTTGAAAATTGCTTTGAAGAAATATTTTATGTCTACTTGAAACATTCTCATTTCTTTTATCTCTGTCATATGTTAAATGTTAGAAAAAGCCTACTTTTCAGATTCTGCACATATACAGAAGCTTCCATTGATTTGGCAACTGCTGGACACAATATGAACGTCTTGCAAAGTTAAATGCATGCTTCACTCAAATGTTTATGGAACAAAAGTTCCATCATAGCTCTACTATAGATCATAGAAAAATAGTGGAACTTTTTGGCAAAACATAGTCATTGAATAATTATAAGCAAAGAGATGGAGCACTGATTATCTACCCAAAATAGATAATCTACTTTCTGTGTATACAAACAAAGCACCTGAAAGACAACGCCAGGCTAAAATGACTTACTGGTACAGCATCTGTTGATGGTACATGTGGAATAGAGATGTCCAACCAAGCATAATCAATCCAGGATAGTCCCACATATAATTTTTAAAACATTTGTTGCAGAGCTTAATACTATTGAGAAAATATTCATTAGACATAACAGCAACATAAAAGATTTCAAGTGTTCCTTACCCCTGGGATGAGGTATTTCATCACAATTTCTTTGCCTTTCTCTCCCAATGTGTCATCTGGAAGTACTTCATATTCTACCTAGAAAAAAGATGCAAAATGATAAATTGTGCTTCATATTTTGCACATGCATAAATATGAATGCTCATGTATTCATATACTGTGTATAAATATACTTTTTTGGTGGTTGTAAATAAAAATCACATAGCACAAACATTGGTCCCCTCAAATACACCCATGATAAAGGAACAGATCTGTCTATGGTGTAAAATATTTTACAAACCCCTGTATTTCTTTGCTCCTCATCATGCATAAAGGTATATATGAGGAAGGACCATAATAACAATAAATATACTTTTCAACTGTTTTGAATTTGTATAGAGATGCCATATCTCTATACAAGAAGGATCAGGTAGCTTGCACTATGAAAATCTCTACCTGATGAGACATGCACTCTCAAAATACTCTTCAGCCTTAAAGGTCAACTGTGTGCTGAAATTTTGGAACAAATTTAGGTGGACAGAAAAAAAGCTAGAAATGAAGACCCAAGTGGGACCTCTCAAACTAGGCAGGATCCATATTAAAGGGGAACCAGTTTACCGTATCCTATCTGCATATGTTCATTCATGTGTGTATTTATATGTTAATATTTAAATTAGTTAAACTGATGTAGTTTTGATATTTTCAGTCTAAACATGGTTATAATTCCATGGATGTGTGAAAAGGATTCTCAAAGGTTAGAGTCTCCCAGATAAATGCCAAGCCAATTACTTCTTAATGACAATGAACTTTGGCTCTGCAAAAATATACATTCAATGTGGTATGACATAATATAATAAATCATATTTGATAATGAATTGTTTTAAATGGCAAACCAGCACTTTTAGCAATCTAGTGTTTTTGTGGGTAGAGATTTTCCCACCAATGCTACAGACCTATTTTAAAAAGGGCAGTTCACTATTTGAAGGCATCTTCTTTTGAAAAGGTGTCCAAAGTTTTATTTAAAAAGTATATGTAAAAAGAATAGCAGAAGTCTTGAAACTGTTCTTTAACTTACTATATTTCAAATAATTAATTTATTTCTATACATCTAAATGCAAATTTGACAACTTTGCCCTACAGAATTCATGCTGAATCATCTTTATGACAATAATTTCAGCTTTTAAGAAACATGGTAGCAATTCTTATTAAATTTACTAACAGCTGATTTGAATCTAGGACATATTTAAGAAGCAAATATTCAGAAAAATTAAGATTTGTAAACATGGAGAAAATTGTTTTAAAAACATTTCCCTCCCCCCTCCGATCTGTATCCACACATTCCTTTTCTACATCCCTTCAAAAAAATTATTGATCTAGAAGTCCATCCTTCAACTTGGTATCCTCCAGATGTTCAGGACTTCACAGTGGTATCTAAATCAAACCACTGTGATACCAATTGATGACAATGATGCAACCTCACAAATGCCACAATTAAGTATTAGCATAAGGATGTCTGAGTCAGGTATGGAAATTGTGACATTTGCATGATTATGTCTGTATGAACGTGCCAGTCTTTGTCCATCCTCCCAACAGACACATTTATTTCATCGTTCAGGCATTACTGATCTTACTATCTAGGAATCAACAAACATCTCAGGATTTATAATGTTCAAAAAGAATTTTAAAGATTTTGGTTTTTCATCTTCATAAACTATATATAGGGCACTCCACAATTCATGAAATTAATGTAATTAATTAATGAAGATCTAAGATCCTCACTGCTTTTTCAAAGAGGAAATACACACTTTGTATTCAAATCTAAAGCTGTTTCTGTCATCAGATCACATGGGATGAAGGACAAAGCAACTGGGACAAACCTTCTGAAGCTGCCTCTTCAAAGTGATTTGATGAAAGGCATTTCATGTGCCTTAATGCACACACTACTCCTTCAAATATTTTACTTAGATTCTTTAAAATGCGCAGCACTTCCAGAAATAAGTCAATATCGAAATGAGGGCCACTAAAGTCAAAACAAGGATAGAGAAAACTCGAACTGCATTCTTCAAAATGAAAAAGGTCTTCTGCAGTCACGACATAAGCCTAAGATTGAAAATCAGGCTTGTCAGATGCTACATCTTTTCTATCCTGCTCTACGGAGTAGAGAGTTGGTCTCTGACAAAAAGCCACTAGAAGCATTTGAAATGTAGATTTACAGGCGGCTGTTAGGTATAAGAAGTTGGGTTGACAAAATCAGAAATGAGGAGGTGATAAGCCACCTGTGAAAGCCATGGGAAACCATCAAAACCATAAAAAAGCGAAAGTTAGAATATTTTGGACATGTGATACAACACCCAGAAAAATACAGCATACTTCACTTAATCCTATAAGGAAAGATTGAAGGCAAACGAGGTCCTGGCAGATGGAGAGCATCCTGGCTTCAAAATCTAAGGGACTGGTTTGGACAAAACTCAGCAGAACTTTTTCGTGTGTCTGTTGATAAAAATAGGATCGCCAATATCCGATGACAGATATTAGAATTAGAATTCTTTATTAGCCAAGTGTGATTGGACACACAAGGAATTTGTTTTAGGTGTAAATGCTCTCAGTGTACATATGGTACAAGAAGAAGAATAGAAATGAAATTATTCCTCCTCCATCGACCGATTCAGGTTTATAAAAAAATGCATTATGTGAAAAACATTCAGGAGAATTAGATTCCTAATTTTGCCAAAGAGAACTGGCCACCTGAACAGTTGATGGTCCGAACAATGTCCTTAGAATATCATATCACCTTCATTTCAGACCATGAAAATGTTCTTGGTGGCAGAGTAAAACTGTTTTTCTATTCCCCAGAGCATTTCAGTCCATTGCAAATGAGGTGCGCTTTTTTTTTACATCACCTCAAAAACGGACCTACGATGAACAAGCCATTCTTATCATAATATTATCTCAGAATATTTTAGAAATCAGCAGTACAATTACATTTCCCTTACTAAATAGCCACTATGAAATAAACTTTCATACAGCACGATAAGCATGCTTTAGATAAGAAACACATGACTGTTAAAATAGACATGACTATGACCCTTCCATTCCTATTAAATGCAAGAAGATGAAGCAATTAAATACCCATAAAAGTCAGTACAAAGAGACTTGCAGTGTTCTTTCATAAAATTTCTTATCCATTTAGATTTTATCAGGCCACAGGTCATGTTCTTCAAAGCACCAATAGACAAGAATGTTTATAGCATCTTAATGATGCTTTTTCCATCATCCCACCATTATCACCCTTTGGAACTCATTTCAAAGATTAAAAATCATATGCATAAAAGAGCTATTTTTTTAAAAAAAGCTTAGAAAATCTGGAGTCTTATCTTCAACCGACACAATTCATGACTGCTGCAAAGAGAGAATAGCATGTGGCAAGGAAGATGAAGTCCTGCTGATATACAAAATATTTTTAATCTAAAGAGGAAATATTTCTACTTTAGTTTCTATGCATTTCTATACACAGAGGCAGAAGAACAGCCCTTGACATGTTTTTATGACTTAATCCAACACAATTCTGGTCCTAACCATTATGGCTCAGTATATTTCTCTTTGCCACATTTTCTATTTATTTATCACTTGAAAAGATATATTACTTTAGAAAAAAATGAATAGTTTCCTCTAAGAATTGCTTAATTATTATTATTTATTTTGGATGTTTTAATTCCGCCTTTATTATTTTTATAAATAACCCAAACTGGCAGACACATCTACTACTACTTCTTTCTTCTATTTTCTCCACAACAACAACTCTGTGAGGTGAGTGGGCTCAGAGAGAAAGTCACATAGCTGGCTTTCATATCTAAAGTGGGACTAATTAATCCTAGAAACTATACTATTTAGTAGTGTATATTGGAGGTGGAGACCCTTTGAGAGCTGTATGCAACTAAATTTCATTTCAATGTATGCTGATTAGTGTACATTCAAAGTGACAATTAAGTTATTCTATGTCTAAGTCTATAAAAGATTAAATTCACAAACTTGATAAAGTTTGCATTTGCATTTGTTCAGATATTTTGTAGTCTTAAGAGCAGAATATGGCAGACTCCATCAAAATTTCTCCTCAGGTTCAACCCATTTTGGTTGGGAAACTCCCATGACATGTAATATAACTTTGCCTTATTGTCTTTTCTTCCAGATGATTAAAAAAAAATAACAACCCACAAGGGTTTATGTTATATAAACTGGCTTCAAAAGGTTGTTTCATGTAGCTTATCACTCAATATCCAGAGGTTTTATGAAGAAATAAAAGCTATTCTGGAACAACCAAAATAGAAACATTCTGCAATAGTCCTCTTCCCCAATTCCTCCCAAAGCAGAAGTATTTCATTAAAAAAAATGGGGGGTGGGAGGGGGTGGGAAGAGGAGGATGAACCTGCTAAAATGTTCTTTACCTAACTGGAGTAAATATTGTTCTTTTTGGAGGATCCAATCTGAGTCACCAGGACCAGAGTTTTAATTTTCTACTGCCATTTGATCCCTCCACTATGATGTTTCATAGTGCCACAGTGTCATTTTGAAAAAGTTCATGCTCTAATACAGTGTCCATGTGTATATATGGGTGTGCATGTATGTTACTTTGTAAGTCATAAACTTAAAAGGTATTCTAGAATGCTTGGATTTCCTGTCCATGTAATGATTTATGGGAGGATATAATGGTCTTCTAGCTGTCTGGATAATGGCAATATTAGTACTCACAATAGAATGAAGGAATAGTGATGTTTATATTGTGCTGTATCAAAGTTTCATATACACCAGTGTTTCTGAACTGTGCAACCTTAAGATGGGTAGACTTCAACTCCCAGAATTCCCCAGCCAGCTGGCTGGGGAATTCTGGGAGTTGAAGTCTACCCATCTTAAAGTTGCCACATTTGAAAAACACTGACAGACACTATTTCAGTAATCCAACGAACTGCAAAGCATTTACCTTTAAGACAGTGGCTCAGCTAAATAGACTGAGACTTGCCTAAGGCTACCAACAGAATTCACGGAACAGCTAATCAATAGACGACTTCTGGTTTGTACTCTCTGAATCCTACATTTATTTGCTTGAGTAAATTCTACTCTGTTTAGTGGTTTAGTTTACTCCAAGACTGAGTGTGCTTTAATCAGTGTCCCACAGGTAATGCTATATAGATACATATTAGCCAAATTATCCACAGTTATTCGACAACATTATCACTCAGTGACCAGCCATTGAAAAATTACGAAAAAAAATATTTGCTTTTCGATTGCTTTTGAATTCTGCTGAATTATTTTGATTTGCTTTCTCAGGAACCACAGTAGAAAAAGGCTTTTCTTCTGAACCCCCTCAGCTGAAACTCTTTGCCAGATGGGATCGGAAGTAGGCCTCTGCCGCTGGAGCAAGAGGGCCAGGCTAGTCCCATTGGGACGAGATAGCTCCTCAGTTGTATATTGAGCATGGAGGACTAAAGGCTTTGACAGAAATCAAATCAATAAGTGCAATATAACAGGTAGTCCTCGACTTACAACAGTTCATTTAGTGATCGTTCGAAGTTACAACTGCACTGAAAATAGTGACCTATGACCATTTTTCACACTTACGACTATTGAGTATCCCAATGGTCATATGATTCACATTCAGATGCTTGACAACTGACTCACATTTATAACGGTTGCAGTGTTCAGGAGCCATTTTGTGACCTTCTGACAAGGAAAATCAATGGAGAACCCAGATTCACTTAACAACCAGTTACTAATTTAACAACTGCAATAATTCACTTAACAAATGTGGCAAGAAAAGTCGTAAAAGGGACAAATTCACTTAACAAACTTTTCACTTAACGACATAAAGTTTGGGCTCATTTGTGGTGGTAAATTGAGGACTACGTGCACTTATGCAGTGCACCAGTGTGCCTAATATTGTCCTAATATTCCTTTTTACTTACTCTTTTCATGTATTCAAATTATGTTTATACTTTATACTTTTATATATTGCTGATACATATTCAGTCACAAGTAAACATGAAAACAGAAATATACATATACACAAGCATGGAGATAGAGGAGACAGTTTAACAATGGAACTACAAAAGCTATGCAGGTACAATCTATGGACGACCAAAAAAATGAAGGAAAACTCTGTACCTGCACAGAGAGACCCACAGGTTACAATCAACTCTTGAAGCATTAAGAAAAACCAACTTACCACCGAATCAAGAAACTTAATACAGCATTCCAGCTCCAGGCGAGTCTCGCAGAACTGCCGAAAGAGAAATCTTCCTATTGGTTGCTTGTCACATAAACTGTAATAATCTCTCTCTGGAGGAAATAAGAAGAGAAGGAAGGAAAGTGAAACACAGGAGTGCTTTTTACATCTGGTCCAGTTTGGGAAGGCTGGGTGTATGATTTAATTTTTTTTTAACCTTAAAAAATTCAAACCAGTTACAATGATGCAAATTTAAAAAATTCATAAAGGTATGGTATAGAAGTCAGTCAGTTTTACTAGAGATCAAACCCTGGTTGCAGAGAAATTAGTATGGGATTTAATTAAACACATTCCAATAATTTTGATTTTACTTTATTTTTTGCCATTAAAGGAAAAACGCATTGTTTCTGGCTCTTACAATTGCAAAAACAGGCTTAAAAGTGTATGGATGAAACCTGTTGAAATCTGAGAAACAAGACAGGAAAGCTATCTCAGAAGGGTTTCCAGTAGTCAGAAAACCTTAGAGTCCTTTATAGCTACTTGCAACAGTACAATGCATTATGCCTTCTAAATGCTTTCCCACCACCTGCAAATGTGTGTACTACAGTTAGTCCTTGATTTAGAACAGTTCATTTAATGACCATTCAAAGTTAAAGCAGCACTGAATAAAGTGACTTAAGACCATTTTTCACATACAACCTTTGCAACATCCCAATGGACATATGATCAAAATTCAGATGGTTGGAAGTGGCTCATAGTTATGACGGGTCCTGTGTCTGGGGTCATGTGATCATTGTTTGCGAAGTTTCCGACAAGCAAGGTCAATGGGGAAACCAGATGGGATTACTAATTTAACAACTTCAGTGATTCCTTTAACAACTGTGCCAAGAAATATCATAAAATGGGGCAAAAGTCTCTTAACAAACGTCTCACTTAACAACAGAAATTTGGGGCTAAATTGTGGCCATAAGTCAAGGATGATCTGTACCTGATATTCTACCAACTGTGCTCTAGTGCTATTGAGATGCTGCAACAGAATAGAACTACCAGTAAATAAGCAAAATTATAATTGCTGTGATATGCCTTGTTTTCCTTGAAAGAAAGTCAACACTAGGATGAGATTACATGGGCATTTTTTTTTAGCACCTAAAACTGATCCATGTTTAGTGAATAGTTGGTTCTTTAAAATAATGGTCCATGTTTTAAGTATTTCATGGGCTGAGACTGGAGTATAAAAAGTGCAGCAACAATGGCCTACAGCAGGGGTATCAAACTCATGTCATCACATGACGTATCGTGACCTTTTTCCCCTTCGTTAAACCGGACGTGGGCAAGGGCAGCACGTCTGGACCGAGGGCCGCGAGTTTAATATCTCTGGTCTACAGCAATGCTTCTCAACCTGTGGTCCACAGACTCCTGGGGGCAAAATGTCATCCCTAGGGGGTCTGCAAAGGTTTGAAGAAATGATTTAAATCTTGATTTAAGTCTTGGGGGGGTTGGGAGCATGGTCTGTGGGCCACAAAAGATATTTAAAGGGGGGGGTCTGTGGTAAAGAAAGGGTTGAGAACCACTGGTCTACAAGATTTAGAACACAGTTCCAGATGTCCTGGGAAATCTGGATACAGGAGAGAAAAAAAACAATGTATCATTCAAAACACCACTGAAAGACTTGTACAACTTGACATCTGCTGCTGAAGCATCTGGACTGCAATAACAGAATACTCCAGTGGGTATTATTCTATTTTGATAGCCCTTCACTTCTACTATACCATGTTTTTTTTTTTTAAAGTGCTGTAGCCTTTTTAAAAAGTGCCCTGAATTTCTTCATATTCAAAGGAGCTTCTGGTAATGGTAATGACGGCAAGCCTGAAAAAAGGCATATTAAAAATAAACTGAGATAAATGCAAAAGCAGGCATTCTAAATCATCAAATCCTTGGCAACGTTAATTTATCAGAACAGAATGATCTTGGTGGCAATCTTTTTTTTAACAAATCCATAATTCCTGCTGTCTTTTAAGAAGCACAAAATGATTTCAAAGTCTTTGTGCTTAAAAGGAAGGTAAATACAATGGTCTATAGTTCTGGGATGATGTATATCAGGCCCATGAGTAATTTGCTGGAAAATACATGTTTATGAAGTAAGTATATAGAGAATTGTTCCAAAGGCACTTCACATTTTAAGTGTTAATAAGAGATATTCCTGATGCTAAGAAATATATTTTTATCCCTCATCTTTTTTGAAGGACCATTTGAAAAAGTGAAAAGGACTTCACATACAAAGTACTTGAGACATGAGATGAGGTTTGAATTTGATGCATTAGCAAGTTTCAAGATTAATCTTGAAAATACTTCGGTAACACTGTAACAAATAAGAATAGCATGTTATTTCAAAATAATTATGTGAAGACATAGAATAAAATTTTTAAAAAAGATATGTCAAAATGGGACAAATTACAATTGTCATGTTGGTAGAATTTCTCTGATTAAAGTCAATGTTTTAACTAGATTGTTATTTTTGTTCCAGACAATATTTATTTTGAAAATTGATGTACCATTTAAACAATGGCAGAAGATATATCCAAATTTGTATGGAGGGAGGAAGAACTTGAGTTAAACATAAAGTGCAACAAGTTGCAAAGCAAAGAAGATGATAAGACTTGGAGTCATATTTTGTTGCCTGTTGTTCAGCTTGGATGGATTTTGTTAAGGAATAGAAGGTTATTGGTTCTAGGAGGCCATAATTTCAGATTTGGATGGCACCAGTACCAATGGAATGGTAGCTGAGGTGAATGTAGTTTAAAAATCATTATTAGACCAGCTATACTTAAAGAGTGTGGAATAAATATAAACGTAGATTTTTGCCTGACAACTCCTTTGTAGCTTTCTGCCCAGGAAGCATTTTATAGATGAGAAACGACAAGTAAGTATAAATTGTTAACTTACCATGATGTATTAGAATGTTCTTAACGGATTGTAAAATCAAATGAAAAGAAGATTTCATGTCAATGGTTTTAAAGTGGATTTTTATTGTAAACCGCCCAAAGTCACTTAGGTGAGATGGGCAACATAGAAATTTGATATATAAATAAAGACTTTTATGGTTACGAACAAAGTAACACTGTATTAGAATTAGAATTATGTGCTAATGAACATGTTATTGTTAAAAGGTACAAACTTGTGTTGAAATATGAGATTGAAGAAGAACAAGTAAGTCTGATGATAAAATGACAATTGAGACCTACATGGTATCATGACTGAGAGGCTTTGAGGTAACAATTGGCCATCAACTGGTTGTATCCATTTGTTCAAAACTCACCCACACAAAGCAATCCACTTGCACTTTGATTTGTCAAGTTCACAAGCAAATTTACAGCTGTTTTTGTGGAGATGAGTTAAACATTCAAACGTAGCTGCCTCCATTTAAATACAATAATGACATGCACTGATCCACCTAGCTTTTAAAAGGATGAAAGCTGTTTCCCTTCAAATACTATTCTGGAGACCCTTTAAAAAGGACTTATCCACTGTTTGATTTGAATCAATAAACATTGCATATGCTGCCATTAAATGTTAGACTAAGAGGTGTAGCTAGAACCTCAACCTTGCAAGTGGAGTCACTAAGAAAGGATAGCAAGAGTTCATTTTTCGTACTGATAAAGTTTAAGCACAAAGGATCATCTTGGTATTCACTTCTCAAAGAAATTTAAGCTCAGTGCTCATTATTCCTTGCAGAACACCCACCGTATAAACATGGCCGGAATCCAAAAAGCTACTTTAGCAATTTTAAGGCTCAAGCACACCTGGCAAGATTTTGACTTTTGGTTTTCTTTGAAATACACATCTTTATGTTATAATGCAAAATTATTTTGAAAGATGTCTCAACGCCAATATGGAGTGAATAATTAGTGTTGATGTTAATTTCTCTTTATTTGCAAGGAGAATAATCCAGTCTTAGTATCTGGTTTCAATCTAATAAACAAATGCCATTTTCCCTTACTCTCCAAACCAATGCAGCCAGTGAACTAAATCTTGCTATACAATCTTTTGGGTTACAGTTATTGTGAGAACCTATTCATAATATACTTTCATTTCACTTCACTTTCATTTTTTTTAAAAAAAACCTACCAAAAAGGGACAAATAATTTCCCCACAATTGGTAAATTATATGACATAATGTCAATCCTGAGTCTTAATAACCATATAGAAATATTTCTCCATGACATTCTGTCCCTAACCTGGTCTTTCAAGTCCTCCAAAAGTGCACTTATAGCCACTGTAACAGACAATCACCATGGGCTGCTTGTCTTCTCCCTCTCTATTCCTCACAAAATATCTCAATATTTATTTCATACAGTGAGAATGATGATGATAATCTTATTACATAGTGATATATACGATTTTCCCTGTGTACTTTATAGAAACAAAAGTTGGATCTTGAGGAAAATCAAAAGGTTGAAAAAGTATTGATGCTTTTGAACTAAGGGTGGGATAATAATATTGTGGATAACTTAAAAACCCCAACACATAGTCCTCAGACCAAATCAATCCAATGTAGTGAATCCAGGAGAGATAACCTTCAGGGCAGAAATGATGCACCTCAAATTATCATATTCAGAACACTTTGTATGAAGTCATGGCTTTATTCAAAAGTCTGTAATGTTGAGAAAAGTAGAATGAAGTGGAATGAAAGAGGGCAACCAGAGGAATGAAGTGGAATGAAAGAGGACAACCAGAGCAGGTTGATTAGGGGCCCTTGTGAAAAACTGGGGCAGTTGTGAAGGGCCACTGCCATTGGCTCAGCCCCTGCAAACCCCTCCCACCCAACATAATCATTCCTCACCACTGTCCAACCTCTTGTTGCTCCTACTCCCCTGCTGTCACCACCACGGGACAGACAGGGACAGCCGAAGTGGCCCACAGGCCGTAAACTGAGCTCTGTGGTTGCTAAAAGTTGATACTAACTTAATGGTCTGTCAATTGTATCACTCAATTACATAACAAAAATATGTGTTCCCAATCTCCCAAGCAAACAGGCCTGGAGAATAACATTGCCTAGATATTCAGTGTAGCAGTTAGTTGATTTTGGTACTAGTTTAAATCCCAGAAAACTGGCTTATAAAATTTGGTATCTTTTATAAAATACAATAAGAAATGTGATTCAAGTAGCAAAGGAGAAAAAGGCATTCAGCACTTTTCCTTCAACTTCGTCAGTGGCCAATCATGAGAAAAATCACTGAATATTTTATGGCATTTTTGACGAGCAACAAGACTGGCATTCTGTTTAATGGTATATGGAAATAACCCAGATCCAGAACACTAAAGTGAAGGGAAAGAAGGAGGAGGAGGAGGAGGAGGAGGAGGAGGAGGACGACGACGACAGCAGGAACAGTTGCGTGGTGTTGTGGTGGTGTTGGTATGCCAGTTTGGAGAAGAATGGATGCAGAAAGGTTATGGAACTTCAGTATCAGAGTGCTCAATGCCTGGAATGCACTACCTGTCTCTGTAGTTTCTTCCCCAAACCATCAAAACTTTAATCTTAAACTGTCTACTGTTGACCTCACCCCATTCCTAAGAGGTCTGTAAGGGACGTGCATAAGTGCACCAGTGTGTCTACCGTCCCTGTCCTACTATTCCTTTTTTACTTACTCTTTTCATGTATTCAAATTATTTATACTTTTATCTGTTATATTATATATGCTTGACAAATAAACTTATGATTTGATTATGGAAGTGAGTAGAGTTACAGTTTTCTAATCCAAATAGGAAACTGAAAGCAACCCAAGGGAAAAGGGGAATTGGAGGAGCTCACTCCTGATAGTAAAACAGAACAAACTGGGACTATTACCCAAGAGTCTGCAGGTGTCTGACTCAAAAAAGGAAAGGGAGGCTGGATGTGTCCTCTGGAGTGTGGGAGCCCACTGAATCGGGTATTGGAAAAAGAACCCTGTGACTGCAAAACATGAGCAAGGGATCTGTAGGGTCCATTATTTTCATTGCTACGCAAATTTATGCTATAGATATGTGAGGCAACGCGTTACCTTTGGGATGGAAGTGTATATGTGCATAAAAATATGTGTGCATGATGAAGAGAGACACACACTTTTCACACCAAGAAGAACAGTCTATTATTTTACATAGGCTTATATAAAGTTTGGATTAAAAAAGATAGTAATTATGCCATTGTGGGACATACCACCACTACTGTACTGGTGCAGAAAGCAAATTCCAAAAGAAGCTTTTATGAACATTTGCATTTAAATAAATCTCATCAATGTTCAATTTTCTATCACAATACTGAAGACCATTACTTATTTGTAGAGTTAATCATTTGCCAGAGCTTGTACATTAAA
The DNA here is from genome assembly GCA_022577455.1 of Arizona elegans. NCBI lineage: Eukaryota > Metazoa > Chordata > Lepidosauria > Squamata > Colubridae > Arizona > Arizona elegans. Next base: position 60,066,679 of record JAKOOJ010000005.1, on the reverse strand, counting down.
TTGCAAACACTTCCAGTTAGTTCTAAAGAAAAAGAAAGGGTTTTTCTTTCAGTCATTCACTTGCATAATTCAAAACTGTCTAGCATCGTTTTATAATACAAGATTTTAGAATGGAAACTCTGACAAATCTTCAAAAAAGTCCCCGGAGTGATTGCAGCTTTGATGCATATGACTCTGGTCTAATTAATTAAAATATAGATGCAATCAAGATCTGACGACAACATTCTTTTCAATTGCTATTTAAGTCTTGCCAGTTTAATTTCTCTTGCTTGTCAATTATATCTCTTAGAAGCAAGTGAAAATCATTTCCCATCTTTACATATAAAATGTCTTTGTTTGGTTTTAGACAAACTTTGTTTTGCATATCCAACAGTTTTTTTTTCTTTTTGTTATATCTGCCTTCATTCAGAATTTTATTCAGGATGGAACCATTCCGAGAAAGTATTGCAAATAACATTCCTATGTCTTACAGTGAACTCTGCTACAGTGTTGCCCACAAAACCCGGAAAAAAATGGTTTTCCACAAACATATGACAGAATCCCCCCAGCTTTTAATGCAGAATTCCATACACACACAAATATTTTCATACAAATATTTGCATCAAAATATTTGTCTGAATTGTTTTTGAAGATTTTGCAAAATAGGAAAAAGAATTACTGCATGTTTTCAGGCCCACTGAAATTATGTTATTTCAGTTATGTTTTTATGTTATGTTATGTTAGTTCTTTAACACTTCTATTATTTTTGCAGAATAGCTAAGCAATATCAGAGTGCAATTAATAATTAAGCTGAAACAAAATTGGAAATTAATATACAACTCAGACCAGACACCTTTCTGTTAGAGTTAATGGATAAAAAGTACTGGAAAAATCAGATGTTTTTTACTTTTATATATGGCAGTAATATAACTTTAGCATGCTCAGCTATGGAAAGATAATTTGGTTTAATGGTTAAGATTCTAGGCTACAAAGAGGGAGATGGTGAGTTCAAGTCTGGTCTTAGTCAATGAAAGCCAACTGGGTGACTTTGAGTCAGTAACGCTGTCTCAATCCAACCCATTTCACAAGATGGTTGTTGTGGGGAAAATAGAAGGAGGAAAGGCGTGCTGGATATGTTTGCTGCGTTGAGTTATTTTAAAAAGACTTTGAGAAACCTACAATAGAGGAATGGTTAGTAAAGATGATGGAACTGGCAGTGATGGCTAGATTAATGGCTCTTATCAGAGAAAAGTCACCGAATGAATTTATCTACAAGTGGAAGTCCTCTTTGTAGACTTTTTGTAGAAGATGGGGGGGGGGGGATAAAATTGTGACATTGTTTTGTTGATCATTAAAATTTGAAAAAGAAAAAAAACTTTTTTGAGGGGGAATGGAAACAGTATCATAGTGTTAATCAATGAATTCAATGTGTTATATTGTACGAAGTTGTTGGGAATCATTATTTGAATATATGTTTGGTTTTTTTTTTTCTTTATACCTTTCTACACCTCTATTTCTGTTTCCTCTTTATCTTTCTTCTTATTTATTTTTATATGTATTTTTAATAACATTTAATAAAATTATTATGAAGAAAACATGATCATTATTTAACATTTCTACAATTATTAGCTTTCCATTTGTTTTGTTGGGTGTAAGGGAAACAAACACATACCTAAAATGTATCTGTGATATCTGATTAAGTTGAAAACAAATATACAATCCAATAAAGACAACTAAGTGCATACATCATAAAATATTCTTTAAAACTGGCTTAAAATGGCCAATAGTCTCCATCTGTTGAACTTCAGGAAGCAATAAGCTGTATAATTTGGGAGAAGGTCTGTGCAATTTTTTTTGGTCCTTCAGATCTCTCAGCAGCTTTTAATTATTATATCAACAATAGCTTCTTGTTGGAGATGGAGTAGCATCCTTAAGGGTTGGCCTCATAACTTCTAGATTGTATCAGAAATTTTGAACATGGTTTGCGGAGGGAAGCTTTTTCTGTCTCAACACTCTGACTTGGAAACCCCTTCCTCTGGAAACCCACAATAGCAACAACATAATAAGCTTTTCAGTACAAACTGAAGATTGGTTTACCCTTGCATTTAGAACTTAAAAGTTATAACTTAGCCTTGAAAAATATGCTCTTATACCACACTTATTGCTGCTCTAATATTTTCAAGTACTGTTTACTATATTTCCTTTGTTAGTTTTATCTTTTATAATATGTACTGCATTCTGGCCTGAAAATTCTTACAATTGTATGCAATATCTAAACATTTTAATTTAAAAATTAAAATTAGAGACACTACGAAATTGGAGATTCTTGATAGAAGAGATGCATAGGTATGATGATTCTTATACGTCGATGAACAGTGAGTTTATTTTAGCCACTTGTATAGTTTGATCTTCTCACATTCATCCATTTTTCTTAAAAAGCAAGAGCGTCTTAGATTAAAACTTCTAGAGCAGCTGCTTTCAAAAAAATGAGGATTGAGTAATTGACCATGCCCTTAAAGTGCCAGCAATATCAAAGTAGGAAATATAATCCACTTCAATGTATTTTTTCTAATCATGAATTACAGGATGCAGGAATGGTGGAAAGTATTATATTTAGAGAATGCCTATTGCAAATTTATTCTAGCAAGCATAACGCTATGATAGCAAAAAAAAGGAAAAAAAAGAAAAAAAGTGGATACATAAGGAGAATTGTTCCAACCCTAATAAATGGAAAGTTTCGCTGGCATATGGAAGCTTTGGTTTTGGATTGCCTAACTACTGTACCAGTTCAGCATGAAAACCAGTTCGGTTTGGTGGTTAAGGCATGAGGCTAGAAAGCGGAAGACTGTGAGTTCCCACCTTAGCCATGAAGATCAGCTGGGTGACCTCGGGTCAGTCACTCTCTCTCAGTCTAACTCACCTCACAGCATTGAAATTGTGGAGAAAATAGGAGGAGGATATTGCATTGAATATGTTTGCTACTGTGAGTTATTTATAAAAACAATAAAGGTGGTATACAAATAAATAAAATCTAATATTGTTTGTCATCAGGAAGAAAGGAATATGCAATCAGAACAGCAAGTGTACATGGAATAGTACATTTCTTCTAATAAATATTATCATCTAATATGGCCTTCCTCTTTTGCTTTTGACAAATGGCTATTGCCATTTGTGAAATTTCGTGTGGGGGGGAGATAAGCTAAATGCCTGCCCACCATTTTTATGTGCACCTTTGGTGAAAGCTAATCTGTTTGACTAAGTCATTTCGCCTTGGACATCTGCCTTTTAATTCTCTTTGCTTATCTAAAATTCGAGGAAGAAAAAGATTAAGTGTGCTGAAATGGCTGAATCTTCTCAAGACAAACAATGATTCATTGTCTCCTGTTTCATGGACTCATTCAAGGATATGAAAATTACTAATAATGCAAAATAATGTAGAATAGTGTAACTACTCACCCATTATATTGCACAGCTGCTGCCATCAGCAACCAACACAATTTTAATAAACAATGTTTTCAACAGCATTGAAAACATTGTTTATTAAAATTCCCACTTTGATCCTTCTCAAAATTGTCTCTCTTTGGTTTAACTGAGCATTTGAGTACATTTAGAGGCCAGTTACAATATAACCTATGAGCCTCTAATATACGCAGATGGTCATGATCAGCAAGCTACTGCAACTCTGCTTCTATCAAGGATAATATACATTAGTTTAGAGGAGGACAAGATAGAATGAAGGGGATAAGAAAAAGGAGTCCTCTTTCCATCTCAAATACATTTTTTTTATTTATCTATCTATCTATCTATCTATCTATCTATCAACAAGTACAAGGAAACAAGTATCAGTATAGACATAGACACGGACACATGAAAAAAATTGGCACAAATAAAAGGATATAAATAGGCAAAACAGCCATAAACACATAAAATGATTACATATAAATGGGGACAGTAAGACAGGGACGGTAGGCACGCTGGTGCGCTTATACAGGCCCCCTTAAGGACCACTTAAGAAACATGAAAGGACCACGGTAGACAGTTTAAGGTAAAAGGTATGGGGATTAGTGAGACTAACAACAGGATCAGGTAGAGTGTTCCAGACATTTACTACTCTACTGCAGAAGTCATATTTCCTACAATCAAGTTTAGAGCGAATTACATTGAGTTTGAATCTATTGATAGCTCTTGTGTTATTATGGTTGAAATTAAAGTACCCATTTACAGGTCGGACTTTTTGGTAAATAATCTTATGACCTAAGCATAGGTCGGAATATAGATGGCGTAGTTCGAGGGTATCCAGGCCTAAAATATCAAGTCTGGTGGTATAGGGAATTCTATTTCGAGCAGAAGATTTGAGTACTCTTCTAGTAAAATATATCTGAACCCTCTCTAATGTATTGATGCAGGTGAACAGTATTCAAGTATAGGTCCGGCAAAGGTTTTATATGCCCTAGTTTGGAGTATAGTGTTATCAGAGAGAAAACTTCGTAAAATGAGATTGACAACTCTTAATGCCTTTTTTGCAATGATGTTACAGTGAGCGCTGGGACTTAGATCTTTTGAAGTGAGTACTCCTAGGTCCTTGACAGAGTGTGGGTCAACTTTTAGATCGTAGCTGGTTTTGAAACAGCTATGAAAAACACCTCTTTAAAGAAGTAATTAAAGAAGTACTGCTATTGGGGTAAGTGAAAGTAGAAATAATCAGGGGTGTCAAACTGGCAGCCCTCGAGCTTGATGTGTCACACGGAGGCCATGCCCACTGCAGCTCTGCAAAGAGGAAAAATGAAACATCATGTGATGACAATGTGACGTAGTGAGTTTGACACCCGTGAAGTAGATAATGGTAAAAAAAAATATATGTGAGGTTATCAATTTCCCAACAGTTCACTGTATATCTCCCACCAACACACACACACACACACACGCACGCACGCACACACACACACACACACACACACACACAAGCAACCATCATCCATCAGGGAATAAGACTGAAATATCAGTTTTAGAAAAATAATAATGGGTCAATTTTTTGCATTAATGAGAAATACCCAAATGAAAATGTGAATATTGGATTTTGACAGTACTCAGAATTTTCTAAAATAAAGGATCACAAGCAAAGGTTTTATTATACATTGCCTATTCCTAATTTCCAAAGGATTTTCAGGAATCTTCTACAACCCAAAAATTCGAAAGCATCAATGCTCTTCCTATTCTGCTTCTTCAAAGTTCAACTTTCACTTCCATAGACTGTCACAGGAAGCAATTCTGATCTCTGTAAGTTAAGACACATTATGATATTTGTATATTTTCTCCAAGCGCTTTATGGCACCTGTACCAAGTGCTAATCTGCAGGGTATTTCTCAACTGCTTGTTCCTTTACTGTTAATGGTTGATCCTAAAAGGCAAAAGCAATCCACACTTTGATATGTTCATTATCAAGTTCTAAGGCGTTGATTTCTCTTCTTGGCAATTTCCAGAGTTTGTTCTGACATCCAGTTTGCTTTCTTTTCTTTCTTAATTTATTTTCACATTCATCCTTAAGGCCTTTTTAAAGTTCATTCTACAGTATCTCTGTCTCTCTGTCAATGAAGTTTAGCACATCAAAGTGTGTCCTGATGTTCTCCCTGAAATTAGTGAGTATATGTTCAAGGTCATAGTGTGTAAACTTTCTTCTTCTTTAGCTTAATTTAGAGTTTGCACATGAGCAGTTTATGATTTCTTCCATAGTCAGCCCCTGGCCATGCCTTTCATGCTATAATGGAGCTTCTTTGCCTCCTTTTAACAGTAATATAGTCAATTTGATTTCTGCATACCTATCTGGTTATGTCCATTATAGTGGCATCATTTTTGTTGTTTGAAGAAAAGTGTTAGCTACGAAGAAATCACTGGAATGGCAGAATTTGATAAACTGATCTTCTGCTTATTTCTGCCATTTCATTCTCCTAAACCATACAATCCAACTATATTTTCCCTTTTATATTTCCAAATTTGGTATTCCAGTTATCAATCACACATAGTATCTCTTGCTTGCATATTCTGCTGATTTTGAATTGAACTTGATCATAGACGTCATTAACCTCCTCTTCTTCTGCATCAGTGATTGGAACATTAACTTGAATGATAGTCATATTAAAGGGTTGCCCACAAAGCTAATCAATATTATTCAGCATTGATTACATTGTAACCAAGTACTGTCCTTGCTATATCCTTCCTAACTACAAAATCAACAGCAGTTTTATTGGATCCTGCTAGGAGTAGAAACTTTTGGCATACACTTGGCACAGAAGCCTGGGGAGGTAGAGTATCTATTCTTGTCAACATTGAAACTGTAGATTGTTGAGCCCGCTTTGCTTTTGCTTTGTTTAATTTTAATTTTTTATTTTGTTCTGATCCACTGTATTTTTCTTTTTGTGAGTTGGTTTTTAATTGTAAACTGTCCAAAGTTGGGAATTAGATTAGTTTAGTAATGCAATGTAATGCAATGAATATAATATCTGAAATTTACCATAAAGGTAAATGGTAAGCAAAATGAGAATTATGTACAAAAGCTATAACTTTCTTGTATTGAATATATAAATATAAGAAGTTGCTTAATTATAGAGAATAAGATTTGGTCTCTCTAACCTAGTGTAGTATAATCTGACAGAATAACAGTCTCTAATATTGTCTTAGCTTTGTTTTCCCTGTTTTAACTGAAAGAACTAGAACCCATCTGAATACAAGCTACATGTTTTGCAATTACAATATTTCTTGTTAAATGAAATCCATTCCCAACAGGGTGGGAATGTGTAGTTCTCCCAATTTTAATCACCGTAACTTCCATATTTGCACACTGGGCATGCTGGCTAAAAGTAGCTTGGAGTCTAACTTTTCCTTTAAGTGAAAGTTTACAAAAATAAAGAATACTGTGAGAACTTTTATGAAGCTTGCAGGAGTTCAGAGCAACTCCAATCATTGTGATCCAACAAGGTCCTAGAATTTAAAACAATGCATTTTCTGGCTCAGCTGCAGTAGAATCCACATTATTAAAAAGTTATCTATCTTTCTTCAATAATCAAAATCACAGATATCGTGGACAGTCATCCCCCATTAGACATGTTTCGCCCTACCCCTTCTTCTGGTCTCATGTGATCTAATAGGTCCATGTTGGCTACATTTGGCAGGGCTTAAATTAAAGAGAGTTTTCTGCTTCAGCAGGAATTGAGTGGGCACTCAAAAACTACTTGAGGGAAGGGATTTTGGAGTAGACAGGACAGTAAAGCAATGGAAAAGGCAGTACCAATGCATGCTCCAAAAATTATGCCTTTTGTTAGAACTTATTGCCTCCTGCAGTAGTGTGTTAGTCACCACAACAGCCTATGATCAAGGTTAGAAGAATTGAAGAAAACACTTTAAAACTTGATTACATATAATACCTCCTTCACAGACTATAATTATTTTTAAAATTATTTTTATTATGTAAACTAATAAAAAAGGGCAAATGCACACATTAGCATTAAAGGATCAACCGAATTGAAAAATTAATAAATGAAGCAACCAACGGTGAACAAAAATGGGGAAAGAAGTTTAGAAATCATGTTATCACAAAATTAATAAAAAATTGTTCATATTGCTCACAAACCTTCTCTTCTCATTTTATGAAATAAAAAGTAATTAAATCAATGAAAAATAATATAATGCATACCAGCTAGAGATTTCCCTTTTTAATGTTGAATAGTTATTATTTTAGCCAACCTCCATCAAGAAGCCACAATTCTTGATGTCTTGATAGATTCCATCTATTGGGAATATAAGGATATAAGCATCCTTAACATCAGTGATCCAGAAACGTACTAACAATTGCAAATCCAAAAATTGGCCAAGACAAAATCATATGGGTTAATATTCCAACTCCTGAATTAAAGCACCAACAGCAAAGTAATTGTAACCAAACTTTACTCAACACTTTCCAAAGGATTCTCAACTCACTGTTTTAAGAAATATTCTATTTTAGGAACCACAGATAATTCCTAAAGAAGCTTTAATCACTGTGGAGGTTCAAAAGCATCAATTGTATCATCTTTGTAGCTATCAAAGGCGATTTTAATAAAGGACAACTAAATGTCTGGGATCTAGATAATTTCAAAGATAAGCAGATTCACCATGTAGTCAAAATATGAATTGGAGGAAGAGACTACTTCATTTATTACTTTGCCAAATCTTTGCAGTTTCGTGGCCCAGCTGGGGGGAAGAGGGGAATTGGGCCCCCCAAGCATGTACAGCTTAACTCACATGAGCAGTGAGCTGGTGTGCACATGCACGAATGCCTACCAGTCTGCTGGTCACACAAGTTGAGCTGAGCATGTGTGCATGCACCAATCAACCACTATTTTGGCCCAATTTGCAAATAAGCCATGGCCCAGTAGTGGGCTGCGGCCCAGGGGTTAGGAATCGCTGATCTAAAGGGAGAACATAGATTGGCTCATGATGTTTTCAATGTTCGAAGCAGTGAAAACAACTCACACATTCAAACACTTAGAGAGTGGAAATGTTCTTTCATGTCAACAAGATCACATTTTTCTTCCACGGACTTATTTCTCTTGAACGTGTCTGATTTAAAACATGTTCCATTAAACTTTTGTACTATGCTACTATGTAAAACCCTCAAAGGTGGACTCATTTTTTATCTGTTTGGCCAAAATCAATATGTGATTTTTAAAAACTTGGAAGCATATAATTATCTTCATTATTTGGATCAGCTAAAACAAAACTGCAAACTGCTTATAATAATATATGCAAAGTATTTCTTTCCACTTGGTTCTCCATACTAATAAGCTATTGTTATTTCATCAGAAATTATTTTATTTATAAAATTTATATGGCTAACATCTTGGTAACAAACAGACAACTTGCAAAAAGCAATATAAAAACAATATGCTAACAAGGTAAAGTTAAAATGTATCAGAGGAAGCCAAACAAATGAGGAATCACAGTTGTGAAATGCAGCTGGGTCTATCTGGCTGGGGTGAACCAGTAGTGTGGGCGGCGGGAGGCTCCGCCCACCCACCCAGACGTCATCACGTCCCATTTTTGATGCCCTGTGCATGTGCAGAAGGTCCTGTGCATGCACAGAGGTGTCGCACGTGACCAAAGTTCGCGCATGCTCTCATTTGTGAACCAGTAGTCCAGTCTTAACTGTCTTCCAGAAGGCCTTTAAAGTCAAATTAAAAGCCCATGTATCAGAGATAAACAAGTAATACTTTATTTCAATAAGCCTAAAAATACAAGTACAACCACTTCCGGTTTGCTGCTGGCCGCCGCCAGACGTTCCTTTGGGATCGTCAGCTTCCACTGCCTGTTAGAGCCGCCTTCACAGCAGAATGGCGGCTCGAAAAAACTCCGTTTCCAAGAGGAAACGGAGATAGAGCCGGCAGGGGTGGGTAGAACTCTCTGCAGAGTCCCAAAAGTTTTTTTTTTACTTTTGGGACGGAGCGGATGAGAAGCCCCATATCCCCTGCCGCTGCTCCGGGCTTTGGGAGACCTCTGCTAATGCAGAGCCAGGCGTCAAGAGCAAGCCTGCGAATTTAACAGAATACTCAAAGAAAATGTGAGCTGGACCTTTAATACTGAATCGCAAGTATTTTACTTATTCTTTAAAAAATTACTTAAGAGAAAAGAGGAGAGGAAAGGGGGAAAAAGAGCCTTTTAAAATGGCGTCTGCCGTGGCTGGAGAAGAGGCTGAAAGGGAAAGTCCTTCCGTTTTTTATTACTACAATGTAGCGGAATAAATATCACTGGCTACATTTGTAGACAAAACTTCGCTCCTGTGTCTTCTTCTCTTTTTTTTTCTCTGGAGACTTGATATTGTTTTTGATTGGAAAGAAGTTTTTTTTTCTTGTTTTTTTAAGGGAAAGTCCTTCCGTTTTCTATTTTTTCTCTCTTTTTTACTAAATCTTGTCTGTGTGGGAAATGGCATCGGGACTCACACAGCTAGACAAACAGTGGGGGGGGGAACTTCCCCCATTAATAAACTACACCAACAAATTGTAACTCTCCAGTGTCAGAAACCTGATTTTAATATAATAGAATTTCTTCTTGAAGAGATTGTAAGAAGGGATGAGATTGTGAACCAGCAACTCGAAAAATTTAAGCAGGAAATTAAAGAAATTGGTGAATTGGTGAAATCAAAGTTTGACTTTTTGAATCGAAAGATTTTAAATACAGCTAATGGTTTATCAGACTTTCTGATTCGGGTGGATGCAAAGACTAAATTATTAGAGTCTAAAATGAAGGAAACTGAGGAGAATTTGGATGACAAGATTCAAAAAATTAAAAAGGATTTGGTAAACATTCAGGATAATAGCTCAGAAGACAAACCTAAAATGGAGGTTGACCAAAAGACTGGTAATGGAGAAAATGTGCAACAGAGGATTGAAAGAGAAGTTTTAATGATTCAATATAATTTTACAGAATACGCAATTAGACTGAGAGGTCTGCAGGAAAATAATAGAGATGACTTAAGGAAAATATCTTCTGAAATTCTGGCTGGGATTTTAAAGGTTCAACCTGATGAAGTGTTTTGCAGGATTGATAGAATTTACAGAATAAACTCCTGGTTGGCAAAGCAAAGGCAATTGCCTAGAGATGTGGTGATCTATTTTACAGATAAAGAAATTAGGAATAATATTGTGCAGAACTCTTTTAATTCTACTTTGCAATTTCATGGAAGAAAGATTTGGATTTTTAAGGAGCTCCCGACTAAGATGCTAATGGAGAGGAAGAAATTTGGCTTTCTAGTGACTGAGTTAAAAAAAAAGAAATATCCTATTTAGGTGGGATGCCCCAGTTGGTTTAATATTGAGACATCAAGGAGTAAGATATCAACTGAACACTGTTGAAAAAGCGGAAGAATTTTATCAAAAAATTTTAAAAATGAACTTAACATCTTTAGGCATAATACAGGATAAGCAAAAGGAGTTGGAAACAAAAGGAAAATATCAAATTACAGAGGCTGTGGTGGATAAATTGTCTTTGGACTCCCTGGATACCCCAGCTGGACTGTCTATAAATAAGAGAGCAGTGTCATCCGACTCCAATGTGATGAACCATCAAGTCACAGACAAGTGTGCAAATCAACCAGTTGATATACAAGTGATGGAGAAGAAAGATGAGATAATAAAACTAACTCAACAAGAACAACTCATAAAGCAGAATGAAAATCGACCAGCCGACACACAATTGGTAGGCACGAAACGAGGATGGAAATTCAACCCGCAAAAGAAAAAGAAAAGAAATAGATCTCATAGAAACAGCAGTTTCTAAACCAAGCAACAGTGAAGCCAGAGACTTTAAAAAATGAATGAATATCTGAAAAGATAGTGGAGGCGAACAACTGTTTAATACTATCCTGAGGATTGTGGCAGATCTCTGTAATGCCGTGATATTGGGATGTGAAAAGAGCCTTACCTTGTTGGATCTGAATCATCTACTCTCGATTTCTTTTACTGGTAAATATATTATAATTATTTTGAGTTATAAGGCAAGAGAGTCACGCTGGGGCATGCAGAAGATCTGGATGTTACTCATTAGGATGATGGGAATCAACAATCCTGATGAATACCACAACTATAACTATATGGATATAATTATAATGTCACTTGGGTGGTTGTTTTTACTTTTATATATATACGAGGATATTTACTACTGATGGGGGCAGAAGATGATTGAAGATTTTGAACAAACTGTTGCACCAGCATGTTATTTTACCCTATTATGGGTGATGGATTTAATAATCCAGCGGAAAGACACCAAAGAAGATATTATATGGATTATAAATTTAAAGTTATTGTCTTTTTTCTTTTTATAAAATGGAATGCATATATAGATATGTGTATATCTTAGTAAAGTGGGCAGTGGATTATATTTAGAATTGTATTGCATGATTTTGTAGGAATTGAAGGATTGAAATAGGTTAGTTTACTGATTGATTAGTCTAAGAAAAAGGATCTTTAAGTCATATATTTAGGGGAGTGGAGGAATTGGATAGAACTGAATAAATGTTAAATGTTGATGTAGGGAGAAGGCCGCTTTAAATTGTTATATTAATATATATAAAAGATTAAATGTTAAATTGTAATAATACATTATAAGTTTAGGGGAGGAGAAAAAGGGCAGATTATTGTAAAAATGGGAGTTATAAGAATAATATGCTAAGGGTCAGTATTCTGAGGAGGGAGTAAGGGAAAGGAAAGATATTATGTATGTAATTAGTTATGAAATAGCCTATTGTTGTGAAGAAGTCACAGGGGGGAATGGGTGGTGAGGGGGGTTAGGGAAGAGGGGGGAAAGGGGGAAAAACTTGTATTTGAAAACTTTTTCAAAAAAAAAAATACAAGTACAACCAATTCAAGTTAACTATGTCTTTACTAAAAAATAAACTAAAAATATGAAGCAATATTTTAACCTGTACCTATTTTGGGTCTCTCAAGTATTAGTTTCAACCTTGTGCCAAGTTTCAGGGACCGCTTTTGCAAAATGCTGACATTTGAAGTCCAAATCTCATTTGGACTTCTCATTTCATTGAGTAATGAAATGAGAATGATTTCACTAATATTTTAAATTAAGTATATTCTCTCCCCCACCTCAGTTGCATATCGGATTTTTTAAAAATGCATGTACAATTTTTACTAGGTTTCTGTGGCAGAGATTTGAGAAATGAAAAATCCAGATTTTAAATCTCTAGCAAATTCTGAAATGAAAGAGAACTGCCTGCTTATGGAAGATACAATTAATAATGTACCACATGAAGTAGGTCAATGAAAATATCAATTTTTAAAAACACCTGGGTCTGGGTAAAAGAGCTCTTGAAAGACTAGATCAAGGCGGTCCAACAATACAGCTTCATTTTTATAAAAATCTTCCTGCCTTCCAGGGTATTTGCTGCAGAAATAGGACACTCAGCTTCAGAATTCAAATATTCATTAACTCAGTTTCTTCCAATTTGGTGCCCTCCAGCTGAGCCTAAACTACAGCCAAAGAATTGTCAGCCATCAGGGTCAATGCTCACATCAGCTGAAGACTTCTGAGAATTGTAGTTCCAACAACCAGACAGCTCAAGGCTGGGGCAGGCTGACATAAGTACTTACACCACCAGTGTTAACAGAGATTCATATCAACTAGGCATCTCACTATTTTAAGAATAATTGTATTTAGCATCCTTTCAGAGAAAATATGAAAGCAAATCTCATCCAAACACTCAAGAAATAATTTGTCCAAAATACTTGTTTTACCGCATAAAGAAAAGCACCCAGACAAAACCCCCAATGTCTTGGCTTTTTCCAGAAGGTCTACAGAGAATAAATTGAACAGACCACAATTGATTTGTTTTGCAATTGTAAGAGGGTAACTGATCCCAATCATCCACAGATGTGGTACAGACCATTGAGTGACATTTCTTGTGGGGTGAAATTAAAGTATATCCCAATTTTCTCCTTGGACATAGTTGGGACATGCCCTGTAAGAAACAAATAAAGTGGCTGGTTTTCACTGTTCCTTCTCCCTGAATTTTCAGCTCCTTGCTGAAATGATGTTCTTATCTGAACTCACTGACGCTATGACGACAACTCTGGAAGTCAGCTCTTAAAGTGAAGGAAATGAGGGTGTTGGGAAGGTTGTCACTTTCTTTTCTGCCAAAAAGCCAGGAACATTTTCTTCTCCATTTTGCACAATCAGCCAAACCACAATTAAATCGCATGTTCAAAATGTCAAATGCAAAAAGAAAAAAACCCCCCTGCAAAACGATATTCATTGTACCAATTTCAGATATTTTGAGTTTTGCAGTCTGTTCTACTTTTCAAGGGATCAAATCGGCCCATATGTCTTTTTTTTTTCTTCAGACTTCAAATACTTTTTAAAAAGAAAATGCTGCTCTATATTTTTCAGCCCCATTTTTCTTGTAGGGGAGCAACTTACAGGTCTAGTGCTGATCTATAAAGCTCTCCAGAGCTTGGACCACATTCTCACATTGGAAACAGTCTACCTGAGAGAAGATGCTAATGGCTCCCCCTTAGGAAGCAGAGAGGGGCTAAAACTCAGAGGTGCTTTTTTCCCAGAAACAATGCTGCTTCTTTGGAGTAGCCTCTGAGTGGACTTTCAGGCTGATTCCCGCTGGGACTTCCTGAAACAATCAAAATGGAGTTCTTGTAGAAGACATTTGGCCTATGATTTCATCTTGTCTGGGTTTATAGATTGTTTTTATTATTTTGTTTGCATTCAATGCTTTATCTAATTAGATTGTGGGGTGTTTTCATTGTGTGTTTTGTTGAGTATTTTTATCACTGTGAACTGCTGATTGGGATTTCAGCAGCCTCTTAGATGTGACACATCGACAGAAAGGTAATCTTGAAAATACTCATCAATTTCTGAAAAACCCATTTATTCTGTTCTGGCATGGGTGACTGTCCTGACTATATTTATTTTAAGTAAAAGAGTCTCCAAATAAGAATAGTTTTAGAAAAAGGATACATATGAATCCAGAATCATGATGCTGCGGGCATCCTGGGAGGATGGAGTTTTGTTTCTGTTGGATCATTTTCCTGTTTTATTGTTTCGTGGTAGTTTTATAGCTACTGCTTTTACTGTTGTGATGAGACACCCAGAGTTGCTTAAGATGAGTTAAGTCATCTTAACTCATTTTAAGATTTAACTTAAGTTAAATCTTTTAAGCAAATAAATAAGAACATCCATTTAATTTATACTCTGAATGTGGGAAAACAAAGGTATTGAAACAGGTATAACTATACGGCTCAAAAAAATAAAGGGAACACAAGCAGAAGACATCCGAGATTTGAATGAATGAAATAGCCTTATTAAATACTTCGTTCTTTACATACAGTAGTTTATACACTGCTCAAACAACTAAAGGGAACACAAAACTACTGTATGTAACAAACAAAGTATTTAATAAGGCTATTTCATTCATTCAAATCTCGGATGTCTTCTGCTTGTGTTCCCTTTATTTGTATTTTGCTAGGTTGTATTCAACTTGGCCTTTCACTTAGTGAAAACACTTCTGCCTATGGAAAGCTGTTGGTGCTTTTAGTCCTCTACTGCTTCCCTTTTGTACTTTATCTTATGAGATTTTGTGATTTCACACTTTTCCAGACCAATTTTTCAGAGGAATAGCAACAGGCAGCAATGCATAGGATATTCTATGCATAGGACATACCTGCTACTAATGTAAAACCATAATGGAGGAACTCTGTATTGTGAATTGAACAACAAATGTAATCTCAAATGTTTATATGAAACTGAATATATTATCATTGCCTTCATAAAATCAGTGCAAATAAAGTATAACCTCAACATTCTAAGAGAAACTATTTCAAAAATGCACAAAAAATTCTAGCAAACAAAACTGTCTGATAAACCAGTGAAGAGATTTGTGGCACACTACAAATTAAACTTTTGTGGATTACAGTCATGGCCAGAGTCAAATAGGTAAGACATAAGTAAGTGGTTCCTTTAATGTTTCCAAAACAGTCAGGTCTGCCTTTTTAGAGCTTAACTTTTGTCTACATTGAAAAGCGCCTACCTTTGTTTTCAAAATTAAGGACAGGTTCAACCATTCCATCTGCACATAGATTACTGCTGTTGGGAATTTTAAAGAATGTATGTGCAACCTGAACATTCAAAACAAAGGTAGATTTTTGTTAGCCAGCTAGAAGTGCTCCCTATGACCTTTATAGAGTTGGATAAACAGCAGGAAAGCAATACAAACGATCAAGCATAAAAGAAACTCAAAAGGGCATACCAACACAAGTTGAAGCCAAGGTAACCTTTTAAGCAGTGAAGATGGTAGACAAGATCAACTAATGGTGAAGCAATAAGAGCATTCTGAGATATTGGAGATGATCAGAAGACAAAATGAAGAGAAAATAGAACTACTGAAGAACTGTGAGAAAGTGTGAGGGAATTATGAGTTTGACTCACTGAAAGGGGAGGGCGATGTCAAGCCATTTTAGAAAAATATATTGAGTTCTAGGAAAGTGGACTGGCTTAATTTTATTAGGACATTTATGTGTGATTGCTTCCCCTTTCCCAAGAATAAGATTCATTTAAACCCTTTAAACTGAGTGCAACAGTTAACAATTACATCTTGTCTTTTAGAGTTGGCCCTGGATTTGTTACGTCCTGTAGTTTTGAGCTTCAATTAGGAGGACACAAAGCACCTTTTTTTCTATATTCCTAGAGCTAGACTGAAGAGAGAAATTCTGGTAGAAGAATGTAAGAAGAAACAGAAAGTCCACATGTTGTCAGATCTTTGAGATAGGCCTCATCAGGAAAGAAACAATGCAAGAATTACAGGAATTCTCTATTGTCGTAGGGTATAATAAAAAGAATCCCAAAAGTCTCCTGGCATTTCTTTCTGCTCTCTTTTATACCAAACAGAACAGGACAAGGGCTGGTGGTGGTGAAATATGTTCCTTGTGTTCCTTCTTTCTCAGGAGTGAGTTGTCTTATCATTCTTATCATTTTCCTGGTGATAAATGCTATCTCTGCATTTATCTACTTAAAGATGCTGCACTGTCAGTCCTATGTGATGGTTCTGAATACTATAAGGCTTATGAAATTGTATAGATTTTATAGAATTATCCTGTTAAGTCTAGGAAGATTTGGTTTTCCCACTAGAATTAATTTTCAGTCTGTTTTCTACCTAAGATCCTATAATAGCTCAGTTGCATTATATCCAGTTTGCAGTTTTTAAAAGTAGTTTGGGACCATTGCTAGGAAGTGAGATATCCATTAAAACAGGGGTCCTCAAACTACGGCCCGCAGGTCTCATATGGTCCACTGAAACCATTAATCCAGCCTGCGCAGGACCACGAGGCTGCCCTGCCCACATTGCCCGACCCACCTACTGGCCCCCACCCTTTGGCTGAGCACAGGGCTTGCGAAAGTAAGCTTACTTTCGCAAGCCCCATGGGTTGGAACTGGAAGGTAAGACCAACATTTTTGGCCTGCAGAATGTTTCTGGAGGCGGGGGAGGTAAAAAATGGGGTGTCTGGATGCCCAGGGAGTCCAAAAACGGGCCCATTTCTGGCCTGCAGAATGCTTCTGGAGGCAAAAGAGGTGAAAAACGGGAAGTGTAGACGCTCCAGGAGGCCAAAAACGGGTCTGTTTTTTGTCTCCCCCATCTCCAGTAGCACTCTACAAGCCAAAAAGGGGGTGCACAGAGGCCTCCAGAGGCATCTGCGTGCCCCATTTTTGACCTCCCCCGCCTCCAGAAGATAGACAGAGAGAGAGAGAGAGATAGACACAGAGAGAAAGAGAGACAGAGACAGATAGAGAGAGAGAGAAAGAAAGATAGAGATAGAAAGAGACAGAGAGAGAAAGAGAAAGAGAAAGAGAGGGAGGAAGGGAAAGATAGAGAGAGACAGAAAGAAAGAGATAGAGAGAAACAGACAGACAGAGAGACACAGAGAGACACAGACACAGACACACACAGACTTGTTGATAGTAAGTTTCTTGGGGCTGAGAAGAATTGCTGCAAAACTGAGTTTCCTGAAGTGGACCATTAGACTCCAACACAACTGAAAAAATGATCTAGTAAAAGGTCAACCAAAAGTGCAACATGCAAACAAAAGTGAATAAAACACCCCCAGGAGCAAAACAAATTGAAGTTTAATTTGTATGCATTGTTTAATGGACTGCTAAATTGGCCACACCCACCTAGTCACATGACCACCTAGCCACACCCACCCAATCACATGACCACTAGCCACACCCAGCCACTCAGTCTGGCCCCCAACAGTCTGAGGGATCGTGAATTGGTCTCGTTTAAAAAGTTTGAGGACCCCTATACTATATTTATAAAATGTATAATAGTTTAGTGGACAATATGCTGAAAACTCTGGCAAATAAATACTCCCAAATAATTTCCAAGAGGGATAAAGTTCCCTTTGGCGTTTATGATATATGCACTGATGCAAAATTCATTATGTGCAACCAGCAATATTTTCAGCCAAGGTGTTTTTTGAGCAATCACATCTCATTCCCAGAATGTTACGAGAGAGCCTACTTTGGCACAGTGGTTAAATGTCTATGGAAATTCTCAATCATCCAGGTCATGGTTGTCCTAAAGGTGCTTTTCAAAAGGCAACTGGACTTTGTTTTTTTTCCTTCTGAAAATGTTTCACTTTTCATACAAGAAGCATCTTCCGTCCTGATTGAATGGTGGGGAATAGAAAGAGTCTATTCTCTTTGCAGTCATCTGGTTGTCACCTGAAGGTAAGTCATTAGTTCTCTGAGAGTTGTTGAGACCACTTGGAGATTTATCTGTATCCTCAGGATCACATAAATCAGAGTGCAAATGGGTGTGTGGAGTCTTCTTGGGACTATTGGAAGAACTATGTTGAAGACAGGATATAGATGGTATTGTATCCCTCTCCCTCTGTTGAGAGAGGGATGTTCAATTTTAACATAGATGGCCTCTTTGACCCCTCTTTTTCTTCTGGGACACAGTGGTTAATGTGTTGGGCTTGCATTGGAGAAAGTTTTCTGGTCTGCCCTTGGCCATGATTTTTAGCCAATTGTTTCTCTCAGTCTAAAGTGACTAAAATGGCTCAGGTAGCTGTTGTGGTGAGGAGGAAGGAATTTTTTGTAAACTGCTTTGTACACTGCTTTATGTCCTGAGGGGAGTGTGGGGTCCCAGTCTGTTAATAATAACAAGGATTCAGAAATTTTCATATTGTAGTCCCCGTTCTCTCATGTTTTTCTATGGCTTCTTCCCCCTTTTTTTAACTTACTGAAAAGAATCAAAATAGTTGTGCAATGTTTCTTGACTGTGCACGTCTCCATCTGGAATCATCCAGTAGTTCAAATGCAAAAACAAAGAATAACCTCAAGACATAGCTTGCTTCCAGTTCCTTTTGCCAGTTAACTTGCTGATAATCTCTATCTAAATATGTCACTTTCAAGAATGCATTTCTAATTAAAGCTCCACCCCAAAGCCCTTGACATGAAGCTTTCTTTTCAATGTTCCATAATAGAAACTTACCAAAATCCCAACTGTATTTGTAATCAATGTTTGAATGTACAACTTCCAGCTATTGTAGACATCCAGAAAGTGTTTAGTTTTCAGTAATGCCTCTTGCAATATACTATTTCTATTTAAATGATGTGAGATTCTTCTCACAGTTAAAAAAAATCCTCACTAGTAAATGCATTATTGAATCATATAATATAAATTATTTTAGATTTTTAAACTTTAACTTACAGGATGTTTTGTCCCTTGAAGAGAAATTTGTGAAGTCATTTGGCAAATTAAATTGGCAACCAACCCCTTAATTATATGAAATAGAAAAACCTCAATACCACATTGGCTTTAATGGGAATGGGATTAGGAACTCTCCTCTAGGTGTGGTCCTTTCCAAGCCAAGGTATAATGACACATAAGAGCAGAAAACCCCAGAAATGAGATAATCAAGAGAGAGAAAGCGAAAGAGAGGAATTGTAATACCAGGAACTGAAATGTATAAACAGGAATAAAAGTCATTGTATGTTTTGGTCTCTAATTCTGGTGCACAATTAAACATTTTATTGACTTATTAAGCTGACTTTGTAACAGGAAAAGTTCCATCAAGGAATTTGTGAAGCTTCTCGTATCTAGCTGTATCTTGTTCAAGGTTGACAAGAACCTAGATCAAAATCTGCTGGGGGTAGGACGGTGGGTGGTGGAAAAATACAGAGATATTTCCAGGGGTGGGCTGCTGGGGGTTTGCAGTGGTTAGGGAGAACCTCTAGCTAAAATTCTGTGCAGTTCAGAGAACCCCCAAATCCCACTCCTGGCTGGCCCCGCCCACCCTTGCCCTCCCCTCCCAGGAGTCCCCATGCAGCCCGTTTTGGATGCAGGTAAGTGCAAGGCATGCGTGGAGGCTCAGGGAGGGCGAAAAGCGGGCCCTGGAAGTTTGGGAATGGCCTCCAGAGAGCATCTGGAGCCTGGGGAGACAGTTTTCGCAGTCCCGGATGCTCGAGGAAAGCCTCCAGAGCCCGGGAAGGCAAAAATGCCCTCCCCCCTGTGGTGCAGGAAGCCAACTAGGCCATGCCCACCATGTCACCCCCACATTCCTTTGAAGTACAGCATATTTCACTAGCCAACCCACTCTCAACCTTACCACTACCTTTGCCCCTCTATCACTTCACCCACTGCTCCTATCCCAAAGTGCCACATTGCACCAGCCCAGCCATATTAATCTTCCCAGCACCTGGGCAGCAACTGGGCAGAGAACCCCTTGCTAAAATTTTTGAAGCCCAGCTCTGGATATTTCATTAGTCGTGGAAGAGATGAAATTCTCTTAGTTTTGTCCAAATGTCAAAGGCATAATTTGACCTAGGGGTCAACAGGCAGCACACCTTACCAACCCCTAGAGTTTTTTGCTTATATTATTATTTGTGTGAAGGAAAAGATTTGTATGCTTGTATGCAGCTGTGGCCTCCAATGACGTGTATAGAAAGTAAAAAGATTTGTACATGCATCTCCAAGTGGCAAGAATATAGTGTCTCCACCAAGGTTGGCCCAGCCCTGACTCCCCTATCTTTTGGGAAACTTGAAAAATCTGGTTTTTCCAGCAGTTCCTCAGCCAGGAATTATAAGCAGTGTGATACTTTTATTTTGTTTACTATTTTTATGATATGTGTGATTTTGGTTTCTTTCTGTTGGTTATCCATGATTTGTTGTTACATTTTTGCACTGGGGGTGGGATGAGGAAAGGAAAAAGAAATAATTGTTGAAATTGTAGTTGACTATAAGAAGGATTTATTAGTTGCTCAATCTTGCTAGATAAGCCCCAGCAAATAAAACTAAATAACATTTATAAAAGCATTTTTCTGCCCCAATTTTAACTAACAGAAGGACTTGGGTACATGTCACAAAATGTACTGTGCCGGAGAGAACATTTGAGATGTATAATGATGTATTTATGTCACTTTATTACATCATTGAGAGCCAGTTGGGGTAGTGGCTAAAGCACCAAGCTAGAAAACAGAAGACCATGAGTTCTAATCCTACTTTAGGCACAATTTTCTTTCAGTCCTAGGAAGGAAGCAATAGTTAGCCACTTCTAAAAACTTTGCTAAGAAAATTGCAAGGACTTATTCAGACAGTTTGTGAAAATTGGACACAATTGAACGGAAGAAAAAAACTATTATTACTTACCAGGTTATGATTCAACATCTGCAGAACCGGAGGTCGACAGAAATAAACAGGCCACAAAGAAGAAAGTCTTTGCAGCCCAATGACTATTAAATGATTCAAGATCTTGTGGTACTACCAGAAATGAAAGCCAGGGGCCAAGATTCAACACATAACTGAGCAGAGGTATAATTATAGAAAATATTCTCTAAGCCAATGACAGGCCCAAATCCAATAATGGCAATTTTTCCAAGGTTTTTTAATTGTTTCATACCTATAAACAAAATCTTGCCAGACTTAAGACTCTACTGTCCCCATCTATATAATATACTCTGTGAACTTATTAGGGAAGGGCTGCCTTCATTCCCTCTCTCACATAATATCTGAACCGAGTTGCCTCTTACTCTTCTGGAATGTACCCCCTTCCTCTTCACTACATCCCATAATGGCCAGAGTGAGCAATCCCTCTAGGATTGGATAACCTTTTCATCAAGAAATCAAAATTGCCCCAGATGCAAAAAGGAACTTTCTAATCACTGTCCTAAAGGTGTTTTTTCAAAAGGCAACTGGACTTTGTTTTAGGAAAAGCAAAGTCTACTTGCCTTTTGAAAAAGCACCTTTGGGACAATCATGATGTGGATGACGGACAATCTCTATAGACATTTTTCTAATCAGTACTATTTTTATGTCCCACAAATAAATATTAGGACCACCACATGGTTCATGGCACTTCCCAGAGGAAACGAGATACAGGGACACAATCTGAAGAGACAGCAAAATAGATTCTGTAGAGCACGGGTCCCCAAACTTGGCAGCTTTAAGACTTGGGGACTTCAACTCAAGTCTATGCTGGCTGGAGAATTCTGGGAGTTGAAGTCCCCAAGTCTTAAAGCTGCCAAGTTTGAAGACCTCTGCTGTAGAGAGTAAGAGATAAATGCAACAAATACGCACGAACCATTGCTTAGCAAAGATGGTTGAAATTTGGGAAATCCTGAGAAGTATTCAGGATTCTGAATACTGCTATTCAAAAGCAGCTTAGGTAGATTTCTCCCTAAGTCATAAGTATAAGGAGAGTAGTCAAGCACAATTAAGATTCTGTTAGTATAACCTTTCTTAATAAAATATGATTCTAGTGATTTTCTCATCTGATTTACCTACTGTAGTCTGTCAGATCTCCCAGTGCAAATCTTTTCTGAAGAAGCTACTATTAATAGCAGATAGATAGATACATATAGAGACCATATTGTACCTTTCTTTTTTGCCTCTGTTATTTGCAAGTTGGTCATTGTTTATTTAGTTAAGTTGACCTTTATTAATTTATTTAATAAATTATTTATCAGGCCGCCTGACTCCCAAATGACTCTGGGTGGCTTACAATTAACGTCAACATATCAAAAGAATACAACAGACCAGAACAGCAAAATACAAATACAAATCACATCAAAGTAAAACAAAACGAAGCAGAACAAAAAGAAGCTGGCACAATTACTCTGTCCCTAAGGCCTGGAAAGACAAGCAGGTCTTCCATAATTTTCTGAATAAAATAAGAGATACAAAAGTATCTTTCGAACTTAATTGAATGACAGTTCAATTAATTATTTGCTAAAAGCCCTCTGTCTGAGCACAGTGCACAGTGCAGAGTCTTCTCATCTGAAAGATAATATGAAATAATGTTACTGGTTGTATTACCCAATAAGATTGTGATAGACCCTGAAGCACCCAACTGCCAACTTTCTATCCTTTTCAATAATAAATATTGTGTAGGCTGGTTCTGTATCTGGGCTACAACTGGGCACAGTAGTGTATGCAGAACTCTGTCTAGATTACCATTAGCTAATATAACGTACTTTTCAGAGTATGAGACACACTTATTTCCCCCCTAAAAGAGGGTGGAAATATTGGTGCGACATATAGACTGAATATGGCCATTTTTGGCTTCCCAAACCACCCTGCATGTCCCATTTTTGCCAAAAACAGGGCTATTTTTTGCAAATACAAGATGCGCAGAGAGTTTGGGAGGCCTGCAAAGTGTTCCTGGGGGCTGGGGAGGGCAACAGCCAGATGTGCAGAGACCAAAAACTTTTTTTCTTGTTTTCTTCTTTGAAATCTTTGTGCGTCTTATACTCTGATGCATTTTATAGTCCAAAAAATACGGTATCTCATAATCCTTTTTTTCCCCTCCCCTTAAATAAATGTCATTATACTTTACCTTGCCATTATAATTCTTGAGTTGGTTGGATTATGATTGCACTTATTTCAAATCAAATCCTAGTAGGACTTCAAAAAGTATTAAATTTACAAGTTAGAATAAACTGTTATAAAGGTTTATAGTTTATAATAGTTCTTACATATTTATCTATAGTTATTTAGCTTAATTATTTGTAGCATTCAACTTTGTAACATGTTTTATAGTTTTTTTTCTTGGCTTTTTACTTTAAATATATATATTTAATTCCATGCAAATATGTGCGTGCGTGCGTGTGTGTGGGTGTGTATATATAAAATAACAAATGTTATTTTATTCATACAATATTTTACTTTTTCTACATTTATATTGGAATTATTGTTATTTATTTTTCTTTATTTGCTTTACGCTGATCTACAACCAAACTAAAAGTAGCAAGAAAGCAAATAAATAAGTAAAACTGTCTTAAAAGGATGTTTCCTATGGTACCTTGTGATTGTAATATATTTTGGAAGAAATTCAGCAGACATAATTATATTTAAATAACACGTGCCTGGGAATTCACTGCGGAAAGTTTATGACTTTCAAACACAAACGAAACCAACTATGTAACTCAATATTGGTAGTGCTGGGCTTTGATTGCACAAACATGTCAAACACGGATGATCTAATGCTATGTTGTGTGGGAGATTTGCCTATCCTTTTGAAAGAGCAACAGCTTGTTTGTTTTTCCTCTATTTTGCTGCTGCAAATATAGTCATCCATAGTCAAGCTTTGTGAAATGAATTATATTAAAAGAATGTGGACTGAAATCATTTGGACTCATTTCCCCTGTGACCCCGTAAAGTCCTGGAAGCTGTCGAGTTCAAGCATCCTCCTCTTTTCACTTTCAGGTTCCTTTAACTAAGTTTTCTGCATATTTTCTGTGGTGGTATGAAGTGCGGGGGGGGGGGGGGGGGACCAAGAAAGTACATTTCCATCCTCTTGATTGCTTCCATTGCAGTCCATCCAAATCTTCAATGGCAGAAAATACATCACATATCATCCAACTCTAGGACAGCACTCAAAGAAAATATATTTCAGATTCCAAGATTTTAAGGGACGAGATCCAAGAACAGCTAAATAATAATAACATTCAGTTATACTAATCCCTACTTCAACTAGTATGGAAACTGCTATTCAGTAACGTTGGTATTTCAAAATATTAAGAAGGTACTGCGAACTTTTGCTAGAATTGCAAACGCTGGAGAACTGGTGAACTATTTTTTGTTCCAAGTGTGATGTCTAAGAAAAAGATGATTGTTTTTGACTGGATGGAAAGCTATAACTTTGGAGGGATAAATCATATTATTATTTATGCTTTGTTTCTGTCTGTGATAAAATCAAGATTTATTTAATTTCTTTCAACCCACTTCCACTCAGAAACATCTTTCAAAGTGAACGCCTTACACCAGGGATGGGGACCGATGTCCCTATTATGCCTTGCGGACTTCAACTCCTAGAATTGGCTCTGGAATTCTGGGAGTTGAAGTCCACAAGTCAAAGTTGTCATCATTCCCCACCGCTGCCTTACACCTCTGACTAGACTAGACTTTATTAATCAGGTGCCAATTCTTGTGACATACAGACTTTTCTTGGTGAAAGTTGTGAATTATAAATCTGTCCATTATTTCCCAGTTTAAAATGCTTAAAAGCAAAGCTGCTTTTGGAGTGAGATCACCAAGTCAAAACAAAATACAACATATACAAAATTCTAGAATGTGGCTGAAATGATTCCTTCTTTTCCAAAGCTTTCTTAGGACAGCTCAGAAAATCTGCTTCCAGTCTGAAGCATAAAACATAGGTCCATAACTACTAGGCAATCAGAGATTGCCACAAACATCAAGGATTAGAAGACTTCACATACATCAAAACTGCTTCCAGATGAGACAAGTGCTTTTATTCCGGGGGGGGAGGGGGGGGAGTTGCAATGAAGGAAGCAGACTACAGATGTAAGTACAAAAACCTGTTTCCACTACTGCAGAGATAGGAAATGATGTTTCGTTTATGACTTGTGGACTTCAAGTCCCTGAGGTAGCATTCTGGGAGTTGAAGTCCACAAGTCATAAAAGGGCCATCATTCCTTACCCCTACACTACAGAATTAGTCAATGGTATTAGCTAGTGACTGACTCTAAACAAAATATATTTTTATGACAGCCAGAGAGGGTTTTCTTTTCTTTTTTTAATGCCGTGGAATTTATTTATTTATTAAACAGATTTATATAGCCACCCAATTCACACAAGGTGACTTCGGGTGATGTATAACATAAAAAATCCACACTTGAAATCCAGTTTAATGCACCCCAAACCCCACCCCCATCCCATGGTGGCAACAACACAATCAGACATATTTAGAGATCAGATTACAATTATCTTTGATCATCTCATTGACATTAAATTTGCATTTTCTTCTCTGTTCATGTTGTTAACGTACTCAGAAACCAACCACAAGAACATAATTTCTGCTAATTCAGAATATCTTTTAATAACAGGCCATACGTCTTTCTGAACGTTTCACAGGAAATAACTATGAACCTCAAACATGGGTTTGTTTATTGTTTTACTTCAATTAATAAAAGTGAGGATATCCATGCATGATCATAACAGTGCTAATTGAATTTTTCTTATTTTCTCAGTCATAAAATAGTGACCTGACCAAGAACAATCCTGAGGTAATATATCAGCTGGAGACAATGAATAGAAAGCAAACTGCAAAACTAATAATGAATGGATAACATTCCCCTTTTTGGGAAGACCAAGAACGCTGTGATTTGATGAAACTGATGAGATCCTCAAAAGGATGACAGTGAGAAATTAAAAACAAACAGACAACACAGTGTATGAAATGATTTATGGAAAGGGTAGAAGAAGTTTGCAAGGACAGAAAAGTGGACTGAATGGTGTTGCTATAAACTAGACATGGATACAGTTTCTGCACGTGTCATGTCTTTAACATTTTTTACCTATTACCTTCTGGCTGCTTGACTGTGTTTTCTACGTGTGTGCATGTGCACGTTAGATTTGTATTCCACCAAATCTAAAATCAATTCTAATTTATTCCATCCAGAAGAGCAATTAGATGTAAAAAGCTTCAGTCATCATTCTGACCTTATTTTAAATACATCTCTTGATATATTGAGTGGAACTCATAACTCAAGGGTTTAGTGGCATATCTAAATCTTAGTCCAACTAATTACGGGCATCACTGTATAAATGATTATATTTCTTGATGAACTATTTGGATTAATGCCAGCCATTCGTGCACGGTAACTGTTCCAATATTTAAATTTCTATAAACTCCACCCTTTCATCAATGATCAAAATAAAGCAGGGAGAACTGCTGTTGTGTGGCAGTCTGCAGGCTTATTTATATAAATAAATATATGGGTGAAACAGAGCAGAATAAAAAACTTGAAACAATGCAAAACAAAGTTTTACAAAGTTTAACAAAGTTAAATTTCATCTCCCAAGATGGACACTTAAGGAATTACTTGGATTTTAAAACTTGGTAGAAAGGCAATTTTCACTGCTTTTCAAAATGCTATGAGGAAGGGGTTGGGTGAAAGTTCCAAATGTGAATGCCCCCCCACCCCCTTAAAAGATGGTTATGTTGTTTATGCGGCTTGAAAGATGTGATCCATGACCTGCAAACAAGATTGCCAGGCTGGAAAAAGGGAGCCAAATTGCTGATCCCCATTCTTGGAATTGCTACTGAAATATAATCCTGCTATATTTCTCTCTGCCTATCATACTGGAAATTGATTCCTTATTCTCTTGATCTCCCCTGATGGTCTTTCAAATTCCCAGTTTGGAACATCCCACCAGGGATTTCTGGTACCTCCTTCTCATCATAGCCACAGTCCAACATTTCTCGTATTCTTATGGGTCCCCTCTCAATTAGGGCTCATAGATTGAGGGTGGACCTTCTTGAATTCTCATGCTGATGCTGGGTTCCTTAAGGGATTAAAATATTGTTCCCAATTGTTCCCGATCATCAATAAATCAGAGCAGAAGAAATTCATGGTCAGCCCAGATCTGCAACGACTCCTGTACATCTCCAGACAGAACTTTTACAAGGCAACAGGCTTTATCTGGAGCAGAAAGCAGTGGCTCCAACTGGGACACCATGGGCTTGCCGATTGCCAGCCCAATGAAAGTGACAAACATTTCTGCTTTTCTTAGCCTTTTCCTGGTCAAGGTCCAAACAACAGTAGATGACAAGAAATTAGATACATTATGGCGCAGTGGTTAGAACGCAGTACTACAGGCTAATTCTGATGACTGCCAGGGGTTCGATTCTCACTGATTCAAAGTTGATTCAGCCTTCCATTTTTCTGAGATTGGTAAAATGTGAGCCCAGATTGTTGGAGGCAATATGTTGACTCTGTAAACTGCTTAGAGGGCTGTAAATCACTGTGAAGCGGTATGTAAGTCTAAGTGCTATTGCTATTATGTATGAGATTCATACATAAGTCTTAGTAAAAAGATTTAATGCAAGGAAAAAGGAGTTACAGAATATTGGACTCTATATTCCATGTATCAGAGAAAACATTAAGGCAGAGTCTCTTGGAGTGATTTGATCCTCTCTTTCAAAAATTCCTAATAATGACTCACTTAGGAGATAAGGCTGGAATGTCCATCTGGTTCTTTTCTGCCATTCTCAAATGTTTGAGAAACATTTTTCTTCTTCCATACTCAACAGAATTCTATTACAGCCTAACTCTGTGTGACAAAAATTGCAGAGCATATGATTCCTAGCAATAGGTGTAGAGGTTAACAGTGGACATCCCGAGTACCATTTCCGTCCCTTCAGTGGGGAAGGGATCTTCTCTCTGGGCTTGGTAAGATATGCCAAAAAGCACAAGCCTACTTTTTTAAAGTCGATAAAAGGAGTTTGATGTTGCCAGAGATCCTGCTCTTCAAACACCTTAAACACTGTGACATCTATTCCCAAAGAGCCATGTAGAAAGATAGATTATTCCATAGTCCAAAATTTCAGTGATATATGTGTAAATGGAAGTAGAAACCCAACTGTTGAGAAAACAGAGACAGACTGTTCTGTTTCATCTAAAATTCCAGAAAAAAGCTGTTCTTCTGTGTACTCCTCTCTTGTGGCATCTTACACACACCAACACATATATGTGTGATCACTCAACAATTTCTTTATGAATGGCAAACCATATTAGCCCAGGGCATCCATTGTTGTCCTTAATACACAGGTTTCTTTGAAAAAGTAGCATGTAAATAAAAATATGACAATACAAATAGTAGGTTTGTACAAAATCTACTAGTATTTCAGGAACTCTCCCAAAACATGATAATCCATTCAATCTGGGAATAATGCAGTAGTTTTCTGGAAGTTAATCCTCCAAGTCAGAAGCAGGAGATTTTGCATATGCATAACAATGCATCATCTAGTATTTTTGCATTATTACTTACAGTAATATTAAAAAGTTTAAAAGTTCATTTTGAAGGCTATAGATTTTGCCCAATTTAGTAAAGTCTCCCATATTAAAAAGCTGTTTTGTTATAAGAAAGGCTCTCAAACCAAATATTTGAAAAACAAAAGCAAGTTTGTACCTATTGTTCTTCGAAGATCTTCACACTGGCTAATATGAGGAAACTTCAGGATTTCCTTCCATTTTTTGCTTTTACCTTTGCGCTTTCCTCCACCTCCTGCAGGAGAAGAAAGGATTCTGTTATTAAGTTTATTATTATAGCCAATTCTCATTTTCCTTATACCCTGCCTCTCTCCAAAACACATACGCTCCAGCTGTTTTTTGGTACATTCATGCATGTACATGTTTTACAATACCCATTGTTTTCATGATCATAAACTGACTGATGGGGATTTCTAGGACTCAGATTATAAAGATGTGCAACAGTTACTGGGCAATTGTAAACACTTCCTCCTCTTGTTCCAAAAATAAGCAGGACGGCCAGTTGCTGCACAGACAGCCATCTGTATAACAGGAAGCAGCCATATGCAGAAAAACTGCGCTGTGTGTGTGTGCGTGTGTGTGCACGCACACACACACATATCTATTTGCCAGTCAAACTGGGAACATCATTCAAAGTCTTGTGCCTTCCTTATCTAGTGAACAATGAGGAATCTCTTCCACTTGATAAACCCCCTTATACAACATTGATACCAAAGTACAGACTGGACTGCATAATTGTCAACCAACTCCAGAGGCCTGTTTCTGCTTATCTACAACTTCAAAAACTTGGTTGTAGAAGGCCAATTAGTGTGAGCAATGATAAGCAGCAGTAACACAATCTTTGTACCTTGTTTCACTTCAGTATCATTTCTAAATTTCAACACCTCTTATAGGCATCATACAGACTAATATGCCACTAACTCCCTTGTGCCCAAAGCAATGGCATCTGGCAAAGACAGTCTCTAGCATCATCTTTTCCACAGGACATCTTTGCATCCCACATAGAGTTTATAAACATTCTTGGGAAATAAAACTGGAAGCAGCTCAGTGTTAGAATTAATGCATATTTGAAAACAAAAGCATAATTTGCAGAACAATCCATGAATATCAATTAGCAATCAGAAGACACAAAGAAACCCCTTTAATCTCACAACACATGGACAGATTCAACCATAGTTATAATTGGGAAACTGTGAGCATCGTAGACCAAGCTAAATCCAAAATTCTTGAAAGCTTGGTATTCAGACAAATCATCCATCAATAGACAAATAGAGAAAAATCACATTTACACACCATTCATAGGAGACAATAAAAAAGGTAAGAATACTGGAACACATTTTCTCTAGCAGTTAAGCACCCAGCTAAGCAAGAATTAAAATGAGACAAATAACCAAGCAGAATACCCTAATTACCAATGACAAACCCATATCTCAACCAATACTGGCAAGCTATTGTATATAAACAGGGACACTCAAAAGTACTAATGATGTTACAAATTGGGTAATTAAACATCTACAAGCAAACAATCAAGAAAACATCAAAGACTCCTATAAAAGCAAAGTTAAGGTACGGTATCAGACAGCATTCCAGGGAATTGAAGGGAGTTGGGTGGTGGAGGAAGAAAAATTTAACTTGAATGCCTTTCTCTTAAAATGACTTTTGGGAATTAACACAAATACTATGGCAGCTATTCCGTTACTGCAGGATTTTGTGTGTATATTCACAATATACTGTTAAAGTTTAAAATGCCAGAATTAATGTATTTATCAACTTCCAGCTTGAATTCAGCAAAAATCACTTACATGCTCAATGGTAACGGGTCCTGATAAAAATCTTTACTGGTACCAGGAAGAAGCATTTGAGTTTCTCTATCAACACAACTATAATCTCTCTCTCTGTGTGTGTATGTATAGTATATAGGGAGAGGGGGGAGAAATTTCTGGTCCCGTACACTTAGATGATACATTCTTTCTTCAAATGGTTGTTTTTCCTTGTTTATCCTTCAAACAATGCCAAATTTAAAGTATTGCTAAGGGAAATAGAAGACTGTTGGAGCAGAATTTCTCACCAAAGAGGAATTACCAGAGAGAAAACCCGTATCTGCTTATCTGCAACCTGTAAGCAAGCCACTTCCGCTTGCCTTCAAAGATAAGTAGATTCACATGGAAGGACTAGATTGATACAGTTAAGGGGAGGAATTAAAGGTAAATAACACTTTAATAGTAATAGTAACCCGTGCGCCCAACCAAAAGGCTAAGTCCAACATTATGCACCATATGAGGGTTGCTGAATAGTGTTCATCCTTTAATGTTTAAATGATGGTATACAGACCTAGTATGTAGACAGCTGGACAAAGGTTTTCTGGACCACAGTTACCACTCCACCATCTAGGACAGAGGTGGGGAATTACAGCCCCTTTATGACTTTTGGATTTCAATTCCCAGAATTTCTGAGCCAGCCATGCCAGCTCAAGAATTCTGGAAGATCCGTACGTCATAGAAAGACCATAGTTCCCCACCCCTTCTCTAGGATGAAGCAAAGTGCTAGCACTGTATTCTACTTTAGATTTATGTATAAAGACATTTGTTCTGAATTTCTTCTTTACATTTTGACCTATTAAGTGTTCACATCTTTAATCTTGTTTTTCTTTTCAGTATCACATCTTTTTGTTCTTTCTCAGTGCAATCTCTGCACTTATTGTCTGTAGCCTTTTAATGAAAAGAGGATATAATTCTGCCTTGTCCTACATTTCCCAATTTGTTTACCATGACACGACCCATTAAACACCATCACACTGGTGCCTTTTATTATTTTATTAAATTTGCTCTACAGCCCAGTAGCCAAATCTCACAAGCTAGTTTATAAAAAAGAACATTAAGTTGTAAATTGCCAGAAACATTCTAAAACATAATGCATCTTTATGTATCTAAAAAAATTCTCAAATAATAACATGGACATTTTAACAAACAATAACAGATATTTTCAAACATAATAAAGAACTAAAACTCCTAGAAAACACATATATACAAATCTGTTTTCCTTAAAAAAATTCACATTATTTTGACTTCTATCTTTTTATTTTGATTCTTGATTTTATTCAAATTTATTACATTAAAAAAGATATTTTAGGAAATGCCTTAGTTACAAGTCTAAAAATTCCGTTTTAGTATTCTTTCTTTTCTAACCTGGGATCTTGTAAATATATTAGCTTTTATTAACAGGGGATGGTTGGGGTTGTAGTTGCAATTCCTACGGTAATATTCCTAGGGAATTTACTGAGCTGGATAATCACTAGAGCAACAAGCAACAAGCAACAAGATTTATCAAGTTTGGCAATCTGTAAATTCCTTTACTTACAGCATCAAGGAGAATATGAAACAGCAATTACAGGCATTAAATGAAGAGGAATAAAAACAGTTTGAAGTAATTATTGCACAAATGAATGAAGCAGAAGCAAAGAATTGTTACCATGAGACACAAATACTCTGCGCAGAAAGATGCATACAAGCAAACCCAAACTATGGTGTTTTTTTAGAAATACATTTCTGCCAAGCTCTAAGGGAGAAAAAAGGCAGAAGCGTTCCCTAGTTACAGCGATGATTGGTGTACAATTCAGCCAATGGCTTCTCCCTTCCAGTTCCATGTCCTACAAGAAGAGCAACTCTTGATGACTCATTTGCTTGTATCCAAGTGCAATATAGCAGCACTCTCTTCCCTGTGACGTCTTTATGTTGAGGTTTCCAATCAACTGCTTTAATCTGGCTGACCTTTCCAGTTTTCAGCCTCTGTCTTGAAGCTATCCTCACTTGCTTCAAACGCAATTAGGCATGATGACAGGAATATATGTGTATATACGTACGTGTGCGTGCGTGTAAGAATACGAGGCTATGAAGGACATTATGCATCAAAACAGGTAAGACCAGGTAAAATGGCCAAACCAAAAGCTAAAATGAGATTTTCCTGATTGCAGAAGGGTTCAGATGAAGAATTCTCCTTGAACCTCACTGGGTCTCAGTGTCTTTTTATGCTAGGACACTCACTGGATTCCCACTAGTGGTCTTATTAACAAAAACTGAAAAAATCATCACCCAGCATGTACCGTGTTTGCTATTTAGTTGTCTGGGAATTTTCCGGTTGAACATATGTATAACTTATGCTCTTACAAGATTCAATTCCTAAGCTTCTAAATAAAAGGCTCAGCATTTGGACAGAGCTCCTTGTGTCCTGTTTTTAGTCATTGATACTTCAATAGTTTAGAGCATTATAAGAATCTACCATGCAATTTCTACTGCTTCATTTTGATCCCTAGGAAGTAGAGATGGATATTTGAGGTTACGTGGGAATACTCCGAATAGCAGAACAAATCTGACTGTTGCTTAGTTAATTAAGTGCAAAGGTCTGTGGGACTCATGGCTTTACATTAAGAGTAAGGAACCTGATTTTGCCCATTTTCAAATGTTAGGTTGAAGAAGTCATAGCTAAGCATGGGAATGTGAGCAAAAAGCCAAAATACAAGTCGCAATAAAGAAATATGCATGGAGGTACACATTAGCTCTGTCCTCAACTGTGGCATTTCAATCTGTGCACATTTCCTGTGGAAATCTGTAGGAGATTTATAAACTTTCAAGCAATCAAAACAATCTTTATTAAACAGAATTCCCAACTGTTGTAGGCATGTATCTATGTACATTCATCTGAACATACACAGATGCCCTCCTGAAGAGCTTTATGTGAATCATGAAGAATGGAGCAGATAATAGATCAAACTGATTTACAATGTAGTCTGACATTTATTGACCCACTTTTAAATCGCCACATATTCAGAAGATTGCTATAACAAAGTGCATATCATTATAAAATCTACTTGCATGTAAATTACCAAACCACAGATCATTCTTACAAAATAAGAATAATTAAGAAATGTTTCTAGCATCATTGG
This sequence comes from Arizona elegans, assembly GCA_022577455.1. Classification (NCBI taxonomy): domain Eukaryota; kingdom Metazoa; phylum Chordata; class Lepidosauria; order Squamata; family Colubridae; genus Arizona; species Arizona elegans. The sequence continues at coordinate 60,032,922 of JAKOOJ010000005.1, read as the reverse complement.
ATCAGTGCATTTGTTATATGCTACTGCCTAATAAAGTCCACTTCTGTTCTAAGGCATCACATTGATTATGGCCATCAATTAATTGTTGACTCGTAGCGACCATATACATTTCAGATATTATCAAGTAAATCATTATGCTATTTTTTTTTCATTCTTATGGTGCCTCTATAACCGTGTTGGGTCAAAATTACTCATTTCACATGCCATTGCTATTAATATGAAGTGTTAGGTGTCAACATGTAGTATATTCAGGAGCTAAGAAGGCTATATTTTAGATGAGATACTGTTGAAGAACAAGAATATACAGCATATACATGGTGTTTTGGGTGGTTAAGGTAAAAGCTAAATCAATTCTTTAGGCAATGCTACATGCCACATGTCCTATTTTTAGGACATTCAAGAAAAAAACAACACCAAATGCCGACAAAAATTAGAAATGCATATTCTATCCATGCCTCCACCCCCACCTCCCCGGCTCCCTTATAGTTACAAGGAAGAGTTTAAAGTGCCAATATACTGTTCAGTGTGATACAGATCAGGAACTGTGTTCAGTTAAGAACTCCCTCGTATTCAAATAGCAAAAGAACTTATTTTTGAGTACCTGTTTCATATACCTGAACTCAAAGCATTAAGGTTTTTTTAAAAAAATTGGAAGATAGCATGCAATCTGTACTGATATTTCTAAGAGCGAATAAACTTTGATTTTGACCATCCCAATATTACACACACACACACAGAGAGATGTTCATTGTTTGTAGTCTCTGATCTTCAGGTTAAAACAGCATTAGCTTGGTAGTATAATAGTAGTTCTCATTACAAGGGTAAGTATATGTCTGACACTAGATAAAGGCTAAGATCCTCTGTAAATAAAAACTGCTTGAAGATTGACAATGAACAGATGTTCTGGTGCAATCTTTCCCTGAGCACAGCAGTTAATGATGTGAAGTCAGAGGTCATGGATTTAATTATACAATGAATAACATTGATTAATGGCTGTTTCCTCTCTTCTAATGTTGTTCACACAAGCCATGATGCCGTGTACTTACAAAATAATGTCTGTATGTTGGAAAATAAAGTGGATAGGTTCCTAACCCCTTAAGGAAAATGAGGGATGATATCTTGATTCCTTAAAAGCCAAAGACATTCCATTAATGCTAGTCAAAACTGAACACTATGTCAAGACTGGATTAACTCTTTAGCGGCATCTAAAACATTACTTGAAATCCTCGCCTACCCTACCCCCCATCAATAATCCAAGTGGAATTTCTAGACAAGATACTTTAAATAATAGTAATTCCAACTTTCATAGACAAAGCTGTTATCTGGTTATCTAGATTTCTTCTTTTTTTTTAATTTAGCAAATTACTGCCTTAATTATTCTGGGCAAGGACTTAAGTTTATTGAGGATTGGGAAAATGACTCTGTTAATTGTCCTAATTCCTTATGAGACCTTGGTACTATTAATTATCACTTCTCTCTTCTACTGTGGTTTGCATCCTGGAAATAAGGATTATTAATTTTTTTAAGTCAGTTTTTTAATTCTAATTACAAGGGTCCCATAAACATAGAAATGATTCTTAAGTACCAGATGTTCTGAGCACTATTGTAAAATAACCTCCAGATTTTCACCTGTTAAACTCACTTAACAAATTTCTCACTTACCAACATAAATTTTGGGCTCAATTGTGATTGTAAGTTGAGGACTGGCTAATAGAATCTTTTATCTAAGACTTTCAGAGATAGCTTACACTTCTGCTTATATACTTTCATAAAGAGATGAACAGAAAACACTTAATGTAACTGAGGAATGTAAAGGCAAAGGCATCTTTGTGATTAAGCACACAAAACAAATAAAGTTTGGGTGCCAAAAGAAGTACTGTGGCCTCAGGAAGAGCAGTTCACTCTGGAAAGACAACAGCTCAGATTTCCCTTAATTTATCCTAATTCCTAACCCATTAAGTCCTTCTTGGGCACAGCAGCAGTGAGGGGATTGTAGCCGTGTCACGTTGATACTGATCGGAAAAGATGATGCTCTTCAAAGTTTCCCAAAAGCATTTATAAGACCTTTAAACAAATCTTTAAAGCAGCTTTCTCCTGCCTTTAGATGTGTAGTCCCCCCACCCCCCACACCTTTGGACAGCTACAACATATAATTCATACCCAATCTCTTGAAATAACAGTTCTGCTTCCTAGTTGACCTGAACAATATTTGGAGAGTTGCCTTGGAATTTAAACATTAATCCTATCATTAATCTCTTGGGTAACACATCATTTTAAATGTCATTAGACATTTAAACATAGTAAAATTTTCCTGTCAAGAAAATTTTGTTATAGCTCTTAAAACTATGAAAATCCTGTTTTGCTTTCTAAAAAGGAAGAACTTTTGGAATATAGTTGTTAATAGCAGCATGCAGTACTCTACACCTGCAGAAATATGGTATTTTTGCAGAGCACGCAGACTCCAGATTTCCTTCCTGGAGAAGACCCTGGATGATTTTCTATCCTCCTCCTCCTCCTCCTCCTCCTCTTCCTCCTCTGCGTAGACATTCTGAAGATGTTTTAAATAGAATTAAATATATATTCTTGAATTACATTGAATTACTGCTTTTATATATTTGTTTAATGTTTGCACTCTACTATATGGATTATGCATGCTGGCACAGACACACCTTTGGTGATGAAGAAACATTTTAAATAAAGATAAATTGTGTAGCTCCTTTATTCTTGGCCAAGGTCTAATTGTAAAAAGTTGGGGGAATGCAAAGATTTAGTACAGCAATCTCCAAAGCGTGCCTTCGAATTGTGCCAGTGAATTCTGAGAGCTCTGAATGTGAGCCAAAGGAAATATACTGAATATGGGTTTATTTGACTACCTTATGCCAAGTTACACCTTTAGAGCATTGAGCTCAAGAGTACAGGCTCTGATTGGTAGGAGCTTTCTAGGATCTCCATGAGGGAAGAGGCCTCTCCAACTCCATCAGTAGGTAATTTTTTTTCCTGAAAACAATACTCTTTATCAAACCAGAGATACTGTCTGCATGCCAAACCTGTGTTTACCATTGAATTATGAGTTATGCATTACCACTGTGTTATATGTCAAGTATTCAACTATTCATTAGTTTCATGCATGGGATTACGCCATAAATCTTGGAATAAAAGAAAATAGTTGGGTTCCTACAATACATTAAGCCAAAATAAACAAATTATGTTCTGACTTATTACAATTTGTGAGCTGCCTTCTTAGAGGGTAAGGCCTGCTGTGTTTGCATGCACTGGTCATGAACAAATGTGGCTTTAGGATTTGGCTTGAAAGAGCCTATTTTTGGACATAATGCTAAGGAAATCATGAAAGGCATTTCTATGGTTTATTTAGCCACTTTGCCAGAAAAGCCAAGCCAGGAGTTTTAGTTCTGAATAATTCAGGTCTTACAATCTGAACCAGACAAAAATGGAACAAGAGGGAGAGGTTAGCATCAATTTTATTTACTTATTTTAAACTATTTTAATTTAAAATAGATGGCTTTGGAGTCAACATTTTGAACAACCACCTTTTTTTTTGCCATATGTGCAATGCTGAAATCTTGTCAATCTATTAAATTTGTAGATTAACATTTATCTAATGAGCTCAAGACAAATGCTGCATAAAAAATTATACTGTCCTTGTACCAAAGTTGTGAAGAAAATGATAACTTGAGCCAAAACGATGTAAAATAGTTAACCTGCTAAGCAAAAGTAAATTGGAACTAATTTATTTACCACTATCTGTACTGCCTTGGCAAGATTTGAGACTATTGATATAAATTCTATGTAAACAGAAGTATTGTTAGAGATATATACCTAAGGGTCTTTACTTCACAAGCCTCTGAAAACAGGCCTCCTGCAGAATTTTTTCAAAGTCCAAAACGAAAAATAAGACTACACTGTCCAGTACAATTCACTATCTTTGAGTAAAGCACTAGCCAAAATAATCAAGTTAATAATGTCACTACGATCCAAATAGAGTTGAATGTTTGGTTCTGTGAATTCAAATATATCTAGTTGAAGAACTGCTATTAAGGCAATTTGTTTGTTTATGTATCTCACTTTTATTTTTGTACAAACTCATTTTTATTATTTTTACAAATAACTCAAGGCAACAAGGCCTTGAGTTATTTTGGCAACAGACATATCTAACATACCTTCCTCCTCCTATTTTCCCTACAGCAACAACCCTGTGAGGTGGATTGGTATGAGAGAGAGCGTGACTGTTTCAAAGCCATCCATCTGGCTTCCATGGCCAAGGCTGAACTTGAACTCCCTGTCTCCCGCTTTCTAGTCTGGTACCTTAACCACTAGACTAGACCAAACTGGCTTTCAGTTACTATAAATAATACATTATTTATACATTATACATTACTAAATAATTTTAATCTATTAATATTTTTCTAGATTCTGTCTCAACCTTCTTTTAATGGAATAATTAGTTCTACTTAACTTGCAATAGAAAGGTACATACTAACAGCAATTTGATTTAAACAACAAATTCCAGAACATCAATATTTATTTCTAAACTTTGTCAATTTTAATCTGTTGGTTGGGGAATTCTGGGAATTGAAGTCCACACAGATTAAAGCTAGCATGGCTGAGAAGCACTATTGTGATTCTTAAGAGTTGAGAAACAGCTTTCCCATGATTTCAAAATAATTACATTAGGTAGAATAAATCGGAATCTTTCAAAAAGACAAAAGTATTTTCTTCTCTCAACATTTTTCATGAAGAAAGAAGATAATGTAAACATGGCTAGCAAGAATAACAGCTGCATCATGAGCTCATAACCAAGACCATTACATTCTCATGCATTTAGAAAGATATTAATCCAGTGGAAGATTCACAAATATTTTGCTTTTGGCACAACTATACAGTATTTAATATGCTGAAGGTTAAATAGTTTGTATAACAGCATCAATCTCAAGTTTCTATTTATAAGTAGTGTTATAAAAAGTTTTTTGGAATAAATAGCTCCTTTTTGTAGACGTTGTAGAGATTTACTATTATACTATTATTCTACCATTACTATATTTCAAAATATAGTATCCATTTCACGGTTTTAATTCCATCAAATTACAAAACAATAGGCCATCTCAGACAACTCTGAGAACACTTACAAACTACAGACATTTAAAATTTGCATTTAAATTGCAAATGTTAGTTAAATTAAAACTAAAAATTAAATTTAACTTTACTCCCGAACTAATTATTTCTCTGTATTTGCTATTCTACAATTCTTTGGGAATTGGCTATTATAGATTGTGCATGTGCTGTTCTTCTTATAAATCTGTTAGTCTAGAGCAGAGGTGTCACACTCGCATCTTCATGGCATGGTCATGTGATATATCACAACTTTTTTCCCTTTGCTAAACCAGGCGTGGGCATGGCCAGCACATGACGCATCTGGCCTGCGGGCCGCGAGTTTGACAGCCCTGGTCTAGAGCCATGCCTCTCTTTCCCCCAATGTATCACACAATTGGTTGTGTCTCCAACTTTCAGTTCCTAAGTCTGAGACACCAGATTCAAAAGAACAGTTGTCTAAACCAAGTGATTGGGTGAATGCATAGATGATTATTCAGGAATGCCAGGCACAACCAAACCCACACCTAAGAGTTCAAATTAGCTACTTTATTGCTCAATGCCTATTTCATAATAATCTTCTGAGATTGTGAATCTTTTTGAACTTTTAAAATTTCTACATAAATATGACTTAGCATATTATCTGTTCACCATGCAAATCCCAACATTACCTAAAGAGAATCCAATTAAACAAATGAATCAAAAACATACTTGTTTGTTTATTCATTGAGTAAAATGAACACATTCATTCTTCATTTTAAAAAATGATCCAAAACTACCAAGGACTTGTATGGAAAACAGATCATGTGATAGGTCATATTTAGGCAGAAATACTGAACATTTGAAAAGGTTCTCAAACTCTTAAGTACCATTGTAATTCTCTGGAGGAAGGCTTCTAATGGATATTTTCAGTTAAAATGACCACTGGGAGGCACCATGTCACCAGATTTCTCGTTAAAATTCATTGGATGTGGATTCAATTACCATAGAAAGTTTGAACCCTTCATTTATAAGAGAACCAAGCAGGAGTGAATGCTCCTGGTTTGGACTGGATTGCCCGATCCAGTAGCGATGGCGGCGGGTGGTTTGGAGAACTGGTAGCAAAAATCCCTGCACCCCCAACCATGCCCAGCTGAGCCGCACGATCATCAGAGGCTTTTTTTTTTACTTTTAAAAGCATTTTTTCTACAACCTCTTCCGTTGAAAAAATGTTTTTAAAAGTTAAAAAAAAAAACTCTGATGATCACGTGGCTCAGCTGGGATCATCAGAGGCTTTTCAAAGCATTTTTTTCTGCAACCTCTTCGACCAAAGAGGTGGTAAAGCATTTTTCAAAGCATTTTTTTCTGCAACCTCTTCGGCCAAAGAGGTGGTAAAAAAAATGCTTTGAAAAGCCTCTGATGATCCCAGCTGGGTTGCCTGATCGTCAGAGGCTTTTCAAAGCATTTTTTCTGCAACCTCTTCAGTAAAAAAAAAAAAATGCTTTGAAAAGCCTCTGACGATCCCAGCTGAATTGCCTGATCCTCAGAGAGGCTTTTCAAAGCATTTTTTCTGCAATCTCTTCGGCCGAAGAGGTGGTTAAAAAAAATGCTTTGAAAAGCCTCTGACGATCCAGCTGTGTTGCCTGATCGGCAGAGGCTTTTCAAAGCATTTTTTTGCAACCTCTTCAGCTGAAAAGGTTGTAGAAAAAATGCTTTGAAAAGTTTTTTTTTAAAAAAGTTGGCCACGCCCACCCAGTCACATTTTCCCCGCTCTACCAAGCCACGCCCACAGAACCGGTAGTAACAAATTTTGCATTTCACCCCTGAAACCAAGCCTCAATGCTTCAAGTATGAAGTAAGGATAAGATATCTGGACCTGATATTGCAGAGTTACATTGCTATTTGTGGGTAAACTCCTCAAAGAATTTTAATTTAGCAACCAACATAATCTGCTTTACAGCCATCCCACAAGGACTAGAAATTGAATCCCTCAATCTGGAAACAACGGCAATCTGGATGAAAGATTTGTCCCTGGAGTAGAGGTCAGATGAGCAATTAGATGGCTGATAAGGCCACCAACTTTTAATACATAAGCAGTTAGTCACATCCTGCTAATCTCTGATCTTTACCAAGATTCTGGTCAGGAAATAAAGGGCAGAAACATAGGTCCAGTCCAACAAAAAGAAAATGTAAGTAAGAAACTAAGAATCTATCCTATCATTCTGCAAAAAGATAATACATTGTTTCTTTTTCCATGATGCAAACAAATTGTCCCTGGGTTAACCTTAATAGAATTTGGTGAGGGTGCAGTTTATATTAGTGAGCAGTCATTCTGGTATAGCTGAATTGATCAATGAGAATTTGTCACTTCTAGGCATATGGATTGCCAGGATAAAGATGGAGTGATAAAAAGACCAATGCAAATCTATATTTAGGGTGAAAAGGGGAACAGACTTTGTGTCATTCTTTTTGTTAATGTACCAAACTCTCATTAAATAGCCTCGTCTTCCAAAAGCCGACATATTCAAATTTCTTGATGTGTATTGTTACACTACCAGTTTGGATCAAGCACATTGGATGTAGAGAGAGAGAGATGTGAACTCTCTAGCTGGATATAGATGTATCAGTTGTAAGAAAGGCACACCTCCAGTGAGATAAGACTGAAACATCTCCATGGGAAGTTTAGTTTGGCACAGAGGAACTAAGAAGAGGACCTGCCCTGAGAGAGTAGAAGTGATTAATGGGTATGAAGGGCAATTGCCAATTATGTCCTGTGCGAGCTGCACTGGCTCCCGGTGGTCTTCCGGGTGCGCTTCAAGGTTTTTGGTTACCACCTTTAGCCATGGCGCTCCATGGTTTAGGACCTGGTTATTTACGGGACCGCCTACTACCACCAATAGCCTCCCACTGGCCAGTACGCTCTCATAGAGAGGGGCTCCTCCGGGTGCCGTCGGCCAAACAATGTTGACTGGCGGCCCCCAGGGGGAGAGCCTTCTCTGTGGGGGCACCTACTATCTGGAATGAGTTCCCCCCAAGATATGGAGGATCCCGGATCTGCGCACTTTCCGCCACGCTCTTAAGATCTTTTTATTCCACCAGGCGGGCCTGGCCTAATCTTTTCCCTCTTTTTAATTATGCAAATTTTAATTGGTTTTAAATGATCGGGTGTTTTAATTTGTCTGGGCCAAATTGTTTAATTCGATTTTACTTTGTTTTTAAATTTTGTATCTATGTATTTTTACTGTTTGGCTGTTCACTGCCCTGAGTCCTTCGGGAGTAGGGCGGTATACAAATCAAATAAATAAAAAAAAATTTAAAAAAAATGTCCAAGGTGGACAAAGTAAATGCTGAAGTTAAAATCTTAGAAGAATAAAATGGGATTTGATTCCTGTTAGGCAGATTTTATGTTCAAGCAGCTGAAGTGTACAATGTTATGGCAATAGTAGGAAAATGTTCTTCTGGTGGTATATTTTGCTACCCTTATAAACTGTGTAATTTGTGATGGAAGAAAAGGGAAAAATGCTCATGTTTGATCCACAGCCTACAACACTGCAAGCATACAAAGGCTTGGGCTTGTGATGAGACACTTCAATTTAGGAAGATCATAAATCCTGGGCTATGGAGAAGACAAGTAGTAAAAGATGAAATTGGTAAATGGATTCATCGACCACAAAACAAAAGAACAGTATAATATATTGTATAGATGTGAACATGCCAATTCCAGAGACAGGAATCACATTCCTTTGTGGCTGAAGTATTGAAAGGAACAATGATCTGCCGTAGAAGAATGGCCAGTGAATAAGACACCGTTTCAGTGGTAGGTTCCTCCCGGTTCAGCCCAGTCGGTAGCGGTGACAATATGACATCACCGAACTGGTTCTCTTTGTTCGGGAGCTGCCTGCCTCCGCATTATTACCTTTTATTTGGCCCCGCCCCCAATCTATTCACTGCCTCCTGAGTCCCAGCTGATCAGCTAGAAGGAAAAAAACTGTTTAAACTCTTGCTGCGGGACTTCAAAGGGCTGCCCTACAGCTGATCAGTGTTAAAAGGCAGTGTGGTGGTAGACCAGTGCACTCCAAAAACAAATAGGTAGACCGGAATGCTCCAAAAACAAATGGGTAGACCGGTACAGGTCTGCAAGCAGTTAAAAGCCTGGTAGACCAGTACCTCTGCTAAATCCTAAAGAATTGTCACATGACCATCAAAACACCCCACAAAATAAGCCACGTTCACAGAACTGGTAGTAAAAAAATTTTAGAACCCAGCCCTGCACCGTTCAGACAATGAGTGAGAACTCAATGATTCTGATATGGTTAAAGAACAGGATCTCACTTGATTCTTGAAACGGATAAAAGGACAGCTTGGACAAATAGATCTCACAGGACATCTGTCTAAAACCTTTCCTTCCAATATTAAAATCTGTACCTGAAGAACAACCAGTGAGGATTGGATGGAACAAATTTCTAAGTTTATTAATAGTGGGACTAGATGTGGTGGAATTGTAGGAGACTGTTGTGAAGAAGAACTCAAGGCTTCTACAGCCAGAACTGACAAGGCAATTGTACTTTTTCCAACTTGGTTGGCTCTGAGCAAGGCATGGCAGGCTCCTTGGAAAGCTTTGAATCCTTAGTAGATGATTTTCTTCAAGCTGATAATGGTGTAATACAGACCTGAAAATGAATGAGCTGCCAGTTACTTTTTGGGAATAGTAGAAAACCTGAAGGAAAAGCAGGGAGTTATAATAATTCAGTCTGTCACACTTAAAGCTTGCTCTAAAGAGTACAGCTTGAAAAGAAGAAGAGTGATTGTGATGAATCTGTTTAGGAAATACCTGGAAAAACAAACTCTATTGCCTAACCTTAACCAAAGCAATAAAGATGCTTATCTGACCTCTTTGTAATACAGGCACCTGCAATGAAAAGGCAGGATGCCCATGAAGAGGTTTTTTTAAAAAAAACTATGTTTAAGATTCATAAATATAAGAAAAAAATGAAAGAAACTAAAAATATGTTCGAGATGGCATCAACCATGTGGGTTGTGGGCTTTTGCAGAGCCTGTTTAGAGCCTTCTAAGTGTACAGAATCATTTGGTTGGAAATCATATCTGTGACTGGAATAGCTCTATAAGATTCTAAATAGGGTCTATACAGGATTATATTTCAGATGTAGGTATCACCAAAAAATGCAGGTATTATGTTGAAAAATCTGTGTTCATTATTTAGAAGAAAATCCTGGATTTTCATTATTTTATGATTGAATAATACAAAAATCAAGTTTCAAGGACAATAGATTTTTCCAATTTAAATCTGAAGGGAGAAATGTATTTCTCCACATTTCTACTTGCTTACCACGTATGATTTTTATGACATAGAAATCCCTGATGTCACAGCAGCCTCACAGTGAGTGGATTTTAGTTCCAAAGCCCTGCCAATTCTCAAAGATATATTCAACAAAAGGGGGGACGGTGTAAACAAGCTTGACAGGCAGTTTGTTTATATCCACCTCTAATTTTAAAGAATAGTAGGGATTTTAAAAAAAACTGAAACAAAGATGACAGACTCATATATTACTTTTTCCTTATTTCATTAGGCCTGAGAAAACATTCTTACTTTAGTTTTTGTGATTGCCCTGGCTTAATTTAGAATTGAAACAGCAATGACTTGGAAATACTTGTAGCCTTCACTTCCAGCGTCCCCAGCTCACAGCTCACACTACTGAAATTCAGCAGCAAAATGGCCAAACTGAATTCAAATATATCTAATTACAGGAATGATAATAATTTGTCTCCAACAGGTCTCCCATTCTCATTTACAAAAACATTGATCATGTTTCCCTTAGACATTCTCCTACAACTATCCAGAAAATTGGGAGGATGAGTTGGGGCCTCAAGCCCTCAAAAATTTCCCACCCCTGCATTAAACCACACATCTTATCTTTAGAGACACTAAGCATGCAGTATGTTTTGTTCAAATTAGGTATATGTGCATTCATCAAACCTCATAAAGCTTGACAGGTCTTGGCTCTGACTGAAATTCAGAACTGAATGTATATGTAATTCATTCTTCATCCCACAAAGCATGAGAATCAGTTCCAGTTTTCCCCTATACTCCCTGCCAATAAAGGGAAAATCAAGGAGTATTAGGAGGAAAACAGACTTGAATCATAAAAAATTCTGAATGCTAAAAACCCAGTAGAGAATTGTTAACTTTCATAATCTATGCTCAACTGGAATTACAGATCCAAGAACAAAATCACGAATAAGGCATGTGTAATGCAGTTGTACATCTAGATCACACAGCCGTACTAAATAAAATATATTTTTTTACAATTGACTGAAGATACTGTCTTTCATTTAAGGATTTCAAATGTAACATTGTGTAAAAATAGCTTCCCAGAGCTCTGATGATTGATCTGAATATAGTTCGATCTTTAGGGCTTCAATTTAAATGCCAAAGGTCGCAAACACATTAAAGCAAATATTGAGCTTTAATGCTGACAGATGTGCTATTCTTAAAAAAACAAAAGCACACAGCAAGTTGGAATGAATAGAATGTTTCGGCACAGTCTTCAATCACAAAACAAAATATTTTCTTCACTAGAATATGCGGCAAGATCACTAGAACTAATTAGCTACATCTACAGGATAAAAAAAAAAAACTTAAGAGGTTATTTTAATCAAGAGTATTTAGTGAATGTTTGACCTTCAAAAAAAGCATCCAAATATAGACAATACATGTTCCAATATGATTGTTGTGAGTTCTACCAAGAAAATCAAACACGTAATTACTTTTAAAGGGAAAAAAAAAATCCTTTACCATTTTGAAAACATTGGATAAAACTCTGCTGACAAGATCAATTTAGACTCCAAACTTCTCTTATCCTTGAGAGACAGTATATCTTGCTGACGTCAATAGAGGCCCTGCACACGTAGGGAGGTTGGCATATCAAAGACAAGATCTGCCATGCAGATCCAAGTAGGGAATTTGCTCTAGGAATTGACAAGCCTCTGGAAGGTTAGATGAATTAGCCATCTCTGAATCCCTGAAGAAAAAACAATGTGCAAACATGAGGATAGACTCCTCTCCATCTCTACGTTGTGTCTTACCATTGTAATACTGCACTTATTCTAGTCTGCTTAGTCAGACAAACCACAAGTTTTTAAACATATGATGTCTTTGCTAATGTACCTGATAAACCATGGCACTGATGGTTGATCATCAGAATAATGTTACTGAGACTACACTATCTGGTTTATCCATGGCTGGAGACAGAACAGAAGTGGGTTTTTCTCCTGACAGAACCAAAGGTAGTATGATAAATATTGTTACTAATGAAGTATATATTTATTTATTTTGATCTACTGTCAAAAGTGAAGCTTTTACTTACAATCTGAAGAGCTCTGTCATGCTGAATTCTATCTCACTTGGAAGACTTGGGAAAATTATTTCCAAACAGAGAAGTCAACAGATGGTCTTTTCCATAATATTAGAGATGTTCATGGCTACATTCACCATTATATAGTTCACAGTTTATAATTTGGAATGGGTTAATAAACTGTGTTCAGACAAGTCATAATATAAAAATTGAACATTTGAATATGACAAATGGACATTGTGGGCTATTTTTTCCTTTAAAAATGGGAAATGGCCAATGCTGGCTTTTTAAGAAGATATACTGCACTGTGAAATCTATCCATGAGATTCATATTAAACACACTTCAAAAATGCCCCACTATAATAGATCTCATAACACTATTAGAATTGGTAAACAACTTGCCTTAATTAAGGAGGGGAGAACTTACATTTTTTCAGATAATATCAGTTAAGACTCCTTCCTTGTCTGACTGGAATCCAATTTTATATCATATCAAATAATTCACAAAATATTTTGGGTTTAGAGTCTAGTAATAACTATGTATTACTAAAAAAAAACAAAATGGCTTTTTTCCATAGTGTTGAAATGTTCCTTATTGTTGCTAGTTAGAATTATAAGAAAGAAACAAGAGGTATTACTCACATGTAAAGAAATATTCAAACAACCATTAATTGACAAGAGTCAAGCCATATCATTGTAATCCACATTCAGAAACTCTCACGGCAAACCAAAAGAACTTTGACTGTTTATTAGCTGGTAAGGTTTTTACTGTTCTGCTCTGAAGCCACAGAGGAAAATAAAAAAATGAAAATTGTGCATATTAGTGAAAGAGAAACATTGGAACAGGGATGTTCAACCTTGGCAGCTTTAAGACCTGTGGGCTGATGATTTCTGGGAGTTGAAGTCTGCAAGTCTTAAAGTTGCCAAGGTTGAACACCCCCCTGTATTAGAAGTAAAATAAAATATATAAAGAATAAACAAAGGGAATAATGTATTGTTTTTGTAATTGTGTGCAATTACATCTGAGCTAGGTGAGTTAAGAAAATGTATTACAAAGAGAGCTGCCCAAACTTCCCTCAAGGCTCTTGTTTAAGTCTGTGGTTTTTGTCAATGACGGGGCCTTTTATTTGGTTGAGTTGCCCTTGAAATGCTCCTGAAGCCAGCTGAGTGTACAGCCAGTTAAAGGAATGAACCACTAATCCTCACCAACCAGAAATTCCTCCAGAACCCACAGGGATTAACAGTGATAACATCTCTTGCCATGTATTAAACACTGAAACAAATAAACATAGACAGTTACCATATTTAAACAGATGCAAGGACAGATGCAATCTGCTGGAATAGCATTATGAGCACACAAATACATACATGCACACATATATACACAAAGCTGACATAAAAAAAAGTTCGCATTTCACTGGACAGCATTCAAAGTGTGATATATCAGGAATGGAATTAGGCATCAAATTTTACAGTCTTTCCAAGTCACCATTGCTAGGCTGATTTTGCATAGTTCCAGTGAATCCTTTCTGCCTTTATTTTCTACAAAACTTGTAGAAAGCAGAGGCTTCTCAGATGGGCTATAACCAGAGTGCTTTGCATATAGAAGTATATCAGGAGTAAGGGTAAGAATAACATCCTACCTGTTAATGAATACTTTAACTTTAACCGTAATAACAAAAGGGCTATCAATAGATTTAAACTCAATGTAATTCACTCTAATCTTGATTGTAGGAAATCTGCAATGACTTCTGCAATAGAGTAGTAAATGTCTGGAACACTGTACCTGATCCTGTTATTAGTCTCTCTAATCCCCATACCTTTTACCTTAAACTGTCTACCGTGGACCTTTCATATTTCTTAAGAGATCCGTAAAGGGGCGTGCATAAGTGCACCAGCGTCCCTGTCCTACTGTTCCCATTTATGTGTACTCATTTTATGTGTTTATGGCTATGTTTTGTTTATTTATATCCTTTTATTTGTGTCAAATTTTTTTCATGTGTCCATGTCTATATCTATACTCTTACTTGTTTCCTTAGACTTGTTGACAAATAATAAATAAATAAATAAATATGGTCCAGCTGCCATTACTGAACATTTTATCAGGAAATCCTGCTTCTAAATCTGCCATGGGTAAGTACACAGCAAAACGTCCTAACCTGTAATATCATATGGAATTGAAACAGAAGAGGGTTTCTCATAGCAGGCTCACTTCACACATCATGCTAAATTATTTAAATATATACATATTATTTAATATATTTAAGTAATTATAATTATAAATTTATAATCCCAAATTGCTTACAATCAACAATGAAATAAATAAGAGACTTTGAAAGGTGGAGAAATTTAAAGTAATCTTGGCTAGAATAAATTGCAGCCATCAATTTAATGGACTTCCTACCAAAAATAAACTATCCCAAATTGTGCCAATCAGAATTTCAGAGAGAAATTTATAAGAATGGCAACAACCTGTCAATAAATTTCTGTGGGGTAGAAAAAGATCAATAGGCAAAACAAAAATTTCTACACAATTTCAAAAAACTATATCATAAAGCAAGCTCCTTGGTATGGATAACAGATAAAATCCCCAAATTGTAAAATAGGAAGCTTGGAAGGATTTATAGATATTTATGGTAATGGGAACACAAAAGATACAAATGTAAAAGGACACAACCATAGATAAAATTTGATAAAAGAATGCAATTCCCCAAAGGGAATAATAAGTCCAACAATCTCACCTTTAGCTTTCCCCACAAATTCTTTTTATGTTGGAGGCAATTACAGCAGGAAAATGTAATTATATATGCAGATATGGTTCATTCAGACTCCAAAACATATTAAAGATACAACAAGAACTACTCAGTGAAGGCTGAAATATAACTTGGAGTACATACAAACTGCTGGAAGGATAAATTTGTATCTCAAGAAGAAAAGTAGGGATATTTTAAAAAAGACAGAATTTGAAATGCTCGAACAAAATCAACAATACCTATTAGGGCATATAATTTTGTACTTATACATGATACTGAGACAGAAGAAAGAGAAAACTGTATGACAACATTGATACAATCTGTAAAGGAACTCTTATAACAATGGAAAGAATTATGGACTAAAAATTTACAATGTATACCACATTATAATTTAAAAGAAAATTGGTACAAAATGTTCTATAAGTGGCATACAATTCTATCAATGATATCTAAGACATATAATACAGAAATAAATGCTGAAAATTTCATAAAACATAAGGAACATTTAATCACATGTAAAAAAAAACACACCCAAAGTTTGTAAAGATAAATATAGTACAAAAAAAGGGATTTAAATCTGAAATAAAACCACAACTTTTCTTATGGGATATAACCTCAGAAAAACTCAACAAGAAATATACCGTAATAATAATTTAATGAGATACATGCTTACAGCAGCAAGAATAATTTTTTCTCAATACTGGAAGAATGATACAGTTTTGACAATATCTGATTGACTTAAAATAGGTTAAACTTGAAGAATACGCAGCAATGAAAAACAGTACATGTACACAAAAGAAGTCTAACAAAATTTAAACAATAATTCTTATACACACAATATATCACACAACATGGCAAATAAAATCACTTGCAGCATGGCTTCTAAGGGGCCTTAAATGTTTACAATATGGCAGTTTTTTCTTCTAATATTATGTCTGAAAACTTTGTCTTAATTATATCTGAAAAATGAAATTTATGCTTGTGATATTGTAAATTGTAATTAATATAGGATGTGTCTTTCCTTTTTTTCTCTATAACTGATTTCCAAATTATCTACACAATAGACTATTCATAGCTTTAATTAATACTATATAGATATAATTGTATTGCAACAATATAATGCATCCAAATTAGAATGATGTAACATAAAAAGAAAAAAGAATGCAAAATGAAAATAGTATAATAAACAGATTAAAATAATTGTTAATTTCAATTTTAAAAAGAGAGGGAATTAAAAATAAAAAAAATCTTTGAACAATTCAAAACAGCATTTCCACAAGAAAAGTCTGAGAGAAGACAGGTGCCTTTAAAGATGTAATTATAATCACCTCATGAATTTCAGGAAAGAGTGCAATGCACCATTGAGAAATTCTACGACAAGCCAAAAAAATGTACAATGTGGTTCTTGGTCCAGGGACAAGATTCTTTCCCAGTACTGACCCAGCCATTAACAAGAAAGGTAATACTGTACACTGGGAAGTCCAGTTTAAGCCATGTATTTCCAAAGGAAACCTTGTATTTAGTTCAACAGCTAATTATCCCTTGGTGTTGATGCTTCAGCAATAGTATTACATGAGCACTGCCAGGTGCACCATTCTGCACCCGCTTTGGCCTCCAGACTAAATGCAAGGGCAGCTCCATAACATAAAAGCATTATAGCAATCAAAATGTGAGGTACCATGAAATTAGCATGTTGTGCGCCTGTGGTTTGTAAATGAAAGTTATCACAATGTGAGAAAGCCATCCATAATGTGGTGTAACTGAAACATTGTTTAATCAATAAAAGTATTACAGTTCAATGGGGGGTTGTTTCCATAAGTGCATTTGTTCAATTATTCTTCTGCAAGTTTATGTTTGCATAGAGTTTTAAACAAGTGAACAAAAATAACACATCCAATCTGCAATTAGACAGTAGCATACACATTTGAGCATATTCTTTCATACCATTGTTGATGAAAATTTTTATAATCACCTACTGTCAGGTTAGCATATACAGGTAGTCCTTAACTTATAACCACAATTGAACCCAAAATTTCTTTTGCTAAGTGAGATAGTTGTTAAGTGAGTTTTGCACCATATTACGACTTTTGATGCCACAGTTGTTAAGTGAAGCACTGCAGTTGTTAAGTTAGTCACATGTTAAATGAATCTGGCTTTCTCATTGACTTTGCTTGTAGAAGGTCACAAAAGGTGATCACATGACCCAGGAATACTGCAACTGCTATATATATGAGTCAGTTGCCAAGCGTCTGAATTTTAATCATGTGATCATGGGGATACTGCAACAATCATAAGTATGAAAAAATGGCCATAAGTCACTTTTTTCAGTGCCATTGTAACTTCGAATGGTCATTAAATGAGCTATTGTATGTCAAGGACTATCCGTAATGTTGTGCTGTCATAATGAATCTGTGTATTGCTTTATATTGCACGTCTGATAATTCCTTGCTGGTTGTACCTGATGAGAGTTGAAATCCATATGCTCAGAAAGGCACCTGGCTGTCTAGTCCTTGCTTAGAAGTTGGACTAGGAGCAGAGAGTCAAGTTCAAATTTCACTCAGGCATAAAAGTTTACCACATGAAGTTCTACCAGTTACAGCTACATCACAGAATTGTTCTGAGGGCACAAAAGAGGAAAAAAATAGAACCTTGTAAATCACAATAAGGTCCTTGGAGGAAAAATGGCATATCATCAGCATCAACCAATATCATCATCAAAATCCCATTTCTGTTTGCTTTTACATCTTCCTTTATAGATCAAAACAGATGTTTTGCTACAAGATTTTTGTTTGGCAGCTTCTCATTCCTCAAAACCACAAGAATTTTGGCCATGATACTTTAAAGTGTTATGAGTGAGCTCCCTTCCTCACTCAACCCTATAAAAGAATAACAGAATAACAGAGTTGGAAGGGACCTTGGAGATCTTCTAGTCCAACCCCCTGCCTAGGCACTACACCACTTCAAACAAATGGTTATCCAATATCTTCTTAAAAAATTCCAGTGTTGGAGCATTCACAACTTTTGGAGGCAAGTTGTTACACTGATTAATTGTTCTAACTGTCAGGAATTTTCTCCTTAGTTCTAAGTTGCTTTTCTCCTTGATTAGTTTTCACCGATTGCTTCTTGTCCTGCCCTCAGGTGCTTTGGAGAATAGCTTGACTCCCTCTTTTTTTGGCAACCCCTAAGATATTGGAACACTGCTATCATGTCACCTCTGGTCAGGGGTAGGTTCGTCTTACCTTTACTACTGGTTCGCAACGGGATTGCGTGCGTGCACTTTGCTCACGTGCGCTACCCCACCGGGGCAGTGGGCGGGGTCTCCCACTGGTTTTACTATCAGTTCTTGCGAACTGGTCCGAACCAGGGGCAACCCACTACTGCCCCTGGTCCTTCTTTTTATTAAACTAGACATACCCAGTTCCTGAAACCATTCTTCATATGTTTTAGCTTCTAGTCCCCTAATCTGGCTCTTCCCAACACCATATTAGTAAATTCTCACTGAGAGCTTTCACTGTGCTCATTATGAAAGCAGAAATTCTGGCTATGAAAAAGTCACTGTTTTGTTTTGTAGACAGGGAGAGAAAAGTCTTCGGATGTCTAAAATCCATTAAGTGTAGCCACAATGTCCAGTGTTATTAGAAACCTTTCTCAAAATGGAACAACAATGAAGTTTTCTTTAACAGTGACACTGGTTTGTTTTAGGCATGTAAGATTAAGCTTTATTACTCTCTTATACTAAACCTTACATTTATTGTTGCAATAAATCAGAAAACTTATCTGACCTTTGTTAAGACCACACTTATCTATTTAGACAAAGAATATTTATACTGATGAAAGGGAGAATCAGCCATACCAGTGAAACAAAATCCATTCCTAATGTGAAAGAATTCTGGCAGGACTGGAAGAGTGTCAGAGGAAAAAAATCTGATGGGGGAAGGGGGGATATGGGGAGCTGGAGTTAGAGGATAAACAAACGAGAAGGATGAAGCTCTGTTTTCACAGAAAATAGGAAGCTGCCTAATTTGGATCAGAATAATTAGAACTGCAGAAAAAATAATTGCTACCAACCTGCCTTCCATTGAGGATCTGTATACTGCACAAGTCAAAAAGAGGGCTGTGAAAATATTTACAGACCCCTCACATCCTGAACATAAATTGTTTCAACTTCTACCCTCAAAACGACACTATAGGGCATTGCACACCAGAACAACTAGACATAAGGACAGTTTTTCCCCCCATGCCATCACTCTACTAAACAACTAATTCTCACAACACTGTCAAACTATTTCATAAGGCTGTATTACTATTCTTCTTCTCATCTTTCCTATTACCTATCTCCTTTTTTACTTATGACTATAACTTTGTTGCTTGTATCTTTACGACTTATATTGTTTATTTAGTTTCCTAATATGATTTATGTTGATTGCTTATTTAGTATCCTATGACTACCCTGTTTTCCCCAAAATAAGACATCCCGATAATAAGCCCAATTGGGCTTTTGAGCACATGGCAATAAGGCCAAGCACTTATTTCAGAGTTCATAAAAATATAAGATAGGATCTTATTTTCGGGGAAACACAGTATCATTAAGATAATCTTATGATTTATGATTAATGTATTTCTATGATGACTATGATCATGATTTATCATTTATAGCTTTTGCACACTGAGAACTTATGCACCGAAGATAAATTCCTTGTGTGTCCAATCAATGAACACTGAACAAAGAATTCTGTTCTATTCTATATATTTTTCCTATTCCTATTCCTGGTAGAGGTCCTCTAACACAGCATCCCCCAAACTTTTGGGTACCAGGACTAGTGGTGAAATGTAAAATTTGTTACTACCGGTTTGTGGGTGTGGCTTGGTGGTGGTGGGGTAATGTGACTGGGTGGGCGTGGCCAACTTTTTTTTTTTTACTTTTAAAAGCATTTTTTCTACAACCTCTTCGGCTGAAGATGTTGCAGAAAAAAATGCTTTTAAAAGCCTCTGATGGTCAGGCAACTCAGCTGGATCATTAGAAGCTTTTAAAAACATTTTGTTCTCTACAATCTCCTCGGCCGAAGAGGTTGTAGAAAAAATGCTTTTAAAAGTAAAAAAAAACAGCTTCTGATGATCGCGCGGCTCAGCTGGGCATGGGAGGGGGGCAGGGATTTTTGCTACCGGTTCTCCGAACCACCCGCCACCATCACTACCAGATCAGGTGATCCGGTCCAAACCAGGAGCATTTCACCCCTGCCAGGGACTGATTCTGTGGAGAAAGGGTTTTTTTGTTGACTGGAGGGGGCGTGGTTTTGTGTGCTGCCTGCATCCCGTGGAAGGGGCTTTGCTTGTTTGTGGGGTCCAGTTGCTGGCATGTTGCAGACCGGTGCTGATTCACAGACCGGGGTTGGGGACCCCTGCTCTAAGACTTCAGATAAAGGGAGCCCTTCTCCCCTAAAAGTAGAGTAATTTTCCTGTGTGCAACCAGTCAGTTTTGCAACGAAAAGCTATAAAATTCATTTATAACCCTCCAGAGATTTGGATCTAATTTCAAAATCTATTCTTAAATTGGAGTCAATCCCAGCTTGAAACAAACCCTCACAACATCCTATGACAAATGCTAGTAGCTGATTGTATATATATGACTTAATTATTTGAATATTATATTATTCTAATATAGAATAATATTCTTATATTATTCTGACCATGAAACATGAGGGTTTATTTCTTATTCCTATGAGTTACTGTACACCTTGTCCATCAGCACTGCTGCGTAAGCACTATGATTTTGTTTTTAGCCCAGACATATAATTACTGTCCACATTTTATTCCCTTCTAAAAAATGTTAAGTCATATTCATAACTTTCAATTCAATACAACCTGGAGTGGCAAAGATTTGTTTACTCCAACTTCTTCATCAGGTATATGAGGCACTGATCTACTCATGTATTTTTGCAGGCACCGGTCTACTCATTTGTTTTCTTTTAACATTGATCAGCTGTAGGGCGGCCCTTTGAAGCCCCACAGTTTAAACAGTTTTTTTCCCTCTAGCCATCAGCTGGGACTCAGGAGGCAGTAATAGATTGGGGGTGGGACCAAATAAAAGGTAAGAATAACGCAGGGGGTGGGGGGCTGGGGGGCTGGGGGGGGCAGAACCGGTTCGGTGACGTCATTTTGTCACTGCTACCAGCTCGGCGGAACCGGGTGGAACCAGGAGGAACCCACCACTGCATCCCAGACTTAATAACTATTGATAAGAAAGGCAAAAAGGTCTGGGGATAGTGGACCTGGCAGTACCTGGAGACAGCAGGATAGAAGAGAAAGAATTGGAGAAGATAACAAAATACAAAGACCTGTAAATAGAAACAGAATAACTATGACATAAGATAGCAAAGATAGTAATAGTGTTCTTGGGTGAAATCCCTAAATAACTGGAATACCACTTGAACACCATCAGCATTGACAAAATCACCAATGGTCAATTGCAAAAGGCAGCTTTACGTGGAACAGCTTACATCCTGTGACTATATCTTTTAACATCATAAAACATCACATCTGTCTATCCCAGGTCCTTTGGAAAGATTCCATAGATATAAAAGTGCCAAATCCAATCTGAACATCTGGCTGACTGTGCAAGGAACCATAATAATAAAAATTGATATGAAGAAACACAAAATGTGGCTATATTTTTCTAAAATGTGTAATGCTAATTATATGCAGAGCAGAAGAATATGTTGATTTATTTGATTGATATCATGTCTTCCTCCTCAGAGTGCACTCAGAGCAGAAAGCATACCACAAGGCATAGGACTGAAAACTTAATGTGATACTTAACATTCAGCATACAGGTAATCCTCGAGTTATGAATGTAATGGAGCCTGCCAATTACATTCATAACCTGAGGATTCATAAGAGTGAATTGTGTAACTTGACCACGACCACTCCCTTATTTCGCTCACACATTCGCTAATTGAATGTGCAGGTTGTTAAGTGCACATGAGGTATCTCAGGGTGGGGAAGATAATGGGGGTCTAGCAATGGAACAGGACACCTGTTTCAGACCACACAGGGCCTCCCCTGACTCACTGAGACACCTCATGCTCCCTGGGTTCCCCACAATTTCTCCTCCCCCCACATCCTGCCGTGTGTCTCTTCTCCAGCCTTTCTCCCATGGTTTCTTTGCCTGCTTGTAATCTCAGCATAAAAAGTGTTTGGAAGCCCCAAGACTTTTGGGCAGTGAAGTCGCGTTGCTTCAACCTCCCATCGACTTGCAAGTGCTCTTCACACTGAGACTGGAACGGCAAAAAAGTGTTTGAAAGCCAACGAGACTTTGGGGCAGTGAAATCACGTTGCTTCAAGCTTCCCATCGGCTTGCAAGTGCTCTTCGCTCCAATATTGGAATGGTACAAAATGGTGCAAGCCGATGGGAGGCTTCAAGCAATGCAATTTCGCTGCCCCAAAGTCTTGTCGGTTTGCAAGCGCTCTTCGGCCAGATCTACAGGCCTTGGTTCACAGAGAACAGAGGCCTAAAGTACTATAATGCTAGATCATGCAAGATCAGTATTGCGCTATTTTGCTACTCTCGCGTGATCTTGCACTACTTTAGCCCTCTGTTTTCTGCAAATGCACCAAAGCAGGCAAAGGAACCAACAGCTCACTAGATTGTCACAAGGTAAGTGAGTCTCCACAGGCCCAATGGGTGTGGATACCCGGTGGGGTATGGTGGGGGGAGGAATAGGCAGGGTGAATGTTGCAGTGCCTCTGCCATCGTTCATAAGTATGAACGATGGCTATGGTGCTACACCATTTGTAATTTCGGGACTAGGTCATAAGTATTTGGGGGAAGCTATGTAACTTCAAACAGTCGCTAAGTGAACTGTCGTAACTGGGGGATTACCTGTTTCTTCTTTAAAGAAACTCAGGCAGTATATATTATGTTGTGGGCTATGGTAAGCAAGAACAGACAGCATAGATACAACAGCATTTATTGACTCAACTGGAACTGAGTAACAACAGGCAGTTTCCTGTAATTTATACTCTGGGCCCACAGGGCATCAACCAATCATAATACTCTAAAAAGCTCTCCCAAATATGAATGTTCTAAGTTTCCCTCCAAAACAGTTGAAGTTAACAGTTAGGGTCATCTAAAGGTTAGTTTCACTTTAGCAGGGCTTAACTCAACTATATGTATTCAATACAGTAACAGTACACGCTATATAACAGTATATGAATAATTTATTGCAACAAGACAATTTTATAAATTAGACTAAAACAGACATAAATATTTTCTGAAGTTAATCTGGACTCAAGTAATGGTTTGAGATTCATATAAAGGTTACAATAAGGCAACTTATTCTTTCTTAAGCTTTTAGAATAGAGTCCCAGATTCGGCCTTGTGAAATGTTGGCAGGAATTAAGCTAGAGATGGCTGTTAAGGATACTGAGCTTGCCTATGACAAGAAAGAGGAAGAGAACAAAAGGTGAGGAAGGCTGGTTTTGTAAATAGCTGCTAGAACAAAAGTGTGGAGGAAAACAAGCTGTAGCTTATTGTGAAAAGAGGAACAGATTGTATTTTTTTTCTCCCAGGTTGTGGGTGAGGCCAGTACATCTGCAGCTGTCTGCCATCATTCTGCAAGCTCTGTTTCTAAATTCTTCTGCATGCTAGCTAGAAAGGATATACCATTTTTCCCAAAAAAATAAGCCCGTCCTAGATAATAAGCCTTCTCCCAAAAATAAACCCTCCCCTGAAAATAAGCCCTCCCTGAAAATAAGCTCTGCCCGAAAATATTTAAGCACATGTGCAGCCGGTCCATGCCATTTCCTCTGGTTAGGGTTAGGAAGATAGAGCTGGAAATCAGGTAAGACAGCAAGAGGAGCCCCGTCTTGCTCCATGTGTCCCAAAATAATAAGACCTCCTAAAAAATAAGGCCAAGCGCTTATTTCGGGGTTCAAAAAATATAAGGCAGGTCTTATTGTTGGGGAAACACTGTAGAAACCACATTTCAACCTTTCTGTTCACCAGGGGAACGTTAAGAGTAAGGAGGGCAAGGCTGGCATTCATAAAGAAATGGAGGAACTGCCAATGCACCTCCTACTATGATGATGTAAGTTCTTTGTAAGGCATCATACGGGAGTAAATTTACCTTGCTACATTATTCTCTGAAGGGCTCATCACTAGTTAAGAGTAGCCTCACCTGGCTCGCTCAGGAATTCTGGGAATTGAAGTCCATAAGTCATAAAGGGGCCATAGTTCCCCACCCCCGCTCTATTGTGACCTTCTTAATATCATGAAACATAGAAGCTATAGCAAATCATCGGGAAATTACATCTATCATTATACTCCACAAAGATACTTGATACTTCATCTCACATACCATCAGAATCTGCAGTTTGTGGATGGAAGAAGTCTTCTATTAATGTTTTCTGGGAACGATTCCATTATAAGAAATATCCATGGTTTGTTATAAATATTGTAAATATTGTGATAGCAGCAAGAAAACTACTACTGTTGTTAGAACAAATTTATAAACATATCAAACTAGGATAAGTGGGAATTGAGCTAGTAATGGGCTATCTATAAGGCTCCATATGTATACACTCCACGCATAGAAGATAATACATCTGCTGTTGGCAAAACATCCATTGCCTAGTTTTAAGGCATTTAGTAAATCATGTCCCTGAGTCACCTAAACTAAGAAAAAAGATGGGACTTTTGACTTCATTCATATAATGAAAATCAGGAAGCTGAAACAAATCAGGTTCACTGCTCTCCAGACTGACCACTATATCAGATTTGACATCAGGAAAGAGGGGAGTATTTGGTGAAAGTGGAATTTAAACTACCTTGGGTGATTTGCATATTTTCCGTTCCTATAAACACAAGCTTTCCACCATGCAAGTTGACTTGGGGGATAAAAAGAGATATATTAAGTCAAATAGCATTTTAGTTCATTCCCATTTCAATATACCTCTATCCCTAAAGAAAATACAATTTTTTCCCTTAAGCAATTTATTCTTAAAATGGAAAGACAGCCCCAGATTGGTAAAATATCCCACAAAAGAGGCAGAGATTATTTTATTTCCTGGACAAATATTCTTCCTGTCAGTGGGACTTTCTCACTTTCAGGCCATGTCCCTTCCAGATGAATGCACAATCCTATGACTATTTCCAAAGCACATATATTTAAGAGCTCGAAATGAATGACGTTCAGCTGAACCTATTAGGACAACATGGAATTCCAACAATATCAATGCCTAATGTTCTAAGATTAATTCCTGACTTTATGATTCTGAATGATACATGCAAGAAAAGTCTCGAATGCCTCTGGCTCAGCTAACGTGGTGTTCTATTTCTTCAGGCAATCCATAAAGGAAATTGAAAACAGGCTGCTTTATAAACATATAACAAATCAATGTATTTCAGCCCTACTTACCAGCCTTCAGGATGAATGCCAGGATTAATATGTGATTGTCTACATAAATCACCATATTCTAATGAAGCCAAAATTTAGTTCCATGTGCATGGACTCTTTTTTGTTCTTTTTTGAATTCCAAGTTAGAAGGAAAAAGTTGTGAAATACTTTTGAGATTAAGTAATTTGACTGAACATTCCTTTATATACTACTCAAGGAACTTGGCACAGGGAATATTTTTTTGATAGTTACTTCTTTTCAAACCCAAAAATCAAAGCAATAGTTGGAATGTATTTTTACTGAAGTCTACCACTTTCATTTTATCACAATACTGCTAGAGTGGAAGATAATTTTTGTTTTACTAGTTTTCTTTTTCCTTTGAATGCCAAAGGAATGATCAACTGTTTCCCCATATAAACATAAATCTAAAGTTTGTGTTCAGCTTAACTCTATCTTCCTGAATATGTTTACTAGAAGACGATCCAAATGGAGTTAGTGCAACTTGGTTCTAAATAAATACACGTTTGATGGAGCTGCAAATGTAAGAAACTAAAACATTAAAAAATGAGATATGACCATAAGTTGCAGAGCCTGGCAGTGGAATTGAATTTTGAAGTAGGACAAGAACATTATGAACTGGTCAGTTTATTTAGTGGTGTTATTCATCTGGCACAAAATTAAAGGTGAAATGAGGATTTCAGTAAAACCAGTCATACAGTTGTAGAAGGCAGACAGTGAAATAATTCCTAGCTCTTCAGAAAACAATATTATAAAAAACAAATATTACAATTAAAAAAAGCTCTTACATTCCAAAACATCTAAAACCAACATTAATATGCACATTATGATATTCAGAAATGTTTGACTATATCAATTGCTGTATTTCATTACATAATTGCACAGAACACTTTCATTACAGATTATTATATATAAAGCACAAAACATCACAGCCTTATACAAAAGGAAAATGTTAACTTGAATGGTACATCCCCAGAAAGTATTAATTATAACTGTGGGATATGGGATGAAGGTGTGGTTACCCATCCAGCCCACAAATACTAGAGTTTAATTGGAAAATTTGGGAGGCAGTTTGTGTACCCAGAATTAAACAAACCCCAAAGTAGAAGAGTAAAATTATAGACAGGATTCTTAGTAATGGTAACAAATTATTTTTGTTTTATATATCCCAGCATATCCACTCTAAAAAAATACTCCATATATTCATTTGCCTTCTTCAGCAAATACAGATAGTCCTTGACTTACAACAACAATCATTTTTCAGACTTACGATTTGCAACATCCCCATGGTCATTGATCAAAATTCAGGTGCTTGGCTACTGACTCATATTTATGACGGTTGCAATGTCGCAAGGTCATGTGATCACTTTTGTGACCTTCTGACAAGCGAAGTCAATGGGAAGCCTGATTCACTTCCTAGCAGAATTGCAGTGCTTCACTTAACTGTGGCAAGGTCTGAAATGCGCAAAAGTCACTTAACAATTGTCTCACTTAGCAACAGAAATTTTGGGCTCAATTATGGTCATAAGTCAAGGACTAGCTGTATTTATTTCTCAGGGTGTATCTTCCTGCCAGAACAACATAAACACTAAAAATTCCACCAAACGGAAATCTCACTCAGGCCAAGTGGGAAGAAATCGCTTTTATAACAGTTTCAATTTACAGCTTTTTGTTATTCATAGAACTGGGATCCTTAAATGAAAAATAAAATTTAAAGATGTGTTGGCTTACAATTAAATTGATCCAAAGTTATTTTAAGTTATTAGCAGCAATGCAAATGCTGGGTTATACTTTGCCCTTTTGCTTTATTGTATTCATTCTTTTATCCCTACCTCCAATTCTGATTTCTTTTCTCCCAAAATAATAATAGGATAAATTTTATTAAGCAGGACCTGCCTGACATCATTATTATCCTTTAAAAGTCAAGGGTAAATGCCAGAAAATTCTTCTTATATAGCTTTTCTATTTCACACAAAATAAGCAATAAAAAAACATTTAGCTACATCCAAATGCAACTGCAGAAAAGGTAAAATGAATTAACTTTGGCTATTATATGGTTTTTCACCATTTTACTCCTGATAATTCCACATACACACTTACGATGATTTAAGATTCACTGGATGTTACTTATTTCTTTCACATCCAAGGCTGTGTTTTCACACATTTGATTCACAAGTTGCTGTTTTTAAAACAACTGCTGCAGCAACCCCTCGATGCTCATTTTGCTTTGACTGATTTGTCACTCTGTGATTTTGGCAGAAGCCTCTTGCACAGATAAATGAAATGCTAATGGTCAGGCTTTACCAGCTCTTCTCAAAGTGTTGTAGACAACCCTTTTTACTTTGGCCACAAAACAGACGTAATGTCACTTAAGAACGGCCTCCAGATTCCCAATATATACCAAAAGTGTTTACTAGGTCAGCAAATGGGACAAAGATTCTATCAATACATCCACAGATACGCACCACATGCCAGGCTTATACGTATTGCGACATACATAGTGGAGGAAGAGAAGCAATCAGAACAGCCGCAATTTTACAAATTGTTCATCTCAAGAAGAAACTGAAAAATACACAATATATACACCATACAGTACATCTCATTGCTTTTGTTTTTACTCCCTTGTAAGCCCCAATATCTAGATTCAGAATTTTTTAAACAAAGATATTTTGTTTTTGTCTCAAAAGGTGTTTTTTTCCAAAAAACAACTGGGATGTCTTTTTCTCCGCTGAGGAAGATGTTTTGCTTCTCATCCAAGAAGCTTCATCAGTTCTGGCAGGATGGTAGGGGCAATGGAAGGATTAGTTTTGACAAGATGGGGGAGGGGGCATATTTCTTTGCTGTAATCTAGCCTTAAGTACTCTCCCTGAGACCTCTTGATGCCATTTGAGGTTTACCTGTGCTCTCCGGGTCACCTGTATCAGAGTGCAAATGGGAGTGGATTCTTCTTGGAACTGCCAAAAGGATTGCGTTGTAGACAGGAGATAGGTGATGTCTTAACTACTTCCTCAGGGGAAAAAATCAGACCAGTTGCCTTTTGAAAAATCACTTTTGAGACAACTATGACCTGAATGACTGAGAATCTACACAGGCATCTTTTGGTTTTGGTTTTTAAATTGCCACGCTATATAGAATGATTCAAGAAACTTCCATGAGCTAAAACAGAGAATAGCACTGTACCCCACTCAGATGAAATGCGCTTTCCATTGCTTACACAAAAATGGTGATGGTGAAACCAGGCAATAGGAAGATAAAGTTTAATATAAATTTTTTCTTAGGCCTGTGCCAGTCAACAAACAAGGAACAAGTGTTAAATGTAAAGAAAGGCAGTAAGGATGCTGCTTGGAGATGTCTTGCAAGGTGAAATGGCAGAAACTAGGAATGTTTAGTCCTAAGAGAGAAGGCTGGTTGGTGGTACAATAAGTGCTTTCAAACATCTGATAGTAATGTTACACAGAAGAATAGCAAGCCTTGCTCAACAGTGCAAGGCACAGAATAATGGATATCAATTCTCAAAAAACAACTTCCCATTGAATATTGGTAAATGCTATCAAGTCGGAATTGCCATTCAGCTGTAGAATCAACAGTCAAGAAAAGAGGTGAGATCCGTTTTGCTTGAATGTGTTAAGATACTGGTCCTCAACCTATGGATCCCTGATGGGGCCTGATGTTGTCACAGGTCCGTAAAGGGGGATCACAGATGCTTGAAGAAATGTTATGATTTAAATCTTAAGTTAACTCTTGGGGCCATGAAACAAACAAAATGTTAAAAAGTTACCATATTTATGTAGTCACTTACTGAGCACATATAAATCATATTAAAGTAAGCAAAGTATCTTTACGATCCCCAAGGCATGTCACAATTTTTGAGCACCCCTAATTTTTGGAAATTGAAAGTTGAAAAATTTGACACGCCCTAGAACTGACCATGTACTTCGTGGTCACAAAAGTTAAAAGGGGGGGGGTTTCCATGGTGAAGAAAAGGTTGACCACCACTGTGTTAAAATATTCTGGAATCCTAGATACAGCAGAAGAATTAATTCCCCAATTAAAAGATGCAGGTTACATC
The DNA here is from genome assembly GCA_022577455.1 of Arizona elegans. Lineage (NCBI taxonomy): Eukaryota > Metazoa > Chordata > Lepidosauria > Squamata > Colubridae > Arizona > Arizona elegans. The sequence continues at coordinate 60,003,230 of JAKOOJ010000005.1, read as the reverse complement.
TTTAGCACACCATGGAATTTGCTCTCTTTGCGTTGTTTGGAATCCATATTCCACCTTGATGTGGTAATTTTTGCTTATAGTTTGGAGGCAACATTTAGGCTCAAAGCAACTCTTGGCTTTGACTGATGGGCCAAGAGATAGCAGGGCCAGCATCAATGAAGAGGTAGTGTCTATTTTTAAAAAAGCACAACCATCTGAATAATATTAACATAAATTAAGTAACTCCCTTTTTACAACCTTGTAATCTCTTAATTCAGGTTAGATTTGAGGCAACTGGAAGCAACATACTTAAATCATATAACATTATATTAAATTAGAAACATGGGATGTAAAATGCTTTATAAAATAAGTACAATTCTGTGGCACTTTTGGAAGGATTTTGGCAGCCACATCCATGATTTCTGGCAGTCTTACATAGTGGACTTCTTTTCTATACCAAGTGTAGAAAGAAAGTAGCATCTATAGATTCAACAGCTGCAATATAGCTTGAAACCACACGTTTTTCGTTCATTCTGGACACAGTAGAGTTTTTGCCCAGAGAATAAAAGCAGGAAGTAAGCAAGGAAGCTGATGGGAATTTCTAAAAGAAGAATCAAATAGGGAACTGGAAGTGCCATATTATATTAATTGTTCCTATGTTTAAACCTCAAACCTTCAGATAAGGAGTAAGATTCTGCAAGGAAATCACCCCTCACAACAATACCATCATTTTTAATATTAATTTTGCATCTAACATATGGCATTAAAAACAGACTGAATCTGGGGCATAATTTTCTTCTTCCTCCTTGAAAATAATCCTTCTATGAAATACATTTTCCAGAGAGTTTGAAATTAGAGACAGGATTTTTGATGAGCGTAGGCGACACATAACAGAAACTCTGATAATACAATGAAGAGATGTTTTTATCCTCCACAACACTGCATAGCACTTAGTAAAGCCACAATGAAGAAAATTAATGTATATTAGTGTGGTGAAGAGTACGATTAGTGATGTAATACATTTACACAGACAGTTTGCCATCTCTGGCTCACATCACATTTCTAAGCAAGTTGCAACTGCCATAGGTTTGGGAGCATATTTTGATCCTAAAATGGTCTTATGCTCTCCACCTTTTAAAAATGCTTTAGAAGGTTGACTGGGTAGTGATATTTTAGACGGAAATGCTACTGACCCCACCAAAATAGTCTGTTTTTTTTCATCACAGCTTTGGCATTGGGAAGTAGGTTTACCTGGACCTGCCTATAATTTCTGTGAATTGATTGAAGAATCTCAATGAACCCCTATTGCTCAATCTCTTACTGGCAAGAGGCTTGGGGGCAGCTCACATGAGCCCCTTGGTAATTAGGGAGGCAGGTTAGAATTAGAATCGTTTGCTAATTAATTCTTGTCATACTTTGTCCTTTTTTTTTCTATCTTCAAAATGATATGATCCTGTTTTCATATATGCAACAGATTGGACTCATTGTTTGGATTCTGTATGAATCAAGGTGGTTCAATCCCAACAACAACACTTTAATCTATAGACCAAAACATCAGCTTATGCTTTCAGTGCTACAACTGCACTTACTACAAGGATAATCTGTGACTGCTCTTCTGCACTTCCATGCTGGCCACTTGCAGCACAGCCTGCTCCTCCTGAAGTAGCAATAGCAATAGCACTTAGATTTATATACTGCGTCACAATGCTTTACCGCCCTTTCTAAGCAGTTTACAGAGTCAGCATATTGCCCCTAACAATCTGGGTTCTCATTTTACCAACCTCAAAAGGATGGAAGGCTGAGTCAACCTTGATCCTGGTGAGATTTGAAGTGCCAAATTGCAGTCAGCCAGCAGTCAGCAGAAGTCGTCTGCACCACCATGGCTCAGTTTAGTGTGAGTAAGGTGGCCTCTTTCAGCCATGCCAGTTAGTCTAGGCAGCCACATCACTACCACAGTATGCACCTCATTAATAATCTGTGTTAGTAATCACACATTTTCTAATAAGTGGTCTCAGTTCCCAGAATTGACAGTAATGACCCTGCTGGTTGAGGAATTTCTGAAGCTGAAGTTCACATAACTGGAGAATGTTCATATTGCGGATGACTAGCTGAATAATCAGAACAAACAAGCAAGTCAAAGATGGTTGGGAAGAACAGCTGGCAATCACACCTTCTGCTTATTGATGTTTGTGGATAATGGAAAACAATAGGATTAACTGTGCTGGTGACATTTTGCCCTTCAAAATCCGAGATGTCAACTTCAATCAACAGTACCCAATATGTTCAATGGCAATATATTATGTGACTTGTAGTTTAATAATCAAGACAGCATTATTCTGTCAAATTTGGTATGTTCCCAGTACTAATTCAAACTTCTTCTCCCTCTTCCTCTTCCCCCCCCCCCCCAAGTTATACTGGAAATATGGGAGAACAACTATTTAGTCTGTGTGATGCTTCAAATGAGGAGGCAGTAAAAAGAGTAAACCTGGCTTGAGGAAGTCCAGGTTGGGGGTAATTTCTTCTCTTAGACTTTTGTTTTTGATTAAAAAAAAGTAGGTAGATATAGGTAATTAGTAGGTAGATATATTTCCTATGGTGCTTCTTACAGTTCATATCTGCTCCTCTTACACAGAGAAGACCTTGCATTCTGGAATAATCAAGGCTGGCTGGTGAGACCCATTAGTTCCTCAGTGAACATGTCCCATAGCTTGGGACATGATTGTGTGGTGTTTTTCTGAAAGGTCTTTGGTTCTTCATGAGTCACGTTCTATCAATTTAGGTGCACCTTAGTGAAAATCTAATCTGTTCCAGATGAAAATCAGGAGCCTGGATAGCTCAACAGACAGAGCACTGTAATTTAACACCAGCTGTCTGCAATTAAAGTAAGATTGAATCTCGCCAGGCTTAAGGTTGACTCAACTTTCCATCCTTTCTAAGGTAGGTAAATGGAGGACCCAGTTTGTGGGGGCAATAAGCTGACTTTGTATAAATATACAAAAGTATGAAGGCTATTGCTTAACGCACTGTAAGCCACCCTGAGTTTCCGGAGAAGGGCGGCATATAAATTAAATTTTTTAAAAAATGCTCTTAACAAAAACAACAATATTTTTTTAAAAAAGATTCTAATTTCTGTTTGGATAACAAATCTATATTCTATTTTATTAGGAGATTGCCCTGGACATGGTATTTGGGAAAATTATAACTCCAACTGAAGTATGGAAGCCTCCTGTGAATCTTGGTCTCCAGAGTAATTAGCAATGAATCCTGAAGTCATACTTGTTTACTAACTAGTTACAATGTTTGAGATAGGGGTACTTAGGGAAGGTTGTATATATTTGTGTGTGTATATGTATGTAAATGGTGATCAAGTGAAGGTCTTTGGCAAGATCTGTGAATTGCTATATGCAATTCAGAGGTGTTAGCTGTTCATTTAGTTGCTAAATTCATTTGTAGAATCTCTCGAAGTGGATCACTGTAGTCACCATTATGCGACCTTGTATAATGTCTGAAAGGTACCAAATGAGCTTCTAGTCCATAGGTGACATTATCTTAAAAGAAATCAACTTCAGCCATGGGTGAAGAGTCACAATGTAGTTATTGCCCAACTCCTTGGAAAGAAGCTCCTAATCTTGTCTTCTGGAGTTCCACAATCTGTCTTGCAGCCATAAGAACTGTGGCATGAGATAGAGGCTTCCTGCAATGGCACAAGGCACTTATTCCCTTCCTTGAAACTTATGAATTCTCCTAGCATTCCTAGGGCCACCCACTTCAAATAAGGGTCTCAATACGTTGCTCAAATACCCTATGTAACCAAATGGAAGCTGCACATTCCTAACAGGAGTAACTTATTATCTGAAGACTTAAATTTAATATTTCCATGGGATTTCTATAGAGCCTAGACACAAAAGGATTCTGAAAGATATTGCTGCCACCTAATTCATCCTATAAATGTATCCATAATTTACATTAGGTTACATCTGCTTATCTTTGCAGGTTTCATGAGACTTATTGGTTTTGCTTGCTACCTGCCTTGATATTTCCTTTGAGCATATGTGATGTTTTATGGATTAAAAACCTTCCTTGTACTAAGCTACGTCAATAGTCAGACAATGACATTTATTTCTGAAGTCTTATTCACCTTCCCCCAATATAGTGGTCAAAGTGGTAGCAGTGATAAAATAGCTAACAGTAACACAGTCGTTCTCAACCTTTTCTTCACCACGGACTCCTTTTAAATATCTTTTGTGGCCACAGAACATAGCTACGGACCCCCAAGGCTTAACTCAAGATTTAAATTGTGGACCCTGGGGTCCGCGGAACACAGGTTGAGAAGAACTGAGGTAAAATGTTTAAAGCATAATCACTGAAATATTGACACTGCTTCTACTGTGCTCTTGCCATTATACCACATTGTGCCAAGCTGTATCCTGAAACCATATCTCATAAACAAAGATGCATGAAATGGTAATAAAAAGACATTTATACATGTCCAAAGGCATTCTGTTTCCAGGACAGACTTTTAGGCCTCAAAGTACCTTGGATCCAATTTAACTATGTTTGGGCACCACCAAAGGAAAGTAGCCAAGTAGAAGAACAGGTTGCATTTTAAGCAAACTATTTAAGACATTCTGTTGAAGTAAAGATCTACAGTTGGTGTTGGGATTTTAGTTAAATAGAGCTGAAATGATCTGCCAAGTCTGTCACTTTACTGCACAATGACGTGGGTTTTCAGAAATTTTTGAACTGGAAAATTCTCCAGAGAAAAATTCTTATGCAAGAGAAAAAAAAAAAACTACATAGACTAATTACGCAGCATAATTTTTAATTTACATTAGAACATTTTCCAATGCAAATCACCCTGTACAAGTTAGCCTTAGAGGAATGGTCAGTAACCTAAAGTAAAAACACTTTCCAAAAGTTCGTTTTGGAAATTTTCTACAGTACTATTACCAACTGTGTGAGGCTGGAACAGCATTATTATTGTTTGCTTTATTTGGGCTCTGATGAATTTTGGCCTATGAAATAGATTTTTTCAATATATCAGACAATGTCCAATACATTTGGATAGGAGGGAAAAAAGGCTACCCTCAGCGAATCTCCTATCTCAGACCTTAATTGTAATTTCTTTTTGGTGAAAGTCATGATGAACAGACTTTTTCCAGCAAGGACACCTTCTCCATAATACTTCCTCCAAAGCCTTCAGGGTTAGAAATAGAAGACTTTTCCGCCAAGCCAACATTCAAAGTACATCAGATAGGAGAAATCTTGAAGGCTCCACGGATTTGCCCTCTTCACGAAATGAGACATAACACTGGCAAGGCATATTTTCTTGTTAAGAGACTGGCATTGCCTATATCCTTCAGAACACCAACTGTAAAATATGCCTCTTTGTTGTTTTCTTTAATTTACTGCATTTTTCAGACTATAAGATGGTCTGAAGTATAAGACGCACCTAGCTTTTGGGGAGGAAAACAAGGGGAAAAAAATCTGCTTCACATTTACCTCCTCACAGCAAACAGCAAATAGCCTGGTTAGCTTCAGCACAGACTGATTTAGCACAAGCTGCTGACTGGCGACTGGACTCCCGGAATACTTCCTATCAGCTGTTCCAGCTGATTGCCACCGCCCATCACTGCCATCGCCACCTATCACTGCTACCGCCTATTGCCACCTCAACACGTCCCATTTCCGGCCTCCACATGACTCCTTTCTGGCCTCTGTGTGCCCTGTTTTTGGGCTCTGCATGTCTCATTTTTGGCCCGTTCCAGGTGGCGGGGCTTATCAGCCACCGCCTATCCCCACTTCCTGGAATGGACAAAAAATACCTGTGAATTATATAATAAGCAGGTTTCAAACAAACAAAAGGTGAGGTGAGATTAGCTTCAGTGATCACAGGATACAGTATTGTACCTTTGGGGGTGAGAAGCTTGGATTATAAATCATTGTTACATTCTGAGTTAATATTGTGTCAGTCTTACAAGCAGTAATTTCATATGGAAGATATATCAAGCTCTTGTAGACATCTCTTAAAACAGTTAATGCTACCTGGAGACTGAATTATGAGACTGATGAAGAACCAGAGCAAAAATATCCTGGCTATGGTTTTTGTTTTCAGAAACAAAGAGCCAGACAAAAAACGATCAAGAAATGTGTTGAGTTCATATATTAGTTATAATGGGGCTTGTTGCTACTGACTTTATGTGATGTGGGAATTCAGTCCTTCTAGTCTATAAACCATAATTTATGGATTAGAGTAATAATAATAATAATAATAATAATAATAATAATAATAATAATAATTTTATTTCTATACCGCCCTTCTCCCGAAGGACTCAGGGCGGTGTACAGCCAATTTAAAAACACAAGACACAACAATAATTAAAATTTTAAATAATTAAATAGATTTGGCCGATTTAAAACCCCAAAAATTTAAAATACCCCAATTTAAAATTATTAAGTTGATAGCCCGGCCTGGCGGAACAACAGGGTCTTCAATGCGCAACGAAACACCCGGAGGTCGGAGATCTTACGTATTTCCGGGGGCAGAGTGATGTGGAAACTCTATTATAACTTATTTAACAACCTTGCCTCAACAATTGTGGTTATAGCAATGTGTGATCCCAACTCCTTTCTTTCCAGCTGATTTTTTTCCCACAGTACACTTTGAAGAAAAGGCAACCCCTGGAGCTCAGAAATAGAATTTTTAATTCAAAAAGTTGCCAACCTCCAAGTCAGTCAATCAGAACAGACCTGGAAGGGACCTTGGAGGTCTTCCAGTCCAACTCCCTGCGATTTCAAACAAGTGGTTGTCCAGTCTCTTCTTAAAAACCTCCAGTGATAAAGCACCCACAACTTCTGAAGGCAAGCTGTTCCACTGGTTCATTGTCCCCACTGTTAAGAAGTTTCTCCTTAATTCCAGGTTGCTTATTTTCTTGATTAGTTCCTATCCCTTGTTTCTTGTATTGCCTTTTGGTGCTTTGGAAAATAAGTTGACCCCCTCTTCTTTGTGGCAGCCCCTCAAATACTGGAACACTGCTACATGTCACCCCTAGTCCTTTTTTTCTCAAGACTAGCCATACACAATTCCTGAACCGTTCTTCATATGTTTTCGTCTCCAGGCCCTTAATCGTTTTAGCTGCTCTTCTTTGTGCATTTTTCAAGCTCTCACTTTCCAAAATAAGTGAGATCATGTATCTTCTCCTTAATTTCCTTGAACTACAAAATCTTGCCGCTAAATTAAGAGGCGCAATTCCAAAAATACTGGCTTGGAAAATAGTATTTTTCATAATACTGTGAATACTATATACGGCAAATAGCAGGATTGGAGCTGCCAGAATTTTGCTACATACGTTAAATATAAATATCCTGAAACTGAAATTAAAGGATAGCTTTTTCTAAATGGTTTTAATCACCTCATCCCTATTCTATATTGCAAAAGTTTTCATTATTTATGCCATACAATACATACATACATACATACATACATACATACATACATACATACACACACACACACATACATGCAAAAATGATTCAGAAGCACAACATTGTGGGGGTGGGTGGGTGGGTGGGGAGGAATAATATTTTTACACAGCTGAAAATTCCTTCCAGAATGGATAAGCATTTTAAAAATTATTTCTCAGCTCCAAATCACAGGAAACAAAAACTTAAGTCTTGGGCTGAAGAAGGTAACACAAAAGGGAGTCAATCATGAATCCATCAGTTTCCATATATAGTGCAGTGTATCTGGACCAAAAATAAGGTCATCTATTTCTATATAATAGGATTAACCTTGCTATTAACATAGAGCACTTAGGGAGTCTGCCCAAATAGATGCTACACAGGACTGGAATTCAACACCGGTGACCTATAAAGACTACCATGTCTGGATTTGGTAGTCTCAAGACAACTCATATTTTATCACAGAATTATCTAACATAACCTTTTCCATCATTTAAAAAGGATGGTTTAGAGTGAGATTATGTCAGTAAACTGGCCCTTACAGAAATCCAAAATGAAGAAGCCCCCATTTTATATGCAGAAGCTCTTAAGTGTAACTGCTACCTAATGCACCACATACTATATATAAGGAGAAAATCATTTAAATGTTCTCAGAGAGCTCCTGCTAATCAGAGAGAAACATTTATATTGGGCTACTAGATAAATAGTCTGAGGCAGTTTCCAGTGTTCCCAGGCAGACTCTGGAAGGATGCCAGTTGCATAGCAAGAATCAACTGTCCTGTAAAGCCAGGACATGAGTACAAATTATTTGCCTTCTAAAAAAGAGGAAGCAGGCCAAAGGTTGCAAATCTGGTTTGACACCTGAATAACCCTTGCAGCAGGCAGTGGTGATGCCAGCTCTGAGTAATCACACTATGCTGCTTTTGATCAAAAAGCTGTAATGCTTTCCTTTACACTTCTGAAAAAGCTAGAGCAGTGAATCGTAGAGATATAGCCTCATAAGTCATGCATGCACAGGAAAAAAGATTCTTCCGTCTATTTTTTTAAAAAAAACTTCTAGAAATTCCATGAGACTTAAATATTTGTTGGTTTGAGCAGTTGTCATTTTGACCACATTCCTTAGATCACTCCGTAATGAAAAGAATGACTTTAATTAGTTCCAGTTGTTCACGCATCAGTAGACTTTTCCACATGGACAGAGGGTGTTTTGCAGCTGCAAAGCTCGTTGGCTAATTGCTCGTGTTCTGTTTGTGTGCAAAACAGATAAAACCAAATTTAGAAAGAGTTGCCAGCACATCAGATAAGAACAGACATATTTTCAATCAGTTGCTGCTGTTCCTGCTTAGCCTTTTTGGAATGAAGTAGTATAGCCACATAATTCATGGATTGTACAAGGGTTGCATGACAAGTAACGTCTCCTCCCCCATAATTTAGGTTACATAGGAATATTTTAATTAATGAAACACACACACACACACAAAGCTTCAAAATGAATTCTTTTGTTAACTGTATTTATTTTTTCACATAAACACCACCACTAGCTACACTTTTGTCAACAATGAACTAGCTTCTTCAAGCCATCACAAATTCAGTCCACGTTTTGTGTCTTCAACCAGGTCCAGCAGATGTTCATGAAGGTATTTCTCCAATTGTAGGAAAAGTTGGAACTCACATGGCACCGAAGACTGTATGCAGCTGAAATAAAATGGTTTGGTCTCACTTCGCAATTGTCTCGAGTGGCTCAGGAAGTACAAGGTCTCGTGTTGTCATGTTGCAACACACTCTCCTTCTTGTATTTCCAAATATTGTTTAATCAAAGTTTTTAATGATACAGTGTATTGCTTTGTGTCGATAGTGGTGCTAGCTTCAAGAAAATTTAAATGAATAACACCATTTGAATTTTTTAAAAAAAACCATAATTCCCGCTACAGGGAAACTGTGGGAAACCAAGCTATGGAACATCCTTTTTTTCCTTGCAGGTAAAGGTTTGTAATGATATTCCATGCACTGGTGCTTTGTTTCTGGATCAAAATGATGAACCTCTGTTTCATCAGCTGTCACAATGACAAGCTGCCACACAATGGTGGTGTGAAGAAATTACCTTTAATCTCATAGCAGGACAACAACTCCTGGCAATTTTCAATTCTTGAAGTTTTCATTCCTGCCATTGGCATGTGACAACTCCTTCTTGTAGAAAGCTTCCAAATCCAATATTGAAGAACATCATTAAAGTGACATGCATATTTTATTTATTCGTTTCCTACCTTTTAAATTTTATAAATAACTCAGGATGGTGAGCATACCTAATATTCCTTCCTCCTCCTATTTAACCCAAAAGAGCTGTGAGGTGAGTTGGGCTCAAAGAGACTGACTGGCAAAGCAAGGATTTTGCTGCAGGCATTAAATATAAATGAACTGGAACTGAAATTAAAGGATAGCATATTCTAAATGGTTCCAATCACCTAATCCTCATTCTATATTGCAAAACAATGGGTATTATAACAACTTAGAAGCACAACATTGGGGAAAATAGAATATTTCATACAGCTGAATTTTTTTTCCAGAATGGATAAGCATTTTAAAAAATTATTTCTCAGCTCCAAATGGTAGGAAACCAAATTTAGTGTTTGGCTGAAGGAGGTAATACAAAAGGCAGTCATGTAAATGTCTTGGATCCACCAGTTTCCATATATAGTGCAGTGTATATCTGGACCAAGAATAAGTTCATCTATTTCTATATAATATGATTCTTTATGTTAAAGACCAAACCTTGCTATTAACACAGAACACTCAGGAAGTCTTCCGAAATAGATGCTAGACAGAACTGGAATCAACACAGATGATCTATAAAAACTACCATGTCTGGATTTGGTAGTCTCAATGTTTTCATGGATTTTACTTGCTTTATAACCCCTTCAAGCCCAATAATGCTTATATCTCTACAGAGATATATGGTTGAAATGGAGTATTTGAAATTCTGCTTTCCTGTATAGGTCTGGCTTCTCTTTTAGCCATGCAAAGTCTTGCAGAACTACCATCCAATGAATACACAGCTTTGGAAGGCTGCAGCTCTTCTACTCAAAGCACACAATCTTGTAAAAAACATGCTATAAAGGCACTGACTTTAAAAAAGGATTGCAGAAAGTCTGCATCCTGCTGTGATGTAATATCTTGGCCAGGATGGAGTGCTGAAACCTTCCTCAGAAAACAGAAGCACTAGATCGCAAATATTGTTTTTCCCCCTAACTTAGAACCACAGGCAAAGAAAGTTGCAGATAAAGCCCAGGCAAGAACTAAATGTATTTCAATTCTATTTAATTATAATGAACCGTATTATGGTTATTCTTTCATCATGCATTCTATTATTTTCTCTTCAGATAAATCAAATATTTTGTTAGAAGTTCTTGTCTGGAAAGGTCAGGCATCCGTATCCATGGATTTTAGTGTTAAGTGGCCCTAGGGCTGCAAAGCTTGTGCCACATGATAAACATTATACACAACATTCCAATTCATTTTCACTTCTTATGGATAAGTATATAGGTAAAAACAGTTGAGATGCTCTGATGATTAAGTACAGCATATGCTTTCAGGACCTACAGTCTTCTTCTTCATATGATAGCAAAAGTCTTGTGAGCTTATCCTTCTGAAAACTATAGTCAAAGTACAAAGTTTTAAAAAATATTTTACTAGAAAAGTTTATCATAAACAAGCTTGCTGAGTCTGTGTCAAATCATCCATACTGTTATTTTATTTTTTATTCCTTAGGTTATTGACTCTACGTCAACATTTCCTTGGGATTTTAGATCCAATTATTAGAAAATTAGCAGCTGGATAGTTGCATAGACATGAATGCATTACATGCATTTCACCCCTTATATTACATCATGGATAGGATATTTTACATACTGTACAATCACTTGATACTTAAGCTAATAGAACTTAACATATGAACAGATATCAGCTTTTGGCAAATGAAGACAAATAAACTTGCCAGTTTAAGTACAAGAAGACTGATCTCATATCTTTCCCATTAGATGAAGTTTAAAACCATTCTACTAAAGCTGTATTCAGTTTCAGAAGCTGTAATGGAAACTGCTTTCAATTTCTTCAGTTATTGAGAGTAAACACAGCCAATAATGACTACTCACAGCTTACATTCCAGAAAACACTTGTAAAGTTTATTGTTAAACATAAAGACCAGGCTTACAAATTGCATCGGGTCATGTTTTATTTAATTATGGCTTGAGAAGAAAGCACAAGGACTAGAGATTAATATGCATCAAACCATAAACTCTGGCGGACAAATCACAATGGCTGAATTCAGAGGTCATGCTAAGCTAAAATTTACATTTTGGTTGAGCAAAGGAGTAGGCAACAGTTTCCAACCTGCAGACCATATTGTTGATTCTTGTTTCTTCCTGTTTCTGAGCCATAAGGGATGGGGCTGGTGGTATGTCACCGAAATAGACACAGTATGATCAAAACCTCTCAATTCTGTCCCATAATTTATCCAAAATAAGAACTCCCAAAAGCTGACCCTAATCTATTATGAGATGTCCTGGGATCTCCCACTGGCATGCAGATAGGTCTTCTGAAGTTCAAGGATTGCCAGCCCAACTTAAAACTGAGAATAGTTATAGAAGAATTTCCAAAATGAAGTTTGGGCAGTAGGACATTGCTCTTTCTTTACTGTAATTGTGTTTGAACAATATTTTATAAACTATGCATTTTCTGATAGATCAATAAAGATTAGCTATATAAAACATCCTGTTCACAATGGGATTAAGTTAAAAGGGTTTATTCATTTCAAATTTATGAACTATTTTCTCCAGTTATTTAGTTCTGTACTTAAACTATTCTACTCTGTATTAAGATACTGTATTTAAGCTGGAAGGCAGAAGCAAAAATGGAAAAGATGAATCTTTCCCTCTATTACATTAATCTTCTAATCTATTTCTCAGTAATAGTCTAAAAGCTGTGTGAGCACTACAACACTCATTTTTCAAACTCGATCGCCTCTAAACAAGCGGTTATCTTGAGTATCTACACAAGTGCATTTTAGAACATTGGGACTTCTAAAATCTTTTTTACATAACTTGGTTTATTCTTCTTAACACCTACAATTGAGCTTATATATGTGTGTGCAGTACATTATTTTATAGATATGTTGAGTGATTCCCCACTCCCCAGTTATGTGTTAGTTTTGAATCTTAGCGACCACAAAGGTATACATCTATGGAGATTCTCAGTCATCCAGGTATGGTTGAAATAAGCACCTTAAAGCACCTTTGGGACACACTGGTAGACTCTTTCCAGGATGATTTGGCCCATTACGTCCTTCAATAGTGCCCCAATCACTGCTGTAATCAAGTGGATCCACCTTGTCCCTAGTTGCCTTCTACCCTCTTTTTTTCCACCTTTTCCAGCATTATAGACTTTTCTTGACTGTGAGTTATTGATAAAATGTCTTTACAATAATTTGAGCCTGGTCACTTATTTCTCAAATGATAATTCTGAATTGATTTCTTCTATCAATTATTTTTTTCTTTGATATCCAAAATACCGAATATCTTTTCTTAAAGCTCATGTTCATAGAATTAGGCAATTCCTAATTGGATTGCAAAAACCAAGACAACCACTAGATGGGAGCAAAAAGTTAGGTTTTTCTGCATCTCTTTGATGATATTCAGTGGTGATCCAGATTTTTGCTGGCCAGGTATGATATGGCTACATAGCATTTCAGATTATATTTAGCTGCAAATGATGGAGCTTGTGATAAATGTATTTTGCTTTAAATTCTGATAGATGAGTCCAAGTTGCTGAAAAATAAGATGATTAAGACGGGAGGCAAACTTTGTTTTTATAGTAGTGTTCGTAATGCAGTTTGTAGTTAATGTGTGTTTGAAAAATTAGTTAGCTTACTCATGCATGTTTTTCAAAAGTTAACAATAGAAACATAGGCAAATTTGTCCACGTAATTGTTGATATTGCTATTATCTACACAGACCAGAAGTCAATCTCAAAAATGTCAGGCAAGAATATGTCACAGATGTCCTTGGAAGCATCACAAAGTGAATCTAGGACTTTCTACATTCTATTCTATTCTATTCTATTCTATTCTATTCTATTCTATTCTATTCTATTCTATTCTATTCTATGGCTTTCTACATGCAATGAATATGCGTGTGTGTGTGTGTGTGTGTGTGTGTGTATGTTTTTCTTCTAGCCAGGTTTTCCCTACGTAGCCAAGGTTTTTTTGTAGCTCCAGCTCAGTAGAATCACATCTACTCGGTTCTGGGCTTTTTTCCTTTCTGACACCTAGCAAGCTCTAACTGCTAGGTGAGAGACCTAAATAGATCCATTTCTAGCTCGTTAGTTGTCATCAGTTGGCCACACCCATGTCTTATGTATCCTCCCTGTAAAAGTACAGTATCAATTTTCTTACTTCTTCATAGGGTTTATGTGTGTTTTTCTTCTAGCCAGGTTTTCCCTACGTAGCCAAGGTTTTTTTGTAGCTCCAGCTCAGTAGAATCACATCTACTCGATTCTGGGCTTTTTTCCTTTCTGACACCTAGCAAGCTCTAACTGCTAGGTGGGAGACCTAAATAGATCCATTTCTAGCTCGTTAGCTGTCATCAGTAGACCACACCCATATCTTATGTATCCTCCCTGTAAAGGTACAGTATCAATTTTCTTACTTCTTCGTAGGGTTTAATATGTGTTTTTCTTCTAGCCAGGTGTGGCCTACTGATGACAGCTAACGAGCTAGAAATGGATCTATTTAGGTTTCCCACCTAGCAGTTAGAGCTTGCTAGGTGTCAGAAAGGAAAAAAGCCCAGAACCGAGTAGATGTGAGATTTTTATGCAGCCCTAGTTCAGTGAAATCACAATCCACTAGTTTCTAGGGTTTTTTTCTGGCAGTGAGCAAACACTCTGCTGCCCATTGGGAGACTAAGGAAAAAAGCCTAGAAACTAGTATACAAAAAGGAAAGAAAACAAATACTTTAGCTTTATAGGAAAGATACATGTGATGAGGGTGTGGCTAACTGATGAGGACTTATAAGTCCGAAATAGATCTATCTTAGTCTCCTTACTCTCCCAATGGGCAGCAGAGTGTTTGCTGGCTGTCAGAAAAAAAGCCAAGAAACTAGTGGATTGTGATTTCACTGAACTAGGGCTGCATAAAAATCTTGGTTTACATAGGAAGAACCTGGCTAAAGAGAAATACATACATACATACATACATACATACATACATACAACACACTATTATATCTGTTTTGACGTCTAATGTACCAACTAAATAATGGCTGAAATATATATCTAAATTGGTGTAGCAGGGAAAGAAACAAGTTAAATATTTTATAAGGTCTAAAAGAAACAGGACAATTGAGTTTACTTGACTTGAAATGATACTTTGCAGCTTGTTGGTTAGTTTGGATGGAAGAATAGATACTGGTGAGAAATAGAAAGCTTTTGAAGTTAGAAGGACTTGACTTAAGGGTGACATGGATATTTATGTTAACTAGGGTTAATGTAACTTTAAAAATAATTTTGTTAATAATAGCATTTAGCATTTGGACTTATATATCACTTCACAGGGCTTTGCAACTCTCTTTAAGTGGTTTACAGAGTCACCTTATTGCCTCTAACATTCTGGGTCCTCATTTTACCGACCTGGGAAGGATGGAAGTCAAACTTGAGCCTGGTGAGATTCGAACTGCTAAACTGCTGGCAATCAGCAGTCAGCAGAATTAGCATGCAATACTGAATTCTAATCACTGTACCACCATGGCTCTTGAGTTAGAGTCCATATGCACAATATGGAATAGATATAAATCTAGGTTGTGCCCAAAAATACCTTTGTGGTTCTCAGCACAAGAAGTATTTTAAAGAAGAGAAATGATAAATAAAAATAAACGATTAACTAATTCTGATATACCAGAATATTGCCAAAAGAATGTAAAATAAAATCAAGAGAAGAGTTGGCAGAAGAAGGATACACATGTCAATGGTTTTCTTATGTACCGTTATTAGAAAAGTATGAAGTAGGTAAAATAATTTTTGATATTGAATTATATAAGGTTGAATTTGAAACATAATTGTGTACAGATGATGAATGTGTTGACAAAATGTATCATTTTTTATTGAAATTGAAGAACATTGGAATTGAAACAGAAGAACAAGTATTTGTTTCTTAGAATATACAAATGGAATAGTGGGAAAATACGTGGTTGAAAGAACTGAAATATACATTGCTATATTTTTTAAAGATAATTTTTATAAAATGATGTATTGCTGGTATATATCACTGAAAAATTGTGTAGAATATATAAGGCAGAAATTTATGCTAGAAATGTAATCAACAAGAGTTTTATCATGCTGGATAGAGACACAAAACAGGTAAAGTATAGATGATTTTAAAGACTGATCAATAAACAGTTGGAATAAAATCACGGAACTTTTTATATATGATAACTGCAGTAGGATTATTATATGCACAAAGGTGGAAAGATTCAATTTTAGACACAATATAGGAATGGATTATAAAGATAGCCAAACTGACAGCTTTGTTAAAGAAAATATATTGCTTAAGCTTAAAACTGAGTGTAAACCTTATTGGTTTTTTACATAAAACAGGAAAAAAATGAAAGTATGATATATGGTTCTGATGATTAAAAGAAATAATTATATAAAAATGTAAGTAATGTTATAACCATAGAGCAAAAGGTTAATTTACATTTGTACTTATAACTGTTGTAAAAGAAAATTGGAAATAACCTATTTAGATTTTCTTTCTTTTTTCTGCATTTTTGGCTTCGTCTTTTTCTTTTTTCATTCTTTTTTTTGTTCCCTTCTCTTTATGTCAGTTCTTGTTACAGTAATTTTAATTTCTGTCTTACTTCTTTATACTATGTGTGTATGTATACACATATTTACATACATATACATACATACATACAAAAAATATACACATACATATGTTATTGTTATAGTTTCCGTCCTATATATACTGTGTAAATAATTATGAAATAATTATTACTTTCAAATTATAACTAAAATTCAACAAACTATAGTACGATTAAAACAGCTGAAAACTGAAATGCTGTTCCTGTGTCCATAAAGATCTGCATAAGAATGCAGTCCATAATTACAGCACCATTCCATTAACTGATTTTTTAAAAGTGCTAACTAAAATGCACTCTCCAATATTTCCTTTCTGAACCTGGTGCTCTCCAAATACATTGTGACTGTCAACTGAGAGACATCTGGAGATCCACATGTTGTTTTATTATTTTATTATTAGATCCACTGGATTTTTTATTATATTTAGATACCATCATACTAAAAAAAATAAATTTCCAGTAGTTTATATCAAAAACATAAATTCTAAAAACAGAACCAAAGTACTAAACTACCATTGCGCAATAAGTGCTAGGGTGACTGATTTATTTCCTAAACACCCTTTGGAAATTTTGGACATTTTAGAAAATATCGAAGGAAGATCTACATTAAACAAGAAATTTAAAAACTTCACCAAACAGCTTTTGACATATGATCTAACATGATGGCAAACATATCTATCTATCTATCTATCTATCTATCTATCTATCTATAACCCTGAGTTTTGTATTGGTATGAAATTCATTGGGAAATCAGCTATAAACTGAAAGGCGCACCCTTTAAAAATAGAAATGTACTACAACCATTGAATCCAGTGTTCTTGTTACCTTTCAGATATGTTGAATTATAATCCACTAAAAATGTTCTAATCCCATAAAGACTAAGAGAGTCTCTGTCACTGAAGCTCATCTCAGATTGAAGTCCCAATTATCTTCATCTATTCCTCATGGAATGAAATGTTTATCAACCTATTTCCATCCTACATTACTATACATAGGGCTCTCGGAAGAACTACCAATAAAACCAAAACAATAAAATTAAATTAAATATGGTAAAAAAAATAATAGATGATTCAGATTAAAAAGACCAGGCGAGGAGCAGATTATGACTCCTTTCCTGAAGGTGGAAAAATGGCCGTTCAGTACATTCTAGACAGCTTGGCACAGAAACCCTATGAACATTTGTCATCAGTATAGTTTTGTATAAATGAAATAATAGAACAAGATAAAGTATACCCATACATCACTATATATATCAAGTTCTGTTCCACGCACTCATGGTAATCTTCCTTTGCAACGATTGCACTAATACTTATATCCATAAAAAGGTAATATCCTCAGAGCCCAGAAACCTTGTGTAAATAAAGTAATATAAAATAGAATCAAAGAAATATGTAATCTCTGAAGACGGTTTGAACAAGTCACGAGATAGTCAAAACCCATCATCAAGACAGGTAACAAGAGCCAATTCAGACATTGCTTTTTCACTACACAACCCTGGTAAGAAAAGCATGAAATGTACTCACATGACAGAACACATGAATAATGTTTCAAGCATAAGATTTGTCAAAACAGCATGTTTTAAGAAACCATAATATACTGGGTGAATCATTCTTGAAGTTCTATTATAACAGATAACCCAACAACCCACAGTTTGTAAGCTTCACTTCGCACATTGTCTAGCACAGGTTTTTCAAACTGCATTCTAGGGAATCCTAAGCGTATAGACTAAAGGAAGGAAGGAAGAAGGAAATCACTTGAATGCAGCCAATTTTCTACCATTAAAACACTATCTGACCTGGTGAGGCGGATCTGGATTTTTTTTTTTTAATAGCAGATTCTGCAATCTGAAAAAAATGAAAAATCCTGATCTAGAACTCAGCAAATGAAGAGTCTGTATGAGGATCACCCAGTTACTTAAAGCACCCTTACAAATTAAAGACATTCATTGTTTTTTTTACGTTCTTTATATGAATATAAAGAAGGCAATATTTATATCCTCAACCATCTAATAGTCATATATTTATTCCACACAGAAACACATCTTATATACCGGTAATAAGGTTTGGAAGTTTTTCTCAAGCCCTAAAATGCCTAATAATGTGCTGCCACAAGGTGGCTCCTCACAGATGTTCCGTGATCACTTTTCTCTCTTAGCATTCAGTCAGCAACTAGATTTCCTTCCTTGCTTAGAAATACTATGGTCTGATTAGGGGTCCACTAGGGCTGAGATTAGACTCATTTATTTTTAATTCTCAATTCAAGCATGTGGAAACATTGGACTGAAAGCTCAAATCAACATGTAAGGATGCACAGGAGATGAAGATCTTGTAGGAAACAGTTATCAGATTCTCATTTCAAGTAAAGCAAATTGTTCTCCTACCTTTCTCCCTTGGCATGTGATCTCACCTTTTTTTTAGACCCAATAATTAATTTCATAAGTATCTTCTGGGTTATTAGGTAATGACTGTGTTTACTGGTTGATCAATTACTTTTGATTATTAGATAGGGTCTCTAAGAGACACAGCCGCATAAACACCAGAAGCGATTTTCTCGAATGTATATAAGTTATATTAATTCTACTACTACTTCAGTAACTCTTAAAAGGCTCCCTGAGGCAGCCATCCATCCAATCTTTCCTATCCAATTTAGATCAGAATCTTCAACCAAACGACCATTAGCCTGTATTTTTAAACAGATAGGTGGTGTGTTGTTGTTGTTTTTAATTTAAAAAAACACTTGTTAAGGAAAGGTAAAGAGAGAGATGCTGACTTTAAGTACCCCACCCACCCTTTGATTAAAAGACATTGTGTGGATATGGCACAAGGGGAAAACAAATGCCTCAAAAGGACAGCTTTTCCTGGAGGCAGATGCAATTGCTCATCCCAGACCTCCCCCCATTTCCCAGATAAGAAACACTCCCTTAGCATTTGCTAAACCCAAGACATCCAAGCACAGCTACAAGAGATTATAGGAACCTGCGATGCCAGCTAGGAGATTGTTCTTTTTCATTCATCAAATGCAGTGAATGAAACCTCCCCCCCAAAGACTGCAAGCTGCGCGCTCAAGGAGCTAAGCTTTATCACCTTTCCGAAAAAGCCCATATTCTCTTCGGAGAGGTTCGGGAAGACCCAGGAAGGAAAGAAAGAAGGGAAATCCAAAAGGCATCCGGTCATCGAAGCAGAGAAACCCTCTTCCTCACCCGGGCGACCAAAGATTGTAAAACGGATTCAGGATCGCTCGTTAACACGGAGGAAGTTCGGAATGGCCGTAATTCTGCTAATCGCCCAGGGCTGACAAGCAAGATCGTGGCTCCCTCTCCCCCTCCCCCCCACGCTCCAAATATGCCCCATACATGTTCTATTTTGCAAATGCGCACACACAGCACCAAACTCCAGGATCTGATGCAAAAAAAAAAAAAAAACCCTACCACCAGATTTTCCCCATTCTTTAACCGGTGCTTTATCGTGCAGCTGCGGGGAGAAGGGGGGTTGGAAACGGTTAGGTTTTTCATGTGCAGTTTGCAAGGTCCAGCAATTGCCTCTAGCCCTCGCTACGTTTGAACCGCTCTCTCCCCTTTCTTCTCCGGCAGTTTCAGTGACGTGTTTAATGACATTGGTTTAAAATACGAGAAGCCCCCTCCGAGCTCCTGATAGCTCGTGGTCCCCCCCTCTTTTTTGGGGGGCATACACACACACACACACTCACACTCACACACACACCCCTCGTGCCATTGAGTCGATCCCGATCGAGCGCCCGAACTATTCGGACTGGCAGAACGTGCTTCCACCCGTGGAAAGCGAACCTTCGCCGCCGACCTTTCCAAACACCATAAATCGAAGGCGAAATCCCGCACGTTTGAGAGGCGAGAGTGAAAGAGATGGGAGAGTTGGGCTGGGGTGGCAATCTTTGAGAAAGGAACCGCTTCTCCCCCAAGCCGGCTTAAGCAGAACGCCTGGCTCTGCTTCCCGCAACCAAAGCCCGGGCTGGAAACATCGCGTTCACCCCCCAAAGCTCGGCTCCAGAACGAGGGGATCAACCGCACACGCTCAAAGCCCGGAGGATGCCGCCTTAGCTTCCCCCATCCCCTTCCCGCCCCCGCCGCTTGGCATCGCTTCGCACAGGTCGAAATGCGACAGGGCAAAGGGAGGGGTGGCAGGGGAGAGATGCTTGGCGCCGAGCGAGCTTTTACCTTCTCTGGCTTTGAGCAAAACCGTGTTGGCCACTATATTCTCCAGCTCCATTGACAAGCTCGGTCGGGACGCGCGGCAGCGGACGATGGGCAGCTTCCAGAGAGGCACTTGGCGCTTCGTCTTCACCGACTAGGGTAGCGCGGCACCAACCAACCCCCTGCCCTTAGGGCATTCTTGCGCTGCTTTCTCTGGCTTCCTCCGACGAGGTCCTGCCTTGAGAAAGAACCACCGCTTGCCCGCCTGCTTCCCTCCCTCCCTCTCCCTCCTCCAGCCCGAAACTCTTTTCTCTCCTTCGCTTCGTGGATCTCGTTTACTCCATTCTGGGCGCCTACATGTAAAAGCAAAAAAAAAAAAAAAGGAAAAGCCTCCCCTCTCACCGCCCCCCCTCCTCCTCTGTTGGGAAGGTTTCAGATGGGCGGGCTTCTCTCCCACCCTCCGCGGGGGTGTGGTACTACGAAGCGGGTTCCGCAGCATTGCGCAGGCGCTATGCTCAACAGCTGGCTCGTTCCTCTGAGCGTGTCGGGAGACGTAGTTTTTTTTTTTTTTTTTTTTTTTTTTGTAAAGGCTTGGGGGAAGGCGATGGGATTTACCGCCAGCATCCGTTCCTTGCATAGCACATGCAGGCGGTCCGGGGTGGTGGGGCGGGGTGGGGGGGTGACCACTCGGATGCCCGATCAGGTTTTTCAGATGCTTTCCTGGGGTAAGGATGATGGAGCAACTCCAGAGTATAAAGGGAAGCGGAAATAGTCTGTTTTTTTAAAAAAAAATATTTATAATTCTCACGGTTGAACGGAGGAAAGACCATCATGATTCATAATCCGTTCCAGGACTATCAATCTGCTGCTTTGGTTTAATGAAATAAGATGCTGGTGAAAATATTTTGACAGCTCCTCCAATGCTGTTATGTTTCTAATGTGCACAAGTTCCTGTTAAGTGAACAACGAAAATAAATTACATGGAAGCCAAATGAATTAGGCACAACGCCTGTGGATCATTTTAGCACCTTGAGCTCCACTATGGTTTTAGGAATAATAGGACTTGTTGATCTACAAGCTTAGACTATATGGCTTGCTTTAACCATGTTGACTGAACACTAATGAAGCCATTTTTTTTAATTGATTAAACTTATATTTTGCTGCATTCGGACAAAATTGGGTGCATAAAATATAAGAGGTTATGGTTTAAACAAATAATGGCATCAGAAAACCCCAATCAAAGCAACAAACAAGGAAAACAAGGTAGCATAATGCCCTCTGGAAAATTCCATTTTCAGTCATTGCCCTAAAGCCCACAGTCTGATTTCTATAAGACCATCCCAGAGCTACATTTTAGCCTAGCCTCTCTGGCTTCTGGAGAGATGGAGACAGTGGTGGTTTTCTACCAGTTTGCCCTGCTTCGGGCGAACCGGTAGCAGCGTCGGCGGGAGGCTC
Organism: Arizona elegans; assembly: GCA_022577455.1. NCBI lineage: Eukaryota > Metazoa > Chordata > Lepidosauria > Squamata > Colubridae > Arizona > Arizona elegans. Next base: position 59,981,264 of record JAKOOJ010000005.1, on the reverse strand, counting down.
CGCCCACCTACCTGGACGTCATCACAGACGCTCTGTGCATGTAGAGGTTTTGTGCATGTGCAGAAGCGCCGTAAATTATCATTGTTGATGATATCAAGTCACCGAGAGATCCAAAAGGATGAAGAGCAAAGCACAGCTCTGATCCAGGTCCCAAGCCAAGCCACCCAAGGGACTCACTAATGGTTCCATTGTCCCACATCTGGTCTGAACCCTGCCTGAAAAAGGCCCAGATAACCTTCTTCTGGAACACTGTGAAGTTTGTCTGCCATAATTGTCTTAACAACCTTCCCTAAAATGGTTGGAGGCCAAATGATAGTTATCCAAAACTCTTAGATCCTGTAATGGTCTCTTCAAAAATGAAGATCAGTGAGTGTAGGGTGACAAAATTGGCAGGGTGATAGGATGAGCAAATTGCAGGCAGCAAAGCTGCCAGTGCAGGGTGGCAAGACTAGAAGAAATAAGAGAGTGCAAGGAATCCAAAATAGAGATAGAGATGTGGGGAGATAGGTGGTTGTGGGGTAGTTAAAAGGAGACAGTCCTTTATCTTGCTGAGCTGAGGGCTGGGAGGAACCAAGCTAGAAGTGGCTTGGATTAGGGTGGATTCAGTTAATGACAGCTAGCATTACTGTTGTTAAGCAATGCAGTCATATGACATCATGCTTTATGACTGCATTGTTTAGGGATGGAAATTCTGGTCACAATTAGTCATAACTTGAGGACTACCTGTACTTTCGCTCCTATCCTGCCTCGTGCGACCTTCCAAATGGATACTGTTTATCCTAGGTTTTCATGATAAACTGAAGCAAACTAGCAATATAGGATGGTCTTACCCAAATATGCTAAATTAAAATCAGTTTGTGCCTTTGTGTGTTGTGTGAATAGCTGTAATGTAAAAAAAAAAAAAAAGCATATGAAGCAAAGAAAGTATTGTTGACTTCATGGACAAGTTCATGCAGATTTCTTTGAAACACGAGAGGAGGGTTTGTCATTTTTTTCCTTCAGTCTAATTTAACATCCTAACTGTCCCCAAAGGTCTCTCATTCAAGGACTACCCAGGTCTGACCTTGATTGCTTTCTGACCCTGGATGACATTAACCAGGTACTGCTATTTGTTGAGGCAAAAGGATTTATCTGGTGGTAAAATGATACTCTTAATTATATGTATTCAGTTTGATAGCTAGGAATCCGTCTTCCCTAATTAAAATAATGACTAAAACTTCCAAGTAAATATGACTAACCCTTCAGAAATTATGCATATTTGGAAATATAATTACTTGAAAATAGTATTTGGATAATGGATCGAATTATAGAATGGCAAGACACGGAGTTGTTTTAGAATATTCTACTATGCAGCATGAAACAAAAATATATGATTTCATGTCACAGCCATTATGAGGCCTAATATAATTTCCAACTGACAATACACATCAAAATCTTTAATTATATGTATTGGATGTATGTCACACATCTCTAGGAATTTAAGATAATCCTGCTTCCATAAAACAAAGGTAGATATGAGATTGTTTGGGTTGAAAAATAGTAGTTGACCTAAAGTAACCTAATTAGCTAATGGGCGAGTTTGCACAAAGCAATGAACCACAGGCTACTAAACCATATTTTAGTCAATTGACTCATGGTTCAGGTTATCAGGCTATAAACTGTTAACTGTCAGTTAACAATTTTCAAAATTTGGAATGTGTCCACTGACCTAAAAAAAAATAAGGGATCTATGGCATAAACATTTAGGATAACAGCGCATTTAACCATGGATACATGGAATATTGCTTCAAGAAGGTATTTCTAGAAGAAGGGGCAGAGCCTGAAGGTAGTGTCAAGAGAGGACTCAACTTAGTATCCTTGTGTTCCCAAACATTCCAAGTCCAGCCTCCCTTTGAAATCCATTAACTCTTATCTAATGCCAATTTAGTGCTGACCATCAGTTGACTAGATTCTTGTGTATAAACTTGAGCAATAAATCTTAACATAAGGTCCCGATTCTCTATGCCTGACAGTATTGACCAAAAATATGAGTTAAAAGAAACATCTTTTGTGAGACTGTGGGTAAAGCTCTTCTCATCTGTAATCTCTGAAGAAATCCTGATTTTGCCTGAAACCTTCAAACCATCTATTTTTTAGTAGTTAAGCTCATTTCCTACTGTATTGTGTGCATTTGGCTAATGGCTGCTATAATGAGTTTAGCTAAAAAAAAAAAAAAATCAATTTACTAAAAGGTAAAATTTCTCTATCCCACCCCAAATACTATCATTGAATGTTTTGTTTTCCTAGATAGATGAATAAAACCACAGCATACCAGGCACTTCTATTGTTATAAATAGATTTAAATACTTGGAGGAATAAGTGGGAACCAAGGCAATCTAAAAAATCAAGATTAGACCTAGGAGTGTTTGCCACCGGTATGCTTTGTAACATGCTACCATTCCTTGTGTAGGTTTTTGGTTTTGTTCTGTTTTGAATGAAATGGAAAAATAACTAAATTTGGATTGGGCATGAGGCCAAACTATGCCCATGGTGCCAGTTTGGGATCAGGGCCTATTCTAAATACGTAACAACTCTTTTTTTGTTTGTTATTTTCACAATGTTTTTATAATATCTGAAGATTACCTGCCCATATGGAGTGCAAAGAAACTTGCCGTAGAGTGCCATGGTGAAGAAAACAAATCCTGTCTTTTGTTAAAGCATCTGAAGCTACCTCTATTTTCAGAGGATGGAAGGTTCTGATGACTTATTTTTAAGACAAGTTCTAATTTCAGTGAAATAAAGTGGTAATGCCATCTGAGTTGCTTCAGGAAAAAAATTCTGCAATCATTAGTAACTTAGAAATCACTTTCTGGTTTTATAGAAGAGGTTCGTTTATGCTTTAAGTATAAACTGAAACTGAAGAGTGGCCTATGCAATTATTCCTACTATTAGATCCAGAATGGGACAACTCACCATGGTCAACTCCCTGTGGCCAATCCACCTTAGCCAATTCGTCATGGCCAGCTCGCCGTGGGACAATTCAACCATTCAATTTAATTATTTAAAATAATTAAAAATATTTGATATCCTTTCTTTAATTATTCTATTCCACCATTTCTTCAATATTAGTGTAACTCTTGTCCCACAGCGAGTAGAGTAACTCTTGTCATGCAGGGAGTTGGCTATGGCAAGTTGGCCATGGTGAACTGGCTGTGGCAAGTTGTCCTAGACCTGTTGGATTGCCTACAGTTTAGGTCATTTAGGAAGAGAATTTCCTGATTGCCTAATTCCACATTTTCAATAATTCTGGCACAATCATGGAGTCTGCCAACCAATTAGGGTGAATCACATGGAAAGCAGTTTTAAATTATTGTAAAGATCACATGGAAGCAATTTTCAGTGGCCTTTAACATAAGTGGAAGTTGCTGCAATATATGAACCAACCCTAGTTGTGTCCTCATGCTAATCGGTGCCTTTTCTTGTAGTTAAATCTGTTTACTTAAAACTATTATGAAATCTCATGAGAAATATGACTCCAATGCTTACAGTTTGGAAGCAAGCATATCAAGAACCTCTTTTAATTCTTGGAAATATTAACAATCTCAGTTCAACCACAGCTGTGCTTGAAGTCCATTTAATTGACCAAGACAATATCCATGCTAGACCTTGAGTTGTACCAAAGTGCCATCTAGTGGCATTCCTATATCAAATGATGAAGCAAGTCTGTGGCTAATCTTTGTGGCAAACATGTCACTAATTGAATTAAAATAACAGCAATGTGATCTGCACAATCATTTGACCTAAAAAAAATGGGAACCCAGGTGGTAAACTTATGCCATTCATATTTATTGAGCTGGAATTCTCATTAGACTTGGTTGACATGACCAATGTTATGGGATTATAAAGCTGTAATCCAAAACAATTTACACACATACCAAAAAGCATTAGGTAGTGCTGTATTAACCTAGTGAAGAATGTATACAATCAATGTGTCTCAGCAATAATTTCTTAGACTTTCACATTTATCTATTAGAGTTTCTAGTATATATTGTCTCCCAGGAAGTATTTTATAGATTCATATTTATGGGCTGCCATTTCAGAGTTTTCTATCCCAAAGAAGTGTAAACAAAAGAAAACATTATAAATCATGAAATAATTTTTCTTCATTTGGCAAAATTGTAAATAAAACAGAAGAGGGCTAGAAGAGAGAGAGAGAGAAAAGGACTGGCTTTTGTCCAAGTCATGAGGCTGCATTTAGTTACAGTCTAGTGGAATGTGGCAGAAGACAGCAGACATGCAAATTGGACTATAAAAGACTTGAGAAGGTTTCAAGTTGCACATCTTCAAGGATTGCTTAGGAATTTAAAGAGAAAAGTAGCTGGGTCCTCATGTTTGAACATATAAGTTGGTCAGCATACAAGTCCTTGATGGAAGCAGAAATAAACTTCTTTTATATGTTTGTGAAATGCATCAAATGGGCATTTATGTCTATAGGATGGCCCTTTTTATAAAATGGATGGGAAATACTAATTTATGTTAATGGTGATTTGATTAAACCATATGATATTCAGAAAGGAACAAAAGAGGACTGTCACCTGCCTCCTTTGTTGTTTATTTTAGTTCTTGATATTTTCATTAGAAATATTAGATGAGAAGATAATCAAATTAAAAATAAAAAACAAGACCTTTAAATTGAGAGTTTTTGCAAAATATTTGGTTTTGATCTTACAGGACCCTCTAAAAGGGATTGAATTTCTAATGAGAAATCTGAAAGAGTGCATTAGCAGCTTTGAGATTAACATACAGACAATAAAGATGTTGATTAAAATATGACTGCACAAGATCAAGATGTATGGATCTGAATAACTCTGGATTCAGAATTGAAAAAAAGATTAAATATTGGGGTATGAGTTCAACTAATACTAGGTGTATACTATATCAGAATAACTATGTTGGGGTATGGAATGAAATTTAAAAAGATATGCTGAGCTGGAAAAAATTACAACTGTCAACGAAAGGAAGAAATTCCCTGGCCAAGATGAATGTCTTACTTAGAATCTTATGTTAATTTCAGACATTACTTTTACTGATGACTGGCATACTATTTAAGCAATGTCAAAAAGAAATCTATAAATTTGTTTGGATAGTCAAGAAATCAAGAATTGGATATAAACTCCTGCAGGATGTTAAAGAAATAGTTAAAGTCTTTCAAAAAGCAAAACAGAAACAATATCATAGGGAAAACCGATGCCTGCAGGACAGTGGTGCGTTCCTCCCTGTTTGGCCGAGCCGGTAGCCGTGATGATAGGACATCACCGAACTGGTTCTCTTTGTTCGGGAGCTGGGCCCTACCGCCCCCCCCCCGGCGTTATTACCTTTTATTTGGCCCCACCCCCAATCTATTGCTGCCTCCCGAGTCCCAGCTGATGGGCTAGAAGGAAAAAAACTGTTTAAACTCTTGCCGTGGGGCTTCAAAGGCAGTGTGGTGGTAGACCAGTGTCTCCAAAAACAAATGAGTAGACCGGTACAGCTCTGCAAGCAGTTAAAAGCTCTGCAAGCAGTTAAAAGCCTGCTTTTAACCTCTGCCAAATCCTAAAGAATTGTCACATGACCATCAAGCCATGCCCACAGAACCGATTGTAAAAAAATTTAGAATCCATCCTTGCTGCAGGATTCTGGTCTTTATGGGCATAAATACGCTTCAGCATATTTTCCAGGGCCTTTACTGCTTATCTACCAAGTGTTAGTCTGTGGCATACCTCTGGCTCCTTGATTTTTCATAGTTGCTCCTAAAAGGCAGTTATGTGTCTTGTCATTGTGAAGGCTGGTTGCTGAACCTTTTGTATTAGTTTGGTTTTCTTGATTTTTAATCTTAGATCTATTGTTTCCCACTGTGTTCCTTGACTCCTTTGTTACTAGAGCTTGCAGATAATGTATTATTCATTAAAGAATAGGATTCTGATTTTCTGTCTCATTCTCAGAGAACTTCAGGATATCTTTTAATGTTCATTTTTAACTTGATTTTGCTGAAAGCCTGCTGAGAGTATTTTGTGTTTGTTCTTTTCTCTTATACATTGCTGAATTATTCTGGAACCTACCTGATAATTCGTATTTTCTCATTTAAAAAAGACTTCTGAAAGCAGTTTTATTAGATTTTTTAATTGAATTCAATGGAAGCTTCAAGCTATTGATAGATAATCATATAATAAATGACAGGGTCTTTATATCATTTTGAAAATAAAACAGTGTGAGAATCCCGCACACACCATGAGAATTCACCAAAATTATTTTTTTATTTCAAAGAAAAAGAATCAGAAGCATTTAATTTTCCATTAAATTGAATGAGACTTGGTGAAAAAAGTTAAACCTTAATAGGATCTTGGCTGGTGTACCAGCTTTAGCTGAAATCCCCTCCGGATTCTTAGCCACCAATAGTACCGATGCCTTTCCAGAGAGTTACACCTCCAGGAATAGGCAACATGCAAGTTTAGTTCATTAAAGAATATACTCAAAGTCAATATTTTGTCTCTAATGAGATTGGTTGATTTCTAACTTTATTGCACTTCAGTTTAACTACATGAAATTCCAACTTGTTGACTTCTCTCCATCCTAATACTTTGGGTACCTTATTTAGAATTCCAAAGCAACTTTAAGATTTTGGGGTGAAAAGTAACATTTTTTTAAGCTACTATATGCTACCAGATCTGGACTGCAAAAATCCGGATGACCATAATATATAGAGGCTTAGAGATGTCAATCTCTTTCCTATCATCTAATGGTCATCCAGATTTTTGTAGCATAGATTTAACAAGTTTAAGATAATACTATCCAGCAAGATACACTAAAATATATTATAGTAGGATAACGCTACCCCGCTAACAGAATTTTATATGAAAATATGGAATATCTGTATTTCCCTTTCATGCATCATTGTAAATATGGAGTTCATGTATCATATTGAATCTTAATTTAATTACTTATGGTTGTTACAATTTATTTTTCAGAAAATATTAAACATGGTTTACAAAGTTAAAAACCAAAATGGCTGGGTTGGCATGGTACTGCATATAGAAAACAAACTATACATGGGCTTGGCATAAGGTATGATGCAGGCTAGTTCTGACTTCTCCAGCGTATTCTTGTTACTAGTCTGCTTGTTTGACCAGCTTTGGAAAAAATGGGGTAAATAATTCCAACAAAAGAATTGTTCCAAGTGTTGCAGTCATTTATTTTGATGCATCCAAGTCTTTCAGGAAAAAAGACAGGAATAAAGATACACTCCAGATAATATCCAGGCATTTTTAAAAAGTTTTGTTTTATGGTTGCATCTTTATAATTTTTTTATATTGCCAATGTAGGGAGCCATATTGTTTATTAAGTAGGCATTTGGAAAACACACACACGGATTTTTTTCTTGATGAAATGTCAGTATTCTTGTTTCAGTATTCATTAGTCAGCATTGGTGTTTTTAACTCATACATTGTCTGAATCAATAATATCCCCTTCTCACTTTATGGCTTACCATAGCATTCTCCATGCTAGTAGGAAATTCTGAGATGCCAAGGTTGGGAAGGTTTGTGTAACACAACATATGAATCTAGCCTTCCATTCTTATCCTCTGCAGTACCTTCAAGATGTTTTGGGCTGGAATGTTCAGCACCTCAAATCACTATACAGATCAGGCCTGATGTTTGAAATCTGCAGTTCAAATTCTACAGATGGTGACAGAATGAAAAAAGCTACGTTATCTCATACCACATAACATACTCTATGTAGCATAGTGGCTAAGGAATGATGACCCAGCCATGGAAGCACACCAGGAAACCCAGAGCCAAGCACTGTCTCTCACATAACACTACCTCATAGTGCTGCTGTCTTCAAAGTTCTGTGTATATTGCCTTAATCTTCTGGAAGAAAGTTGGAACCATTAAAACACATAAAAACAAAATGGGACTAGCTTATCTGATTTAGGAAGAAACCATAAATGGAAGAACATCATTATGTTTTATGTATTTTTTTTTAAAAAATATCAATGGGATATTTTACAATACTTTTCTGCTGCCCTTACAAAATTCATTAAATGGTCATTTCCATTTTTAAACTCAGAAACAAGCTGTTTTTCCATGACTGACACTATAACTTGTTTGTAGATAATCAGCATTATGTGCAGCTCTCCCAATCATTATATCTGTAAAATATCATATCTGATGGTTGTTTTGTTGGTCCTGCAGCTATTGAGTATTGAACATTATGTCATGAGACTGACACCATTCTTAAAAAGGAGGCTTAAAAGAGCTGGCTTCTAAGCATAGCTATAGAATGGCTTCTGAATTATATGCTTTCCATTATCAGCTTTTTAAAAAACTGATGCACGGCCAAATGTGTTGGATACCTCTTACATGTATATTAGGGACCATGTCAGGAAGTACAAGAACTGTAGCAGAGAAGGTATGAATAGGCTCTCCTTCAGAAAAATCTTATCATATTATATGAACATTCATACTCTTTGTTGCCTGAAGGAATTAACAGATATATGGAAAAACAACTAAGGAGGCAAAGTGCAGGGAATGATAATAAATGGATTAGGAATCTGTGGCCTTGTGTCAATGAGGTACAAGCTCAATAGTGCATCTTTTCTAATTTGCCATTGTAATGGTATGTGAGAATGACCTTGGGAGACAAGGGAGGGAGAAAGATGCCACCTAGGAAATGATCAGGTAAGAGGCAGGATAGCCCACAGCTGCATAATAGACAGAGAAAGAAACTCTCTTAATTTATCAGATGGGAAAAAAGCAGGAATTTTGTACTTCGTAAGATTATGTTAACGTAGCTTTACAATAAAGTAGAATTTGCTCATCTGGTCATGTTTCATGTTTGGACTGTACCTAAGAAGGCTGCCAGCCATGTAGCCTGAGGTTACTGGCAGTTGTTGCTCAGCAGATGGGAACGACTAGAGGTTCCGGTCAACTAATAAATGTTATAACAATTACTTATGCACCCTGATACAGTTATACTCCGAGCACAAACAAATCATTTCTGTTATGACGTACATTCAATCTGTTTGAATAAGAGTAGAACCTTTAAACTTTAACTTTAGTTTATCAGCTTTTATTTACTCCATGCAAGGGCAGTTAAAACCCCCTATCTGCATGTTTAGTTAGAAAGAGATTGTTTTTGAAATAAAAACTAAGTGATTGTCAGATAAATTTCATTGGAGCAGGGCTTGAGGTAAAATGGAACATTCAAATTCTGAAGGCATAAAGAGAGAACGGGTGGGGGGAAATCTCCAGTAAATCTTTGCTGCAGGATCGTTCAAGAAAGAAGGGGTGTTATATTTTTCATTTTGGGAGGAACTTAAAAAATGCCTTTTGGTCACCACAAGCTGTAACAGTGGTGATAGTGGTCATCTTTCAGAAGACTACCAAGGAAGCGTTAGTACATTTTTCAGTATATAAACCTGAAATTTGGCCTCCCTGTAATGAGAAATGAGGACGGATAAAACGAAGGTCTACGTTATGAGCTGTTGCAGCCGATGAGTCATCGGCTGAGTGGGCTCTTGCAGGTCTGCAGCTGTGAGTACTGCAGCAACAGACTGTCTCCTGTCTCTACAAGAGAAGAGGGGGGGTGTATAAAAAAAACCACCCCAATTTTCAAACTGCGTTTTCTCAGACGAGAAATACAATTTTAAAATATTATCCGCAGGAGGCATTCTTACATACCACCCTACCCTTTATGGGAGTCAATGGTCCCATTGTTGATATACAGCTCGGGCTCCAGAGAAGGCTTCTGCAGTAAAGGATCCTTGTTGGATCTGAGCAATTCAGTAGCTATTAAAACACCCTGAAGGGTCCCAACTTCCATGAGCTTGTGGTGGTTGGAAAAATGTAAAAAAAAAAAAAAGATACAAAAGCCCTTTTAACTGACCGATTGGACAACATTTATAGAGACACAAGCAACTATTTTCCAAAATGAATCCTAATAAATGCCATTCGAAGCCAAATGATTGCCTCCCAGGATTTATTACTGCTAGTAATGTACCCAAAATTACAAACAAATGACATCAGTGAAATGTAATTATGTCTGGCAGTTGTGGTTCATATAAAATTGATCCAAATTATATTCAGGAAAGTTTTTTAGGGAAAAGTTTCCCCCCTCCCCTTTCTGTAACATACAGTTCACAATTATATCTCATTATACTTTTTAGTGCTCTCTTCCCTTAGAATAACTTAACAGTCTGCCTGTCTTCAATTATTTGTGAAGGCTACGTTGAGGTTACAGTCCTACAAACTGACATATTGTCTCAGCATTCCATGATGTGTCGTAACAGTGGGTTGGGAGTGTACTGGCCTCCTGTACAACATCTGGCAAGCAGCCCGTCAACCACTGTTTTTATTGAAAGAGTGTGCTGCCACCTAGTCACATTAAGAGGGCAATACATCTTGTTTTAAAAAGCTTGATAGGCTTTCAAATTTAACATTTTATATCTGGGAATCTCTCCCAAGTCCTAGTAAGTTGCTTCCTTGTGATTCTTTGTGTTCATATATGTATTTGTACACATGCACCTGGAAGGTATCAGTGAAGTAATTTGGGAATATACACCCAGAGTCACCAAATGTGTGAATGTCATCCAGCGGTCCAATGACAGTAAGCTGCCAACTATATCAACGAATTGTGATATAAGAGGCTGTTGGAAACTGACAATCACTTTAATAATGACAAAGGCATCATTTCATACTGCACAGGAAAAGGGCATAATAAAACTCCTGTATTTTATCAAGAAAACCACATGGATCAAGAAAACTATATTGAAGCTTGATTCAAAGAAACAGCTAGCACAAGTATTAAAAGGAAATGGAATTAAAATGGAAGATTGGGCTGGAAAATAGGAACAGCAGGCTAAGATCAGATACAAGCAGACTATAACAGAACAAAGAAAACAGCAAGAAAACAGAATAAAGAAAAGACCAAGAAAAGAATAAGAAGATCAAAGAATACCCGATCAAGAAATATCACATAGAAACAAGGAAGATTAAGGAAACACTGGAAATAATAAAGTAGCAAATAACATCTGTAGCCAAGGTCAGCAGATAGGAAGATCAAATTGCACTCTATAGGCAGAATCTGCAATTTCAATTGAAGCAGAAACGTTTCTATCAATCCATTAATGGAGAGACTGCAACGAACCATCCAACACCTGACAACAAAGAAACAGTGCAGTTCTGGGCACAGATATGAGCCAACCCAAATAAATACTTGAAGAATGTAGCTTGGCTAATAAAGAAGCTAGAACAGCAGAAATGGTGAGGGGAAAAGGGGAAGGAAGATTGCAGTAGAAGTGAAGATGAACTGCATGGTTTTTGGTTGAAATATTTGACTGGTCTTCATTCACTCATTGCCAAATAGTTTAACAACGTACTATCATTAGATATGTAGTTAGAATAGTGCACTGGACTCAAACTGATCTAGAAGCCCTGTACAGGAAGACCAGAATAATAATAATGATGAATCATGCTTTACATCCACGCAATGACACTGACAGACTCTATTTACCAAGGAGCATAAGTGGTCATGGGAATTTGCAAGTACCAGATAGTTAAGGAAGAAAAAAGGGGTTTTGGAAAAAATATTTGAAGAGCAGTGAAGAAGATGTATTGAAATTAGTATACCATTAAGGCTAATTAAATACCAAAGAGACCAAAATGATCTACAAGGAAGAAAAGATAAAGAATACAACAGAGATTGGGCAAAGCAAAACACAAAAAAAAACTAGCAGCCAAAGCAGATATTAGGACCTGGCAATGGCTAACAGCAGGAAAATTCAAGAAAGACAGGGGAGCTAATTCTGGTTGCAAGGGACCAAGTCTTATGAACAAATACATGTAAAGTCAGAATGGAGAAGACAGTATCAGACAACAAATGCCATCTCTGCAAAGAAACAGTGGACCACCCAGTTAGCTCCTGCAAGGTCACACAGACTACAAACAGATTACAAATAACGGCACAATAAAGTAGCAACAATGGTGTATTGGAATATCGGCAAGAAATACCACTTGCCTGCAAGCAAAAGCTGGTGGGAACCATAAAGTAAACAAAATAATAAAAAATGAAAAAAGCTAAAGTATTCTGGGACTTTAAAATTCAAGAGAGAAGCACCTGACACATAGCACCTTAGACTTAACCACTGTTGATAATAAAGACATTGCAATATGTGGAGACAGCAGAATGTAAGAGAAAGAACTGAAGAAAATCACAAAATACAAATACTCACAGAGGTGTAAGAATTTGGCAAAAGAAAGCAAAGGTAGTACCAATAGGTGCAATCCCAAAAAATACCTGCAGTACCACTTGAGCATGATAGGCACTGACAAAATCACCACTGTCAATTGCAAATGACAGCTTTACTTGGTATAACTTACATCCTGTGAAAATATCTTTAATATTATTAAAGAAACATCGGTCTATCCCAGGTCCTTTGGGAAGGCCTCAATAGGTTGGAAAAAAAAAGTGCCAAATCCAGTCTAACCCTCTGGCCAAACGTGCAACAAGCCATAATAAATTTCGCTATCAAACAGCAAAAAATGCTAATAAAAATCTTATATTTGCTTTATACAGATGATCTGAAGCTTTATAGAGAATCAGAAAAAAATCCAGTCATTAACAAATGGTTTAAGAATTTTTAGCACGTATATAGCAATTAAATTTGGCATATACTAGCTACTGCTACAGTAGCAGTGTATTTATTGCTACAGCAAGCAATAGCAATAAATGAAAGTAAAATTGTGAATAGTATTGGAATTGAAATGCTGAACGGTTAAACAATCATGATTAAAACCTACAAGGAACAGGGTATTTTACAGTTAAGTAATATCAAGCATGGGCAAGTTAAAAGTGTAATTAGTAAAGGATAAATAGAAACAGTGAGAAAATTGCTAAAACCAAAATTGAACGGTAGATACACCATCAAAGCTTTCAATACCTGGCCATACCTGTGTTATGATATGCTGCTGGAATTATTAATTGGACACCAGGTAAACTGGACTGTTTGGATTGAAAAAACAAGAAAATTACATCCTCAGAATGATATTGATAGATTATATTTATCCTGCAGAAATGGAGGTAGAGGTATACCTCAAGTAAAAAAATTGTTAAAGAAGAAAATTATGCATTGGCTGATTATGTAAAAACAGCTAAGAACAATCACTGATACAAGTTAAAAATTGAAATTTACTGAATGCACAGGAAACAAAACTTGAATATTGAAATAATGTAATAAAACATGATAGAATATTGGCACAGGAAAGCATTATCTAGTCAATTTCTACAAAAGATTGAGTGGAAAATGGATAAAGATAAAACCTGGCAAAGGTTTACAACTGAAATATTAAAAAAGAAACTAAAGACTTGAATTTGCTGCTGAAGAGGAAGCTTTTTGAACCAATGTAATCCAGGCCATAATTGAAAAACCATGCAGATTGTGCAAAGCAGCAGAAGAAACAGTAAATCATATACTCAGCTTGTGCAAGAAGATCACATAAACATATTATAAACAGCCTCATAACACAAATACACCAAAATTATTCACTGGAACATCTGTAAAATTATCAAAAGCCAATTCCCCAGACTCCATCCTGCAAGGGATTATGGGGTCACTAAAAGATGATGATAGAGGTGAAAAAGTAGTAAAAAATAAGCAGAATAAAATATTGTGCGATTTCCAAATACAGCCAGATTTAGCTATGGTTGAAAAGACAAAAGTGTGGATAATTGATGATGCAATATCAGGAGATAATAGAATACAGAACTTGAAGAAATCAGAAAATATCAAGATCTGAAAATTGAAGTTAAAAGATTATGGCATAAACCGGTAGCAGTGGTTGCAGGGGTCATTGACAAATTGGGTACCATATCAAAACATTGTGGACAGCACTAAGAAAATCTATGCATTGACAAAATTTCAATTTGTCAATTACTGCTTAGATTTGCACATATACTATGTTGATACATTATAATATTTTAGGTTCTTGGGAAGAACTCACATATATAAGTTGGGCTTCAGGCCCAGGTACAGCACAGAGACAGCATTGGTCGCATTGGTTGATGATCTCTGGAGGGCTCGGGACAGGGGTTGCTCCTCTGTCCTGGTCCTATTAGACCTCTCAGCGGCTTTTGATACCATCGATCATGATATCATGCTGCACCAGTTGGAAGGGTTGGGGGTGGGGGGCACTGTTTTACAGTGGTTCTCCTCCTTTCTCTCTGACCGTTCGCAGTCTGTGTTGACAGGGGGGCAGAGGTTGACCCCGAGGTCCCTTATATCTGGGGTGCCGCAAGGATCGGTCCTCTCGCCCCTTCTGTTCAACATTTATGTGAAGCCGCTGGGTGAGATCATCCGTGGTTTTGGGGTGAAGTACCATCAGTACGCTGATGACACCCAGCTGTACATCTCCACCCCAGACCACCCCAATGATGCCCTCGAGGTGATGTCCCGATGCCTGGAGGCTGTACGGATCTGGATGGGGAGGAACAGACTCAGGCTCAACCCATCCAAGACCGAGTGGCTGTGGTTTCCGTCATCCCGATATAGTCAGTTGGCGCCATCTCTGACTATTGGGGGTGAGTCATTGGCCCCCACAGATGAGGTTCGCAACTTGGGCGTCCTCCTAGATTCGCGGCTGTCTTTAGAACAACATATGACGGCCGTGGCCAGGAGGACTTTTTATCAGGTTCACCTGATTCGCCAGTTGCGTCCCTTTCTGGATCGGGACTCGTTACGCATGGTCACTCACGCCCTTGTCACCTCACGCCTGGATTATTGTAATGCTCTCTACATGGGGCTCCCCTTGAGAAGCACCCGGAGACTCCAACTGGTCCAGAATGCGGCCGCGTGGGTGGTGACGGGAGCAATGTGGCGCTCTCATGTGACCCCCCTCCTGCGCGAGCTGCACTGGCTCCTGGTGGTCTTCCAGGTGCACTTCAAGGTTTTGGTTACTACCTTTAGAGCGCTCCATGGCTCAGGACCAGGGTACTTACGAGACCGCCTCCTGTCACCAGTAGCCTCTCACCGACCAGTTCGCTCCCATAGAGAGGGGCTCCTCGGGGTGCCGTCAGCCAAACAATGTCGACTGGCGGCCCCCAGGGAGAGAGCCTTCTCTGTGGGGGCACCTGCCATCTGGAACGAGCTCCCCCCAGAGATGCGGAGGATCCAAGACCTACGCATCTTCCGCCGCGCCCTAAAAACGTTTTAATTCCAACAGGCTGGTCTGGCCTAACTCTCCTTTTAAATTGGCCTTTAAATTGGCTTTAAATTGGGTTTTAAATCTCTTTTAGATAAATTTGAACCTAAACCTAAATTATTTTAATCTTTGAACCTAAACCTAAATTATTTAATATTTTTTAATAGTTTTTAACTTTTGTATGTCTTTGTATTTATTTATGGCTGTTCACCACCCTGAGTCCCTCGGGAGTAGGGCGGTATACAAATATGAAAAATAAATAAATAAATAAATAAATAAATAAATAAATAAATAAATAAATGCCACCACCAGCTAAAGAACTTACAGCTGTGATTTCACAATGTTGTTTATATAATAGTAGTAATAATATACATTGATCTCTAATATGACAGTTATTCAAGTTTTTGCCCTAACTACTGATGCAGAAAAAGAGGATACTGACTACTTGTATGGTTAAGTTCAAGCTGGAATCAACAGAACATGCAAGCAAGAAGACTGAAATGCTAGGGTTGGAAATAATGAGAAAAATATTTGTTGAACTATATATGGATTAGAAATAAAAAATAAGCAGTGGACCAATTTATCTGTTTCTGTCAATCCAATTATTTTATTTACATTCCTACTATATTCTTCAGACAACCAAGATGACATTTATATAACTAGACAACATCAGATAGAATACACACAAAAAAATCAAATTAACTATATTAGTGGTACAAGGTTGTGGAAAGCTCAGTTATAATAACAAAGATGTAGCCAAGGATTTATTGTGCAAAAGATGACGAGCTACTCATGGGCAAGTTCCAAATCAAGCTAAAGGAAAAGAACAAAACCAACCAGTTTCCATAATATTATCTTAAGCATATACTTACCAGTTTCAAGCAGAATCTAGATAAAGAATCAGAAGCTGAAACAAAATCAATGGACCTGTTAAAGATTCATATGAAAATAGACTACCGTGTTTCTCCGAATAAAACCCAACCAGGAAATAAGTCCTAACCTGATTTTTTTAGCATGCTCCTAATATAAGCCTGACCCCCAAAAATAAGCCCCAGTTAAGGTCGTAATCAGCTGTGTGTGTGTCCAGCACCGGAGATAGCGAGGGCACGAGGGCCGACCATGACTGGCAGCAGCCACGGCCTGAGAGTGCAGGTGAGTTGATTACCGGTCCAAGCAGCAGGTTGCAGAGGTGTGAGGGAGGGGGGAAGCAGGCGATCTGGTTGTGTTACATGGGCTGCGGGAAAGCCGAGTCAGTGGAGTGGAGCGGCCGGCCAGCCATGGGAAGCTCATCTTTGAATGGCAGCACCAGCAGCAGATAGAGGCAGAGGCACAGAGGGGGGTTGGGGAAGGCAGGCAATCTGGATGCGCCTCCTGGGCCATGGGAAAGCCAAGAGTCGATGGGATGGAGTGGGTGGGTGGTCCATACAACAGTCTCTCGGCTTGCCCACGGCCCACGCTGCGCGTCCAGATTGCATGCCTCCTTACCTGTGCCTCTGCCTCCATCTGCTGCTTGGACACGTAATCAACACATCTGCGCTTTGTGGGCTACACAGGCTGCGCAGCCCCAGAATGCGCCAAGTAAGGGGCTGGCAGGCTGCAGCTAGACACCATAAGCCTGTTTGCGCTCGCCACCTCTTGTGCACATGTCAAGAGTGGCGTGGTCAGCTGGGCTGATCATCCTGATCTCCTGTTTCCCCCCAAATAAGCCCAAATGCATCTTTTGTAGCAAAAAAAAATATATGACTGGGTCTTATTTTCCGGGAAACATGGGTACTAAAGATCAAGAAACAGAAAAAAGCGAACTGGATCCCAGAATAGATAGTGATTTTTGCTAAGAAATAAAAAGAAGCCAAAGTCAAGAAGCACTGAATCATAACATCTGTAAAGAGGTAAAAATGGTAACAGATATTGAAAAATAAGACAGGTTTTCAAAATATTTTAAAATTCAGAAGGGATTTTCAGTCATGAAATGGTATTCTAAACGAAAGAACATCAATGGACCGATAGCAATTGATTCAAAGATCAAACAGAGATAGAAGGAACATAGTGAAATTCTGTACAATGTGTATATCAACATCTAAAATATCTTATTTCTGCAGCAGAAGAAAATACATGTACCTCAAGGATGAATTGTGGAATCCTTGCTGCTGTCTGAGTGTTTGCTGGTGTTTGCTTGCAGACTTTTCTGCGCTTGGCTGTTCGTTTTCCGACTCTTCATTACCCAATTAGGCAAAATCATCTGAATGTGGGGTTTGCCCTGCCACTGTTGTTAGGGTGTGTGGTTTTCTCCTTGGTATTTCCTTGATTAGGTATGAACATGGACAAAGAAGTTAAACGCTGGCGTTTAGACCAGTAAATTTCAAACACCAGCATCCTGGCTGGGGAATTCTAGGAGTTAAAGTCCAGATTCATCAAGTTTGAAAAACACTGCTATAGGCCCTTGAGTCTGGCCAATTATGAGTTCAGACTGACTAGTAGGAAAAGATGGTCTGTTATTCTGCAGCCACATATTGCATGCTGTATGGCCCAAACAGATCAGTAGTTTTGAATAGGCTACCTAGGAATGCACAATATAGTCCTTTGTTTTATTCATCAATGACAGGCTTACTAAGATCCCAGGCATGCCTTTGCAGAACATAGGTAACCACAACTTATTCTGTCAAACAATTATTTAATATAATTATTTAATGGGGATTTGTACCAAAAAAGATGAACTATTAGCTAAGACTAACAGACTAGGTTCACATGTTAAATTAAATTATGGTTAGGTAAAATGTAAGTAAGTGTAACTTGCCTTCAGACATTGTGGGGAGTGCATCACTAGAGGTTTTTAAGAAAAGACTGGACAGCCAGCTGTCTGAAATAGTACAGGGTCTCCTACTTGAGCAGAGGGCTGGACTAGAAGACCTCCAAGGTTCCTTCCAACTCTATTGTGATTGATTGAAAGATAGCCTTTATTGTCACTTTTTTCTGTGAACACACTGACACACATTAAAAAAATGAATACACACACATACACACACACACACCCTGTTTTCCCCAAAATAAGACATCCCTTGATAATAAGCCCAAATGGGCTTTTGAGCGCATGGCAATAAGGCCAAGCATTTATTTCAGGGTTCAAAAAAATATAAGACAGAGTTTTATTTTCGGGGGAAACACGTATACATACATACATACATACATACATATGCATACACACATTAATCACAGACGATTTAGAATATATAGCTATACTTTAGTATTTCTGGGCATCCTGTGATGCTAATCTCAGCCGATTCTACGTGCAGTGCATAGTATCAACAGATGCCTCTCGTTTTCCGATAGACCCAGCTGCAAATTCAGCGTCAACTCGAGAATCGGACCGAACTACAAATTTTAACCGGGCCCTTTCCTTACCCTCGGGAAAACCCACATCGTGCAAGGTTGGGCCGATCCCACCCGCAGCTCTGCCGGCCTATCAAAAGGCCGCCCCTGGGGTTATGGGGATTTCGCGGCTCCTCCCCGGTATCTCCATCAGCCAAAGCCGGAGTGCGATACGCCCCTTTCGTTTGCTCTTCAAGCTGAAAATGGCAGCCGTAACAGGGGCGCTCAGAAGGTTACTGAAACCCAGCGTAAGTGCGACCCTCGCCTCGCTTGCTGCGCCGTCCCCGAAAAATGGCCAGTTCTGACCCTCGGGCATTGCTTCGCTTCGGCAGGGCGGCTGCAGTCTTGGGGCTTCTCCCTTACAGCATGAAGGCCCCGCGGCGCTTCTCTCCCCGTCCTGTTTGCTAAATCCGGCGCGTTCTGTGCACGAGAGTAAGCCGAAAAATCTCGCAGGGTCTAATAATGGCTTGCTTAGGGGGCAAGGACCAGATTCCTTTATCGATCCCCTCGCTCCCCCGTCTTGAATCTTTGGCTGCTTTTTGCAAAATGGACCCATCACCGCTGCCTTCCCCAGATTTTCCTTTTACATTATATATGTATATTATATTCAAGTTTTTATATATAAAAATTATATAATTTATTCCTTAATAGTATATATATATATATATATATATAGTTAAAATAAGACCCGAGTGTCTCTTTCCCCACCCACCCCTCCTGCCTCTTTACTCATCCAGATCTTGGGAAATCCTCCATTCATGGAACTTGGGAGGAGAAACGACCTCGATCTTCTCATGCTTTGCAGAGATCTTTCCCGAACATCTCAGGCTGCTTCTGCTCCGCTGCGGTGCATCTTTCGCTTGCATGTTACCCTTTGGTCCCTGCTGCCCGTCTTCCTCTGATACCGAGCCATGCCCTCTTTTCCTAGGGTGGTTGGACCGGGGCCACCTTATGGAGAGCAAACGCGGTGGCCGGAAGGTGTTTATCGACAGTGGCGAGTGGGCGGAAGTGCACTGCCGACGCGAAGCCCTCTGTGCCTCGGTTCCATTTCAGTACTAGTAAGTTGCCGGGTCTGAAATCGCTTATAATCAGCACCTTGCGATAGTTTCCGAATTGTTCATGGGTGAACTCTAAATCCTCGCTTAAAAACTTCTTCCCGTGCTTACTGGCCAAGGGTCTGTCTCTCCCATGCATATTGTCTGTTTTAGTCTGCAATCATTTCCATTTGCAGTGACTTAAAAAGCAGAGGAAATGTTGGATTATCGTGTGCAGATGGGACACATGTGCTCTTGTCCCACAAGGAAAGACAAAAACCCGTGGGTTAAAACTATTAAGGAAAAAAATTTAGGCTAAATACCAAAGAAGACTTTTTTTGGCCAGTGGAATAGGCTGCCACTTGATGTGAAACATTTTTCAAATAGATTGGACAATCATCTTGTCAGATACTCTAGTCTAACACAGTCTTGGCAACTTGGTAGCATTCTGTTTTGGGATTCTGGCCCCTACAATACACACACATCTTAAGGCTGCCTAGTTTAAAAAACAACTGTTCTAGTAGGCACCAGAAATTGGACTAAGTAACCCAGAAGAGCCCTTTACCTCAATGATTCTATTACTTTGCTGTTTCCTTGGAATATATTCCAAAGTTGGCACAATGCTGTAAATTGTATTACTGTTTCTTCTATTTTTTCAGACCTGCTTTTCTGTTATGTCAATTGAGCATAGATTTCATAGGTGTGGGGTTCAACATGTTTTTACTACTGCAGAATTACTACTGTAGTTCCGACATGTTATTTAAAAATTATTTCAGATGGGTATAAATGGGGACAGCCATTCAATGGAAATATCAGGGAGATACACAAAATATATACATCAGTACTACTAAATGTTACTAATAGTTTGCAAACAGACAGGTGTGTGGGTATATCCGTATATTCAATTTTATTTGGCAATAAGTTAGTATGGTCTCATATATAGAGGTATCTGCATAATTTGATTTTACAATAAAGTTAAAATTTCAGGTACTGATAAACGTTTTTTGTCATCTTCGTTGAGTTAGCCTTGGTGAAGGCAAGAATACTTTTTTTCCTATTTACATTAAGGTTCAGGGCTACAAACTGCATATTTATATGAATCCTGGCCTTGGGTTGGAGCAATGCTGGTTTCCAGAAAAATAACCACCCTGAACATCAATCTTCACTAATTGGCTATCTGACAAATACGATGGGCTTCTTTCTCATTTAGAATGGTTGATGTATCTAAAGGTCTTTTCCCAATAGTAGACCCTTTAGTGATTGAAATTATTGTGACATCCAAACAGAGGAGATGCTACAATATATTCAGTCATAACATGAACTAGATAATGAGCATAGATTATAGACTATAATGGCTAATTCACATCATACTGAAGTCTCACCCTTTGGGGGAATTGTGAGAATATGTAATAGCACTCTTACAAAATGGCTGTCTTGGGGTAGGTGTAGCCGGTCACAAAAATCAGTTTTTAAAAAAGTATGTGATTGCACACTATTATTTTTTTTACGCTCTAAAAATGTTGGAGTACATTTACTGAGATGTTTGTTCTTTTCTTTTTATGAATTTGCAAGTTAAGACTTTTGCTTGTTTCTAATCCAAACACAGTATCTGCATTGTAACACATAACTGTACCTAATGATTACTAGGTGTTGCGAGGTTTGTTCCTGCTGTCACTCAGCATGCTCCATTTTTTAAGGGGACAGCTGTGGTGGATGGAGATTTCAGGGAGCTCAGTTTAGATGACTTTAAAGGAAAATACCTGGTTCTTTTCTTCTACCCCTTGGATTTGTAAGTATTTTCCTATATTGTATCTCTTAAGTAGACTTGGCCTTCATGTTTTTGGCAGATAATCTTGTTTGTTAATTCAGCCTGACTTGCATTCTGTTATCATGTAACAGTGGCATTCTTTGTGTACAAGTTCAGTGATAAGAAATAGGCCAAAGACATTCTTATGAATGCCTTTCCAGATTAAGGAGGGTATCTGTTGTTGATACTATTATTATCATCTCAAATTAATCCATGATAGCTTGAAGTTGTTTTGACTGTGATGGATTATAATCTACTACATTGTATGCCCTTCGATGTTATCAAGATGATTCTGGGGAGAAAGTGACTGGCCCAGTCACCTAGTGGACTAAAAACTGAATCTGCCCACTTCTACTCCAGCCTCCTAGCTCCTCCTACATTGGCTCTCATATTCAGAGATAGAAAAAAAAATGACTTGGAATATTAATTGTTTATTTGTCTAGATAAAGTGGTACATAATTTGTGGATGAAATAAGTAAATTATATAGTTTAGGCAAAAGGTTGTTGGATTAAACGAATACACACATTTAATTCTTCAGTAATCTTGTTTTACAGATGTGAGAAATTTATTGTCTCAATTTTAATGACCCAGATGCCATACAGTGGACAGTGCAGATTAGAAATTAGTGTAGAATAAAACCTGCTTTGAGCATGAATTGTAGGGTTGTGCAATGATCCAAATTGAAAGGGCAAATGTGATTCCAAGTACTGTATACATAGTATCTGAAGATTCCTTAAATCAAAGGCATTCTTTTCCAGAATCTTACAGTAGCTACTCAATTCCAGGAAAAGATGCAATTGTTGAGAGGTGCTACTTATAGACTTATATGTACTCAAGATCACATTTTGCCTTTGTATAGTAACAGTATCTGGATATCTGCATATAGTGCTCCTAATGAATATTATTACAATATTGCATGAAGAGTCGAGTAAAATATTTGTAAAACACCTGTCAGATGCATTTGATGTATGATTGCTAAAACTGTACAAATTATAATTTGGAAATTGTATGATCCCCAAATCTTACATTTCTTATCTTATGTTCTATATCTTATGTTTGTTATGATGCTGTGGCCTGTCCTAAAAAAGAATTGTAATGAAACAGAGGATGGAACATTTGTGGATTTCGGCAGCTTTATATGGAATACAGACTGCAGCATATTTTTGGATTTTTTGACAATTATGATAAGGGAATGATAAATAGCAATCAGATAAATGCTATAAACATTTGATAGAAAATGGAGATTCAATTTTGAAGCAACGTTTTTGGCATCTTTTCTAGATTACATGCCATTATTCTTCTAAACTTTGTCCTTTCTATTTATGTGCCAAGGAATTATTTGGATAAGCAGGGTGCCTCAAATGGATAAATATTTCTTTTTCTCATACTTTGTACAACATAGTGGTATAAAGATTTTTAGAGGCCTGTTCCATTGTTTTTCATTTTCTGTCTGTATTTTTTTCCCACTAGCACTTTTGTATGTCCAACAGAAATTATAGCTTTTAGTGACAAAGCAAATGAATTCCATGATGTGAATTGTGAAGTTGTTGCTGTATCAGTGGACTCTCACTTCTGTCATCTGGCCTGGATAAATACACCAAGAAAGGTAGAAATTAAGTTTCTTACATTATCACTTATTGTTGCATTATCATTATATTTAATTATATCTATTTATACAGCACCACAGACACTAGCTAATTTGACTGACAGAGTTACTGGGATATTGAGAGTGGAAGAAAATTGCTTTTACTTATTTGGAAATTTTTTTAAATTTTAAATACTTAAAATAATAAATACTTAAAATCTGTTTAAAATTTAGATTCATCTTATTTACATTAATATTAGTTTGGTATATAAATATCTTAGTTTCTTAAAGGGCAATGTTTGATCATTTTTCAGCTGTGAATATTTATACTTTTCCTACCAGATAGGCATTTCACTTTCACCTAATAAAAATGAACTATTCATGGTTTCTGCTGTTTCTGAAATTAATTGAATTGTGGTATTTAATTTTATTTGTGCTTTCTTCTCACCTGTATTGTGACTCAGTTATTTTCATCAAATGCATCAAAATTTGCATGAAATCATGATGTCAGTGTGCATATATCATAATTGTTGTATCGTTGTGACCGGCTTCAGACACCACTGTTCATTTTGTCTAATCTACTCTAAACCATAAGAAAAGTAGTGCCCAGTAAGAAAAGGAAAGATAAAACAGTCTAAATTATTATGCTTGGTCATTGTAGGAGAGGCCCAAGCCCAAGGCCATAAGTAACTGATAGCTACAAAAGTTGCTACTATTTTAAGTCTAATTATAAAATTCTGAAATGGATAATTATAATCTCTATTAGTAAATTAAAAAAGCAATTATGTGAAATATATAATATGCAATGAAGAAAACTAGTGTCTATTATACTGTTGTATATTAATGTGACTTAGTGGTCAGATTTTAATCACCTCTTAGAACATTCCTCAAGTGGGACTGTTGATTGAAATAGTAGTTCTTTCTTGCTGACTTAAAAGAATCAAGTCTCCTGGAAGAATTTGGAAGGCCTGGAAAAATTATATCTTGTTCTTACCTATTTCTTGAGCTTTTCTGTCTTGGGATTCTGTTGTTTTATTCTCTAGAAGACTTGGTACGTAATCTTGTGCCCTTTTATCAATCGAACCTGTAAATTGTCAGAGTCCTAGATTAAAATCTGTGCTTCAGAACACTGGCCTTTACTTTAAAATCATCACTAAATTATTTTCATATCCACAAGTAATTCTAATATGAATGGGAAATGGGCTGAGGTTTTTAAAACATACTTTACTTGCTTGCGTATGCTACAGCCTTGAAGTCTGTCTAGTCCTCTAGCTATATTTATGAGCGTGTGACATGATTTCCATAACTAAAATGCAAGTTGTGACCACACACTTTTATCTAGAAGATGACCCTTAAACACTAATGAGACTTGCTGGCCTTGCTTCAAGGACAGGTCATTTATCTCCTTGGCTCTGTGATGTAGTTAAATTGAGCAGATGCCCAATACCTTATTATTAAGACTCCTGGATAAAGGCAGCTGTGCAGGTGTGCATATATCTTACTAATATCAAAACAGCAATTAAAATTTACAATTTTAAAATTAGATGGTTGAACTTTCATTTAATTTATTTAATCTGTTATTTTATTTTTTATCCCATCTTTATTACTTTCTATAAATAACTTGAGGTGGCAAACATATCTAATACTCCTCTATTCTTCTATTTTCTCCACAATGAGTCTTTGAGGTGAGTTGGGCTGAGAGAGAGTGAGTGGCCCAAAGTAACCCAGCCAGTTTTCATCTAAGTCTAAGGTGGGACTAGAACTCAGTCTCATCGTTTCTAGCCTGGTTCCTTAACCACTAGACCAAACTTCTATTGGCAATATTTGATGCCCACAGTACAAAACAATAAATAAAAGCTTTTTATTTCTGTTTATTTTAATGAAAAACCACTGTAGCCTCAGCATAATTGGATCTATGTCCTTTCATATGAAAAAGGCAGGTTGGTTTTATATAGGCCACCCTACCCTATTGTGCCCATTTGATGGGTGAAACTACAGCTCCCACTTTTAAAATCAATTGCCTTATGAATTATTAAAACAAAACAATGTTCTTTTTTTGGATAACTTTTTAAAATTTTATTTCCAAAGTTAAAATACAGAACCAAAAAAACGGAAAGGAGAGAAACAACAACAAAGCAAAAACTGAACAAGACAAAAACATTGTGCAAAAAACAAATGTGTGTGTGTGTGCGTGCGCGCGCACGCGCACACACACACACACACACACACACACACAGAGGATCCATTATATAACAATTCAGTAAACCCACAAGTGTTTTCCCAAACATCAAAAGAGTTTTTACTCTTGCTAGCTATAATATTTTCTTTTTTGCCATCTTGGAAAGAAGTGAATGAATACCGAAAGATTTTCAGCTCTTTGCTTGAGGTTTGGGAGAAATGGAAGCTGGGCTGTATGTTGCTTGGTTGCCTTTTGTATAGAAAACTCTAAGATAGATATATTTCCTCATGTATCACAATAGCTCTGCAGGACAGATGCTGATTACTTTAATCTCTTGCTGGTTAATCAGGAGGAAGCTATTTCATAGACACTTCTGTGTCAGAGCTCTGATTAAACATAAACTGGTGCTCCAAGTGAGGAACTTAAGCCTTACTTAGGTTTCCAAAACTCAATATATTTTTCTTCTTTTTTTCCTTTCTTTTTTCTCCCCCTCTTCTGCCTTTTTTTTCCTTTTCCTTTTAAACATACGCATGCCATTCTACATATTGTTGAACCTATATTATCTTAATCCCAACAAATCCTAGCAGACCTTCACAAGTATTAGACTTAGCATAGCTTTATATCCTAATACAGAGAGTCCTTGACTTAGCAACAGGTTTTTAAGTGGCTTTTTGAAGTTAAAATGGCACTGAAAAAAGTCATTTATGACTGTTTTTCACACTTATGACCATCGCAGCTCCCTGTAGTCATGTGACCAAAATTCAGATGCTTGCCAACTGACTCAGCAGCATCCTTCAGTCATGTGATCATCTTTTGTGATCTTCTGTTAAGCAAAGTCAATGGGGAAGCCAGATTCACTTAACAACTTTATTAACTTAACAACTGCAGTGATTTACTTGACAATTGTGGCAAGAAAAGTTATAAAATGGGGCAAAACTCACTTAACAGCTGCTTCATTTAGCAACAGAAATTTTGGGCTTAATTGTGGTCTTTGGGTTGAGAACTACCTGTAGTGTTTTATTAATTATTTATTAATATCCTTGTATCGATATCATAGTTATCTGTAGCATTTAGATTATCCATTGTAAAATTAATTGTAATTGTTTAAGTTTCTCTCATGTTTTAATTCCCATACCCAGTAATTTTATGTTAATAATTCTATATTTGCCTCATTTTATTATAACAACTTATTATTTTCACTTTCACTATAACACTTATTATTTTCATAAGTGATTGTTATAGTATTGATCTGTGCTGGGCTGTGAAAGAAATAATTAATAATTACAGCTTCCAGAGTCCCAGCTGACATAGAAGCTTCTGGCTTATGAAAGCTAGTATAGATATTCTTCATATATGTTATTTATCACACAATGTAAAACTGTTCTGGATTAGAACAAACTTTGAAGTTATCTTTCTAGACATACTTAAATAGATCTTTCTTGGAAGTTTTAAAATGCAATTGTGTCATCTACCATACTTTGGTAGTGTCATTTATACTTTGATAGTGTCTTTTTCCCTCCCAATTATTTAATTTTATTTATTTATTTATTTGTTTGTTCAACTTGTATGCCCCCTTTCTCCAAAGACTCAAGGCGGCTTACAAAGCATTTAAAACCATATATAAAACATTAAAAGTTAAACATAAAACATAAAAAGTTAATCTATTTCATTACATTTATTACAGCTGCCCAACAAATATTATAACTTTGGGCAGTGCCCATTACATCGCTGAATGGTGGCTAAAGACCTTCAACATGTTTTTTTTAATAAAAAATGTGTAATCTTATCATTTATGGTCTATTTTAATTTGTATATTTGTAATATTTAATGCTAATAAACATTAATATACTATAAATATAGGAAATATATTAATATAATTAATATTATATTAATATATTTAATAAGGATCTTGTAATTCTGTGTACAAATCTGAAGAAATAGGCTTTATTTGGGAGTAAGGAATGGTTGGAAAACAAGGAATTATGTTATTTCTGGAGTCTACAACATTTCTCTCTAATATTTATATCAAAGTACATTGCTTATAAATAATAATAATAATAATAATAATAATAATAATAATAATAGTGATGATGATGATGTATGAAAATCTGTTTTATACTCATGTTGGATTTTCTTTCTCTAGCTCTTAATGGTTGTTTGTGAGAGAGATATACTCACTTTTAATTCATCATCTTTTGATTAATAGTAAAAATCTGGAAGGCTACAGAAAAGCTAAAATGTTTGTCTTTTTCCTTAGACTGGTGGTTTAGGCCACATGAATATCCCACTACTATCAGATTTAACAAAACAGATTTCCCGAGACTATGGTGTTCTCATAGAAAGCTCTGGGATAGCATTAAGGTAAAGAATCTTGTTACTTACCTTGAACGTCTCAAGTAAGATAGGATAGGGATTTATATATGATGCCATAAAATACTCGAATAGATTTTAATTTAGTACACTGTGTGAAGTTAAGTGTTGCAGTTCGTAAACCTAAGATCCTGGTTTAGTGCATTGTGTGAACTAAATGGCTGGAAAAAAAAGAGGGGAGGGAATTAAGCTGCTTCTGCTCTTTTCCCCTTTTTCGAAGCACCAAGCTAGCCCATATGGACCAGGAGTGCAACACAAAGGGGCATTTTCCATGTTCTGTTGCCTTTGAGCTACTTCCCCCCCCCCCCCCCACACACACACTTTTTTTACAGCACAAAGCCAGCTCCATACAGCCCAGGAGTATGGTGCAAAGAGACATTTTAAAATGCTCCGACCTCTTTAAAGTGCTTTGTGCTACTTCTTTTTTTCTTTTTCACTCTGTAGACCAGTAGCCAGGCGGGCCACAACTTGTCATCAGTGGGAGCAAGAAGGCAGTGGCAAAGTTATCTGGGACTATGAAGTGCTGTACGGCAAGGGTGACTAGGACTTGGTTGGGGTGGCTGTACCTTCCCTGGGAATGGCAAGCAGAGTTTAGTTCTGGAGCTGCTTGCTGTCTTGTAGAAGAGAAGAGACAGGACTACTTGATAATATTTTCAGCAGATTCTTAAAATGCCATTTAACCCGCTTAGCCAATTAGAGAGAGAGAGATTAATTTTATAGGAGCAGTAACTTTACACACACACAAACCACAATCAATAAGAGATTTCTTAATCGTTTACAAGATTTTAAAAAAAGTTTGAAAAATACTTTATTTATAGAATGTAGTACAGAATAAAATACTGTATTTTTTTTTTTTTTTGCTGGAATCTCCTGGATAGAATGTAAGACTGGGAATGTGTTAGGTCTCTCCTACTATGCAAATCTAAGAGCTGAAATTGCCTCTTTATCTACATAACTATGTATGAATCTGTCTGTCTGCCTTGATTACAGTTGGTCAGTTAAGGCCCTTTTAAACATTTTCATGCTGGTAAACGTCATATATAAAGTTTCATATATAAAAGATAAATGTGACATCTTATTACTGATGTGCAGTATTTTTTTTCTTGCTGTATTTAAACTGACAGTCTGTTATGGCTTTACAGTATTCAGAGTAGGTATAAATAATAATTTAAAAGACTAGTGGAAAATACAGTGGAAGCTACATTAACCTCCCAATAGAATTAGAACTGGCTCTTTTCAAGCAAACAAATTACATAAATTCAACTGCCTTTCTCTACGCTATCTGGTAGAGAAAGAAGACGGGGATACCGGTAAACATGACATCTCAGTGTGTGTTTTATATTGTAAAGCCATTTTTGCAGGAAATACATTTTTAATTTAAAAAGATGCATTTACTTTTTTTAAAGGGGCCTTTTTATCATGGATCCTAATGGCATCGTCAAGCATTTAAGTGTCAATGATCTCCCAGTGGGTCGCAGTGTAGAAGAAACACTTCGGTTGGTGAAAGCATTCCAGTATGTAGAAACACATGGAGAAGTCTGCCCAGCAAACTGGATTCCAGACTCCCCCACGGTATGTTATTAAAGCTAGCATGAAAAACATAATGCTCCTTGTTTTAATTATAGAAAATCTTTTTTCCCCCTCAGTATCTAGAATTCTCCCATGCACTACTACTATTGCATGCCAGGTTATTTAGACCTGCTCTCTTCCTTATGATTGGATGCCAGTATGAGGGAAGAAATTATCTATACAATGTAGTCCTCACTGCACAACAGCAATTCTGACTGCAATGTCCATTGCTAAATGGTGTAGCCCTAAAGCGTGATGTAATAAGTGACCACTCTGCTTAGCAATGGAAATTGTGTGGCTGCTGTAGTTAAGAGAGGATATCGTAGGGTTGCCATTTGCAACATTCTGCCGGCATCCTCGTTGACTTTGCTTGTAGAAAGCTGACAAAGAAAGTTGCAAATAGCAATCACATGGGCATGGGATGCTGTGATACATAATTGACGACCGGCCACCCAGACCACAATCAAATGACCACAGAGGACACTGTGATGGCTGTAGATCAGTGGTGAAATCTAAAATTTGTTACTACCGGTTCTGTGGGTGTGGCTTGGTGGGGGGGGGGGTTAATGTGACTGGGTGGGCGTGGCCAATTTTTAAAAAACAATCTTTTAAAACCATTTTTTCTACAACCTCTCCAGCGAACAGGTTGTAAAAAAATGCTTTCAAAAGGCTCTGACGATCCCAGCTGAGTTGCCTGATTGGCAGAGGCTTTTTTTCTTTTAAATGCCTCTTCCGATCAGGCAAATCAGCTTGGATCGTCAGAGGCATTTAAAAGAAAAAAAGCCTCTTCCGATCAGGCAACTCAGCTGGGATCATCAGAGGCTTTTAAAAGCCTTTGAGGATCCCAGCTGAGCCGCACGATCATCAGAGGCTTTTTTTTTTTTTTACTTTTAAAAGCATTTTTTCGGCCAAAGAAATTGTACAAAAAATGCTTTTAAAAGTAAAAAAAAAGCCTCTGATGATTGTGCGGCTCAGCTGGATATGGGAGGGGGGCAGGGATTTTTGCTACCGGTTCTCCGAACCACCCGCCTCCATCGCTACCGGATCGGACGATCTGGTCCGAACCGGGAGCATTTCACCCCTGATGTAGATCCTACGAACTGGTTGTAAGTACTGTACTTGTTCACTATCATTGAACAGTTTTGAACAGTTGCTGAATGAATTGGAAGTAGGTATGCTTTTAAGTTCCTTACTATTCTTATAAGAAATAAAGGGATGTTTGATATTTATGTGCATAGGGACTCTGTATAGCATTTAATTAATTGCCTTGATCGAATGCATAATTCAATACTTACCGTATTTTGTAACTCTTTTTGTTTTGCAGATTAAACCAAACCCAGAAGATTCAAAAGAATATTTTTCAAAAGTAAATAAATAGAATGATGAGCTGTACCGGCTTAATGATTGAATCTATTTCCTGACGCCAAAATCAAACACCTGTGAGACTAGCCATGATTACAATAAAAACCACAGAATGTTTTCTACTTTGCTATGATGAATATCTAAATGTTCACAGGACTTTCGCCTTCTTCCATAGGTGAATTAATTTAATCCCAAATTAATTTAAATAGCACAGATATCCTACAGAAAATACTAGAAAATAATTCTCATTTAAGTAAAATGATCTGCATTTTATATTTAGTGTGGAAAAATAGTGATGTTCTTTAGTTTATTTTAGTTTGTAGTATATTCAGATTTCCTATCTTCATAAACTTAATGAAACTATAACCCAATTAACACACATTCAGTAAATTAGTTGCATTCATAGCATGAATCTTCATGCCTCATTTTTTCACTCTTTTGACAACCACCACAGGATGTCTCTTTGGGAATTATCTTTGTGATCTAATAATGAAATAATCATTATTATTCAGCATAATAAATATGCTATTAAATATTTTGGAATACTGAAATGAAAACATTAAAAAATTAAGAGTAAATCAAGAATATACAGTGTGCTATTATTTTATAAATAAAAAGAAGAAGTTGTGAGCCAAAGTCTGTTAATACCAACACTAAACTTTTGGATGTTTTGGAAATGTTGCTGTGAATATTTAGTAATACTTTGAGTATAAATTTTCAATACTATACTGATGGAATATTAATTATATAGAGAATTTATTATTGTGAAAATTGTTAGAGCTTATTTTTGAACAAGATTTTTCACATCACAATTAAATGCATAACTATGAAAGTTAGAAACTATGAAAGAACTTCAAAAAGAAAACTGGATTTTGCTATAATTACATGTAGTCTCACTTATCCCACTATATTTTTTTATTTGCTTTCCCCTGCTTCGATGCTCAATGCTGTCTGTACTAGCAGGATATTCCTAGTAATCATTTGTGGGAATGCATGGAAGCACTATTTCTATGAACAGGTGTTGCACCACTGGTCTTTTATGAATAATTGCTGTGCTTTATGCAGACAGCAATTCAAGAAGAGGATGTGGCAGCCATAGAAATGAAGCTAACTACATTAGTATTGGTGCCACATAAATGACGCTAGCTAAATCGATATCAGTATATCGATTTAGTATATCGATATCAGCCATCTCAAAATACTTGTTTCTGATCATTGGAACTTCTATGCAATCTTTTACAACCCACAAGTCTATAATTCTCCCTGATTCATTTAGTTACATTTATTTGACTGAAATTCCATTTTTTTCTGTAGGAGGTCTGGATAGTTTAAGCAAGTATCTCTCCTGTTTCATTCCCACCCCAGCAACCCTGTGAAAACTAAAGAGAAATTTCCTGGCAGAACGATTAATCAGTGGAATGACTTGCCTCCAGAAGTTGTGGGTGCTCTTTTTTAAGAGATTGGACAACCGTTTGTCTGATATGGTATAGGATTTCCTGCTTGAGTAGGAGGTTGGTCTAAAAGACTTCCAAGGTCCCTTCCAATTTTGTTATTCTGTTGTCTTATTTGTTAAAGAGGTTGGTACTTTGCCCATTGTTATTCAATGAGCTCTGTGATCCAGTTGAGTTTTAAATTGGGATTTCTCTGGTATTTTGAATTGAAAGCTTATTGTATCTTTTTTTTTCTATAAGGGGGAATGGCATGATGGTGTGACTAACCACAAAGACCTGTTATATAAGAAAACAAACTGGTAAAATTCTTCTAGCACAGGGGTGTCAAACTCAAGGCCCATTTTTGCTGACAGTGTTGCAGGAGGCCGTCGCAGCCGAAAACAGACCTCAGGAGCCCGTTTTCACTGGCAGAGTGCTGGAGCCAACCCAGGCACCCCTGACACGAGTAACGTTGAGCTGGCCATTGCCCCTTGCCTCCCTCCCCCCCGTGGTCAAACACAATCAATGCTTTCTGCCATCTCATCCTTTTAGGTCAGTGTCCTAACACAGCAGTAGATTCATTTTTTTCTCAGAAAATGAATATTTTGAATAGTTCTGGAATTTAAAAGGATTCTTGGAAATTATGTCTTGCTCAACATTCTAGTTTCTAATTTTGTTATACCCACCCCCATTTTTTCAATATTAAAATATTTTTTTTTAAAACAAGGGCATGAAATCTGGTAGGCACTAATGGAAGGGTCTATAGTTATCATAGAGGTGGGTGAGGTCATTCTGTTGGAAAACCAGATATATATTTTTCTGGATGATTAATGGCCTGATAAGGGCCGAGTTATAAGCCTTTTGAGCACATGGACATCTTGAAAAAGGAATAAATAAAATCGCATGATTGGTCACATCTGTTTCTGCACTCACAAGCTGGGATAGTGCTTATGTGCACAATAACGTACATTCATTTTCACGCTTCTGATTAATCCTTGACTGAATTACTTGGCTATACCCTTGAAAATGCGTCTGTACCATTATCTCCGCATAAGAAAATTGCTTGGAAAGATTACATATTCAGTATACAGGTTTATTATTATTATTTATTATTCATTTGACTTGATGTAATTATTTCTGAATAGCTGTGAAGCTGCATAAGCCATTTCCTGTCATTGAATATCCTGAAGGAAGTACTCTGTGACATTTCTCATTCTGAAACATGACACTCTCCAGAACATAGGAGGGGTTTTTTTTGTGTGTATTTTTGGTAGCAAGATCATCATCATATTCTTATCAGCACACTCTAGATATGCAAAATATGGGAGAACATAAGTGAGTCTTGTGAATTTGATTTTCTGGCAAATCACCCAGAACATAAGATTTGGCAACATACCAATGCTGTGGTGATTTGGCAGCATACAAATTTTAACAAATATGATAAGAGATTCAACTACGAGAATGCCATTTGCATCTGGGTGATATTGAGAAAGCGCTTGATTTGACTAAATTAGCTCAATACAAAATGTGCAGATTTGGTGTGTTTCATATACGATTTCTTTATTCGGTTTGTAAAAATTGCAGATTCTGTCATTTTCAAAGGAAAGCTTTTTTTTTTTTTTTAAATTGCCTTTCGCCTGGGGTGGCACAACAGTCATCTATTTGGCTAGGTAGACTGGAAATCCAGCTCTTTGATTCCCTTCTAATTCAGCGTATTGCGGGAATTGACGCAGGTGGGTTACCCACGTCGTAGTCAGCGCGATGCAAACGTACTGCACGATTCGCGTTATGAGCCAGTAAGCGCGGTTTGATCCGAGCCAGAAACGTTCGCTTCGCATAGCACACGGTCGTCATCGCGTCGCGTGCCAGATTCACACAACGCGTGCATTAGATCAGTTGCCCAGTCCCTTAAGTTACGCGAACCCAGGCTAAAACTTCCTATCCGTTCATTGACAGGCCAACTGCAGTTTTGATAATGACTGCAATTGTTTTGATTTCAAAAACTAAATGCAAAAGCGTGTTGCATTTGGGGTGTTCCTATATTTATTCCTAGCCTTGAAGTTAGGGAGGACTGTCACTCCTCTGCACTTGCCATCCCCCCTTTTCCCGGGAAACGGGGGAGAATCTTTCCACGGGGATTCGAGTTTTGCAGGTGAAAATGGGAGTGTTTGAAAAATCCTTTGAAAATCAAATCGGCGTCCGAGGAACAAACGAGCAGCGGTGAGCATGAATGACGTCAAAGGCGAGGGAGGGGATGATCCCGCAATCGCGAAAAGCTCTCCACGGGTGGGTGGGTGATTTTGCCGACGTTTTCCGGAACCAGCCGCTTTCCGGCGCGACCATCCGAACATCATGGATTTGAATTTGCAGTTTTGGAGAAACGAGGGTCAAGTACGGAGCAGTGTAAAGCGTTATGCCGCGGTCGCAAAGGGGCGGGGATCAACTTTCTAGTGCAGCCTGGAAGTGAAAAGATGAGCCGGGCGGGAATTGTGGGTGGGGGGGAAGCGAGGCTTTGCCCTAGGCTGGCGTGTGGAAAAGGGCGATCGAAGGACTAAATGGCTTCGCTCTCGCCCTGCAGCAGTGGAAATTGAGAGACAGGAAAAACTGACGGGTGAGGTGGAAAGAGTTATTTCTTCGATCCGGCAAAATACACAAACTAGGTTTTAAAACAAGGAAGGAAAAGCAGCATAGCAAGAAGTTTGACATTCCCATTCCAGAACACTCAGCAAATTATTAAGCCCAGTGTGATAAAAACATAGTGTAATAAATGAGAGCACGCTAGATATATTAAACGTGTTCTTTCCTAAAGTCTACTCGGAAGTAAGCCTTGTTGATTTCAATGGAGCTTACATGCTTTTTAATGGATATAGTATCACACCCTGCATATCTGGATTAAATGGCATTTGTATGACTACAACCACAAAGCCTTTCAGTTGTCCTCTATCTTTTTTGAGTGGGCTTAATCTCATTGCCCTAAAGAAAAGGAATACTCTTTGATTGTATCTGAAAATTTGGTCCTGAGACCCATACAGTTTATTTTAAACTGCTTTGCAGAGTTCTTGGCCCTCTACTGCAAATATTTGGAAGCAGAAGGAAAGGGAATGGTTTCTGGATGTGTTCTGTTTGCTCTTAAGTGAAACCTATACAACATTAAGGGTGAGAAAAACAAAACAAATATCCCTTTGGGTTGTACTATAGGAATCCTGAAATGTACTCAGTTTTTCTGTGTTGCCCACTATCAAGACAATAGGAGAAAGAAATAGAGGCTGTATGCCTTCAACTCTGTGAGAGAATTGTATTCTAAGCTCTGGGTTACCCTCTGGATAACAGTCCAACATTTGGCGTTCTCCTTGCCCAGTTGATTTTCAGTAAGTCTAGTAGAATTGTAGAACAGTTGTGGCTTAATAGAAATGACTTTTATATGAGCTTGTTTTTGCAAGTAACACTATAATAAAAGTTGATACATTTAATATTTTCCCATTAAAAACAACCCATTTCCCCATGCTTGCAAAACAGATGAGGATGAAAGAATATTTTAGCCCCATACACCCGTCCCCCAGTTGATTTTTCTTGTCAAAACAAAGTGATCCTTTGAGTTATTGAGTTTCCATGAATCACATACCAGAAAGATCAAGCATGAAGTTTCAAAGGGTTGTGGGGTATGCTTTTGATGGATGACTTGACTATGCCAGGTATCTTGTTTAATCAAAAAAAGCACAGGTTTGGGGTAATGGAGAGCAACTTTGGTTTGATGTGTGGATAAAACTACTGGATTTATGTTATTGGGCAATTTTGACTAATTTCAGTATCAGTGCAAAAATATATTCAAGCTCAGGTATCTTTTAAATGTCTTTCTTTAGACTTTTTACGAAAGGTTGAAGCACTGGATAGAAATTTTGGACCCCTTCGTCATATTTACACGTGAGGTAAGGAACCTAAGGGTAAGGATATTGAAACTTGAAAGTAAGCTATAAAGATTTCTGTGGGCATGTTCATATGACATTAAAAATTTACAGGTAGTCCTTGTTTACTGATTGCCTTATTTAGCAACCATTTGAAATCATGCTAAAAAAAAGAGTTGATTGGATTGAGATGGCTGGCTATAGAAATTGAATAAATGACAGCTTTGTGATCAGTCTTTGAATTTATGACCATCACAGCATCTCACAGTCACATTTGTGTGTTTTACAACTGACTTACGATAAGCAAGTGAATAGTGAATGAACAAGTAAAATGTAAATTGCAGTCACAGAGCTTAATGATGGAGTGCAAGTCCCAATTGTGATCTCAGATTGAGGATTACCTTTAGATCAGGGGTGTCAAACTTGTGACCCTCGGCCTTAATGCGTCACATGCAAGCCACGCCTACCTTGGCTCCTCAAAGGAAAAAAAAACATTGCATTACATTGTGATACGTCACGTGACACAATTGAGTTTGACACCCATGCTCTAGATGCTGCATCAGCTGCAGCCTGGTCTTTTCTTGGCTATTTTAAGGTAGCTAATTGAGCAACATTACTTTGTCTGTTTGCTTTTTTCTTCCAACCTCAAATCAAGGCAGTTAATATTTTGTTCGGCATCAGAGCTACTATATAAAGGATGTGGGAAAATGAATGTTTTTCTAACCCTTTAAAAAAACAAAAAACTTCCTTGCATGCGTGGATAAATGGAAGAATAAATTTTGAAAGTGGAGTAGTGAAATATAGCTTCTGAAACAATTTGTAGCCATTCCTGTAACCTGTTTCATTTCCCTGGAGCAACAAGAGCCATAAATTAACCATTAGTTTGAGCTGGCTATAATGCTAAACCAAAGCTAGATCAAATAAGTCAAGTGCAAGCCACAGTTTCAGACTGCATCATTAAGGCAAAGAACCTTAATAGTGCGTAACATTTTCTTGATTCAGACAACATACAAAATACAACCACAAGGGCCATGTAGATGGAAGAATAAAATCAGGCAGCTTGCATAAAAATGATCGTTAATGTAACATGCTTGTTATTTTCCCACAAGTTTTCAGTCATGGTAATATTATTTTAAAGAAAAAAAATAATTTCAAATTTTTGTTATGTGTAATAACAAATATTTGAAAGAAAGAATTTACCCATGTGTGTTGGCCTGCGATACACAGAGCGAACCACTGCATTGCACCAAATTCAGGCTGTCGCCAAAAAGAGCAATTCTGCTTGCTTTTAGCTTTGAGGCGCCTTGCACTTATCAGTCAAAAGATACAGGTACTTCAGCTTTTTCTATTTTATCTATCTATCTATCTATATATATATTCAACCACCAGTGGGAAAGAAATAGTGCTGTTTGATTCATAGTCAATATATTTAAGAAAGATTGAAATAGGTTCTCTGTATGAATACATAAATGGTTTGGGACTGGAAAGAATATGCTATAGTAGATTACTGATCTGGACTCCTGACATTCTTCCTCCCCTTGAAAAGTCTTGCAGATCAGATTGGAGCAGGGGTGAAATGCTCCTGGTTTGGACCGGATCGCCCGATCCGGTAGCAATGACAGCAGGTGTTTCGGAGACCTGGTAGCAAAAACCCCTGCCACCCCCATACCCAGCTGAGCCGTGCGATCATTAGAGGCTTTTTTTTACTTTTAAAAGCATTTGTCTTTGGCCGAAAAAATGTTTTTAAAAGTAAAAAAAAAAAAGCCTCTGATGATCGTGCAGCTCAGCTGGGATTGTCAGAGCCTTTTAAAAGCATTTTTTCTACAACCTCTTCAGCTGAAGAGGTTGTAGAAAAATGTTTTTAAAAGTAAAAAAAAAAAGAAAAGAAAAAAGTTGGCCACACCCACCCAGTCACATTACCCCCACCAAGCCACGTCCACAGAACCGGTAGTAACAAATTATACATTTCACCACTGGATTGGAGCGGCAGCTCTGGGAAAGAGAGACAAGCCCCTGATGCTTTCTTCTGAATCTATTTGTGTCCTAGAAGCTGCTCTGAGTTTGTCCTTTCACCGTCCACTGTGAAGAGTGGAGTAGAGAAAAACCATGCCCAATACTGGTTGATTGTATTTTGTGTCGCAAAACACTCTGTGGAAAAAAAATGATAACATCACAAGAAAAAAAATGCTTATTTATAGAAAAAAAAACCCAGTTTAATTCCATTTTTCTTCTAAATGCAGGCGGACATTAATGCATCGAGAGATCTTTTACTGAATACTGGAGAAAATGTAACGTCTTCACAAGATAAAAAGGTATAGTGATATTTGAACATATTTGTATATTACGGTGTGCATTCTAGTGTGCAAAAATGATTAGGTTTCTCATTGCTGTGCCCTGATATGTAGGCTGAAACTTGAGGCATGGAGAGAGGAACTGATTTCGTAACTGTCTTCATTCTGATCCCAACTCCCAAGTGAGGACTAAATACTGTCCTCTCCCCAAGTGAGGCTAAATACTGGCTTTGTTCATGTGATGTTGTCTGTAAAGTAGTCATGCATTGATACTACTGAACACATTTCTAGTGTGACATCAATAATTACCCCTGTCCTGTGACAGCCACATTTTGAATAAATAAGAATCTTAGGTTTAAACACAAGAAATTTATCTAAAGACACTAACAAGTGAAGTGAACAAACTTTTGAGTACCAACCCAGAATTCATTCATGACAAGCCAATTTTAATTAGTTCTGAACTTACAGAACCTTATTACTTCTAGGTATATATCTATATTTTATGATCCTATGATTTAAATGTCACAATTTCTTTAGATGAATTGAAATACAACTTGAATGAAGCTGCCAGATTAAAAAAAAAGTGATCTAGGATATGGGTTATGATATGGCAAATTATGTGCAAAGCATCATCGAAGGACAAAAAACCCAAAACATTTTAAATAACCCCATCAATGGTTCTTAAAAAGCTAAGCCATTCCACAATACATATTCAGCTATAAAATAGTACCTGACCTATTTCTAAAATACTCCTTTCCAATGTTTTAGGTCAGAGATGCCTGGAAAATAAGTCTGGTGAGTTTTCCTATTACATTTAAGAATTATTTTAACTTGTTCTTTTCATTTTTAGTAGAGATGTCCCATAATTCTTTGGGATTATGTATGTATTTTTCTTTCTTCAGAGCTGCGTGAATTCCAGCACTGGTGATACAATTCCATTCTACTTTAGAGGAGGAGGTCAGTTTCAAATATCATTTTATTGCAATTTGAAGTCAGGTTTTTACATAATTGTTTACTTGTTTGATCACCCATCTTCCATTCAGAAACTCAAGGAACTGTATTTAAACCCCTTCTTATTTTATCTCTTAACCACCATCCTGTGCAGTGGGTGGGGACGTTGGAAATGAAGGGTCCAGCAGTAGCTTTGGAGCTCTGTGATTGATGATGGATTTCAATCTAAGTCTTCCCATTTATAGCCCACCACCTTAATTACTTCCTGTTATTAGTACTGATAAACTGATGAATAATAACAGGAAGGAAAATCAATTGTCATATAAAAGTTATTATTACTGTTATTAATGGAGATCATCCATAGCCTGCATTTATTTTCTTGTATTCCTGGAAAGCATGTTAGAATATGATCTCAATATTAATTTATACATTTGTTTTTATTGTTGATTGTGAGTTGATAAGTATGTGAAGTGAATATATTCCAACAGATGCAGACTAGCATTATAAATCATGCTAAATTTTAATGTAGTTTGCTTAATTTGGGCTTAATGTGTTGCATGCAGTCAGCCATTGTAGTTGGTAAACAAAGATTGTGGCTTAGCTTATTGTGTCGACTCTAATGGTTTCAGTTTATTTAGTAGATCGTAGTTGAACAAGTTGCACGGTTTAACTA
This sequence comes from Arizona elegans, assembly GCA_022577455.1. Lineage (NCBI taxonomy): Eukaryota > Metazoa > Chordata > Lepidosauria > Squamata > Colubridae > Arizona > Arizona elegans. The sequence goes on along the minus strand of JAKOOJ010000005.1, from coordinate 59,941,532 downwards.
GATATCTAAAGTAAATAACCATATATGTCTTCTTAAGTGCCATAATTATTATTATACATTAACAATATCATAATTAAAAAAATAGCCCACTCCATGATTTTTAAGGCTTCATTGTCAATTTTTAAATCTTTGAGTTTAGCAATATTTGTCTTTTAGGACTTGCTTCCAGCATGTAGGAATGAGAAGAAAATTAATCAAAAATCTGTTGCATTATTGAAGCAATTAATTCCTAGAGTACAATTTTGCCTTTTTTTAAATAACTGACAACCTCTAAAACTTCCATTGCTTATTTAGCATCAGTAATTTTCTAAAGTAATGAAGTATAAAACTCAAAAAAATCCAAAAGGTTCCATAATTCCATGTTTTTTATTCTACATACAGGTAGTCCTCGATTTACAACAGTTCATTTAGTGACTGTTCGAAGTTACAACGGCACTGAAAAAAGTGACTTTTTCACACTAATGATCATAGCAGCATCCCATGGTCACGTGATTTATATTCAGATGCTTGGTAATTGGTTCGTATTTATGACGGTTGCAGGTATCCTGGAGTCATGTGTTCCCCTTTTGTGACTTTCTGGCAAGCAAAGTCAATGGGGAAACCAGATTCACTTAACAACCGTTTTACTAATTTAACAACTGCAGTGATTCACTTAACAACTCTGGCAAAAAGAGTCGTAGAATGGGACAAAACTCACTTAACAAATATCTCACTTAGCAACATAAATTCTGGGCTCAATTATGGTTGTAAGTTGAGGACTACCTGTAGTGCCTAATTTATCATTACTGTATATGTTGTAATTTTTATATTTCTATCACTCCCTTCGATGGACTTGTTCAACAAATTTGCTAACTGCACAGTTTTCTTTCATTCTTTCAAAGGTTTTGTGTGTATTTCTGCTTCATTGGTGAGTAACAATGAAAGTTTTCAGAATATATGTATTGGAGTTTTAAAATAAATAAAAATATAAATCTTGATACCATTGTACTAATTGTTCCATTTTTTAATTGGGCTCAAATTAGTCAATATAATTTGCATGCAGTGTTTCAGTGCAGAGATAACACATACTGCTGACAATTTCTGGAGAGCAAACTGGTCTTTGCACCAGTATAATCCAAATTGGACACACAAAAGAGGGAGATACTGGCAATTTCTGAGTCACCTTCGATTCACAGGATACAACATTTTTTAAGAAAAGATCCCATTTCCTCCTAAGCAGCCCAGTGATAATCACATAGCACAAAATGTTGACAGATGGAAAGGAGAAGAAAACATGACTGGGAGAGGCTCATAAAATCAACAAACATAAATGAGGAATAGAATTTGGTGGGAGGGAAAAATAAAATAAACTGCTTAGATGAAAGAAGAAGTGAGATAAAAAAGGGACCTGAAGGCTGACAAAACTATTCCATTTGATAGCATTATTCATTAGTACATATTGGGAAAGTACTTTAAAGCATTTTCATATATAATATATTTCATATGATATATATTTTATATAATTGTGAAATGCTTTTTTTCACCTCAAAATATTGAAGAATTTTTTTTTAAGGTAGTCAAGATTAGACTCAAGCACATTTAGCCTCCAAGTACTCTAAAGTAGACACAAAACATTATAGGTCCATTGTAAATACATATGTTGATTCACATGAGTGTATAGATCAAGGATAAAGGTATAGATGAGTGTATAGATGAAGGGATGCGGTGGCTCAGTGGCTAAGACGCTGAGCTTGTCGATCGAAAGGTTGGCAGTTCAGCAGTTTGAATCCCTAGTGCCGCGTAACGGGGTGAGCTCCAGTTACTTGTCCCAGCTTCTGCCAACCTAGCGGTTCGAAAGCATATAAAAAATGCAAGTGGAAAAATAGGGACCAACTTTGGTGGGAAGGTAACAGCATTCTGTGCGCCTTGGACGTTTAGTCATGCTGGCCACATGACCACGGAGACGTCTTTGGACAGCGCTGGCTCATTGGCTTTGAAATGGAGATGAGCACCGCCCCCTAGAGTCGGGAACGACTAGCACATATGTGCGATGGGAACCTTTACCTTTATAGATGAAGCAGCTTTGTAAATGTAGGAGTTGCTTTGTTTTTTATTGTGCGTGAACACAGTTTTATTAAGATTATTGTGATGTGTAAATTGCCATAACCCTGGCTTAATTTATCTTATCCCAAAAAATATGGAGGCCAAAATACCATTTGAATGGTTTTAAGGGCAGTGGTAAAATAATATGTCTGGCAGAGTAAAGTGGTGCTACCAATAGAAGATGTGGTAAGTTCAAGCTTCTTTAGATTCTATTGACTGGAAGTGAAGTAACTTGGGAGCAGTTACTTCACATGGGATGTGTGGTGCCAGTAGCAAATTTAGATTTGGGCTAGATATCTGCTTCTGAAACTATATGATGGTACTGTAGCAAATTATAAAATGATCTGCTAGTGCAGGTATGTATCTTTGCAATATTGTCCAGATGTGTTTCCCATGTAAATTTCTATTCACAGGCTGCAATTGCTTCCTTGCCATACAAAACATTTTTCTCATCGTTTTCCCGGCAGGTACTGGCCAAACCATTCACTTTTATTAATTTGTTTAGATTAATTTATTAACTCATATTGATATTATGCATTTGTAATCTCAACTTTTACAGTTTGTTTTCCATGCATATATTGGTGGATTCAGTTTGGCAAACAGGAATTCTGTAAAAAGACCATTGAAGAATGGTGAGAAAAATGTAAGTATATGTGGCAGATTGGAACAGATTTTTTTGCAGTGTAGAGAATGGGTGTATTTTCATGGTGTCACATTTTTTGTTTACAGAGATTTCCATGGAAACAGGCATTTCTGTCTGTTGGAAGCATCCCAGGTTTGGCCTTAATAGGAGTATGTATTTCCAATTTCTGATCGATTTTTGTTTTCTAATTATGCTTTTCTTTCAAGAAAAAGTTGCATGGATTCATATTTGGAGCTATTTGTTAATTTATAGACGGTGCTAGTAATCTGATCTAAAGGTTTTCCAACATTTTTTCTAAATGAGAAGGAAATGTATGTTCAGTATCCTTGTTTAAAATTGCCTCCAACCATATGTTCAAATTCAATGGGTAATGGCTAAATTTATCATGCTTATTCATTGGGATGTGAGCTAAACTTAGTGCTGTTTATTTGTATGTGTTCACGGTTTTCCATAGATTTTGTAGTGTCTGCTCTTCAAAGCTTGATATTCCCAATCTCTTTTTGCCAGACTCAAGTCTTTTTTGCCTAACTATTTATTTTTACCATGTCTGCATTGATAAACAGCAAAATGCCGTGGAGAGCATGTACTAATGAGGGAGAAAGACAGTCTGTAGAGTTTATTATGTTTGTTTAGTTTCAGGATCTATAATTAAAATATCAGTATTTTAAACATGCATAGGCTAAGACTAAGACTCATACCTGATCAGAATACCTCTAGATTGCTGTTCGATTTTCTTAAACTATCAACAGTTAACCTATTTATGAACTGAGCTGACTTTCCCTTTCCTTTCCCCCAGCCTTAATGGTAAGAGTCAGCAATCTACAGCTCAGAAGCTGGATCTGGACCACCAACCAAAATCATCCAGCCCATTGTCTTCCAAAAATATATCCAAAAAAAGTTTGGAATTCTACCTCAGACTTGATGTATAACTGTACTGCTGTATATTAACAAAAATTAATGTGTTGGATGGGTATTATAAGCCCATGTATATGTGTTTATGAATTACTCCTAAGTCATAAGATGCTCCTTGAGACTCTTCTGAGCACAGTCTTACATTTTCCTTTGACCATGGCTCACTTTCTTCTAAGAAGCCTGTCTTTAAGGTTTACCCCGAAGAGTCTTCCTAGTGCCAGAATATTCATGCAAGAGAGAGAGGGAGAGGCCATTGGCTTACAGACTTGATCTCTGGCCTTTGAGTGGTAGAAGGTTGCCAATCCCTGCTTATGGCTAAAGGAGGCCTGATGGTGGTATGATGTCACTAAAAGGGACAGTGCTACTTTGACTGTTGTGTTTTCGGGTTTGGAAGACTAGGAGTTAAAGGGCAGAAGAGGCACACTAAACTTAATAAAAGACTAATATCCTATTTTAGATCTTATTTTTAAGTGGAAGGGGGACCAGAAAAAAATGAATATGGGCTTACTGAGGATAGACTTATTAACATCACCATGTCCAGATTGATAAACAGCAAAGTGCCATGGAGAGCATGTACTAATGAAGGAGAAAGGAAAAAAAAATCACCCTTTTCCCATGAAATAAAGCAAAATAACAATGTCATTGACCTCTCTCGCCCTGTCTCCTTTTCCTTGTCTCCCTTCACCCCCTCCCCCCGCCCACAACCTGTTGTTTTTAGACTCTCCCACAATATGTTATAGAGCGTAAAAAGTCACTAAATACTCCAGGGCATTTCTTCAGCAAGTTCATGGCAAGTGCTTTTTTTGGTGAGTAAAAGAGTGACAGTTCTTTAAAACATTAGTTAAAGGTGTTATCTTATGTAATTTTTGCTGGGTTTTATCAGGTATAAACATTCTTTCAAATATAATATTTATGTTGTAAACATATTAACTTGAAAATGTGACCATGTTGTTTAAAAATTGTCCTTGTTTGAAAAAAAACCTAATTCAAATGTTGACAGATACTGCATATTAATAATTTATTGCTGGAAATCAGCTACAGAGGTCCCACTTTGTTGTTTTATTATCATTTATTTAATAAGCCTCATGCTAGAGGAAAAAATTTACATTTTAAAATTGTGAATAGATTCTAAATACTGGGCATATTTCCTAGAGATGTTCTTTTAATACAAAGCAATCATTCCAATTATATTAACAATTTTGTTCATATTATCCCTAAACGTGACAATAACAGGGCAAGACCAAATAACATGAAGTAATATCATTTGTACTGGATTTACCTCTAAATCTTAATCCTTGCTTAATAAAAGTATAAAATTTTGTCAAGAAGGTGGTTTTCAAGTGTTTTTGCAGCCTTTCAGATATAAAAATCCTGTTGATTGGTAAAATATAAGATAGCGATTCCAGTCAACCCATTTTTATTATTAATAAAGAGCCAAACATGTTTAGGCAGAGGCTTAACACATTTTATGGGAGTGCCATTGTTTGGTTATCCTACCCAAAGATTGCTCTTCTTTTATCCAAACTTCTTTGATTTCCTCCTGAAGTTCAATGACAAGAAACTTTAACTATTATGTAGAATTGATAACGTAATTTCAAAGGCATTGCCTCAGATTTCTCATTCCTATAGTTACCCTAAATATCTGGAATAAATTTAGCCCATTCTCCTTGAAATAATTGTAGTTACAGGTTGTTCACACATCCGTTAGTTTCAAACTCTCAATTGTTTTAATTCCCAGTTTATTCTGATAAAAGGGGGTGGGGCTTTCATTTAATTCAGAAGGTCACATGGCAAGCTTATCAGAATTTCCAATAATTAGCATCTATTTTTTATGCATTATTGTACATCACATACATCATATTACTGCTTCCTCTGGGTCCCTGTGGATGCGTCCATATATTTTTTTTCTAAAACTGATGCAGAAAATTATGAAGAAAATTAGAATACTAGAAAATTATGCCAATTTGACTGAAGTTTCAGTATGAGCCAAGTAAACACTGGAAACTAAACCTTCAGCAGTTTCTGCATAAATCAACTGATTATCAAAATCATAATTTCTGGAAGAGACTCCCAACAATTGCAGCAGAATTTAAGCAACAATGCATTTCTTTTTGTGTTTAATTCTACAATGTCCGCCACAACTTAAGTCACTGTTCTGCTTTGCTAATATAAATGTTATCATATGAATTGAGAGTTAGGGCTAATAATCCTTGTTTACATTTCTCACCAAGCCTGATTTCCTCCCCTGTTCTCTGCAGGTGTTCTCTGTGCATGCAATGTGTTCGCAGTCAGGAACTGGGAACGTGACAATGGGATTAAGGTCATGCATAGCACGGGTGAAGTTATTGGAATGTCTCAAGTGGCAGGGAAAAAAGTAAGTGAAGGAACATATGTTTCCCCTGGCTTGGTTTCCCCCGTTCTGTTCCATTTGAACTAAACGCTTCTATGCTCAATTAGATTAAATCATCACAGGGATTAGCCATTTAGAAGGAAAGCCTGTCAAAAGCTATTATGACAGCTATTCATTACTTCTATTAAAGGAGGCAGTAGATAGTTTGAGCTACTGGAAATAGAAGTGGAAAAATGTAATTATGCTTGTATCCTGCTTGTGGATTTTTATTTGGCTCTTGGATTAGACAGGCATTTGATCTGATCCAGCATGATCATTTTTTTTGTTCTAAATTTCTGTATTTTACATTTACATTTAGTAGCATTCTCCCCATTATTTATTTACTAGAATTTCATTATGAACATGCATTTGGTGTGTTTCTCCCCCAAAAGGGGAAATTTTTGGTTTGGCCCTTTGTTTTATGGGGCTTCCCAGGCTCTATAATCATAATAAGTAAGACTAATTGCTTTGATTGTAATTGTCCATTTGTTAAATCCATACTGGCTTTGAAGACTGGATTGTCTTGTATTGTGATTTTTTTTCATTTAGTTCCAAAGTCATTGTTTCCTTATACTATACATTTGTGATATATAGCTTATCTAATGGAAATACATATTTGGTAGCCCTCATTATGAAAAGATGGCCTCAGCAGCATTTTAGTGGATTTGTAGTTAGGATAAAACTGGTTCTTTAACATTGAGATGTACAACTCCTAGTTCACATTTTGCTAAACTGACTGATGCATTAAGTTTAGTGATACATCTACTTTGATTTTCAATTCTACCAGCCATCCAGCAACTCCAAGAAGTTGCCCATAATACTCAGAACTAGCCACCCTCTGATGCCACATTAATCGGACATGCTTGCTATGGCTTTGGAAGGCCAAAAACTTTAAAAATGCGGTATCCAGATTAATAAAAATGCAAGCTCTTAAGAGACTTGAATATATTGTGATTCTGACTTTCTTTTTGTATGCATATCTGTTTTTTTCCCCTTCTGCACAGGCTGTAAGAGAAACAGCATTATCCAGGGGTATACTCTTTGGCGTGCCAATGATTATTTCTGAAACTACTGTGTATCTCATAAATCGGTAAGATAAATAGGTTTCCTCAACCAAATAAGCAGGAAAAAAGCAAATACCCATTATCAATAATGAAATAATATCATAACAGGGGAAGTATAACCTTCTGTTAGCCCATCTTGAACATTGGCCAATTACTTCTTAGTGAGATTTGAGCCTGGCTGCTGATTCTTCTTGTCTAGAAGAATTTAGGACCAAATAAGGTCTTTTATATGGTTTACAGAATCTGAAGTACCCCTGAATGCTCTGGGAAATTTTTCAGAAACTGTGGCTATTAATTCTATTAAGATTTGGATTGATGCAATGCGAAGAGCTGTCAACATTAGCAATCCAGATAACGCTGATCGCCTGTTAACTACTTGGTACAATTTCCATGATGGTATTCTCCTAAACCATTTAAGAAGCATTTAAAACAGGTGGACAATGATGTCCCCTTTATGACTTGTGGACTTCAACTCCCAGAATTCCTGATGAGTATGCTTGGCTCAGGAATTCTGGGAGTTGAAGTCCAGAAGCCATAAAAGGGCCATAATTGCACCCGCCCCCTTGATTTAAAAGATTACTTCTATCTTTTAAATGGTGAAATCAGGGAGACAAGAAAAATGTTTGTTGTTCTAAAATGCTTTCTATATTTTATATGTCCATGCTTTCAGGATGTCATACTGGGCTCTGAATCTGGAAGAGTATTTTTGCAGTCCACCTTTCCACTCCCACCCATCAAACTGTCAATATTTGACAGCAAACCATCAAAGGAAATGTTGGGCTACATTTATTTTTATTTTTATTATTATTATCATCATCTCTTTTATTCATTAAACATGAAACTCAGTCAACTGAACATTTAAAAATGTGTCACTAATACTATTGAGTGGTGCTAATGGTTGATACGGGTTGCTGCCAGCGTCCTAGGTATCAACCAAGTATCTTCTTAAAATGTATGATGTTCCGAGTGCAGTTTTTTGCAGTTCTGCTGGTGTTATCACAGGAAGCTGCAATTTCTTGATGTGTAATGTAAAATTCTTGGACATGGTATTATTATTGTTATTGTTGTTGTTGTTGTTATTATTATTAATATTATTATTATAATAAAAAAATACCCCTTCCAAGGAGTTGAAAGTTCCTTGCCTTTCCTTTCAATTAGACTTTAGTATCTCCATCCTCCCTATAGTGCTTGGCAGCCAAAATAACAAGAATAATTAATGGTAAGTAGCTGCGGCAAGTTTCCTTGTATCCATCTAAGAGTCCAGGTTATCAATGGTTTTCTGGTTTTGGGGGAGCAGCTACAAAAAAAAAATTCTGCACTGTTAAGTCAGTAATTCCAGACATCTTGAAGTTTTATCGGTCCCATGCTGTGTAATAACATGCCCTTACAATCTTTTGCAGCAGAAGAGTTTTCCCACAACCATCAATGTTTTTGAGAGTGTTCCTGGTATATTTTTTCTGTTGGTTAATACTGCCTATCTCATTCAGTTGGACTCCACAGTTAAGAGAGGTAATAAGCATGTTTCATTTTCTTTGCCACTTTCAATAATCGGGTAGATCAAAGGGGTAAATGGCATTGCAAATTAGCAAAAAATATAAACCCTGACGAATAAAAATTAGGATTATATTTGCTGGGTCTCCAAGTAAAAAACCATTTGTTTAATGGAGATGCAAGCTCTCAGAAACTGTAAGGATTGGAGTTGGACTAGAGGTAGTCTTTGACTTATGACCACAATTGAGCCCAAAATTTCTGTTGCTAAGTAAAACTTTTGTTAAGTGAACTTTGCCACATTTTACAACCTTTCTTGTACAGTTCTTAAGTGAATCCCTGCAGTTGTTAAATTAGTAAAGCGGTTGTTAAGTGAATCTGGTTTCCCCATTGACTTTGCTTGTCAAAAAGTTACAAAAGGTGATCACATGACCCTGAGACACTGCAGCTGTCATGAATATGAATCAGTTGCTGAGCATCTGAATTTTGATCATGTGACCATGGGAATGCTACAACAGTCTTGTGACAATCAGTCATAAGTTCCTGTTTTCAGTGCCGTTATAACTTTAAAGGGCCACTAAACAGTTGTAAATCAAGGATTACCTGCACAGAGATGTTCACAATTTCCAAAGTTTAACGTTTGTAGAGATGGAAATTTAACAGTTAGGGGACCAATATAACCTACTTCAAAAAAGGAGGATGGAAAGTACTTAGATGATTTTAGATGATTTAAGTGCAGTATGTAGCATATTACCATATTTCCCTAAAAATTTATATGGATTTCAGAGGATTTGGGAGTATTTCAATGTAAGAGACAAGATTTTTATTATTGATTGCCTACTCAATTGTCTTGTCTTTTGCATTACTAATTCAGAGACAGCAATGTGAGATTTTGATGTAAATTGTAATACTTCAATATCCTATGACCATGATGGCGAACCTATGGCACGCGTGCCACAGGTGGCACGCGGAGCCATATTAGTGGGCACGCCAGCTCAGCTCTGGGGTGCATGCGCGCGCCGGCCAGCTGATTTTCGGGCCTTCTGGGCCCACCAGAAGTAGGGAAACAGGCTGTTTCCTGCCTCTGGAGGGCCTGGGGGCGGGGTGGGGAAGGCCCGTTTTTCTTTCTTACCTGGCTCCAGATCCTCTCTGTATATCTGGGAACGGCGAAAACAGCCTTTCCCACTCCCTTGGAGGCCCTACGGAGGCTGAAAGGGCCCATTTCCCCACTCCCGGTGGGTCAGGAAGTGACATTTTTTCCTGTCCTCAGCCTCCAGAGACTCTTAGAGAGGCTCCTAGAGACTCCTAGAGAGGTTCTGGAGGCTGAGGACAGCAAAAAATGTCACTTCTTGTCCCACCGGGAGTTGGGAAATGGGCCCTTTCAGCCTCCGTAGGGCCTCCAAGAGAGTGGGAAAGGCTGTTTTCGCCGTTCCCAGATATACAGAGAGGATCTGGAACCAGGTAAGAAAGAAAAACGGGCCTACCAGGCCATCATGTGCCAGGAGTGGGGGGGGGGGGAGGGGGTTGCGCACACATGCTCGTGGGCACATGCGTGTGTGACCCTCCCCCGCCCCCCCTCTCCTGGCACGCGATGGCAAAAAGGTTAGCCATCACTGTCCTATGATTTCTGTAACTCATGTCTTTGTACAGAAGTGGATCCAAGTGGTTAAAATAATCCAGTAAGAAATTTAAAATGTTCTCTTATTTTTCAGATAAAGCGAAATGAGCTTGAGCCTGATCTTGTCTCTTCCACTAAAGAAACGACGTTTTTTTTTTATAGGGGAGTTTAATAAACACCTTGATGGTTTTCTAGGATTGCCATTCTTAAAATGATGAAGGCGGCTTTTATGCATAAAAGAGGAACTCTGGTAGTAAAGTGAAAGTTGGTCTGAAGTATTTTGAATCAACTGTAACAAAAAACTAAAACTAATTGGGGGTGGGGTGGAAAATAATCATGTTCTTAATAATACTTCTCTGTACAGAAAGGATTTGGTTTTGTGATCTACTTACGCATAATAATAAAAAGGCCGTTATTCAAAAAAACAGATCTCTTATCTAGAAATGCAAAGTTGCATTGCAATCTGACTTTTATACCTTTTTTTCTTTTTAAATGGAAGGAGAACATATGCGATAAAATGAGATATTGGATTATAGCTGGGAACCCTCACATTCAAGGCCATTCTTAGCCATAGAAAATTACTCTGATTTTCTATTCCTACTCTTTCTTTCAGCCCAACATGTTCCTTTTGGAGAAAGAAGTATTGTGTATATTGCTTAGGGCTTCTGGAGAAAAGACAGGAAATAAATAAAATTAATTATATAAAGTCTGCCCTGGTCTATATTCTTGCTCTTCTAATGTGCTAACCCTTAATTTAACTGATAACTTAGTCCTTATTACAGTCTTTAGCAGGGTGAAATTCACTTACCTTCCTTACCAGTTCTCAAATGTGCACGCACCGCGCTCGCTTCGCTTACATACCGTCATCTGAGCATGCACAAAGCCTATGCATGCACAGAGGTTTAAAATTGTCGCAAAAAAGCAACATTATGACATCTGCGCGGGTGGGCGGAGCCTCCCACAGCCGCTGCTACCAGTTCGCCTCAGCCGGATAGAACCATCTGAATTTCATCCCTGGTCTGTAGCCCATTTCCTAGGATTGCTGTAAGTCTGAGGTTCAGCCCTGTCTTTCTTGGGAATTCCTAATGCCAGAACCTATTTAAGGTAAGCAGATGTTAGCTAAGGGCTCCTACTTGTTACGACATAGAACAGGGATGTCAAACTCGCGGCCTGGATGTGTCATGCGCTGGCCATACCCATGCCTGGTTTAGTGAAGGGGGAAAAAGTCACGATACGTCACATGACGATGCGAGTTTGACACTCCTGACATAGAACCACAATTGCTTACAAAGAAGTCCCTTTCTTGTATCCCCAAAATGGGAGCCAACTATTAAATGCATAAATCAATCTTTTTTTAAAAAAATGGAATTTGTTTTGTTTTTCTCCTGTTTGAGTGGATACAATAGGGATTATGGGCTCGATTACAACAGCCTTGTCCATCTTTCTAAGAGCTACCAAGTTGTCAGATTTTTTTGTGTATGTTTCTTATAGTTAACTATAAAAAAATAAATACAAGAATGTATTGATTTTAAATGCTGATTGATAAGGGAAATATTCTGTATTTCATCCACATTTCGACAATGAAGATAATACTATCAAGGAAAAAGATAGTCATATAAAATTAAATTAAGTTGGTTTTTAAATTTTTAAATTATATATTTTTGTACAAAAGCAAGTAACACGTTCCTGAAAATAGGAGGTGCTCTGGTCATATTCATATCCTAATTTGATTTTTTTTATCATAATTGCACATTCTCCTGTATTACATATATGCAACTCATAAATCAAAAACACGAATTTCAATATTGCTAGTATACATCATTGATCATAGTTAAACAGTATTTCATAAAATATTAGTAGAAATAAGTGTGTTTAATTTAAAAAAGTCTACAATCACATGCAAGGGTATATGAAAGCAAGGATCATGTCAATTTTAAAAGCAAAGTGCTACTGCATAGGCTCCACTGTTAACGGATTTTTTTGTTTAGATTTTTTATTTATTTTTTTACGAAACCTCTTAGTTTTATAATAGTTTTGAATTAACAAGCTAAACCTCACAAAAACGTGTACAGCCAAATGTCAATGGCTATTGAAGGGAAAGGCAAAGTTAAGCAATAAAAAAATCCTATATTCATTCTGCAAAATATCAGATACATGCTGACATCTTACAACCCACAAGGAGAGTATCTTAAGAAAAACAGGAGGCAAGAATTACGGTAAACCTCCTGGTCCCTTGAATGAGGAAAAAGAATTTTATAGCTGTCTTTCTAAAAACAGCAGCTACTGGATATATTAATATACATATTTGCCCTATTCAATAGGACTGTTTTATAAGTAAACAGTTCCCAAACTCAATCAGGATTCATCATCACAAAAACTTGTACATATTCTTATCCACCTATGAGATATGGCTAGCAGGCACATTGAATATTTGGCAGTGTAACCAATAGATGTAATCTGTCAAACATCCACAGATTGCTTGTGGGAAGTTACATTGCAACTCTTAGGTTCAGACTCAAAGGTGCTTTTTCAAGAGGCAACTTTGGACTTTCTGGTTTTTCTTTGAAGACATTTTGCTTCTCATCCAAGAAGTTTCTTCAGCTCTTCAGAAATGTTTTCAAAGAAAAACCAGAAAGTTTAGTTGCCTCTTGAAAAAGCACTTTGGGACAACCATGATCTGGATGACTGAGAATCTCCATAAACTCTTAGGTTCAGAGTTTAACCTTCAGTAACTGAAGCTCTAACTTTCAGCCTCTTTGCAAGTTATGGATGTGCTAAGACTAATTAGAATAGGGGCAGTCTGCTAGGAATCCTGATGGTTGTGTTCCCAAGACACAGTATTTGGATGTGCCAAATTGAAGGCGGCTTATTTGTGTACTTCTAAGAATGTTCATGTCATTAACAATTTGATTATTGATTTCCATTAGGATGCTGATTGGGCTTGGCAATTACTATTTCATCTTAATGCACAGCTCAAACCATCGTGTCTTCAAGAGTTTTGTAGGAAGAACTGACAATGGTATACTACAGTCAATGTTTTATGGCACACTGATGTAATTTCAAGTCTGTATCATTGCTTATCCTCTCCAGAAATGTATATTTTTTAAAAAAAATCTTCCACAGAATTCTTTACATAAGCATTATAGTAAAGAAGATTTTGTTTTTAAGTATTCCGCTGAGGTTTATTAACAACATCAGATTTTAAGCATTTGTTCAGCCGCTGCCAAATGATAAAGGAAATTTTCCGTTGCTGGTGGGAATCGCTTTTGTTTCAGTGCTTCTAAGTTAAGTGATGGCTTCTCACCATCATGAATGACTTCTGTGAATGAAGCCAGATTTGTCAAGATTTCCTTTGTCTTCAATGAAACATCCTGCAGACACATTTTAGAATAAAGAGCAAACATGAAATAGTTGGTAAAAACAAAAGCTCCTCTTACTCAGATTTATCAGCCTATGTTAGGTCAGTATAAAAGTTTGGTAAAAATAATAAAGGTGGGACACAAATAAATAATAGTAAACCAAGTCCTATACTCTTTTCTGAGATGGAATACTATTGGAATATTTAAGATAAGTTTATGTAATTTCATATTACTGCTACTGTTATGAATGTTGTCAATATATGAATCTCGTGGATTCACACAATCACACAATGTCTAGACTTATGCATAGCATTTGAAATGTATTAGATGGTATTAGTGCCCTAACTCAACCACTTTTTTAATTAGCATTTTAGAACATTGCATATATCCTGCCAATTGTGGCTTATCAAAAGAAACGTGTAAACAAATAATGGTAAATATGATGCATGAATTCAAATTATTCTCTATAGACATGCTTAATGTATAGATAGATATGCAGCTTTCTAATAAGGTTGTTTTCCAGTGCTATATGAGATGCCACGGACTACAAATATATGTGGTATACAATACACATATTTGTTCATCATGAAAAAGGGGGATAAGGTGCCACGAGTAATGCATAAAAGTAGTCCATTCATTTAGCGACTGTTCAAAGTTAACAATAGTAACTGCACAAATGGTATTTACATTGGCTTTTTGAGTTCTGACAGTTGTAGCATCCCTGCAGTTATGTGATTATGATTTCTAATGTTCCCTGCTGGTTTGCCACAAGTAAAGTCAATGGAGAGGCTGGCCAGAAGTTGGGAGTCATAGTCAAGTGAGGTCTTAACACTTAATGACCTGCATGGTCCTTACTTAACAATGGAATTGGGACTGTCAGAATTTCTGTTGCAAAGTGACACAGTCTGGTGATATCACACTTTACAATGATGTTGCTAGAAACGGCAATTCTAGTCCCAATTGCCATTGTCAGTAGCCAGGGGCTATCTGTATAGTTAAAAGAAAATGAAATAAATTATCAAATGCAGAGACCTGTGTGTGTAACTATGTGTTTGGCTGTAAATATCTGAGAAGCTGAGAGGTCAAGAAGATAAGCAGGAAAATAATGCAAAAAGAGTGAGGCTGTATAATGCATGGCAGGACAAGGATTTTTTATCTTAGGTTTTGAAGGGTTTTAAGGGTTTTTTGTCTTTTTCTAGAACCAATTATATTATTATTTGAGGCTTATGTTATAGGTTTTTTGCTTCTTATCTCAAAAACATGCATTTTAAAATAAATTAAGGAATCAAAAGTAGCAAATATGGTCAAAGGATATTTCACTGATTGGAAAAAGAGTTACTTTGAGGCCACAGATGACCCATTCCTACTTCAGATTATCAATGGGTAACCAGCGCTGCTCAACTTTTTACTCACATATTTATTTAAATAAATTAAGGTGGTGAATATTTCCAATTTAATTTATGAAGAACTTACAGTTCTACATTATGTATAGATTCAAGGAACAGTGGCTTGCTTTAAATCAAATCAGGTATATTAACCAGCTTTGCTAAAACAGCAGGCTTTAATCTTAAAATAAAAGCCGGTTTCTTTTCCGCCTTCCATAGAAAGACAGGTAGCCTGAAGTTTTGCCAGAGCTCAGTCAGTCATTTAAACCATCTTAACCCTGGCTTAAATACTAATAACTGTAATTCTAAACCAGGAGTATAATAGTTTAGATAACAAAATAATATTAAAGGCTGAAATAATACAGAAGCTTAACCTTTATAACTTGGCTGTTTGATTTCTCTGGATCTTCTGCAGACTGAACAATTAGCTGACCAAGTTCTTTATGCAATTTTCCCATTGTCATTGCCTCTGAGGAGAAAGAGAAGTACACCATCACTGATTTGTTTATGTAAAAAAAGAAAATAAACATATAACTCCAAAACAGAACTGCAATCACATCATCAGAATTTGAGTCAAAAGACCATATCGCCATTCAAAAGACCACTCTGCCCCACAAAAGGTACACATCTCTAGATCAAGATTTCTTCATACTGCACTCAATGACAATCCTAAAATTTTGCTTCTTTGTAATTTAACAATAGAGCTGAACTGATAGAATTCCCCCATTCTGCTATCTTTCAGGATCCATATTTCGGTTTCTGTACAGTAGCATCATTTCTCCCAATCAGAAAAGAACACTGGCATTGCTTTTATCCAATGAGACAATTAAATGAAAAATCCCAAAATAACTTTTATTTTAATTCTTCCAAACCATTCCTTTAAAGTAAGTATTTTTCTCTATCTTTTTCCATGTGTGTGGATCAAGAAATTAGCAGCAACACTAAAAACTTACATCTTAGTTCATTCCATCTTATGTTAACAGTTTTCTGAGTATTGGAACAGAGGAATGCACTAAAACCTAGAGGAGGATATTGAAATTTCCCACACCA
Organism: Arizona elegans; assembly: GCA_022577455.1. Classification (NCBI taxonomy): domain Eukaryota; kingdom Metazoa; phylum Chordata; class Lepidosauria; order Squamata; family Colubridae; genus Arizona; species Arizona elegans. Next base: position 59,925,542 of record JAKOOJ010000005.1, on the reverse strand, counting down.
CCTTCTACATTTGGGAGGATATTGGAGACTTGACAGGAGAATTAGAACAGTAAGGCAGAGGGAGACATTGTAGAATGCCATTACACAGGATTCTTCTTGCTTTTGGCCTTATCCTAGGTCCTGGATGCCAAATTGGCTTCAATCTGCTAATACCAATAATAAGATCATGTTCCTCCATTATCTAGGTACAAGTAGAACTGGTGCAAATAAACTAAACCCTGGTTGGGTGAAAATATAGAAGTTCCTCATCAAAAAACATTTGTTCTCCCAGGCCTTATGTGCCTAGTAGCTATAATACCAAAGAAGGTGGCTTGTAATGTTTCTCTTGGAGATCTTTATGGTCATCAGATACACTGATGTATGACTGGATATTACACCACATATTTTTGGTTGGCCATAAAAGAATGGGGTCTGATGTTGAAATTAATGGCCATCATGACAAGTACGAGCTTTCCTTAAGAGACCAGAGCCCAATTCATACAGGAAGCTATGCATTACATCTTGTCTTTACTTCAGAACAGTTGGAACAAGTTTGACAGAGGGGGACATTTCCATCAATCTTTTGTCATGATCAGATCACTTCCTAATCAGTGTGATACTACAGGTAGTCCTCGTTTAGCGACAGTTCACAGGGGGGTGAAAAAGTAACTTTAGACCAATCCTCACATTTACAACCTTCCCAGCTCTATAAAGCAAAGGAAAACTAAAGTAAGATTATAAATTCAGCTGTGGCAATTATTTCACTTAGTGACTTGAGTTGCCAGTCCCAATTGTGATCGCTAAATGAAAACTACCTGTAGTCAATTCTGGGGACTTCCAGAGGGGAGAAAAATACCAATTAGGACTTTTGGCCTTAGGCACCTCAAAATTCAATTACTTTTTAAGAATTTTCCCAGTGCTTTGGGCGTCAATTTTATCATAATCATAGTTTATCTCTGGAATTGCTCCAGAGTTCATTCAGAAATGATTCCTCTTAGAAATCAATCTAAGGGGTCTTCTTTATTTTCTAAGGAACTCTGGGAAATGAATGAATTGAATGAATGAATTGTCAAAAGAAATGGAGGATTGAATTTAATTGAACATGTCACAAGCCCAGTTTGAGCTTGGATGTATTAGGAGTGAAGGACCATTTTTAATGATTAAACATATTATTTTATAATGCAGTCAGCTACCCAGAATATGTTTCCCATATGCAAACAAAGACATCTTTATATCTATATATGACGAAAGTAAATGACATAGCCTACAAACCTTTTGCTTGGTGTGAAATGGTGATTTCACTTTCAGCCAGGTTGACATACACATCATAAAGATCTATCCTATTGTTCACTTCTGAATCTATACATCCAGCAATGTACCCTGATAAGAAAAGATTTTAGTATGTTTCAGTAAATGCATTCTCACTAGAAGTACTTTAATAAGGGGGTTCTTGGTGGTCTCTGAGCTTGGTTGTTTTCTTGCAATCGTTTTAATTACCAAACTAGATACCATCATCAATGCTAGTAGAGAGTGAGTTTTGCTCTCATTTTATATACTAATGGCTTGCCCTGTCAGTGTTGGAGGGAGTGGCCTTGGTGATTCCTTCATTGGGATATTGTTTGCTTCTGGATTGTTGTTGTAATGTTAATCTCGGTGTTAATTTCTGCTCATCTGGGTGTTGAGTTCTTATGAGGAGGTCTTTTGGTTTTTTTAATTTCCTTTTTGGCTTTTTGATTATGTCTTTTGAATGGTATGTTGATATTGTTCTCTATGTGCCCGTTGATGGCCGATTTGTGTGACTCAAACCAAAAGACCGCCTCATCAGCAATCAAACCCTAGATAAACAGACATTAACACTATATCAACAATCGATAAGCAAACAATATCCCAATCAAGGAAGTAACAAATAGCCCAAATCAAGGAACCATCAAGAACACTAACAAGTCCCACCAACTCTAAAAGGGCAAGCCACTAGTATATAAAATGAGAGCAAACCACACTCTCTACTAGCACTGATATTGTATAGTTTGGTAATAAAACATCTGCAAGAAAATAAACTCAGAGAGTACCAAGGATCCCAGAGTTCAACCTGAGCTACAAATATTCTCTTCCATTACTTTTATATGAATTTAAGAAGTTTACAATGATTTTTATTCATTTTATAGTCTTAAACATGCATGCTAACATTGGACCACTACCAGTATCATAGGAATTTACCTAATAAATAATAGGTACAGAATTTTATATTCATAGTCTACTATTCTACAAGAAATTCCAAGCAACTACTTTTTGCAATAGGTAATTAGGAGGAATTGCCCAGTACTGCAATTTCCAAACATCTGAGCCTTAGTCAATTGTTTGACCTCACTGACTATGGTAGTGACCCTTTGCCAATATTGTTTATAATATTTAAATATATTATTATCTGCCCATAATGACATGGATGGTTATATAGATTTAATAAATAATGAACTATTTTTTTCCACTACCACAAAAGTTAATTTAGTCATTCTGTTATGTAATGCTGATTGATATCCATTATCAATAATACCTGGACACATTTTTAATGCTTCTAATTCATCATCATTCAGATGTATGTATGAATGAAGAATAGACCAATCCTGTCGGTGCCACACTAAGGCTGGTAATGCTCTAAAAGAAAAAAGTTATATTATTTTAGTACAATGGCTCATATCATCTCCTCAAAGGATGCACTAATTGGTCTTGTCTTTATTGTCTAGCTTACAATGGGATCAGGACTCTAAATCATATGACATAATTTCAGCCATAGATAGTAAGTTATCCAAAAGATGGAAGGACATTTCTTTATAATATACTATATGGATGGATGCATGGCCAGCAGGCATTCTCTTTAAAACTGGAATTTTACAAAAACAAATACATTAAGTGTTAAGAAATGTTTTGAAGATGTCAACACTGTTGAGCATTGCTTTTATAGAATCTATAAATCACTATTTATTGTACAAAATGATTAACCACAATAGTGGATAAGTACACAGAGATTACTTTGACAATATTAACAGGACCAATTATCTTAACAGACTGTTGTCTGTTTCAAAACAAACTCATTTCATGCAATGGCTTATTCAACAGTTTTGTCAAATTAGGATTAGTTATAAATCATAATCACATTTAATAACTGCACTGGGGGATCCAATACCTCCACCAAAACTGATAGTCCAAGCTACTATATGTACAGAGAACAAAACCTCACTCCCTTCTAGCACTGAAGATGTTACCTCAACATATATTGAAATTTCTTCAGGACAGAGAGCGCCAAGGAATCTACAAGTGATGCTACTTTATTCATATATATATTCATTTCTTTTAGAAATAAATAAGAAAATTTGGCCTGGAGACTTGAATATGAAATTAAGTGAAGGAGTACCTTTTATTTCATCAATGTGGTTTACCTTGTAAATTCGAGGATAGTTTCTATTCTTGGGTGATATACTACAATTCTTTTCTTTAACATGAGTGCAGTATACAGGATGACTGTTTCCATTCCAAACTGAAACACTATATCTAGGACAATCAGAAGTTAAACAGAATCTTAATATAACATAATAGAATTCTGTACAATTAACAACATAATTATACAATTATAATTTACTTAAATTTACTTTTTATGAAGAGGCAAAATTTGTTCAGCTTTTACAGAATACTTCTTAGGTATATCAAGCTACAGTTTGTTATTACATCTATATCATGGCTTGTTTAACTCACAATAGATTCACCTAACATGCCAAGCCATTGTTTATAAGTTCCAATGTCTAAACCAATAATGCATTTATCTTACTTTTTTTTAGAATACAAACATTCTGTATCTTTTACATCTTTTCGTTTTTGAAAGAGTCATGCCAGCTGGCTTTTATTAAAAACCATCCTACCAATTCAATTGATGCCAGGGTGTTATTTTTGTCAACATCTAGAGGGAGAGGACACAAAAGGGAAACCCAAATCAGGCTCTGAAAAACTCTTGGGACTCCCAAGAATCCTCTTATGCGAATGTCAGCCTTGAGAAAAAGCTAGTGATGCAACTAAGCATAACCAGTATTTCAAAAGCAGTGGTTGTCGTGCTTTCAGGGTCTGCTTACTTGGAAATAAATTTCATTGAAAGGAAGGGAGTTTATTTTCAAGAATGCATAGTTTTAACCCGAACTGTATTACTGATTTTTTTTAAAATCTCACCTTTGACTGAGCCTGCAAGATAAGCTTTTCTGATATCAAAATCTTTGCTTAGGAAAGAACCATTTTCTTCACTCTGACAAATCCCCTTTGTAAGGACAGAAACGTAACTCTCCATCATTTTTACAGGAGTCCCATATTTCAGGTATATTCTGTAAAATAAATAGAGCTTCAGTAATCTGGGCCAAAAAGAATAAATATAAGGGGTTTTTTTTACCCATGCAAACATTCACCCATTGCCGTTTTGCAAGACTCACTAAACCCCACAATGTGACCTGTGCTCCTTCCTCTTATTATCTTGCTTATTTCGCAATCAATAAAACTTTCTGTTCAGAGGTTTTCTTACAATTAATTTCAACATCTTCATATTTTTATAATTTATAATTTTTAAACACTACACTTTATAATTTTTAAACACTACACAGGATATATTCTTTCAAGTCCATCTAGCTTCCATAACTTTCTAAAATTAGAAATTTATATATGTATATTTTTAACTGTATTTTAATATTTGTACTTAATGTTTTTACTTGGCTGTTCACCGCCCTGAGTCCTCAGGGAGAAGGGCGGTATACAAATTCAAAATAAAATAAAATAAAATAAAAAATCCACATTCTAGTTTCCTTTTTGCTGTTTTTCAAAAAAGTAAAGATTTTTCTTTTTAAACCATAAATTTACATCAGTGTTTCTATCATCCAAGGTAGAAAGTAATTTTCCTAGTGATATAGCAGAGCTTGTACTTTGGAAGACTCTTAATTTCAAAGAAGTTAATAGTAAGCAGCTTTCTAAAGTAATTTGGAGAGAAAATAGGCAAACCCAATGTCTCCCAGAACTCTCAAACCTGCTGTAGATTGCTGTTTTATGATCTCTTTGTAGAGAGATTCTGTATGGAGCAATCTTGTGGGCAATCCCTTTTCTTCTCCTTGATCAGAAGAATTCTGAGGAGTCAATCCTTTCACTGCTCCTATTTCCACCATAGTCATTAGCTTGACAAAAAGCAAAGCCATGTTCAGTCCACCATTGCTGATTCTCGAAGTATTACCACTATTAGCAATAATCTAACCTGGATATAATATGAATATGGTTAAACTGGTTTTTCTCCAGGTAGATTTTTTTTTAATTTCTGTAGCCAGCTAGAACTGCTGTACATGAAATTCTACATGCAGTTGGAACATGATCTAAATCATGCAGGAAAAGAAATCTTGCTAGATTTATTGTGAGTAATGTGTTTACAATAGAACTACATTTGAGAAGAAATGCAGTTCAACTGATTTACTTCATGAATGGTTTCCTGTGTGAGAACTGCTAGTAGGATACTATTATGCGTCATTTCTGCAGTTTTAATAAATCTTTTACTCACTTGAAATAATAAGTAATTATATGTATAATTATTATGATGGTAAGTAATCCCTTCAGAAATGTTTTCACCTCTTAATTGGGAATACATTGCTGTGCAAAAGGTTTAGCTAATAAACCATGCAGTTATAGAAAACGTATCAAGCAATACACACCTACAGAGAATCCTAGAGAAGGCTGCATACTTTTCCGGATTGAAGTCTTTAGTTGTCAGAACAATGGAAAAGTGGGTCACCTATGCAACATACAAAAAAAAAGTTAACGTACTTTTAATATTTAAATAATACTTAAAGTTAATACTTTCTTGTAAAATAATAATATAAACAACTGGAAAGGCGAGACAATTTGGCAGATAAAGTTGCTTAGATTTACTTAAGAGCGGGACTTCGACAGGGAAGCTCCAATTGTGGTGTCTGGGCAGTGACTTGTGGGGAAGATTGTTGAGAGTAGTTAGACTGCAGAGGATCTTGAAGGAAGTAAATTATCTGGACCTGTTTCAATCAGAGCTGAGGCCCTTTCATGGGTCAATTGAGTGCATTGTTTTTGCCCATCCCTAGAATGGAAGGCCCTTCAAGAAGTCACTCATGCCCTATTCCCGCTCATGAATGAACACCTGTAACATGGTGTATATGAGGCTGCTTTTGAAGGCCACAAGGAAACCATAGTTGGTCCAGAATGCTACAGTGCAGTCAGGGATGAACGAGTATACCAGGATATGAGCTGCACAGTTGTCAATTGGCTGCTGGATGCAATTCAAGGTACTGTTCATCATCTATAAAACTTTATGTCTCATAAGACCTGCTTAACTGAAGAACTGCTTATCTTCAATAGTTCTACCTATTTAATAAGATCAGGCAGCTTGTTTAATTGAAAGGCTCTGGATCATGAAGCAATGTCATCTATTGGGATATAGGATGTGTGCCTTCTTAGTTGTCATACCTGCCACCTGAAGTAGCATTTCTCTCAGGATATGTATAGCTCCCAACCTGATGGAGTTCCAGAAGTCACCAAAAACATGGTTTTGCTCCTAAGCCTAGGGGTAGGATGGCTGCTGAGCCCATCAGTTTTGCTTTGGGGTATTTAGGGGCATTGTCATGTTCTTTCTGGATGCTCAGAATTATTAATTTTTGTTTTTGTTTTTGAACCACTGAACATCATCAGGAGCTAGGCAGCTTCCATGTTTAAGTCAATCAATAAACTAAGTCTACTACATCACTGAAAATTTATGGATACTTGCTACAGTTACATCTTGAAAATAATGCAAACATCCAGTTTAACTTCAGTTGATGCAATATATAAAAACACAGTTTTTTTTTCTATCACAATTTTCCAAATTGCTTTTGTTATATGTATAGATATAGCATACTGATAGGGTATCCCTTATGAAATCAGCAGACGTAAAAATCCAATTAATCATAGAATAATGAATATGCAAATAAGATCTTTCTGTCAAGTCCCCTTTCTCCAAATTTCATTCTTACCCTTTTCAAGGTAGAAGCCTCTGGAATTTCCATGGTTGTAATGTAAAACCATGTTAGTTTGTACTGACCAAATAGGAAAGTGTGAAGCTGTTTATTCTCATCTGTAAGGCAGCATTTTCTCAATAAGAGGTCTCTGAATGCAGTCGTTGTAGAAGGGTAACACCAAACCCATAGAGCATCTCCATTGGTATCTTTTTCTATGGTGGAAAGATGTTCACTGTGAGAATGCCAACAGCAGCAAGGGAGTAAATTGATCAGTTAATCAGATCCAATTGTGCATTCAATTTAATGCCCACTTTTATTACACATTTTAAAATTATCAATTTCTTATGTAAGCCTTAATAGTTCAGGAAATTAACTCAGATTTATGGTAACATACATACATGTTACATTTCAGATTTTAATCTGAAATGTGATATTAATCTGGAACAATTTTATTAAAAATATGAATAATCTCTCTGGCCTATAACCAGAGCAGCAAATTCTATATTTTAGCTAAAAGCACATTTAATTTAAAACGATCACAAACTGTATTTCTTTATCTAGACTTCCTCTTTCCTTTGACGTTTTCCTTATATTAAACTTTACACTGTACTCTTCTTGTAGCAAGAATCTCCTCTACTAGAATTTGTAAAAAATAACAATGCATTGAGTGTGCTAAATAACAATAATAATTTATTTGTTCAGTTTTCCCATTATTATTTCTCTGCTAAGTGAAGATAAATGATGGCAAAAAAGTCTTCCTAAGTGAAGCCTTGATTCAAGAATGATTTCACATCAAGGGAGATCTAGTAATTGGTGACAAACTAAGACGTTTATCCTGAGTATTTTTATAGCTTACCTACAACCAGCATTATATGGGGAAAGCAACATTTATTTTAATCTTTCCTCTGCTATTAACTGCATTCTATTACTTTTCCACTCTCCACTCAGAAAAGGATTGGGATTTTAAATAACCAGAAAGGGGTCTTTTGCAAATTGGAGGCTATATAAGGCCTTTTTGTAAATTAACATTCAGAGCCACTATTACTTTAAGCATACCGTAATTAACTGCAATAGCTAAATTCAGAGACCACCCTAAATTATAAAGTGGATAGATTTATTCTAACTTTGTACATTGTAAGCAATGCTGCCTGTAAAGTCTCCTTTAAATCAAGTTCAACTTCTGATTGGCTACATTGGCAATAATACAGAAGTAGTTTTGTCACTGCCTTCTTCCAGAGTGTTTCCTTTTTCAATTCACCGCCATGCGATTTGCTTTGATCTTCTATGTCAGTATTAAACAAGACTGAATCTTGAACCGGTTTTTTTTAAAAAATTTCCCCACGGTGGCCTAGGCGCTGTGCTCTAGCTGTACTTATTAAAAGATAAGAAGGTATTTGGATAACAGGGGTGATAGTCAAAAGAACCACCCTAGAAGAATGAATACTCCTCTGCTCGCTTATTCCTGTACAGCAGTATTTATTAACCTTGGAAGCTTGAAGATGGGTGGACTTCAACTCCCAGAATCCCCCAGCCAGCACTGCTGGCTGGGGGATTCTGGGAGTTGAAGTCCACCCATCTTCAAGCTTCCAAGGTTGAGAAACACTGCTGTATAAGGTGAGGGAGCATGCAAAGTCGTTTCCCCCCCTTTTCCAGTCTTCTCCTCTACTCTTTCTGCATGGGCATAGACGGACCTGAAAGAGTACAACAATCCTGTTGGATCATGCATATCACCAAAGGCAAAACCCTTAAGACTCTACTTGAACCCCCAACCCTCCAGTCTCAAGATACTATAGTTGATTGTATCAAACAAAAGCCATCAAGAAATTGAGCAAGACTAGTAGAAGTGTATTTACCCTATTCATGATTTCCAGGAGTGACTAATGCTATCCTCTTTCTCCTAAAGCAGGTCCAAACTCTGACTGAAACAATTTTTAGGTTCACAGGGTGTGAAATTGGTCCAATACCCGGGGCAATTGGAAGAGGCGAAAAGGAAGACGTTGCCACTCATCTGCCTTACCCCCCCCCCCCCCCCCACTGCTTCACGAACACACAATTTTTCCCGTTTCAGAATAGAAATAGGGAGGGGAAACGAGGGGGTGTTAACCAGCTCTCCCCCCTCAGCCGACATTCCCACAGCATGCAGCCAGGGACGGAGACGCGCTTACCAATCAAGCCTACACCCAGAAGCAGCTGAGCCTCCGTCTCTGCCATCTTTCTCCTCCCAGCGCCAGGATCCCTCCTCTGTTTCCTGAGAGACCCATCATGGGCCTCATAGCGGGAGAATAATGGGAGTAACACGCCTCCTGGCTTCCGGCTTGATTTCGGTCTTCGCTTACAGAAACCAAAGCGTCCGTATGCGAGCGCTCCGCGAGACTTTTTTCCTCGTTTATTTTAAAGCCTCTGTCAGCGAAAGAAAACTTGTTTTTCCTAGCGACACGGTGGTGCGAGGCGTGGAAAGAAAAATCAGCGTGCCACGGAGAGCAGCCTAGTCCACCTTTCTGCTGAATGGGGAATTCGTATTAGAGGATCCCATTCAGTTAAACATTTCTTTGGGTCCTTGCTAAAATGTTCTTACTGCTTATTTTCCCTTCAGGCTTGTCCATCTTTGAGTTCAGCTTTCCAGAGCGACAGAGACTAAGTATTTATTTAGCTGCAGATGTTCCGTGTGATCATACCACCTATTTGGGAGACTTTTCCCCCTCATCAATTCTTTGAGGAGTAATTTTCAGAGTTGTAATTATATATAATTTTCTGAATAGTTTTTATCCCAGAGCTATAATTGCACTCAACAATGAACTAAAGGGCCACCATCAGTGAGCTGTTGGACATTAATACTTGGTCTGTTGTGTGGATGTTTGGGTGGTTTAGGGGTGGAGAATTGTGGTGGGTGGGAGTGTGTTTGGGGATTGTTATGTGTGTTGGACCTGGTCTTTGGTTGTTAAGTGAATTTTGTTGTATGGGTATACTGTGTATACATGTACAATGACAATAAAGTTATTTTATTTATTTTATTTTATAAGCACTATTTTGCTTTACATCAATCGTGCTGCCAAGAAGCTTAAGACACTTAGCAATCCATGGCCATTAGGACTTGAATTCCAAGCTAGACCGAACATTGTCTTCCACAAATATTACATTGTATATATGGATTTAGTGCTCCTGATATCAACATACCTTCAAGATCATGGTTACTCCTGGCATTTCCATAATGGAGTTCAAAGGGCTGCCACAGAACCTCTTGTCTTAGTTTTATTTTAATATGTTTCAGAATGAGATTCTAAAAGCTTTTTGTTCTTGTAATAAGATTTGACCTCAGGGATTCTTCACAGAATAGAACCCTATTTTTTAACTTCTACATGAAGCTTCTGGGTGGAGTCATCGGGGGATAGGGTTTAGTTCCATGTGTATAACTTATAAATGCAGTTAATATTGCTCCTTTTTAATTTAATGGCACATTGATGTTCTTAATTTCTATCTTTAGAAACAGTTTGAACATTGCAGTTTATGTAAATGACTTTCGATGGCTTACATTAAAAAATGAAATAGAGAATAAAAAGGGCAACAACTCAAATTAGCAGAACGCTATCCAAAAAAGCCGTATTTGTGGAAAGCCAGGAAAGAGAGACTCAGCCTGATCTCCTTAGGGTGGCTTTTCCACAGAATCAGCATTTTCACGGAAAAGCAGTGACTCCTTGACGTAGCTCCCTGAAAGCATCATCCCTGCTAGATGGCTGGAGAAAAGCAGCACTGTAAATTACATCCAGAAGCCAACTGACAACCAAAAAAGGGACCACAGATCTGTCATTTGCTCCTGGCATTGGCTGCCTAAAAGTAGATAGGTTGTTGCATTTTGAACCAACAGCAGTATCCAAATATTTTTCATAGGCAATCCCAAGCAGAGTGCCTTACAATAGTCTACACAGGTAGTAATAAGGGCATGTTACTGTTGTCACAACCTCCTGCTCAGGAAATGCTGCAACAGGCAGAAACTGGAGTTGGGCAAAAGCCCCTCTGGCCATGGCTTTCACCTGGTGAAATCATGGGTCCAGGCATTTTACAGGATTGGGAATAAATATAGCTCACGTTTGGGAGGGGGTATTTTTCCACCCCAAATGACCAAATAACTCCTCCTAGCATCTTCATTTCAATGTTGAGAAGCAGAGGAGACAAGATCAACCCCTATTGCACCCCACAAGTCAGGGACCAACCAAGCCAGCTTTTCTTCTAAACATAAATTGGACCACCCACTAAGAAATATAATAGAATTTCTTTATTGGCCAAGTGTGATTGGACACACAAGGAATTTGTCTTGGTGCATATGCTCTCAGTGTACATAAAAGAAAAGATACATTCGTCAAGAATCATAAGGTACAACGCTTAGTGATAGTCAAGTATTGTTTTGATTGCAAAACAATACTTTGAACCCCCAACCCTCCAGTCTAAAGATACTATGGTTGATTGTATCAAAAGCCATCAAGAAATTTAGCAAGACTAGTAGAAGTGCATTTACCCTATTCATGATTTCCAGGAATGACTAATACTATCTTCTTCCCCTAAAGCAGGTCCAAACTCTGACTGAAACAATTTTTAGGTTTACCGGGGATGAAGTTGATTCAATACCACCATTTCAAAAACCACCTGTAAAAGGAAAGTTGAAGATAGATCTGCCCAGGGATGGTTCTTTGGGAAGCATCATACTCTGGTTTCCTCCTGTGTTCCCAGCAGCTTTCCCTCCTGCAATGACAATTTCCTAGATCTGAGTGGTCATTACCATCCCTGCTTCCTCTACAACACTGGTCTGCAACCTTAAACACTCAAAGAGCCATTTGGACCAGTTTCCCACAGAAAAGAAAACACCATGAGCTACAAAACCCTTCCCGTGCCTGACTATTTCTTGGGTGGCCACAAAACTAGCATATGAAGTTGAATTAAATGTTGTTTTCTTCTGAAACTTTTCTTGGATTTATCCATGGTTAGTCTACCGGGGGTTGAAAAGCTCAATAAATCATGTGCTGGCAGGTGAGGCACACTGGCAGTTGTGATGCATATTTTGAATGACAGAGCCATAGCAGAGGGGTGAAAGAGCCACATGCAGCTCCAGAGCCGCAGGTTGCTGACCCCTGCTCTACAAGCTAAAAGGGAGAGGGATCCAGCCGATTAAAAGACAACCAACAACTAAGATTATGTTCTATATTTTTCTTCAGAAGACAGACCTGAAGGAGTCCTAGATAACATGGTAAGACAATGCCTCAGTCACCATGAAAGATTGTCCATTACGTATGTATTTATATGGCTTGAATTGGCATGCACATATGCTTTCAGCTTACTTATTAGTCTAGTTTGATGAACTTGATTTAAAACCTGTCTTAGGATCTAGAGATCTTGGGAAGATCTAGATAAATCTTAATTAACTTTAATTTTTGGTTATCTTTGTAAAGGTATGTATTTATGTTGCAAAAATCATTGAGTTATTTTATTTATACTGATTTTAGATGTTTTAAGTCTTTGATATAGAAGTTTTTGAAATAATCAGAATTGCTTTTTCACGTGCATTAGAGGCATGAGAAAAAAGTAATACAAATATGCCATCTTTGCATACTATGATATGCATATCATCTGACTCCATCATCCTATGCCCATGTATCCCAGCATTTGATTTTGAATGGCAAGCAAACTGAAGATGTTACATGTTTGTTGAATATGAATAGACTTTCTGTACACCTGACAGCCCTGATTTGATCCTAATTACATAGTTTCATTTACACTGAAGCACATAATCAGACAAATGAGTTATTAACTTTCTCAATATTGTGGCTGAGTTCATCCAGCATACTAAGTCATGAACTTACTGTTTTAAGTATTATCCAGATAGTTATGATTTGTTCACTAGATGTAGTTAAATTGTAGCTTAACAAGATACATTACACCACCTTGAAAATTAAATTATGGTAATGATTCTTTTTTGCAACAGAGTGCAATTTTGGAAAGGAAACTTTAGCTATTGGTGACCATTGTGCATCACAGTAAAATAAAAACGAAGTCCTTTAATTATTAAAGAAAAAAAAACATGGTTTAACTGATTTGTCATAGTGGCCTGGTTCTCCAAATATACTAGACAATCACTCAGATTTTGTAAACAATAATTATGTTTGCATACAGCACCTGTGGCTAAACAAGGATCAATGTAATGTCCAGCCTTTGTGACTTTCATAGACGAATATAGCTTTCAATTTGGGTTTTCCTAGTTCTGAGTCAGCATTTCATGGTCTAGTTAGTAAGACTAGTCTATTGAATAGGAACCACAGCCCTCTTCCCTGACCATGCTGGTAAATGGTAGGATAGACACTAGCCTAGGCAGGTTAAGTCGGCTGTCCTTAACAGGAAACAACTTTTAGGAAGAAGCTGGTCCCAAGGCATAGACGCATTTCTGAATAATCATTCTGAAGCCAAGTTCACTAAGTAGAAAGTAACAAATAAACACCCTCTGAAAATGAAGATAAAATTCAGAGCTGCACCATTCCTTTCTTCTTCTTCATTCTTCGCCTTGTGAGTTAGCCTTCACTCCCGCCGACAGCCTGAACTTTCCGCACATGCGCACACTTAACTCGGGGTGGGGATCACAGAGGCGCCGTCTAATCGGTTCTCTTCCGGGTACTTTCCTGAGTGAGCGTCACGTGACGCCTTCCCTTTCCGGCCTCGCTTGCTGTCTGACTGGGCGCTCCTTAGGGCTCGTTGCCGCGTGAGGAGAAGCCGTCGCCATCATGCCGGTCTACTTCCAGCGGCCCGAGAACGCCCTGAAGCGGGCGAACGGTGAGTGCGAAGCTCTGAAGGGTCGCTTCTATGAAGGCAGAGGCCTCCTCCGTTTCTTTTTCGTCTTCGCCTCGCCTCCGGCCGGGCTTAATGACGGGGATTGAGGCCTAAACTGCCACCAGACCCATGGCCACTCCCCCGCTTCCTTGCTTGGGGAGCGCGAAATGCCAGCCATCAGTAGAAGCGAACGAAGCCATCTATCCCACGAATCATTTTAACATAAATTAAGCCTTTTTGTCCTTCAGGCGTCGTTGCCACATGCCCTTTTAGCCGAAATTTGCATTGGGAGCGTGGCCATGAGGACAAGAGAACATTTTTCTTCTTCTCCATAAGTCGCCATAAAAGCCAAGCATGAACTACGGCTGTCTCTGAGGACCGCCGCGTTGTGCTGGTCACATTTTACTCTGGTCGATTCCCTCCCCCCCCCCCCCCTTTCTTCGTCATGGACTGCAAGTTTCAACGGACGACCTATGTGCTTTCCCCCGGATATATTCACAGATCACTGTGTAGCCCCTAAAACTTATTCCTATTTTCTAGAAACCGATTTATATTAGAGAACACATTGAACACTTTTTTCCAGGTTTAGTCTTTCCGTGATTAAAGGTAACAAGTTATAAACACAGAAGGTGCAAGTCGTCTTGTCTTCTCCTTATCTCTCATATCTCAAGTCCAAAAAAATAATAACTGCTTAATATATGTAATTAAAATAAAACTCGTTAGAGTTGCTATAAGGAAGTGCTGACACATTGGGACTTAAGAACAATTCTTGGTTTCCAGTAGAAAAGCCAGTAGGGTGACCACCTGGAAATCACAAGGCTAGTTCAAAGGGACAATTACTTAATATATTCTTATTTATTTATTTATTTATTTATTTATTTATTTGATTTATTGCACTGTTGCAAAACGTTCATATATTTTACTGTCTTTAAAATAGAATTCATGTACATCATATTTCCCCAAACCTCTTCTGAGTCTTTTGTATGACAACCTGAAAATTCCAGTAAACATATGGTGTTAATACATAGGGATATAAAAACTCCTTTTAATGTATATTTTTAATTGGGATATAAGCACTTTTACAAATTAAAGAACTATTTGTAAAAATTGTTTATCAAAATAAGTATCCATTGTAATTTGATGGAATTATAGTCATTGGCCAAAATCTATTGTACAGCTGTTACAAACCAAAATTCAGTTAGATTTTGAATTTCAGTTGAAAGAATTGGTAAAAAATAATGCAATAAATATATTTGAGTGGTTCTATTTCATATTGCTCAGTCCTTTTACCTACATTTTTCATTTTATTCATTTGTAAAAGATACATAATTTAGATATAACATGTTGCAGCAGTTTAGTATTAAAAAGTTCTT
Organism: Arizona elegans; assembly: GCA_022577455.1. Classification (NCBI taxonomy): domain Eukaryota; kingdom Metazoa; phylum Chordata; class Lepidosauria; order Squamata; family Colubridae; genus Arizona; species Arizona elegans. The sequence goes on along the minus strand of JAKOOJ010000005.1, from coordinate 59,910,352 downwards.
GACCATATTTCCTGTTTATCTTCAACACACCATACCGTACAATGTGAAATATGTTGACAAGCCATAGTTGAAAAATGGTGAATAGGATTTTACACATATATGCATACAGTGTAGTGTATAGGTATGGATAAATTTTGGCATTTGGATCTAAATCAAGGGCAGCTTATTTTTATTTTTATTCTGCCATCATTCTTTTTATCAATAACCCAAGGCAGCAAATCTGTCTAATTCTCCTTCCTCCTATATTCTCCACAACAACAACCCTGTGAGGTGAGTTGGACCGAGAGTGACTGGCCAAAAATCATATGAAAACTAACTAGAACAACCAATAAGTTGTTTGCCAAATATTTAATCATAGTCTGGAATTTCTGAACAGCTGTTGAGAAATTTATAGGCTTGGAAAAATTGGAACTATGTATTGTTCATTTCTATCAATATACTAATGGTATAATAGCATATAAACAGTCTAACAACATGTAAATTACACTATGTTGCACAAGAGAGTTATAGAACAATATTTATTTAAATATTACTTTAGGTCATTTTTATAAAGAATTCAGTGTGCCTTATTCATGAGGAAATTCACCCTGTTTAATACAATTTAATCATAGTACAAGTGCAAAAGGGTAAATCAATTCTACAATTCTTGATTCATTACACATTGTTCTTACTGAACATAACACTGCAACTTTATACAGATTACGCTCAGTACTAGAGGGTGAAGCCTGATTAATATAACATTCTAAATTATAATCATTTGTTTGGATTCTACTCTGAATTAATTCCTGTAATAGAAACGTAAAAACAGAGGGAGGATTTGGACTGGGCATTGTGAATTATCTGTATCCAGCCATTCTGTTTGTAAACCTTAGTTTTTACATATTTAGTACACTGTGGAATTTACCCAATTTAGTGTGGTCTGATCAAAATATGGTTTAATAGACATGATTTAGTATGCTATGAAAACTCTTCCAAAAAGTCAGGCTTATGAATTGCAAATAATAAAATCTTAGAAATGCGAAGAAGGGTAACACAATCTTTGTATTTAACTAATGTAATTAGACAGTACTGAAATTCTAAAGATTAGGAAATATACCTGGACATTAAGTTTAACTATAACAGTAGTCTATATGGCCTATACATAATCTTTATTTTCTGAGGATTATTTTATAGGATTGTTCCATTATTCCTGTTAAATTTTATGAAACGAAGAAAAACTGCCTGTGTATGCATCTAAGCTAGTTTTCCCAATTAATATGCTGTGTGTATTGAACTTCAGGGGTCATCTACAGCCAACATGGCAAACATGTTTGAATGGAGCTGAATTGGAAATTATTTTTATACATTAATCAATTTCTGATGCAACACTTAAAATACCATTGAAAATTCTGATGTAACAAATCAACATTCTAGGTATTCTGCTTAAGGAAAATACAAATTCATAGCAAATTTTGCTTCCCTGTTTTTCATTCTACGTATGCAAACATAGGAAACATGTTTGCCTATACTTACTGCTATTTATCTAGTCTATAAAAAAAGCTAACGGTAACTTTTAATTTTAATTTTCAATTCTTGTATGAAATAAAATAACTTAAGTGCATTTTCATAAACTGTAGAAGCCCATAAAAATAAGATATAATTTTATCTACTTTAAAACAATATACCAATAATAACGACAGCAAAGTATATATTCTGACATTGACTAAAAGTTTTTTTTGTTTTCTAATTTTTAAACACAGTACCTATTTCTACATTTGGTAGTCTGCCAACAACAGTCAATTTCAAATTCAAAAATGCTTTTCTTTTAATTAACACAGTACAAAAAACACAAAAAGAGTACCCAAAATTATAAAATTGGAGGAAGCTAAAGGAACATGCAAGACATATATGAAGAATAGCACACACCGGAAGAGTCTGGGACTCACTTCCTCCCGCATGCCAACCCTTCCATTCGGTCGGGGGTGGGGGGAAGGAAGTACTATAATATGCACCCCCACCCCCAAACCTCGCAGAGCATATCAGAAGGATATAATGGTCTATCCCAGGGTTCTTTAAAAATATTGCTTTCAGGATCTCTCCCACTTACAAAATTTATGGAGGACCCAAAAGAGCTTTTATTTGTATGTATTATATTTATCAATATTTACCATATTACAATTAAAATTGATGGATTCATAGTATATTTATTGAATTATTTAAAACAATATTAAGCTCATTTGATAATATCAAAATATTTTCATTAAAAATCTTATTTTTTATTAAAAAGTAATAAAAGTAACTTTTAAATTTTTGAAAGTGTCTTTAATATCTGGCAAATAATTCTGATTTTGCAGACTATTGAGAGAGTCTTGGGAACCCTCCTGTGTCCTCAGACCATTAGGAAATGCTGGACTTTAGTAAGAAACATCACTGAGACCTCTAGTAGGAACTATAGAGGTAGATTTCCCCTCATCTCAATCCCCAAAAGTAATCACCCAGAGTGATTAGAAGGGATTACTGTGTGACAGAAATGAAAGGAAATAAGGAATAATGTTTAGCAACATATTCTTTTGTTTCTTCCTCAAATTATATTGATTGATTTTCAAACCAAAAAAACAAGAAGGGCTGTTTAAAATTGATCATAGTGGGAATGAAAATTCAGGCATCATTGTGTAGCAAAGATTCAGCTTGTTTGCATTCAGATTCTATCCTTCAAAATAGGACCTGCACTAAAGGTTAATATAACCAAAGCACACTCAGAATCAGCTTCTTGAAATCTCTTTGAAACTTGGAATTTGTAGTTAATCTCCAACCTGTTTATCCAGTCATGAACATTATTTCACCTGTCAACCTACGGATATCTATAAATAGTTTGGAGCGTCTAAATTTTTCTGAAAATGTTAGAATAATTTATATCTTGAATTTTGAAAGTTGTTTATTCTGCCTTCCTTCCTCCCTCCCTCCCTTCCTAATTAAAATTATATACAATTAATTAACAATAATTAACACAATAAAGCAGTATTTAAACTTAAAGAAAAAATAGAAATCAGAAGTATAGAAAAAATATAGAAAAATCCCAAACAAAGAGAAAAAAAAGTAAAATATATTTTACATATATTATTTTAATAACTAGGATAATTATATAATTATGCTGGTTACTTACAACTGATTCTTATTTTTTATAAACATTAACAGCTTGGTGCTGTTTATACAACTTAATTTAATCATATATAACAGTTCATTCCTTTATAGCTTAAATTTTTAAAAATAGACAAGTAGTCTTCAATGGAATTGAGCATTAACCATTGTTTATTTTTCTAGAATTTCTTGAGGTTGGGAAGAAACAACCTGCTCTTGATGTTCTGTATGATGTTATGAAAAGTAAAAAACATCGAACATGGCAAAAGATCCACGAACCAATTATGCTAAAATACTTAGAATTGTGTGTGGACCTCCGGAAGAGCCACCTGGCAAAGGAAGGATTATATCAATACAAGAATATATGTCAGCAGGTAAAACTTCTAAAGTTTAATTATACTAATAATTGGAAAGTAAATATCAGCATTTTAATAATAAATAAATGTAGAGGTTCTGGAACAGACATATTTGGTATCTTATTACATGATCCAATCATTTGAAGAATAACTTGTTAGGATTCATCTAGGTAGATATATTTCATATTATAATTGATTTCTGTTATTAAGAAGCTTCTTTGGAACCTGAACAACAGAACAAGGCTTTCATTGTCTTATTACTATATGAAGTTAATATATTTTATTGAAATTTGAATTTCCTACATAGATTTTATCCCTGATTAAGAAAAGCTACTTTAGCTCTTCTGATTTTGATACAGGTAAATATTAAGTCCTTGGAGGATGTAGTACGAGCTTATTTAAAACTAGCAGAAGAAAAAACTGAAGCTGCTAAAGAAGAATCTCAACAGATGGTCCTAGATATAGAAGATCTTGATAATATTCAGACTCCAGAAAGGTAAAAGTGATGCTTACTTTTGATTACATTAATTTGGTTCATATTAAATATTTTTATTTTTAAATAATCTTACTTACTTGTTATCTGGTTCCCCTCACATGAATGCCTTTACCAAACTGAATCCTTTCTGGATTAATCTGTGTGTCAGATTATATTTTAGCATTTTAGTTTGGAGTCATGGCAATTTTACATCTGTCCTCCCCAAAATTTGCTTTATAAGTCCTTCATAGATGTGTTTCTGCACTGTAATTTTTCTTGATTATCACTTGATCTGTTGTAACAAGCAAGAACAATGTGATAAAATATCCAATTATACAATATAAAATACTCTTTGTTTCTTAGTGTTCTCTTAAGTGCTGTAAGCGGGGAAGATACCCAAGATCGTACTGATCGGTTACTTTTGACTCCGTGGGTTAAGTTTCTGTGGGAATCATACAGGCAGTGTTTGGATCTTCTCAGAAATAATTCCAGGGTGGAGAGACTGTATCATGATATTGCCCAACAAGGTAACATTTAAACTCTGCAGTATCTTTGTATAATATATATGTGATTATTTGTCAACTTCTGATAGAATGACTTTTTCTTTTAAACAATGAATTATAATCTTTTCCTGAAAAGTATTTTAACAGTACAATTCAAAAGAAAAATCTAGCTTTTCGTGAAGAGAATAAGTGGAAGAAATAACTCTCCAGTTTATTGCTGTCAGTAATATTTTTAGCATGTTCATAAGTGTTAAATATCAATTTGGAATAATTTAATCTTGCAGCTTTCAAATTCTGTTTGCAATATACTCGTAAGGCTGAATTTCGTAAACTCTGTGACAACTTAAGAATGCATTTGGGTCAAATTCAGCGTCATCACAATCAAAGTACAGCAATCAACCTCAATAATCCAGAAAGTCAGTCAATGCATTTGGAAACTAGACTTGTACAATTGGACAGTGCTATCAGCATGGAGTTGTGGCAGGTACATATTTAATACAATATCAAAGCATTGTCATATTTCTTTATTTTCTGTATTCATTTAATTTTAAATTCCATTTTATGCTTTGAGCCATTTTAGTCAGCTATTGAAATTGCTTTACTATCCATGCCTATTCTACTTAATGATTAGAATTGATCTGAGACAAATTCAGCTGCCCAACTAATATATATATATTCAGAATTAGCATGTGCATCTTCTCCAAAAGTAGATCCTGGAAATAGATTTGAGCCATTTTCAATACAAGGGTTGTTCAAATTGTCCAGGATGTAAATCAAGAAGACATGGCTTCTAAGGCAAAGGAAAAAGGCTGTGAAAGGAATGGAAGGAGAAAGGACAGTGGAGAAATTATAGAGAAAAGGGAAGGAGGACTCAGAAGATGACTGGGGAAGAGATCACAGTGATGGGAACTATAATACTAAGAAAACAGTAGGCAGATTTCCAAGTTACTGAAGCAGAATCATTGTAGAAGTTAGTAGCTGCCCAGAAAACTTCAACCTAGTGATAGAGTAACTTCTGTAAGGGATAAAAAGGACCCTATACAATGGGCAAGAGAAGATTGTTGTAAATTATTTGGAGGGTTGAGAGACAGAGTTTAGAAGCATTAGGATTTTTAAAACCAATTTTTTTCCTCTCAAAACCAAGAGCAATTGGTGCCTCAGGATATAGCTTTTACAAATAACTCAAGGTGGCAGACATCCAACACATCCTCCTCCTATTTTTCCAAAAACAACAACCCTGTGAGGTGAATTGGGTTGAGAGAGAGTGATTGGCCCAAGATCAGCCAACTGACCTTTCGTGGCTGAGATGGAAGTAGAACTCATGATCTCCATGTTTTCAGCCTGGTACTTAACAGCTAGACCAAATTGGCTCTATTAAGTTGAATACTGTGTGAGAGTGTGCAATATATTTCTCAATTTGAGGTTGATGAATCAATGGTTAAGGCAATGATAGGGGATGAATTAGGTGCAAATTTGAGTGCTAAAAATAAGTGGATGTACAATTTATTTATAATGGAGATTTTCCAAATAAATGTGCTTAGATTCAAGTACTAGTAATAAACACATGTATATTAAATCAGTCGATTAGATTTCAATGTGTGATATTCCTTAAATTTTTTCCTTGTGGTAATTTGACATATAGTTCTTCTTCTTTTTTTTAGGAAGCTTTTAAAGCTGTGGAAGATATACATGGGCTATTTTCCTTATCCAAAAAGCCACCAAAGCCCCAGCTGATGGCAAATTATTACCACAAAGTTTCTACCGTATTTTGGAAATCAGGAAATGCACTCTTTCATGCATCTACACTTCATCGTCTTTATCATCTTTCAAGAGAAATGCGAAAAAATCTCACACAAGAGGAGATGCAGAGGTGGGAAAAATCCATGGCTTGGAGCAATTTTGTTTTTGGAATCATTAATAGCAGTTTTGAACTTCCATTTAGCTATATCCAATATTATTTCAGTGGACTTTATAAAACAACAATGGAATTTTTCCTGCTGTGTTCCTTGCATATACCTAACATTGCTCAGGAAGGTGCAAAAAGATAAAAGGGTGTATGGCTGGAGGAGAGAATAAATAGATTGTTGACATAATGAGTGCAGTGTTTTAGGTAAAGAAATATAGAGGTAGGAGAGTAGAAGACACTTTCTTAACTGTTTAAATGTAAAGAATAGGGATTCTATCCCAAATTATCTTATTTCCTTTTCTTTGTCTGCAGGATGTCAACAAGAGTGCTTTTGGCTACTCTGTCAATTCCAATAACTCCTGAACGAACTGACATAGCTCGGCTTTTGGACATGGATGGCATAATTGTTGAAAAGCAACGCCGATTGGCAACATTGTTAGGACTTCAGGCTCCACCTACTCGAATTTCTCTTATTAATGATATGGTAAGTACGTTCCTTAAACACGTTTATGTTGCTAGTTTATGTTATTCAGGCTTTATTTGCAGCAAGTGACATTTTAGCCCTTTACTTATAAATTAGAATATGCTTAATATCGATACCGGTGTATTGTAATCTTTAGTATTAAAATGTGCCTATATGTGTATGAAACCCGATCTGAGAATAGTCATTGGTGTTAACAATTGTTTCTAATTCATGTTTCATAGGTGAGATTTAATGTAGTTCAGTATGTTGTCCCAGAGATAAAAGAGCTTTATAACTGGCTTGAGGTAGATTTTCATCCACTGAAGTTATGTGGCCGCGTATGCAAGGTAAGATTTTGAGACAGGTGCTAATGCAAATGGTTTATAGTAAATGATTTTTTTATTAAATTGAACTGTGCAAAAAAAGGTGCTAGATCTTGATTATTGTGATTTTTTTTCTTATTGTTTGTCTTATACAGCTTCCCATCTCACAACAGTGAACCTGGGCTAAGTCCTATATTGATCTGCTTGCTAGGAGATTTTCTTTTAAAAAGCCTGTAAATGAAAGTCTTTATTGTTGCCAATTCTTCAATATGTTTTCATTCTAAGAAACTACCTTTTTTAAAATTATACATAGCATTCAGAAGTGTTTATTAATTAACGAAATTTTAGATGAATTTGCATTTACACAATTGGTACTGAATCAAATAGCAAATCTTTAATTCTTCACTATTGATAGAGGTGATACTGGAAAAACTATTGCAAGATTTTATGTTTCATTACTATTCATGGAAATAGCAGTTATTTTTTGTTCAGCAGTATACTACTGAAATCTAGAATTCCTTCACAATTGCAGAATACAGTATATTTTTTTTCTTAAGATTTATTAAGTAATAGATGATGATATATATCAGTGATGGTGAGCCTTTTCAGGACCAAGTGCCCAAAATGGAATGCGCGTGCACGCCGCAGCCCCGGAAATTCAAAGACCAGCTGGCTGGGGTGCATGCGCGTTCTGGTCACCTGGTCTTCTGGTTTCCAGTGTGCTCATGTGCACTGGCCAGCTGGTTTTTGCGGATGCTGGAGCACCAGAAACCCAAAAACCAGTGGCCGGCATACACATGTGCACTGGCCAGCTGGTCTTCGAGTTTCCCAGGCTCCGGCACACACGAAAATCAGCTGGCCGGTGTGCATGCACTCACCGGAAACCAGAAGTGCAGCTGGCGACAGCACATGTGTCCACAGAGTGCTCTGCGTGCCACCTCTGGAACTATTTTATTTTATTATTTTATTTTATTTTATTTTATTTTATTTTATTTTATTTTATTTTATTTTATTTTATTTTATTTTATTTTATTTTATTTTATTTTATTTTATTTTATTTTATTTTATTTTATTTTATTTTATTTTATTTTATTTTATTTTATTATTATTTTATTTTATTTTATTTCTATACCGCCCTTCTCCCGAAGGACTCAGGGCGGTGTACAGCCTAATTAAAAACACAAAGACAGACAAAATTTAAAAACAATTAAAATTATTAAATAATAGGCCCAATTTATAAAACCCCAAATTTAAAATCCCATTTAAAACCAATTAAAATCTTTACATTGATAGCCCAGCCTGGCGGAACAACATGGTTTTGAGGGCACAGCAAAACACACGGAGATCAGAGATTTTACAAATTTCTGGGGGCAGATCATTCCAAAGGGCAGGGGCTCCCACAGAGAAGGCCCTCCCCCTGGGTGTCGCCAGCTGACATAATTTGGCCGATGGCACCCTGAGGAGACCCTCTCTGTGGGAGCGAACTGGCCGGTGGGAGGCTACTGGTGGCAGAAGACGGTCTCGAAGGTATCAAGGTCCAATGCCATGGAGCGCTTTAAAGGTAGTAACCAACACCTTGAATCGCCCCCGGAAGACCACTGGGAACCAGTGCAGCTCGCGCAGGAGGGGTGTCATGTGGGCACAACGAGTTGCGTCCATAACCACCCGCGCGGCCACATTCTGGACCAGTTGGAGCCTCCGAGTGCTTTTCAAGGGGAGCCCCATGTAGAGAGCATTGCAGTAGTCCAGTCGGGAGGTGACAAGGGCGTGAGTGACTGTGCGCAAGGCGTCGCGGTCCAGAAAGAGCCGCAACTGGCGGATCAGGCGAACCTGATAAAAAGCCCCCCCTGGCCACGGCCGTCATATGTTCTTCTAAAGACAGCCGTGCGTCCAGGAGGACGTCCAGATTGCGGGCCCTCTCTGTGGGTGGTAAAGACTCACCCCCAATAGTCAGCGATGGCACCAGCTGACTCTATCGCGACGCCGGGAACCACAGTCACTTGGTCTTGGAGGGGTTGAGTCTGAGCCTATTTCTCCCCATCCAGATCCGCATGGCCTCCAGGCAGCGAGACATCACATCAAGGGCATCGTTGGGGTGGTCTGGGGTGGAGATGTACAGCTGAGTATGGTGCCATTGGTTCACCATCATGGATATATATAGTCATTGATAATAATAGTTAAACACATTTAAACTTGATACATATTTGTTGAAATAGTGAAATTACTATTAGCACTGAACTAGTTAATATTTGTGACTTTTAAGTGCTTTTTTTCCTAGCAAATGTTATGCACATTTTTCAGTGATTGTCTCAGTTTACATTAATTTTCATTTCTAGGCATGTTCCTATGTATTACTGAGACAGCAGTTGTAGCATATCAGGTGAGAAGCAAGTGTATCATATGTGTATCATTTGCCCTCTCCCTCTCCCTCTCCCTCCCTCTCCCTCTGTGTGTGTGAGTGTGAGAGAGAGAGAGAGAGAGGGAATGATACATATATTTGCACGAACGATAACCTGACCAAGATTTTTCACTTTTGTTGTAATATGAGAGCATTAGTGGAAAGAAATAGTGTGAGCTAGTGAGAAAAACCTAACTATCTAAATCAACCCTACTACCATTTACTGATGCACTGGTTCTGTGCAGGTTTTAAACTGGGTAAGAGATCAATCTGAGAAAGAGCCAGAATTGCAATTATATATTCCTCATCTGCAAAACAACACCATCCTTAGACTACTTCAGCAGGTATGGTTGTAAAACAATACTTTTAAAATATTGAATTGTAATTGTAAATGTTTTTCACTATGCATCTTTAATATATCTATATTATTAATTTATGTATCTGAATGCGTTAAAGGTCTTTTGATTCTAAAGCACATATCATTGACCTGCTTCCTTTGCACTGGTAAGCAGTGTTATTTCTAGTGTGCTAAAGGGAGATTGTGAAGGCTAATTAGCAGCTTTGCTTCATTTAGAATTGCTGCCAGTCTCCTTCGTACATAGTTGCTGCTCAAAATAGTGTATTTTTTTAAAAAATAAATGGCAATTGTTAATATCAAGTATTATTTATATTTGAATAATTGTTGTTTATTTTGAAGTTCTTAAAGTTGATTGAGTTCTTTAAAAATTTTGAGTGTTAGGAAACTGATATGATTTATTGGAAAGAGATGAATATTTCTGTATTTTTGCAGGTGGCTCAAATTTATCAAAGCATTGAATTTTCTCGCCTGACTACTTTGGTTCCTTTTGTGGATGCTTTCCAACTAGAACGTGCCATTGTTGATGCAGCCAGACACTGTGATTTACAAGTGAGTGATCTGGACAAGAGTCCGATATTTGTACATATTTGTTGTTCTTTAAATCTGAATTTTTCATTATTAAAAACAGAAAGTAGCAGGTATTACATCTTATTGTCAGCCCTCCCAGGTAAACCAGACAGGAAACATAAGTGGATGAGCTAATTCTATTTTATTGTAAGGATACATTAACAGAATCTTGCAAATCTGTAAATACAGATTTCCTCTCACCACTTTCAGCTACCTGATCAATTAGGGTGGGTATTTCCTAAATTTCTTCCTCTGATCTTAAGCAACTGAGGGCTACCATGTTTACCTGATAATTTCCTAGACAGCATCTCTCCCCCTCATTCATCAAGGTCATTCTCACAAACCTTTATACTTATGAAACCCAAACAAGCAGCTTCGGTATGTTTTGCTTAAATGGAAGACGGTATAAAGTAAAAGCCCATTACTCTGAATTACCTTCTGCATACTAAAGTAGTGAATAATCCAAACGAGTATGTTCCTGAACTACTGATATTTAGAAGTACAAATGAACATAATCGCAATATCTTACTGAATAAGCTTTCTTTTTAACTCCTTATTTCTGGCAGCATATTTAGAAAGTGGAGCTTTAATATTTAAGCTGTAATTCTGTGTTTGTTTATGGTGTACTCATTCAATGGAACTTAGTATATTATTGAATGCACATGCATAGCATCCTGTTAGTTGGCTAAATAGACATTAACCTTGCCAAAGAATGTGTGTGTTGGAGAAGGTAGATTGTTTCATTTTAGCTGTCTGTTGACATGCAGGTATGTATCATTTAAAAGCAGAATACAGTTTTATTTTAAAATTAGGTTTTCCATGTGCAGGCTTGGATGACAAAAAATAGAACAGAACTTAGTGTTTAAATAATATGTCAATGTATTAACTGTTTTTGAAATGAATTCTTAGCATTCTAAGTATTTAAAAGCAGTAGTATAGCAGTTGCAATAGCACTTAGACTTATATACAGCTTCACAGTGCTTTTACATTGACAGTTTACAGTTTTTTATTTACTAATTTTTACTGACTTTACTTTTTAAAGGTTCGCATTGATCATACCACCCGAACATTAAGTTTTGGGTCCGATTTAAACTATTGCACCCGAGAAGATGCTCCTCTTGGACCTCAGCTGCAGAGCATGCCTTCTGAGCAGATTAGGAACCAGCTGACGGCCATGTCATCTGCACTTGCAAAGGCTCTAGAATTTATTAAGCCACCTCATCTATTGGTAAATCATAGCTTTTGGTCTACTTTTTAAAAATATTGTGTACTTTGGGGAAGCTTTGGTGTGCTCAGTTATGATCAGAGTGCTGCTTCTTTTCCTTCTAATTCACATTTCTTGTTTCTCTAGTAAAATGGGGTCCTTCCCATGATTCTAGTCCCAAAGAGGAAAACTCACACATGGGAAATAAAAAGGAGATGAAATGAATTATTTTACAATTTTTAGATGCTAAAATAGCATCTAAAGCATGCTAATAGCATCTATAGCATCTCAGCTTAATTATGATAAGATAATCTCTACTGTCATTTTTTTTACTGTGACCACACTGGCACACGTTAAAAATGAAATTCTGTTGCCTGCTGTGAAAAAAAGTCTGTGTATAGACACACATACACATGCACACACACACATGTATATACACACACATACACACATATTAATCACTGTCCATTTTGAATACATAGCGGAAAGAGGAAACTTGAGAGTTCACAAGGTTGATACTATATTGAACAAAACTGAATCACAGTTCTGCTTCGGATACCATGAAACCTTCTCCCAGAAGCTAACAAAGAAAACAGGTTATGGAGAGGATGTGTAGCATCCCTGACAATACTGTGGACCCTGATCAAGCAGCGCTTATATGCTATGTGCCGGATAGAACGGAGTAAACTGCCAATCTTTTGGTCAATAAAACTGCCAATTGAGTCAATAAAAGTTATATTTCAAAAGAGGGTGGTGGGTGCCTTAGTGAACCTGAGGACAGACTTCATTGTACTTTCAGAATCCAGGACTGTCATAATAGGCCAACATAAAGATCAAAGGGTCAGTGAAAGTTCTTATTCTTGCGCTTTAGGTTATAATTGCAGTAGGGACCCGAATTGCCATTGCTAAGCAATGCGGTTATAATATAATGTCATGTGACTACATTGTGTAGCAACAGCAGTCCCAAGCAGACCTGGTTGCCATTGTAACCCCAAAATATATGTGGGAAAACTGAATTACACCACTTGTAAGTCAGTGATAAAGAGTGACAAAGAGTGAAGCTACTATCTCAGGTATAATACAGGCAAGCTTTTCTATTTGCTATTCTACTTCAGGCAACAAAATACTTGGGGCCTTCTTGAATGGGGGGAGGGTGAGGGAGGAATGTAGAAGAGTAATGATCTAGAGCAAGAGTGTCAAACTGGTGATCCGTGGGCCGGATGCATCGCATGTAGGCCATGCCTACCCCAGCTCCGTGAATGGGGAAAAGGTGGTGAAACATCACGTGATATGAGTTTAACACCTGTGATCGAAAGCAACTACAGATAGTCCTACAGGTAGTCCTTGACTTGCAATCATTTGTTTAGTGACAGTTCAAAGTTACCACAGCACTGAAAAAGTGACTTAACCATTTTTCAAACTTAAAACCATTGCAACATCCAGAGTTCTTCAAAATTTAATTGGTGGACTTAACTCTAAAAGAATCCAGAAATACACAATTAATTCTTATTGGTATGCTAATCAATGTGTACAGTAAAATATATCATGAGTGATTAATATTTATTTGCATATTTTAATGAATTTCCTAAAAGCTTTCAGTTAGGTTTTTGCTTTGATGGGCATATTTGGAATTGTGAGAAATTTTCTCAGGACTTTTGTAAATGGTTGCAATGGTTGGCCCACAGCTGTTTTAGAGTTCCATTTTACTGGAATTCTGTCATCCATCCTCTTTCTACAGGATACTCTTTACCATTTCTGTTTAACTTTGTTGTTTTTCTAACAGTTGGGCATATTTTCAGACAAAGTTGTTTCCTATGACTAAAGCCTTTAATTAGAGAAAATATGGGAGACGGCATTCTAATTGAAATTTCTAGTAAGCAGCAAGATTTTATTAGAGAAAGTGATTTTAAAAATATTTTTATAACATGATATGGATATATTATGGTTTTTCCATTTCCAAATGATTGACAATTTGTGATTTTAGTTATTTATTGGAAATCAGATTCTTGAATGATATTGCTCTAGATATCATACATTAAGATTAATCAGCAGCTGTAATGACAACATGAAGATGGCACTAGTATTTTTTTTATTATATCTCTGCCTTTTTACTTACGAAAACCATGACTTATCAGAATGAATAGAAAAATATAAAATATTATTTTTAAATTAATCCAATTAAAATTAGTGAATAGCTAACACTGAGTAAAAGAGATGCATTTTTGCCATTTTATGAAGGGGGGGGCTACACATACCTTCCTAGAGAGAGCATTCCATAGTTTAGCAGCAACATAGGAAACAGCCTTTTCCCATGTGTTAGAAAGCTCAGATTATAGCAATAAAATCTTCAAAATCGCTTTTTCTGCTGATTTAAATAAATAGTATTCTGAATTTTGGTAATGTATATTATCTTTTGTAGCATTTGAATCTCAAAAAATAATCTTGTTACGTTGTTAACCTTTATTCAGCTAGAAAAGGAAGAACAACATCAACAGGCAGTTACAGCTTACTTAAAAAATTCAAAGAAGGAACATCAGCGTATCCTTGCTCGCAGGCAAACTATTGAAGAAAGAAAGGAACGTCTTGAGAGTTTGAACATTCAGCGTGAAAAAGAAGAGCTGGAGCAGCGTGAAGCTGAACTCCAAAAAGTTCGCAAAGCTGAAGAAGAGAGACTGCGCCAGGAGGCAAAAGAGCGTGAAAAAGAGCGTATTCTGCAGGAACATGAGCAAATTAAAAAGAAAACTGTTCGTGAACGTTTGGAGCAGATTAAGAAGACAGAGCTGGGAGCCAAGGCATTCAAAGATATTGATATTGAGGTGAGGGTTATTTCTGTGTGGTAATGAGTTATTTTTTAATTTATGGCCTGGTCTCCTGTTAAAGGCAATTTTTCTGAACAATGCACTGCCATGCTGCCTGAAATCTTTTCAGTTAAGAATAAAAGGATTGTAACTCAAAGCAAGTTTCTGTTGCCACTATACTAAAATAAAGAAGATGATCTAGCGACTTCAGAGTTTCAGATTTCAAATTTGTGCTATTCTAGCATTTATTCCTGATTCTTCCTAAAGTGTGTATTCCCAGCTAAACATTCACCGGCTTGTCTTCCATCTTGTCTGGATTAGGTTTCTAACTTTAATGTATTTTCCCCAATTTGACTTAAAGTACTACATTCTATGATACTAAAATAATTGATAAGTATACTAAATGTTTAAGGAAAAACAAAGTAAATGTATTATGAGAAATACAGTGTATTTAAACTGCAGAAATGTGTTCATACCCTTTTGAAATCTTTTATATTTTAATATTTATTATTTGTAGGATCTTGAAGAATTGGATCCAGACTTCATTATGGCAAAACAGGTTGAACAGCTTGAAAAAGAAAAGAAGGAATTGCAAGAACGTCTGAAGAATCAGGAGAAAAAGGTAAATGAAAATCCAGTGTGGAGTAGGCAAAAAACAACAGCACTTACAACTGAACCAAAAACATTTTTGTTTTCTCAAGTTTTAAGAGAATTAATCAACTTTTTAAAAAAATCTAGATTGACTATTTTGAAAGAGCAAAACGTTTAGAAGAAATTCCACTGATTAAGACTGCCTATGAAGAACAAAGAATCAGAGATATGGATCTTTGGGAACAGCAAGAAGAAGAAAGGGTAAGATTTTGGAGAGCTTGCTTATTTGAGAAGCAATTCTTGGTAATATTATTTTTCTAGTAAACTTTCAATTCCAATTAATTTGCTTGCCCACTAGCAACATTTCATGGACAAAATCATTATTGTTACTGTTAGTATTGAAAAATTCCAGTCTCTCTTGAATTTTGTCACCACAGAATACATATCTTCCAACAGAATAAATTATGTAAGCTATAAGTAAATTTACTTAATTGCTGTAAAGTTTCTCCAATTATATAATGGCTAAAATTATGTACTTAATGCAAAACCATGAGTACATATACTCATACCTTGACTTAGGATCTCAATTGGGACTGGAACTTCTGTCGCTAAGTGATGAAGTTACGTTTGCTGATTTTATGACCTTTCTACTGCATTCATTCATTAAATCCAGCTCCCCCCTTTGACTTTGCTTATTAGAAGCCCCCTAGGAAAGTCACAAATTGCAATCATGAGACCCAGGATTCTGCAACCATTGTAAATACATGCTGGTTGCGAAGCGCCTGTATTTTGATCATGTGATCCTGAAGTGACTGCAATGGTCATAAAGTGGACTGGTTCTAAATCACATTTTTTCAGTGCCATCATAACTTTGAATGATTGTTAAAGAAATAGTCATAAATCAAAGACTACATGTAAGAGGCCCTCAATCTTCAGCCTGAAACTTAGTCTGCTAAATTTTAGGCATTGGAATGTGAACATCATATACAACAATATATTGATTTGATTTGATTTGACTTTGAATGTGTTGCAGATCACCACCATGCAACAGGAACGTGAAAAGGCTCTTGAGCATAAGAATAGAATGTCACGGATGATAGAAGACAGTGATTTGTTTATAACTAGGCTCAAGACTGCAAGGAGATCAGTTTATGAGGTATATTTAATTTTTTGCTAAATATAATCCTACATATGGTATCTTTTAGTACAGTCATAAATTAGAATGGGCAGGCAATATCTTAAAAAATCAGCACCATGTTTGACATTTGTGGCATTAGCCAAAATTGGCTAGGGTTGCCTTCAACATTCCCTCTTTGTATTTTTTATTTGAGTATTTATCTGTATGTCTGATAAAATTCAGGAGAATGTGCAACTGTTAGAAAAAAATGCCCAGAGTTACCTTGAAGTAAGATAGGTGAGCAATAAATAAATAATAAACAAATAGATGAAACTGAGTTCCAGCATCAGAACAATTCTGTCTTGACTGGATTAAGAATATGTTAAAATGATGGTTTTGACAGACTTTCAAAATTCTCTTATAGTATTACATTCTATGTAGTACTATAATTTCTTTTTCTTGACCTTGTTTGCCTTTAAAGATTAAAAGAAAGGTTCCTCAGTTCGCTTTCCCATCCTGCAGATTTGACTCTGCTCCTTGGAATGGGGCAATGGCTTGGAAAGCTACATTCAGTTCTTGAGTTGTACCACTTATATTTGAAATCTATTTTATATACTATCAAGCAACAAAAAAAGACATGAATAGTATTTATGAAATCAGCATGAGTTTACTTTCTGTGGACAGTTCATAGTATTTACATTTTGTTGTCTGTTACTCTACATCTTCATATTATTACAAGAACGTAAACAGTACTTGTTTTTTGTATGGCTTTGTATAATTAGCTCTCCAAGTGGATAGAATCCCAGTGTGTTTTTATCAACATCTGCAAAGCTAGAATGTAATTTGGCATATATCTATATTTGATCTTCTGTGTGTCTTGGAACTACTATTTCTGTAGTTCCAGTTTTAAGTATTATTGTTTCAGGAAAAACTTAAACAATTTGAAGAAAGATTAGCAGAGGAAAGATATAATCGTTTAGAGGAACGTAAGAGAGAGCGCAAAGAAGAAAGACGCATTACTTACTATCGTGAGAAAGAGGAGGAAGAACAAAGGTTGCAAGAGGAAAAGATGCTTAAAGGTAAATGCTGAAAGGTTCTTCCTAAAGTAACACTCTTATATATCCTCATCTTTCTATTTATACCGATCTTATATTTATTAATAGTACCATATTTTTCGAAGTATAAGACACACTTTTTTTCCTCCTAAAAGAGGCTGAAAATTTAGGTGCATCTTATACTCCGAATGTAACCGCACCCACCCACGGGCCCCCACCCTTCGGCCTCCGTGCGTCCTCTTCCTGGCTGCAGAGATTGCCACTGACAGTGGCTTGTGTTTTTGGGTTCCGCACGTTGTGTTTTCAGCCTCCAAATGCTTCGTTTGAGAGCCCTTCAAGGCTGTGGGGATCGCCAAAGCACATCGCTGCCTGAAAACGCGAGGCATTTGGAGGCTGAAAACGCGACGTGAGGTGCCCAAAATGGCTATCTGGAACAGCTGCTACCTTCTCTTATCCCTTCTGTGCTTCTCCTGCTTTTCTAATTGCTATTCCCTCCAACGATCAGCTGTGCTTCAGAAGCTGTTTTTTAGCCCCAACCAGCCCCATCCTCAAAACCAGCAACCGAACTAATATGCCGAAGCTGACCAGGCTAAGGACTAGCCAGATGAATACCTGGTAGGCAGATCCCCCCCCCCCCAAATTTTCCTTCCCAAAAACTAAGGTGTGTCTTATACTCTGAAAAATGCAGTAATTTTGCATAATTTTTTGGATAGATGTGTGTCATGGCAGCTACTAGAAGTAGACATTTGTTCAGTGTATCTGGCAAATCAAAATAGAGGTAGTGTTTGATTCACTATCATTTGTTTAGTGCCTGTTCAAAGTTATAATGGTGCTAAAAAAAGCAACTTACAACCGGTCCTCATACTTATGACCCTTGCAGTGTTCCCGTAGCCACATAATTGTCATATGGGTGTTTGGCAACCATTGTAACAATCATCACTGTCTGTGATCATGTAATTGTCATCTGTAAGTCAGATAAGCTTAACTCCATGCCTGCTATTTCTGATCATAGTTAGCCTGTTTGTAAGTATGAGTTCCAACCTACATACAAATTTGAGTTAAAGACAGCTAGAAATCGAACTTGTTCTTTATCTGGGGACTATCTCTATTTTGCTCAAATGTTCTTACTGAATTGCTTATATTTGGAAATATGTATATAAAATTGCTACAGTAGGAGAGGTTCCATTAAAATATTTATTAGTGAGCCACACATCCTTAACTATTATTTATAAAATTGAATTTATTAAAGCTAACTTTCAAACTGTGTAAGTGTGAAGTAATGTTCAAATCAGTATATTTGAAGATGAAATAGCCATTTTTAATTCAAAATGGGAAGTAGCTTTATTATTTTTTTATGATTGTGTGGACAGAACAAGAAGAGAAAGAACGTGTTGAACGTGAAAAACGTGAACTAGAAATGCGTGAATATCAGGAACGTGTTAAAAAACTAGAAGAGGTGGAAAGAAAGAAACGTCAAAGGGAATTAGAAATTGAAGAGCGGGAGCGTCGTCGTGAAGAGGAGAGGCGGAATCTTGACGATCCACTTTCGCGAAAGGTAAATAATTCTGATGAACTGGATTTTTCTGGAAAGCATATATTTATATACTACATATTTCCAGTTCAAATATTTTGATTAGAAATCATTTTAAGATACAGCTTCTGTGCCATTTAAACCTTAGCTTACTTTACAAATGTATTGATACAATATAAATTTATGCAAGGATTATTCAAGATAATATCCGATATTGTTCTGTTGTTGATTTAAACAAAGATGTTATTTGGTACATTGATACCTTGACTTTGTGTCAAGGTTCCAACTGGCAATTCCAGGCAAATCAGAACTCCTAGGCCACTTGTTTCCTCAAAGAACTTTTTTATTGGATACATCATATTGGCAACCAACTCTGAAATTTTCCCGCAGTTTTAGCATAATTAAACCAGCAATAACCCCTTTCCCAAGTGTCACTGGTCACATTGGCCAATTAGGTTAATTGGTGGACTCCTCAGGCACTCTTCTCCTCCTCCTCCCATCACCAGGGAGATGACCTTGGTTCTCACGAGAAAGATTTATATTGTGTCTAATAAGGCATTCCAACCTCCTTCCTCCTGTAGTGTGTGGCAAGGATGAACTAGAAAAATGCCTTCTGCCAGGTTTAGTTTGGCGGTGACACTTTGCTTATCAGAAGTTGGGAAGATTGCAAATGGCAATCATGACTGAGGTGCTGTGACTGTCATAAATGTGTGATGGTAGTCAAGCGTCGGAGTGGTGATTACACGATCCAAAGGCACTGTGATTGTCATTAGGATCTGTTACAAGTTAATTTTTTCAGTGTGTTGTTAGTTAATTGTAATTAGTTAACTGTAATAAAATGTTGGCAAGGTAATAAAATCTCCCAGGTGTAAGAATTGGTAGACATTTATATAACATTTTAAACATTATTTATTCTACTGTAACAGAGAGTCGGAAGTCAATGCTTCTTTTTGTCTCCCCCCCCCCCAATCTTTCCTCACTTCACTTTCCCCTTTCCCCTTCCCCCTCAAGTTTCTTCTACCATGTTTCCCAAAAATAAGACCCTGTGTTATATTTTTTTGAACCCTGAAATAAGTTGACCTTATTGCCATGCGCTCAAAAGCCCGATTGGGCTTATTATTAGGGGATGTCTTATTTTGGGGGAAACAGGGTATTTACTTTTGTATTTTATAATACTCTATAACTTAATAAAAAAAAGAAATAAACACATTTTAAAAATTGGAAAAAATAGTTTGAAGAGTCAGATGGGTCTAAGCTAAATAAAAAGAAAAAGATTGCATTGAAAAGTTGGAAAAGATGCATCAATTTTTAAAAAGCAAGTTCTGAGTAAATGGGCTGATTTGGATTTTCAAGAAAATGTCTTCAATAGTATCACATGGAGCCCATTCACAAAATAGCTTCTGCTCCTAAAACCAAGCTAATTTTTTTTAACAAAAAATCATTTTTTAATAATACATCATTTCTTCCTTGTTCTTTTTCATTTTCTAATCTGAATCTTTGTTTCATTTGAAATGCCTTATTACAGAAATGATGGTTTCTCTTATCTACATTTTGTACCATTTCAGAAATGAATTTCAAATATCATACATGTTACAGAGAGATGAATGTACTCTGCCATGGGAAACTACTATTCTCTGTTCCCTCTTTTCATTTCTCTTTTGTTAAGTAGTAAGTAATAATTGAGATTCCACATTAAGTGAACCACTTTTATCTATGTTGAACATGTATGTTTATCCAAAGGTCTTTCAAGAAAACTGGAACAATTGTAGAACAACTGAATAACCAGTTCAGCTGTCTGGAATGAGTTACAGGTTGCTCTTTGGAGTCTTCTGCTTAGGAAAGAAAAAAAAACTTTTCTAAAAAGAGGGGATGATAGAGAATGCCTCCCTCCACTTTTGTCTTGAAACGCACCCACTCTTTGCTTCCTTATGTGGGCTTCATCCCTCGGGGATGAAGTACTTTATAGAAAATTGATTGTCTACTCTAGCCATAGCATGTTCTTTAAACTTGCAAACTAGTTAGAAGCAGATTGTGTTTATGAAACCATTCATAGGCTCTGTGCTTTTTTAAAAAAATTGTGATAATTGATATTAAAATATGAAGTATTCCTAATCATGATGATACTATCCTAAGGTTGCTTTTTATTGTGTTTAAATGTAGGAATCACGCTGGGGTGATCGAGAAAGTGATAATACTTGGCGAAGAACTACTGATCAGGAATCAGAATGGAGACGTCCCCCAGAAAGGTAGCTTATACAATAAGACTTAAGCAAACTATAATAGATTAACATTTCTTTTCTTATTCTGATAACCGGTGCAAGAGTATACATTGTCATCCAAAGAACATTGACTAGATATGGAACAATTTTAGTGGCCATTAATACCATGTTACCAGGATTCATTAGACGTTGCAGAACATTCTTGCAAACCTTAATAATCTTACAATGATTATGAAGCGAGTTACCACAGTTGTTAAGTGAACCATGAGGTTGTTAAGTGAATCTAGCATATCCAATGTGCGATTTTTGCAGTTTTCTGCCAGAAAATGGCAGAAAAGTAGTAAATTATGGTCATCGACTGGGATGCTGCAACCAGTTGTAAATGCGAGCCAGTTGCCAAGCACCCTAAATGTGGTCACATGATTGCAGGTGGTGATGACATATTTTACAATGGTCAAAAGTGCTTTATAGGCTGTAAAGGACTGTTTCTGAGATTTTCATAACTTCAATCAATTGTTAAGGTATTGGTTATTAAATAGAGATCACCTGTATATTTTTCTTATGCAGAAAGCACTTTTATTTAAGTGCTGAATACGACTTATGGTAATTGAGAAGTTCCTGTAAATTGCAGATAGTAGTTTTGTTAATATTCCATTTCATGATATTGAGATTAAACAAATAACTTCTTTCTATTGGAAAACCAGAAAAACATGTGAACCATAACTTTTATTGTCTCAGAAGTTTAGTATTATGATTTCTAGAATACATTTTGCTATTTATACTCATCCATGGAAATTTGTGACTTCCTAATGTATGAATGTATGTATTAACATAGAGTTGCTCACAAAATTTTCGAGATGAGAAATCATGTGTAATTTATAGTTGTGTAGCTGTAATTTGCAAGAGTAACCCAATTATTTGGTTTTGTAAATCTGAAAATAAAATTCTGGCTTTGTTTTATTAGAGAGTGGCGGCGTGGGGAAGTACGTGATGATGAAAAACCTATACAAAAAGACGATGTGACTAAGTCTACTACTCCACAAGAAGACGGAGAGCCTACCCAGGAAGCACCAGAAGATAAAATACTGAAACAGGATAAAGAAGAAGAAAAGGATCCTAGCAAAGGCCTGGATGATGACCGAACAAGTTGGCGTTCAACTGGCGATGACAGGGCCCCCAGGCATGGCTTGGATGATGACAGGGCCCCCAGGCGGGGTTTAGACGATGACAGGGCTCCCAGACGTGGCTTGGATGATGACAGGGGTCCGAGGCGTGGCTTGGATGACGACAGGGGTCCGAGGCGTGGCTTGGATGATGACAGGGGCCCTAGGCGTGGCTTGGATGACGACAGGGGCCCCAGGCGTGGCTTGGATGACGACAGGGGTCCCAGGCGTGGCTTGGATGATGACAGGGGCCCCAGGCGTGGCTTGGATGATGACAGAGGACCTAGGCGTGGCTTGGAAGACGACAGACCAAGTTGGCGTAACATGGATGATGACAGGGGACCCAGGCGTGGACTGGATGACGACAGAGGACCCAGGCGTGGGCTGGATGATGACCGAGGGCCCAGGCGTGGGCTGGATGATGACCGAGGGCCCAGGCGTGGGCTGGATGATGACCGACCTAGTTGGCGCAGCACAGATGAAGACCGAGGACCCAGGCGCGGGCTGGATGATGACCGAGGGCCCAGGCGCGGGCTGGATGATGACCGAGGGCCCAGGCGCGGGCTGGATGATGATAGAATTTCAAGGAGTGATGAGGATAGACGACCTTGGCGTAACACAGATGATGATCGAGGATCCAGAAGACTGGATGATGACAGAGGTCCCAGACGTGGAGATGATTCCAGGCCTGGACCTTGGAGACCATTTGGTAAACCAGGTAAACAAATTCATGCAAATTTGTTTGTTTGTTTGTTTATTTAATTTGTATACCGCCCTTCTCCAACAGGACTCAGGGCGGTGAACAGCCACGGTAAAACACAACATATAAAATTTAAAAGCAGTTTAAAAGACATTAAATAATTTTGGCCATCAATTTAAAACAACCCAGTTAAAACCAATTACAAATTAAAATCGCAAGGATGGGATCAAGCCAGCCCGGCTAGATGAAATAGATGTGTTTTCAGGGCCCGACGAAAAGTCGGGAGGTTGGGTATCGTGCGTATCTCTGGGGGTAGGTCGTTCCAGAGGGCAGGTGCCGCCACCGAGAAGGCTCTTCCCCTGGGGGTCACCAGCCGACATTGGCCAACGGCACCCTGATGAGGCCCTCTCTGTGCGAGCGAACTGGCCGGTGGGAGGCTATTGGCGGCAGAAGGCGGTCTCGTAAATACCCCGGCCCTAAGCCATGGAGCGCTTTAAAGGTGGTCACCAACACCTTCAAGCGCACCCGGAAGACCACAGAAAGCCAGTGCAGCTCGCGCAAGAGAGGTGTCACATGGGAGCGCCCCGTCGCTCCCATAATCCCCCGCGCGGCTGCATTCTGGACCAACTGGAGCCTCTGGATGCACCCCAAGGGGAGCCCCATGTAGAGAGCATTGCAGTAGTCCAGGCGTGAAGTGCCTGAGTGACCGTGCGTAGGGAGTCCCGATCTAGAAAGGGACGCAACTGGCGTATCAGGCGGACCTGATAAAAAGTCCCCCTGGCCATGGCCGTCATATGCTCTTCTAAAGACAGCCGTGTATCCAGGAGGACGCCCAAGTTGCGAGCCCTTTCCGTGGGGGCCAGTGATTCGCCCCAATAACCAGCGATGGCACCAGTTGGCTATATCGGAACGCTGGAAGCCACAGCCAGTCGGTCTTGGAAGGGTTGAGTTGGAGCTTGTAACTTTTTATTATAAATTAGACAACCCATGACCTGTTGGGTCTTTGTTTTAGAGATATTTCCTTACCAAAAGAGAGAAACAGAATGACCAAGAGCAAAAAAGCTGTGGGAATGGGAGCAACTTCTGATTTTCTGCTGGTTGGGCTGTTAAGGCAGGACTGGTCTACCCATCTCCAGCAGCCAAAGGAAGGGCCAGTCTACTCAGCTTCTGGAGGACTAGGGCAAGACTAGTGAACCTTTGATCAATGGCACAACAACCCCAAAGCATTCACACATTACCAAATTTCAATCCTACCCGAGTCATGGATCCTGGATTTTGGATGGATTCTGTAAGTTGGCCCATTTGAAATACCTTGATTCAGAAATTGTTGCCCTATGATGCACTATTTTGCCAAGTTAAAGGTTATATATAGTGTTAGTAGTGTACAGATGCCTGATGAATATAACATTTTGTTCTAAATGTTTTGTGTCTGATATGGATTAATTCATTGTGGTGGCTTATTTCAAGAAATGTATTAGCAATATAAAATTGAAAGATAGAGATACTAAACAGTGAAAAGTGAAGTACTTAAATATAAGGTGTGTCCATCTTTAAAAAAAAAACTCCTTGCATTTTGGCACCTATCTATAATTTGATTCATTTTCTAATCAGTAGAAGGTTTACCATAATACACTACTTTTCAGCTGGTGGTATTCCTTTCACAGGAAGACCTAAGAAGTAGTTTAGGTATGCACAGGGTAAGATGTGAAATGTTTCCTTTACCTTTGTGCCATTTTATTTTTTGACTAATGAGCATGAATGATTAAATGAATGAATATATGATTAAATGGAGACACACTCCAAGTTCTAATATGTAATCTGATTATTTAGCACAAATATGACATGGATAATTAATCAGCACTGACTTTAAAAAATCTTGCTATAGACATTTGCCCCATCAGGTGGCAGCACCTAGTTTATCTTGGCTGATTTTTAAAAAGCTTAGTAGGATTGGACCAGATTGGTATGAGGACAAAAAACCAGTAAGAAACTTAAGATCTGTATGCTACACTAACAAATTGACAGGATCCCAGTGGCAAATCTCTTCTGTATTGTTGTGAAGAAAATTTTAAAAATTAACTTTCCAGTATAATTAGTAGGATTTCAGTTTGACTTAGAAGTCTCTATTATAGGGATCTAATATCACAAAAAAACTTCAGGGATCTCATCCTGGATTTCATGAAACCTAAATAGGATACTAACATGTCTAACCATTTAAGTACCATATTTTTCGGAGTATAAGATGCTCTGGAGTATAAGACGCACATTAGTTTTTGGGGAGGAAAACAAGAAAAAAAAAATTCTGCCTCTGCCTACCAGCATCCATCAGTATTCATCTGGCTAGCGTCCTTGCAGAAAACGACAAACAGCCTGGTCAGCTTCAGCACGTTATCGCAGCCTGATTCAGCACGAGCAGCTGATTGGCGGTTGGATTGGCCTCCTGGAATACCGCCAATCAGCTGTTCCAGGCTGTGGTGATCGCCACAGTCCATCGCTGCCTCTGTGTGTCACATTTTTGGCCTCACATCGTGTTTTCGGTCTCTGCACGCTCTGTTTTAGATACATTCCAGGCTGCGGGGATCGCCACAGCACATCGCTGCCGATTGCCGCCTCCGCGTGTCATATTTTCGGCCTCCACGTGCCCCGTTTTTGGCTTCCGCGCATCACATTTTCGGTTGGTTCTAGGTGTTATGACCTATAGGCCCGAGTAGTTATTACCAGACACAATCAGTCCTAAACAAACATATTTTATTAAAACAGCTGAGAATTACTTCATTCTCATCTTAGTCCAAATTAAGTCCAAAACAAATTCTTCATAAACAGTTCTTTGGCCTTATCACCAACCTTGTCTTCTTTGGCACCCTGCCAAAGGCTTTTCTTGGCAAAAGTTCAGAAGCAAGAGACTCGGATACCAAACAGATATAGCAAGACAAGAGACAAATGTAGCAAATGTTCCTTTGCTTTCCTACAAAGATCCCAAAAGCCGTTGCTGCTCTTTTAAGCCTTATGGGAGGGACCAATCATCTCCTGGCCTTACTCCTGAGTTGTCCTTTTTGCTTTAGCTGCTCTTGCCTTCTGGCAGCTCTTCGCATGTGTGCACTAGGAACAGGCTCCTCCTGTTCCTCTGCCTTTGCTATCCACCTCTGGAGGCTCCAGAGTCCGCGCATCACTCCCAGATGGTCCTGGCCCCATCTCTGCTTCCAAACCAGAGCCCTCATCCGGGCCTTCCCCTGACTCAAGGACTGGCCCATTGTCCTTCCCAGCCTCCTCACTGTCTGACTCTACTGCCAGTTCTGCAGGCTGCTGGCGGACCACAACACTAGGCTTTGGAGAGCGGCCACCTGAAACCGGCTGAAAACACGACGTGCATACGGAGGCCGAAAACACAACATGCGGAGGCAGTGATTGGGGGCGATGTGCTGTGGTGATCCACACAGCCTTGTGTGGATCACCACAGCACATGTGGAGGCTGAAAACGTAACACGCGGAAGTGGTGATCAGCGGCAATGTGCTATGGCGATCCCCGCAACCTGGAATGGGTCTAAAATGGAGCATATGGAAGCTAAGAACACGACACACGGAGGTCGAAAACAGCCGAAGGGTGCGGGAGGATGGGGCTTCGGCAACATTCACTGTATAAGACACACAGACATTTCCACCCACTTTTGGGGTGGGGAGTGCGTCTTACACTCTGAAAAATACTGTATTTAAATTTTTAAAACTGATTTTGCTTTTCACACTTAAGCTGCTTTTTATGAAAAGGTCTTATTTGCACCTGTCATCATAATGTTCTGGGCAATTTGTGAATGAGATTTTCTTTAATAGTTACGATTTAGACCAGATGACAGTGTCTGGCAGCTATTTATTATAGACAGATTTAAATTAAAGTGCAAAACAATTTTTTAAAATTTATTTGAAATGTTTCCTACTTATTAAACCTGAAAGCCACATTGCTTTCATATATTCATTGCTTTACCTCTGATTGGAAAAAAGCAGCATAGAATACACTCCTGGAAAGAAAGTTTTCCAATTTTTCCATATGACAGATCTGTCAGCTCCCAAATATTACTCCTACCAGTCAAGTTCTGAACAATTGTGGGGTGTGGCAA
Source organism: Arizona elegans (assembly GCA_022577455.1). Classification (NCBI taxonomy): domain Eukaryota; kingdom Metazoa; phylum Chordata; class Lepidosauria; order Squamata; family Colubridae; genus Arizona; species Arizona elegans. The sequence continues at coordinate 59,883,399 of JAKOOJ010000005.1, read as the reverse complement.
AAGACATTGCAGGAATGATGGGAATTCGGCTAAAGAATGCAGGAACGGATGTTCCACATGCTATTGAAATTAGCCTCTAAAAGTTGATGTTTTGCTGCTGCCTAGGTGGATGGAGAGAACGTGAAAAGGCTCGAGAAGACAGCTGGGGACCTCCACGGGATTCCAGACCATCAGAAGATCGTGAATGGGACAGAGATAAAGACCGTGATGAAAAGGAAAAGGAACGAGAATTTGACAAAGACCGTGACTTGGATCGGGAAGATCGTTTTAGGCGTCCTAGGTAGACTTTATTACATTTTAATAGCATGTGGTATTTTTTTTTCTTTATGAACCTCCTTATGAAGATAGTTTTGATAGACAAGTGAATGTCTGGTATCTATGAAAAGAAATATATGTTAAAATATGTGAGTATATCCATTTGTTAATCAACCATAAAGATATGTCTTTAATAATGTATTTTATTATGGCTTAAGTTTTAAACAAAATAGGGAAAGCATGTAGAGGATGATTTCTTAAATTCTTTCCACTCCTTTTATAAGCAGTAGGATATATATACAGTATCTGTATAGCCTACGTAACAGAATAATGTGTTGCTTTGCTGTGTGTGTGTGTGTGTGTGTGCGCGCGCGCACTTACTCTCCAGTTGCTAATTGGGATGCATGCATATATTTTGCCTCCGTGTGTTCTGTGATAATCTAATCAGGGTGATGTGTATGTGTTGCCACTGTATGTTAGTATGTGTACTTCTGCTTTCCTTTTTGCCTATTTTTGTACATTTATTATGTGTATGTGACTGGGAAGCATGAACTAGGTTTCATATCCTTCACTTTGAATTGTGTGACCAAGAGGGAGAGGGGCTTAGAATGGAGTGGTCACCAACACCTCTCCTGCCTCTTTGGATCCATTGGAGGAATTTTCTCCTAAAGTCTGCAGGCCTCATCTGACCAATTTCAAATTCAATCTTTCTTTTGTTCCTTTTCCCACCAAACCACTTTGGTTCCGTTCTGTTCTGTCTTTAGCGACTTGCTTTGCTGATTGACAGACAGATGGACAGCAAGAATGTAAAGACAAAATCTAGAGTCCCTTTAACATATTTTCTCAACATTGCACTGTGTTGGAAATACTTTAAAAAAAAATATTACAGAAACAATTTGCATGCTCACAAAAATTTAGGGACTCTTCCATTTTATAGATAGCCCTTGCTTAACAATGATAATTTCTGTCGCTAAGCGATGTGGTTGTAAAGCACAATGTTGCATGACCACATCATTTAGCAACAGCAATCCTTGCAGTCTCCATTGCTGTCCTTAAGTGAGGAGCACAAGATATTAAGCAAGGACCTCCTTACAGCTTTGTGCCAGCTTTGAACAAGCAAAGTCAATGGGGAAGCTGACAGGAAGTCACAAGTCGGTGGGGGGGGGGCTTGCAAGCAGGCTGGCACTGGGTAAGTGCCTACTGTGATTTGAAGGCAAACAGGCAAGGAGTAGCTGCTGCCAGGCATGGAACAGCTACCATGTCATTGGGTGGACATGTGCTACAGAGTGTAGCTTCATTGGGATAAAGAGCGGTGGGAGTAGGAGCAACTTAGCAGTAGATAGTTGTAATCTTCCCTGCCAGTTTCCCCATTGACTTTGCTCGTGTGAAGGTGAGTGGTGATCACATGACAACAGGCTGTTGCAACCATTGTAATTGTGAACTTGTTGTCCAGATCATGATCAGTCACTGCTGGAATGGCTGAAACTTTGAAGACTGCTCATAAGTACACTTCTTCAGTGCTGTTGTACCTTTGGAAGCTTGCTACATAAGTGGTCATTAATCAAGAATTACCTGTATTTAATTTTTTCAAAGAGCATTTTAAATATCCCTTACGTTTTTAAAAACTTTTTTTTGCAATGATAATTGCAATTTATATGAAAATAGTGATAAGTCATTCTCTTGCAGATAACCTGTAGTTGAAGATCCTTTCTTTAGGACTGATATAACTTTTATAATTAAAGGGATGACACTGGCTGGAGAAGAGGACCAGCTGAGGAAGTCTCTAGTTGGAGAGATTCAGGTCGTCGTGATGAATGGGACAGAGGTGGTCGTGACTCTAGAGACGACCGTGGTGGTCGTGATCTTCGAGGTCGTGTTGAAGAGAGAGAAAGGAGAGGACCCCCACCCAGAACAGATCGGGAAGAAGGTAGACTACTTCTACCCAATTCTGTTATTGCTATATAAATCCTATCAGAAACAGGGAATGCATTTCCATTACAAAAATGCAGGTGGTGTATATTTATCTATATATATAAAAGGGAAAACCACTCACACTCTAATCATGAAATCTCCAGAAACATAAAGTCTACAAACTTGAAATTTGGCACGTATGTTCCTCTTGGCTTCTAGGTGCTCACTAAGAAAGGATTTTTCAAAGTGACCATCAGATCATTAGTATTTCTTATATTATTATTAACACATACTGATGCTAATTGTTAGACGTTCTACTTCCCCTTCCAGCTTGAAAATAATTGGAGAGAATGGAATAGCATAGGATAGGCTTCTCTGGGGCAAGGCTGAAGGAGAGAAGGGGATAGGATAGGGAAGGATTCTGTGGGGCAAGGCTGAGGGAGAGAAGGGGAGAAGAGAGGCCGATCGTAATTACTCATTAATTTTCAAGCTTTAAGTGTCAATTTATCAAGTCCCATCACATAGTTTCATAGCGAAGCATGGGTATCCAGTTAGTTTTTATATATTTAATAAATGTATATGGACAACCATCTCATATGTATTTCTCATATGCATCCTTTTCTAGGAGGTTAATGGTTAAAAACAATTAAATGTAATAAAAACAAATTTAGAAACATCAGAAATAACATAAAACAGCATAGCAGCTGATTTAGCACTACCAAGACCAAGAAATGGGCTCACGTATACTAACAAAGCCCCGGGCTTAATGACAAAGCCAAATTTTCCATGCCTTGCAAAAGTGCAGCAGGCTCAGGATAAATCTAATCTCTGAGGTAATGATCCAGAGAGCAGGTGTCATTACAGAAAAGACTTTCTTCCGAGGCCCTGCCAGATGGCACTCTCTTATAGATAGGATCCGGAGCATGCTTCCCCTGCTGGATCTCACAGTACTGATAGACACCACTGGGAGAGATGGTCCCAGAGGTAGTCCAGCCCCAAGCCATGAAGTGCTTTAAAGGTAACTACCAGCAGCTTGAATTACATCTGGAAGCAAATTGGTAGCCAATGTAGCTTGCGGAACAGACATACCACATGCGCTGACTGACTGGTACGTGCAACTATCCGATCACCACTTTTTGCATCAGCTGACATTTCCAAACACTTTTTGAGAGCAGCCATGTTTGGACATACTGCAGTTAACCAAGCAGGTGGTAACCATGGCATGAGAGACTCTGAAACAGAACATATGTCACCTTGAACTAACAAATAATGTCACCAGTGACTTCATGTAGATGTTAAAACAGGAGAGGGGACATCACTGAACCCTGTGGCACTCCACATAATAAGGGCCTTGGGCTGAACATCTCCTTTCTTATCAAACACCAACTGGAACTGGAACTGGTCCTGGAAGAAGGAGGAAAATCCGAATCCCCAAAGCCATTCCAGAATGGTACTATACTCAGTGATACCAAAAACGTCTGAGAAGTCAAGAAGAACAAGGATTGATGCATGATTCCCATCCCATCCTCACCAGAGATCATCCTAAAGTGCATTCAGTGCTGTCTTGGTTCCATACCTTAGCCTGAATCCTGACTGAAGAGACCAGATGATCCTCTTCTTTCAGACTTCTTTGAAGCTACTGCACAATCACCACCTTCACAACTTCTCTGGAAAGGAAAGATTGGAAACTGGATGAAAATTATTGGATATAGTGATGGCTTTTCAAGAAGGGGGTGAATCATTACCCCCTTAAGAGATTGTGGAATTATCCCCTCTCAAAGAAGAATTAAGTACGATCAAGGCCCAGCCACATGTCACCTCTGAGGAGGCCTTAACCAACAACGAGGGACATGGATCTAATACAGATGTGGCTGAGTTAACAGCTGACAGAACACTGGCATTTTTCTTAAACCAATAGGATCAAACTCCCAAATAACCAAATCTTGCCTCAGTCATCTTTACAAGACCTGCTATAAACAGACTGCAATATAGCATGAATCTGAACAATTTTATCTGTCAGACATCATTGTTGGAAATATTGGCACTGTTAAAGACAACACTATGCTTTTTAAAAGTAAAGCAGAAATATTAAGAAATCACTTTATCAGCAATAGCACTTAGACTTATATACCACTTCACAGTGCTTTACAGCACTCTTTGGGCAATTTACAGAGTCAGCATCTAACTCCCAACAATCTGGGTCCTCATTTTACTGGTTGCTGAAGGATGGAAGGCTGAGTCAACCTTGAGCCGGTGAAGATCGAACCCCTGGCAGTCAGCAGAATTAGCCTGCAGTACTGCATTCTAACCACTGTGCCACCATGGCTCTTTCATTATCCCTTTTATTATGGAGTACAAAATCTAGTACTGGCTGTTTTGCAAAAATTGAGTATTCCATATTATATGAGTGGCCAGGAAAATAAAGGAGGAGTTTGTCAGTATAGTTCAACAGAAAGAGATATGGAAGAAGGGGAGACGACAGAGAAGCATTCTGAGGGATTGGGTGCCCAGTTGTTGAGGTTTAAAAAGTTATCTGTCCATGTGGGGGTAACATGATGCTCTGAACTGATTTTCTTAACTGTTCAATGTATGTATTACTTTGTACGGACAACTGGAAAAAACTCAACTATCCATATTTATTTATTTATTTATTAAATTTATTAAATATGACACAAAAATGGGACAGAATAATGAAAATTTTAGAAAACAAAAAAATTCAAAATGATCTTGATGGGTTACTGAAATAGTCTGAAATGACAAATATAGACATTATCATAAATACTTAAATGTGAATTCATGCACAGAATCTTTATGGTGAATTGAACCATATGATCTCAATTGTCCTTCCCTACTCTACAATGCCATGATTATTTTCTTCAAGTTTGTACTTTCATAATGCCAGCTTTTGTAATACGTATAACCCTAATTTTGAATTTGCAGTGTATTCTGAAACATTGCTGGTAGTACAGTGTTTATAGTCTTAAATTGTAGAATGTATTAATTCAACATTATTACTTCTTATTCCTTAATTTTGTTCTGTGGTTATGCTTCAATAATTTTTCTTCCTGTAATAGAAACATTACATTGTAAATTCCTCCAAGATATGTTTTAATTCTAATCAGCTTAAACTATTTCTTCTGGATTTTGATTCATTACATAGCCTAGTGAATGAAGTAAAGCTGAAATATTGCTTTTTATTTTATAGTGAGCTCATGGAGGCGTGGTGATGATAGAAAGGAAGAACGTGAAGAACGTGAAACAGTTAGAAAACCACCACCTCCTGCTGCTCCTACTCCTGGTTCTTCTGTTTCCAAAGAACGTGAAAAAGAGGGTGAGAAAGAGAAAGCTTGGAGAACAGAAAAAGAACGAGAAGCCCTTCGTCGCATTAAAAATGAAACTGATGAAGAGGGTTGGACCACTGTACGACGTTAAGTTCAAAACCTGAATATGGTTTTAATTGGTGTTTTGCATTGATTTGATAACAGATTATAATATTGGTGCTTTAAGAGTCTGAATTTGAATTCTTTAACAAAGTTTTCTAGAAATGAAAGCATGAAACCCTTACTTGTATGCAAACTGATCATGCACAGAACTTACAACTAATAGTTGGAAATTAAATACTGGTTATCTAAAATTTCAATTGTATGTCACAGATCACTTGGTGGTAAGAATAAAAAAATAAATTCTATAGGTATCTTTGAGTGGCATGTACATCTCAGTCAAAAACAAAACTGATTTTTATGTTAACTAACCTTATACCTTAAAATGGATATGGCCTGCAAAGCATATGTTTAAAGCAATGTTTCTGGTTCCATAAATAAATGACTTTGTAAGGCTATACAGTCTAAAATTGGTATTTGATGGCAGAGGTTATTGCTGGTAGTATTATTGGATTCAGTATGTTTTAATTTGATTTATATAGAATAAATGTCATGGGTCTTTAGCTATGCTGGGAATTTTTCTTTTGTTTATTTTCAGTAGATTCTACTTGAATGCACAGTTTTATCAAGCCATTTGCAGTCTACTTTTACAATGAGTGCCACAGTAGTATTGAAACAACAGGCTTTTAAAATTGAAAGTATTTGAGTAATCTTTTTGCTGAGCATTTTTGTTCCTTGCTTTGTATAGACACTGCTCTTTCTGGTATTGGTAATCTCTGCCTTTTGAAACATTTATATAGTGTCATTTCATATACATGATCTGTGGAGGAATCAGTCACTCCTCCTTTCCTTCTGAATTTCTTGTCTTCAGGGTAAGTGCTTTACCTTTAAACCAAGTGCTTTGTAGTAAGAGTGGGTTGACTTCAATTTGGGGCTGAAATAGCAATGTTAGTGATTGTTTTTAATTGAAGCCAACACAGAACTTGCTGCTATGTGTTAACTTCAATGATAAATAAACTTAAAAATCTAACCTAGAATTTTGTTGTGACTTTTTAATTGATGTTTCAGATTTTCATAAACCTTTCTTCTAACATATTTGAGAAAATAGCCTGATTGAACTTAACATATCTATTCTTTTTCCAGCAGTCTTTTACCCAGTGAATAAGTATCTTTTTAAATAGTTGTCTGTTGGAAAGAAAGTGCTAATAAATTCAAATACAAATAAAAAAATCAGTAAAAATGAATGGAAATATATTTTTCATATTCTCAGTGTTATTTTAATTAAAATAAATGTGGACTTCTTAGTTGTCCTCTTAATTTATATATCAAAGTATTATGGTTTGAGACAGGAATGCCACTTTGCATTGTTAAATATAAATTTAGGGATGTTATGTAGTTATGATAGGCATCAAGAAAGGTTTTTTTTCTATTTCCAGTGTTTCTCCTGCATTTGTAAAAAAAAAAAAAACTTGGGTGAAAGACTCAGTAATGAAAACTGTTCACTAAAAAATAAACATCAGTCATTCAAATTATATAATTAACAGCATTTGTCAGAAAAAATCAGTATTTTAGATCTTGAATATAACATTGCAAACCTACAATATAAAATAGATTGCACAGCATCCCTTTGATTCTTAGCATTTAAAGTGTGCATATATTATTAAAAATCATACTATGCTATTAAAAACAGCTAAAATAGAAGAACTGTAAAAATTTTCTTAATTGATTTTTTGAGATCAGGTTTTACATTTCATTGGGGAAAATGTTAATGTTTTGCATTTCCTGATTTTATTTAGTTTTCATAGAAACTGGAAGATTGTAAGAGGTTGAGGAGAAAGATGTATGCTTACCACATTTTACAGTTAAAATCTTATCTTTTTCTGATTCAGTTCCTGTCATGATGAATAATTACTTAAGTAAAGCAATTAACTTTCCCTTTATGGGGAAGCTACCATCACTTGTGCAGAACAAATTAACCTCAAAATAAGTATGAAAAAAAGACTGCATACAATTGAGACCTTCCAATTTTGTCTGAAACTGGTTTGATAACAACTTTAAACCACTGAAAAAAGGATGGTGATTTTTTTTACAATTTTCATTCAAGACTATTATCAGGATTAATATCTGTCAAGTTTGCTAATAGCAATATATTTTATCCCAGGAGTTTGAGAAATTCACTTGGAATCATACTCCAAGAATCAGGGAAAAATCTAATCAATTTAATAAAGATCATTTTTTAAAAATATCCCTTGTTTCTGCTTGTGTAGCTCCAGTGTGGACTAGTTTAGGATGAGAAGACCTAGACAGCCAGCATAGATCCTCAAGTGAGGATCACAGAGATCAGTTAAATGCTTGATTAGATATAACTTGGGAAAGCGCTAACTTGTTAACTAATGCTACCTTTATTTTTGAGCATATTTCACTTTTCTTGGAAATGCAGGAACAATCTGGATAAGCAATGGGTTTTTAAGATGAACAGGTTTTTTGAACAAAAAGTGGTTTTGCACAAATATGGAAAAAATGCAGTAGTGGTATAACACAGTAGAGTACAGTGAAAGGTAATTTTGGCTGAACATGACCTGATTGAGGTAAAAATGATTGAAACAATCAGTACACTCAGTTATTATATGCTGTCTTAAAATTTTTAATCTTGCAGAAGCAATACAAATGAAGTGTTGTGTTTTTTACTTTAAAGTTGACAGCAAGTACTGCTGGCAAATTTCATCCGTCAATCAAGTTAGTCATAGAAAGATCCTAAGTTATCCTGATGTGGTTGTCTGCTAATGAGCTATATCATCCTTATTTAGCAGAATTTCTGTGCTACCCAATAATAAAATTTTGGATGCCTTATATCAGAGTTCCCCAACCTTTGCAGACCAGGGAAGAAGGGGGGAAGGAATGGTTACTGGCAAGCTTGCATGTGCAGCCCACTAGTGTGACGCACTGTGTGTGTGTGTGTGTGTGTGTGTGTGCGCGCGAGGGGAGGGGAGGGAGGGAGAATCACAAAAACATTTAAAAAGTGATTTGGTAATAGGCTCAATCATTATTTCAAAAATCTAATAACTAATGACTGAGATCAGTCCTTTTTGAGTAATCATCATACTGTATACATTCAAGTACCTTTGAAAAATGTTCCTGCTCTTAAAAAAACAATACTCCTTTGTGAAAGTAAAGTTAAAATATTTAGGTTGCAGAAAACAGTCTCAATACAGAAATAATTAGCCTGTGATCAACAAATATGTACAGGTAGTCCTTGACTTAACCATTTGTTTAGTGATGGTATTAAGTTATAGTGGCATTGAAAAAAGTGTCATGACCATTTCCCATATTTTCAGTGTTGCTTCATGTGATCAGAATTTGGATGCTTGGCAACTGGCATGTATTTATGATGGTTGCAGTAGCCTGGGGTCATGTGATCATCTTTTGTGACCTTTTGACTAGCAAAGTCAATGGGGAAGTCAGATTCCCTTAATCATATTACTAATTTTACTGCAATGACTCATTTAACAACTGTCTTGCTTAGCAACAGAAATTTGTGGTCGTAAGTTGTAGAATTACTAATGGAGTGAGAACCTTTATATAAATCCAAAAAATGATTAGAATGAAATATGAAACAACGTAGTGCTCTGTAATGACAAAAATGCATTTATTCTCCTCTAGTACTTGTTTCTTCCTTTTGAGCTTCCCTACCATGAGTAAAAAAATAGTTGCTGTAAAGCTTCCATCTCACTCCAGTCTATGAGTCCTTACTGTTTCTTATTTGTAACAAGATGGTAAACTTCGTTGGTGATTAAGAATTTTCCCAAGTGCATAGAAATTAGATTATTCATAAGTATACATCTTTTACGGTTTAGATTATGTAAACAATTTTAGCATGAGGTGACCTTTTATTATTCTGGTTGTTTTAACTACAAATAATGAAAGCAAAACTATTTTTCAGAAATAATTTTTGTAAACAAATTCTGAAAACAAAATTTTATCTGTCCTGGCAATTTTATGTCAATTTTTAATAGTTTCTATTACATCCAAATTTATAATAGGACACTAAGAATGTTCTTTTAAATTATTCAGAAAAGTTGATATACATGTTAATACAGTGTATGTATGTATGTATGTATGTATGTATGTATGTATGTATGTATATAACATTTTTCTGAGACTTATTCAGGAAATGATAAGGAAATATATTTATTCCCACATAACTTTATCTTCATATGTGTTTGATTATGCATCTGGCAAATTCAACATTTTGAACTGGGTTTTGGATTGTTTAAAATAATTAAACACTTTATTCAACCATAGAGTCCTTATGTTACAAAAATGAGCTTCCATTCCACCTGCTCAGTAGATAAACAAAATAACATTGATGTTTCTCTCTAAACTAACTTATCTTAATTTTCAGTATTCCCATTAATTTCACTAAAATTACTTTCAAAGAATTATGCTTAGAATATACAGTAAGATGCTAAATCTTCATTCTGGGATAATGTTTCAGTTACTAAATTTACGGTATGTACAGATGTCAGTAGTTTGTTAAAGAACAGAAGCATTGTCAGTTGCAACTTGATTAAAATTGCTTACTTTACAGATAGAAATATGCATGTTGTTACATTACATAAATTGGATACATCTAAATCAATTTTTCTAACTTTAATATATTGCATAAACCTAATAACATGTGTTCTAATAGCTGATTACCTAGAAGTATATCTTAAAGTTAACTATTATAGAAGGCTTAAATTTTTGATTTATTTAAAACCAAATTTTTGAAGTAAATATAAGCAATCTTTCCCTAAACAGCCTCTGTGATTTATTAACTATGTCCCCAAATTTGGCTGCAGTCTATCAGTGCTTCCAACAAAACCAAGTATGAAGATTAATTGAAATTTTTGTCAAATTCTTTCTGCCTGTACTTTGCCCTAAGGCAATTTGATTAATTTACTTCATTTGTATAACTCAGGACTATAGATTCCCAATAATTTCTTTTACTAATGCTATAATAACTTTAAGGGAATAAGGCCTATTAAATATACATTAAATAGAATTTAAGAAGATTGTGTAGGATCTGACAATATGTTCCTAAACAAGTTTTCATTTCCAGTGTTCTAAATATTTAAACTTTTTTCTTAAAAGTACTCCACGTCTTTCAGTATTTTATTATTGAAGGGCAAATATTCACAGCAAGCCTGCAACAGGAATCTTACTGAGGAGCCTACAGGTGCCTTCATTGACATAAAGTGAAAATTCATTCTAAAAACACGTAAAAACTTAAATCATATGTGGGAAGCAAGAAAGGCTGCAAAAATTTGAAACACATTTAAAACAAGGTTACACTGTCCATCTTCATTTTCCAAGGAAATACACAAAACCTTCTCCATCCTTGAAGTTTGATTGTATGCCATCTGTCATCCATCTCTATAAATACTGCAGCTGAACTCTAAAGATGCTCATTCACTTAAAAGATTCCCAGTTTTATAACATGCAACTGTATTCACACAACTTGCCAAGCCGTTATTAAATGAGCCAGATTAGCTGATTTACACATGCTAAATCACAAATTATATTTAACCTTAGATTTTTCTGAGAGCCTATTTCCCCATCTGCTTTATTTTAAAGAAGCATTATTTTAATAAACTTCCCAATTGGGTGCTTTCATAAATGGTCTATAATTCCCAGGATTCTCAACAACTATTCACACATCTAGAGGACAATGAAGTGTAATCTTTTAGTTGTTGAATTCCTGCTTTAAAATACGCTTAGCAGTGTCTACATAGGGTAACCAAGAGCATTTATCTTCAGGACTGCTTTATCCTGTAAGTGTTAGCTCTCTACTCTGAAATAGTTGGCAAAAGACTTCCAAAGGAAGAATAGTGGACTGAAAATGGCTCAGTGAAAAGCAAAGCCAACAAGTGTGAAGAATAAAGGAGAAGTCTAGAGATCATCCAGAAGTGCTCTAGAATCTAGAAACTCTAGATTCTGGAGCATGAAGGAGCAGCAGTTGTTCCTTCATGTGGTCTCTGGTGGGATTTGAGAACTGGGAGACAAGGGAATAGTTACAAATTATTACTCAAATTGCAGTCAATGCCTTTAAAAGGATATTAAGTTTGCACACTTTCCTAATCACATTTGGAATTTGCTTATTATTTTTAGCAATCAACCTTTGAAAGTGAAAACGCTGAAAAAAGAGTGATTTTAGCCACAAGCTTATAAACTTATTTTTTTTAAAAAATATTCAAAAATGTCCTGTTAACTTTAAGATTTTAGAATTATAAAGAATACTTCCCATGAGAAAATGCTTTTGTTTTGAATAAGATTTTAAAAATTGGACTCTAGAAGGAACTAAAGATTAAAGGAGAAAAACACAAACTTGAAAATACGATGCCAGATATTCTAAACACTGGAAATATTGAATATTTTCAAAAAACTGAATTAGAAATTGATATTAATAACATCTGCTTCTATGGATAGACTGTGTCTAAAAGATGTTACAGAAGAGGAACAAGTTTTACCTGACAAGACAAACTGGGTTGAAAGTATTTACAAAAGACAGGCTGTAATAATGATATGGAAAAACATGCTTCAATTGCCATAGAAAAGAAACTTGTTTTAATAATTAAAAGGGACATACAAACAATAAACCAAAGAGTGACCTGGATATTTTTTCTATTTTGGATTTATAAAACAGTTTTTTTTAAAGTTTTGAAGAATTTCATTCAAAAAAGAAAATCAAGTTCTGTGATATTTGAATGATATTTGGATGAAAGATTAAGATTGTAAAAGTAAAATGATGGAATATAAGCTTGGTTAATTTGATTATTACTGTAATTTAAGAAGACGTAAGAAGTTACTAAAGTTGCTAAACTTGTGATGTATTTTGAGACTCATTTCATATATCTTTTTCTTTACTATTTTATTATTTCTTTGTGCTTTTCCTATTTTTCCCTTTGTACCTTTGTAACTATTTTTCTATCTTTTTGTATTTTTACTATTATCTTTAACAAATATTACTTGAAAAAAATGTAATGGTTAGCAGAGAAAACAGATCAGCCTTTATTTGGTACTCTAGTGACATTCTCTGTAGTTTGGAACTCCTATAAAGATTTCAGGTAGCACTTTCTACAAACTTGCTAAAAATATTTTTGGAGTGTAGCAATCACCTACTGTGTTCTCTGTGTGTGATTATATATGTGTAAAGTAAGCAATATATAATTTGTTTAAATAACAAGTGCTGTTAGTTTTACAGTGCTAGTTTCAATCTTATTAACAGCATGTATCTTGTTAAAAATGGCATGCTACTCATATTATATGTGGAAAATATAATTGGTAGACATTAACTCTATACCTGCTGTAGAAAAAAATCTCTTAGATCATGTTGAAACTAACTCTAGCTTTCATGCTGGAAACCAGTATCAAACAGTACTTATTATACGGAAGGAGAAAATAAAAGTATAAATGTTTAGAGCAATAAATCAGAACCAGCTTTTTATTGCTACATGTTCCATTTGTGGATTTATATCTTGAAAATACATACAGTATTTCCTTTTTGCTTTTACTTCCATTGCACTGGAAGAGAGAACTCATTTGCTTTTGTTTTCAAATTATACAGGGATGTTTTTTCTGATCCCTTGTTTCTTATGGTATACTTCGAGAACAGATTTTTGTATTGACTTAAATTAGGCTGCCATTCTGATACTACCCTACTTACATTGTAGGATAAAAAGAATCTATATGGCATGCAGTTCATAAAAGCTTATTTACCTTTTAATAAAAATTGTTAGAAAAGGCACTACTGTCATCTGGCATTAAAAAGGCATACTGGTAACGTATCAGGTTTGATTTTTTGTTGCTATCCACGTTACAAATATGTGTGTGTATGTATATATAAATGTATGTGTGTGTATATATATATATATATGTATATATTTGTGTGTGTGTGTGTATGTATGTATGTATGTATATATATTATATAGGCATACATAAAGTGCAGCCTTTTTTTTTAAGTACTCAAAATATTGCTTGAAGACAATGAAGACAGCAAAGGAAGCAAATGCCAATTCAACACATTTAATAAATGACCTTTCCAACCTTGCTTTATAACCATTGTAGGACCAGCCAAACAGCTCTTTAAAAATTATTTGATTCATACATATTACTACTTAAAGTTATATTACGCTGCCTCATTTAAAGACAGTATTTTGTTTATTCAAAAGTGCTCCTTTCCAGCCAAGAATATTAAACAAAGCTACAGCAAACGGAGCATATATGCCTAAGAGATATCCTTAGTCCCATTTAAAAATCAGGTAAGTTTCACAATAAACAATACAGTACCTGTCTAAACGGTATGTTATAATTCTTAAGAGTTAATTTCAGAGGCCAGGCTCCCTGGCTACTACATATACAAACTAGAAACTATACTCAGTTATTTGATACATAAATCAAGAACATCTCTCTGTACATTCTACGTCTTCATATTTAAATATATTAAGAAACATCATTTGATTACAATTGGTATTAAAAAAAAAAACCAAAAAAGGAAATGCCTTTTTCTTTATATCCCTGTAGAGGGCACACGCGCGCAAGAGAACAGAAAATAATGAAATGAAATCGTCGTGGATATTATTTTTTTTGTTTTCTTTCCTTGATCCAATGTTTTTGATCCGCAGTCCCGGTCTCCACACAAACACTGACGCGGCCAAGGCTCGACAAACGCCCCCTAGCGGAGCTTCTTGCCCAGGATATGCCGGGCGTTTTTAAGCGGTTGTTTGGGGGCGCTGCCGTGCATTTTAGACAAGGGGCAATACTTGATGGTGTGCGCGTTGTCCCCGCTGGCTCCACAGAGAGGGCAAGTGTATCGCCTCAGTACCGGGCACAAGACTCTGCCGTCGGGTCCCTTAAGGATGTGCGTGGTGTAGAGAGCCACGGCTTCTTTATTATTCCGGCAGAAAACGCACACTTGCAATTCCGGCTTCAGCAACCTGGAGGCGCTTTTCGGAGGAGCTGGCAACCGGCCGTCGACCACCAGGCGGGCGCCCCAAGCGTGAGGCGAGCGATCTCTTTCCAGATGGTCAGAGGAGCAATTGAACACCACCGAAGCGGGGCTGGCTCTGCCGGAGAAGGGGCTAAAATCTGCGAAACGCTCCTCCAGCAGGTTTTCGCTCGGGCTAAGGTGGTGATGGCGATGATGGTGCCCGCACAAGTCAAAATCGTGCAAATCCAGGGAGCTCTGGAAATAAGGGGCTCCCACTTCGTCGTCCTCGTCGTCTTCTTCCTCCTCCTCGTCCTCCTCCTCTTCTTCGTCCTCCTCCTCCTCCTCGCCTTCCTCGGTCGCCGGGACCTGCTGCACGGTGGCCGCCACAACCACGGAGGAGGATCCGGTCCGAAAGCCCTTTTCCTGCTGGCTCACCGCTTTGGTGATGAGCGTGGCCAAACCCAGGTAATCGTTCCAAGAGTTGAACGCGTTCCCATAAGCGCTGTGGCTCTTCGCCGCGTACCTGCCGCCTCCTTGCAAAAACTCCACCGGCTGGTGGTGGTGGTGATGGTGGTGGTGGTGGTGCTTCTCCAGCTTGCTCGGGTGGAAAGCCTCCATCAGGAGAAGAAGGAAAAAAAAGACCCCGGACCGCTCGCGCGTCCCCTCCAAACAACAACAAAAAACACCACCACCAAAAACCCCTCTCGCTTTTCGCAGGCGAACGGCGGCACCAGCTCCGCGAAGAAGAGTCGACGAGCAAGCGAGCCGCTCACCAAAACAGCAGCTGAAAACTCCTCCTTCTCTTCTGCGAAGCTTTTAAGCGCTTGCAGCTGCTGAAATAGGGAGGGGAGGGGGAGAGCCGGCGGGACAGAGGAGGCGCAATCCTTGAGGCTGCGCTCTCATTGGCCAGCAGCCAAAGCTGCCCCACCTTCCCTTGCCTGTCATTGGCTGAGGTGCTCGGGTACCCTCTGTTTCATCTCTTCCCAACGGGGCGTGTAGGCGTTAAGGGTTGCCCCCTTGCTCGTGCTTTAGCTCGGAGCAGGTAGGTGAGCCGCGGAGGTTTTGAGAGACCGACCAATGGAGGGTCTCTTTCTTTTTCCCGTAGTAATATTGGAACGAACCCTGGAATCCTTTTTTCACGGTGAAAACTCATTCAGTAATTTTCAGAACTAAGTTTATTTTATTTTTTTTTGCTGCGCTGGTAAGACTCCAGGTGTGGTTGAATTAGAACAAACCAACATGGTAAAATCGAAGTTGGCTTCAGTTGTGGGAGTTTAACCGAAGTCTGCTCTAACCTTTTCCAAAGGAGAGGAGGAAATATTGCAATGTTGGGCATGTGTACAAAAGATTCACCCAGTCAAGACTGTTCTTTTTCAGTGTCCTCTATAGGCAACACACAACTCCTTGCTTCCTGTTTGTGTGTGTTTGGCAAGCAGATGGAGATGGAATCACTGGTTTGTACAGAAGACCTGTGTGGTTTTGCAGGGATTGTGCCCATGCACTTGGAAATACTGTTTACAGAACTTTATTTCTTATCACACTGCCATCTTACCCCATACGCCAAGCCACAAAAACAGGGTTATGCTTTTATTGTCTCTGTTTTGCTTTCTAATCAGTCTCCGTCCTCCAATATCATACATTGAAGTTGTGAAGACCAGAAAGATGCTGGCCATCTGTTCTGGAGAACTGGGTAAACTCAGAATTGATTGACTGCCTCCATGTATCTTTTCTTCGCTGGCACTGTGTCTGAAGGTACAACCAGATGGCCACATCAAAGTGTTTTCCTCCAACTTGTGGACTAGCAGGATAACATGGCAGTATAATTACTGATGCCCATGTTATACTTATTGGTCAACAAATAGGCAACATACTGTTGGCAGAGTTGGATTTTCTTCCTGATTTAAATGAGTTCTATGCAGGACTCATTGTCTAGTGATTTCTCAAAAGCTTGTTCAATGTTTTGGGAAACCAGCTGCAAATTCTTCCAAAATAGTCCTAAATCCCAGGTATATAAGATGCTTGCACAAGACTTGAGAAACACTATAAAATATCCCAGTCAGGCATAATACAGGGGAAAATGTTTCTGTGGAAGCCACTGAGATTTGGTCTATCACACAGAGTAGTTACATAGATAGTAAACTACAGTAGCCTAAAATGACTAATATAACCAGGCAGATCCCATCAATAAAATGTGCTATCACAAGCATGGCAAACCTTGTATCAGGAGCAGAGAGAAAACACTGTTGTAGACAGCTGAAGATAATGAACTGATTCAGCTGTGGTCTGATCTGAGAAGGAGGCATCATGAGAACACATGACAATAATTATGGATGTTCATGCTGTGATTAGGGGGTGTGGTTGACCCCCAGCAGGGTTCATTTATTATACTAAGCCAGGACTTCAAACTGCAGATCAGGCTCCACTGAAACAGACATAAGTCAGCATGGTAGTAAGGGTTGTCATTTTGAGTATTTTAAATCCCAGGGACTATTTCATTGCATTCATGCATAAATTCATTGGAGTATGAAAATTACTGCCCCAAGACATTTGCTCTTTTGCAAACTCAGTGATGGTGGTTTATAAGCCATGATTTATAGCAGGAGTAAGTGACCATTTTTGGCCTCCAAGGACCTGGCTTGTAATGTGCTTGCGTCACTAGGGAACATTGCCTTTTGATACTAGGATAAAGGGGAGATGCATTGTCAAGAATCTGCTTTACATCATTTTTTTAATTTAAGTGCTGGTGAATTTTCTGCCAGAATTTGGGATGAATTGGGGTTTCTTTAGGAAGCAGTATGAAAGTCTTCACAATATTAAATTGTATTAAAGTATATTTAAAATTACATTTCAAATCTTGGGTTCTGCAAACCCAAAAGGGTAGCTACCTTGGTAACATCCTACTAATCTATGATTCTGGCTCGAGAGATGTATTTTTAGATTTAGCATGTGATTTAAACCCAGAGAGACAGTTTGGTCTAATGGTGAAGACACCAGAAAGCAGGAGATTGTAAGTTCTAGTCCCATTTTAGGCATGAAAATTGATTGGGGGACTTTGAACTAAACCACTCTCTCTCATCTGACGACATCAGACTCAGGCAACAAGCCAATCAACCAATTCTTTTTGTAACCAATGGATCAAAACCTAGAGTGAACTGAAAAAAGCAGACCCTGGAATTGGGAGAAAACTCTAGTTATATAAACATAACCTCTATAGGTTTGAGGCCTAGCAAACAGCGTACTGGTAACTGAAAATGGGAGATGAAACTGAAATAAATCTCAGATATCTTGTAACTTTTGTATAAATGGATTTTTGCAACTGTAGGTTTTGAGAGTCTGATATCACAAATTGAACTAAAAATTTCTGTGGCTTGTGTGGTAACAGTAAAGGAGACAAATTCCAAACCTACAGAGAGATACCTCTTCCTTCTCTTTCCTGCCCTTTGATGATTGTGTCTGCCCAAGCGTTTTCTTGAGTCAAAAGATTCATATACAGGTAGTCCTTGACTTATGACCACATTTGAGCCCCAAACTTCTGTTGTTAAGCAAGACAGTTGTTAAATGAGTTTTGCCCCATTTTATGACTTTTCTTGGGACAGTTATTAAAATCAGTGCAGTAGTTAGTAACATGGTTGTTTGGCATATCTGGCTTTCCTATTGACTTTGCTTGTCACAGGGTCGCAAAAGATGATCACATGACCCCGGGACTCTGCAACTGGCATGCATAAATACATGCCAGTTCCCACACTTCTGAATTTTGATCACGTGACCACTGGGATGCTGCAGTAGTTGTGAAAAGTGGTCATAAGTCACTTTCTTCAGTGCCATTGTAACTTCAAACAGTCACTAACTAAAGGGTTGTAAGTTGAGAACTACCTGTACACTTGACATGTATTTAGGAAAGTTACAGTGTTCCAGGTTCATATGATCACCATTTGTAACCTTCCCAGTTGACTTCTGACGAGCAAAATCAATGGGAGAAGCCAGATTCATTTAACAATTGCAGTCATTCGCTTTACAACTGTGGCAAACAGGTTGTAAATTGGGGCGCATTCACTTAACAACTCTCTTGCTTAACTATGGGGCTCAATTGTGGTTGTGAGTCGAGGACTAGCTGTATTGCACTATCATGTAAATTCTTTAATCACAATTAGAATAACTATAATTATTCTAATTATAGTCAAGAATTATTATTCTAATTATAGTTTGATGGGATTATATACCGAGGTTCAAGTACAGGTGATCCTTGATTTACGATCACAATTGAGCCCAAAATTTCTTTTCCTAAGTGAAACATTTGTTAAGTGAGTTTTGCCCCATTTTGCAACCTTTCTTGCCACATTGTTAAGTGAATCATTGAAATTGTTAAATTAATAACATAGTGGTTAATAGAATCTGGATTCCCCATTGAGTTTGCTTGTCAGAAGGTTGCAGAAAGTGATCATGTGATCCTGGGAAATGCAACCGTCATAAATATGAATCAGATGCCAAGTGTCTGAATTTTGATCACATAATCATGGAGAGGCTGCAATGGTTGTAAGTGTGAAAAACTGTCATAAGTCACTTTTTTCACTGCCATTGTAACTTTGAACAGTTACTAAATGAACTGTTGTACTACCTGTACCACACTAAACCAAAATAAGCTACATTATGAGTCTGCTTACAGAACACACTGAGACAGAAAATTGCCAACCTCATTTCAGTCTACAATATTGGATGAACCAATATTATGTTCAATGTGCTCTGAAAACCCAAAAAGCTGAAGTAAATTAAATTTAAAGCTACCAAGGAGTCTGTTGCAGAAAACCATTTGAGCCCTAGATGGCATCAAAAAGAAATGGAAAATCACTCTTGGTTGACACTTAGTAGTTGTTTTTTTACAGCTCATTTTACCGATTTTTATAGCCCATTATTTTTTTTTACTTTGAATAAAAGAAAAAGAAAAAAAGAAAAAAAAAAGAAATCCATGCCTAAAAAGAAAACTATGAAGGGAAAGTAGAAAGAGGTATACAACTTATAACAAAACTCACCATTTTCAAATGGACTATTGAACAATAGAGATAATACAGTCTACAGTTCCATATTGCCAATAGACAGCCAGTTCAAAAGTTGAAATTGAACACATCAGTCCAAGAATATAGATCTCATTTGGTACAATCACAATAGAATAATATTTTGCTTTGCTCAGTGCTTGATAAAGACATGATTATGTATCTCAATTTATTAATTTTTCTTATTGCATAACTGCATTTTAAACTTGATTATATTGTTCCAAGCTATATAAATAAATATAATTCATTATAAGAGCCATGGTGGCACAGTGGTTAGAATGCTGTTCTGCAGGCTACTTCTGCTGACTGCCACTCCCAGCAGTTCAATTCTCACCGGCTCAAGGTTTACTCAGTCTTCAATCCTTCAGAGGTCAGCAAAATGAGGAGCCGGATTGTTGGAGGCAATATGCTGACTCTGTAAACCACGTGGAGAGGGCTGTAAAGCACTATAAATCAGTATATAAGTCGAAGTGCTATTGCTATTAGATTTGCATCCCAATTTAATATATAGATACTAACTCAAAATGAGATCATAGTAAGGAAAGCTCACATTTCATATACTTCTGTCTACTTTTCTAGTATAGAGAATTTGATAATCAATCTTTCTTGGGCATTCTCTGGAATATCCAATCAACATGAAAAACTTTTGCCGAATTAGCTTCTACTTAGGTTGATAAGAAAGATACTAAATATATGGTAACCCTACCAAATGTAGTGTAATAAGTGAATCCAAACCAGTGTGTCCTTTCTAGTATAAAGTGTGTGTTTAAAAGGAATTGCTTGCAAGACGTCTGCACTCAGATGGGAAAAAAATCACTTAACAGCTCTTGAAGTTTGAAATCTTGGAAGTGTGTTCACTATGACGACACTGCAAAAATTAAAGATAATCACTAAAGTTGGCTTTATAACCTTATTGGCATGTTATTTTAAATCCTCTAATAGCTGATTAGTGTTAAAAATCCAATTATAAAATTATAACTTTAAATATAAATAAAATCTCACCACTGAAGCAATGTCTTTAAATATCGAACTACTTTATATATTCTAAGCAGGGCAAAAGGTTTCATTTAATGTGGGATTTAGCCAGTGGTGGGTTCTAACCGGTGTTACCACCGGTTTGCTTCATGCACGGACTTTGCGCTTCACGCAAGCGCATTGAATTACCTAAACAGCTGAGGCAGGGCAATCCACTCTGCCGCACCTTTCAACTGAGCTAAAAACGAAGGAATAAAGGTAGGAATAGCACAGGGGCGGGCGGAAGAGCCCAGCTGATGGTAGGAGTGAACTGGTTTGCTCTCACATCAACATTTCCACTACCGGCTCTCCCAAACTGGGGAGAACCGGTAGCAACCCACCACTGGATTTAGCTGAATTTAACCAGGGGGTTCTTATAAGCAAAGGTATATAGCAATAGCAATAGCATTTTTAATAAGTATAGTATAGTTTATTGAATAGCCCGAAGACCTTTTCAAACAAAACAGAAAAGAAAAAGGGGAAAAGATAAAACAATAGCATTTAGACTTACATATCACCCCATGGTGCTTTACAGCACTCTCTGGGTGGTTTACAATGTCAACCCATTGTCCCCAACAATCTGGGTCCTTGTTTTACCAACCTTGGAAGGATGGAAGACTGAGTCAACCTTAATTCCCCTCAGGATTGAACTCCAGGCTGTTTGCAGATTTTGCCTGCAATTTTGCATTTTAACCACTGCACCCCCAGGGCTCCTAATGATTGTTAACAGGAGTGAAGAAAGAAGCACAAGTCCAGATCCACAATAATTCATCATTTCAAATTGGATAGTTCTCACTTGCTTCACAGTTCAGCAAAACCCTTCCCATCCTGTAATCGAGGAACAGCTATTTTGAAACCATTGGTGAGAGCAGGAATAACAATACTCCAGAAAGGACGGGGACACAGATATTTGGAGATCCTATTAGGATCCAGTAGCTCAGCACTATTAATAAGAGCTTTGCTAGGCTGAAGCTCTCAGGAGATACTATAAAGGTGAGGAAGAATGCCATATGCTGTTCATTTAAGCCTTGCTATAAATCAAGATTTTTTTCTTCCTTTAATCCCATCCCTTTGCCTATCCATCCATGAAAGTCATACTTTCTTTTTTTTCCAAATGAAGGCAGTGAGAAAAGTATTTGCATCTTTATTTGCAGATAAGACTATGATTAATTCTAATCCTGGGACAGCCAGTCGTGTAATATTCTTTTCAGAGTCACTCTCAACATGGCATTCAAAGATCAATTTTAGCTGTCAACCCAGAAAAAGTTGTCTAATAAACAAGTTTCCATCAGCTGTATAGTAAATCTGGTTTAAAGTGTATATTCCTAATATCTTAGAGGCATCTTCTACAATTTCTTGCAATGTCCTCTCCACTAAGGTATTCAGATTTGTATGCATTGTGATCATATTTTTCAAGATATGCTTTCTGTATTTTATGAATTCCTTGAGAATTCCTCATTTGTCATGGCCGTACACAACTTTGATAAAGTAACAATAGGACTGAAAAAAAATCATCTCTAACAAAACAAGAACATGGTATGGTAGGAGGTGCGTTATCTGGAGACTTGACATCAGAAACCCTGAAAAACATAATTATTGCATTTTATTAACTGTTCTCACTATATAAAACTGTCTTCTAAATCAACTGGCCCGCTCGTCTTGTAGAGGCAAATGGTCTCCATTTCCATTTTTCAGTTGTGCGTGTATTTTACTGTTGCCAGGACAACCTTGATTTCTAGCTGTGATACAAGTGGCCTTTATAATTAAATACAGATTACCCTGCATTATTGGCCTTAATCAGCTGGAATATCAAACCATGTAAAAAAAAGAGAAGCCTTTCTAAGCCAGAGGAAATAAAGGCACAAGACTTTTGCAGTGAAATTAGGAAACAGAACAGTAATTCAGCTTTTCTTCAACTAGGGTTGTTTTGGCTGGAAATTCTGGAAGTTCTAGTCCAACACATCTGGAGGGAAAGGCTGTACTAACTCTTATTACCTGAGAAGCGTCAGTTCAGTGGATGTAAAATGCAGTCTTAATTGATGGGTTGGTTCAATTAACAAGCTACTTTTTTTAGTTCTGGCCTCTCATCAGTTAAAGGTAGTCCTCAACTTACAACCACAGTTAAGTCCAAAATTTATGTTGCTAAGCAAGACAGCTATTTAGTTCTGTCCCATTTTATGACCTTTTTTGACAGAGTTAAGTGAATCATAGCACTTGTTAAGTTAGTAACATGGCCGTTAAGTGAATCTGGCTTCCCCATTTTTTTTAAATTTGATTTATATGCCCATTGACTTTTCTTGTCAGAAGGTCGTGATCATAGTGAACCTGGGACACTGCAATCGTTATAAATAGGAACCAGTTGGCAAGTGTTTGAATTTTGATCATGTGACCATGGGGATTCTGGAATGGTTCTATAAGTGTGAAAAACAATCATAAGTGTGAAAAACAGTCATAAGTCACTTTTTTCAGGGCTGCTGTAACTTTGAACAATCACTAAACAAATGCTTGTAAGTTGAGGACTACATATATTGCACTATACCAGGGATGTCAAACTTACGTCACAGCGGTGTCACGTGACGTATCAGGCCTCTCCCCGCCTTTCTAAACCAGGCAGGGTCAGTGCGTGACGCATCCAGCCCATGGGCCAGGAGTTTGACAGCCCTGCATTATACTGTAGATCAGTGGTTTCCTCAGTGATGGCTGGGGAATTCTGGGAGTTGAAGTCCACACATCTTAAAGTTGCCAATTTTGAAAAACATTGCTATGTATGATTTAGTTCCGGTTTAGTTATCCCTGAACCCAGGTGTTATGGATGTAAATCCATACCACCAAGAGCCTTGGTAGTACAGGGGTTTAAGGCACCCTGTTATTAAGCTGGTTATTAAGACCAGCTGCCTGCAATTACTGCAGGGTTCGAATCTCGCCAAGGCTCAAGGTTGACTCAGCCTTCCATCCTTTCTAAGGTAGGTGAAATGAGGACCCAGTTGTGGGGGCAATAAGCTGACTTTGTATAAATATACAAAAGGATGAAGGCTATTGCTGAGCACATTGTAAGCCGCCCTGAGTCTTCGGAGAAGGGCGGCATATAAATCAAATTAAAAAAAAAAAAATCTTACTTTCTGGCTTAGCATGTAGTGCAGATACCCAGCCAATTTTTGCTTTCTAGTTGAGTGGGATAGGTGAATGCAGTTGATGAGTTGGCAAATTTTGTGATAGGACTACATAAGAATAATTGTAAACTGGAATAAGATAATGGAGTGTAGCTTTCTTATTGCCCGCTCTATTCATCTACGTATTTTTTTTCCTGCCACTATGGAGAACTTTTAATTTGCGATGTTACCTTTCTGCAAAACATAACAGTATTTCCTTCCTTGTCTTCTAAAATATAATCCTGGTAAGAAAAGCCTGATTTTGATGGAGCTAAGCCAAAGGTCTCTTTCTGAAACTGGGAATCTACTTTCCCATTGTATATAACAAATTATCTTGGTGTTTGCGTATGTCTAAATTTATGCTTCCAAATTTAGAGAGGTAGAGATGTTTCTTTTTTCAGTATTCCAAAGGTTAAGGGTGATAATCTCTTGCAAATTGCACCTTTGTCAATGTAAACAGAAGCTGCTCCAAGTGCTTTCTGTTCTTTTGTGAACAGGGATGGATCACAACTGCATTTTTTTCTGTCCCTGTTCTCCATTTACACGGGTATTGATTTACAGTCCATTTGGTGAAGTGAATGAACTTAGACAACAGAAGTTGGAAAAGAAAGACTTGTTAGTGGCTTCTTGTCAATAAAGAGAGAGTGCAAAGAATACAAAAGCAGTATCCAGCCATCACTAAAATGGCTGACACGTTTTCGAAATATAGATAAGGGAGTGCTGATGTACGAAGGCAATATGGATAGAAGTATTTAAAAAATATTATTTTGCTGCAATCTCTTGGGTGTTCTTGCCCTGTAAGTGAATGACACGGGAACAAAATACTCAGAGGGTAGTAGTTTCGGCAGCTGGATTTGGGGAGCTGTTTGGAGATGGTGGTGTTGCAACAAAATAAAATGAAGGAAAGGAGGGAAAGTGAATGTAAGTTTCGATCCTCAGTAACTTTTGGCATTGTTGAGAACGCTCAGTTGGTCCACTTAAAGGAGAAGGTGGAAAATTCTAAATCTCTTTCTTGTCCTGTTACTTGTTAATAACATGTTAATATGATTGCGGCAATGTGTTTCTTTTCCTGCAGGCCCATATAGAATAGAGTGATTTGAGCTTGGATGGAGTCCAAAGGCCTCTTTCAACAATTTGCTGCACTTTCTCAACAGTCACTGGGGCTTTGCTCTCACCTGACTTTCAGCTTCAGGAAAGAGAAAACATTTGCTAAAAACAAAGGTAAAATTATCCTTCCCATTGTAAGAGTCAGGTTGAAGAAGAAATAGCAATAGCACCTAGACTTATATATCGCTTCCCAGACCTCTCTAAGCAGTTTACAGACTCAGCATAATGTCCCTAACAATCTGGGTCTCATTTTACTGACCTCGGAAAGATAGAAGGCTGAGTCAAACTTGAGCTGGTAAGACTCGAACTGCCAAAGTGCAGTCAGTCAGTAGAAGTAGCTGCAGTACTGCATTCTAACCACCACGGCACCACAGCTCTTAAAGACACATTATGATTGGTGCCTAAGCATTTGCTTTTCCGTGGCTTCATTTTTCTCTGCCCTAGAGGAACTTCAAGGTATGGATTAAAAAAAAAGACATGATGGTAGCCATGATGATATGATTAAATTCCACTTGTTTTATTTTTTTAAATAAAATTTATTTGCTACCCATCTTGACTATATATACGCATCACAGTCATTGCTTTGATTGCTCTGTTGTTTTTTAACCACACAGTGTGGACATCTCTGCTCTGCTCAAAACCTGCAAGCTAGGCCAGGCAGCAGTTTTATTTAGTAGTGTCTGGACTTCTTGAACTAGAATTTCCCCACATTCAGTGTACCGTGTATTATGTTCCTTGATCCTTGTTCTGGCTCTTTAAATCTTGTCCTTTTGTCTGTTGGCTAACAAGGCCCCTTTGGGGTATTTTACGGATTCTGTGCTGTGATTTTAGAAATTCTTATCTCACTTACCCAAACTTCTTCCAGGATATCTTAGCTTTGATCTTGCACATTGGTTTTGGATATGTAAAGATCAAGAGTGTTCTTAATCTAGTTGGCAAATTTAATCTAATTAAATTTTGTATTAATCTGGAAATGACTTTTAAATCATGGGGAGATAGTATGGATCATAGAGAGATATAATGAGGTGAAGATAAGAACATAATAAGAGATAATTTTGAGTAACACCAAACACCTTTCTAGTTTAAAATCTTACTTTCAGTAGTGGCAAATTGAATGCCTGTGAAAGACCCACAAGCAAATCGGGAGAGGACTTTTGTTGCTCCCCAGAAACTTTTGTAAAAATGCCTCTTATTCTAGAGTCAGAATCCATCTTTTACTACTAGCCTTTGCTACTTTTATCCTATATGATGTAGACACTTTATAGTATCTAAAGTGCTATTACTTGTGACTGCAATCAGATTTCATTTTTTATATGTCCATAATCTAAAAACAATTACTGAGGACAGATACATTCATTTGAATAAGTACAAAAACATACATCCCAGTTTTTAAAACAACAGAGATATAAAAATGAAAGTAATTGCTTCTTGTTAATTTAATCTAAATATTCTGATTGTTTATGCTGCGCAAATGAGAAAATGAATGCAAACACATTCAATATGTACAGATATTTTCCTTAAGGAAGAAAATGCTTAAGCTATTTAAAACAGCTGTGCAAACTTTTTAGGGCTTGTGCTATTTGATATCTCAGTAATGTAATCCCAATAATAAATTTTGGGTGCAGTTAAAGCATGATAAATAGGCCACAATCACTCCAGTCTTGCTGTTTCTTGCTTTAACTGTCTTGTTCTTGGGCAAAACAAAGTTGGGTTCCAGAATGTTGAAGAAGCATAGCCATCCTCATCACTAACAACTCTTCTGTCATAATGGATTAATACCAGTGAGATACCCCATGTACCTTTTCCACAGCAAGTAATTTGAACCAATAACTTTCTCTGGTGTAGGGTTCAAAATGAATCAAGATGATAGTAATGTGATCAAAGCCTTTTGTATGTGTGTCAACATTGCATGTACATATACAGGCATAGCTTGGAATGCACTGCCATACCACCATCTTGACTGTTGATTTTGTGGATACCACTGAACTCCATCCTGATCTGTCACAGTTCTACAGGTACAGACATCATATAGATGAGTTGAAGACATAAAGGAGGTGAGTTATGAATATTTGCTGAATCTCTTTTAGCTCGGGGGTATTTTGCTTTAGTTACAATTGAATTTCTGGAAACACTCTTAAAACTGTGTATATTCATATAACAAAGTCAAATTCTGGTTAGGTCTAGTAGGATGTTCCAAACTTGACTGTGAGTTAAACTGTACCAATCTGCCATATGGTTTATTTGCTTATTTAAACTATAATACTATATAATATCTCAACCTGAACTGAGCTGGCGATCACAATTTTTAATTCTTTCTAATACAGAGGATAAAAGACAAAGTCCAAAGAGGAAGCATAATCTGACCTTTTCCTGCAAAGATGGATGGAATATTGGCTAAAACTGTTTTTAATTTAGCAGATAATGATTATCTACTGATAATCACTTTTTCTGAACTAATAGGTTAGTGGCTCCCACAAGGCTCAGACTAAATTTATTTAGCATGTCGTGAACACACTCTAAAAATAATGTAATAATTATTGTGTCTTGCTTTGCTTGGGTAGAAGAGACTTATAGCCATCCCTAAAATGGCTATAAAATATCAGTCAAGAACAATGGAGAGAACATATGTTGCTGCAGTTTTGAACCTGTGCTGACCAAGTCGCTTTAAGTAATCC
Source organism: Arizona elegans (assembly GCA_022577455.1). Classification (NCBI taxonomy): domain Eukaryota; kingdom Metazoa; phylum Chordata; class Lepidosauria; order Squamata; family Colubridae; genus Arizona; species Arizona elegans. The sequence continues at coordinate 59,855,892 of JAKOOJ010000005.1, read as the reverse complement.
CACATTGGTTATAGATATTATGGTGGCATCCCTGTCAAAGCCACCATAACATCTGTAAGTGAAACATTTCCTTCATTTTAAATAGTGGACTAAAAGAAGAACTGACTTCCTGCCTGCTTCGTCTTTTTGTCTAGCATCCCATGTCCTCTTCCCATGTATTTCCAGAACAGATTTGGACAGCATGTGAGGTTTTTAGGAGGAGTGGGATTTCATTCCTCACCAATCATGATTGTTCTGTGCCAGCAAGAGTGAAATTCAGCTGGTTTGATACAGATTCTGCAAATCAATTGTTAACAAAGGTAAAGGAAAGGAATTAGAAAAACTGAACTAGTCCAGTTCTCACTTGGTTGTAGCTCCTTCAAAAGCACTTGATAGTAGGTAAAAAGATAAAGGTTTCCCTTTGTCCAGTCATGTCAGATGCTAAGGGGCAGTGCTCATTTCCATTTTTTGGCTGAGTGCTCCAGCATTTGTCTGAAGACACTTCCATTGTCATGTGGCTACCATGACTATATGCCCAGACACATGGAATGGAGTTAGCTTCCTACCTATTTATCTACTCGCATTTGCATCTTTCGAACTACTAGGTGGTAAGAACTGGGCAAATAACAAGAGCTCACCCCATTGCACAGTGCTCAAACCTGGGCTGTCAGTTTTCCAGCTGACAAGCTCAGCATCTTTAACCACTGAGCCATCGCGCTCCTCTCAAGGCCCTTTGAGTAATCATAAATTCTTGAAGACAGGACTTAAGGTGGCATTCACATGTGAATCAAATGGAGGTTATCTGCTGCTCCCTTGTTCTGCTGCTGTACTCCATAGATTAGATTAATACTGGAATAGGTCTTCTGATGAGATAACCAGAAGAGAGGTGTGGGGAGAGAATCAGAAGGGTGTATCTTTGGGGAAGTAGAATGGGCAGGTCTGGCTTGCAGATATTATATAAAAGAGAGGAAAGGTGAGGGAGACACTTGCTGTCTAGACATTGTGGATGTGAGAAAAGTAGTGTAGTTACACTTACCTGAGCCATGGAAGGTAATGATACGTTTCTTGAAAATTTTGTTTCAGATTTGAGTTCAGTTAAAGTTGATTTCTACTAAACAAAGTTCACCTTTTGGGCTATTGCTTCCTCATCAATGCATGGCACAGTGGGAAGAAACTGGGCACCCTCCGCCCTTGAGAATGGAATGGAATGGAATAGAGCAGAGCTGGAAGGGACCTTGGAGGTCTTCTATTCCAGCCCCCTGCTCAAGCAGGAGAACCTATACCATCTCAGACAAGTGACTCCAGTCTCTTCTTAAAAACCTTCGGTGATGAAGAGGCATCTGCTTTTAGCTTGCAGTTCTCATTAGGTTTTCCTGTTAGTATATCCCATGGCATCTTATAGGTCCCTTCTAAAGAGATATATATCGGATTATCACTTGATCCACTTGTTGCCTAATTCAGATAACTCCTTTAGGGAAGTCCAGCCTCACTGAATACAGTTCATTGAACATAAACCCCCGCCCCCTTCAGAAGGCAGTGTATCATTCACTTCAAAGAGTTTAGCAAGACAGCCCTTGCCTTGTTCAAGGATTAGCCTATTAATTCTGCTGAATAGGCATCTGGATCTCTGCCCTCATAAGTCCTGCCCTGACATTCTTAAATATACCACTGTAGCAAATAATTTCATAAGAATTTCTCTACTGATATGTACCTTTAGCAGTCCTGTGTTCTTTTTACATTACAGTGCTGTACGACCACCCTCAAAACTTCAATTTCAATGGTCCTATTTCAAATAGGACCATCGTTTATCATCAAAACAACTTCATTTTGTTCCATTTGGAATATAATGTCATATACCTTTTAAAGTTGGATTGAAAATGAAAAACGTTCTTAGTTTCATATTAATTGTCATATGAAATTTACATAATATTAAAAAGGTTGCTTGCAAGTAAAATAATGTTATATTAGAAATTCAGAAATGCAATCATTTAAAAAGTATTATTGCTAGCATTTATTATATAGTTCATAGGGCTTTTTAAAAAAAATGAAAGACACCACATAGGTTTTGAAAAGGTAATAGAATTTCATCTTATCAGTTGGAGCTGCCGTGCTATATAATGATTGCAACCCAACAGTCAATGCTTGTCATGAAAATATTTTCTTTTAAAAGAAAAAAAAACAACCCAGAAGATATTATAACTCAGATAGCTTTGAGGTTGAATGAAAGAGGATAGATATTTATACATTCTGTCTAGATGAAAACCAAGCAGCCTTTTAAAAATTGAAATTCCAAAGGTGCCTTTTATTTAAGAGAAGTTACCGTGAATTTATTTTGCAAATATAGCAGAAGAGTAGCAATGTGACATTTTTTTTATAAGGACGCCAGCTTTAAATTTTCTTTTTACAAGAGGTAATAGAAGTCCATTTGGCCTGCAATAGACTTTGCTTGAAGAGTTATGCTTTATTTTTGTTACTATATTTCTCTATTCCTATGAAGGCTTTCAGGCTATCTAAATCATGAAACTTCTGATTTCCTATTTCCTCCTCATTTTCACTTTAAGTCAAGAAATATTGACTGGTCAACCAATAAATGATGACCAGATTTAAGCAGAATATTCCAACACCAAAGCTGAAGTTTTCCAATGTTGTCTCTAACTTTACCACACCCATGTAACCCCAATGCTTTATAGACCTTAGGGCAGGAGGGTGAAAATGAAAATAAGGAAGAAGCCATATTTGTTGTTCTTCCTATTCCTTAATTAAACAATTCCTTCCTTTCAGGAATTTGAAAGATTAAATATACATGATGTGAGGGATGAGTGGGATGAACATGCGCAAGAGAGTAGCCAAGTTGCTATTATCTTAGAATTTGTAGTCAACATATACTATTTTGTTTACAAGCAGAGATGGATATGGAAATAGTTGTGGGGAAAGGAAGCACTAGAAGATGGTTAAACAAGTGATAAAAGTTTAAGAATCTGGAGCCAGCATATATCATGTGATAATTTTTTATTGGTTAGTTTTGAATATATATATATATGTGTGTGTGTGTGTGTGTGTGTGTGTGTGTGTGTGTGTGTGTAGTTAATATTTCGGGTTTCTTCCCATGTAATTGTGGATATATCCCTAAAAGGGTAGAAGCGACGTTTCGACAGAATCCCATCCGCCATCATCAGGCTTATGTCAGTAGTCTTTTGCACTAACTGCCATTGGTATTTCAAATCTGGTGCTGGTATTCTGGGATGGCTCCACCTTTTCATTCTGATTGGTTGGGAGTCCCAGTATGTGTTTATTGGCTTGGCTTCGGGTGTATGGTCGGTTTTTCTCCACTAGGTGGCAGGGCTTCATCTTTGTGGCTGGTTTGAATAGGATTTGGTTGGGATTTTTTTTGATTAATGTTTGGTCTATGTTTTATATATGGTGTTAAGATTCGTCTATCTATGAGAGCAGGTTTCCAAATAGTAGGCAGACGTGAAATGTCATCCCGTTTATTCATGCAATATGGTCTTTTTTCTATTTCAATTGCTTCTCTGATTATCCTGCCATTGAGATGTTCTATTTTTGCAACTGTTTTTGTTTTATTAAAATTAATATTGTGTCCTGTTGTATTTATGTGTTGAACTAATGATGATGTGTGTTCTTGCTTTTGTATTGAGTTTTTGTGTTCCTCGATGCGCATACTCATTCTTCAGTTGGTCTGTCCAATGTATGTTGATGGGCAGGAAGCACACGGGATTTCGTATATGCCCGAATAACCACATACATCGGACAAACCAACAGACGAATAAGTGCACGCATAGAAGAACACAAGAACTCAGTCAGAAAAGAGGAACCAACTTCTTCCCTGGTCCAACACCTTAAAGCCACAGGACATGATATTGACTTTAAAAAGACCAGAACTATCACCAAAACTGAACACTTTAACAACAGAATAATCAGAGAAGCCATCGAGATAGAAAAATGCCCACACAGCATGAACAAACGAGACGATACCTCGCGCCTACCAGCCATTTGGAAACCCGCCCTTATTGACAAACGAGTCCCTAACACGACGAATGACACCAGACCCACGCTCACGAGAGCCACACAGGATGTCACCACCACACATCCACGCAGAAAGCAGACTCAAACCCACACTGATAATGAGCCACGACCAAGGACCAGAAGCCAGACCGCAGCTGCATCATTAGCCACTTTAAACCCCTCCAATCCATACATGAAGCAGACTGACACCCACCATGAAGAGCTCGCACGGCCACAAACACGAAGCCAAACAACAACAACGCAACTCACCAGCTCAAATCCCCCTGCAACTCAGACTAAGCTGAGCACAACCAAGCCCCCACCCAAACAGAACACACCCCCAGCCAATCAGAGCACAACCAACCCCCCATCCAATCAGAGTACAGCCAAGCCCCTAACCAATCAGAACACAGCCAAGTTCCCACCCAATCAGCTCACACCCCCACTAGCAGTTAAAAGGAAGAGACAGCTGCGATCTCACATTGCTCCTGGAAGCACGAAGCCGAGAACACCAGCCTGAAGATGACGAATGAGACTTCGTCGAAACGTTGCCAAGACACTTCCAATTTTACGTGGGAGAAGACCCGAATAACCAAAGACATATATATATATATATATATATATATATATATATATATATATATATATATATATGGAGAGAGAGAGAGAGAGAGACGCATATATATACTATATATATATATACTATATATATATATATATACTATATATACTATATACTATATATATATGTAGTATTTTCCTGTATTCTTTTTTTTCTTATTGTTTCTAGAACAATGTCATTCCTCTAAGAATACATCTCTGCAGTATTCACTTTGATCTGCTTCATTGAGTCTCCAGGTCAAATGGACTCCAATAACAGATCTGGCCTATGTGCAAGGAGTCTGGAAATCTGATCAGACTGGATTTGACCCTTAACAACAGCATTTGAGGCCATGTTCAACAACAGCATTTGAAGATACCTAGCATCCTTGGAATTAACTGGGTCAGTTAATCCCTTCTTAGTGTTCTCATACCTTACTAGGCCTCACCACTTTGATTTAGTTAAGTATATTGTGGGGCCATGGCTTTAATGCAGAAAAGCTGATTAAACAGAAAGAATCAAATCTATTAGATTCAAGACAAGTTCTTGTCTTAGAAATGTCTTGTCATACTGTTTTTTTTTCTTTCTACCTCACATACTTGATCTCTACACTCTTCTTTATTGCTACTAAATATCAGAATGTTACTAAGTGAAGTAAAGTAAATAAGCCTAAGTATATAAGGAACAGGAATGCTAGCAAATGATAAGATTAATTTATTTTAAAAAAATATTCGCAACTGGCCCAAAACATCTTACGGTTGATTACAATTCAAAGAAGATATTTTCTTTGAAAGGGATACCTTGTGACTTGGTTGGATATCCTGTATAACCACAGGAAAGGCCTGTGGTTATACAGTGGTAAACAATGACATTTTGTACAGATTTTGAGATTGTTTTTCCGGACTATATCGGGGATTGCAAGTCTACGTCTCAAAGATTAACAGAAATGAGCATCCTAGCAATTTTTTCCAATCAAAATTTGTATCCTTCAACTTTGTTGGCCTAGACACATCTGTGAACATTTAGGCTTATTTCCCAGGTCTGTTGAGACAGGAATATTTATTTTATTTTATTTATTTATTTTATGTGATTTATATGCCGCCCTATCTCCGTAGACTCAGGGTGGCTCACAACAATAAAAACAAACCCAATGAAACATAAAATACATACAAAATACATAAATGTATAAATATAAATTTAAAACATATATTAAAACCCATTAAAATAATCAAACCCTCTCAGTCCAGGTTGGGCAATGTAAACAATCATGTTTTTAATTCACGGCGGAAGGTGCGAAGATCAGGAGCCAACTGAAGCCCCAGGGGGAGTTGATTCCAAAGAGTGGGCGCACCCACAGAGAAAGCTCTGCCCCTGGGGGTCGCCAGCCGGCACTGCCTAGCCGACGGCACCCGAAGAAGGCCCTCCATGTGAGAATGTACCGGGCGATGGGAAACTGTTGCTGGCTGCAGATGGTCCGACAAATATCCTGGGCCTAAGCCATATAGGGCTTTATAGGTCATCACCAGCACCTTGAATCTCACCCGGAGGGCAACCGGTAACCAATGCAAGTCTCACAGGAGGGGTGTAACATGGAAGTATCGGGACCCTCCCATCACAACCCGCGCGGCCGCATTCTGTACCAGCTGAAGTCTCCAAGTGGTCCTCAAGGCAGCCCCAGGTAGAGAGCATTACAGTAGTCAAGACGGGAGGTGACTAGCACATGAGTAACTGCGTAGAGTATCTTGGCAAAATACCCTTTGAGCTGGCGTTATGAGTTGGGGATTGGGTTCATCATTTTATATTGGTTCTCTTTGTTTCTTTGGGACTGCTTGTTGGTGGTGGGAGAGATCATTCCCTAAACCCCTTCTTTGTGTAGTTCTGTTCTCTTTTACCTGCTTTTCAACATCTACATGAAACTGCTGGGTGACGTCACCCACTGGTTTGGGATTTGGTATCATCAGTATGTTGATGATGCAAAAATACAGCTTTTAAATCCAGTCTGGCCAAGTGAGATTTTGTCAGGTTCTGTGCCTGGAAACTGTGTGAGGTTGAATGGGGAAGAAGTGTCTTTAACTCAGTCCTATTAAGTCCAAGTGTGTGTGTTTGGACTGCACAAATCTGAGGTTATTCCAACTTTGGCCTTGGATAGGTTATACTTCCCTATTCAAGAATGGCATGCATTTTGGGGATCTTCCTGGACTCACAGTTCTTTCTGGCAGGTGTGGTGAGGGAGATTTTGTCCAGCTTCATCTGGTGCACCAGTTGCACCTTTTCCTAGACCGAGGGGCCTTTCAGACAGTCACTCATGCTCTATTCAATTCATGGCTTGATTCTACATGGGGCTGCCCTTGAAGACCAACGGAAATCGTCATTAGGTCCAGAATGCAGCAGTGAAGGGCATGCCTCAGTATGCCCTGTATTGGCTCTGCTTTGCAAGATGCATTAGTAGCCAGTTTTCCTCCAGGTGCTAATCACTACCTATAAAGCCCTATGGCATAGGGTCTGATTATTTGAGTATCTGCCTTGTTGGAAGAAACTGGCAGGGTTGATGTGCTTCAGGTTTCATTAATTACTGTATATAATGCTTTCTGTCAGGACCCCAGAAGTATAATTTCTCTATTGCAATACCTGCACGATTGATTAATGTTCCTCCTGAATTTTTTTATTGTTCTTTATTTTTAACTGTATTTAACAATTGTAAAATGCTAAGTCACTGGGAGTCAAACAGCATATACATTTAATGAAATAATAATAATAATAATAATAATAATAATAATAATAATAATAATAATAATAATTCATTTCTATGTGTGCCAAACAAGGAGAGAGGGGAAGATAAAATGGATCTGAATATAAAGTACCAAAATGTATGTTAGGAAGAATGAATTTGAGAAATACAGGGTGTCACAAGAGGTGTAGGAATGCAGGAATTTGTAGATTAGAGATATTATTTGTTATGCTGCAGTGAATCATAATAACACAAAAACCAGTGATGGAGTTTGAGAAATATTATGCTAAATCCTGAATGAATTGAGAATGCAAGTAAGTATCTGCTTAGAAAATGGTCAATGTATTTCAAATATGTTGTCTAAACATGAATAACTCATGTATAAAGTAGATACTTTGAATTATATAGACTTTTATATGAATAGGGAATTGAAAATTGGTTTTTGAATGTGATAGGAATAGTATATGATGAAAGTTAAGATGTGAGAAAATAAATGGAATTAAGCAGGGATTAAGATAAGGTAAGTACAGCATCGCCTTGGATGTTCAGCATAAATAATGTTTGTATGATATTAGAGGTCTATTGATGGGAACATGAATATTTTCTACGGGAAATTATTCTTCTGAATAACCTGAAATTTTAAAGTATTGCACTCCGGTCAAGATAATGATTTCATCATTTCTCAGATCTATTAAATTCTATTTGCTGTATTCTATTAAAGTTCTAGCTCATCTTGTTTATTTTCCATATTCTGACATTAAGATTAAAACTTGAAAGACTTAAATGCATATAGATACATATACAATTTCAATTTATGTTTCTCAGATACATCCAGTTTTGTTAGGTGCTAACAATGCATCATCCACACAACTCAGCCCATGTCCTCAGAAATCAAATCTTATTGTCAATAGAAATGATGTGTCATTCATTTGCAGTATTTCTCTTTTTCCTCTTTCATAGACATAAGTAAGGATAGAATGCTGCTGGTATTCCTAGGTTCTCCAGGTTCCTTCCATGAACTTCAAAGCCCAAGGTAAAACAGTTGCATCAACTCTTGGTGATATTACTTGTCCCCAGGTGAATGATCAGAAAGAGATAGCTATCAGTAGTCATGGAGAGTCTTGGTAATTTGTCTGTCATATTCCTGGACTGTAGCTAGTTCTGGGAGTTTTTATTTTTATGAACCGATGCATTTGGCCAACAAATTTTTATTTCTTCTTCTTCCCTTGTTGGATTAGCCAGATATACCAGACCACTGTTTCTTCTCAGCAAACTCCTATTACCTCTTTGAATTTATTCCCTGAAAATACAAACTGCTTTATATTCTTTCTACAACCTGTGCTATAGCCTCCTCTAACATGGCAGGCAACAATTGCTCAATCACATAATAATGGGGAATCAGCAACTTCAGTGCCCCCTTTACAGTCAACAGCTAACCTTTGTACGTCACAGATCTGAGCAGTCAGTCACTCAGAATATATAGCCTTTTTCTGTTTAGTCTCCTCTCTGCTGTTGAACTCCACTGACAAACTCCTGTTACCTTCCCTGTTCACTATTAATTTTCTTTAAAATAAATCATATGGATGAAACTCTTGACCTTACCGACTAGCATCTCTAGTTATGAGGATGTGCTGTAAGGTAGCTATAAATATTTGAACATACAAAAGATAATATAAAAACAAACTCCATGGTATGATATTTTTCTAATACTATTTGCATATGGCAATGATATTTCATGTTTTTTTAATTGAAGAATCTGAAAATTACAAATTACTTCTGCATTTCCACTAGTGTTATTATTTCCTTTAATCATAAAGTATAACTAGAATCAAAACAAAAATAACAACATTATATAATTTTTTTTGTGTATGTTCTCTTTTTTTCTTTTTTTCTTTTTTGTCTTTTTTATTATGTTTTTGGTTTTAAAAATGTAAAATATTCAATAAAAACTACACTGCTCAAAAAAATAAAGGGAACATAAGCAGAAAGACATACGAGATCTGAATGAATGAAATAGCCTTATTAAATACTTTGTTCGTTACATACAATAGTTTTGTGTTCCCTTTAGTTGTTTGAGCACTATATAAACTACTGTATGTAAAGGACAAAGTATTTAATAAGGCTATTTCATTCATTCAGATCTCGGATGTCTTCTGCTTGTGTTCCCTTTATTTTTTTGAGCAGTATATTTTTAAAAAACAAAACATAAGTATAACCAGAATCAATTAAAACAGAATTGCCTTCGCCATGTTACCTGGACCCAATAGGAGCTGAAGCCCCAGTCATCCAGGAATATTATGGTCTTTGACTGTGCTGAAAACCCTCATCAACATGTACGGGTCCATATTCTATTACAAATGTACCTTCTTGAATATTTCAGCAGATAAGATCCCTAGTATATAAGGATAACTTTCAAATTCAAATTCTCTCAATGTTATGTTATCCATAAGCTTATTATCCATAATATAGAACAGTAATATATAGTGGCATATAATGGAGAGGAGATGAAGAAAAGGCAAGATAGTGGGTGAGATGTCACAATACAAGCCCTGCTCCTGTTCTATCTGTATGTGGAGTTGCCACATGACAAAAGCAATAGATCTTGCATTGAAATGCTGCATCTTGCCTTTTTTGACCTGTCCCCCATTTCACAGGCATCACTGATAATCGAGTTTTTACAACAGAACAGAACAGAACAGAACAGAACAGAACAACAGAGTTGGAAGGGACCTTGGAGGTCTTCTAGTCCAACCCCCTGCTTAGGCAGGAAACCTTACACCACTTCAGACAAATGGTTATCTAATCTCTTCTTAAAAACTTCCAGTGTTGGAGCATTTACAACTTCTGGAGGCAAGTTGTTCCACTGATTAATTGTTCTAACTGTCAGGAAATTTTTCCTTAGTTTTAAATTGCTTCTCTCCTTGATTAGTTTCCACCCATTGCTTCTTGTTCTACCCTCAGGTGCTTTGGAGAATAGTTTGACTCCCTCTTCTTTGTGGCAACTCCTTAGATATTGGAACACTGCTATCATGTCACCCCTAGTCCTTCTTTTCATAAGACTAGACATATCTAGTTCCAGCAACTGTTCTTTATATGTTTTATCCTCAATCATCTTTGTTGTTCTTGTCTGCACTCTTTCTAGAGTCTCAACATCTTTTTTACATCATGGCAACCAAAATTGGATGCAGTATTCCAAGTGTGGCCTTACCAAGGCATTATAAAGAGGTATTAACACTTCATGTGATCTTGATTCTGTCCCTCTGTTTATGCAGTCTAGAACTGTGTTGCCTTTTTCGGCAGCTTCAGAACACTGCTGGCTCATATTTAAGTGATTGTCCATTAGGACTCCAAGATCTCTCTCACAGTCACCACCATTCAGCAAGGTACCACATATACTGTACCTGTGCATTTTGGTTTTCTTGCTTAAATGTAAAATGTAAAATGTTTTCTTGCTTACTTTTTTCACCACTGAATTTCATTTTGTTAGATAGTGCCCAATGTTCAAGTCTGTCAAGATCCTTCTGTATCTTAAACCTATTTTTCGGAGTGTTAGCTATTCCTATCTCCTCATCCAAATCACTGATGACTATGTTGAAGTGTACTGGGCCTAAAACAGAGCCCTGGGGTACCCCACTGCATACCTCCCTCCATGTAGATGCAGTTCCATTGAGGACTACACATTGAGTGTGGTTGATCAGCCAATTTCGAATCCATCTGGTGGTGATGCTGTCTAACCCACATTTTTCTATTTTATCAAGTAGTAGGTTATGGTCTACTTTGTCAAATGCCTTACTGAAGTCCAAATAAATTTTATCAACAGCATTCCTCTGGTCCACTAGTTTTGTCACTTTGTCAAAGTATGCAGTAAGATTAGTCTGGCATGATCTGTTTTTGACAAACCCATGTTGGCATTTGGTTATTACTTTGCTTCTAGGTGTTCACTGATTCTGCTTCTAGGTGTTCACTGATTCATTGCTTGATTATCTTTTCCAGAATCTTCCCTGGTATTGAGGTCAGACTGATGGTCCTGTAGTTTCCTGGATCTATTTTTTTTCTCTTTTTTAAAATATGGGAACTACTTCAGCTGTTTTCCAGTCATCTGGCAGTTCCCCGATGCTCCAGGATATTTGAAAGATATAGTTCAGTGGTTCTGAGATCACATCTGCTAGTTCCTTCAGAAACCTGGGGTGTAATTCATCTGGTCCTGGTGATTTGAACTCATCTAGGATAGACAAGTGCTCACTTACCATTTTCTTCCCTATTTTAATTTGTGTTCCTAATCTGTTTTTTTCTGGTGCTGTTTTTGATAAGGTTGGACTGTTTTTTCCCTTTGTGTAAAGACAGATGCAAAAAATGAGTTAAGTAGTTCTGCTTTTTCCCTGTTACTTGTCACTTCTTGCCACTTTCTCCCAGCAATGGACCAATTGTTTCCTTGACTTTTTTCTTATTCATATTGGAAGAAGCTTTTTTTTTTTTTGTTATTTTTTACTTTTGTCGCAAGCCTTGTTCGTTGTGACCCTTAGCTTTCATCACTTTATCTTTGTAGGCTTGGGCTATTTGCTGATATTCTCCTTAGTTATATGCCCCTCTTCCCATTTTTTATAATTGTCCTTTTTGTCATTCAATTTGTCAGAGAGTTCTTTATGCAGCCATGCTGGTTTCTTTTGAGAGCTGTTATTTTTCTTCATTGGTATTGTGCTAGACTGGGCTTTTATAATCTCATTTTTCAAAATTTTCCAAGCTTCCTGAGTTGTTTTCCCCTGGAGGATTCTCATCCATGGAATCCTTTCCAAGATCTCTCTACGTTTATTGAAATTAGCTCTCTTAAAGTCCAAGAGTCTAGTTTGATTTTGCTCTGTTGCTTGTGCATGCATAATGTTGAATTCCAATATTGCATGATCACTCTCCCCCACAAGGTTCCTGTAGCTTCAACCCGTTCTATCATTTATCTCTGTTAGTGAGAATTAAGTCCAATTTGGCTGATCCCCTTTTTCCCTTCTCTACTTTTTGGGAAACAAAGTTGTCTGCTAGGTTTGTCAGGAACCAGGACTACAGGTAGTGAAGCTAGTTTATTTGAGACACAATAAAGTGAGTGGAAATTACTAATAAGATACAATGATTAGTTTTAATGAATGCCTAGACCATAGATTATAGAGTGTTTTATTATAGACCTAGTTTGTATTTTTAATCCCCATTTTCTTTTAATATTTGACTATTTACATTTTTTTATTTTTAAGTAATTTTAATTTTAATCTTTGTGTTTTGTATTTTTTGTATTTTATTTTTTTTATTGCATCTGTCTTATTTTGATCATTGATCATATTAAATTGATGGATTGACTGTTTGATGCAGTGATCATAAAGTCAACCTAGGCCTGGAGAACATTGGGTTCAAATATCCATGATTCAAGAAACTTTGCAGAATCATCTTGAGTCAGCTATTAATTATTCTTACCTCATTAGCTGTGAAATTAAAGGGAAATATAGGAAAAATTTTTTGTAATAGGTAGAATTTATTTGCTATACTGTATATTGTGGAAATCCTGTCCTGTTTTTGAAATGCATAAAACTATTGCAATACAATAATTACATTTAGTGTAATTACAATGTAATTAAACTAAAACCATTTAATTATATATAAGTATTTAATTTTATATAGGTATGTATGTGCAGAAACACACACACACAAATCAGAGAAATAAAGATTTTAACATATTAACAAATCAGAGCCTCAAGAACTTAATAAAAGGCAGTTTATAAATTTGAAAGAACTTTTTTAAAATAGGGGAATTATACTGACATATCTGTAGCCTGCTTTCATCTCTTGTTTTGTACGGTTTACAGAATTGGCATATCGCCCCAACAATCTAGATCCTCACTTTACTGATCTTGGAAGGATGGAAAACTCAGTCAACCTTGAACTCCAGGCTGTTGGCAGAATTAGCCTGCAATACTGCATTCCCACCACTGTGCCACCATATAAAAGGATTTTAGTAAAATGACTCAAAGATTTGAGTAAATGTCTTTAATATATAACTATGTCACCCAGATACAAGGTAATTTATATTGTCTTTCTATTCTGACCTTCTAGATGTTTGGGATATTTCCCACAATCCCTACAAGCAAGGGTATCTGCCATGTTGATTATTATGTAGATTGGAGTACAACATATGCATAAAATCCCACGTTGGGACATTACTTTGACGAATGAAAGATGATCACAATAGCATATTTTAAAAATGTATAACAGACCAAGAATCATTTGAAAGAAAGCTTCTTATTGGTTCTGGAGGTGATGGCTGAAAATATAAAAGCAAACCTTACCAATACATCCCATCATTTCTGAAGCTTTTATCCATATAAGATTCAAACTCAATGAAGCCCATTTCAGATTCTACAGGGACATTTGTCAAATAGGTTAAGTTTAAAAAAAAGAAAGAAAGAAATTGAACTGACCCACATTTAGAGTGAAAGAAAAATTGTCCTGAGGTTAAGTTAAATGAAATAGAAGCGAGTAGGTTGGCTGCCGAAACAGGTGCATGGCAGATTTCTCAAAGAAAATGTAATTTAGGTCACCATTTACCATAATAAAATGAAAATCTGTAACATACTGAGAATGGGTACTTTTCTTGGAGCTTTCACCCAACTGCAAAGTAGACAGAATCCCTCCAGCTTGCTTCTCCTACAAAGTCATAAAGCTTGCTAGGTCAGCTTTTTCCAATCATTCCTGAATAGCTAAAAAAATAATAGGTCAGTTTCAATACACAGAGCTAGCTGAAGCTGTAAAAATGCTGCCTTGTCACTTATGGTGCATTGAGCACTTACCTTATAAGATCTAGTCTTTATGTTTGCTGGAAATGTTTTTTTTTTTTACTCTATTCTTTAAATAAAATGGCTTCTAACTAGTTAGTAGATCAGCAGGAATAGACTGAAGCCTCAGTCGTATACAGGAAAGAAATTTATTTATTTATTTATTTATTTGCTGAAACTTCTAGGCTGCTTAGCTCCAAAACGATCAGACACCTTTGGAAGATTTAAAACGCAGTAAAAATATCTATAAAAAGAACACACATTATATAAGGGTGCATAAATTGTCCAAGGGAACAAATAACAACACTTTCACATCATCCAAATGAAATACAAGGAAAAAATGTGTGTTTGTGTGTGTGCGGGGGGTGGGTGGGGGATAACAATCAGACTCATTGTAAACTTATAGAGTAAAAGAATAGTAAACAAGGACTATTATTTACTTAATCATTATACACTGCTTTTCTGGTCTAGAAAAAGCATCTAAAGCAAGCTTTAAAACTGTTATTTTTGTCTATTTCATATTACCCTGCTGTATTTTAAAGCTTGAAGCAGTGGTTCAGCTGAAGTTTCCTTACTCTTTGTAACTTTACAGTAAAAATTTGCTACTGTCAATTTTAGAACATAGTAAGTCTAGAGATTTACTTATTTACAGGATTTCCATACTGCTCCAAACACACAATTTTGAACAAGTGTATAAATTCCCCATGACACGTCTGTCTTCCTACCATTTAAATAAACAAAGTACTTAATATATATGTGTGTGACATATGCTCATGTAAATGTATTTTTGTATTTAGTATCTATCTTTTTTCTCCACAGTTTAAAGAGGTCTCCTAACTAAAAGGATAAGAAGAGTTACAAACATCTGCTAGGCTACAGCAAATGCTCTGTACTGTCCAGCCATAACATTGGGTTGCTTTGCTTCAAAAACAGTTGCATAGAAAGCTTCTCTTCGACTCATAGCTCTAATCCTCAGACTGTGACAGATTTCAAGCTGCTTATGAAAATAGGGGGGTGGGGTGGGGGAAGGCAGGGAAAGAAAATCCACACTGATTCTTTGTTCTCTGGAAAAGCAGAGTGAAGGAAGGAAGAAAAAAAACTTCTGAATGAGAAACTAGGTAAGTAGGATACCCAAATATTATACTCCTTGTAAAAGCAGCTGCCAAATGCTGTGTGAGCATTTAAAAGGAAGGTTCACAAATTGATTGGGTTAATTTCAGTAGATGCAAAAATGGGATATGAGTTTGCATCATTCTGGATCATTCACTAAAGTAATTCTTTTGGGTAAGCCTGTTTTTCCCCCCTTAAGTAAATCATTCTCCCCAGAGAACCTTTCAGATGTTGATTCTTTTTTCTTCTTTTCTCAAATCCAGTATAACCCTTTACGCAATTCTGCTCCTCTCCAACCTGCAAAGGTCCTACAAGGTACTCTGCCCCCTTCTCCTCACTCTGATAAAATCACAAGTTACACTTCAAGTTATGAACAAATGACTTCGCTTTTTGCAGCCAGAACAATAATTCAGAATAAATTTCTGAATACTATAACACATGAGCATAATGTTACCCCAAAGTAGCTATTGAACCCAGTGGAAATGAATCTTCAGTACTGAGAAGCTTGTCAGGAAAATGCATTTTCTTTCTCTCCCAACAACCAGAAAAGATCTTTAATTAGAAGAGATGTAACTTAGACATATTTGCTATATGCGTCTCTTTTCTCACAAACTTAGATGCCTTACAAAAAATCTAGTGAAAGTTTTATTTTCTCCTGTCCTGGGCTCAGCAGGATTCCTTTTGCACCTTCTCCTTATTGAAAATCCAGGTAGGTAACTTTTTGTCTCTGTGGCTCTACCATTTCCATGCCAGTCCCACTGGAGATCCCTTTTTCTCATGGCCTCAATTCCCTTCTCCAGTTATCTCATTATTGGCTGCTTATTATTCTCTTGGCTTCAATTATCCCTATGAAGGGATATCTCCCTTTATAAGGAGATATTTCCTTGAATCTAAGCAGAATGCACATAATGGGACAGAGAGAAAAGCTTTTTGCGTTCTTCCTTAACTACCTTCTTACCAAAGGAAAGCTAAAATAAGATCTTTAGCACAGTTCTGGTTTTGCTTAGCAGCCGCTTCATCTACAACTGATCCCAAATGTCACTAAACAAGGACTACCGGTATTTCCATGCCATTCATGGCTAGTGTCACCATATATTTGAACAGACAAAGAAGTACATAGACTATTGGAAAGGAAGTAATATGAGGAGTGGAGAAAGAAACATTAAACTGTTCAATTTTTAACAAAAATTACAGTGAAAAACGGGGGGGAAATGTACTTAGGCCTACATTTGTATGAAATTACTTTCTCCATCATCTGGAAGACTGGTCTTTCATTGCAACCTTTAGTTGCATTTTATAAATTGGGTGTTTTAATCTGTGTTTCGGCCAAAATATATATTATAAAATAATATATTAATAATTTTAATAATTTTAAGGGATTTTTAATATTTGTATTATCTGTATTTTATATTGGCTGTTCACCGCCCTGAGTCCTTCGGGAGTAGGGCGGTATAGAAATTTGATTAATAAATAATAAATAAAATAAATAATAAATAAATAAATAGTCCACAAAATCTTCAGAGTGTAACTGATTCAGGTCTTGTAAATTTCAAGGGGAGCTGGAAAGGCCTGATCAACTATTTAAGAACACAAAGTTGAACTTGTTAATTTGCTGTTAGCACTTTTTAGAAAAGCACTGACTGCAGTACTCAAGAAGAGACATCCTAAAGCTGGACAACATTTGATTTTAAAGATATGCCTAATGGACAAGAGGACATGAGGAGGACAAAAAGGAGGACATATTCTCCTGTTGCTACACGTTTGATAATCTGATTCATGGCAGATCTCCACCAGTTTGCAGCAGCTTCACCAATTTTCCCAAGTTACTGTAATCACTAACTTACATTAATATAGAAGATCCAATATGGTACCTATCTGTCTAGCCAGATGGCTTTCTCAAAAAATAATGAGAGCTATAGTTCCTATATTTTGTAGAAGTGTATTGTAATGTTTCTCCTGTTTAGGCCCTCCTTATTTTATGCAGTGCTAATGTGCGAAAACAAATACCTAAGCTTCTGCCTGTATGCAATACTTTTAAATAGAAAATTATTTTCTGTGCCTGAATTAGAAGAGGAAGATGTGACAGCAGGTGGGGTTTTTTTTAACTTCTGTAATAATTTATCTTCATCTGATCCTTTTGTCCCACCTCTGTCTGATGGCCAGAATGCTTTGTGGAAACGGAGAGAGAAATGAAAGAAAAGAAGAACACCAAAATTTGCAAACTGGAACATTATGGTAGGTTAATACTACCTTAATTACTCATTTGCTTTTTGAGACAGATGGACCATTTTCATCATTCAGTCTGAATGCCAATCTCCTATGTATGTTATAAAACATTAGTATAAAAGGCAATGGAAGCTGCATTATCTCACTATTTCTTCCTTGTAACTGTTTTTAATTCTTGATCATTCTTTACTACTTAACATTCTTTCTGGGGGAGACAGTGGCATTTTTATAAGTTAAAGTGTAATGGAACAGTTGTAATGCTTGATAAGCGAGAAGGAAGATGGAGTGAGAAAAATGATGGAATGGGGAATAACACTTTGGATAGGCCTAATTTTTGTTTTGACATATTCCCTTCCTTATTTTTGTCCAGCTCACATGTGATCCCACAGATTTTACAAGTCATACATGGCCCTCAGTTCAAAGAACCACATGTACCCATGTTCTACCTCATAGCGGGTAGCACAGAGTTATCTAGCACTTGAATGGGAGACCCACCAAATAATCTTAACAATTTGTAGTTTACAATGGCTTAAAATAAAATTCTGAAAGATGATACTGACAATTCACTTTTTTACTGTTGCCAAGAAAATTGTTCATGAAATATCCAGAACTGGAGCTCAACTTTTCTTTATTTTACCCTTGTTCTAGAGTAAGAATGCATAACTTGAAGTTTGTAGACCACATATAATGCAAAGAATCATGGGTGCATCCCCAGAGCCACTCCCAAGAGTTACTGTGAAATTGTAATTTCATAGTATGTGAAATGTGAAAGAAGGAGAGAAGAATTAAACATACAGGATGCATCATATTACTTATATTACTTAATTCGCTTTAACTAATTAAATTTAAACTATATGAAATTTAAGTGTTCTAGCTTGAACACTTTTTTTTTTACTTGATTCTCCTTGCCTTTGAAGGTAATTCCCTAGCATAGCCAAAAAGGTTAAAATCTGGTTCTTGGTTCCTGAAAATTTACACACCACAGGTCTATGGCAGAAAACAGATATTTTCCAGCATTTTCAACTATCCCAGATAGTTTGAATTGGAGATTCTTAATTGAGCTTTTAGAAATAAAGCTTTTTTGCCTACAAAGTTTGGGCTTTAAAATTGAGCGATGGTCCCTTCATATCCACAGAGTTTAGAAATTCACAAAAACAAATTGCTAGAACTAAAAGATCTAGCAACTTTAAAGAAACTGATCTGAATGCAAACTATTTAGAACTAAATGTGCTTTTGTGTTAGGGATGAATATTGAACAAAGTAGCTCTTTTCATTCTATAGTTAAGTGGAACTTTTCTTCCTACTCCCAGTCACACGATTGAAATATCACAAGTTTTGGATTATAAGCTTTTTAAACACAGAGAAAAAAGTATTAATATTCTTAATGAAAAAATGTAATTCTATGCATTCACACGCACCCCAATAACATATAGCACCAGTATCAGTGATTCCTATTAGAAGTGATAAAAGAATGGATTTATTGTTAAGTATCTGAAATCATTTTTAGTACTAAGATTTGGAAGAGATGAAGAATTTTTGCGCTCTATAGTAAAGAATAAAAATTTTCTCAACTGTATTTCTGTACAAGAAAACCTTTATAAAGGTATAAAGACTTCTTTATAAGGATCTGAAATGTAGAAGGATACCTTTTTCATAATAAAAAAGACAAAAAAGACAACTAGAGAAACATATTAAACAATCAACTTCTTTGGAAGAATGAAATTCACAAGGGAAGAAGAAAACCATACTACCCTTTCTGCATATCCTCATCAACAGAGGAAATGCTGATAAATTGGAATCCTATGGGAAAGCAACTGTCAATAATCAAGAGTTCCATAAACACACTGCAGCAACCTGGAATGCCAGAAAGAGGAAACAGACCACCTATAAAGCATTTTCCAACAAAATGGGTACCTATGCAACTTTGTCAAAAAATGTCACACTGTAGCACAAGCAATACAGTTCGTGAAAAGGAGAAAATTCCCTTTAAAAAAAGTATTTCAAATATCCAACAGACTGCTACAATTTGTCAGTATCACTGTGGAACCCAACCCAACAAAAACCTCCCAAAACATCTTAAGCAAAACCAAAGGCCCAGTAACCCAAGAATTTAAAAAAACGGTCATGTACAACATTTAATGCAAAGACTGTAAAGGCCACCCTCTAGGACAGAATAAGAAGAGCAGAGCACCATACACACACACACACACACACACACACCTAAAATCAGGAAACATTACAAAAAATATCAACATACGTGACAGAATCGACCACAGTTTCAGCTGGGAAACTATCAGCATCTTAGACCAAACCAAATGCAAAAATGCTATAGAATTCCTGGAAGGTTGGCATTCAAACAAATGAGCCACTAATAGAAATAGAGATAAACCACGTTTACACATCACCCAAAGGAAACAAAAGAATTGCAACATATCCCATCCAGCATCCCACAGTGAGATAAGCAGGGTTCAGCACCAGACAAATGGGCAGAAAACTATCTAATCAAGGAACTACCAGAGAGGATACTGTACCTCAACCAAAATTGGCAGGTTAAGCTACTGCATATAAATTGGCAGTAAACTGATGATTTTATCTATCTGGGTAATGAAATATCTGCAAGCAAGTAACCAAGCTCAGAGAGGACCAAGAACTCCACATAAAAAGTGAGCCAGATCAGTAGTTAAAATGTACTTCAACATAGCCAGCAGGATGCAATGGCTTTCAGCAGATTTTAGAGCAACAGGCTATCTTATGTTGATTATGATGGGCCTAGCTATGGCTCTAATTACTATTTACAGTCCCAAAACATCAACTGCATTAGGCCACTACCTCATACTACCGAAAGGTAGGGCTAGACCTACTTAGGATTGTTTAGTTTGTGAAACCGAAGTTTATTAAGCTGAAAACCTTTTCTCCTAAAAAGATCCTGTATTTCACCAGGAGAGGGGGGGGAGGGGTGACGACTATTTTCACCTGCCAAAATAATATTGTGGAGTCCTTGTTGTTCTCCGAGCTTGAATGCTTTCTTGCAGCATTTCATTACACAGTACATAACATTATCAATATTCTATTGAAAAGTAATATTAAGGACATAAAGCTTTTCCCAAGAAAACAAAGCTGATAATTCGAATCTAGATCAAAGGAAAAGGTAATAAATTTGTAACACCAACATATTTGACTTTTAAACTATATGAAAGGCTTTCAAAGAAGAGAATGACTATAAAGTCATTGAGGTGTAGAATCACAGTTAACCAACTGGAAGGCTAGGAGAGTTAACTGCAGGAGAACCAATAGGTGACAAATTAATAATCAGAGTGTTGAAGCTGCTAATTAAATAACCATGTGGTTCTTCTCACTTCATTGGTTTCCACAGCGGAATATGTAGTATATAAAATATATCTTTAAGATTTGTAGGTGTGGTATGCATTTGTGCGGCACTAGAGTAGAAAGGTCTATGGAGATTCTCAGTCATCCAGATCATGGTTGTCCTAAAGGTGCTTTTTTCAAAAGGCAACTGGACTTTCTTGGTTTTTTTCCTTGAAAATGTTTTGCTTCTCGTCCAAAAAGCTTCTTCAGAACGCAAAACATTTTCAAAGAAAAAAACAATTGCCTTTTGAAAAGCATTTTTGGGATACAATTGAAAAGGTTGTCCAAATTTGCTTCAAAGGTTCTCTATAATGATTACAGATGCAGGAGTAAAACCAAACAGGACTAAGCCTGGTGAAAGACTTCCAAGAAATCTTAGTTCTGTCAACTAGAGTAAAAAGCTAAAAAGTATCTGAGAAGAAGGCAGGGGTGCAAACTTCTATACTGCATGGCTATGAGGATGTAATCACCAGATCAAATGATTTTTTTTCTCTTGTAAGATAATCCATCTTTTGCTTTTCTTGACCTCTATGATTTAGTTTCACTGGCTTTGCTTCCTGTTTGTTCCACTTCTGGGCTTATTTTGGAGCCTGTGAAGGTCTGTCTCTGTATGCTTTTCTTGAACCAGATGTTGTTTCATTCTCAATAAGAAAGACATGGTTTATGTTACTTCTGATGTTTGGTCAGTGTTGATTTGAAATTATGTATTAAGTTGTGGCAATCAAAATAACTTTTTTTTTGGAATTGTCAACTTTTTCTGGCCCTGGTTCCATGCCATGACGACTCCCTAAGTGCTTCTGCCAAACTCTTTCAAGTTCATAAATTGTCATCCGAGATCAGTACATCTTGCATGAATTCTTATATGTATCAAAAAAATGAATTGTTCACATTCTCATAATGCTTTTTTTAAGAATGCAACATTTTAAATAGGAAAGTTGTGGCAATGTTACAAAAATTCCCTGCTTTCTGCTTTCATTCCATATAGTTACTTCTGTGTAATTTTCATTTATTTTGATTAAGTTTGTAATCATGCAGAAATACAGCTTGAATATTCCCAAAGTTCTTATATTGGGGAAGAGTAGAAAAAAACCTGAAATTATCCCATCTATTTATTTGACTTATTTTCCACTTTTTCTCTGGAAGCTCATTATGGTATACATTATATTTCTAATTAATTTTCTCTGCATAACTGTTCTGTTGAATTGAAGGTTCTTCTATATAGCAGGCTTGAGCTGCTAATCCCATGATGGAAATGAAGCTGTTTTAATTAATTAATATCCAGGTACAGAGCAATCAGGCTAGCAAGACTGATATCAATCCACTAGGTAGACAAGATCAGAAAATCAATCCTACAAATAGGCTAAAAAAACTTTAACTGAGATTGGTTATAATAACAGAATATTGCAAGACTGATTGTGCTCTTCCTTCTCTTTCTTATAGTTCAGTAAATTAAGTCCTCCCAAAACTTATCTCATTGTCTAGACTTTCAGCCTCTTTTGCCTAGGTAATAGTTAAGGTCAAGGTTATTTTACTAAGTTCCTACATCTGTCAGCCGCTGAGATGCCTTTTGGACTGTCTGCCTAATTAGTAGATCTGAAGCCTGTATTTGACTACAGTGGAAATTGCAATGTGGAAATAATTGGGGAAGTCAGAAATTAAATATTTATATAATTTTAGGAGAGTTTTTTTTTTCTTTTTGAACATTTATAAATAATCTAGGGTAGATTTTGGCATTAAGTTTAAAAATTATCACTTTATATATCATGAAAACAACTCAATGTGGTCTCCTTGACATCTTTTTTTAAAAAACTAATATTATATTGAGCGTTAATATAAGATGACAAATGGTCAATATGGGGACATACAGGATACAGTATATGATTGGGCAACCCACAGTAGCCATATGTGCTAGTAGTACTGAGTGCTTGAGACCAGGGACAGCTTTAGAGGAACTCTGGTTTGAGGTTGGGGAATCGGATAGATATGTGGAATGGAGGATGAGACTAGAGGAGCCATATGGTCTGGAAGGGGAAAGGCTACAGTATAAGTGGGAGGGGTTGAAAAAATTTTTGACGGGGGAAGAAGCAGGCAATAACTTAAGTATGGTGATGGGCAGAGGGGGAGATAGGAATTTGAAGGGGTGTTAGTCAGGGGTGGGTTCTACTTACCTTTACTACTGGTTTGCAACGGGAGCACGCGCGCATGCTTCTGCACATGTGCAGATCACCCATGATGATGTCCGGGCAGGTGGGTGGAGCCTCCTGTCCTTTTACTATTGGTTCGGACAGAACCGGGAGCAACCCACCACTGGTGTTAGTGTTTGAGACCAATCCTGTCCCATATTTCTCCTTATACTATACTCTTTATACTTATAATATAAATTATATTTCTCCTTAGACTATACTAGGTCACCAGATCCTGAGTCACCCTGGGCTGATTTTTTACTAAATGCCAGGGCAATATGTAATACAGCGATCTCCTAAGACAATTCCATTTTGGTAAGTAGCCAACTTGCTTTGTGTAACCAAGAACTGGGTACGCCCAAAGGGGGATGTGTTCTTTTCTGAAATATGCCCAGTTGGGTTTCAAGTCTACCACCAATTACAATGTTTTCTAAAAACAACACAGTTCTTATCCTACCAGGGAGTCCTACCTGCATTTTGCTGAAGAAATCAGGTGTGAGACCCCTGTGGCTCTACTTGGGTTTGTTGCTCGTGTACTTGTTACTGTTGCCTTTATTGTGCACACACACACACACACCGAACTATTCAACCCTATCATGGAGTTGGTAGTGGAGTCTCTCAGATACTCGTACTCTCAGAAACTCTCCAACATGGCTTTCCAAAAGATTTATTCATTTACTATATGAGGCTTGTCTTTTATTGCTTTCTTTTTATACCAGGTGGGTAAGCCACAATGCTTTGTCTGTAAAAAAAACATCCATTGAAATGCCAATGGCGGCTGCCTAATGAAGAGTCTAGATTGTGTAAAGTGTAACATAAACTGTTTCAGAAAATAGCAGAATGGGAATGGGAATTAGGAAGCAGCAGTTTCTTGCATTGTATCACACAGCTTTCCTCCCTCCCACTGAGGAATTTGAATTTCTAACAGTTAATACCAACCAATTTGACTCAGGCTTTCATGCCTCTGTTTGTAAACCTACAGTATTAAGTAGTCACATGCTTCCATTTGAGTGCCAAGCCAATTTTTCAAGCATTGTGATTACTCACTGGGAAATGCAATGTTGACTTAAAGTGGGGGTGGCTGGGATGGAGATGGAATAGCTTAGTTGTCATATTCAGTTTATTCAAACTGGATATTCACATTGGGGTAACAAAAAATACACAAGCATCTAAAACTTAGTAGGAATATTATGTATTTAGAAGCCTTTACATTATTGGTTTTTGTGAGTTGTGACTTTATCTCATTCAGACCAAATATTCCATTTAATTAAGTCAGTGTTTAGTATTTAATCATTCATAATTCAGTGAGACTCATAGTGTTTGTTTTTTTTTACAAACCTGTACTTTGTTCACACACATACAAAAGTTTTTGGATACATCTGAAAAATAGTTCCTATGCAAGTTTCACATGGATAAAAGGCAATGAGTGGCTTTCAAGAAGGTTTGGCTATATATATTATATGTTCAGAATTGTAGGGGTGCAGGGAATCATTCTTTGGGCTATGGTAGAGTTCTTGCAAAAAATAAAGTACTAATTGAACTACTAATGCCACCTCAATAATTTTGTAAAATATTTCCACCACCAATACAATGTACCAAAGTGCAGTTTTATTAAGATGGCTTGTAACTAAGCATACATAAAGGTAAAGGTTCCCCAGCACAAGCGTGCTAGTCATTTCGAGCTCTAGGGGTGGTGCTCATCTCCGTTTCTAAGCTGAAGAGCCAGCACTATCTGAAGACGTCTCCGTGATCATGTGGCTGGCATGACTAAACAACAAAGGTGCACGGAACGCTGTTACCTTCCCATCAAAATGTTCTCTATTTTTCTACTTGCATTTTTTAAAGTGCTTTCGAACTGCTAGGTAGCAGAAGCTGGGACAAATAATGGGAGCTCACTCCGTTACACGGCGCTGGGGATTTGAACCACTGAACTGCCAACCTTCTGATCGACAAGCTCAGCATCTTAGCTACTGAGCCACCAAGTGTCTTTTAAATCTAATTATGTAAATAACATACCGTGGATTCCATTATCTGGCAGGGGAATCCATGATACTAGTTAACATTTTTGAGGAAAAAAACCATTCTGAAAGGTGATATGAGAGAAGGATCCCACTTTCTGTGACCATGTATGTGAACTTGACTATCACATTGACTATCACACTGTGTATTTTGTTTTACAAATTGAACATCCCAAGATACTTCAGCCAATCCTCATTAGGCATTTTCTCAAGCCCCCCTGTATCATCTTTCTGACCCTTCTTTTAACTCTAATTCATTAATATTCTGCTCAAAATGTGATGGCCGTAATCATATACACTATTCCAGGCATAGTTTCACTATTACTAAATAAAGAGAATGGTTTAAAATATCTTTGATACAGTGCTTCTTCTGATGTAGCCCAGAACAGATTAACTAACTTTTTTTTACATTATCTGTCTCATTCTGCTGAGTCATGTCCAGTTTGTTGTCAATAACAAGGCCCAAGGTACTTCACCATGCCACGAATCTGCTTTTGGTGTACAGTCCTATATTGTTCTATTTTTCATTTCTCCCTGTTGAAGGCTATCCCTTCAATCTTCCAACCTGTCCAGATCAGTGGTAGGTTTCAAAATTTTTTACTACTGGTTCTGTGGATGTGGCTTGGTGGGCATGGCATGGCTTGGTGAACATGGCTTGGTGGGCGTGGGAGGGGAAGGATACTGTAAAATCTCCATTCCCACTCCACTCCAGGGGAAGGATACTGTAAAATCTCCATTTCCTCCCCAATCCAGGCAAAGGTTACTGCAAAATCCCCATTTCCTCCTGATCAGCTGGGATTTGGGAGGCAGAGAAGAGATGGGAGTGGGGCCAGTCAGAATTTTTACTACCGGTTCTCCGAACTACTCAAAATTTCCACTACCGGTTCTCCAGAACTGGTCAGAACCTGCTGAAACTCACCTCTTGTCCAGATTAACTCCAATGTCATTATATAGATTATAGTATAATCTTGTCAGTTGGCCAAACCTCCCAGTTTGTGTTATAGTATTTGCAGATCTGATAAACAATCCATCAAATCCCATAATCCAAATAATTAATAAAAATGTTAGGTAATACTAGACCCAAGACTAAGAAGCTCTAGTACAAACTGATAAGCACTTCAAAAGGACAGAAATAGAATTTTGAAGACGAAAAGGCAATACACAATTTAGTGAATGGACCT
This sequence comes from Arizona elegans, assembly GCA_022577455.1. Lineage (NCBI taxonomy): Eukaryota > Metazoa > Chordata > Lepidosauria > Squamata > Colubridae > Arizona > Arizona elegans. The sequence continues at coordinate 59,829,668 of JAKOOJ010000005.1, read as the reverse complement.
AATGGAGGTAAGGATGGTTTACAAGTCTCAAAATGGTTGTGATGTCAATGAATGATGTCTCTATAAGATAGATTTAGTTATATTTCTTTTTTGTCCTTATTCCCTTAATTTTTTCTCATTGTTTCTTACTCATTTCTGAACTTTGAACAAAATTGCATAGTGGTGTGAGGGGTATGCATGTATAAATATAAAAATTTATCTTTTGAAAAGCATGTACCTACCAACTCCATTACATTTTTTAAAAGCCTATTTAACTTTAAGGACTTTACACATTAGAAAATGAGAATCTCAAATTGACAGATGCATCCTTTACTGCGGTTAAGAATAAGGCATTTGTGAGGCTGGGCAGGTACTGCCACATACACTTGATATGGAAATACTTTTTTTATACAGTGCATAATTCATTCATTGTGGTAGTACAGTGGTTAGAATGCAGTATTGCAGGCCAACTCTGCCAACAGTCGGAGTTCGATCCTGGTGGACTCAAAGTTGATTCAGCCTTTCATTCTTCCAAGGTCAGTAAAATGAGGACTTAGATTGTTGGGAGCAATATGCTGACTCTGTAAACTGCCTAGAGAGTGCTGTAAAGTACTGTGAAGCTGTATATACGTCTATGTGCTATTGCTATTTGTGGACTGTACTTCCACAAGATGCGTTTATAACTTCTACCTTGATACCTTCCAAAGGAAATTAAATTATTTATTTATTTATATTTAGGATTTATGTGGCTGCCTATTGTATATAATGATTTTTATATGAATCAATGGTTATGTTTGGGTGATTTATTTGTTTATCAATGGATGATTTTATTTATATTCATAATATAGATTTATAAACCACCACAATTCAAAACCATCTCTGAGCAATGCACAGATTAAAAACAGATACAATACATAAGAAAAGCAAACAGAACTAAATGTAGTAAAATATGTATTGAGGGAACCAAACATACTTTAACTGAACACATTTTTCATTCCAGAGCATGGGGCAAAAACAGGTTTTCAGAAATCTCTTAAACACGGCATCTTCCATGAGGAAGTGCCATGACAGAGAAGGATATATTTTAGGTCCCATTATATGACATTGCTTAATGAAAAGGTCAAATATATAGTATTTGTACAGTATATCTGCTTTGTTGGAACTTGTGGAGCAGGCAGAAATAATGGGAGAGAGGGTTCCTCAGATAGCCAGGCCGTATGCCATTTTAATAATGAATCCAATGAATACTTTCAGCTACTGGCCTCAGATTATTGATACTAAATGCCAACAGCTGAAAGTGACTGCAAAAACTTGTCATCTTCGTATCTTGCCTAGGTACATTTGAATGAACATTTTGACAAACTAGTTATGATTTTATTTGCAGGACACTATTTCTTACATTCAAAGCCCTTAATTAGTTTAATAATGAAAGCACAAAGTAAGATAAAGAAGATTTTGATGAAGTCTTTCTGTTTTCTTATTCTATTGTCAAATAGATAGTATTGGCAATTTGGGTTTCCTTTAATTTTCATTTTTGTACCTCCAATAAAATACCAATTCGTAGGGGGGAAAAAGCACTGCTTTTATTTGTCTTCCCAGTCACTGAAAAATGCTGGCAATTTAGAAAATATAATTGCAGTCAACATGGGAAAAAAATATCACTGATGTCCATATGTACTAATCAATTATTACAGCTGGGTTTTTTTTTTAAACCCTGGATAGATAACAGATCTGCAAAGGAATATTCTCCTTTGGGCATTGTTTAGAGGTCATTCTACATATAAATAATGGATTGTAAAAATAATGCAATGCTGAAAAGGATGTTTAGTGTTTAACCTGTTTAATTTAGAACTGGGTTTATTTATTTATTTTTTGGTCAGCAACATTTATGTAAGGGATTCTGAAAGTTGGATCCTAAAAGTCATTTTTTAAAAAATACAAGCGCATGAACTGCACTTGGATACCACAAGAAAGTGGTAAATAAATGGTTGAAGAACAGAAACATTATTTTTTTTTTAAAAAAAAAAAAATCAGTGTGGAAATTCAATACAAGTTAATTTGAATCAGATAATATATTGCTATAGAATTGTTGAAATGAAAGATTGCTGGAGGAAATTTCTCTGTATAGAGTATTAAACGTCGTTACTAAAATATTTTATTTTGACTACATACCTTCTTCACTCTACAATCCCCACTCCCAAGTTCCCACAGTAGAATTTGTGGCAGGCCTGAAGCCTGAAGGCACAAAGGTAGAAAGATGGCTTCCAGGTCTGACAGCCTCATATATTTACGCCTAATGAATTTTATGTGTTATTTCTATGAGTTTTTAATTGAGATTATTTCTAATAATTTGAAGAGATCTGAAGTTGGACTACTAGTTTCCTTCAGTTTATGGCTTGTAAATATTCTTCTTGTAACTTGATGTCTTTATTTTAAATATTTTTGAAATCTTTAAAGTTTTAGTACAGGTAGTCCTCGATTTACAACAGTTCATTTAGTGACCATTCAAAGTTACAACGGCATTGAAAAAAGTGACTTATGACCATTTTTCACACTTACGACCATTGCAGCATCCCCATGATCACATGATCAAAATTCAGATGCTTGGCAACTGGTTCATATTTATGACTATTGCTGTGTCCCAAGGTCACATGATTCCCTTTTTCGACCTGACAAAGTCAATGGGGAATCCAGATTCACTTAACAACCCAGTTACTAACTTATCAACTGCAGTGGTTCATTTAACAACTGAGGCAAGACAGGTCGTAAAATGGGACAAACTCACTTAACACATCTTTCAGTTAGCAACATAAATTTTGGGCTCAGTTGTGGTCATAACTTGAGGGCTACTTGTACTAAATTGCTAGGACAGGTGAAGATTTTATTTGTTTCCTTGAAGCTAACTTTCAGAACTGTTGGGCTCTGGGGAATCTTTGATTGGATCCCATCAAAAGCATTAGTACAGGTAGTCCTCAACTTACAACAGTTCATTTAGTGACCATTCAAAGTTACAATGGCACTGAGAAAAGGATTGTTTTTCACACTTATAACCATCACAGCATCTCCATGGTCATGTGATCAAAATTCAGATGCTTGGTAACTGGCTTATATTTGTGATGGTTACAGGTGTCCCTTTTGCCCCCTTCTGACAAGCAAAGTCAACAAACAAAGCCAGATTCACTTAACAACCATTCTGTTAACTTAACAATTGCAGTGATTCACTTAACAACTGTGGCTAGTAAAATCATAAAATGGGGCAAAACTCACATAACAAATGTCTCACTTAGCAACAGAAATTTTGCGCTCAATTGTGGTCGTAAGTTGATGACTACTTGTGTGTATTCTAACGTTGCCACATTTCTTCCATGAAACCTTGAATACTGTTCTCAAACATTTGTTTAAAAGAATACAAATAATCATTCTCTTACATGCATTTTTTTTCAGCCACAGATCTTTCACTTTATTTTATGTACTTTTTCATCCTTCCACACACTTCTTTTTAGCTCTGTAAAATATTGTTCTTAAGCATTTTCAACATTCACTTTCCTTATGCATGCTTTCCATTATTTCTGTTAGAAAATTAAACTATCTTTAAATAATTTTTCAAACATGACATTTTTTTCTTTTTGCCGTTCTTCCTCAAAGGGAGGGTTTTGGGTCTGGAAGTCAGTGTTGGCTTTCTGTCAGGCTTCGAGGTCGTCTCAAATAAATTGCATTTCAAACAAAGTCTTTGAAGGAAAACTCCTATTTATTAAGCATGACATTCTAGACCCGGCTCCATCTAAGCCAACACTGACTTCCAGACCCAAAACCCTCCCTTTCTGTTCCCCACTCCCCTGCACTCATTGGCCATCTTCCAAGTCATTCTATCCCTAATCTACCGCTCCAGCTCAAAGGAATTTCCCCCCTCCCACCCCATCTCCTAGGGGATATTATCTCCAGGGAAAATAAGTAGGTGAAAAGTCAAACATCCCTTTCCAGACGCCTCCGCCTCTCCGCACTAGAGTTTGAAGTGCTGACATCTAGTTTTTACTTTCTTTTACTTATTTTCTTTGATTCCATCTTCCATCTCACTCCCACCCCCAAAATTCATACTAGCAAAAATAAAGTCTATCACATATTCAGAATACCTTATTACCATGATATCCTTCACTAATTCTTTCAATCTTTCAACATAAACTGCCAATCTTGCTTTTAGATTTACATACATTCCAGAACTCTTATTTAAATCAGGCAACATAATTGTAATTTCTCATGTGAACCATTTAAAATGGGAACTATCAAAGTAATTGATAATCAGGATGTTCCAATGTGGTTTTAAAAAGCTATATTACTTCAACAAAGGCTTTTTAAAAAATAAATCTGTGAATCACAACAATACCAATGAGACAGGAGTTCTCAAACTCTGTGATGCTATGTACTACTAACATTTCAAATAGAATTTACAACTTTCATCATTTTGATGTTACAGTAGGGACTATCCCTAATTAATAAAATTTCAACAGAAATCTTTAAAAACTGCATATAAAGAATATTCTTTATATATAAAGAATTCCCATCAATGGCATTTTTGATATTAACTGATTACTTTACTCAGAGTGCTGAAGTCTTAAGGAAAAATAACTTGTAATTCTACTTATGTCTGGCTGAAGAAAATATGAGTGCTTAGAGAAATTCTTCCCTCTTTTATAAGTCCTCATTTTTAATAATGTTGATATGATAGTGTTACATACAAAGTTTTACTAGTTAAGAAACAATAGCTGCATTCTAAATTCACTGGCTGCCTTTGAGGTTAGGAACAGGTGTTGTGAAAGAGTTTTGTGTCCTGAGGCTTACTGAATTGAATTGGCATATCTACATAAAACTATTTGTGAGAAATTTTCATCCATTAAACTCAGTTATGTACATCAAGTTCTATTAAAAATGAATAAATGGAAGTTTAATTTTTCATGAGATGCTTAAATCCCAGTATTTTCAATCCAATTAGAGCTAAGATGTTAACATTTTCCGCTGCTTTGCCAAGAAAAAAAAATCAGTTTGCAAAGACTGGCACATCATTGTGTAAGGGCCTTGGGTCTCCCTGTGTATACAAAGCCCAATTCTTGCCAAATTAACTTTGGGCTTTTCTCTTCCCTGGATAAACCAACTTTTCTATTCTAAGCAGGGAAAATATGAGATTTTGGGTTATGTAATGTTTGCAACAGTTTAACCATTGATATTCATAAACCATATAAATAACATCCATGACTGATTTTCATGCCATGTATATATAGGAATGGACCTATACTTAAACTATATGAAACAAGCCAACATTTTTTAAAGAAGATATGTACCAAATACTGTTCTCATTCATTCCTGGATCTCTGAATGACCCAATACATTCTTCTTCTTCTCATCCATTCATATCACATTCTCATCTCATTCATATCACTTTGCACAAAGTTTCACAATTTCCTCCCAGATTCATATTTGGTTATTGCTTCATTATTTTTTCCATTAGAGTGTAACTATCTATAACCAATCTGTACATACTTTCACATGCATCCAAAACAGGCTAAATGATATTAATTCATACTTTCTCACATAGGTTTTAGCAATTCATTCATATTAGAACATCCAGTACACTTTATTTCTCTGCCTATATTCACCAAGTCTACAGTTGGTCCAGAATGCAGGTGCGCGAGTTATCGTGGGTGCGCCTAGATACACCCACATTACACCAATTCTCCGCGAGTTGCACTGGCTCCCTATTGGTCTCCGGGTGCAATTCAAGGTGTTGGTCATTATCTTTAAAGCCCTATATGTCTCAGGGCCAGGCTATCTTCGAGACCGCCTTTTACCATATAGCTCCCAGCGACTGGTAAGATCCCACAGAGTCAGTCTCCTCCGGGTCCCATCAGCTAAACAATGTCGGCTGGCGGGCCTGCGGGGGAGGCCTTCGCTGTGGCTGCCCTGGCTCTCTGGAACCAATTACCTCCTGAGGTCCGGACCGCCCCCACCCTATTGGCCTTCCGCAAAGCGGTAAAGACCTGGGTCTTCTGGCAGGCCTGGGGCCGTTGACCTCGTTAAAATGAGCTTGTGAGACCCGGCCACGAATAGGAGTGCATGTGTTTTAACGTTTTTAAAGTTTTTTATGTTTTAATGTTTTTCTTTTTAACATTTTTTATGGGATTGTTCTCATTGTTTTATTCTTTGTGGTAAGCTGCCCAGTGTCTCTTGGGAGTTGGGTGGCATAGAAATGCAAATAAATAAATAAATAAAATACATAAATGATACATCTGGACAAGATGGCTGACTGAAGACAGTTCTGCATTTTCACGGACCTAACATTTGCAGAATTTTCTAAGGAGCTGGTTGGTCAGTAGATTGGTTCCTTTGATCCTCTCTGGATAAATGATAGAGGCGTGAGATTGCTTAAACTGTTCATCTTCAGAGTTGTTCCTTTTCTTTTTGAAGGGACCCAAAGATAGTGATCTCTGGTGGTGATGGACGAAACCTGAAGAAGGGGAATTCACTGTAGTTGCTCAGCCATGAATGCTTTCAAAGAATGCTTATGTCTTGGCATGTCTCTGCTAACTACCTTCCAAAATTGCTTGTTAATTGTTGCAGACCATTTAGACATCCTCAAAGGGAAAAGATCGGAAATACCTGGTAAATTTCTGCTTTCAAACCTTAATATAAGACAAATTAAGATTAAAAAAAAATCATTTAAGAATTTAAAGCAAACAGCAAAAAATAAGACAAGTTTTGGCCACAGAATTTTTTTAGTTCAGAAAGATTAGAGTAGGGGGTCCCCAACCACTGGTCCCTAGACTGGAATCAGTCTGCAGCATGCCAGCAATTGGCCACGTAAACAAAGCCCCATCTGTGGGATGCACACTACTTCCAGTTCACGGAAAAATATTTCTCCACGGAACCAGTCCCTGGTGCCTAAAAGGTTGGGTGGGCCCTGCTGGATTAGAGCATTGGATTTTTAATTTTTAATATTTATTTAATATTAATTAATTAAATATAATATTTAACATTTAATATTTTTAATCCTTTGAAATTGTTTTTAAACAATAAATATATGTTTGTGGGAAATTATCATGGAGTTTGGAGTATTTTTTGAGGAATTCCATTAAAGACTGCATCAGCTGAATCAATCACAGCATATATGCTGTGTCTTTTTGGAAACAGTTTGTTTTCAAAACAAGAAGTCACAGAACAGATACACAACAAATTCTACTTGAGAACAATGTGAATGAAATCATGGATAAGAACCTGCCATTAGATGCAAACAGAAAATTATGAAGGCTTAAAATTAAGAAGGAAATAAAAACTATAATTCCAGAGACTAATGGGAATATATAGTTCTTTATTGTTGATTTACAAAAGAGACTAAGTATAGAAGAAAATTGTAAATGGGATGGTTTTATTGGTTGTTCTATTGGTTGTTTTTGGAGTTACAGATATTTTGATACGAAAAATGTGACATTCTGGATTTGCTGGTGTTTAAAGTTTTTGCTTTGCAGCAATTTCTTCTATCCTAATTGTTTAGTATCTAAATGCTTAGTATTAATTGTGTGGAGGATTGTGGTGTTTTTCCTCCCAAACTATGTCTGTTTGTTACATTAAGTTACTTTATATTAGTGAATAATTTAGAGCTGAGATGTAGAATGTTTATTTGAATGGGATAGTTGCTATTTGGGACAGTTATCTCTGGAATGGTTGGCATTTGGAATGGAATTGTGTCCCAGAGTTAGTCTTTTGTTATGTTAAGATTTATGTTAGATTTGTTTATACTAGAAGATTGGGATCTTTTTACGTCTTTTAAATGGGATTTTGCTTAGAGCTAAGAGTCAAGATGAGAAAAGTTGAACTTTTATATTGTTTTGCACTTTCTGATGACAATTGGATAAGGAGGTTTCATTTGATTTGTTTATTAGTAAGATATGGGTTATAGGATGAGTTGTATATTTGTATAAAGAGTTTTATAGTTGTTAACTAAAAGGGATGAAGAGATTACCATATAAAATTGTTTACAGTTCTGATGAAGGTAGGAAGTTGCTTCTTTGTATTCTTCTTTCTTTCTTTCTTTCTTTCTTTCTTTCTTTCTTTCTTTCTTTCTTTCCTTCCTTCCTTCCTTCCTTCCTTCCTTCCTTTCTTTCTTTCTTTCCCTTCCTTGCCTCCTTCCCTCCTTCCTTCCCTCCCTTTCTCTCTCTTCTCTTCTTTGCTATCTTTTGTTCTTTCTAAAATATTAATACAATTTTTTGTAAAAATTAAAGCAGAAGAATAAAATTATTAAAAATTGTACAGTAGACAAATAATTCCCATAAGATTGATATAAGATTGAACCATTTTTTCCTCTTCTCATGGTTTTACAAACATACCTCATATTGTTATATTTGCTTCATTTCATTAGTTAATTTGTGTCTTTTATCATTTATTGCCCTTCCACTTCAACCTGCTTGTTGGAATGGAAGGTCAATGGTTGTTATCATATGGTCCTTTAGAGACTGACCTCTTCCATCCATGGCTTTGATCAATTAAGACTTCTATGAAATATTTGTTTTTAGTAATAGAGAGAAGTTATGAGTTAAGATATCAGTTATACCCATTCTACATGCTGTCAGGTTTCCAAGTAACTCCCCCAATGAAAGAAGACTCTGAGGCCAGAAGTTCCTCAAAGTCCCATTTTATTAGAGATGTCATATTGGCACATCTGGGGAAATCCAAATCTGAAAGCTTCCAGGTTTTCCCCACTCAAAAGAAAGTCCAAGTCCCTTCCCCCTGCACCCACATGTCCATCATGTGGTCCAATCAATACACCATCCCAGATTGACACGTGCAGCACCCCAGCCTCCATTTTGCTATCAGACACTGTCAGGAAAGGGCTCTGCAGCCGAGAAACAAGCTCTGTTGGCACCACATGCATCAATCCGAAGCTTGTTTCTTGGCTGCAGAGGTCTTTTTTAAATATAAATTATTTATTTTCTTTTAATACAAACATTCCATCATTCATTAAACAGTGTGGGTACAATTTTTTTCTGTCATAACAGTTAAAGCATACCACCATATTCATTATTTATATCTTATTTTAATACTAATACTTAATAGGCCTCTGACAACAAAATGGAGGCCTGGGGCAATGTGTCCAAGTGGCGGGAAGCAGCCACAGAAGAAGTGGGCCAGCAAGGCAAAGCAGGTGTCAGGGTGTGTGAGACCTGGCTGCAACTGTCCAAAAGTAAGCAGCTCCACTCCCCCATCCCCACCCTAGCTTGACTTTTACCTGTGTGTCTGCCCCACCACGTGCAACCAGGTGCAACAGAGTGGGCAGGGTCTTAACTAGGGCTTATTTGGGGGGGTAGGGCTTATATTGGATGCACATATAAAAAAACAAGTTAGAGCTTATTTTCAGGATAGGTCCTATTTTCGGGGAAACATGTTATTATCCAGCAATAGTTATAAACTGCAGCAAGGCTATGATCTGAAATGTTCCAGAAATAATGCTAATTAAAATAAATTCAGTCATCTGAATACTGCTTTATTTGGCCTGGAAGATATACAGATCACAGTCCTCTTTTTCAATGGATAAAGCAGAGACCTAAATCTGATGACTACAATGTTTGCAAAGAAATCATTCTGCCTTTCTGCCCTGCTGCTTTCAGTTAAATTCACCAGGACTGGATTTCTCAGCACTCTCAGTCTTGAAGTAGGCTGTGACAGTGAAAACAGTGAACAGTACAGCAGTCTGACAACAAGTCAGCAATGTATGTTTGGATTGACTTTGTTCTGTTTGCATGAACAGGTCTGTCTTCTTCTATTGCTTCTCCTCCTTTGTGTGTTATATCAGCCTGTAACCTCTAGATTGGTTTGACAGGCACCATGAATGCCTCATTTGACAGATATGCAACCTATCCATTTTGCATTCTAGTCTTTTCCTGATCTGTCTTGATTCATTCCTACCTTTTCAAAAGACTGCCTTTTCTAAGTCTAAATCTGGCCTTGGCTTATGCAGTTGCTCCCTATGTGGATTCTATAGGGCTACATTTGAATGAATCTTGCAAAGTTTTATATAAATTATTCACTGCAATACATTGCTGGGTTGATTGTGTGCCATCAACTACATAGATTGGTTTTCTTCAGGAGAATCTGTTCCCAACATGGACATTCAGGTTTTCCAACAATGCAACCATCATCTGTGTAATTGAATCCATACATTTTGCTCTTCTTTTTCCTTCTGTTCTTTTTCCTTCTACTTTTCCAGCTTTACAAACTTCTTCAGAGAGGTAGGTCTTCATATAATGCATCCAAAGTATGATCATTTGAGCCTGGTCATTTATGCCTTGAGTGATTCTGGGATGATTTGTGGATCCATTTCTAATTTTTCTTGGCTATCCATGACCTTTTAGCGGTCTCCTCCAACACAAAATTCAAAAACATCAATATTCTTGCTATACTTCTTCTTCAAGGTCCAATTTTTGTTTCATATTGAAAACCATTAACTTCATATCCAATTCTGAAGACTTATCATGATATCCGAATATTTTCACTGTATCTAGTGTTAGTCTGCAATGCATTTTTAAATTGCTAGCTCTTTTATTGTTGATATACAATCCTAAAATGCAGCGGCTATGCAACATTTCAACATCCCTATTGTCAATTCCAGACATAATTGAAAAAAAAGACTAAATCAGGTATGTCAAACTCACAGCCAGCAGGCTGGATGTGTCACACACTGGCCATGCCCACCCCCAGTTTAGCTAAGAGGTAAAAAGTTGTGATATGTCACTTGACAACAACGTGATGCCGCGAGTTTGACACCCATGGTCTAAATTAACTAGAGGAATGCAGCCTTTACTCTGTAAGCAACACAGTTTAAGACAACAGAACAATAAAAGTAATTGGAAAATTAGAATTTGCAGCTTAAAGTCATAACCTTGAATTAACGATATTAATTAAAAAACCAAACCGTGTTTTTCGATTTATTCCCATTTGCCTTATAATTTAATAATGTACATCTTTCAGATTAATTTACCTTTTTCAAGATTAGAAGAGTTTATAAATATTATAGAACTCTCTATCAATTAGTTCCCAGAAGAAGTACACCACTTTTATCTTTCAAGCTTCTTGCTGAATGTTGACTCTGTCCTATCTGGGCTAAATCAAACAATTCATAAGACTTTACCTATAATGTGCCTAATCTAGCATTATTCTAGGAAATTATTTAAGAAGTGACAATACTCAGTGTTTCTTAGTATCTTAGTAAGGTAAGCCTGGCAATTTTACTCACAAGGAGAATCAAAGTGAGACATTTTTCAAGCTGCAGCTATCTTTGATAAAACAGGGAATAGCAAAAGGCACCTATGGTTGCTAAAGGGCATAAAATTATTCTCCAAGATTTCATTTGTGCAACTACGGATATCCGTGGTATGTGTGTATCAATAAAGTAATATAGTAGCTATGATTTAATACCTGAAACCTTATACCTTTTTTCATACATCAATCACACAGAAGGGGGAGGGCATCACCATTAAGACATAACTATGATTTTGTCATTTTTGATCCCTTGGTTAATTCCCCTCGTGGAATCCAAAAGTAAAAAAAAAAAAATACAAATAACATTTTAAAATGAACAAAATAATCAGCCCTTATATTCTTTGGGCTGAAATTCCACAGATTTTATGTTAGATTGCCAAAAATTTAGAAATTTTTGAGTGAAGATGCCTAAATCTTGATAGCCTTTAAAAATACTGTTTGAGCGTGTCTGGTACCCAAAAGTATGTTGAGCTAAAGTCAATTTGTGTGAGATGGACAGCCGTATATATTTGACAAATAAATAAATAAAATGAGATTATGGGATATCGTCAGTCTGGACCTGAGGGTAAAAACTAAATATATCTTCTTATGGTTGTTCCATTTGTTTCTGCTTTTTCTTTTCTTTTATTTATGGTTTTAACTAACTTAGTGGCTTTCATCTCTGTTTCCAAACCAACCGATGACAAACCACCTGAGGTTGCAAATTAGACTCATTAACATAACCAGCAATTAAACCAAAGCTCACTCTGCTGTCCTGAGATAAAGAACTCTCTGTTAATGGCCCGCTTGACTTATGCCAGAGATGAGTTGGCGGACAGCTTGGCATGGTGACACTATGCCTCTTGTGTGCAGCTGGTGACAAGGGTGTTTTTACAGATTCTCCCCACCACCACTCCAACCCCTGCGAGCTCAGTATATTAACACTGCTAATTATCAGGGGGGCAAAAACAGTGGAAATGATTTTCCAAAGGCAGGAACTTCATCAGCTTTAAACAGCTGTGATGTGCAAGTGTGCTTCTGTCCTTTAAAACAATGGTCCTGTTGGAGCATAGCTGCCCATCTGTTGGAACTGCCTTTTTTCACTCAGATATTCAAATGAAATTTCCTTTGCTTTGCATTCATTTATTTGGTGACATGTTAATGGACATGGGAAGCAGTGGAATAGAGACAGAATAATATACTGAAGCCTAGGATAGTCGAACTTTGCTTTTCAGTGAAGAAGATACAGAATAGGCAGATTTCATTCACCCTCCAATCATTACAAAAATTATCTGAGACAAACTGGGAGAGAATAGTATTAGAAAAAAGATTGGGGGATTGTTTGCCCAGCTCATGTATAGATACAACTTTATCTACATATGGCGAACACTATTTGATATAATAGCTAAAAAAAATACAAAGTTAAAACATAAATAAACAGAAAAAAAAAGATTTGGAAAAAGAAAAACCTAATGAAAGAAAAAGAGAAAAGAGAGAGGAATCGGGGGGGGAGGGGAGACAAAGAATGACTTCTGACTTTCTTTGGTACAGACATGAGTAAAAAATATATCAAATTCTTGACTCTGAGATTAATATTTATCTACGTTATTTCCATAATCCCATATAATTCTAATCATCAACTGTCAAAATAAACTTTTAATTTCTTTCAGTTTTTTGCAAAAAATAAAATCCAAAAGTGCCTTCCAAGTAGAAATAATATGTCAAAATTGTTTCTTTCATTGGGGCTGACCATGTTTGCCACCTCCACTCTTCGACATGTATTTCATAAGAGAACTGTGATTTTTTTAGAACTTCATACTAACATTAAGCATCTACTACTACTTTATACACCTTCCTTTTTATTTGCTTAAACATGTATGTTAAAACCAGGACATAGAGTAAGATATGGCAGTGTTAGAATCCACCTATCATTCAATTCTGGCCTCTGGCCAGAAGTAATCCCTCTACTAAGTCTAATAGACCATATGTTAAATCTATTTTTTAATATAGCTTGATTAGACTTAGTAGAAGGATTATTATTTAACACATGGCTAAGTGGGTTAGCTATTTAAGCCTGTGAAAACCTGGCTCTTCCCTCAAGCATTGGGTTATGATGGGGATTGAGCTGGGAGGTTGTTGGCACCCAAGGGGACCTTTTGTTTTTATCTTTGTTGTTATGGATTCTGTGTGCCATCTAGAATCATTGTATGAGATAGGATGAGATATAAGTCCTGCAAATAATGAAATGGTTAACCAAAAGTTGTTTACCCAAATTATGTCCATTGATTGGGTTCATCCATATTAATATATGATAAATAACTACACTGGATGGCTTTGTAGGCCATGGTAAATCATGAATTATAATTGACTACATTTTACCTTAAGTGCTGTGAATCTTGTTGTTATGAAGCAACTCTATTCAGATTGTGTGCCAACCCATTGAAAATCAAATTTGAAATTTAAAACAATGTTCTTATCTATCAAAGCAATAACATTTAGATAGATTGTCTTTGAAATAGATGAGGGAATCAAGAATCCAGTTTAATAAAACAATGCATTTGTTTGTTTGATAGAGTGGCTGAGGGTCTTTGCTTTCTTCCTTGGGACTACTGCTCTGAGAGAAAATGTTGATTTTTGAAAGCATTAAATAGTGGAATTCAATCAATATCTCAGAGTAAATAAAACTAGTGTTAATATTGTTGATTTTGCAATTTTCCAATAAAGGTAGTCCTCAAATCATAACAGTTCATTTAATAATCCTTCAAAGTTACAATGGTACTGAAAAAGGTGACATATAACAGGCTTTCACCCTTATGACCATTGCAGCATCCCCATGGTCACATAAACAAAATTCAGATACTTGGCAACTGACTCATATTTATGACGATTGCCATGTCCCACTGTCCCAGGGTCACGTGATCCCCTTTTGTGACCTTCTAATAAGCAAAGTCAATAAGGAAGCCACATTCACTTAACCGCCATGTTACTAACTTAACAACTGCAGTGATTCATTTAACAAGTGTGGCAAGAAAGGTGCTAAAATGGGGCAAAACTCGCTTAGCAGCCATCTCATTTAGCAACAGAAATTTTGGGCTCAATTGTGGTCATAAGTCGAGGACTGCCTTTATAGGATTCAGTGTGGCAGCAGAAACTATTCATCACTAGTCTTTGTTTAGATTCATAGAGCATACCAATCCATGGTTTACTTAACCATCGTTATGTTTTTTTAAATAAGGCACAGTTAGATGGATTTGCAGAAGTCCAAATATAAGGCACTATTTGCTTGATTTTCTATATCTTTCCTTTAAGAGGCTTTCTTCTTCAGAAAATGGGAGAACTGGGGATTACCAAAAAGAAGCCGTCTGTTTGCTGGACAGCTTTATGCATTCTTCTGGGAGCTATTATAAGGAACTATGCAGGATTGGGCAACTACGAAAAAGAGGCTGCCACAGCTCATTGATCCAACATCCAGCTTTAAGTAGCTTGTGATTTTTAGCAGGGTTCTGTATTTGTTAACCACCATTAAGGGTACTGCATGAGTAAAAGGATTAATACCATCTCCAGATTATTAGATTTTCTGGTAATTCTTTGCATAAACCCACATATTTCTAGTAAAACATTATGGACTGGGAGAAACAACAGTAAACTGCACAGAGTCATAATAGAGAATAAGTTCAGGATGGCTAATGAGGCATTCAGGAGTCTAGTTGCAGAAACAGCAAGCAAAATGAAGAATGATATACGTTTGCACGGAGAGGTTGTGTGAGAATCAGGAGGAACAGGAGTCCATCTGCTTCAGGGTTTCCAGAGCTCCATAAATAACTGTTTCTAGCAACGATAAATGAGCAATCTATTTGAATGTGGTTGCATTGCTAATACATGACTGTTATTGACACATATATATTTGGCAGCGTATTTAATACGGTTAAATAAGAAATGATCTCAGAGATGGAAATGTGATAAGTAAGCAGAACCTCAGCAAAGCATTTTATAAATAACTTGCCTAATGTTTAAAAAGATGTAATAGAGCTCTTCATCCATGGGAACGCCACAACTCGTCTAACATTGTTTTATCTGTTTCAGCTCAAGACAGCTCAAATATCAGCAGTCCTTCCCAACTGGACTTGAAAGGAATCAGAATCAGAATAGAGCTGGAAGGGACCTTGGAGGTCTTCTAGTCCAGCCCCCTGCTCAGGCAGAAAACCCTATATCATTTCAGACAAGTGATTGTGCAGTCTTAAAAACCTCCAGTGATGAAGCGCCCACAACTTCTGAAGGCTTCCACTGGTTAATTGTCCTCACTGTTAGGAAGTTTCTCCTCAATTCCAGGTTGCTTCTCTCCTTGATTAGTTTCCATCCATTGTTTCTTGTCTTGCCTTCAGGTGCTTTGGAGAATAATTTGACCCCCTCCTCTTTGTGGCCTCTCAAATACTGGAATACTGCTATCATGCCCCCCAAGTGCTTCTTTTCTCTAGACTAGCCAAACCCAAATCCTGCAACCATTCTTCATACTCCAGTCATATTCCAAGACTGAGTGGCTGTGGATGCCGGCATCCCGTGTTCTAGAGGTCCCGTCAATTTTGATGGGGGTACTTGCCCCCGTTGAAAGGGCCCGCAACATGGGTGTCCTCCTGGATTCCTGGCTGTCCCTAGAAGACCATTTGACAGCCGTGACCAGGGGGGCTTTCACACAAGTGCGCCTGGTGCACCAGTTGCGCCCTTTTCTAGACCGTGATGCCCTTTGCATGATCACTCATGCCCTGGTTACCTACCGCTTGGATTACTGCAACTCCCTCTACATGGGGCTGCCCTTGAGGTGCACCCAGAGGCTCCAGCTGGTCCAGAATGCGGCCACGTGGGTTGTTGTTTTTTTTTGCTTTTAATTTATATGCCACCCTTCTCCGAAGACTCAGGGCGGCTTACAATGCGTTAAGCAATAGCCTTCATACTTTTGTATATTTATACAAAGTCATCTTATTGTCCCCACAATCTGGGTCCTCATTTCACCTACCTTAGAAAGGATGGAAGGCTAAGTCAACCTTGAGCCTGGTGGGATTTGAACTTGCAGTAATTGCAAGCAGCAGATGTTAATAACAGTGTATTAGTCCACTGTGCTACCAAGGTACCAAGGATTGTTATGGGAGCTCCTTGTTACTCCAGTGTAACATCTCTCCTGCGTGAGCTGCACTGGTTACCGGTGGTCCTCCGGATCCGCTTCAAGATGCTGGTATTGACCTATAAAGCCCTACATGGCTTAGGTCCAGGGTATTTGCAGGACCATCTCCTGCCTGCTTCCCACCATCCTGTCCGCTCCCATAGGGTTGCTTTCCTCAGGGTACCGTCGACCAGGCAATGCCGTCTGGTGACGCCCAAGGATAGGACATTCTCCATGGGTGCCCCTACCTACCCTCTGGAATGAACTACCCACCGAGCTCCGGACAACCCTGGATATCCGTTCCTTCCGTCGAGGCCTGAAGACTTGATTATTTGACCCTACTTATGATCACAATTGAGCCAAAATTTCTGTTTTTAAGTGAGCTATTTGTTAAGTGAATTTTGCCCCATTTTATGACCTGTCTTGCCTCAGTTGTTAAGTGAACCACTGCAGTTGATAAGTTAGTAACTGGGTTGTTAAGTGAATTCTGGTTTCCCCATTGACTTTGTTTGTCAGAAAGTCACAAAAGGAGAATCACATGACCTTGGGATACAGTAATGGTGATAAGTATGACCCAGTTGCCAAGTGTATGAATTTTGATCATGTGACCATGGGGATGATGCAAAGGTTGTAAGTGTGAAAAGCGGTCATAAGTCACTTTTTCCAGTGCTGTTATAACTTTGAACGGTCACTAAACGAACTGTTGTAAGTGGAGGACTACCTGTACTATGTTTTGTTTTTCAGAAGTCTTAGAAAGCTGGAAAACATGTAGAAAAGCATTGCAGAGAAGCATTGCACAGATTCAAGCATACCTATGAGGTTGGAAGCACTGGAGAAGCATGTATAGAACCCTTAGAAACCATAACATCGTACCTAACACATTTGTTCCACTCCATATTTCTCATGGTAGGAAAAAATTATGAGTACCAAGTTATGCTTCAGATTCCTAAACAGATTCCAATGTAAAAGAATATTTGTAGCTCAGGGTTGAAATGAGGGTTCCTTGATGCTCTCTGAGCTTGGTTGTTTTCTTGTAGACGGTTCATTACCCAAACTAGGTAACATCATCAGTGCTAGTGACTAGCAATGTCTTAAACTAAATTCACCGGATATGCAACAACCTCTGAAGCAGGCCAGATATCAACTTAAACGCCTTTGAAGCTTCACTACTCCAGAGATTTGTAGGATAATTTGATTCACATTTCATTGCATGTCCCCTATACAGTCCCCTCTTAAATTAATAACCATATCAGATCTCCATATTTTCAGAGCCCTGGACTACACAGAACTGGGAAAACACAAATATAGGAATACGATAGTGTATTACAGTTGAGTAAGCCTATTAATATTTAAATTTTATTTATATATTTTGAATTTTATATAGTTGCCCAAGGTAATTTATAATGAAACATTAAAAAGCTGCTGGAGACCCAAGAGCAGAATCGAATGACAGTTCAGCTAAGAAGCGGAAGAAAAAAAATCAGAATGAAAACTAAGTGAACCAGAAAAGTCATAGGAGCCTGCTTTAAACAATTGACTTTGGACTTGAGCTCACAGGAGGACAAGGCACATTGCTAAGAACAACAGACACAATACACATCCAGAATTTTTAAAAATATCACTGTTCAATTAAAATTGCATTAGAAGTTCATACGCAGCCAATTAATAGTAACTACTCTGCCTGGGTTGCTTTTTCCAAAATGGAATAAGATTGCTTCAGAGGAAGATAATCATAGTAAGCCAGCTTAAAACTGGGATGTAACAGACATTAGAGAATGCTGTCATAGGAAACAACCACTTCATTGGTTCTAATCATGTGGCAGAGTTGCTTCACATATAACAATCAGGCAAAGCAGCACAGGAACATGGGAGCAGCAGATTCCAATCCTGTTGTCAGCAAGAGATGAATTGCTTTCAGAGGAGAAATGAAAATGTGAGAAGAGGTCGGTTTTTTTTTCTTTTTAAGAAGGATTAACTTTCATAGCTTCATTGCTTTCCCCTTTGTCCTTTAGCAAAAGAGAAACTGATGTGAATGTGAAGACAGTAAGCTGTGTGCCTAAGGATTTTGAAGCAAATTTTTCATGGTAAAAATGTAGCCTTTAATGAGCTGCAATTTTTCATGGTACGGTATAAATGTAATCATAATGAGCTGTCTGGAAGCTTGGTCATTATCCTCTTCATTCATTAAGAAGATATTACAGGGCCAGAATTCAAACATTGGAACTTTTTATAACGTAGTTTAGAGAGCACATCAGAATATAAATGTATTTTGTTTAGCAAACCTCTGATGAAAGTGTATGTATGTTTCAATGAATCCTTAAAAGACATATGTACAAAATTGATATTTTGGCAAATGTGAATAATTGACTATTATAGGGCAGGTGCAAAGGTTTGGGCACGTTTTTAAGGAAGAGTGAGAAAGATCATTCCAAAATCGAAAATAGAGACTCTTAGTTGGCTAAGGAAATCTTTGGAAGCTGTTTTATTTTCTAGAAAGGTATTACAAAACACTGCCTGAGACGATCTCCAAGTTTTGAACCTGCCATACAATATTCATATTTTGTTTTTTTTAAATCTATAACCAACATAAGTACCTATTTAAATCTGTAAAAAAATTGTATTCGTTTTGTACTATATAAAAATTGTGCCAGCTTTTGTTCCGTTGGGGATTCATAAAAATAATACAATTTTACCGGAAATGCTGAAACGTTTGCATACAACTGTGCCAAGTTTGCACTGCCTTATTTGCCAGTTGCCTTCCTATTTTTCTTATTTTTGTTTTGGAAAAATCTCTGAAGTAAACAACATTTTGAGCAATGAAATTGAGGGGGGGAAACCGTGACATCCTGTATGCCTCCTAGCTAGTAACCACATCAATGTTCAAGCAAGTATGGATTTGTGCCCCAGCACTATGGTTAAAAAAGTGTCCACAAATACTTTCAAGATGTCCGAGTCAAATTGGTAACTAAAGGAAAACATACCCTTTTGTCTCAGAAGTAAATACAAAGGCATTTTCTAAATGGCACAAATTTATGATTATTAAAATGTTGAGACTGCATCCCGGAGGCAACTTTTTCCGGAGAATTATCACTGTCTTGAACATGAACAGGTGAGGTGCAAGCTGTTGAATCACTTTGAGAAGGCAGGGCTGTTTTATAAAATGGACTCTCCTATTGGAATGTTTTCTCAGCCTAAATCCATATAAATATAAAGAAACATAAAAAAGGAAAATCAAAGGAAGTTGGCCATCAACTGTCAGGATTAAAACTGTTAGTAATCTGCATATGGTCTCCATGGCTGTATTTAAAAGACATCAGTTCTTTGTAAATGGTATGAATAATGGAATATTCTTCTTTGCTTCTTGCCCTCCCCTTCACCAGAGCCCAATACTCAGGCACAGATGCCAGGGGCCCAAGACAACTGCAGAAGATATCTTTGCCCTATTGAACAACTTATGTTTCAAAGGCTTCCATCTAGCTTCCATCTAGATTATCACCACAAACAAGAAAGTTGGAGACAACCAGGCCGAGCCTGAAGGTGGTAATAAACACATCACCAGTTTGGAGTCACCATACTCTCAAGAGAGACCCAAGTCAAGCCCCGTTGACTTCTATCTAGCACAATTTGCCTTGACTGCTAAAGGATCAGATTCTTGTGTAGCATGTAATAAACTTGAAACGCTTTGAACTCACCTCCTCTTCCTGGTTTCTTGCACTGGACAAGGAGGTGACAATCATGTAGTGGTTGGCCTTCTTCAACCAGAAGAATAAAACATGAGCCAATTTCTCTTTTGGTCCATGTAAAATGAATCAATTGCCTACACCATAGCTGGAAGAATAGACCTACTGAATGGTGTTTTAGCATCAATAGGATACCAAACCTCCTCTTGTAAGTGGCCTCTCCTGCCTAGGCAGAAGGCTCTGGCAAGATAAATAATGGAATTACAGAGCGGTTGAGAGTAGGGGAACATTTCCTCCTTTACAGTTGGAGGTGACTGAAATACAAGAAATCTTTATGAAGAAAATTGGAAGTTTATCTTCCTGAGAGCTGAAGAGGAAGAGCCAGAAGAAAAATAGTACCCCATTTGGGCTTGTCAAAAACAGTTAATGAAGATAAGACATTGTCATTGGTAGTGTTCATAATAAACATCAAGCTACATTTTTGCTAGTTGAACTGAGTGGCATATGTGCTTGCTCTGGTCAGGACATAGAGATTGACTGGAAGTGTGATAAGAATAAATTAAATGGGAAATTACGGTAATTTTCCAACAGGAACAACTTTAGTGCCTTCCTCTGAATTTATTCCATTTGCCTGAATTGTTCTTAAAGTGTAATGCCCAGAACTAGATACAATTCAAAGGATGAGTTTTGATTGACATATAGTCATATTGAACTATTATTTTCAATGATTTGACCATGATGCTTCTGTAGATGGAGCCTAAAATTGCATTTTGTTTTCTTTTGTTTTTTATCAATCATATTACATTGCTAAATCAAAGTAAGTAAGGCTACACAGATTACTTTTGGGTTTTAAGGCTTTGGAGCATGACTGACTTTAGAATAAGACTGAGTAGCCATTTGCCTAGCCATTAGCCAAAACTTAAGGGGCACCATTCTGCTGCTTCTTCCAAGTCATTCTAAAAATGAAAAGCTTGGTGGAGGTGGTACCATCATTCAATGTAGTCAAGGGGATCCATATACTCTTGAGCTGGCTTTGGAGAATGGAGGGATATGAGAGTAGTATCCCTCTTCAACTCAGTTCAACTCTTTTTCTGGGATCATGTGATCCTTGCAGATGGCAATTGCACAGTGCGAGGAAAATTTTCATCTGCTTAACGGAATTGCTGACGCTGCAATGTTTACATTGTTATACACTTCAATTGCTTTTTTAATCTTTGAATCAGAGACTCTGTGGATCCCTAATTTAATCTGTTATATGAATCAGTTTGGTGTAATGATCAACAGTACTGAGCTAGAAATTGGAAGATGGCATGAAGTCAGATGTATGACTTTGGTTCAGTCATACACTCTTCTAGAAAGAGAGAAATGGCAAATCACTTCCGAAAAAAACTTGCAAAAAAACCCAAAAAACCTTGCATGGATTTGGACATGTTGTCACTGGGACAATTCAAAGGGACAAAACCATTTCTCCAAAGCAAAAATATATCAGTGTCAGGCAAAATTCACAGAACTTGTGAATAGTCTCAAATATATGTTTTATTGCTATTCACCTAATGTTATAAAAATCTCACCAGACTGACTGAGTTCTTTTAAGAATTTGGGGATATTGAAGTATTGCAGGCTAACTCTGCATTGCCATTGCCAGGAGTTTGATCCTGACTGGTTCAAGATTGATTCAGCTTTCCATCCTTCCAAGGTGGGTAAAATGAGGACCCAATTTGTTGGGGGCAATATGCTGACTCTGTAAACTACTTACAGAGTGTTGAAGCACTTTGAAGCAGTATATATATAGGGCTATTGCTAATGTTATTCTCTTGGGAACAGCAAGATAAAACTTCAAGGATTCTGACCTGTGCTGCTTACTGCAATGAAATGACTCTAAACTCAGGCCCCTCTTGACCCTTCTCTCAAGTATAGCACAATCAGTTACCATCCAAAGTATCCCCTATCAATAACGTACCAAGCTGTGTAAATTCCATTATATTTCTGCCTGTTCAATTTTAGTTTCTGAAGTGAAGAACATTACATTTTTCATCATTACATTTCATTCTGTTATTTTCATTCCATTTATCTAACCTCTCACAATTATTTTAAATTTCGTTTGTACCTTCCATAGTATTAGTTATTCCAAATTCAAATAATATTCCCAATCTCTTTTGTCATTTAGGCCTGAAAGGATCCATTTTTTGTTTTCATTTTCGTTGTCATGTAGAGAGCCAGGAAAGTCTACAGAGAAGTCTGGCTGCCAGCAGCTGTTAGTTCAATTAATTCACACTGTTGCCCTAACCAGGGTGCAGCACGAGGAAGATTCCCTGTATAAATGTGGTATAGTATCCTCTCCTCAGTGTGACTGCAGGGTCTCACATCAAACTGTAGATGACACTGTGACCAGCAGCTATAAACTAAGGTCATATACCAGTACAGTATCCTTTTTTAAAAAAATATATAAATGATGCTTGCTTCTATGGTTAGATGGCCTAGACATTGGTATTTGAACATAGATCTTTTTAACATTTATATTCTATTATATTTCCCTGATCTGGATGAAATGTTAATATATATTGCTAGTTCATATATGAAATACCATACGCTAAATAAATAAAGTTATTCAAATTCATTTTTGCGTCATTTACAGGCTGGGAGGCATTCAGCTCTTCATCTGCTTAGTGTG
Source organism: Arizona elegans (assembly GCA_022577455.1). NCBI lineage: Eukaryota > Metazoa > Chordata > Lepidosauria > Squamata > Colubridae > Arizona > Arizona elegans. The sequence goes on along the minus strand of JAKOOJ010000005.1, from coordinate 59,806,903 downwards.
AATTTGAGAATAGCAGATTTTCTTTGGGTTGCTTTACTTTTCCACAGGAAAGTTTGTTAGTAAGGCAATTTATAAACTTTCTGGAAGGACCATGCTCGGAAGAATTTGTCTTTTAACAGATACTGAAGTAATTAATTTGTATGGATGCATGTTTTTATGAAAATTCTGCAATTTGCCTTGAGAAAATACAGTACCTACATATTTTCCTTGGCAAGACAGTCAGTAGTAAACTCTGTATCTGTATTACTTTTATGTCATCAAGTTAATTCACTTGGATTTTTGAATAAGGAAATACTTGAAACATAAGACTCTTACTATTGTTTCCATTCCTTTGGAACAAATTGTATCTTTTATTTCTATACTCCAGGCATGTGAGTCATTTTAAGAGATCTCCATTATATGCATTATATCGTATTTGCCATCCTATATTCGAAGTTCACATTCATCTTGTTTATTACCTACTTGCTGAGCATTAGTGTATAGAAAATAAACACTGGGAACTTTATGATCCAGTGGTTTTTCTGATTTTTCACTGAGTGATTTAAGAGACAACATTACATTCATAGATCACCAAGGAACATTAAATAGAGAGTCCAATAAAGTGGGCATGAAGTCATATATTGATAATTCTTTGTTCATATTTCTAATTTAAGCTCTTGGCAGATAGCATGCTTTTTGGGTTTTTAAGACTTATTGGTACATACTTTTTTTAGTTAGTTGCAGTAATGAGTCACAGTAATTTCTTCCTGCAGGGTGCAGATGCAGTTTTATTAATGCCCTACAAGGCTCCGTTTCTTTTTCCATAGTATTTGTTTTTCCTTCCCTGAAAACTCAATACCTGTTTCTTCTTGGAAGTCCTAAAAACCAGTGGCTTTTAGTGCCCTAGAGCAGGGCTGTCAAAGTCCCGGCCCACGGGCTGGATGCATCACACACTGGCCACGCCCACACCCGGTTTAGCGAAGGGAGAAAAAAGTCCCAATACATCATGTGACAATGCCGCGATGACGTGAGTTTGACACCCCTGCCATAGAGTATCTTCTACATCTCTTGTTTTTGTTTGTCACTCTCACCCACTAGTCTTCCTTCCTTCCTTCCTTCCTTCCTTCCTTCCTTCCTTCCTTCCTTCCTTCCCTTCCTTCCTTCCTTCTCTCCCTCCCTCCCCCTCTCACATTCATTAATTCATTCTTTTTTCATTCATTCATTCTTTTTTTCTTTTTTTTTCCTTTTCGAGAGTTGCCTTCTCTGTCAATTTCTGTGGTAGTATCTTCTTTGCTGAAAATTTTGTGAAAAATTATTTTCAGGCAGAAATATGGAGTTGCTGCAAGCTATTTAGGTCACAACTGTAGATTAATAATGTCTTTTTGTCTTCACTTTTGTTTCTTATGGGAGTTCTACCAATAGAAAAGCTTGTATTTCTTCTTGTTCCCTTCCTTGATTGTTAGGGTACACAGTGATCTTTATCAAATTGTGTAACTTCTAAGCTTTTGTTTGTATTCTGCAAAAGATAATCTTCACTACTCTGAGTATGTATTAGAAGTGGGAATCTATCCCAATTCCTTATGTAGAAGAACCTTCCAAACACTATCAGAAAACATAATTGCACAGCAGTCTTCAACAGATTTTTCTATCAGTTAGCAATATCAAATGCTGGAGTAGCATCTCTAAATATCTATGGAACTAAGTCTCTAATTTATTTCTGCACAGCTAAATTTGTTTGGGATATATTTTTATTATGCTCACTTAATATCTCTCTTAGGGTAAATTGAAATGAAGTTAACTTTCTTCTTTCTTGTAAATATGGATGCTCTTGAATGTGAAAATGTGGATGAATTGACCTTATTTTCACCTTGGTGTAATATTAGAAAAGGAAGATACATGAGTAAGACCTTTTTCAGCAATGTCCACAAAAACATTAAAGTTTAGTCTTGAGGAAACCCTTGTTCTGAAAGCATTACTTCACATTTGAGTGGAGATCCCTTCATTAGCATCACTTTCCTAAAGTAGATTCATGTACATCTTACGTTCTGAAATAGGGCATGACATTATAATGCACATATACAGTAGTACAAACTTGAGAGGAAGGACACATACACGCAGTCCCTGAGTCATGAATAAAAGTTTAATTCTCTTTCTGTACCTTCTGTGATCCTGGTAATTCTCTCTGCCTTAGAGACAAAGGGAGTGTGGGGAATAGATTGCTTTTTTTAATTAAAAATAATCCTGGATTAAATGTAAAGAAGCATTTAGAATATGTTGAGTTTAACCTTTCAGTTTAACTATTTATGCTAAGGACATCTCATGCAAATTTATTATACTGTAAGTTATTTCAGATAGGACAAGGATCTCCTTCAGATATTCTGAGCCTAATATCTTTCAGATATTTTCACGCTCCAATTTTAATCAATATTCTGATTAATTGGTCTGCAAGAACCAGCCTAGTTGTCTGTTTCCAGGCACAATTTGGCTTATTGAGTTTATCTTCATAAGCAGTGGTTTTGGTCTGCTTCCTTTCATGTCATCCTGCCCAGGGGTGGGTTCTAAATTTTTTTACTACTGGTTCTGTGGGCATGGCTTATTTTGTGGGCGTGCTTGATGGTCGTGTGATAATTATTTAGGATTTAGCAGAGGTACTGGTCTACCAGGCTTTTAACTGCTTGCAGAGCTGTACCAATCTACCCATTTATTTTTGCAGGCACTGATCTACTCATGTATTTTTGCAGGCACTGGTCTACCCATTTATTTTTGCAGGCACCAGTCTACTCGTTTGTTTTCTTTTAACACTGATCAGCTGTAGGACGGCCCTTTGAAGCCTTTGAAGGCAAGAGTTTAAACAGTTTTTTTTCACTCTAGCCATCAGCTGGGATTCAGGAGGCAGCAATAGATTGCGGGTGGGGCCAAATAAAAGATAAGAATAATGCAGGGGGTGGGGAGGGGTGGGGGGTGGGGGGCAGAACCAGTTCAGTGATGTCATATTGTCACCGCTACTGGCTTGGCGTAACCAGGCGTAACCGGGAGGAACCCACCACTGATCCTGCCGTCTTCCTAAGAATTGAAGAAAATATCTTTTTTTCAGATTCAGGTATTGTAATGACAGAAGCATGAGGGGCTACTCCAAGCAAAACAATCTGATTGGTGCTCAGATTCACAGTATCAAATTCTTTTAGCTATTTTTTTGTTGTTTGCTGCTCATTTCCTGTTCTGGTAATTTTGTCTTTTAGGCTAGATTATGGACAAACCTTATATTTGTTATTTTAATTATTGTAATCTAGTCTCAATAATAATATTGCAATGGTTACCAATGCACAAGTGCATATATTTATATTTATCTGTTTATTCACACATATTTGCATATATTGGCTCCCCTCTGTCTTTTAACTATGGCACTCCATTAATAAATTGCCCATTGAGCAGATTATAGTCTCTTTGACAATAAATTACTGGAATATTGGAATAAATCATTTTAATGTACAGCCTTGCAATTTGGACTTCCACAGAAGCATGGCTCGGTTTGTGAGCATTTTTGTCCTTTGTGCTGTTTCTTTCAACCAGCAGTCTGTCACAGCCAGGTGCAAAACATTAATGGAATTGCTAGGAAAAGGTTCCCCCCTCCCTTCATCCACACTCAGGCAGTAAATTAAAGGTAATTTATTTCAAGCATCAATAAATCTTGGTCAAAGTGAGCTGCCAGCGGTTACTAGTACACAATGTGAATACCTGCCATTCACAAGTTATTTAATGTGTAATCTTTTTTATACATTGCCTTTGAATAAAATAATGGTTTTGTTGCCAAGCTTAACTGATTATTTTGCTTTGAATGTTATGCTTTATTCAGCTGAATAATACTTCTTGGGGGATGTCCAAAATAGAGTTCACCTTGAAGACCATTTGAAGATTTAGTATTCATAATGGTTAAATTAACACATCATGCCAAGCCAGAATGTACTTTGATTTTGGCCTAAGGTATTGTGTGATTATGATCATAAATAAGCATATGTGAACATAGTCATTTGCCATTTATTTAGTGAGTCAAACTATGGTGTAAATGGGTGAAATCAGAAAATGTGTTTTGTCACCATTTCTTTCATTCAGTCTTTTCCAACTTTGTCCCCTTCATAGGCATTGGAAAGCAATTCCTATTATCCCCAACCAGAGAGTTTCTTCCTGAATCCCAATGTAATTTCTGAAGGGTTTTTGGGCACATTTTTGGTTAAAAAAATTCTCATTCTTCTAACACATAGAGAAAAATTCTCAGTTACTATTAGGATTTTTTTTTATTCCTGAATATCTTCCAAAGCTGGCCTTAAGCCTCTTTTAAAGATAATGAAGTTTTTTTTAAGGGGTGGGCAGATAAAATATATATGTAAAAGGGATAAAAATATTTCAACATTCTATGGCAGATTCCTTTGATGTTTACATACTTTGTTGATCTAAGTAAGCCAACTGAGAAAATGTGAGGAGATCTGTGTTTAATAGTTATGCCTGAAGTAGCTTCGGCTACTTGGAAAGACATACTATTTAGAGATCTCCTTTCATATATGAAATATTACTTAGAATCAGTAATGAATGCCTAAGAGGCACAGTTGTGTCTACTGGTAAAACATGAATGAGCATTACCATTTAATTTATATTTTCAACATTCTGATTAAATCCATAATCTGGTGGAAATGTTTACTGAAAATTTTAACTATATTACAAAGTCACTGAAAAATTAGAAATCAAAACATTTTGGTTTTAACTAAAACCACTCTATTGTATGCATGCACCATACACGCACACACACAAAAACACACATATTCAGGAAAAAGGCCTTAAAAATTAAATATGTATGTTAAATAATAATGTAATTTAAATTAACAAACCAGCTCCAATTTCTAATACATTAACATTTTGGAAAATATAAGCAATTCCATGGAGTTGATCCACTCTGCATAAAAATCTTGTTCTTTGCTATTTCTTCTTAAAGATGAAACTTTGGCAGAGAATCCATATAAAATATTCATGACTGTAAATGAACAGAGGAGATGTTTGTTAAATGCTACATAATCATTAGCAATACCATAAATCTTAATATAAAGATAGATTCCATGTACTGTAGTAGAAATAGAACAATATCAAGCATAAAGGATCCAAATCTAAACATATGAGATGTGGATGTGGGACAAGACGTAAAGGAGAGGAGAGAAATGCATATTCCGACATGACATTGTCAAGCATATATTGCCATTTTGAAGTTGCTGAAATTATTACTGTAGTGCCACAGTGTTCAACAATAATCTGAATGCCATACTATTTCAACAGCAACCTTAATTTATATGAGGAAAAGTTCCAATGCTTTCACACATGAAGTTAATACAAAATTATGAAATAATCACAACAAATGGATACTACCATTTTTAGTATGTGTGTTCAGGTATACATGTGTGTACATACATACATACATATTGTTGTGGTCTGCCAGCAGCCTGTGGAACTGGCAGTAGAGTCCGTCAGTGAAGAGGCTGGGGAGGAACATGGGCCAGTCCTGGAGTCTGGGGAAGGCTCAGATGAGGGCTCTGCATCAGAGGCAGGGCCATCTGGGAGTTATGTGCAGACTCTGGAGCCTCCAGAATCGGATATCAGAGAGGTAGAGGAACAGGGGGAGCCTTTTCCTAGTGCACACATGCACACAGCTGCCAGAAGGCAAGAACAGTTAAAACAAAAGGGATGACTCGGGAGTAAGGCTTGGAGATGATTAGCCCCTCCCATAAGACATAAAGGAAGAACAAAGGCACGTGGACCTTTGCAGGAAGCAACATTGTGGATGGTGTCGGTTTGTACTTTGAAGCTCCGTTTTTGACTCTGTGTTTCCGTGTGGCCTTGCCAAGATAATTGCCAATTACGTGTTTGGCAGTGTGTCAAAGAAGATAAAGATGGGTGTCTACCAACCTTATTCGAAGGACTGTGGCAGACTTCTGTTGCACTATTTATAAACTTTTGGTAATTCAGCACGTGCTGTGAATGAAAGGAATTCACAGCCATTAAAATAAAAAAAGGGGTTTTGGGGACTAATTGTGTGCTTTTTACTATATCAGGAAGCCTAGGTCATAACACTTACATACTTTTGATGTCTTGGGCTATTGAATAATAGCTGGTAGATGTTTGATATTTTGTAAAGTATATGATAGTTTGTGTTTTACTCATAGTTACAGCATTGCAATAAGTTTATTTTGTGAAACCAGTCTGATTTACAGTGTTCATATCTGTTCTAGGGAAGTTTCTTTCACTTTATCCTAGGATTACCTTCCTCAAAAGTCTTGCATGAAGTGAATTTACATAAAGTGAGATACTGAACCCATGGGGAAAAAAGGAATGTGTGAAATCTGTAGTCAAATTTGATAAATGCATTGACAAATATGCTCATAAATTCATAGAACTTAATTTTAAGTGCTACATTATTCAAAAGATGTTTTCTTTCTTGTCTTGTGTTCTGTGTACAATGGAAGCATTTACTCCATCTTTTCTACAGTTGGATTTCTCGCACATAGATATCATCTCAGAGAAAGAGATAGAATACATCATATTCAAAACATTTTTATTAGGTTTTTTTTTTTTTTTTTTTTTTTGCCTATAAGAGATTCATTCAGGTTAAAAGTTTGTTCTGGAGCTAAGGATTCTTCACTAGTTTTCATGTGATTCCAATTTTGTTTCTAACTTAGAGAGATCCTTTTCAAAAAATATTGGATAAAGGAGTTGGACAGAAGTTGATAGTCTTTTAGACCTTATGGTAACAGTTGTTGCTAATTCAAGTACACAAGTACTATAAGTGGGAGACACAACACGTTGAATACCAATACAACACAACAATAAATTGTGAGGACAAAAAGGTGTTGGCAGAAAAATCTTCAAGCATTTTTTTTTGGGAAAAAATAATTGACATGTTTTCAGTGATTTGATACAATTTGACATAAAGTGAATTTGCCTAAAGCAAGGGAAATCTGTACATCAGGGAAACTTTTATTTGATATTTTTTTCCTGCATCTGACCTTATTTGCATACTCAACATTAAAACATTAATGTTAAACATTAAAATGAAAAATGGTTAACTTTCTGTATGTGCCATGGTGAACCTTGCTGGCTTTTGTTCGCTGGCAAGACAGATTTGCGGAATCATCACTAGGTGCTAGATCCAAGTTGTTGTAATCTTTCTGAAGAAAGGAGATTGTTGAGATTATCCAGACAGTTGCTTTTCATTAGTAGACCACAGAAACTATTGGTTTTTTGATCGCCATATGAGGGAAGTGACAGAGTTGGGATTTAAATCAAGCCAACCCACAAAACAACCTTTATGGAAACAATGCTCAACCGAGCCTTATATCTTAACCACTTTTTTGGATTATTTTCTTTATTATTTGGACATTGTAGAGATATAGACCCTTTCAACTGGTGAGGATCTACTGTTTTCATTGGATGAGTTTTCCTTAAAAGACCTTAAAAGTAAATTTTATCTATATTCTTTTCCTTAAAAGACCTTAAAAATCTATATACTAATCACTCTTTTGCTACATGATAAAAAAAAACCTCATATTTTTGGGACCTTAAAAGTAAAATTTAAGGTTCCAAAAATATGAGGTTTTTTTTTTTAAATTATGTAGCAAAAAGGTGCTTAGTATATAGATTTTGGAAAATTAATAACAGTTTAAGAGGCCAGAGGGATTTAGAATTATAGTTTTGAATTATTTAGAAGATACTTTATCACCAGAAAATGGAGATTATTATTATTTTTTATGATTAGGAAACCTTGAAGGCTGCACACTAGATCCAGAGAATAAAGAAAATGGAGCAGAAAGTGCAAAGTTTTTTATACCCTTTAGTTGAGTTTTTGGACAGAATGATGCTTGATAAAATTGACAGAGCATTTTTTATGAAGTTGTAAAACAAGAATGAGCTACAGTGGATATTTATGAAACTAATTTGAAGACTTACTTAAATGTAATACAAATGGATCTGATGGATGGCTTATTCTGTATACTACATGAACAGATGTTAAATCAGGAAATTGATTTGGATTGCCCCCCTCCCCTGGATATATCATAAAAGAACTCTGCTAAGGTTTGGAAGACTTTTTTAGAAGTTACAAACAAAGGATAAATTTTACTAATTGATACAAGAGAAATCTGTTAAAAGTCTGAAGGATTTTTATTTTGAAACACAGATGAATAGCAATCTACTTCTAGGACTTTTTTTGAAGTGGTCAAAGAATATCTTTAAAAATCAGAGAAGATTTATGACATTGGCTTGTTTAACCAAGGTTAAAAGAAGAAAATAATTATATCTGGTTGCCCATATTGGACTTTCATTGATAAAGATAGACTGGCATAGCATTTTGATTTTGTTTTTCCTACCTAAGAGATAAGCTATGGGGACAAGAGAGATAATGTTTTATCTAGAGTTGGTGATAAACTGTTAAAATTGTTTTTACCTGCTGGAATGAAGGAAGAAGTTACTTCTTTTTTTCTTTCTCTGTTCCTTTTTTCTTTCTTTTCCTTTTTCACCTTTTTCCCATTTTGTAAACTTTTTTTGTAGTTTATATTGACTTTCATTCTTTATATGTATAATTCTTAATATTATTATTTTAAAAAACTGTTTAAGAATAATAGTTAACTTTTTATAGGTTATAATAATCAGAAGTACAGATGAACCGAAGAACAATATTAGCATGGATATGGTATGGGTATATGTAACTATATTCTACTTTTAAGATAGATAGGTGGGCAGCCATTGCTGGAATAACAGCAAAATAAGTTGTTTTGCTAGTCTGTGAGAGTCAGGGATAGCAATTCAGTGTTGTTATTTTTGCCTCATTTTTTCAGTGACTGTGGAAGAGGAATCTCATGTTGATTATTCTGGTCTTGAGACTGATTTTAGTAATTTGGGACTCAAAATGTGACATTTCCATGCCAAATGAAGCTTTCACAGGTGGGCTGGTAGACATATACCATATTGATAAATAAGAATCAAAATCTCATTTATGCTACTTCTGGCACAGGCTAAATTGCATTCATGAGGTAACTCCTTACGTAACCAAAGAGGGGTTCCCTCCCCCCCACAATTTCTTCAATAGAAGAGGATAAGAAGTGGTTGTCCAGTTTTGCTAATCTGTGAAATGAAATAAGAGGATGAAACTTTCTTCAAACCCATCTCCTGAAGAACTGCAGGCCCATGTTTGCAGTTCAGTGCCCCATGCTGGCTATCAGGATAAATGCTTCTTTGAGGCACCTTGAAGGGTTGAAATGAGAAGTGTCACATTCTTGTAGTAAAATCTCAGCAGATGTAAATGACACTGGTGGTTGCCATGGGAACAGGAGGTACTGTAGCAGAGACACACATAGCTGTTTCATTTTAATGCGGACCTTAAAGTGAAGTAGTGATGAAATGATAGTGATGTTGGATAGACACAAGACTTCAAAGTGCCGACAATACCATGAATAAGAAGCATGTGTAAAGATTCATACATATGTTCATGCACCATTGGCAGCAAAGGAATGCGTGTATGCGAGCTTTTCTAAATGGTAACTGGAAGCTGTGTATTTTATAGGATTGTCACACTGCTGAGAGAAAAACACAAGCCATTATCTTACTGCATATGTTCTCATTAAAGTTACATTTTATGTGCATATAAAATGACTTCTTGCTACTCTAAATGGATAAATGGCCATCAAATCAAGTCATGCTGTTTGAGCAGGTTTTGCTGCTTGTGGGTTGCCAAAAGAGGCAGATTGTTTTGATGGAAAAAGGACATTGCAGTAGCCAGACTACTAATCTGATCCAGCAATATAATTCTTCATTAAGGGCCGTCTCCTACATCTTTGCACATAAAAAGTCTTTTTTCTTTGTTGGTGTTATGAACCAGTCTGACAACTCATCAGGAGACATCATCAAATGATTTGTGATCAGTTGATCATTGCGGGAAGGCAGCAGCTTAGCCTGGCCTACATGTGGAAGAATTTGGAACCTGAAGGTCCCTGTGGGGTGGGGGGGGGCATTCACCAAAATCTCTGTTGTCATTGTTGAGCAGGATTTGTGAGAATACTGGAATGCTGTCCTTAACAGAAAACAATTGGCATGGAGGCGTAGGCCATAGAAATCCCTAGTGTATATATAATTGAATAGTAAATTATTCTTCAGCAGAAGCATTTCAGGTGTCTTCTTGTGTCTCTAATGCAAGGATGGGTAACTGTTGCAATCAAATGATCTGTAGACTTCAACTCCCAGAATTCCTGAGCCAGAATGGCTGGCTCAGGAATTCTAGGAATTGAAGTCCAACGGTCATAAAGTTGCCCTAATTAGCCACCTCTGCTCTTATGTGTCTTATGTCTTAAACCAGAAATGAGGAAATAGAAACCAGAATCTAGCTGTTAATTTTTACATATTCTCTGAAACTTGTCTTTTTGCCCAACAGCCTTGGTTCTGGCCAGATAAATAATGTCTCCCTGGATGGGTTTCTTTGTAAGCAAATTACAGACATATGGTCTTTTTGCACAAGAGGTACCAAAAAGGAGCTATTATGGATTGTTGTTAATTAGATAGTGTATTATGGATGCGAAGTGCCAAACTGATTTGGACTGAGCTCCTAAATTGCCAGTGGGCCATTATATAAGATAGCATCTAAAACCGCCTCCTACTTTACATAATTGGTTTATTTTAGGGAGTAGAAGAATAGCTCTACCACAGCAGGTAATATGGTGAAATTCTGTGTAGTGGCATGTAAAGTAAGAAAATTTTTGGCTCCTAGAATATATTAGCAATAGTTATTTTTCTTCTTGGGTTGTCCTTTTTTTTTTTTAAAAAAAAACCCTACTCTAATAGAGATTTTTGTTGTTTATTTATTTATTTATTTTTTAATTTGATTTATATGCCGCCCTTCTCCGGAGACTCAGGGTGGCTTACAATGTGCTCAGCAATAGCCTTCATCCTTTTGTATATTTATACAAAGTCAGCTTATGGCCCCTACAACTGGGTCCTCAATTTACCTACCTTAGAAAGGATGGAAGGCTGTGTCAACCTTGAGCCTTGGCAAGATTCGAACCTGCAGTAATTGCAGGCAGCTGGTCTTAATAACCAGCTTAATAACAGGGTGCCTTAGACCACTGTACTACCAAGGCTCTTATTTTTTTCCCTTTTGGGGTTGGTGAGTAAAGCTTTGCATAATCACCTGTTTTATGCAGTGATATTTTCCTGTTTTATGCAGGCTCTAGTATATTTTAGAAAGATAATTTTATAGTGGTTTAATTCCAGTGGTGAACTCTGGCTGGATCTATCTGGCTCGCTTGAACCGGTAGCGCTGGCGGCTGGAGGCTCCGTCCACCCGCCGGGATGCCATTATGTCTTGTTTTAGACAATCTGCGCATGCGCAGAAGAGAAGCGCATGCATAACGTGTGTGCCCTCCCGTATGCTCCTATTCCTGAACTGGTAACGAAGGTAAGTGGAATTCACCACTATTTAATTCACACCCCACCCCATACTTTATGTAATTTAGTTTGACTTAAAGTTTGGATTGCATATTATATATTTTAACGATTTTGATCCTTTTTATTATTCCAGCTTTTGGTACCTGCTGTGGTGGTCCTCACTATACTGTGACTGTTGCTTTTTTATATATATAATTTCTGTTCCTCCTATTATTTCTTATATTTTATATTGTATTGTTCTCTGCAGGTTTTTGGCCATATCAGATTTTGCCCTTGAACTCTGACTCTGTTTTGCTATTTGTTCTGATGTTCAGATTGATAATTCTATAACTCAAACTCAACTCCTTGAGGTTGCCTTTCAGTGATTAGATTAAGGGTCTAGAGCTTGATTTTGATCCAATTATAAGCAACTGTGAGTTGATTCTGTCTCCTGAATTTATTAACCATGGGAAATATTTTTAAGCAGAGTAATTGCCATTACTAGATCTTTGCTATATGATTAGACATGAAAGTATCATCTCTCTCTCCCCATCTCTCCCTCCCCACTCTCTGTTTCTGAATAAATAGAAAAAAGAATGAACTAACTCCATTCACTACTAATAAAGCAAAACTAATTGACCTCAAATAAAATAACTGAACATAATTTAAAAAGCCATGGCTTAAGTCCAGATTTTACATAAGTTTTACTCATTATATATTGTTGCTTTCTGTAAACAAGAAGCCCTGGTGAGATGGGCACAGAAAAAAGAGAGCCTCTGTTAAAAGATCATTCATTTCTACCAACGCTCATGCCTACTTAATAGTTATATTCTTTGACTTTAACAATATTATGCTCTTGAGAATAATAAGATGCTGAACTGTTTTTAATAGGAAGTCTATTACTGAAAACTAGAGAGCTATTATGGAATCTGCATGAAAGATTTGGGGGATTGATTTCTCCAATTTTTTTTTTTCCTGCTTAAACTGTAACTGGTTTAATGCTTCTGAATTATTGCTCAGGATTTTTCATTTGGTTTCATTTTAACCTTGAGCAATTCATTGGAAGGACTTGGACTAATGGCCATTTAAATTTTAACCACAATGAGAATCCTGAAGTACCCCGATAAGTAGACTAGAACTTACCACATATTATTTTAATGTTATTCTATGAAATCTTAGTTATAATACCATTATCATTTTTCATACCCTGAATCACTGTCTTTTGTCATTTTTATCCTATTTTCCCTATTTCTACAAAATGCATTTCTCTGTCAGGGGTAATTTAATGAACAGGCATTGACCTCCATTTTTATGTTTCTCCCACTGTGAGAAGAAATTGAAGATGAAACATATAGTGAGGGAATAGCTGTGTAGCTTTAACTAGTCTAGCAAATATAAAGAGTATAGCCAAAGACACCGTTAAATACTACAACTGTACCCAAAATAATTTCTGATGTAACCTTTAACATCTAAGAAGTTACTATATTATGCAGTTTTAATTGAAAAGCTTTCTTTCTTTCTTTTTATTTTTAAATAATTAATTATTGAATAAAATTTCTTAATAGTATTTTGAGGAAAGCTAAGTAGTTGTCAAGAAAGATCCTTTCGTCTGTCTATTTGTACAACTATGCCTGACAACATTTTTTTTAATGATTACTAGTAGTTTATCTTTATTTAATATGCACTTCAGTCTAAGAGCAGTATAAGAATCATTTTTTTCACTACAACCCTATGATTGAGCTAAGAGAAAATGATAGGCTCAAAATCACCCAGTGAACTTTCATGGCTGAGAATACACTACAATACAGGTAGTCTTTGACATAAGGCCACAGTTGAGCTCAACATTTCTGTTGCTAAGCAAGATAGCTGTTAAGTGATTTTGCCTCATTTTATAACCTTTCTTGCCACAGTTGTTAAGTGAATCCCTGCAGTTATTAAGTTTATACTATGGTTGTTAAATGAATCTGGCTTCTCCATTGACTTTGCTTGTCAGAAGGTTACAAAAGATGATAACATGAACTCTGGAATCTGCAACTCTCATACATGCCAGTTGCCAATCATCCAAATTTTGATCACATGACAACAAGGATGGTCATAAATGGTCATAAATGTGAAAAATGATAATGATAATGATAAAATAATATAATGATAATGAAAAATGATAAAATGATAATCATAAGTCATTTTTTTCAGTGCTGTTGCAATTTTGAATGGTCATTAAATGAATGGTTATAAGTCGAGGATTATCTGTAGAGGTAGATTGAATTCAATGCCTACCTCATTTCATTAGCTCTAGAGATTGATGTATTTTAAAAATAATATTAAATATACAATTTTTGTCAAGGGTAGTGAAGGATGGCTAGGCAGGTTAAATAAGGAATTGCACTGTGAAATGTTTGTGTTGCAAGAGAAATGTTGATGTTATTAAATAGAAATATTTTCTATAAAGGCTAGGAATATTTTTAAAAAAGATTTGGAAGTGTTTTGGACCACAGGCGTTATTCATTAAAACATTCCATGCAAGCCTGGAGAAAGTTGCTGCTACTTTAATGAATCAAATAATTAAAGCAGCACATATATTTTTCACACATTAAAAACCCCAGACAGGTGTGCGTTCATTACTGCATTAGTTATGAAGCAATTTTGAAGTATATATGGCCCTGTTTTTGTTTTCTGTTCAGGTTCTGAACAGAACAGAAATTTTCAATTCACTGGCATTAAATTATCAGCTATGTAATAACATTTGTATTTTATGCGACTGGTAGTAGAGTACATTTTTGCACCTCTTAGAATAGGTAATCTGTAAATTAGCATTCCCAATGAATTTTCAGTATATTTTATTGCCATGTTTCCCTGAAAATAACACTGGGTTTTATATTAATTTTTGCTCCAAAAGATGCATTAGGGCTTATTTTCTGGTTAGGCTTATTTTTCAGGAAAATATGGTACGAAATGCATCCAGTCTGGTTGATGATCTTAACTGGGACTTATTTTTGGGGTAGGGCTTATATTACAAACTCCTAAAAATCATGCTAGGGCTTATTTTCAGGTTAGGTCTTATTTTCAGGGAAACACATTATCACTGCAAGTGTAGAAGAGTAGCAAAATTAAGAGTGAATCCCGACATTACAGTGTTACCTTTTCTGATTTTAAACATCTTGAAATTCAATGGTTCTAAGAATACTTCAGGTTTCAGGCAAGTAAAATGATGATCCGTAATTAATTTTTGATATAATCAAATAAAATTTTCTGAAATCATAGTGGCTTTTACAACATTTTTTTCTACTGAATCACATGAATTTAATGAAATATTTATTCTGCTTTCTAAATGAACCAGTACACTACAGTGACCTGTGGAAAAATAAAGAGTAATCCAACATAAATAGCATAATAAAATATTAAAAGCATAATTACTTCAAGCAATTTAAAGCAACAGATTATTTTAAAAGCACTCAATACAGCAACAGAGAAACCTGATACTGATTAATAAGTTCCATTGCCTACAGTTTTTTGTAGCCACCCCTTTCCCGCAGCAGGGAAGAAGGACCTGTTTGATTGGCCCATCCAAGGCACTAATGGACCTTGTGCTGATTCAGAATGATTATTTCTGAAGTTCTGGTGCATGGTTTGGCTGAGACCCTAGTTTCAGTTTGGAATGAATATGTAACTAGAACCTTGGATCGGATCACACTTATATGGACTTTCTGTGTTCATGAATACCATAAAGTTCCCTGGTTTATGGGTACACTGCAGAAGATCTAAATAGAACAGAATAACAGAGTTAGAAGTAACCTTGTAGGTCATCTAACCCAATCTCCCGCCCAAGCAGGAGACCCTATTCCACTTCTGACAGATCACAGTCCAGTGTCTTCTTGAAAGCTGAACCTCCCACAACTTCTGAAGACAAGCTATTCCATTGGTTGATTGTTCTCACCCTCAGAAAATGTCTCCTTATATCTAGGTTGAATTTCTTGACCAGTTTCCATCCATTATTCCTTGTCTGGATTTCAGGTGCTTTGGAAAATAGGTTGACAGCCCCTCAAATATTGGAATAGTGCTATTATGTCTTCCCTGGTCCTTTTCTTCACTAGATTAACCATTCCCAGTTCCTGTAACTGTTCTTGATATGTTTCAGCCTCCAGTTCCCTAATCATCTTTGTTGCTCTTCTCTGCACTCGTTCTAGAGTCCTAACATCTTTTTTTTATAGGATGGTGACCAAAACTGGATGCAGTATTCTAGGTGTGGTCTTATTAGGGCTTTATAGAGTGGTATTAGTATCTCACTTGATCTTGATTGAATCTCTGTTAATGCAATTTAGGATTGCATTGGCTTTTTTTGGCTGTTGCTACAATTGTTGTCTCATATTTAATTGGTTGTCCACTAAGACTCCAAGATCCCTCTCACAGTTACTGCTATTAAGCCTGGTTTCTCCCAATCTATATGTGTACTTTTGGTTTTCTTGCCTAAGTTTAAGACTTTTCTCTACATTGAATTTCATTTTGTTAGATAGGGCCCAGTGTTCAAGTCTGTCAAGATCCATCTGCATCTTGAGCCTATCATCTAGGGTGTTGGCTATTCCTGCCAGCTTAGTATCATCTGCAAATTTGATAAGTTCCCCTTCTGGACTACTGTAACACTCTCTACATGGAGCTCCCCTTGAAGAGCACTCGGAGGCTCCAACTGGTCCAGAATGCGGCTGTGCGGGTGATTATGGGGGCGACATGGCGCACCCATGTAACACCTCTCCTGCGTGAGCTGCACTAGCTCCCGGTGCTCTTCCGGGTGTGATTCAAGATGTTGGTTACCACCTTTAAAGCGCTCCATGGCTTAGGACTGGGATATATACGAGATCGCCTTCTGCCGCTGATAGCCTCCCACCGGCCAATACGCTCCCACAGAGGGGGGCTCCGCAGGGTGCTGTCAACCAAACAATTTTGACTGGCAACACCCAGGGGGAGAGCCTTCTCTGTGGCCCTCTGGAATGATCTGCCCCTAGAGGTTCGTATGGTCCCCGACCTGCATACCTTTCGACGAGCCCTGAAGATTCTTTTATTCCAACAAGCCGGGCTGGCCTAATAGGAATTTTTAAATTGGGTGTTTGTTAGTTTTTAATTTCGTGGGCCAAATTTTTTATATTTGTTTTTAAATTGTACTGGTGGAGAAAAATGATGAATTTAGTTGAGCATAGGTAAGAAACTTTATTAGGACTTATTTTGTGGAGATAAGAGCCATGAAGAAAGCATACTTCCCTGCTCTTACTACATGTACAGATAGCTGACCTATGGTCCTGTTTCAGTTTACCAGACCCTCCTTGGTGACTAGGAAGAGGAGAACCCTTGCAGGGCTATTGTGAGAATTATTTTAGGCATTTGTTAGCTAAAGCTACTTGGATTTGCTCTGAGTTGGATTCTGGTTGAGCAGGTCCTATGGAAGCAATTGAATATTCCCCACCCCCCATTAGCAAAATCAGAGGTTCAGCTGAAGAAATCAAGAGGGTCTTTATAGTTATGGACCCTCTTGCCAGTATGTCCTGGACTTATGATCCTCCTGGCCTGTAAAGGCTTCCTGGGAGGTAGTATGTGATTGGATTCAAACAATATATAGTGCCTCTTTGTAGGAGAGGGTGGCTCTTCCTGTGTTGAAGGAGGCAGTGATTTTCCCTCTTCTCAGTTCTTTGGATTTGACCATGTTGGACAACTTTTGAATGGTCTACAATCTTTCCTTTTTAGGCATTAAATTCCAAAGCTTTCTGGAAAAAGTAAATCTAGAGTTGTCATCTTTAACTCTCAGAAGAGTAGTATTCCCCCAGAAACAAAGGCAACTTGGGAGTCTTCCTATCCTCCCAGCTCCTGAGAAGCAAGTGGCAGATGTGGCCAAATTAATCAGATGTTGAACAAATTAATCTTGTGTGCTAACTCAACCATTCCTGAACCAGGAAACCCAGGAAACCCTGCTTGAGGTCACTCAGTTCCTCCAAGGCAATCCAACAAATAGGCAACCATATTCGATAGGATCATAAATCCTGACCCAATGTCTGTGAGAAAACACAGGTCTTTAAAATTTAAGAAGAACAGGTAGGTTACCTGGGATAGTGTGGGGGATAGCAATAGCACTTAGATTTATATACCACTTTACAGTGCTTTACAGCCCTCTGTAAGCAGTTTACAGAGTCAGCCTATTGCCCCCAACAATCTGGGTCTTCATTTTACCCACCTGAAAAGATGGAAGGATGAGTCAACCTTGAGCCTGGTGAGATTTGAACTGCCAAATTGCAGTCAGCCAGCAGTCAGCAGAAGTAGCCTGCAGTACTGCACTCTAACCACTGTGACACCGTGGTTATTCAATAGGCCAGGTGTAGCATTGTTTAAGAGATGGAACTCAGTGTGTGCTTATCCAGTTGGATCTTATTCGGTAGACATAATTTATTTATCTAATAATTTGGTTGATTTTATTCCACCTAGCTGGTAGAATGTGATGAAATACCTAGGACAATCAACAGAGTTGTACAGATGGTTCTATGTATATTAAGTAGACAAGTAAATTATTTCATTTTCAAAGCAAAGCCAAAGGCCAGGTTTAGATGGATTTAAACAGTTTCATCCTCAAATTCTGAAGCTAAAATACCTCCTGTACATGAACACAAAACATAAATTCCACTTGTAGTACATCCCCTTTACTTACTTGCTTACTGGAAGTATAACTACTTCTAAAATTGGTTCTAAAACTGACATCTATGAAGCCATAGCTTTGGAGTGCATAGTTGAATTCATTCTGGTACCATTCAAAAGCCACACCACTGCCTCCAGTTTGGACCATCTATATTATTCATATCCGTGATCATGTTTTATCTATTTATCATTCTAACCCATTGAGACTTAAACATTCATGCATGTTTTGAGTACATAACCTTTAAAGATACTAATATACTAAGACTGATTGTACTGCTGTAATTTCCTGACATTTATATTAATTCAAGAAAGGCAAGGTTTTTGTCACCAGTGTAGTAAAAATTTGTTAAGTGGCACAAATTCTGGAAGAAAGAAAAGGGAATGACATCACCTAATGCAAATAGCTTTGCTGAATAAAGGTGGATGATAAACAGAATAGGTAAACACATAATAATATATTTGCTGGCCATTGACTGAGATAATTGAAGAAACATTTATCCCTCTAAAATAATATTTAAACATAAATGTCTTCAGTGGGCCTAAGTACAGCACAGACATATTATAAAGTCACAGTTTGTTAGACTAATTTGTTCCATTCTGTATCAAAAAATTGTATTCTTTTAGCTGAGAAATGTCAGGCAAATCTATCTTTTCTCCTTTGCTTCAGTAGGCAGCTGACCTTAAAACACAAGTCAAATGATTGCTGTCATTATGGCTTTTTTATGATCTTGCTAATGAAGTCCACAGTTTATGCTTCTTGTCTGATTAATAATGCTGGAGAATTAACGAAGCAGCGATAATGTATTAGACTGAGCACAGTTCTTGGCAAGGATATTGTTTTGTTTTTCATTAGTTTCAGAAAAATAATATGGGGAATATTTTTGCCTATGCTTATCTGTGTAACATTGATGGAAAGATTTGAGACTCTGAACATATTTTAATGGATAATCAAATGTTGTGTAATAAAAAAAGAAAAGAAATTAAACAATGAAAACCTTGGAAAAAAAGTTAGAAATGGAAATGCTGAAAACACAGAGTTGAAATATTAATGTTGATCTGTTTCATAAAATACAAATACAAATTTTAAAAACTTTCTAAAGATTAACATTTTTCTTCCAGTTAGGTTCATTTAACATACATATAAAATATATAGGCAGAATTTAAAAATATATGAGTAAAAATAGAACATTTATTACAAAATACACATACAGAACAATCAGTCTAATGCATAAGGGCAATTAGAGGTCAGCTGTTAAAAATAAAAAAGCACTACAGATTGGATATGTGTAGGGCAGGTGCTACTGGAATAAGGATCTATTTAAGGATAATCTAAATACATCTGTTATATCATTGTGAGATGAACCAGAGGAAAAAGCCAATTGTAAAATATCTAAATGGGTACCCAACAAATTTTCAAAACTCTACAACAGGGGTGTCAAACTCGCAGCGTCACTTTGTCATCACTTGACGTATTGTGACTTTCCCCCCTTTGCTAAAACGGGTGGGCGTGACTGGCACGTGATGCATCTGGCCCATGGGCCATGAGTTTGATACCCCTGCTCTAGTGGCTACTATTTTGACAAACTAGACCTTATTTTCTCAACCTCAATCTCCTCAGAAGTGATGGTACTTTTATTTCTGGAATTTTCAACCAATATGTTAAAACAATGTGATGGTTGACATGCTGAGAGTTTGTAGACTCCATACTTGACTTACCTGGGGGGAAAATTTTTTAAAAAAAAATTTCAGAAAAAAGAAGCTATCACACCCATCTCCTTATTCAATACCACCACTTTGAGAATGGATTGGCTAATACTTAACAGTATAACCTTCACACATTTCTTGCAATCTTTAATATGGAGATTAGGGTGCAAAAAATCAAGATTCCAGGTAGTTCAAATGAATATAAAGGTTTATTGCAAGCTTAAGCTCTCTACAAGAATCTGAACTATTAACAATCAAAGCAAATTGGTGGTAAATAAGAGTCTATGGAATTCAAGGTGCTCTGGTCTTAGATCTCTTGTGGGTGCAAATGGACTTGAGACTGATGAGGCGTTTGACCCTTCCCCCAGTCTCAGCCTGATCATCTCTTACATCATGTGTCATTTGCACCTGGTGTCAAACTATTGCTTATAGAATACAAAAGGCAGTATTTGCTTCTACAAGTGGTACTAGCTAACACTTTAAAAATAGTTTCCCATTATTTATACATGTTTACTAAATTGGTTCTACATCCATCTGCCTATTCATGTGGAAACAATACTACAACTAAGATAAAAACAAAAGCAAACACAATTCTAAGCAACCCCTTATGTCAATTTTAATCAAAACAATAATGCATTTATTCAAAGCAGGAAAGGAAACAAGTTTTTAAGGCACAACTGCTTCTTGTTCTGATTTGCAGATTCTGTTTCACTCCTTCCCTCACTTCTATAACTTCTTTTCCATTCCCATGGTTTTTGTTCTCCACCAAGCTTTTAAAGACACTGCATATGGAGGGGTGGGGGGAAATTGAAGCCCTCAGAATAGAAAGCACCAGAAGTGGAAGAAGGTGGTGAATTGGTAGTTTTACAGTAGACCTCATTTGCTACCAGCATGCTCATTATTGATAGAATATTACATTTCATCCATCAGAAAGGTCTTAAAGGTTTTCATTTGCTGGTTTCTACAGCAGAACTGAGATGGACCTTATGAATCAGTACTTAGTGATGAAAATTCACTTATCTGCTTCTTATGAAATTTACTGGGTATATCCACACTCCACATTTGTTTCTTATCATCTGCTGTGATATGAATAGCAATAGCACTTAGACGTATATACCACCCTATGGTGCTTTACAATATTATTTGTGTGGTTTACATTGTTAGCATATTGCCCCCAACAATCTGGGTCCTCATTTTACTGATCCTGGAAAGATGGAAGGCTAAGTCAATCTTGAGCTCTATCAGGATTGAACTCCTGGCAGTGGCAGAATTTGCCTGCAATACTGCATTCTAACCATTCAATGCCATTACCAGGAAGCTGGCTTTATGCCTTCTGAGTTTCCTATTTGGCCAAATCAATCCTCACAAACAGTCCTGATAGACACTGTGCCATGGGTTTTAATAGGCCTGTTGAAAATGGTGCTTTAAAATCCACGAAGGATCTTTTTATTAAAAAAAAAAAGTTAAACCAAATGCAACTTTTTCCAAAGTGATTAGGCATGTTCATGCATGCACAGGCAGATGGGAGCAGCTTTCAAAATAGTTGTGCAAAAGATGTAGCTGCTAAATTAACGAAATTCATTAAATTAATAAAGCATGTTTCAAACATGTTCCTGCATATTCCAAAGTTTCTCATTCAACAGGTTAGCACAGTTCTGATGCTGTTCCTAAGCACTGGCCGGCCATTATTGAGTTGATTTAAAGCCTATTCTCATTACTGTTATTTCTTTACGTGATCCTAGAACATATTATAAATCACTAATCTATTGTAACAGTAAATAAACATTAAACCTTGACTATACTGCTTAATTTTGGAAATTCCCTACTTTAAAAAACCCTTCCAAATCAATTAAATACTTTTCTTGTTCCATATGCTGATGGATTTCTTGTGCCCAGGTCCAACATTGCTTTGATTGCTAACCTCCCCAAGATTTTTCCTGTAAGAGGAAGGGTTTATGTCAGAAAGAATCATCAGCATAGTGTTGAAGCCACCAAAGCATTTTGTGAACGTCCTGACCTCAGCAGACAACATGATTCCTTTATGCAGCTGATGCAAAGAAAGCCATTGGAATTAATGAAATAATCTTGGATAAAAGCCAATGTCAGAGGTCAGTCAGAGTTTACAGACACCTTTGCCTGACATTCCTATCATGCTAGGCAGCTCGAGAATTCTTCAGATACTTACTCTGAGCTGGCTAATGTTAAAACCAAGGGAATGCCTCCAAGCCTCTAGAGGCCAAAGATTCTTGTGTCTGTTCCAACTTCAGCTAAAATCTTGGGGCTTTAAAACACAAGCTCCTTGTGATTCATGAATGGTCATGTGAATGAATTACCATGTTTCTATATAATACTTAATTCTTTATTCTTTTAAACATATGATGCCTGAGTTGTATAATTCTTGGAAAACAAAATACAAAGTAACTAGAGTTCGAGATATGAATAACTATGAATAAGTGGGGAAGTGGGGAAAGAAAGAATAATATATATTTTTTAGTGACTGACTGCTTGGTTGTGCTGGCAAACTCAAAAGTAGAATGGTCCTAATAGCACTTTTGCAGTTCTTTGACTTTCCCTGTTTGTCTCCTGTTCTATAAAGTCTTCCTCAGCTAAGCTTGCTTCCAAGTGACTTCATCAACTTTTCTGGCAATGAGAAAGAAGAGATTTGCCACAGTTTTCTTGGAAGATGACTTTCAACTTCCCTTCTTTCCTACATGGTTATTTTCACCCAAATACTAACCTAGTCTGACTATGCTTAGTTTCCAAATTCTAACAAGGTCAGCCAGGTACATCCCTACTTCATAAACCAAGAGTGGGTTCTACTCAGGGATGGGTTCTACTTACCTTTACTACCAGTTTGCAGTGAGGCCATGTGCTTGCTTTGCTTGCGTGCGCGCTTTTCTGCGCATGCGCAGAAGCGTTTTGATGACATCAGGGTCAGTGGGCGGAGCCTCCTGCCGGTTTTACTACCGGTTCTATAGAACCGATGCGAACCAGGGGCAACCCTCCACTGGTTCTACTTACCTTTACTACAGGTTCACAACGGGATCACGCACGCCAATGACGACATCCGGGGCAATGGGCGGGGCCTCCCGCCGGTTTTATTACCAGTTCTTGCAAACCGGTCCAAACTGGGGGCAATCCACCACTGCCATCAACCTTGGGAAGATTAAGAAATAGAACACATGTGAGCTTACCATGAAGATATAAATCATGCTGTGTATGTATGTATGTGTGATATGAATCTAAGCTCTCAACATTTAAGACCTACAGGTAATTTCCTGGAAAAGAAGCTAGCTTCTATATTTCTTGTTCTATTCTTGTGTATCAGAAATAGTAAAGTTCAATTCAAACTATCGTTCAATTGTTTTTACAAAGTTAATACATGCAGAGATGGAAAAACATACAAGAAATACAATGCCACTTGTAAAAGGGTTATTTAATATTTTTAATAATTGCATTATTAATAGGCAAAAGGTTAAATAGCATAGTACTTTAGTTTGAAAATAAGTCTCACATGTATGTGGCAATCAAAATGTCAGTTTCAAAAAACAAAAGTCAAATCTTATTGTACCTGATTTCCAGCCTAGTTTTACATAATAATAGTTCAAGGCAAAGACTTGTAAGTTTGCTGATGAATATCCAGTTATTCAATACACTGGTCAAGTTTACATTAGAACCAGGGCCTAAGGTTAGTTTTAAATGATTGAGCTAGTCTCTTTACAACCTAAATGTATATTTAATTAACAATTATTCCATAGTTGTATAGTCTCCAGTTATATTGATGAGATTAAAATGAAAACAAAAATACAGATGATATCTCAGTGGATGCCACAAACATTTCCAGTTTTGATTCCATGAATGCCAAAAGAACTGGAATTAAATATATGCCCCTGCCCAGAATATGAAGAACAAAGAAACATTTAAGTGCTTTTTGGTCTCCCTTAAAGAATATAATTCTTATCAGCGTAATTGAAACCTTCATGCATACATAGCTTTCCTGTGTATTAACATTTTGTAAAATGCTGAAGGCAGATATTACCATGAATGCTTACATTATCTGTTAATGTAGTTACTTAGCAATTTACAATCTGGTGAAATTTGCAACTCAAGTAGCTTCAAAGTAGTTCTGTAGTGTACTATTTTCTCCTAAAACATCTGATGTCTAATATTAACACACTTATTATCAGGCTTTTGTGGCTTGTATCACCTGACAAAGTTCATTGTGATCTGAAAAGGTTTTTTGGAAATAAATTTCTTTGGTGTTATTATTGCAAAAGCCTAAAATAGTGTGAGCGAGTGAATAAGTGCTTTCATGTCAGCATTGATTCTTGGCAACTGCCTAAACTCTGCTTGGATCCTGTGTCAGGATCCAGGCCTAAGAAATGTTAGTCCTGGTCCTAAGAAATGTTAGTTAGTAGATCTCTGGAGGTGTGCCTTTTCTGTTGTGGTACCCATTCTACAGAATGTTATTCCTTTGTAGAACAGGCTGATCCCAACCTTGTTGGCTTTCATAGGCCCTAAAAACCTGGTTCTGTGCCCAGGATTGGAACCCTGAGTGTGTGCAAGGACCAATTTCTTGGTTGTATTATTAACCAACAGTTGTATTATTAACAGCTGCTGTGCTGTTTAATTGTAGTTTTATTGCAAATGTTTTTCATTTTGTTTGCTGCCAAAGCCATTGGTTGAGATGGGCAGTTATGCAAACTAAATTAATCAATAAACAACAATTTTTTTGGCAAGATTTCAGAAGTGGTTTGCCCTTCCCTTCTTCCTAGGGCAGTGTTTCTCAACCTTGGAAGCTTGAAGATGGGTGGACTTCAATTCCCAGAATCCCCCAGCCAGCAGCGTGGAGAAACACTGCCCTAGGCCTAAGAGAACAACTGGGTCAAGGTCACCTAGTTGACTTTGAGCCTACCGCAGGACTAGAACTCAGGGTTTACCAGTTTCTAGCCCAGTGTCTTAAATTCTACACCAAAGTGGCTCTCATCTGGATAATTATGCATCTGGAAGCACAAAGAGCCTTCAGTTGAAATTAATAGCATTAGAACATCACTCAGGATATGAGCAATTGGATAATGATGGACAAAGGCCCTTTAATACCTTCCAAAATGGAGCATTGATAAAATTTCTGGGTTTTTGTCTCCCCTCTGATCTAACATGGCCTAGCTGATGCTCTATGTAAAACATCAATATGTCTGCTTTCTTCCTCGCCCTCCTGATTCTTAGTTGCCCACTGGGGATGAGGTAAATACCACTTGGAAGTTAGATTTGGTCCAAGGGCTTCTATTTGCTGATTTGTAGCACATCTTGGCTTGGTGAGGTGTCGTTTATAGCACAACTCAGTTATGAATACTTGTAAATATGGTAGCATTTTGGAAATATGGAAATAGACTCAAGATTCAGAAGGATCTTGACAGAGTTGAATGTGCATAGGTATAATAATAGGCAGTATCTGGTTCAATAGTAGTACCTTTGACCATCCCAGTGGACCATCACTTATGTAGGGGCCAGCAGTGTGCTGCAGCTGCCAAAAAAAGCCACTGCAGTCCTAGGCTGCATTAACAGAGGGATAGCATCTAGATGGTTAGCTTCCTTAGATATTGAATTATAACATCTATCCCATTGCAATTCTATGGCTCCATATTATGGTGATTTTATTGTGGTTTTATCTTAATTTTATATATTATCTTCTGTATTGTATTGTCCACATATCATATTGTGCATATGTATGTGTGTGTATATGTTGATGCTATATTTAAACTAAATTTGTATATCACTGATTGCATAACCTCTGTAGATGCCATACACTAAATAAATAAATAACCTTGCATTTCATTAAGTCATTTGACAAGGTAGATTGCAGCCTAATTCTGCAATGTTAAACATTGATAAAACAATGTTCTATCTTACCACTCTCAGCATGTAGTCCTTAATAGAATTACATCTGCATGGAGGAAAACATGCAGTTGGATCCTCAAAGTTCTGTCTTGGGCCCATCAAATTTGCAGACGACATCAAACTGGAGAGAATTCCTAATACTTTGGAAATAGACTCAAGATTCAGAAGGATCTTGACAGAGTTGAATGTGCATAGGTATAATAATAGGCAGTACCTGGTTCAATAGTAGTACCTTTGACCATCCCAGTGGACCATCACTTATGTAGGGGCCAGCAGTGTGCTGCAGCTGCCAAAAAAGGCCAGTGCAGTCCTAGGCTGCATTAACAGAGGGATAGCATCAAGATTATGAGAAGTGATAGTACCCTCTATACTGCGCTAGAGAAGCCACACTTGCCTGCAACTCTTCAACTAGGAGGTACAGTATTTGAATATGACACATATTCCCAATACCTTTTTTATTTTGGTTTCTGATTGTGGAGCAAATTTGAATTCAAATTATATCACAATCAATATTCAGAAATGTCACCAAACTAAATCTTTTATACATTCAGAATTTTCAGCATGGGCAAATAGGTTGTTAGATTAATGACAGCGGTAATGATTAAAGCGTATTATTTTATGAGTTTCTTGTTTTAATCGGACATTATGCAAATTATACTGTATTCCATTTTTCAATAAAAGGTCAACAGTGCACTGTTTGTTCAGAATATGCAATTTAAACTTCACGTCTGTCATTAGAGATAATCTAGGCTTGTTGTATCTTGTGGGGTTGTCATAGTAACTAGACCTGAGATCTCTGTTTACAGCCTTCAGAGAATAAACATTTTGCCTTTCTTTTTTTTAGGAAGAAAAATACTCAAACAATTAAATGTGGTCTGAAAACAAAACCATAATAGCTCAGAAAGAGAGATGTCATTTGTCAAAAATCAATATAAATGATGCAGTTGGTGAAAGTCAAAACACCCAAGCAAGTGATTGACAGCTATACTGAAATATTTCCCCAGGGATGAAGGAAGTAACTGATAATGTATCACAATGCCTTGAAGCAGAATTCATTTAGCTGTGCTAATGGGCTTTGTTCCAGTTATTATCACTTTGAAGAATATTTGCTTAAATTTCTTTAAAGTCAGCTAAAGGTTTTAAAAGTGTTAAAAAACATTTGTTCATTCATAATAGCACAAAGGGGCTTTATTTTTACTTTCTGTAAGGCTCCTTGCTTTCATCACAAATACTATACAAGGGCATCCATACTTGCTGTGGTTTTACATCATCTTTAATGCTTTTTCTTTTTTAATCTCACCATCACACAAACGCAGGTGCAAAAGGGTGATATCCTGTAGCTTCTGATAATACACAGTGGTGTAGTAGAAACACTTAAGTAACTGCCAGGCTGCATCTTGACAAAAGATTTCCAACATCTGATGTCAAATTTATTGATATGCTGGGTAAAGTGCCTGCATACAGGTGTAGAATGCCCTCATCTGAAAAAAAAACCAAACCCATTTAATAATTACTGGGTATACTCAAACACAGCTGAAAGTATAATGGGTTCTGCCTTAGTAACAGATTCCAAGGAAAGGTGCTTTTTCAGGAGGCAACTGGACTTTCTTGGTTTTTCTTTTTTTTGAAAACGTTTCGCTTCTCGTGCTAGAAGCTTCTTCAGCTCTAACAGGATAGTGGGGAAGGAAGGATTTATATTCATTGCAGACATCTGGTAATCTGCATCCTTTTAGAGGGTCATTGAGGTTTATCTCAGGATCTCTGTGTCCTCAGGATCACCTGAGCAGTGCTTCTGGTTCCTGTAGTCTGCATTTTTTTTTCTTCTGGAAATCTTCTGGAATATAAATTTTTCTATTCCCCACTATCCTATGAGAACTGAAGAAGGTTCTTGGATGAGAAGCGAAATGTCTTCAAAAGAAAAAACAAGAAAACCCAATTGCCTCCTGAAAAAGCACCTTTGGGACAATCATGATCTGGATGACTGAGACTCTACAGATTCCAAGGAGAGCATTTGTCAGATATGTTTTAGTTTGGGATCTGTAGCAAATAATTTACATGTCCTCTATCTATTTCTATGATTCTTTAAAAGCCAGTTAATGATGAGCAGTGAGTGCTAGATGCTGGATACTTTGATTCACTTGTCAAGGTTTCTTAATTAAGAGCCACAGGAATTTAGTTCCCTCTGATGTTTAATAACATATAAAATATTCTTGCCTTTTGGTTTGCCAATATTGTGGTTCCATCTCTATGCAAGCAAGGCAGGTTATACCCTCGACATTAGTGCCAATTACAGGTAGTCCTCGACTTATGACAATTGAGCCCAAAATTTCTAAGTGTTTCTAATTTCTAATGTTGCTAAGTGAGACATTTGTTAAGTGAGTTTTGCCCCATCTTACGATCTTTCTTGTCACAGTTGTTAAGTGAATTGCTGCAGTGGATAAGTTAATCACGCGGTTGTTAAGTGAATCCGGTTTCCCCATCAACTTTGCTGGTCAGAAAGTTGCGACCCTGGGTCACAACAATGGTCATAAGTATGAACCAATTGCCAAGCATCTGAATTTTGATCACATAATCACGGGGATGCTGCAAAGGTTGTAACTGTGAAAAATGGTCATAAGACACCTTTTTCAGTGCTGTTGTAATGTTGAATGGTCACTAAGTGAACTGTTGTAAATTGAGGACTACCTGTACTTTGTGCTAGTATTTCCTTGTTGTCTTTATCTCCAAACTGCACTGATTCCAAATACTATAGGTTTCTTGGTTCTTAGTGATTTGTACAGGTAGTCCTCAACTTAAAACAATTCATTTAATGACTATTAAATACAACATCAATAAAAAAGTGACTTATGATCATTTTTTCACAGTTACAACCTTTATAGCATCCCCAGGATCATGTGATCAAAATTCAGATGCTTGGCAACTGGTTTGTACTTATGACCGTTGCTGTGTCCCAAAGTTATGTGATTCCCTTTTGCAACCTTTTGACAAGCAAAGTCAATGGGAAAGCCAGATTCATTTGACAACCCTGTTGCTAATTTAACAACTGCAGTGATTCACTTAACAACTGTGGCAAGAAAGGTTGTAAAATGGGGCAACACTCACTTAACAAATGTTTACTTAACAACATAAATATTGGGCTCAATT
This sequence comes from Arizona elegans, assembly GCA_022577455.1. Taxonomy (NCBI): domain Eukaryota; kingdom Metazoa; phylum Chordata; class Lepidosauria; order Squamata; family Colubridae; genus Arizona; species Arizona elegans. Next base: position 59,778,061 of record JAKOOJ010000005.1, on the reverse strand, counting down.
GTGGTCGTAAGTTGAGGACAACCTGTATTACTAATATAAGTGCTTAAAGTAATAATAATGACCATTCATCTGTTCACCTTATAAAAGAAGGAAAGGCTATTTTGCTGCTTATGGGAAACTTGCTTGATACTGACCCAAATGAGTTAGGGAAAGCATGCAAAGAACAACTCCAAGAATCCCTTCCACCTCTTAATGGTTCATTAAGGAGAGAGGTTAGAATGGAGGAGCTGGCAACATTTTAAGCCATCATCTGCTTTTTATAGGGATGAATTGGGGCCAGTCTCAAAGATGTTTTCCCTTTACAGTCCCCAGCCAGTTCTGACCATTTATAGACTGATCTTCCTTTTACAGGCTTCTCTCCTCGCAAGAAATTTGATTATGTTCTACTCCACTGGTTCTCAACTTTTTCTTCATCACAGACCCCCTTTTGTGGCCACAGACCATGGCCATAGACCATCAAGACTTAACTCAAGATTTAAAGCATTAGACTGCATCAAGCCTTTGCAGACCCCTGGGGGTCTGCAGACCACAGGTTGAGAACCACTGTTCTACTTTGTTTCTGAGAAGTTAGCTTGCTGATGGAAAGACAAAGTCCGGTGTTCTTGGGAGTGCCACCAATTCCACCAGAGAGGTAAAAATTATAATTGACAATGTCTATGGAGATTCTCAGTCATCCAGGTAATGGTTGTCCCAAAGGTGCTTTTTCAAGAGGCAATCAGACTTTCTGGTTTTTCTTTGAAGACATTAGGGTTAGGGTCAAAGCGGCCATCTATGTCAAAATTGAACAGCCTTCTATCAACAGAGGGGGAGGGATATGATACATCATCTATCTCCTGTCAACAACACAACAGTTCCAAGAAGCCTCCAAACCCATTTGCACACTCAGGTGACCCTGATGACACAAATAAACCTCCAGGTGGCCTTAATGACTTGCTAAAAGAATACAAATGACCAGCTGTCTGCAAGGAGTATAAATCCTTCCATTCCTCATCATCCCACCGTCAGAGCTGAAGAAGCTTCTTGGATGAGAAGTGAAAGGTCTTCAAAGAAAAAACAGAAAGTCCAGTTGCCTCTTGAAAAAGCACCTTTGGGGTATAATTGACAATCAGTGTGGGAATGAGAGGAGGAAAAATAGGAAGGGGACGTCTCTCAGGAGGTATTGTGTTTAATGGTAGTTCTAAACCAGGGGTCAGTAACCTGCAGCTCCAGAGCTGCATGTGGCTCTTTGGGCCCTCTGCTGTGGCTCCCTGTCAGGTGATCCCACCGCTGACAGGCCCTGCTCCTCGCCCTCCCCTCCCAGTCACTGCTTGCCTGGCCTGAGAAGGTAAGGGTGATATCTGGGGATGAAGAACAGCTAGGACAGTGACAGAGAGATACAGAGAGAGGGGGGGAGAGAGAGAGACATAGAGAGATACAGAGTGAGAGGGAGAGAGAGGGGAGAGAGAGATATGTCAAAAGAATTTTGTGGTTCCTGGTGTTTTTTAATGACTGGTTCTCTGGCGTAATGACCAGCTGGGTAGGCGTGGCTGGGGGGGTCATGTGACTGGTGGAAGTGAGTGACATCGAGTTGGCCATGCCCATCCAGGTTTTGTGGCTCCCGGTGTTTTCTTTTCTGTGGGAAACGGGTCCAAATGGCTCTTTGAGTATTTAAGGTTGCAGAGCCCTGTTCTAAACAAAAGGCAATTACACCACAGGGAAATAAATCCGAATAGGTGAAATGTCCTAATGCTACAGTTCAGGATAGGAGGATCACATAGAAGGCTAGGTAGCTGTGCCTTGTTTGAAGCATCTGTTGAAGGATTGTGCTGAAATATGAATATGAATAACCCATTCATGTTCTTGACCTGGATTTTCTGACATTTGGTTGGTGAGCATAGACAACCATTTAGACGTGGATGAGATTTTCCATGTGAAGTCTAGTTTTCCTCAAGGTGTTCGATATGGAACATGTGAGTGGAATACAGTTATCTAAACTAGTGTGTCATCAAGGCTTTGCCATCTCTCAGGAGGAAATGCTTCAGGCCGCGTTGAGAAAAGCAGTTAGGAAAAGGCATCAGACGGTCTCTTCGCATGTTAAAATACCTTGTGAAAACTTGTCCAGTGGTGTTTTCAGTTCATCTTTAGTATAGACGTCACAAATTCTGTATCACTAAAATGGTCATTTTAGCTAACTCGGTGTTCTAGTTGAGAGAATCAAACTTGAGCCATTGAGTTATAGACAAAATTCTCTTCTTGGGTTTGAAATATTTCTGCCATAGCTGAAATTAATTATGCTAATTATCTGCTCCATTTATAGAGCTTGATCTTGCCTGCATGTATAACATAAGGTAAAAAAAAGGGGGCGGGGAGATGATTTTGCTGTTTTGACAACTTCTGAATATGGGTAGAGGATCTGAATGTCAGCAGTACTAATCTACTGATAACAGCTCTCTTGCCCTGCTAATTTAATGTTCCCTTTATTTTCCAATGATAGTGTATCATTCTGAATTTTCATATGAAGAAGCTCTCTCATTATGCTTTAAATTGTTCAATAATGAGTGTTTTGTAAACACGTGTGTATAAATTATTCATTAACAGAATGGTCTAAAATAATTTTTTGCCCTTTCAATATTTTCTATTCCTCCTTACATTTATAGCCTATCTTCATGCTGTAAGTATCCTCAGGTAGTTATTGTGAAATTAAACTGAGGAGGATAATGTAAATTGGATATGTAAATTGGTTAAAAAGATGTCTCTAAGTCCTCCATGTTATTCCAGTACATAATGTCATGATTGCCCCTATCTACATTTCTTTAGAACAGGGTGCTAAACTCATCGCCCACAGGCCAGATGCCTCACATGCTGGCCACAGCCACGCCTGGTTTAATGAAGGGGAAAAAAGTCACGATACGTCACGTGACACTGCCGTGATGACGCGAGTTTGACACCCCTGCTTTAGAATCACAATTTTTTATATTTCCAACTGATAGACTGTTCTAAAGAAATTATGTAAAAAGTCTTCAAATAGGATACTAATCCAAAAAATCCTGAATGAATATTGGAAAGAAATTGATGGGCTATCTGCTAAAATGAAAGCTATGGCATGCACTTGAAAGAAAACTGGAATGTCTGTAATTGTGGAGTCTGTCTGGCAAGAATAAAGAATGTTTATTCACAGAGAGTATGCAAGTGTGGTTAGAGGACTATAACAGTAACAAAGAGTTAGACATCTGCATACCTCAGCTAGAAGTTAGGAATAGGGATGGGCTTGGAGCAAATAGAATGTGTATTAGATAACTCCTGAATATTCATTAACCAAGGCTTAGAAATAGGGATGGCTAGAGACTGATAGGACAATAGTCAGATCAATACTAAAATGTTTATTAGATTATTTGTTTTATGTATCCCACCTTATCCCGCCATCCGCTTTAGTGAAAATATATAAAGCTTTCCTTAATTCTATTATTCAAGATTCCTTGGCATTTTCTAGCCGGGACCCCTTTTCTTGGAGCGCTTCAATTAAAGGAAACTAAACTTGCACTGCGTCTCTGGTGTTCTTCATCGGTTTCAGCACCATTCTTAGACTCAAATTGGGGACAACAAATTATCTAAATTTTTGAAGGCCAGCAGGATAAGTCTCTGAAAAATGAACAGAACAGCTGATGTAGGGGAGAAGCTAGCAAAAGAAAGAGCAAATTTGTAAATGAGACAGATCCAGCTGGAGTTGAAAAAAAAATCCAGAAAAAAATAACAAATACATCCCTATGGCGAAGGCACCTGGATAGTGATTTGAAATGTTTCTGAGTCCTCCATTCCATACCCGTCTCTGCCACTCACATGACCTAGAACAGGGGTGTCAAACTGAGTTTCATTGAGGGCCACATCAGGATTGGGTTTGACCTTGGAGGGCCGGGTGGGGTTGGTGGGATGGGTGTGGCCATGGTGGGTGTAGCCATGGTGGGCGTGACACGGAACCGCACCCCCACAGACATGGTTTTATAAACTTATAAAAATAGGGAGGTGTACTTTTCTGCAATTTTGTTTTTTTTAATACTTACTTGATCTACTTGATCACCTTATGAGAGAAAGAGACCAGATCAAGAAACTGACTCCATAGGAAGACTAGAACTATAAATTATTGACATAGGCTAGTAGCAGAATCCTGCAAGCCTGAAAGGTAAAATATTTTATTTTTCCTCCCTTTTATAACCTTCTTGGACCACTCCGGAGCCCAAAAGTGGTTGGGGGGGCGCACACGCCCCGCCCTGCCCATGCCCCATTTTTGCTAGCAGAGGCACCACGGGCCAGTCCTTTGCTATTTCCAGACCGGCTCCAGCCAGATCTAAGCACCCCCAGGCCGGATGCGGGCCACAGGCTTTGAGTTTGACACCCCTGATCTAGAACAATTGTATTTAATGGCTGGAATATTTTACTTATCTTGTTTAATTACTAACAAAGGGTCTTCTTCTTTTCAGTAATTGAAAATAGAATTATTGGGGAACCTGATAGAAGGTGGCAATAATAATCATCACATTCTAGTAAATTTCTAGATCAATACAGTTAGCTAAGAGCAAAAAGTAGGTTGGCCACCAATAGAGCTAAAAGCGAAAGATGGAGGTAAAGGCTCCACACCAATCAGTTATTAAATGTTTTAGGTGTTATTTTAATGGAGGCTGCTCTCCACTTACAGAGAAAGAAGACTACAGAGGCTGGGATGCTGCTTGTATGTTTTAACTTCTCATTCATCGAGTGGTATTGTTCAAAATGGGAACATACAGGAGGAGAGAACTAATGTAGGCAGCTTCCCATGGGTTTTTTTAGAAGAGGACAAAAGAAGCTGAATCTCTGCTGGTAGCTCACTGTTTGTCAGTGAAGAAGCTTTTACAATAGAAATGATGTTGAAGAGGAATGGGGAGGAGAAAGAACAGAAAATGTGAATAAAGTGCCATTGACTTCTAATGCAGTTACCTTATATTGCTCATTTCTACCACACTAAGATGCATATTTAATTTGTTGCACCGTGAACATAATGTCTTTTTGTTTGCTTGGCAGCTGTTTTTGAAAAAGAAATGCATCAAACTACAGTTATCCAATCCAACTGTCTTGATAAAAGCTTAGAGATACAGTAAGGAAATACTGCCCTGTCGTATTTGAAAATTATAAATAGCACTTAACAGAGTATTAACAATAACAAATCATAACATTTTCCCTTCTGGGTGGCAAGACTGAGAAGTTAAAGTTGTGTTTTGTCTGATTGTTTTTAGATGTTAGTGATGACCCTGTGTCACGCATGAGGAGAAGAAAGAATAAGAAAAGTTAAAATAGCACTGAGGCGATGGTGCAGTTTAATATGTCTGACAGCAGGAAACCAAAACTACTGGAAGGTGAGTTTCTACTTGATTGGAAATACCAGATGAGTACCATTTCTAAAATTGATTTTATATGATTTGACTTAAACATCTATTGCCATTGTAGTAATAATAAATCTAACAATTGCTTATCAGTTTTGTGATTTCATATTATTTTCGTCCTCATACTTTGCACCAAAGTTCTTCACTGGTACTAGATCTCAATGCCTGATTTGTATTCCTACACAGAGATTTACTAGGAAAGGACATGATATGGGGAAAGTCTACATTTCTGTATGTGGGGATCTTCTAAGCTCATCTTCACCCTGTAGCATTTGCCAATTGTCTAATTGGGTAATTTAAAACATAAAAGAAACCAGGAGACAAAATACCCATTTAAAAGGACATTTATGGAAGCTACATTTTTTGATAATTTCTGAATTAAGATTCATTATACTCTATCCATATATTTCTAATTAATCTGACTAGCTTTTTCCTCTCTGATTTTTTTCGGTGGAATTCCCGATGTGCTCTGAGTTTACATATTTGCAGATGTTTCATTACCCAACTAAGTGACATCATCAGTGGTAGTTTTCTTCTCATTTCTAGAAAAGCTCGTTCCCCAAATTGCACTTTTGAAGGTACAGTTTTACTTGGGGATTCTTGGCAAGTGGGGCAAGGGATTTAAAAGATCATTTGAGTTTATATATCTTTGGTAGAGTTGATTTCTTCCTTGTGGCATACTACTAATTACAAAAGGCAAACCTAAAAAAAGTGTGTAGCATAACTCATGGGTGTCAGACTCGTGGCATCATGTTGCCTTCATGTGACGTTTCATGACTTTTTTCCCTTTGCGGAACTGGGGGGGGGCGTGGCCTGAGCATGATGCATCCGGCCCATGGGCCGCCAGGATGAATGAATGAGGGAAAGATTTAGTCCATTGCAGCATATCTTGTTTTCATAACTAGCTTCCTCAAACTAGATCTGGAAACAATCTCCTTCCTTTTTTTTTGCAGTCATAGATTTAGTTTGCTATGGGATCAAGAAAGAGAGGGTCGTGATCAGACTTGATCAGTCACAGCATGGTATCAGAGGTATTCTTACTGCAAGCAGACATCACAATCAGGCACTGAATTAAAAAGTGCATGGAGAGAAGATGGAGATAAGTGCTGCAGTCCATTGCCTCAATTTCACCTGTATTCATTGGCCATGTTGCATTTGCTGAACATGATAAAAAGGCAATTGTGGTTGAAGTCCATAATGCTAAACAGGTAGCAGATGGATAAAGGCTGATGCACATCGAGAAAGGAATGCTCTTCTAGAGCGTAGTACAATAGATACTCTAAGTTACGGTGGCCTGCCTATGCTTTATGTTCATCAACAAAGGGTTAGTAAAATGAAATGCATTTCATTGCACATGGCCTTAAAAAAAATCCAGATATTTAATGAAAAGTGAAGAGCTGTGCTATGTAGGTGAAGAGATGGAAGGTCAGAACACTGCATTAGACAATGTAAATGAAAGGCAGGCAGAGAGATCAGAAATTGTTAAACCAATTATGGACTATAGATGATGAAAGAAGCACATGAAATTCAACCCCTGATATAGATCAAAAGTGCTACAATTAATGAAACAGTGTTTGCCTTGCTGTAATTATAATCAACCCACCATTTTGGTGCATGGAAGCAGGGTAGAAATTACACCATACCACTGGGGAAATATCTTATTTCTCAGTTGTTGCAAAATCTGTTTCAGAACATTAGTAGAGTCTAGCTCATGATGAGTGTAAATGGCTTATTTTTTTCAGTAAGAAACAGTCCCTGGCTTACTATCAAATTCCCAGCCATGATCAAAAGACATTCACAGTGTGTGGATACATTCCACAAAGCTGCTGTAAAATTCTGTTTTTAATAAGAGCACAAGGTGACAAGCAACCTCTGTGTGGTGAAAGAGTAATCACCTTTTAAACAAGGATTATGCTCAGGATATCTGATGAATCTTATCAGCCAGATGAAATGGTAAGGAAACCCGAGTGGGAAACAAGTATAATTGAATGTGGCTTTGGATGGTTGATAAAGGCAGGTTATTTGGCTGATAAAGGGCTCCAAATTCTCTCTTTCCTTTCGTAACAGGGATTGATTTTATTTGATTCTTTCATTTGCAAGGTTTACAACCTGTTCCAATCAGAATTAATTCTCTGCAGTGCACAATTCCTAGCTTTGTAAACTCAGAGCAACATGTAAAATAAAGTATGAAATTCATATAAATTCATGAAATTGCATATATAGGACCATCATGAATTAAAACATTGCTAGAAGTGCCAATCATATCATTACAACTTCTAAGAATTTAAAGGGCATGAATACATCAGTCACATAGGACAGGCTAATTGCTAAGGTCTTTCCAAATCGATCGCCATCTTACTATGGCCAATACATAGAATAATAATAATAATAATAATAATAATAATAATAATAATAATTAGACCTTTAGATTTACTGATATTACTATACTGAAAATTCTCAGCCAATGTGGAGCCATATTCCCAACCATGTGCAGAGTACCAGTTTGGGGAAAGTTGTATTAGAGGTAAACATGTGTGGAAACCCACCTTACTTTTATTCCATGTGGTTGTAATATTCAGGCATGGTCCCAGATGGTGAAGATAAAATAAACAATCTCATTTTGTAACTTTTGAATATATTTATTCATGAATCACCCAAATCCCATTTTGACATTAATTTGTAAATTGGTAAAAAAAAAAATGAATACAAATTCATATTTAAATAAAGCACGTCTTATGGCTGAAACATCTGGTCCAATTTTTAGATTTGTTTTGCTTCATATGATCCTCTATTTTTATAACAATTGGACTGATTAAGAATTTCAGATTCAAAAATGTGCCTGCTATTTTGTGTCATTTTGCTTGGCTTGATAAAGTACCCAGTTAAAAATTGTGGTATTTAAATATGAATATACAGCATACATACAAATATATACCTATAACCATACTGTTTCTTAACATTATACATTTCTGACAGTATGACAAAACAATGTTTGGTCTAAGAACTATCTCAGAAGTTTTGGGAAGCATAAACATCTCATGGATAGTTACCGGTGCATTTTGTTATGTAGATTGCCTAGGTGTTTGCATCCTGTTGGTTTGTATCAAAGATACAATAATCCTTGTGTAATATAATTATTAACTGAATAGCTTACCCATTGCTGGTGCTGCAGGTATGTATGAGACTTGTTCATGAAGCAGAGGAGAGAATGCAGACAGAATCTTCCATTACGGTGCTATTGGCATCCATGTTGATACTATTGAGTGTGATACACAATATTTATTAAGACATTCAACTGCTTCAGCCTCTTTATAACCCAATGGATATCATTTTGCCAGGAATGTTAGTCGGTAACTGTTTCTTTCATATGGGGCAGTTTGTCTGAAATAGATAATGCTTAGGAAAATACCTTGCTAGTGTATTAGTTTGAGATTGATGGTGCCACGTAAGTATTTTCCTAGCAAAATGGCTTGCTAGACATTGTCAGTCTCAAATTGTCTGTCCTTGTGCAAACAATCTTTTCCTCCACATTCAGAATTGCAGGGGAAGAACTCAGTCTATTTATGTACCAGGTAAGAGAATAAGCTGTTTAATCAGTCCTAATGGTAGTAACGGAGAACCCACTCTCTTCCTATTCTTCCATATATTTTGCGTTGGGCTAACCTTGATATTGTTTCAGTTGACCCTCACCAAGCTGTCACCAAGGTATAAATTGAAGGAGAGCTAATTAACTGTCAAAACTTAGGGCAAAAGATTATACACTTTTGCCTCACCTTGTAGTTCTCCCTTTGATGTGACAAGCTGTCCTCTGTTCATTTTGCAAACAACTTAGCACACAGAGGAAATGCAATATACCATCTAGCAATCACTTATCAGCGACAGCAAATCAACATGAAGGATGGGCTTTGGAACTCTAACAGACAATGATCAGAGAGCCTTCTTTTTTATCCTAAATCATTATATTTAGCAGTCGGCCAAAGCATAGTAAGTTATTTATAAATGTCTTTGCTTGTTAAGAGATGGATGAGATTTTTTTCCCAGAGAGATAAACAAATTGTTTTTAATCAGATGATAAATGTAGGCTTGCTACATTAAAAAAAAACAAAAAACAAAACAAAACCAAGTTTCTTTCATTCCCTGCTTATAACCATCCATGGCTATGGATGAGTATAATTCCAGATAAATAAATTTTAATAAATGCCAGATTATGGGTCATGGCTCTTTTTATCTAATAGAGGGGTTGAAGAGGAAGGAAATTATCAGCATTTCCAAAGTAGAAGGGACATTTGTTTTTCTCTGTTTTAGGTACAATTGGGAGATTTAGAGCAGTTTTTTCTTAATCCCAGTGACTTTAAAATGTATGGACTTCAATTCCCAGAATTCCCTAGCTATAGTGCTGATAGAGAATTCTGGTAGTTAAAGTCCACACATCTTAAAGTTGCTGAAGTTGAGAAACACTGATTTAAAGCTATTTTTAATGTGTTTTCTTCCATTGGAATTAATTTGTAATGATCTGCAGAGATAAATATCTTTGGGGGACACTGATTATTTTAATTTGTCATTTAATTTGTTATATTGTAAGTCTATAGTCTTTGGGATTTTTAATGCAATTGAAAACCTTGCAAATCTTATAATATAATCACAATTACAAATGTACAGTTGACAATTGACAAGATTTAGTGTTTCATTTACATTCCACTACCGGTAATGAAAATATTAAATATACAATGTGCCATACAGCTAGCCAATATATTTTGAAGGTGCCAGATTAGGGAAGGCTGAATTTGCCCAACTCTAGCAATCTTTGAGCTTCACCTATGGAGATGAAAACCCTGAAGTGATCATACCTGTTTTTCATTATTTTTAAATCTCAAATGATTTGTCAAACACATCAAGTTCTATCCACAGAATGGCTTTGTTTTGCTTTTCTCAGTTAGCCAAGGGGGAGAGGAGAGGAGAGGAGGGGAGGGGAGAGGAGAGGAAAATGTTTGTCCAATCTCTTTTTAAAAACTTCCAGTGTTGGGGGATTCACAACTTCTGGAGGTTAATTCCGCTGATTAATTGTTCTAATTGTCAGGAAATTTCTCCTGAGTTCTAGGTTGCATCTCTCCTTGATTAGTTTCCACCCATTGCTTCTTGTCCTGCCCTCAAGTGCTTTGGAGAATAGCTTAACTCCCTCTTCTTTGTGGCAACTTCTGAGATATTGGAACACTGCTATCATCTCATCTCTAGTCCTCCTTTTCATTACATTCTATGATGTGATGATTGGATTTTTACCTGCCTTTCATTCTGCTTCTTTTAATTTTATTTTTAATTGAATTCTTTCCATGAAGAGAAGAAAATAAAGAGCATGTATTAACAAATGGGTGTATTTAGAAAAAGGGTGGAAGTAATTCAGATTTGTAACTACTATCTGACTAGTTCTTCTCCTTGTCCATACTATGTATAGAGTATAGAACATGGGTATTCAAACTTTTGGCTTACCTGGGTTGTATTGAGTGAAGAGGAATGGTCTTAGGCCATTAATATAGTTAATATATAATTAATAGTTATGGTAATATATAAATATTAAAATTGCATAATATTATTAAAAGTTTACAATCTGGTAGGGCTACATTACTAGCTGTCCAGGATTGCATGCAACTTGTGGGCTGTAGGTTGGACATGCCTTCTATAGAGCCAAGGCAGACTAAAAGGACCCATTAAATGAGATTGTCACGATGGTAGGGAGAACTGCATGCTAAGCTATTTATTTTTAGCTTTCAAATCTGAGCAGAAATCTTGAGGTTTTCCATTTAAGGATAGACAATGGAGACATGAGAGATATCCTTACTATTTTGGGGGATGCTTAAGGCTACCGTAGGTAGGTAGATAAAGCAAAACAACAGCAATAACAAAATGAAATCAGCAAAGCCACATAAAGAACAAGGGATCAGGATCTTCTGTTTCTGTCCTTGATTTGGAAAGAATTGGGTATGGGGGTGCAGGGGAGTCGTTGAAAGCGATATTGTTATACAGTGTTGAGATACAAACTACATGAGCTTTTATGGATAAGGGTTGGTCGGTCAAATTAAGTGATAGTAATCAACCAATCACTATCTGGACAGAACTTTCAGCTAAGAGAAGGTGAGGAAGCAGAAGGCAAGAATGCTTTTTGCCTGTTGCAAAAAGAGCAGAGCAGCATCTATTGGGATCTCCACTCCCAATTTCTTGGCATATGAGGATAACTGCTCCATTAACTGATCCATGTTGTCTTATTGCAGTATACTAAAAAAAGATATGTGAAACCATTCCCCCTTCTCCCAAAAATGCTGTCATGCTTCACCAGAAAGTTAAAAGTTATCCTGCTTTTTTTTAAAACAGCCATGGATGGTGATACTATTTGATGATGAATGTGCCTCTGGGGTATAAGTTTGCCTATCTTGGTTTAAAATCTTTCCTGAAAATAAGCTTTTCTATTCCTTTCCAGAGTTGGCGCCCAAATCAACAAGCAACATTATATTGGTATCTTTCATAATTGGGAATCCTTGCTTGATCTAAATGGGAAGAACGATCTTACAAGAGGTATCCGTTGCAAAATGTTGCAGCATACAGAGCTCCTGTCCTTTCCAGAACATGCTTTTCTATTTCTTCTCCTCCTGGCTTCTTGTTCTCTGTCCCAATGGACATTCAGTATTCTGTGCACACCATTGAGCCCGTCTTACAGATCTCTCCCTCTTACAAAGTGCCATTTTGACTTTATAAGGATGGGAAATGTGCTATATTAATATAAATGTAGTTTGGGCATCTGGAAACAAGAAATGAATAATTGTAAATATTTATAATCTCAGATTGAAACTTCTGTCTCTTTAATTTTCTGCATAAACACAGTGAGCAAGGTGATAGCATTGAAAGAAGGAGGTTGATAGAATGTAAAATGTCCCCCTTCATTCTTGGCTGTGGTTTTTCCCTCATCGTCTTAAAAATGTAAGAGCAGCTTTTTCCAGTTCTTGCCCCTGTCTCCTCTCCTTTCTCATAGGCTGTCCAACCTCATTTTATTCTTTCAATGGGGGTTGAAAAAGAACTAGAGGGTTGTAGAAAGGAAATAAATAGCTGCGGTAAACAGCCTATTTTTCATACTATTTCATTTTTGACAGTGTTCAGCCTTGCTTGACCTCTTCTCTTTGAAATTTGTCTCCTTTTTGTACTTCTCCATCAGGTTGCCGCAATGCAGACTTTGCTAAGCAGTGCAAGAATGTCTTGTATGAATTTTGTAGATACGCATACAGGTATTTGTGGGTTCACCACGGTTCATGAGGCGTGGTGGTGCAGTGGTTAGAATGGAGTACTGCAGGCTACTTCTGCTGACTGCTGGCTGCCAGCAGTTCAGCAGTTCAATTCTCACCGGCTCAAGGTTGACTCAGCCTTTCATCCTTTCGAGGTTGGTAAAATGAAGACCCATATTCTTGGGGGCATTATGCTGACTCTTTAAACTGCTTAGAGAGGATTGTAAAGCACTGTGAAGTGGTATATAAATCTAAGTGCTATTGCTATTTAAAAGTGAAGTCCTAAGCTTGACTATTTGATTATGACACTTTGGGTTTGCCTTCTACAGTCTTGTACATAGGACTTTGGTCTCTGTAATGTTGCTATAATGTACCTGCTTTCAGTGGTGGGATTCAGCCAGTTCGCACCACTTCGGGAGAACCGGTTGTTAACTTTCTGAGCAGTTTGGTGAACTGGTTGTTGGAAGAAATCATTAGGACAGAGAACCAGTTGTTAAATTATTTGAATCCCACCACTGCCTGCTTTACAAGATAGCTCTGTCTTTAGAAGGATTCCAATACTTTTATAGGTTCTGTAAATCTGTATCACTTTATATTAAAAGATTAAGTCATTAATGTTTCTTTTCTCTTTGATGTCACTGCTTTCCTCCACCAACCAGGACAATAATAGAACCTTTACATTTTGCAATTTTTGAAAGTACTTTTCTACCCACCATTTTGATAAAAATATTTCTAAGGGAACATAATAAAATTATGAGTGTGCCCTCCATCATGTAGTGCTACCTGTATTTATGATAGTGATGATTATCATAATGGACAATTACATACAACCAGACTATATATATCAGAGAAACCAGGCCTTTGGATAGCCCAATTGATTACAGATTATTGGTCATGCTGAGAGAAATGTTTTTTTGCTTAATTCATTGCATAGGAATGTTGCAAATGCCAATGTGGAATGTACTGCCTTGGGAAAACCTAGGAGATAAAATACAATAGAGAAGGTTGAGAAGGTAGGCAATGGCAAACGATAAAATGTTTGTAATTACAATTGTAATTGTAATACAAGCTCCAATGCAAATAAAAAAGGCAGAATTTGTGTTGTGAAATTGCAATGCATGTTTCCACAGGTCTTTATCCTCACATTCGTGGTCTCAGCAGCAAATGGGAGGAGTGTTTTGTCAATACCCTCAGAAAGGACAAAAGAAAACGCTGGTGACATTGCCATTAACACCTACCTATCAGGGTTCCTTTATTTTTAAAAATATTTTTTTAAATCAATAGAAGAGCAATGTGCTGAAAAGCAAAGAGGATAGTCTCCAGCAATACAGGATAGTCTCAATTTATAACAGTTCATTTAATGACAACAAAGTTACAGCAGCACTGAAAAGAGTGACTTATGACCATTTTTTATAATTATGACTGTTGCAGCATCCCCATGGTCACGTGATCAAAATTCAGATGCTTTGCAACTGGTTTATATTTATGACAGTTGCAGTGTCCCGGGGTCATGTGATCAGTTTCGCAGGATTTTTTTTTTTCATCAAGTAGGTAAATGTATACATTTGAACTAGACTGTGATGTTTGTAATACATGTTTATGTGGTATATGCATAATGGTTATCTTTTGAGAACTGAATGCAACGAATTTTCATTTTAAATTATGCTGATTAATGTACACTTAAGTGACAATAAAATTCTATTCTATTCTATTCTATTCTATTCTATTCTATTCTATTCTATTCTATTCTATTCTATTCTATTCTGCTTTTGCATCTTTCTGACAAGCAATGTCAATAAGAAATCCAGATTCACTTAACAACTAGGTTACTAGCTTAATAAGTGCAATGATTTACTTAACAATTGTGGCAAGAAAAATTGTAAAATGGGGCAAACTCACTTAACAAATGTTTCACTTAGCAACACAAATTTTGGGCTCAATTGTGGTGGTAACTTGAATATAATTTGAAGGACCATTTTTTCCCAGTTACATCTACCTGACCCAGTAGAGTGGCAAGGCAGGTTATGTTATAAATAAGAACAATTATAATGCTTCTCTGGTTCTACATAGACCAGAGGCATTCTTAAAAAGGAAAAATAATAAACAAATACAGTCCGGAGCTTTATTTGAAGGGGGGTCCTTTTCTCAAAAATATACTTGGGGATAGAGAATGTTTTTGTCATGAAACTGCCATCCTTTGGAAAGTATTTTGTGAAAATATCCATCCCCTAATCTTGAATTTTTGAATGTGCCCATTAATCCAAAATGATTACCCACCAAGTAATCATGGTTCATGGTTTTGTTTTTTTTAAATACACAAGGAATAGATATATTCTTATGCATATAACTCTTCAGTTCTTTTCAGGCAATTAAAAATGATCTTGAACCAGCAGTGCCTGAGAAAGTTAAATTATGGTGTCACTACCCTAGAGTAAACAAGCATCTTTTTATTTTGCTTTATGTATGAAAAAACTAATTACTTTAGTGCTTACTCAAGTATTCATTGTGAATGACCCACAGATAGAAATTTAATTTTGTTTCCACCCTGTTGTAATCCCATCCAGAACTCACATCTCATAGTTACAGGAGGCATTAATCAAGAAAGAGGTCTCTTAATCTATCTTTTTGTTTTAATAAAACCCTGTAAAAATACCTTTCACCAATGGATATCAAATATCAGTTATACATTAATTAACATGCTTTTGTGACAGCTTTACCATTGTATTCTATACAAGTCATTCAGCAACCTAATTTAAATTATCAAGAGGCAAACAAGTACAAAGACAGCATTCTTGCTCTTAGTGATATTACAATAGATGAGTTGTGTCTCTATAAACAGGCTATTTCTGAACATAATACTTCTCTTGCATAGTAAAAGGGTGGACATTACATATGAGAACAAACTTAGTTTGCCCTTCTCTTATAGCAAAGCAATATTTGTGTTATATACTTAAAATGTAATTTTAAAAATCGGCCACCAAAATGTATATTAACTGTAAATACATTTCAGATTGGTGGGGATTGAAAAGAAACAGACTTGTTGGCTTGTTAAGACTATAAACACAATGGAAGATCCACATTCATAGTTGCTAATAAGTTACTTACATGTTATCTTCCAGTTGTTGGGATAAGTTGCTGGTAAATTACTGATCCTATGATTAGGAATAGTGATAATTTCAAAATAAAATTGGTTCAGGAATTGGTTCTTATGTCTAAATACTGTAGAGTCTGCCTTTTTCACTACTGCTTTGAAAGCTGAAATTAAAACTTTCAATAAAAGCTTTGTTAGTCTGAAAGGAATGCAGTTTATCTTTTCATCTTTTTCCAGTCCAATCTAAAATGACTCCTTTATATTAGTTCTGAATCTCCCAACAGGCTACAGCCAAGTCCAGGCATAACCTTATTTCTGAAATATGAGACTGAGAGACCAAACCTTTCAAGAAAAGTTGGTTTATTTTTAGCTTTTTTGCAAGCTGAACTCTTGAAAATACAACAATTCCCTACTGGCTTGTGGAATTAAATAGAGGGGAAAATGGATTTATAGAGAATACATTGCTATCCATGTTAGTAAGACTATTCTGTATGAGATACACATGAACAAAAATTGAAAAAGAAAACAATTTGTAGCTTTATATCATTTTGAAAAAATAAAACACATTTTTGTGTTCTGTAGAGAACACTATCAATAACTCTACTGTAGTTATTCTATTAGTGATACATTTTTATGACATGCTTTTTCCAAATAATTCAGTGTTCTATGTAATTCTGTTTGTACCTTCATTTAATTTCACAGCAATTGTATTGAATTGAACCTATGTTTCCTGATCTGGGGTCTTATAGCTACATTGAATTAAGTGGTCAATGGAATTTGAAGCTGAATTTTATCAATTTGAATTTGATGCTATCCACTATTCACTTCCATCTTGACACTGTGATTGTTAGGTTATTTTCACTCATACTTTCCATACTGATCTCATATTGAACACAATGTGATCAATAAATTAAAAAGCATGTGAGATAAAGTTATATTATTAAATTATATAGGCTTGTGTGGAATGTCCTTGAAGTACGGAAGGAAGTGCCACAACTAAGTGATCAGATAAAAGTGGCCTGAACCCAGGTCAAGAGAGTAACTTGAGAAACTGTCTCAGACAAGCCAATTCCTAATTCAAACAGTGAGATGAAAGCACCTTCATTATTCTGGTCTCCCTTAGCTTCTCTACACTTACATGAACTTCTGTGCATAAATTATACACTTATATGGGTTAGGTTAAAGTTAAGTAGCACTGGCCCAGAGTGTGAAAGATTAGGTGGCATCAATGTAGTCTCTCATTCTAAATTATTCTTAAAACAAACATTTTTGTATAGTGGGCAGTGACAACATTGGTCAATGTGGCCTAGCGGCGTTGTAAACCTGGCATTGGCCTGAGCTTTAAAAATGGTTTTAGGAACTATTCCCTGAATATTGTTCTCACTGAATGTAACCACGAGTTACCATTAAGAGAGTCTTTCCTCCATCTTTGGAACATTTATCCCATTATATATATAATGTTTTTCTTTTAGCCAGGTTTTTCCTACGTAAACAAGGTTTTTTCTGCAGCCCCAGCTCAGTGGAGTCACATCCACTTGATTCTGGGCTTTTTTCCTTTTTTAAGAATATATATATTTGTTGTTTTATCATTTTATATGTCTGGAGAGTTTTCCTAGGAAGATTATGCAAAAAGTATAATAATGGGGCCGTTGATCTCGCTGTTGCGATCTTGTGAGATCCGGCCATGAATGGTGTGAATGGGTTTTAATATTTAAATTTTTAAATATTTTTATAATGGTTTTTTTTTAAATGCATTGTAAGCCGCCCTGAGTCTCTGGAGAAAGGCAGCATATAAATTGAACTAATAAATAATGAACTAATAAATAAAGTATGAATTAGTTTGAATGGGTTATTATTTGCATTGAAATAACTGTTATAGCATTATAACTGGAGGGTGCAGGCTGGGTGAGTGAAGCCATTTCTGGCTCAAATTTTACTATAGCAGTTAATTTGCCAGATAGTTGTAAACAAGCTAATGTTGCAATAAGAAACTATTGATTATCTGACCTCATGAGAAAATAGAAGAGAGGATTCTTAATGCCTACATTATTTTGTAATGTAAATATTGTTTTTCAGAATCTTCAACAAATTATGTTTAGCTTGATGATCCTTGTGACTGAATGTTTTATAGACGTAATTGATCAAATGATCCACATGGGTCTGTACTATTTTAAGTACATGTTACAGAAAACTCCTGAATTATTTGTATAATAGCTTTTCAGTGGACTTTGTCTCTTTTTGAATCTCTCTCTGTCTCTCCTCCCTCCCTCCTCCCTCCCTCCTTCTCCCTCTCTCTCTCTCATGATTGCTTGTATATGGATTGATAAAAATAACAACCCTGTTCCTTTCATTGAAAATAGGCAGCCTTGGAAAATATTTGCTCACTGAAGGAAAAAGAGGCCTGTGGAATACATTAATCAGGCCAACTATCATAAGGCATAATGGATAAAAACAAGGATCTGAAATCTAGATTAGCTTTATATCAGTATTGTGCTGTGTATTTGTAATAATTAGAACAAAGATTTTGCTTATCTAGATGTAGTATTAAAAATATTTTTGAATCTTGATTTTACTCTAAACAAAAAAATCAGCTATGGGATACTAGATTTATATATATATATCCTTAAACTACTCCTGTCCTGTATTCGTGCCAGCTTGACTCCAAGATGGTTTAAGAAAATCTTATCCAGACTAAAATGTTTTGGCAGCAGCTAACAAAATATATTCAGTCTGTACCACATCTTCCATATAAGATATATACTATACTATTATAAGAATATCTATTACTATTACTACTGATATTAATAATAATGATACTACCATCGGATTACCTACTTTTCTGAATAAAGGCATCTTTATTCAGATGCTGTGATATGGCTATACCAACAAAGATTGGAATTGTGCAGGTAACATAACACTCCTTGTGACACTCATTAAGAGAAAAAGCAAAAGCAGGATGAAAAGAGTATTGATGCTTTTAAACTTTTGTGTTGGAAAAGACTCCTGAGAATACCTCAGACAGCCAAGAAAGCAAAACAAATGGATGACTGAACAAATCAATTCAGAGTTCTCACTCCAGGCACAATGACCAGACTGAAATTATTCTACTTTGGAGACATTATATAAAGACTTAGGTCTCTGGAGAAAGTTGCAATGATGGGAAATGTGGAAGGAAAGATAAGAAAAGGACAACCAGCAGCAAGGTAGAGGTATTCCATGACAGCGGTGGTGAGTGTAGTGTTAGAAGACCTGAAGGTAGTCTGGTGACATAGACAAAGTCAACCTGTGTGATCACTAAAAGTCAACACGAAGTTGATATAATTTAAAATATCACTAAGGATTACATGTTTTGAGAGCAATCCATCTTTATTACTATGGAGCTAGACAAAAAGTTAAACCAACTTCACCTGGTCATCACCTTGATATCTACGCTATGTTCACAGTAACTCATGTAATCCAGAGGGCAAATGGGATTGATTTTTGTTGAATATGCAGATATAAGCTTAAAACAGGAAGATATGAATATGTTTATTTTGATTTCTTGAAATAAATTAGGAAGAAAGTTATTATCTTATTTCAGGAAAACAATAATGTGAATTTTAGACAGAGTTCCATCTAAGTTCTAAGAATTAAAAAAAAAAGTGTAAAACCAAATAACCCTAACATTGTGTTTTATTTACTTAGCAAGTGTCCCACTCCAGATTCATATGTGAAAGGATAAACTGGATTGCTTCCAGACCTCTTTTCCTTCTGATCTGATATGTCAACTCCAATTATATTATGTGCACTACCAAACATTCAGTAGACTGAGATGTTAGGTTCAGCTTGCAGCTTACTCCTAACTTGTTGGTCAGGCAATATATCTGTTTCTTTAAGAAACAACTGAGCCACGTAATCAGGGTTTGCTGAACCCTGTAATTAGGCTGCAGTGCATAAATAAGCAGCACAGAGAAGCGTTCGTTCTTCCTGCTTCTTCCTGGTTCTTCCTGGTTCTTCCTGAGTGATACCTGGTTGTATCCTGTTGCTTACTGAGTCTATTATATGGTACTGTATACCAAGAGTTACTAAAGTCTGTTTGCTTTGGTAAGGGAAGATACTTACTGGACTGATATTACTGTTTATGACCTTGGACTGTTTTACTTACACCGAGACTGCTTGTTACTTGTAGATAAACTATTTTTTTTCTCACACGAGCCGCACGTTTATCTCCTTCCCTGTGTGTTTCTGCTCTGCTCGTTGCACAAGCAACAAATACTTTTTACACACACCCTAACATTGGTTATGGGCCCAGAACGTTCCAGGGCTCTTTAATTTGTTTTTGTGGAAGTGAGAAGTGCAGGCAGTGGGTGTAGTAGTCAGGATGATGGCTTTTGAGCAAGGTACAAGTTATGCTACTATAACCCGGTTGGATGGAACAAACTATGTTACCTGGTCCACAAAATGCTGTCTACTTTTGCGAAAAGAAGGACTGTGGGACATGGTTAATAATCCACCGGACATAACTGCATTGAATGCTGCTGACGAAGAAGATGCCAAAAAGATAGCGAAGTTTCACAGGGACAACGAGCGTGCTTTATGCATCATTGGCCTGACACTGGGAGACCAGCAACTTGTCCATTTCTGGGGCGAAGAGTCTGCTGCGAGGTGTTGGACAAAGCTAAAGAAGCTCTACGTTCGTGACTCTGTGGGTGTCCATATCTACCTGACACGGAAATTATTTCGCTTACATCTTCAGAAAGGAGGAGACATGATGGCTCACCTGGACTCCATGACAGGGCTTTTCCAGGAGCTACAGGAGAAAGACCTTGTGTTTACTGAAATGCAGCAAGTTTATATTATTCTTTCATCATTGGATGACAGTTATGACTCTTTTGTTTCATCATTAGAAGTATTGTCTAGAGATGAACTAACATTGGCCAGTATAACTGGTAGGTTACTGGATGAGGCCAAACGTAGGCAAGAACGAGACCAGTTAAGGATGCAACAGCAACCAAAAGTGGAAGCTGTATATGAGAATGTCAATATTGTTAAACACTGTTATGCATGTGGGGCTAAGGGGCACATTGCAAAATATTGTAATAATAAGAAAGTGTCTGCTAGAAACTCTGCTAAACCCAGGAAAGGGTGTAATTTAGCAACCAGTTCATCTAATAATATAAAAGATGATTGGTGGGTGATTGATAGCGGTGCCTCTCAATCAATAACAAAAAACAGAAAACTGTTTCTAAATATGAAGAAAAGTACTAAAAAGGTCAAATTAGCTAATGGCTGGAATGTGACTGTACTGGGGAGGGACTTGTTAAATGTTCTATTAGTAAGCACCCTTTACCCATGCTTTATATCCCTAGTTTGAAATATAACCTTTTATCTGTAAAGTCATTACTACATTCTGGGTTTACAGTAACTTTTAAAAACAACAACTGTTTGCTGGAATGTGAAGGCACTGTAGTTACTGCAGAATTAGAAAACGACTTATTTGTCATTAGGGATAAGTCATTACTGTTAGTTCAGTCAAAAGCTAAATTTGGAAATGTAAAGCCTCATGATGAATGCGTACATTTATTACATAGAAGGCTTGGTCATCTGAATTTCAGGTTGTTGCATTTGACTGTTAAGCAGTCTAAAGGCATTAATTTAAGGGCTTGCAGCAAATACCTAAACTGTAATACTTGTAACCAGCATAAAAGTAAAGTTACACCTGCAAACCGCTGCAATGGGTTTAAAACAACTAAACCTTTGGAGGTAGTCTTTTTAGACTTAATAGGGCCAAAGAAACCCAGTTTAGGGGGAGCATGCTATATTTTGAGTATAGTTGATCACTTTACCAGATATGGTTTTTGCTACCTTATGAAGTCCAAAAGTGATACGTTCCAGTGTATCACAAATTGGCTTCGTTTTGTAGAACGGAAGCAGAAGTTTAAGGTGAAATGCATTGTTATGACAATGGAACTGAGTTTACTAACCATCAGTTGGTTAAGTTGTTAAAGGACGCTGGGATACAGCATAAACGTTCTGCCCCTTTTCGGCCAGAACATAATGCATATATTGAACGAAGAGGCCAGACCCTACAAGCTATGACTAGGACTATGCTGGCTGATGCTTGTTTACCTGATAAATTGTGGGGAGAAGCAATACTATGTGCCAATCATATTTTAAATAATGTGGTGCACTCCTCTATAGGAAAAATTCCTTTTGCTTTATGGCACGGCAGGAAGCCTGATTTAAGTTACATACATACTTTTGGTGCACCAGCCTAGGTGCATATACCAGTTAGTCAGAGAAGGAAGGACCAACAGAGAGCAAAGAAAATGATTTTTGTTGGTTATGAGGCTAACCATAGCTCCTATAGGTTCTGGGAAAAAGGAACAACAAAAGTTTTGTGTAGCGCTAGTGCTAAATTCCTAGAACATGAAGGCTGGGACAGGTTAGAAAAAGCAGACTATGGTTTTACAGATATTGATGTTAAGATGGACCATATTCCTGATGATAGTTCATCTGAGATGGATGATAAACCATCTATTAAGGTTGAAGAACAGGAACAGGAATTAGGGTTAGGGGAGGATGAACCCAATATACCTAATGTGAGTCCTGTTATGCCTAGACGATCTTCCAGGGACCGGCATCCACCAGATCGCTATAAAGCCACAGTGGTTTGCCAAGTAGATATCGAACCATCCAGTTATCAGGATATAACATTATATCCAGAAAAGGAGCAAAAAGCCTGGCAGGAGGCAATGGATAGAGAAATTGATTCATTGAAGAGGCTTGGTGTCTATGAAGTGGTAAGAATACCACCAAATGAGAAACTTATAGGCTGTAGGTGGGTCTATAAGGTAAAGAAAAGTGTAGATGGGGTAGTAACCCATAAAGCTCGGCTTGTTGCACAAGGGTTCTCACAGACAGATAGAGACTATGATGAGGTTTTTGCTCCAAGTTTACGAGCGAGCACTTTGAGAACGATGCTTGTTTGGGCAGCTAGAAATAAATGCTCAATTACTCATATAGATGTTGAGACAGCTTATTTGAACGCTCCGTTATTTGAACGTTGAGGCATACAATATATATGAAGAAACCTCCTGGTTATGATACACAGGATAGAACTGAGTGTTGGAGGCTACAAAAAAGCCTATATGGTTTAAGGCAATCAGGTTACGAGTGGAACCAATGTATAGTGCAGGAATTACGTAACATTGGGTTCTATGAGGGCGTAGCAGATAAATGTCTGTTTAAAAAAGAACAGGATGGATGTGTTTCATTCTTGTTACTCTTTACAGACGACATTGCCATAATTACCAGAACTGATGCTGAGGCCAGAGAGATTATTGGTCAGTTGCAAACAAAATTTAAACTTAGAAATCTAGGACATATACGGCATTATCTAGGGCTGGATATCCTGAAAACATTTAGAGGATTTAAAATATCACAAGCTAATAAGATCTGCAAATTGTTAAAAAAATATGGGATGGAATTATGTAAACCTGCCAAGACTCCTATGGCACAGGAATTCCAACAGGATAGTTTGCAGAGTCCACAGTTCAGTAAAGAACTGTATCAATCATTAATAGGCAGTTTGTCGTATTTGAGCAACTGGACACGGCCTGATATAGCTTTTAGTGTTAATCAACTAGCACAATATAGTTCAGAGCGTACTGATAGGCATTGGCAGGCGGCAAAACGTGTTCTTAGGTATCTTAAAAGAACTCTGCATTTTGCTATGTATTTAGAACCAAATGCCAATATGATGTTAAAGGCATATGCTGATGCCAGTTTTGACAGAACTTCTACATCTGGAATTGCAATCATGTTGGATAACTGCCTGATTGGATGGAGATCAATTCGCCAGAAACACATCAGTTTGTCTACCATGGAAGCGGAGTTTTCTTGTCTATCACTTACATGTACTGAACTGATTTATTATAAACAGTTGATGGAAGATATTGGATTCAAAATGGACTATCCTATTACGGTTTATGAAGATAACCAGGCAGCCATAAAAATGGCAACGAATCTTGCTGTAACAAGGACTAAATACACTGATATACGTTATCTGAATGTTCGGCAATGTGTTAAGGATAACATGATTACATTGGAATATTGCGCATCGGAGGACAATATTGCCGATAACTTTACTAAAGCGCAAAGTGCCATTAAACACACCAATTGTTGTGAAAGATTTGGATTAAGAATCTGAAATGTACCTGATACTACTGTACAATGTATGATTTGGATGTGTGTTTTTGGTTTTGTATCTATTGTGTATATTGTCCTGCCCAATGGGGAGAATGTTAGGTTCAGCTTGCAGCTTACTCCTAACTTGTTGGTCAGGCAATATATCTGTTTCTTTAAGAAACAACTGAGCCACGTAATCAGGGTTTGCTGAACCCTGTAATTAGGCTGCAGTGCATAAATAAGCAGCACAGAGAAGCGTTCGTTCTTCCTGCTTCTTCCTGGTTCTTCCTGGTTCTTCCTGAGTGATACCTGGTTGTATCCTGTTGCTTACTGAGTCTATTATATGGTACTGTATACCAAGAGTTACTAAAGTCTGTTTGCTTTGGTAAGGGAAGATACTTACTGGACTGATATTACTGTTTATGACCTTGGACTGTTTTACTTACACCGAGACTGCTTGTTACTTGTAGATAAACTATTTTTTTTCTCACACGAGCCGCACGTTTATCTCCTTCCCTGTGTGTTTCTGCTCTGCTCGTTGCACAAGCAACAAATACTTTTTACACACACCCTAATAAGTTTGGGCAAGAGAAAAGGTGCTGCAACTTGGTACTTCCATGTCTGGAGAGTAGAAAATTTGCAAGCAATGATAGCAACTTTAACTTAACTAGTCTCTCTTCCTTTGGCCGCAAGGAATGCTTGTGTCCTTTGGAAAGTCACCTCTCAACAAGGTGACAAGGTATTGGTTCTGTCCAGGACCCATTTATCCTCTTGCTCAGTTCTGGCTTCCAGATTAAGGAAGAATCAAGAACCAGTTCTTAATATAATGTGGCTTCTCTTTTAGAAAATGTTAACTCATTCTTAAAGCAGGCTCCTCTTGATATATGAAACCCAGAGATATGTCCAAACTCTCTTTGTCCTTTCTACCATGTTTCCTAAATTCCGTCTTCACACACCCACAAACCTTCTGTCTCATACTCAGGGCAATTCTCTTTATCAGTTTCTAGAAATGGATATCTTTCCCAGAAGGGAGAATGGACAGACATATTTGTTTTGCATGGAAATAATTAATTTAAATATAGAGACTTTTGATTTTGCCTATCAATTAGTTCTGGGTAGAAATGGTGCCTGATAAACTAGCTGTTTTTGCTCCATTTCTAACTGAATATTTTCCATCCTATGTTATTGCAAGATACTAAATATAAGGAATATATTATGTCTGAGGCCTATGGCCAAATGTTTGTACAACTTTATTCTGGTTCTGCCCATCGTTAAATCTGCCTGGCCCGAACATGAAGTAATTGGAAGATACTTTCAAGGAAGCATGAGAATATAAGAAAAGACAGGCAGAATTCCACTAAATATCTATTTAATCCAGCATTCTGTTTCCAAACTGTCCACAGAAATACCTATAAAATGCTTGGGACTATCATAGCATCCCCCAATTTATGTAGTGTTGAGAAATATATGTGTATTGAGACATATAGTGCTATTGTTGCTGGATATACTGTATACATATCCGTACAATATAAGCACAACAGTCTTATTCTTTATGTATGTGTTGATCACCTTTTAAAGGTGCACGAAGACTTCATGTGATAGCAAATTCTATATTTGATTTCCATATTTTAAATTCTTAATGATTCTAGCAATGAGGTGAGCATTAGATTGACCTTCTCTGGACTGATCTGTCACAGCCACCTTGAAACATCAAATTGGGTATCTTGCTGTTTATTCATAATTCATTAACAAATTAATTACATCCTTAATATGGTTGGTTACAGTTTCAAAGAAATTTGTAAATCTTGAAAGACAGTAATTCAGAAACCAAGACCGACTTTTTGATATGTTTGATAGGTTTTATTTAATAATACTTTTCCTCAATTTAGCAAAAAGAATACTTTAAACTAAATTATCTGTAATTTCATTGTTCTTCTTCAATCTCCTTTAAAAATTAACATTAAAATACCAAGCTTCCATTCGTATGATAACAGGGGCTTATCTTAAAGATGGGTAGTGCTTTTTAAAGAGAACCAAAAATTTCTAGAACTTTAAAACCACTTGGATGTCTCATCTTTTGAAATTTCCTTCCTAAAAATATCAGTTCAGGCTTAATTATCTGCCCTACATCTTCTGCATCAAAGAAGGCTGAACATTTATTCAGATTGTTAGTAGTTATTTTTAAACTTCTCTATACGTTTCCTGCTTCTGATATATTTAAGTACTTTTCCACTTTTGGTTTAAATGTTAGTAGCATTATGCCCCCTCCTCTCAACAAATACCTCTTTGACATTATTATTATCTTTTATTTCATCTGTGCACATTTGTCTTCATTCGCCTCTTTGGGGTAAAAGTTCTCATTTTTCTGAAGAAACCTTTCTAGTCTCTAAAAATGCTTTCTTCAGAAAATGAGACATCTTACCCAAATAGGGAGAGAGTGAAAATAGAACTCATGACCTTGACATTACTACTTAATCACATTATGATCTTTTGGATTTAGTCATTCATGTTATGACCTAATTATACTTGTACTATTATACTTGGATTAATCCACATACTCTAAAGGAATATTTGACTCTGTGATTTTCAACTTTCTTTTTTTAAATCATTCATTTTTTCCCTCCAGTTTTATTTTTGAAAGTCAAATGTGACTGGTTGGAGTTGTGTGGTAATTTTCTATCAATCAATTTAGTTTGATAGTAATATGGTCATGCTTTCCAATCAATTTAACAACACTCACCTCTCTCATTAGGTTACTAAATTCAAGGTTACCTTCCCTGTGGATAAGTTTATGAACAGCTGTCCTAAGGCAAAATTATTTAGAGTTTCTAGACATTTTGTCTTTTTGTCATGATTGGATCATGCATCTGTCTACTATATGTGGTAATCCAGTTTGTATGACCTTGTTGTCCTGAATGTTTCATTGTTTTCAGCTTTTCCTTTCAAAGATTTGGAGACTATGAGTATTGTATTTAAAGATGGAGACCCAAAGGTGCTTTTCAAAGAGGCAACTGGACTTTCTGGTTTTTCTTTGAAGATATTTCGCTTCTCATCCAAGAAGCTTCTTCAGAGCTGAAGGAGCTTCTTGGATGAAAAACAAAACTCCTTCAAAGAAAAACCAGAAAGTCCAGTTGCCTCTGAAAAAGCACATTTGGGTCTCCAAAGTTGCGTCATGAAAAAGCACCTTTGGAATAACCGTGAACTGGATGACTGAGAATCTCCATAGATATTTAAAGGTGGAGAGATTCTTGTTGGAAAACTGGAGCTTTGTGTTAAATCAACATCCACCATAAATTGACAAAGAATCTTAACATACTTTGGTGGCTCAAGAAAAAAATGCATCAGTACTTTAAGTTTTATGTGTACACTCAGACATATCATTGCTAAATCTCTGGTAAATTTGTTCCAGAGTTTAGCATGCCAAAGTCATTAGAAAAGAAAGCAATAATTATTTAGGAACGTAATCATCACGTTGTCATTTTTTCAAATCCCAGCTATGTATTTACCATGCCTCAGCTTGTAGGATCAATAGGGAGAGCGTAACTTCAGTATATTATTCGGTTGTCATCTTATCATGGTTATAAATGGTGAAGCCAGATAGCCTCTGACTGGAAGTGTTTGCAATCAATCTAAGCTTAACTTTCTGTATACAAAAATATATTTGAACTTGAAAGCAGTTTTTCATGCCTTTCTTGGCTATGACATGATACTATAAAAGGAAAGATGTCTTGAAGCATAGCCACACAAAGGATCGCATTGCCTTTTATGAGGTGCAACAATTGCTAATGTAAAAAAACTTCTCATGGATGAAGCCCATGACTAACTAATGACCTTTGAGAAAAGGAGAGTAGTCCTTGAAGAATATCCAAAATGGCCTTGTATATGTATAATTAGCAAAGAAAAGGTTTATCAGTGGTGTAGTTTTAGAAGTGTGTTAAGACAAACTTTTTGTTTGCATTTGAGCTTTTATGGGAGTGCTAACTAAGGTTACCCCTAAAGGGAATTATTTGTTAATTAAAGCAATGCATGCTAATCCATGTTACTAGGAAACTCTCATGTTTCCACTGTAAATTTTAGAAAGGAGTCAAGCATCCCTAATGGGGAAAAGAGAAGCTTTAGGGCTTACTGCTGGTGTTATGATTAGATGTGTCACAGGGGCACTCATGGGGCCAAGCCAATGTGAAATTAAGTGACAAAAACGTGTCTGGAATAATCTAGCCTGCATTACTTTCTGAGATAACAGCAATTCTATTATTTGGTTGAGCCTCGGTTTTAGAACATAAAGCAAGTACAATAATCTAATAATTTTTCTGAGCTAGCAGCATATTTTCTGTTTTCCTTTTGTGCAATTTTCTTGTTATGCATTTAGTCCACTTGTTAGGTAGAGCTTCTAAAAAAATAGAATGTAATTATCTCCCTCAAACTCTAAAAAGCATAAATTTATAATTACCTACTGAACTTTAAAATGTAAGAAAAACATGTAAAAGAGACTATGATAGTATGGGCCAAAAATTTTGGATACAATATAGAACTAGACAATTGGCAAAAAATTTGGGAAAGAAATTACAAATTAACGATGTCAACAGCATACAAAGAAAACCTTTACAAAATGTTCTACAGATGGCATTTGCCACCAGCAAGAATGGCAAAGATGTTCTAAAATATATCGCCAGAGTGCTGGAAATGTAAACAAACACCAGGATCCTATTACCATATGTGGTGAACTTGTCCAATGGCAAAAAAATATTGGTTAAAGATAAAAAGGTGGTTAGAAGAAATTATAGCACAACAAATAGATTTAAAACCAGAATTGTTCTTACTAGGTATACTACGGGGAAATACAATAAAAGAATTATATATTTAATATTACATGTAATAACAGCAGCGAGAATTATGTATGCACAAAACTGAAAAAATGAAAGTATACCTATAGATGAAAATGTAATAAAGAAAATATTAGACTGTGCTGAAATCGACAGGTTAATGATGAAAATTAAGGATAAAGAAGAAACAGATTATTATTTAACATGGGACCTATTTTATAAATGGTTAAAAAACAGAAGCAGAAGTTAGTAAATTTATAATTAAGGATGATTAATAAAATAGAGATAAATGTGTGTATATATATGTGGGTGTGTGTATGTGTATGTGTGTGTGTGTGTGTGTGTGTGTGTTTCTTCTAGCCAGGTTTTCCTCTCGTTTCTGGGCTTTTTTCTTTTCTAACAGCTAGCAAGCTCTTACTGCTAGGTGGGAGACCTAAATATATATATATATATATATATATATATATATATATATATATATATATATATATATATATGCATAACACTATAAGCAATATTATTATTACATTTGATTACAGATTAAATTGTATAGAGTGACCAGAAGTGAATATTATATTGTATATATTATGAGAATAATGGCTATAATTAGGGTGTATAGTATTATGTGTACTCAAAAGAGATTTGATACAGACAGTACACTGTTGTTGCAGAAACGGAAACGTGATTTATAATAAAGGAAAATGTATAATAAAAAAGAATATTTAAAAAAACCATCTGAAAAGCATGTTAACTGAATTAATATCTAGCAATAAAAGTGTTAGTGAAAAAGAATACAAACGTTTTGATGGAGCAGTTATATAGTAAGGTGAGTCTTTTCTAGATAGTCTCACCTAATTAATGAGACCATCCAAACACCTTTGAAAGGACTATTGTAACATACTGCTCTTCTTTTTTACTTACATTTTGGCCTTAATACTCTGTACCTGGAAAATCAAATCCCCCTTAAAGGCTTAGAAACTTGTATTAGAAACCAATTCCTACTGACTTTCATGATCTATTTGTAGAACTTTATTATTCCATTATAGTAAGTACGCTAAGTAAGTACTCTAAGGGGTCCCTAGTGTTGTTTGAGCTTGCTTGTTTTCTTTCAGATGTTTTATTACCCTAACTAGGTAGCATCATTGGTGCTACCAAAGTAAGGAGTGTCGTTTGCTGTCAGTTTATATTCTGGTGTCTTGCCTGTCAGTGTGAGTGGGGGCGGTCTTAGAGATTCTTTGGTTGGTCTGTTTATGATGGCTCTTTGGCAGTTTCTTAATTGGGATATTGCTTATCTGATTACTCCAAATTGACTTTGGAGTTAATATATCTGATCTTAGTGCTGATTACTGGTGGAATGGTGCTGGAGTCTTCTTCTCTTTGGGGCTGGTTATTTGTCTCTTTTGCATAGTCTATAGATGTTGTTAATATCTATGTTTCTATTGATGACTGATTTGTCAGAGTGCCAGGCTTCTATGTAATAATAATAATTGATATTCTCAATTTGCATTCCTGATTTCCTTTTCTTACACCAACAATTATGTTCCTCCCCCATAATTTTGTAAAGATTTTGGCTTCAAATGAATATCCCTTTCTCTGATTGCTATAATATCAACTTTGCTTAGGAAATTATCTTTTTTAATACAACTATGAAGTCAAGTTAGATTGTAAATCAGTTTAAAGGTCTTGATGATATAAAATCAGTTCTGGCTTGAAAGAAGAGCAGTAACCTAAGACCCTTTGGATGCTTTGAACTAAATTTCCCATAAGTCTTTGTCATGAACAGCTCTGGTTGGAGGATATGACAATTCATGTCCAAAACATCTAAAGGATAAGTATTGTCTGCTTGGCTGACAGTATCAGGATGATCCTACTTTCAGTTTGTAGCAGATTTGTGTTTTTGCTTTCAGAATTTAGGTCTCCATGGAACTGATAAAAAGATAAAAAGCTTGAAACTTAATGCAGGCATTTCAATCAAGTTGCATTTAAATTCAAATTCATAACAAATACTTTGAATAAATTTTGTTTTGAAAGCACTTTTAGAGGAATTTAATCCATGAGAATTGTGTATTTACATAAATTCATGATGCATCTCTGCAATACAAAATATGTCTATTTTGCATTGGGTTTTACCAATGCTGTAACAATGCTGCATATATGATATTTATACTGCATAATATTTACAGATTTGGAACTTTTTATACAGATTGCATTTTTTAAAATAAGAACAAGACATAATTACCTTGATCTTCATGCTCTACCTTTATCTCTATGTATTCACCTTTTCTTAACATAGTTTCTCAACTTTCTTTTGACTTTACTACTGGATATTGATGGTTAGATTGTTGGAGGCTAAAGTTGCTGTTGTTAAAACTCCATTTGTAATAACACCATGTTCTTCAGAGTCACCTGAACCATGAGATGGGCAGCCAATAAATTTGATAAACAAATAAGTTTGATAAATTTATTAGTTTTTAATAAATGACTAGTTTCTGCACAAACAGGTAGATCTGGTGTGTGTTATTAAGACCAAGATGGATAATATCTCACCTTTTGGAAATTTGTCTTTCTGGATTTCAGGATGTGCAGCAGCCTTGGGGTGAAACCCAGCAAAAGGGGGGCAGTGTCTTGAGAGACAATGTGTGACCAGTATCATTGCTCCCAAGATGTTAGAGTGCCTACATATTAAGTTGGACATAGGAACAAATCAGGGTATCAATAAGAGGCCATACATAGAGAGCCAGTTTCATCTAGGGATTAAGGCACCAGGCTAGAAAGAGAGAGACTGTGAGTTCTAATCCCATCTGAGCCACAAAAGCCAGCTGGGTGACTTTGAGACAATTACTCAAATAGGAGGAAGGCGGCGTGTTGGATATGTTTACCACTTTGAGTTATTTGTAAAAACAATCCTGTAAAGGTGGGGTACAAATAAATAAATTAAATAATTAGACCTCATGTTTGTTTTGGAACAATTGCTTAATGATGTTGGAACATATGTTGTGGTTCTTCTTGCTCCAATTAAGATTAATTGTCACCTGGCTCTGTCCAGCATGTTGTATCTAGATGATTTCCAGATGATGCTTGGAGAATTACTCCAATGTTCTGATGATTTGTTCTGACTGGTTTGTTAGTCTCTGACTACAGGAGGTGACCTTAGTTCTTGACATGCATTGTTCCTGAATAGCTTTTTCGGTATACTAACCATAGAGCATACCCTAAGGCTCTGAGGAACTTTGGAAGATGAAGATGAGAAACTATGCCTAGAGCATGGTAGAAAAAGACAAAAATAAATTGGATTAAATTTAGGTCTGAGGTTACACAATGCAATAAGAGAAGTGAAGCAGTTCAAATTCTTCTATTATTGTAGTGCCAAACTGTTGTTCGCTACTACTCGCAACTTATGATTGAGTTGTTTACAGATATAGATGAACAATTATGATGAAATGTGGTTATTCTTTAATTTTTTTTAAAAAAATTGATATATATGCCGCCCTTCTCCGGAGACTCAGGGCGGCTTACACTGTGTTAAGCAATAGCCTTCATACTTTTGTATATTTATACAAAGTCAGTTTATTGCCCCCACAAACTGGGTCCTCATTTAACCTACCTTAGAAAGGATGGAAGGCTGAGTCAACCTTGAGCCTGGTAAGATTCGAACCTGCAGTAATTGCAGGCAGCTGTGTTAATAACAGGGTGCTTTAAATCACTGTACTACCAAGGCCAAACCATATAGTCTAAATTATATGCAATGCATACACACACACACACACACACACACACACACAGCTGTTCTTTGGTGACTGCAGATAAGATGGTAAATTTTTAAAAAATCATTTTCCTTACTATTGTGCACATTTACAATGAAATTTTATGCACCTCGCAACAAATGCGCCAACAAATCACTAAGATTCATTCAAGCCTTCAATCTTCTTGGGCAACATCAGATATGGCTTTATATATCTTTGTATTCTGTGTCTTCTTTTATCCTGTAGACTCTGAGACTTTTTGGCATGACCACCATCACCATTTGTGAGCTTGACTCTTGACCTGAGTGGAGCTGAGGAAGTCTTCTCAGTGCCCTATGTGGGTGATGTAAGGGTGGCTGAGGCTAAAAAGTAAAGTGTTTTAACTGTGATGCTTATGTTTTGGAACATATGCCCTCCCTCCTGAAATTAAACGGGCACCGTCAATTATGGCCTTATGGAAGTTAGTAAAGATGAATTTATTGGATTTGTTTTAAAATTTGCACTATTATTATTATTGGTTTTGACTTTATTAGCTCTTGGTGGCATTAGATTGTGGGCTAGAGTCCTTGCTTATTATTTTTTTTCCCCTTACTGAGGATATTGTGTTGTAATTTTTTTCTGTCTATAGACATTTTATTATATTTTATTTTGTTTTAAACGGTTTGAGTAGTGACGGTCCTTTGGAGGTGTATAAATAACAATAACTATTATATAGACAAAAATGTGAAATCACATCTGCCAGTTCTTTAGCTGGTATTGGCCTTTATAATAAATAGAATGACTATGGCAAAAGAAAGAAGAAATGGTACCAATAGTAATAGGTGCCTTGGGTGCAGTCACAAAACTATCTGCATCGACAAACTCACCATCAGTCAATTGCAAAAGGCAGCTTTACTCGGAATAGATTGCCTCCTACAATGATACTTCTAACACCATCAAACATCAAAATCCCAGGACCTTAGGAAAGATTCAGTAGGTGAATAAAAGTGCCAAATCCAGTATGAACATCTGGCTGATTGTGTAACTAACCACAATAATAATATTTATGACTTTCACATGAGTAGTGAAATGAATAGGGATAGCACAGTATGCTCACTGGGTTATAAAATAAAGATTCTTTTTCTCAGCTCTTCATCCTCTATTTGTCTGATTGGATTCTAATCTTATGTCTCGGAAACCATAATTTAAACCTCTCAACTCTGCTATGAAATAGGATGAAGTGGGAATCAGTGAATGAACCCAAATCCCACTCTATGAATCATGGTTGAGTTGAGATTGGGCTCTAGATTTTGGGGACTACTTTATTCTGAAGGCTTCTGTATTCAGAATATTGTGCAATGTCCCAGGACTTTTTAAAAAAAGTTGCCTATCTCTTCTTTAAAGGAACTGCAACTTGATCATAACCTTTTCAGTCTTCAGCCAAAGATAGCCAAACAAACAATATGGTGTCATATAAACATATTATTGTGCTTACCTCTAACTACCTGATGATGGATGCTTTCTTAACCTGCAAGCATGGGTAAGGATTCTTTCCTGAATCAAAAAGCTTTAATATTTATTTCTTTGTTCTTGTGTTATCTGTAACAACAGATTTTTTTCCTTAGAACTGCAGGATTGTAATAGTGTAACATGGTAGCATGGAAATATTGTGAATTAAATTTTCTTCACTGTGGTTTATGCTGATAAAAGCTTCTGAAAACCCCTTTTGTTTCCCCATTTTATGACTGCAAAATACATGAAGGAGAAAAAGCATCTGTCAGTTTAAACAACATTTACAATTACTCTACTCTGGTGTTTTTAAGCACAAAAGAGAAAAATGAATAAATTCTATCATCAAGTTAATATATACATACCCATCCTGAAGTCATTTGCTAAATGCAAGTTATGCATGCTTCTGGCTCTTTGCATTATGAATGTATCACCTGTTCCAGCAACATGGATGTAAAGATGAGCTGTTGTTAGGTAAGATTTATAGCTTGACTAAATTAAATATTTGTGCTGCTGCTCTCTTGCTTATTGCTTGACTAGCACTTTAGAGAATAGCCTCTCCTAAGCCTGCCACAAACTGGTATTTTAGGAAATTTAATAGGAAGACAGATGTTATTCAAAATGTTATAAGAGATATTAACTTTTCTTGGGTTCCTTGGCAGAGGAAAGTAGATGGAAATGTTGCTGGAATATAAAAAAAATGTGGTAAAAAATTTGAGACTAAAATGCATAACTTGGAGAAGAACTTCATATCAAATATAGCTTGATAGAAAGAGATGGAATTGCAACATGGTACAGCTACAGGAGAATATTTTTGGACACTATATTTGCTGCTAGAGTAAGGAAGAATCAAAGTATGTCTTAATTAATGTATAACAGTCATCCATTCCAATAACTTAATAGCCAGTTCTCAGAGCCAATACCTCATAAAGTGATGAAGGCAAGAGACAGAAAAATGAATTACTAGTCAAACATTATAACTACTTCAGTGCACTGAGTAGCAGGACCAAATGTTTTTTTATCCTATGGTTCACTTTTGACAGGAATGTGAAACTTTTTCCAAGCCAAAGTTTGCATTTAGTTTTTGAGTGACATGCTGGATAAGAGAGTGGATGGTTAAAAAAGTAAATGGTTCCAAGACAATGACTACATTTTTAAAATGTATTTGATAAATTCAAATATTTCTTTTGAATAAAAATACATTGTGAGACTGTTAACAGTTATAAGGTACAATAAAATAAATATTTTGAAACAGTCTTAAAATTCATTTAAAAGGTGATTTAAAAAACAAAGAATTAATAGCATGATTATTCTGCATGCATTTAATAATTTTATTATTTTGTTACATTATATGTAATTACATGACAGTTTGAGAGCTGCACCTAATGATGTTGGTTTGGGGTGCAAGTTGTAGGCCTCAGAAGGTAAGAAAAGATCCTAAAGCGAAACGAAGATAAGTTTTTAAAGCTTTTTTAAATGTCATGATTGAAGTTCATAGGTAATTATGAGCTAGAAGAGGAGTCTGTAAAGTGTGCTAAAAATTATGGACATGATAGTGCAACTCACATAAAAAACAGAGTTTCATTTCGCTATCATGGGCACCATTGTGGCATGATCAGATCCTTTGAGTTCCCCTCTGCTTAACTGTGGGAAAGTATTTTGAGAAATCCTTGTATTAAATGCTCATTAACTTGACTATTTTCCGTAGTGGGTGCAGCAGTTCTAATGCAGATTTTCAGTTAGAGGCAAAACAGAAGGATGTACACAATCTTTAAGATAGCCTTGTCCTATAAGAAAGTTTGATGAATCAGGGTCACACTTTAAGTTCCAGTTAAGAAGATCTATTGCTTAAGCCTACAAGTATATACACTGCTCAAAAATATAAAGGGAACACAAGCAGAAGACATCCGAGATCTGAATGAATGAAATAGCCTTATTAAATACTTTGTTCGTTACATACAGTAGTTTTGTGTTCCCTTTAGTTGTTTGAGCAGTGTATAAACTACTGTATGTAAAGAACGAAGTATTTAATAAGGTTATTTCATTCATTCAGATCTCAGATGTCTTCTGCTTGTGTTCCCTTTATTTTTTGAGCAGTATACAATAAAATCTAATCCACTAACAATCAGCACTAAATTGGCACTAGGAAAGAATTAACAGAAGAGAACTTGATTAGTTGTGGGAACATAGTGACTCCAGACTGATCCCTCTCTCGATTCTGCCCCATTGTCTTTTAGTCTCCTAAAGTTTGCATGTAAAAGCAATAACAAAGTACAAATCAATCTGAAAAAAAATCTACTAATAAAAAAGTGGATAATCTTATAGAAGTCCTGGATTAAAAAATAATTGAAAGAAAACTTCCAGTCCATTTTAGAGAATTTTCTCCTCTTTCAGTAATTAATTATTCTATGAATAAGAAAACTATCAGCTCAAAACAAAAAGTTTTCAGTAGGATAATGAGGATTTTTCTTGAAGGAGCTAATTCTCTGAAATATGTTGGACATTTTTTAAAATAAATATTTGTCTGGGTTTTGATATGTAAAGTGAATTCTTTGCTTTAAATTACTTGAAAAGAGGGAGAGGATGCAAATGGAATAAAATGAATTAATTAAACAAAGCGAATTCCAAATTGAACTACATAAATACAAACATCCTATTACTACTGAAAATTAAACTAGGTAGTTAAATAAACAACTTAATTTTGACAAATGATGTTTATTCACAGTCACAGAAATGAAAGAGGAAAGAAAAGAATGGAAAAGAAATCTGCATTTTTAATAGGAATCAAAGTTAAAACAAAGTTGACAATTTGTATTGTTTTAACTTTATATATATCTATATATCTATATATAGAATCATAGTTTTTCAATAAACCCCTATACTATATATCAAGCTATTAAAATTATTTTAATTTTAATTATATGAGCTTTTCAAAATTCCTAGTAATTTTTATTTTCCCTAAAGATATTTATGTTAGACTGAAAAAGAAAAATGCTACATGACCATAAATGGTTTGTTTTGTCGTGATGATGACTGCTTCCTCTTATATCTTCATTGTATGTGCTTCCTTAGTTTTGCTGAAAAATGGAATGAAAAATCTAACTATCACCCTGAGTTGTGTTTTTTAAAAGGAAATATAAAAGAACTTTGGCTAATAAACATCACAACATGGTTATTCAAAACTTTTCTCGGGCTCTGGAAGACAGCTTCTCGAATAACAGAGATTCTTTCTTTTGAATCCAAAGTAACTTAATCCATTCAGATCACAAGTGGACTCCAAAAACAAGATCCTTATTTTTCTCTAATTGAAAGGTTCCCATGCCTTTTTGACTGCATCTAAGAACTCTTTACAGTATGACACTTGTTCAATACTAAAAGTTACCCTTTCAATAACAAAGAGTTCGGGATTTGATTTCTGTCCTTGAAGCTTGCCAACACTAGATGTTTGGATATTTTAATCACTGACCATATAAATGAACACTGAAGGGTCCTTTTTCAGTCATGAGTAACAGATTTCATCCTGATGAAAATGTTGCAACTTGAGTAAACATTACACAACTTTGTCTAATATATCAATGGTGGTGTCATTCTCTCTGGCCTTAATTATAAAGCAGCAACATTTTAAAACCACCTGTTGTTTGTAACTGAGAGCATTTGAGGTTCAATTAACTTATTTCTATAGAGCTGAAGGCTTTTCCCTCCCCTTCTCCTTCTACTGAAAAAGCAGTACTGCATGCTATTTTAATATTAGTTCTGACACCACATGCATTTTGCCTCTGAAGTGCAAGAAGAAAGATCCTATTAACTAGATATCCATAATTTAATATATTTGATACTGAAAGCAGTATTATCTATATCTAAATCAAGAAATACATCTGAAAATTGAAAGCCTGAAGCTAAAGTCAATGAAAAGTTGTAATCAGCTTTAATTGCTTGCATGGGTACTTCCACAGTGCAGTGCTAAGCAGCTTGATCCTTGTGCCGAAATGGCCTGGAAATGATTGAATGTCAATCCTTTTGTCCTCTTTGATCATGGCCAGAGTTTTAGTTGCACCATGTTTATCTTGGCCCATAGCTGATGATTTCCTCTGTTTCTGTACCTGTCTCACCCATGCAGGAAAGCAAAAAGACAGCAGACTTGCAAGATTCCGGATCTCAAAGTCATTTAGGGATTAAACTGTTCCTGGAACACAACTATGGTACCATTCCGCTATTGTGTTCCAGTTAGTAGCTTAGATCCAGATTTTCCACTATTTGAAATTTCCACATTTTCAACAGTAAGCACATAAAAATGCTTTCTTCATCCACTCTCTTGATTACTTCATTGCATCACATAGATGTTTTCGAAGATCATTTTTAAATTGCAGTTGGTTCCAAACACAGATGCTACTTTACTCTCGGAATGGTCCTTCAAAAATAAAACCAGGTGTCTGTCAGTTTCCAGTCAGAATTCAAAATTCTGGTGCTGAGCACCAAAAGTATGGATACTTGAGAAAGCAAGTTCAGCCAAATGTGTGTACCTACAATTAAGGCAAGGGCAGTTCTTGTCACAGATTTTTGTGCTCACTTAGATCTTGCAACTGTTGATTTTCTCTTCCTGTTCCTTGTCTCGTGACCCAGAAATTTACCTGATACTTAAGAAGGGAAAGGCAATCAGTAACAATTGGTTCCAACATCACTGGAACCACTGCATTCAAAGTTGGAAACTAATTATCTGGGTATCAGTTTAGATGGGCAGAAGTCCTTTGGCTGGCTGCCTCCTAATCAAAATAATGAAGACAGCATCATTATTAAGCTTGGTGAGATCTTTGGACAGATGCTTTGCTTCCTCAAAAGCACAAGAAGCTGCCTTTTGAAGCAAGGAGGCCTTTTTGCTTTTAAGAGTAAAGCAGCTACATTGCTTCACCTGCCTCACCTAGTACTTTCAATTGCTGGAGGAGGCTATTCTAAGGGGTAATTTATTTTTTCAGAAGGAAAAAATTGCTGCCAAATTTGGGAACACCAAGAAGTTCCACTGCTGTTTTCTTTCTAACTTTTTTGTAGGTATGTTTCTATGCCTCAGATAATGGAAATGGAAGCCCCAGTGTTTTATTAAGGATACTTTGAAAATATCTTCTTGCATTTCTTACAATATCTTGTAAGGTTACAATAGGAACATTTTGGAGGGCTTAGTTACCCTAAGGAGAAGAAGCTCATGAATCCTAGTTTCAATATTTAAAGCTCTAAATCGGTGTTTATCTTTAAGCAAGTGTTAGAAAAACATAGAAAATGATTCCATAAACCTCAATTCCCTATGTTTGTAATCTCTAAATTAATGTTTTTCAACAAATAAGGCAATAGCTATGATTAACTTTGTATATGTTTTGCATTCCTCCGTCTCCATTTTACAGGGCTTTTAAAATGAAATTTTGTGTAAATATTAATAAAACATATATTTATTTATCATTTGAATAAAATCATATTTCAAAAATATTATGTAAAGCAATCCTGGGTACTAATTTGCTGCTAAAGAATATTTTTGAGTAGAATATCTGAGCACTAATATCCTAGGTGGAATAGATCTCCGGCTTAGTGAAATCCCCTTTTTAGACATTCATCTCAATATCATCTACTTGCATTTTTCCTTGTGTTTTTTTTATGTAAGGTCACCGTTTCATTTAGCAGAAGACATATGGATTCACATGCAGTAATTGCATGCAGGACCTATTCACTATTGCCAATTTTCTGAATTTTAGTGTTGACATTGCTACTTTTATTATCACTGGCATATTTCCGTAAGCCAATTTTCAGCCACTGATCCATTTTTTGCATTGCATTTTTTGCAATGGACTATTTGGTGGTAAATGCTATATCGCACGGGTGTCAAACTTGCTGTGTCATATTGCTGTCACATGATGTATCAACGTTTTCCCCCCTTCACGGACCTGTGGTGGGTGTGGCCTGGGTGTGACACATCTGGCCTGTGGGCCGCCCATTTGACACCCCTGCGAGGAAAGTGAGGACTAAGGCCAAAAATGAGCTATGGTATAGCTGGCGGATTGACAGAAAATATAGTGAGGAGGAGCCCAGGGTGGAAGCCAGGTTCTTGCTGCCTTATGAATAGTGAATAAAATGAAGCTGTGGTGGACCACTGGTTAGAATGACAGTTTTAAGAGCTTTCCACTGATTTCTAAAATGTGGACTTCTCCAATAAAGCCTTTTAAAAAAAATTACCTTTAGAACTTTTAAAGAGAATTTACAAGTCTATTCTGTGCATGAGAGCCATTATAATTGTCCTATCTTCTGATCTATAAAAATTTTATTGGATATGGAGTTTCCTCTCAATCTAATTTTGATTAAAAATGGCCAGCAAATATTTTTCTATTATAAGTATCCGTTTTTATGCCTCTGACAGAGCTAGATTGCAGTTCATGGCATATCTGTTGAAAAGACTTCATTAGATCACCATTAGTTGCTAATAATACATCATAATTATTCTTACAGAGTTAAGCTCATCTATTTCCTCTTCCACCTGCCTTGCAGAGATAACCTCTAAAAAACACGCTGAAGGACTATCAGTCTCTCTTTCAAAGGCTTTTGCACTGCGTGGATTTCTAAACAATTCATTACCTACAAAAGATTTGTGTGAGTATAGAGACCATAATTTCTAGAATTTATGTTCTTATGTAACTACACTGAGTACAATGATCCAAATCTGGAAGATTTTAATTTATTTCTGGTAATATGAGGCAAAGGTAGTCTATATATTCAGCTTCAAACTTGCTTTGCATGTAGCTGCATACATTCACCAAACCATAAGTATAGAATTTGCCAATAATAATAAGTTTATTAAAATGTTTAAAGAGTCAAAATTTCTTTCAAATAATAACCAGACAGAATTTTTCTTATACAGTAGTAGAAATCAACTGCTGCTTTTTCTGGAAAAGCTACCGTAGTTTTCTGTAGGTATGTGTTAAGGTTCCATTTTTGTTTGTAATTCAGTATTTATTCTTAAAAGGAGAATAGAAGTTTCAGGTGTTGAATGTATTTTCTACATCTACATGGAAAAATAAATAAATTGCTGGTACCTTGAAGATTAAATAATATATAGTATTATAAGCTTTCTATTGACCAGAATCCATTGAACCAATATATGATGGTGCAGATGAAGTTTTTTTCTGTTTTTAAAGTACATCTATAACTCCTAGAATTCCTGACCTAGGATTTTGGGGCTCAGGAATTATGGAAGTTGAAGCCCACAGGTCATAAAGGGGCCATAATTGCCCATTGCTGGCATAGATAGAGCTTCCTGGCACCATCATAG
Source organism: Arizona elegans (assembly GCA_022577455.1). Taxonomy (NCBI): domain Eukaryota; kingdom Metazoa; phylum Chordata; class Lepidosauria; order Squamata; family Colubridae; genus Arizona; species Arizona elegans. The sequence continues at coordinate 59,736,789 of JAKOOJ010000005.1, read as the reverse complement.
GTGCCATCTTGACTTTTCTTAAAGCTACATTTTGCAGATTTCCCTGTGGCTTATTCAACTAATAATATACTTTCTGTGGGATTATAGTTACTAGGTAACAAGCTTATAAAATGACACTTGACAACATTGTCACTCTTTAATGATACGGTCCTTTCTCAAGTGACATGTTAAAGAACTTTCCCATTTAATAATCAATTTTATTGACTGTTAATCAATACTGCATTAGTGAACAGGTGAATTATATTTATTTGGCAAGCCAAATGTAGCTTGAAATGAAACTAGTTTGAGCTCAGTGGACTTTTGAAAAAGAATATCAAAATTAAGAGGTCAATAAAGTAAACAGGTGGTGGAATAGGAAGAGGGACAGAAAAATAAGCATTGAGATATTTTGGCGCTTTTCATACCCAATAGCCTAGTTTGTTTCATAGCTAATAAGTACCAGTAATGAATATAATCACAGCTCACCACCTGCCTACCATTTATTTTTGAAACAGAATGTTTTATTACATTTTAATCTCCAATTAAATCATTGCATGCTGCTAATCATTGTTAATTCTACCATTACTTATGGCTAGAGGTTACATCCCAGGGCTGTTTGTTACATATAAAATCATATTTAGATTAATTCATTGAGGGGAGAATACAACCTAGTTCACCCTAATTCCTTTCTTGTGATTACAAAGATCTATTTTACATACGCCTAGTGATCACTTGAAGTATTCAGCATGCTGTGCATTGATTGGCTTTCCTTATGCAAGAACTTTCAGAAATTAAGTGATAATGGAAAAAACAGGTATCATTTCAAAAGTACAGTTTTTCAGATGTAATTAATAATCTACTGCAGTCCTTTGTGGTACATTAGACACATCATGTAAAATCAATGTGTGAATTCATCTGTTTTTGAACATATTCTCAGCTGTTACTGTGTTCCTAGTATTATTTGAGAAACATGGCTATCCAATCTCACATTCATAATGTATGTAATCCAGGGGTGAAATGCTACTGGTTCAGGCCTGTTTGCCCGAACCGGTAGTAAAAAAATGCGAACCTGTAGTAAAAAAATGCTAAAAAAAAATAAAAAAAAAATTCCGACGATCGTGCATCGCACAGCTGATCATCGAAACTTTTTTTCTTTTACTTTTTAAGCATTTTTTTCCTCTGGAACTGGTAGTAAAAAAATGCTTTAAAAAGTTTTTTAAAAAGTTCCGAAGATCAACTGTGCTGCAATCAGCTGTGCCGCGTGATTTACATTCGTTAGAAAGCCTGGAAATCCTGCTTTGTAGAGAATATAAATCGCGCAGCACAGCTGTTCCCCCCCGCTCTTCTACTTGTCTTTGCAGACTCAGAAAAGGTTTCTTAGCGCCTGCAGTGTGCATGCGCACTAAGTGTGAGTCTGGTGCACATGCGCATGCAAAGTGAACCAGTAGCAGACTTCAGAGCATTTCACCCCTAATGTGATCTTAAACAAGAAAGAGTGTGTGTACAATGGCACTACCATAAATTCTGCTAATCAAAAATAAAGTTAATTTGCGTGAAATGTCCTGAACAGAATAATAACTCTCTTTTTTATGCTACAAGTATTTGAATGATTTCTATTCATTCTGTCTTAGAGATACACAGCTTTTTTGAATTATATCCACTAGGTTCATGTTTGGTTGCATGCAGGTGCCAGAACAAATGCTGAATTTGACTCAATTTAAATGTAATTAAATTACACTAATTATACTATTAACAAGTATTTAATAATGTATATATTAAAAGTATCCCTCCAAATATTTAATAACCTATCATTTTTGTTACATTAAAAGTTGCAAATGTTTGAAATATTCTACGGCTGCATCTGAGACTTTCAAGGCAGATAGTCCTGGCTTTAGACCAGACATTTTTATCCCAGATCAGCTCTATCCATTGGTCTGGACTGGAGTTCGGAGATCCTGTATTCCCTTCAGTTAACATCACAGTTCACCTCCGTGTCAATAACTTAGATCTTCTTCCTGACATCAACTTTGGTCTTCTGCAAAATTTGAATTGTGATGCCCTGGATTCCATAAAAGTCTATATTCCCTTGATTGCTGCACACCGTAATTTAATTTAATTTAATTTAATTTATTGCATTTCTATGCTGCCCAACTCCCAAGGGACTTTGGGCGGCTTACAGCAAAAATAATATAACAAAGAATATAGGAAAATTATTTTAAAACATTATAAAAACATTTTTAAAAACATTAAAAGCCCATGCACACCATGTTTTAGGCTGATTTCTCCAACTTTGATCCTTGGAATTTTTTTTGTACTTAGTATTTTTTTTTTTTCCTTATCTCACTAAATGCCTTCAGATTTGTGGTTTGCCTTAACAACTGAACCTGGTTCAGTTATCATAAGAACCTGAGAATATTACTAAACTTCCTGCTTTTACTCTGAATTGGAAGGTAGAAAACCAGACCTTTTTAAAAAATATTATTATTATTTTTTTTAATAGGGATGGGTGGGAGTGCCTGGTCTGTTCACTGTTCACAAACACTGTTTCTTTAGGAAGAGAGTGCATCAGCAAAATCCCAAGCATTACTCCCATGCTGGGAATGGCCCAGCAGAAGAATGCAAGCTCATTAGGTTTGCTTAAAGCAGCCTTGTGTCGCAATGTCAAGAGAAAGGCAAAGTCTGGGAAACTTGGCAGGAAGTTGAGTGTCCCTCTGTATTATTATTTTTCACATGACTTGGTGATGGTGATGGCATCTGAAAATTCTGGAGGATTTGTTTTTCTTTTCCATCTATGAGATTAAATGTTCTTTACATTGCTTTCTCAGTGTGGTATGTCATTTGACAAGCACAAGATTACTTGAAAACTCCTACCAGCATTCTTTAGAATAGCTGGAAAGCTTCTTGGCTGTCAGAACATTGTTATTAATATGTCAGGTACATCATATTTCATATGAATGCTTCAAGAAAGAGATTCTGTGAGAAGACATCAGTGTTGTCAACTCTCCAAAATCATAGCACTAGGTAAATTTTGCTCTACAAGTTATACTTTTCATTTTAAAAGTACCATTCTTCTTTGAAAAAACCCCTCATACCAAAAACCATCAAGTTGATAAGAACTCTCTGTTATCAACTTGACAGAAAATGGGAAAATGTTAACTTAAATTCTTCTCTTTGTATTCGCACTTTTAGTAGGGCAACAAGTGAAACCTTTTTTTATAATTCTGAAATTGGGTATCTTGTCTGCAAATGCCATCTAATTATCTCAAGACAAAAAGAAAGATAGTAATTAATAGTATCTTTTTTTTTCTTTAAAGGCCACAAAGTATAATATCGATTTGAGAGTAAAGAAACTCCATCCTCTCAGAAATTTAAATCTATACTTTTATTTATTTACTTATTTAATGCATTACATTTACATGCCACCCACCTCACTGTTGAAGAATTTTGGGCGGCTTACAAGATCATAAACATAGGGATATAAAACAAATAAAATGTTACTTCCATGTTACAAATCATTTGTGGATATTAGTGGCAGAAATGCATGGAATGGATGCAGCTGTATCACACAATGTATTGATACCTTGGGATATTTTAAGACTTTTTTCTTTTATGCACTGAAAACTTGATGTTAGCTGCCTTAGATATTTCTCTTTGAAACAGAAGAGCAGAATAGGTAATGCTAGAAAGAAAGAAAGAATCTGCTTTTGAATCATATTTTGAGCCCTTTCTTTGCTGATTGGATATGAGCATGGGGTTAAAAATTCAATTTTCCTTACAGAAGATCATTTTGACTCCAGGCGATTCAAAGCTTTCAAAACAGAATAAATCCTCAATGCCGCCATCTAGTGATAGAAAAAACAGTTTCCACAAAATAAAATACGGCATATTTGACCAAAACAGTCTCACATCAGCAATCAACACCCAGATAAGCAGAGATTAACACTATAATTAATATTACACCAACAACCAAGAAGCAAACAATACCCCAATCAAGGAACTGCCAAACAAGCAAGCAGTAAATAACAGTTTGTGAGTTTCGGCAAAGCATTCTCAGAACTGAGAGTCCTCTATCCAGTATTATTTTGAAGAAGAGCTGCCATATGAAGATGGTTTAATTCAGTATTTGCCCTACTGAGCTAAACTGCTATGAACTGAGTTAAGGAGCAAATCCAAAATGAAACAGATCTGTGAACATCTAGAAACAAAGTTATAGCTAGTAGCCAGCAAAGGTTTGTTAAAAACAGATCATGCCAATCTTATTTCATTCTTTGACAAAGTGACTAAATTAGTAGACGAGCGAAATGCTGTGGACATAGTATCCTTAGACTTCAGCAAAGCATTCAACAAAGTAGACTGCAACCTATGTCTTGGTAAACTTGGTAAACTTGGTAAACTAGGTAAACTTGGTAAACTAGAAAATAGTTTACAAATACCAGATGGATTTGTACCTCGCTGACAAACTGTACTCAATGAATAGTCCTTAATGGTACTACACCTACATGGAGGAAAGTAAGCAATAGGATACCACAAGGTTCTGTCTTAGGGCCAGTACTCTTCAATATCTTCATAAATGATTTAGATGAGAGAAGAGAAGGGGAATTTATCATAATTGCATATGGAAGAAAAGACGCCTGGAGAGCAGTTGGAGGGCCAGCCGTTCTGAATCTGACCGAACACTGGTAAGGTCTCATATTAAGACCTACCTGGTGGCAATAAAAGCGGCAAAGTGTAACTATTTTTCCGCTCTTATTGCATCATCAGATAATCGCCCGGCCGCCCTGTTTAGGGTGACCCGCTCCCTGCTCCACCAGGAAGCGCGGGAGGACCCCTTGGAGGGTAGAGCCGAGGACTTTGTACAATATCTGTATGACAAAATCGCTCAGATTCGGGAAAATTTGGACTCTGACTGGGTAGGTTCGGGAGGGAGGATGGAGGCAAGTCTTGAGAATATTACCTGGGAAGAGTTTGATTCTGTGACTCTGGAAAACGTGGACAAGATACTGGGCAGACTGAGCGTGGCCACATGTTTATTGGAGCTGTGTCCCTCCTGGCTGGTGCTGGCCTCTCGGGAGGTTACACGAGGCTGGCTCCAGGGGATTATAAATGCTTCCTTGAGAGAGGGTGTCTTCCCTGCCACCTTGAAGGAGGCGGTGGTGAGGCCTCTCCTCAAGAAGCCTTCCCTGAACCTAGCAGTGTTGGCTAATTACCGTCCAGTCTCCAACCTTCGCTTTGTTGCAAAGGTTGTGGAGAGTGTGGTAGCACGACAGCTTCCTCAGTACTTGGATGAATCGACTTATCTAGATCCGTTCCAGTCGGGCTTCAGGCCTGGATACAGCACGGAAACGGCATTGGTCGCATTGGTAGATGATCTCTGGAGGGCTCGGGACAGGGGTTGCTCCTCTATCCTGGTCCTATTAGATCTCTCAGCAGCTTTTGATACCATCGACCATGGTATCATGCTGCACCGGTTGGAAGAGTTAGGGGTGGGGGGCACCGTGTTGCGGTGGTTCTCCTCCTTTCTCTCTGATCAGTCGCAGTCTGTGTTGACAGGGGGGCAGAGGTCGACCCCGAGGCCCCTTGTATGTGGGGTGCCACAGGGGTCGGTTCTCTTACCCCTTCTGTTCAACATTTATGTGAAGCCGCTGGGTGAGATCATCCGTGGTTTTGGGGTGAAGTATCATCAGTATGCTGATGATACTCAGCTATACATCTCCACCCCGGACCACCCCAATGATGCCCTTAAAGTGATGTCCCAGTGCCTGGAGGCTGTACGGATCTGGATGGGGAGGAACAGACTCAGGCTCAACCCATCCAAGACCGAGTGGCTGTGGTTTCCGATGTTCCGATATAGTCAATTGGTGCCATCACTGACTATTGGGGATGAGTCATTGCCCCCCACGGAGAGGGTTCACAACTTAGGCGTCCTCTTGGACTCACGGCTGTCTTTAGAAGAACACTTGACGGCTGTGGCCGGGAGGTCTTTTTATCAGGTTCGCCTGATTCGCCAGTTGCGTCCCTTTCTGGATCGGGACTCGTTAAATACGGTCACTCATGCCCTCGTCACTTCACGCCTGGACTACTGTAATACTCTCTACATGGGGCTCCCCTTGAGGAGCACCCGGAGGCTCCAGCTGGTCCAGAATGCGGCCGCGCGGGTAGTTATGGGAGCAGCATGGCGCTCCCATGTGGCTCCCCTCCTGCGCGAGCTGCACTGGCTCCCTGTGGTCTTCCGGGTGCGCTTCAAGGTCTTAGTTACCACCTTTAGAGCGCTCCATGGCTTAGGACCGGGGTACTTACGAGACCGCCTTCTGCCACCAATAGCCTCTCACCGCCCAGTACGCTCCTATAGAGAGAGGCTTCTCAGGGTGCCGTCAGCCAAACAATGTCGACTGGTGGTCCCCAGGGGGAGAGCCTTTTCTGTGAGGGCACCCACCATCTGGAACGAGCTCCCCCCAGAGATACAGAAGATTCTGGACCTGCGCACTTTCCGCCGTGCCCTCAAAACATTCCTGTTTCAGCAGGCCGGCCTGGCCTAACTTTCCCTTTATATTGCTTTTTTTGATTTTATTTTAAACTGGGATGTATTAAATGTATTTTTATCGTTCGCTGTTCACCGCCCTGAGTCCCTTAGGAATAGGGCGGTATATAAATTTAATAAATAAATAAATAACTATGACATTAAGCTGGCAGGAATAGCCAACATCCAAGAAGACAAGCTCAGGATCCAAAAAGATCTTAACAGACTTGAACAATGGGCCCTATGCAACAAAATGAAATTTAATGTGGAGAAAAGCAAGGTTTTACACCTAGGCAGGAAAAACCAAAGGCACAAATATAGAGTAGGTGAAACCTGGCTTAAAACAGCAACTATGACAGGAATCTTGGAGTCCTAGTGGACAATCACTTAAACATGAGCCAACAGCCAAAAAAGCTAACACAATCCTTGGCTGTATAAACAGAGGCATAGAATCAAAATCATGTGAAGTATTAGTATCATTTTATAAAGCCTTAGTAAGGCCATACCTGGAATACTGCATCCAGTTTTGGTCACCACATTATAAAAAAGATGTTGGGATCTTGGAAAAAATGCAAAGAAGAGCAGCTAAGATGATTAAAAGCATGGAGAAAAAAACATATGAAGAACAGTTGCAGGAATTGGGTATGGCCAGTCTAGAGAAAAGAAGGACTAAGAGTGACATGATAGGAATATTCCAGTATTTGAGGGTCTGCCAAAAAGAAGAGGGGATAAACTTATTTTCCAAAGCACCAGAAAGCAAGACAAAAAACAATGGATGGAAACTAATCAAGGAGAGAAGCAACCTTGAATTAACGAGAAACTTCCTAACAGTGAGGACAATGAACCAGTGAAACAACTTGCCTTCAGAAGTTGAAAAAATCTTGATCACTTTTTTACAAAAAGACTGGACACTTGTCAGAAATGAAATAGGGTCTCCTGCTTAAGGAGAGGGTTGGACTAGAAGACCTTCCAGCTCTATTCTGATTGGGAAAACACATTGCTCAATATAATCCACACACAAAATGGGGAAACTGTGACCTTTCTTATTTTGCTGAACTCCAAATCCTCCAAGAATGGTGATTAATTATAAAGGATGCTGAAAGTTTAGTTTAGTAATATCTGAAGGACCACACGTTCACATTACTGAACAATAATGTGAACTTGTGATCCTAACAAACTTGGGTATATGCTGGTGATACCTACAAGACTATGCTGACTAGATACTTTTAAGAGCTGAAGTCTTAACAGTTCGAAGATTGCTAAATTGGAAGGAAATGATTAACTGTTTTGAGTTTCCAGTTTCAATCTTTTCCTAAAGATGGTATGATGCTTCTTCAGCTGTGCTCTAATCACACATTCGTAGATCACCACTGCTCCGCAAATATCAGTCCAAATATCGTATCCCATAAGATAAACTAAGGTAAAGGTTCCCCTTGCACATATGTGCTAGTCATTCCTGACTCTAGGGGTGGTGCTCATCTCTGTTTCTAAACCGAAGAGCCAACGCTGTCCAAAGACGTCTCTGTGGTCATGTGACCGGCATGGCTAAACACCAAAGGTGCATGGAACGCTGTTATCTTCCCACCAAAGGTGGTCCCTACTTTTCTACTTGCATTTTTTACGTGCTTTCGAACTGCTAGGTTGGCAGAAGCTGGGACAAATAACGGGAGCTCACCCCATTATGCAGCACTGGGGATTCGAATGGCTGAACTGCCGACTTTTCGATCAACAAAGTGGTCTTCGTCACTGAGCCACCGCATCCCTCATCCCATAAGATAGGATAACAAAATTTTGAAAGTCTTGGAATTTCTTGTTTACTCATACACAAAAGAAAAAGAAAAAAAGAAAGAAAGAAAAAATCATGGAAGAATTCATGTTGTGTTTCTTTTCCTTTTTCTCAGGATTGAGTTGCTATGTCTCCCTCCTTAATGTTTCATTGCTCTTGTCCCCTAATAGAGACTAGCTCTACTTTCTTTAACACCAAGTAACCGTAAAGAATTCTTTGAAAAAATTCAGACCATGTTCTTCAGTCTTTCTCTGGAAACAGACTTGTGCATGTAATGTACTGAAGAAGGTTAACCATCCTCAATGAAATATGGCTCAGAATATGATACAAAGCATTACAATGGAAACCCAAACACGGTGTTAGAAATACAGATAGCAAATCACAAATTAATATGCATCACACTGAATCATTGTGGTTTATGCTACAATGAATATTGGAGAAGTAACTGTTGATGTTATCACTGTTTTATTAAGGGTTACCAAGGTGATTGCAATAAGACTGTCAACCAGAATAGTTCAGAAACTAAAGGTTAAATTCCAAAAGGACATCTCTCAAAAGAAATTATGTTGGATGATCTATTCTGCTCACATGCAATCTGATCTCAAGTAAACATACATTTTAAAAGAATAATCTTTGTATATATAAAAAAACAATCTGACATGAAAGGATGGAATAAAGCTGGAATGAATTAAGCATTTAAATTCCACTTGGCCTGCCAATAGCTGAGGGGAATTCCAAAAGGGCAGCTATTTAAATTCTCATTCAAAGCTGGTTTTTACTATTAAAATGTGGATAATGGTGTTAGTTTGTTCTCCAGCTTAATTTCAGACTCTCTGGACATTAGTTACTTCATAAAAGCTGCACCAAGGACTTCCCAATTTTGATGTTATGCTTTGCAAGGTCTCCTTTATGTATTATTTATGGGGTAGGAAATAAAAAAAAGTATTTCTTAAAAGTTAATTTTGTGATTGTTCCTTTTTTCTTTTCTTGTTTTCATTCTCAGCAGCCACCCACTGCCACCCAAAAATCAAGTTTTGGTTTGGTGTCCTTTTCCCCTTATGTAATTGTTTGCATTTTCTCATGGAGTTGTTTCACGAATAAACCCATGTTTGGTAGCTCTGAGATGTTGGCATTATGCTGTATATACAAATCAATGTTTCTCCTATGCTAAAACGACTGATTTTCGGAACAGTTGATGGTGTCAAATTGAAGCAGAGGTCCACTTGCTCTATAGCTTCTGGCTTGTCTTCAAAAATTCCTTTCCCTGCTCCCCATCCCAGAAAATTTCCTTCCCCCACCTTGACCAATTTTTCAGGTCTTGCTCTTAAGAACACCATATCTGCTGCTGCTGCTGCTGTTCTTGGTGTTGAAGAGTTCTTAATTGGGCATGATGATTGTTGGATATATCAGGAGATAAAAATAAATCCACTCCCCATCATTTTTGCTGCTCTTGCCTTGTGAAGTCTATAGCAGTGTTATGACAAGAAAACTGTTCCTTGAAAAAGACAGCTGATTTTGTTTGACAGTTGAATGTTACCTAAGCACTGGTTAAGGAAAATATTATGGACCAATTAAGTCCAGCTATTGATAGTTGATCACTGGATTTCCTGAAGTGGAAAACTGGCATTAGTTGAAGTCCAATGAACTCCATGATGAACTTTGAACTATGTCAATACTTGGATACTTTCTACCCCATTTCCTATGATATCTCTACCATGTTTTCCCCAAAATAAGATCCTGTTTTATAGTTTTTTGAACCCTGAAATAAGTGCTTGTCCTTATTGCCATGTGCTCAAAAGCCCGATTAGGCTTATTATCAAGTTATGTCTTATTTTGGGGAAAACAGGGTACAAAGCAGGAAGAACAACTATCCAACTTCCAATCAAAGCTGTATCTTGTTAAACTGGAGCCTGATGTATGATAACTCTTGATGAATCATTTCTGCTTAATCATAACATGAAATTTGCATTAAGAAAATCTTACTAAAGTGGTTACAGAGTGGTTTTTTAATTAAAAAAACTAGGGTAAAAATGATGGAAGAAACCAAACTCTGTTGGAAACTCCATCCTATCAAGTTGGTAGGGTGTGAGTAACGGTATGGTGGTTTGCACAAAAGGCTCTAGATTAGAGATCTCAGTTTGCATGAATTAATATGAAGATTGGGGCTTGGTTACATTTGTGGTATGTTAGCCAAAATATACTAAAAGAAAGTAAACACCATTAACATCTGTGGCAAAATATGGCTAAAACTGGTAACCTAATTTTCTCCCTTACTAAAAAGTGTTAGGTGAAAATATTGACTGATCAATAACAAAATGGATGGAGAAGTCTGTTTGGCCCCTCAAATGATGATCGTAACACATGGAAAATTGAAACTTGGAGTGTAAGAGGAATTAGTAGTGAAGAGCATGAAATAGGAAATGAAATAGAAGAAATAAAAATAGATACATTAGGTATGTATGAAACCAAGAATTGGAAAGGAATGTAGTAAACGTGAATGAAGGTGGTTTGATTTTGTGGCATGCTGATCAATGAAAGGATAAAATGTATGTCAGTATGAAAGGATATCAGCTAGGTTGTTATTGATTCATATAGGTTGATGATAGTTATATTCCAGTTAACAGTGACGATGGAAGAACCAGAAATTAATGTGGGGAAAATTATCCAATATTCCAAATTAATTCAAATGAACAGAAAAATTATTCTGTTAAGTAAATATATGGGTAGGTGGAAACAAAACAACAGAATATAGAAGACATGATTGGGCCATTTAGGGACCCATGGTGAGATATTAATATCTGGTTAGAAAAAGGTCTGCACCTTTTGAAAATACAATTTAAACCTCATCTATGTATATATTCACTTGGCAAAGAAGTGAATATCAAATATGAATCACAAGGCATAATTGATTTGATTATGATGAAATACAGAAAGCATTAGAAAAAATGTGCAAGGGGGATAAGAGGTACTGAATGTGGTTTATTTGGAAATGTCAAGAGTGACTCGTAGAGATAAAATAGACACAAGACTAGAAAAGAAGAATGAAAAAAAATTCTATAACCAGTATACAGATCAAAAGATAATTACAAAAAAAATGTAATCAAAGACAGCATGGAATAGTTAAAAATAAACTGAGTCAGAGAAGTGCAGAACACTTTTTATAGAAATAAAATAATGTTTTGGAAATGAGTGGAAAGAGCTAAAAACAGAACCTCCAGCAAAATAAATTAAAAATAAAAAGTGATGACGTGATTTAGGACGGTTTGAAATTGTGGAATGCTAGAAAGTAGGTGTGCATAGTAGTTCTCTATGAAGCAAGAAACATCCTTCTTTAAGGCGCCGCCAACAAGTACTGCAAATATACACCACTCCAGATCCAAAGGATATTTCCCCCTTGAGATCTGAATACAGTAAAACTCTAATTGGAAGGAGTATTTTAGAGAGTAGTGGGAATCATAGTGCTAAGCTGAAGATTGGAACAGAAACAAAGTCTACAAGGGTAGTCCTTGATTTACAATCATAATTGAATTGAATTATGAATTGAATTGAATTGAATTGAATTGATTTACAATCATAATTGAATTGAATAGCCAATAGGTGCGTCTTTTGACTGGAAACCAGAAGTAAACACCTGCTTCTGGCAAAAAATGCCAGAAATTGTGGTCATGTGATGATGGGATGCTGCAAATGGCCATAAATGTGAGGCAATTGCCAAGCACCCAAAATGCAGTCACATGATCACAGGAGGGGCAGCTATTAAAACTTTGAGACCAGGACATACGCAGTTATGGGGAAGTCTGTGGTAACTCTGACTAGTCTCTAAGCGATTTCTCTTAAATCAAGGACTATCTGTAGCACTGGTTAATGTTATTTTTTATTGGAAGATTCATAGTTTTGACCTTGGATGCTGTGTCTTAACCTTGTACACCATTCAGAATCATTACTGTCAGAAAGAGCCCTCCAAAACCTTGCAATGTTAGTGCTTAGAAAAAAATAATGAAAAGGAAATCATAAATGCTGGAGAAACTTTAAAAATATTAACACTGCAGGTGTAGATGGTATAATTGAAAAACATGTTAAAATGTGACCGTGGTTTGCTTTTGGAGTGGCTCTGTGACTTGTTTATTATCTTTGTGAAGAATGCACCTATGCCTGATTGATGAGAAAATACTGTTCACATTCCTTATACACACGAAAATGGAGTAAGAATGAACTTAAAAAATATAAGCAGATTGGTCTGTTAGTTGCCTGGCAGTAAACAAAATGTGGAAGCGCACAGTGGTTTTATGCCCAAAAGACAAGTGCAGATTAGATTTTGGTTTCCCTGAAGTTATAGGGCCGTGATGCCGAACCTATGACACACGTGCCACAGGTGGAACACAGAGCCCTCTCTGTGGGCATGCCAGCCGTCGCCCCAGCCCAGTTCCACCGCACATACACGTGCACCACCCACTGGCCAGCTGATCTTTGGCTCACGGAGGGCGGAGTGCATGCGGGGGATACCCCTTTTGGCTTCCAGGTTGGTGCAGGAGGCTTTCCAGGCCCAAAACGGATGCCCTGTCTTTTGGAAGCTAAAATGGGGCACAGGGGAGCCCAGGGCGCATGCGCGGGAGGGCGCTCACATTGGATTTTGGGGGTTCGGGCATGCACGCATGCATTCACATGCATGCACGCATGCTTTGGGCACTCGGAACCCAAAAGGTTAACCATCACTGTTATAGGGCAATATATCAATGTAAGAACGAATGTTTATCGTAAATTTGCTGATTTTGAGAAAGCTTATGATAAAGTGAATAATATTGAATTGTGAAATGCTTTGTACAAATATCATACTAATGCCTTGATTGTTGAAAGAAGTAAGAATAGTATATTGAAGACTTTCTGGAAGGTGCAACTGGTTCAGTATTCAATATTGAGGGAGTAATGGGGATTCTTCGATTTGGCCATAGGAAACCATAGGAACTGCATCATTGACTGCCAGTTAACATATGGGTGCCTTTGATGATATCGTTGTCATCTTTAAAGGCCTAAATGGCTTAGGATATGTCCAAAACTATCTAGTTGACGTTGAGTCACCCATCTAGTGAGATCAGAGAGAGAATGTTTATGCAAGATTTACCGAACAGGGAATGGTATCTGAGGAGATCACATAGTCAAGGCTTCTTGGTGCTGGCTTTCTTCTCCTATATGAACCATGTCCTCCTTATTATGTTTTCAAAGTGCCTTAAAATTGTAGGAGTTATGGGTGGTTTGTGGAATGAGTAAAGGCAACCTTACAGCGCATTAGATTGACTGTATTCAGTTTTTAAATAATTGCTTAAATTGCTTTTGTCTTTTTAATGTTATAGGTTTATTCTTAGTGATTGGTGTGTCATATGGATGATTGAATAGGATTTATTGGATCATATTTATTATAGAAAATTATATAATGAATGTAGTTGTTTGGAAATGTGAATGTTCATCTGCTTTTTGTATGCAGGTGGTGCTGTATTGTTAATTGGGTAGCCAAAATATTTGTAGCAAATATTAATTAGATTATATGATGCAGCAAGGAGTATGAATTTGCAAAGTAATGTATCAAAGACTAAAGCAGCTATATTTAACAGAATGAATGACTATTTGCAAGTTATACAAAAATTAACAAAAACATAGAGGAAGTGAAAAAATTGTGTACTATGCTAAGAGTTTATTACAGATGAAAATACTACTTAGGAACAATGTAATATATAAAAAAACCCTGGATATTTAGGTAATATGAGTTTTATTATGAGGAATGAATACTGTATTTTGTCAGAAGAAATGAAAATGTACTGTACATATCAACATGGTTTTTGTTACTTTATTACAGAACTGAGAGTTGGATATTGTTGAAGAATAGAATAGAATAGAATAGAATAGAATAGAATAGAATAGAATAGAATAGAATAGAATTCTTTATTGGCCAAGTGTGATTGGACACACAAGGAATTTATCTTTGGTGCATATGCTCTCTGTGTACATAATAAGACAAGATACATTCATCAAGAATCACAAGGCACAAAACCCACTGACAGTCATACAATACAATAAGCAATCATATCATACTAGGAAACAATATCAATATAAATCGTAAGAAGGAAAGCAAGAATGGATAAATAAATACTAGTTTAGCACTGAAAATGATGAAAGGGTGAGAAAGAATCTCAAGATAATCCCGCCTTAATCTTGTTTGGTATAAGAGTGGTCAGAGGGAATTCTATTATTATACTCTCCAACAATAAAGGTCCAGTAATTCTCATAGTGTCTGTTTTCTTACCTGGTCTACCTTGGAGACCTGGCAGTTATGTCATGAGAAGAGCACTGGGAATGTGTATGTAAACTGATTACAGAACTGAATGTTTCATGCAAAAAATATATGTTGATGTGATTTTGTCTCACGGAAAGAATTGATAAGGATTTACTCCAACACAAATACAAGATAAGGTAAGGTTAGGATAGGCTAGGATAGGATAATTTTATTATCCTCTTTTTTACTGGCCCACATTAAAAATGAAATTCTGTTGCCTGCTCTCAAGAGAAAGTGTATATCTATCCAAACACATACTACTACACATACACACATGCTATATACATATATAAATATATACCTGCACCATACATATATATATATATACATATTAATCACTGTCCATATTGAATACATAACGGAAAGAAGAAACTTGAGAGTTCACAAGGTTTATGCTATATGGAACAAAACTGTCTGAATGTTATCTCTAAAGATAGTCCAGACAAGAAGCATAAACCATGAGTGCTAATGCTACCTTTCTTGCAAGGTTACAATAGCAGAATCTTTCAAGACTTAAAATACTTCACTCCTCCTTTACTTTTACTTTCAAGAAAACTAAGGTGGCTCCTTCTAAGACACCCTTTCTCTGGGCTCAGCTACATTTTGCATAATAGTTGTCTTAAGTGGTGCCTTTTGCTTCTTTCTTTCAAGGTTATTCCCACATACCATTACAATGAAAGGTAAGTGAAAAGGGCCAGAGAATGAGGAAGACCAAGAAACGATGGCTAGATTCATCTGATGAGATCAAAAGGTAAGAATTTTAATGAACAAAAAGAAAAGTGTGAAATGGTATGGATGTATGGTGGAAGTAAGATGATCTGTAGAGAAAAATATAACAAATGATGTTGATATAAAACAGACTTTGCTTCTTCTCTTTGATTTCATGAATTTATTTGAGTTTTAATAAAGATAAAGGTTCCCCTTGCACATATGTGCCAGTCGTTCCCAACTCTAGGGGGCAGTGCTCATGTCCATTTCAAAGCTGAAAAGCCAGCTGTCCAAAGACGTCTCCATGGTCATGTGGCCAGCATGACTAAATGCCAAAGATGCATGGAACGCTGTTACCTTTCCACCAAAGGTGGTCCCTATTTTTCTACTTTCATTTTTTACATGCTTTCGAACTGCTAGGTTGGCAGAAGCTGGGGCAGGTAATTTTTTAATAATAATGTTTTAATACACACTAATATATTTAATTCATACTAGTATATTTGGCACATAGGCACTGTCAAATGACCCAACAACTCCCTTCTTTCTTCAGGGAAGGAAAACAGCTAGCAATAGAGCCCTAACTTGCCTAAGCATGGAAAACAAGATTTATGGGTGTGTATTTGGAAGTACCATCTCTCTAACAGCGGTGATAAATGGCTGGAATTCCTCCCCCCTCCCCCAAAAAAGCTGGGCCTTGTTTAAGGAAAAGAAGCAGTGACTTCTGCTTTGAGTGGTTTCTGTTTGGGGTGAAATAGGTAGCCAGGTTTAGCAAGAAGACCGCATTAGAATTTTACATGTGCATTGCTAGTTAAATCTTACTCTTGCTTGTTCTTATGTATTTCCCTGTATAGATATGTACTCTGTATGATGTTTGGCTATGGTTCAGAAAATTATTTTTCCTTTTTATTACATTTTTGACAGTGGACATTTATTTTTTTACCCTTTGTTTCCTTAAACAGAACAAATAGACAGATAAATGTGGCATAGGATTGGCATGTTCCAAATTCCTTCGATTAAACAATGCCATGCATCAGGACTTTGGAAGGGGGTCTTTTCTGTCACAGAGCTTGCCTTCTGAAGTGGATTTCCCCTGAGTACCTACCCAGCAGATGCTTCAGAGGGCTTTGAAGTTCTGGCTCTTTTATTTTATTTTAATAATAAAAATATTTAAAAAAAAGAAGAAGTTCTGGCTCTTTAAGACCTCATATTTGGGGAAGGTGATTGAAGCCCCTTCTGGTAGGGTGGGACTGATTCTTGGTATTTCCCAATTTTACCATTTTGGTTCATTTTGTGTTAGTGTATTACCACTGTTGTTTTTCAGGAAAATACTCTGCCATTACTAAGGGGTTTTCTTTTAAATTAGAGAATCTAACTTTGGGCAAGAACAGAGATAGTTCAGTTTCTATATTTTCTGACGTTTAATTTGCTCTGTTTCTGAATCACTTGAAAATTTTGCCAAATCCCACTGATACACATACATTCAAGAAATCCCTGCCTGAAAACTCTTACCATTTTTGGTCATACATCACCTGTTATACACATTTTTCCAGAATATATATATTTTAAAAGTAATTCTTTTCATATAATATATTTTTATGCATATGTACCCTTAATAAGTACTTTTTGTGTTTGCTTCTCATTAATACATGTTTTTGTGCAATTGTTTGAGCTACAAACTAGACTGCAAAATTAAACAAGTGGATTTAGGTAGGTAAGTGCATTTTGGTTTGTACACTGGTTCAGACAGTGTTCAAATAAACTTTTGGATAATTGAATTCTACTCCCATCTTGTTACTAAAAGTGCTGCTGATGTTTTGAGTGAGTGAGCAACTGTGGAGTGACTGGAACTGTAATAGAAGGATTGCTAAACATAAACAAGTAAGAGATAAAGAAGAGTTTTTAGAAAATAGAAATCCAGATTGAAAAAAAACAACCAAAAACCTATGAAAAAGAGATTCTGATTGTTCAAAGAAACTATGCCTTGATTAGCTTCACAACTTTCAGTGGCTGGAAATTCCTAGCACACTTTACTCCAAATTCTAGCATTAAAAATGTGATATACAAATCTCTGTATTTCTTGCTTTCTTGTTTGTTTGTTGCTTTGAAAGGCTTGGCAGAGCATTAGACCAGTGGCCCCCAACCTTTTGGCACCAGAGATGGGTTCCATGGAAAGAGTGTTTCCATGGACCAGAGGGGGTATGGTTTCATGTGCTACCTAAATCCTGCAGATGGGGCTTTGCTTGTTTGGACAGCCTGGTTTCTGGCATGCCATGGCCTGGTGCCAGTCCATGGACCAGGGGTTGGGGACCCCTACATTAGACCATGCAGAATTGCTACATCTATTATCTAGTTTGCAAGGTATCCTTAGGAAAAATATTTCATATTAATGTAACTGGAGAGCCAGTTAGTCTAGGGCAGTGGTGGTGAGCCTATGGCATGCGTGCCAAAGGTGACCACCAGAGCCTGCTCTATAAGCACGCAAGCCATTGCCCCAGCGCTCTTTTGGGTCTCTGCCGCACACGCACATGTACTTGCGCCTTGGAGTTTGGGCCGGGTGTGGGTGTATGCGTAGGGTGCATGCGCACATGTGCCCATGCCTCGCAGTTTGGGCATGCACATGCACTTTGGGTTCGCCATCACTGGTCTAGTGGTTAAGGCACTATCTATTTATTAAATTTGTTTGCCACCCATTAACAAAAAGCAAACCCTGCACTTGTGGGAAAATGCTAGGAAGAAGAAGAATAGCCAATTATAACTATTTGCAAACAGAGAATTAATTGCACAAAGCACGATCTCACTTGAAATAAATTATCAGTTGAATTCCAGTTCCAATCTCCATCTTCTTTTCTTCAGTTTCTAGATTTAGTTTCTAGTAACATGTGGATCCTTTAGTTCCTGTGAATTGGTATATAGGACATTGCACTTAATGAGATTTATAATTCATTCCAACCATATCAACATGTTTAATTATACCTAGTATTTAATCTCCACTACACCACTTAAATCACAAAGTCTAAAATTAAACTTCCTAGTGTCTAATCTAATAATAAACTCCTGTGACATTTGGTGGGAAAAATTGAATCTGATTAATTGCACAGTATTGCCATCAGTTTAAAACAAACCCTAAAGAATATTTTGGAACTGTTTCAAATGTTTGACTTTTAAAAAAAGATGCACAAATACTTCTTTAGGTGCCTGTGTTTTATTTTATCAGATTCTTCCTTTATGGGAACAAGCTAGCCATACATATCAAGCAAACAGAAGCTCCAACCTACAATTAGTGAAAATTGCCTAATGATGAGAACCACTGGCTTCACTGATGCTCTTTATGGAAATAGCACTTAACCAACTCAGTGGCAATTACCAGCACATGAAAGCAAAGATTAGTGCTGGAACTGAAACAAAAGCAGCTTTCTACCCTCAGTCCTGAAAGCATTTCACCAATGTGGTTTGCTTAATTTGTAAGTGTGCCTCAACTTGTTCATCTACAGATTTTATTTTTCTGGAATTATATTGACATTGATATGTTACCAGCTTTTAGGATGTGATCACTTTCAAGGAGCAAATAATAGGCAGTAATCCTAATGTTAAAATCAAATTAAAAAATCAAAATTCAGGAAGAAGGTAAAACAATATGATGGGAACTAATGTCATTTCACCAGATCTGGACAAATTTGTGAAAATTATTTTATTCTGGTACATCATTTGTGGTCCATCAGGCAGAACATGTGATCTTAGATTCATTTTTCATACTCTCTTCCTTTGATGGAACCTTCCCCAAACAAATTTTATGCTATTCTGCCGAAATTCCCTAATCACAGCCAGCATGATTAATGGGAGTTTTAGTTGTGAATGATGAAAACTGTGGTCCATCACATCTGAAAGACCCTTGGGAAAGGCTAATCTTGCAGTATAAGGGCATCCTTGGAACAGAAGATAGGATAGTCTGTTTTTGGACATTTTCTATGGAAGATTCCTGAACATTTCTTTTAATGATGATTGAACTCTTCTACTTCATCTTGAAATGTGTCCTAGGTTGCCAACTGAATCCTGTAGCTGCCTATGAGGTTAGGCAAAGACAGAGACACGTCTCTCCAAATACATCCTATGTAAGGTGGCAGAAGTTGGACATTTGGAGTGCACCCCACTGATCCATGGACATACATGTGATCAAAGGACCATGACCATAGAAGTAAGAGTCCTGTGAATTGCCTGGCCATGTTTTGCTTAGAGCATCAATCCAAACCAGGTTAAATTGCGTGCCAGAATGTGGAAAATACGAGTTGGCCTTCAGCATCACAGAAAATATGTGATTATTTTATAGGGATGATAGGAAAAGGTATATGAGTAGTATCATAAAATAATCACATGTTTCTTTCATTTTACTTTTATATCTGAAAAGCATTATTGATCTTTGAAACAACACTGAAAAGAATCTGGTGACCAGAGCTGGAGATGTAATGTATGAATTCATATAGAAAAGATAAAATCCCTTTTCAGAATGTTTTTAGTAGCCTGTTACCAATCTAACTTTCTGTATCATTGCTATAAGGATTACCTTTGGAATCAGATATACTCTGCTACGCTTTAAGCCTAGTTTAGTAAAAGGTAATGAACAATGACAGCTTTGAAATTCTGTTGTGAAGTTCATTGAAAATCTGATAAAATAAAATAAAAGAGAAAGAAAAGTGAATCTTTCATCAAGGAGCCTAAAATGACGATTCTGCTTCATCTGGGTCAGAGTAGATAACTTTGATCAGCACAGATGAAAGGCTGCTAAATCCCTATTGACCTACCAAGTTTCCCATTTCTGTATTTTGATTCCTAAACTAGACATCACTTTCAACCATGATTCATCTAGGCAGTAATTAATTAAAAGATCAAAGGTATACAAAATTTTTATTATTAGCAAATTTAAAGATTAGCACTTCCTCAATAGTCCAGAGAAGTTATTTTTATTTATTTATAAATACATTCTTTTCTCTGTGCTGCACTAGGAAGGCAATAGTCTTGATTTAGATAATTTCCTATAATAAGTAATGAAAAAGCGATCAATTACTTATAAAAATGATAGAGCTGTCTTTATTCTGTTAACGATGGAGAGAAATGAATTAGGTATGTATATTAAAATACAACCTGATTAGAAATCAAGGTTGTATTTTAGAAAGTCAGAAAGAGGCCATAGACCAAATGGTGATTTTCTTGCCCAGATTCCCAAAAGATAGCACATAGCAATACTGGAACACAAGGCAGAGCTATATAACCATACGATCTTGTATGTAGGGAGGTTTTAATGAGGAATTCATTCCTCATGAAAACTATCTAGTCTTCACTGGCTTTGCTATTAAATAAATGGGACTATTTTAATTATTGTATTTATTTACAAAGTGTATTTGGTCATCTAACTTGAACACTCTGATTTGGGGGAAACTCCCCCTCTCATCCACCCCATCCTACTCATTGCTTTCACCAAGGGAGGCAGAGACAAAATGACAAAACCCACCCAGAGTTAATGGGAGCCTCCACCTTGTCTCCAAACCTTCTCAACTCTCAAATATCTGCCTGACTATCACAACCTCCTTAACCAACCTACCAATGATTATGCCAGCAGACTCATTGTTATTATGTACGAGTATTTTTATATTTGGGGGTAAAATAAAAGCTGAATTCTTTCATCATGTAATCCATTTAACAAATGCTTTAAGAGCAGGTGCCATACCAAAACAAGGAGTTAATCATGTACTCATATTTTCAAATAGCCATCAAGATTAATCTGATTTGCTTCAGGAACAGAACCTATTTGGTGTTTATTGTTAAACCTTGGAATTTTCTAGCAAGTATTTTTTCCAACCCCAAGTCAGTCAATATTTCCCTTCTTAGGATGTTTTGGTGGCTTTCCATTGCTATTTATTTATCAAACTGCAGTTTCAATAAATGTTTTAACTATTTTTGTTATTGTTGGGTTTCTCAGCTGTTTTGTTTTATATTTCTGGTAGTATTTTTTATTTTGTGAATTTATTAAAATACTGTCAAGGACAGGTTGATTATAAAGCTACAAAAGAAGTAAGATACAAAAGTGTGCATTTGTTTTGATTGCTTGAAAAGGAAGTATAAATGTTTGAAAAGGGTTATGAGGAAAGAGGAAGAGCTGCATCCTAGACAACAATGGTCTGAATCCACAGGAGGGATAGAATTGGAGAGATCATCTCAGAAGGGACTCTCTTGGTTTCTCTAAAATGTAAAAGCAGAAGGAGGAAGCGCTTTCAGATTTGCAAGATTCTGGTACTGTAATCTTACAATAAAAATAGTTTTAGCACTTATGCTTTTGGCTGCCATAAAGAAGAGGAAGTCAACCTGTTCTCCAGAGTATGTGAAGGCAGGCCAAGAAGCAATGGATGGAAACTAATCAAGGATAGAAGCAACCTAGAAATTAAGGAGCAATTTCCTGAAAGTTAGAACAATTAATCAGTGGAACAACTTGCCTCCAAAAGTTGTGAATGTTCCAACAATGGAAGTTTTTAAGAAGATATTGGACAACCATTTGTCTTAAATGATATAAGACAGTGATGGCTAACCTTTTCCGGACCAAGTGTCCAAAGCGCGTACGCATGCTCAAACCCCCAAAATGCAATGTGCATGCAGCCCCCCCGCATGCGCCCCACCCCCGTTCATGTGCTTGCCCCCCAACCCCTTCCTCCTGTGTACACACCCCCACATGCACCCCGTGCATGCGTGCAGAGACCCAACGACCAGCTGGCCAGCAGGAAGCGGCATGTGCGGTGGAGCAGAACTGGGGCGACGGCTCGCGTTCTGACAGGGCGCTGCGTGCCACCTGTGGCATGCGTGCCATAGGTTCGCCATCACGGGTATAGAGTTTCCTGCCTGAACAGGGTGTTGGGCTAAAAGACCTCCAACGCCACTTCCAACTCTCTTATTCTGTTAATTTTGTTTCTTGTCTGGACTGCCTTGAAAGTCTGGCAGGTGCTGATAATGTGAGACAGTGGAGTCCCTGCACTTCGTACAGGAGAAAAATCCTAATACTATCCTGAAATGTGTGTCTGCTGATGAAGTGGTGCAAAGGGTCATATGATATGAAAGTGAACTGTCTGACTCTGCTTCAACGCTCAGCTAAAAATTTGCATGCCAAGGTTCAACCTGTTCCATCTACCTGCTTAATTATATGCATTTATTAATTTAAAACATTTATATAGCCACCCATCTTAAAACCAACTCTGGGCAGCTCCCAATCAAAAGTAAAAATAACATAGAAACCGTAATAAAACTATAAAACCAAACACATTAAAAACAACACAAATCTGATCCTAAGTCATATATATGTTATCCCAGCACATGGGGATAAAGTCATGTCTTCACACTTTTATGAAAGGCTAGGAGGATAGAGACCTGTCAAACTTCAGGAGACAGAGTGTTCCATAGGGCAGGGACTGCTAACAGAAAAAGCACATTTTTTCGTAGCTCCCATCAGTAATATTTAGGGGAATGCACTAGGAGAGTGGCCACCCTGTCTAACTGGTAGATGTCTTTAGGGAAAGATGGTCACCAGATAACTTAGTTGTTTCATGGGCAAACCTAGGGGCCCCCATTACTGTTCGCACTGCTGCATTTTAGACAAGCTGGTGTTTCTAAGGTGGAGTGCAAAGGCAGTCTCTTGTAGAGCGCATTGCAGCAATCCAAATTGGTAAATAAGCAGATATTACAGAAAAGGGAGAAGAGAGGGAGGAAGGAAGGAAAGAAGCTTACAATCTAGAGTTTTCCCCATTTGAATTCTTAATTTCTTTTTCTTCACCAACATATATTTTTCTCAACAGAGGGACTATACCACAAAACCATCTGAAGATCCATATGGCCAAGATCCACAGTGCACACATCACTTCCTTTTTACAGTGATAATATAACAGCCTCTGGTTCCCAGTGAAGCTTTTTATGGGCCTCTTGCAAGTTTTCTTACCTCAGGCCCTTAATAAATGCGATCCCCTCTTTGAAGCACGCTGGCTGTTTGTTCTGATATATGTAGCCTAACATCTTTAGCTAGTAGGTGCAGTGAATGAAACAATGAACTAACTAGGTTCCCAATGACTGGAAGCAGCAGTAAATTTATTTTTCCACTAACGGCCTTCATAATGCTCTGGCCAACTTTATCTCATTTTACTGTGAGTATGCAGAGTTAATTGCTGAAGTGCTTTGTTAAAAAGAAAAGCTTGCTGCGTTTCCATTAGCTCACCACATGAAGCCTGCTTCACTTGAGTGCACTAGCTACCACTCACAGTTCAATTTTGCAGCCATGATGGACTGAAGCATACCAAACTGCTTTCTTTCCCCTCTGCTAATTGCACATATTAATCAACAGGAAGACTGTTTTCTCCCCCTCTCCTTTCCATAAGTCCCTTTTTTTTTGAATGAAGGCAGGACACTGATGCCGGTGGAAAATCCAACTGCCACAGGATTAAATAAAGTCCTTTTTGACCACAGCAGGTTGTAATAAGTTGCAATTGGGAGTGGGGGGGTGGGGATGAAACCAGCCCTACAGAAACTGTTGGAAATGAAAACAACTATAATAAACAGGCATAGACGAAGTACATCTACAACAAGCATGTGTTTGCATAGCCATTTCGGAATTTGTTCTGAAATTTTGCCTGGAAAATGTAGGATGAAGAGTGAAACATCTGAGCCCTTAAATTGCCGAAATCAAATAGGAAAAGCAAGTTAAGGGGGAGAAAAAGAAAGAACCAAATATGAGGAAAGATATTAAAATGTCAGAAAGCCCTTTTGTAAACATGTTAAGGCTGACAAGCCATTCAAGGACTTGGATGAACAAGCAGAACACTAATGTTACTTATATTTCTCCTTTTTCTTTTATGAAAGATGATTAATAGAGTCAGAATGGATTCTGAGTTGTGCTTGTCTGCATTTAATTGCATCTGCTATTTACACAGGAAAGAGAGCGAGAGCGAGAGAGCTGTTTCACTCACCATGACACAGTCAGAAAACATAACATAGAAAGTGGGGGAAAAAAGAATGCTTTTCTCCTGCCAGTGTTTTTTAGTCAAGCAAGGAGAAAAGTAGGGTCATTTTTTTTTTGCATCTGGAGTCAACATTTCCAGTTCCTAATGAATGGAGCTTTAACAGGACAATCTTGAATTCAACAGCCTTCAGATTTGAGCACTGTTTAAATTTTTAGACACGTAGGCCAGGCCCATTGTAAAATAACAATAGTATCTTCCAGAATATGAAGTGTGAGCAATAAAAGAGTAGGAAGAGCAATGATTTCAAATTCCTTAAGGTTCTCACAATCCAGTTATCTAAATGGCATTTGGTTTATAATAAAAGTTGAATTCATGATAAATAACTGTTAGGTCAGAAATTATTAATCTAGCTCAGAATAACCTGTGAAACATGTTTGTTCTTTTAAGTAGCTGGTTTTGCATTTGAGCATATTTCGGTGCATTTTTGAAGACAAAAATACAGTATGAATGAATGGATAGACACTTTCAGCACATGATTCCTGATAGTTTTAAATATCAATAGATACAAACGATGTAACAATGATAGAATGCATTGTAAACATATATAATGTTTTGATCAAATATGTGTATGATAACAAAATGGATATGGTTGCAATATAGGAACCTGAAGAAGAAAATCCATAATGCCCCAGAGGTGGGTTTCAGCAGGTTCTGACTAGTTCTGGAGAACGGGCATCAGAAAATTTTGAGTAGTTCAGAGAACTGGTAGTAAAAATTCTGACTGGCCCCGCTGCCATCTATTCTCTGCCTCCCAAGTCCCAGCTGATCGGGAGGAAATGAGGATTTTGCAGTATCCTTCCCGTGGATTGGAGAGGGAATGGAGATCCTTCCCTTGCCATGCCCAAGCCACACTCACCAAGCCATGCCATGCCCACCAAGCCACACCCACAGAACCGGTAGTAAAAATTTTTGAAACCCACCACTGATAATGCCCAAGGATTTAAATGTAAGATAAAGATCTGTCAATGAATGAAATATTAGAAAGTTCTCTTTATACATTGCATGATTATATGCATCGTATATTTAGAAGCATGTTCAAAGTCACTTTTGCTGCTTTAATTTCCATGCAGGTGTTTTTTTATGCATAACAATTTGGTTCACTCTTAATGTTTACTTGGTAGTAAATTGTCACTAAGGTCCAAAAAACTCCATCCTGGAAATATGTGCATAGTCCATAAATATATTACTTATCTTACTCTATCCCAGAAGACTGAAATAGTAATCAAAGAAGGGAGATAGTATACAATGGCCAACAGCTTATTAATATTACAAATAATCTCAATAACTCATATATTATCTTTATAAAATGATGTTGGGCTCTGAATAACTTTTCAGTTCAAGGCATTACCAATTTACATATCAAGGGCACAGTTATTTGGTTCAGATCTAAAATGCTTAAATGATATAAATGATATAAATAATCTGGTTACAAAACAGTTATTATATTAGGACTTCGTACCATAAAAGTATTCACGAGAGAAAGCATAGCATTTGTTATAATGAAGCTAGAATGTTAAAAGATATAGCCTTTTAGATTATTCTGAATATTTGGCCAATGTTTTAAGGCAGAAAGGCAATATATGCTGGCCTGTGTTTTCAAATTAAGTTTTGTAATGCTGCCTCATGAGTGATTTATTTGAAAATGATTTGAGATAAAATGAAACCAATTTTTTTTGGGTGGCTGAGCCAATGCCAGCAAAAAAAAAGAAGCCTCAACTCCTAGAAATGCTGCCTATTCTAAAAGCCAATTGACTTGCTGCTGTGATAAACCACCTGCAGCTTACACTGGCAATATGCGATCCATCTTTCAGATTTAGCCATTGCCCTCAATCAGGCTCTGTTCAGTCTGTAGCTGAAGGAATTTAATTATACTATTGGAGATGGAAGACACTATCATGTTGCAGTTCTTTTTGAAAATGATACAGTGACTTGAAATACCTTCATAACATCAAGCTGTTGTGGTCAGGTAAGCTTTGACTCTTTGGTGGATAATGATAATTCCTGTGGCTGACAAGAAATGCTGATGGCCTTGTTAGAATGAAATGGCTGTGGATGTTGAAAAATGCAGGGGTAGGAGACCAAAAGTTAACATCCATGGTGAAATGTGTTAACTATAGATAGGCAAACCAAGGTTTCTCCCCCCCACTCCTGGGGAGGCTTGTCTATATCCTTTAAGAACATTGGTCATGGTTTCTTTTGATATTTCATTAGAGACAGACACAGGCACTTCAGGGTGAACCCTATTATGAGACTGAGCAAAGTGAGTGCCTCAGCAGTAGAAGCTGATAGGAAAGCCCTGGAGGAAATATTTGGGTTTATATGGTCTGCCCTGTACATCCTAAACTATCTTGTTATCCTCAGTTCTTTTCAAACTTTTTTTTTTTAATGTCAGTTGATAAAGTGTGTGAGTGAAACCTTCTTTTTGTCTTTGAGCTAAGTGTTCTAGTAACATAAAGCAGTTGTTGCCTAGGTCGCCCTTGATCTTCAAAGTCTTTCCCAATTAATCATTTCACTTGAACATTAGCCAGAACTTGTTTTTGCCTGGACAGAAAAAAGAGTAGTTGATTTCATAAAAGGCAATGTGTTTGCTAGAAAAACAAAAAAGCAACATTACTTTTTTGACCAACTAGAATAAAACCCGTAAGGAAGATACGTCTTCATGCTTTAAGGTGATGCTCAGTCATTGTATACAGTGATGAATGAGACATAATTTATTCTACCAGAAGCTGGAACACACATGTTTATTTTTTGCCTTTCTTCTGGGAAAAATGTTGGTGCTGTATGTACAGCTGAAGAGGTTGTTGGGACAAAGGGACCATATTGGAAGGCCAATTCTTCTTGCAACAAAGAGGGAACTTCTATTAATTCTTGGCACTCCATTTCTGTTGGTAGATCCATTTTTGGCACATCATAATTATTTGGTGTATGCTTAGGTCTTAATTTATAATTAGCATTACTTACATCTTTCTGGGAATTGAACATTGCCAAGTTTGAAAAACACTGCTCTATACCAACAAAAACAAGAAGAGGGCTATGGCCCCTAACTCATAGACTGTGCTTCTTTGTTTTCCAGTTTAGGAACCCACATTAAATAGAACATGTCTAGTTAGGGTTATGGATACAGATTTTATTACTACTGCTTCTCCCGTAACATGACTCTTATTGACTGTCCAGTCTCTTCTTAAAACCAAATTGCTCTTACTTGAGTGCACTTTTTGATTTTCTTATCCCCACTTAAGAAGCACATATTATTTCTTCCAACTTTGGTGCCAATTTATCATTAGTCATAGTGGAGTATCTCATAAACTGTCTTTTTGTTTATTTTTTTTTGTTTGGAGGTTCATAGCAAGGCTTTGTCTCATGGGGCATAAGATTCATCGGGTGGCTTTACAGCCTGTGTAATTATGGCCCTCTTCCCTGACTGCCTTTTTCTTTCCAGCTGTTGCAGACTTTTCTTGTTGCCAGTGAAATCTGTTTTAGCAACAACAACAAAAATGCTACAGTGAGAATGCTAATCAGAGTGACAAGTAATAAAAAATATGTTAATGACACTTAAGCCAGCCATCTTCCTAGCTAGCAAGTGTCTGTTCATTATAAAACTCTCTGGGCTCTGCAGTGGGAGATTACGAGAATCTAGCAGGTAGTTAAAAATCTTGGAAATATAATTCAGAACAATAGGAACAACAGCAAAAATAATAACTCATCACACGCAGAGAGAAAAAATACCTTGTATGTTGAGTATTCCATCCTGTAACAGTTATAATTCCATTATGTGAATATTATTTTGTAAAATATGGCCTAGCAACATTACAGGAAAACTACAGTACTGGATAGTAGATTGAATATGACTTTAAAAAAAATGCTCCCAGTCATGATCAGTGAATAATGATTGCTGTATCTTGATTTAAAGGACTGGAAAAGGCCAGTCTAATTTGAGCCAGAAATAAAAATGTATTGCTTTGATACAATATTGTATGCTGATTTCTTGGAAATTTTAAAATTATGTTGAATGTGATATCCCTGCCAAGGTATTCATCTGGGCGTGCTGCTCTAGCAAACATGATTTAATCTGTTTATAACAGTGTGTTTTTGCACTCTTTCTAGCTGAGCAGACCAAGATAATGTGCTAGACAAAAAAATCTGCGGGCAATAATTGAATGTACTAAACGGTGTCTAATAATTGATACTAAATATAAACAAAATCCTTCAACTAGAGGATATGTATTGTATCAGTTTTGAAGAGATTTGTTAGTTCCATATAAGATTCTGTAATGATCAAGCCCAACACAGATTGTCACTGAAACGCCAGCCTACCATCCAATTTAGGCTGGTTAAAAAAAAAAAAAAAAAAGGAAACTACGCAACACATGTCATAAAGGAAGATGGTTACCAACAGCTTCAGAGGATCCTGCATAGAGAGGCTTATCTGGACCCCTTTCAGCCAGGATTCGCAACCAGTCATTGGTCACACTTTGTTATATGCAATCTGGCATATAAAAAAATGCCAGATTGTAGGAGATGGTTATGTGGGAATAAAGTTTTATTCGACTTGGCTGCTTAAGATCAAAGAAAGCAATTGGAATGAAGCTCTGAAGTTCAGTGCATAAATCCTTCTTCTTTAAAACAGTTAAATATTGAAATAATATTGGTGGGCCGGCGGGGGAGGGCCTTCTCTGTGGCTGCCACAACTCTCTGGAACCAGTTACCTCCTGAGGTCCAGACCATCCCAACCCTATTGGCCTTCCAAAAAGTGGTGAAGACCTGGCTTTTCTGCCAGGCCTGGGGCCGTTGATCTCGCTTTGTGATCTGATGAGATTCGGCCATGAATGGTGTGAATGGGTTTTATTATCTTTAATGTTTTTAATTTTTAAGTGTTTTTATAGTGATTTTTTTGAGTGTATTATGAGCCGCCCTGGGTCTTCGGAGAGGGGCAGCATATAAATTGAATAAATAAATAAATAAATAAATAAATAAATAAATAAATAAATAATAAGGGTGGCATGTGGTGATATGGGTTTTGGTAGCCCAAACCTGATATTGCTATTATCCCGATTTGGCAAACATCCCAATATGAAAATATCCAGTGTGATCTTAAGCTATTGGTGTTTTAATATAGATTCTTTTTAAGTGAAAAATTTTGCACACGTGATTTGTACTAGAGATAATGGATAAACAGTAGTTGGCATATCATATCTGATCTACAAAATTGTAGATAACTGTTGGATGCCAGCAAACCATTTGAATTTTCTATATCTTGTTTCCTCCATCTAGTAGTCACCCAGGTTTTTGCAACCTAGATATGGTAGTTCTACTATAATCACAGTATACATAAAATTAAATATTCTATTTAAATGCATTTTCAGCCAATGCACAAATGCAGCATATTAGGGTTAACAAATATGACATGAGCTGTTCCTCTTCAAGTCATTATTTCAAGGAGAATTATTTAGTTACCATTAACGATCAAGGATGAGATTTACAGAATATTGCTTACTTCAGAATTAAGAATAACAAGCATAGAAGAAAGATAATCCATAAAAATAGAATTATCCTAGCATCCCTGCTCTTACAAACTGACATATTATCTATTATTTATAGGTGATATATGGTAAAACAGAGTACAGGAAGAAACATTTGTTTTAACTCAGCGACTTTATGTTAGTTCACAAAGTAAAGAAGGATAAACTTGACCGGAGAAGCTATTGTGCTTAAATTTGACATAGGAAAAACAATAAAAGAGAATATATAAACAGGAGCAGAGTATGTTATTTTAATAACATATATTTAGACTTATTTAAAATAGAATAAAATTGAC
Organism: Arizona elegans; assembly: GCA_022577455.1. Taxonomy (NCBI): domain Eukaryota; kingdom Metazoa; phylum Chordata; class Lepidosauria; order Squamata; family Colubridae; genus Arizona; species Arizona elegans. The sequence goes on along the minus strand of JAKOOJ010000005.1, from coordinate 59,706,615 downwards.
AACTTGGTTCCTTCCAGATGTTAGGCAGGAAAATCTGTTAGCACACCACTGAATAAACTTATGGGACTTCACAAAACATCAGTATTTACTTGAGCTGCACTAAAGAGGTGGGATTTGAAAAGTTAAAACTTGATATCACCGCTAGTTTTTTGTTGGAGGGCAAAGCAGAAGTCATGAAGTCATTAGTGGGAATGAAATGGTTTATAATGGCTGAATTTTTAGTTGCTGACATTTTTTCAAAAATCCATCTTCAACCTTGCAACAATGCATAGGAGTTTATATTCTTCTTCTTCATTAGCGCTGAGAATTTTTAGTTACCTACTTTCTTTTTAATGAGCTATTTGGTGCTAGTTGCCCTCTTTCTGTCAATGTCTGGCAGATGAAAGCCTTGAACCCCAGGTGCTTTGTTAAAACACGGTTGTCCTATATTTCTTTCAATAAATATAACAGTTCTTGCCTACCTGATTTAAAGCAGAAACAAACCATTAAAAGGACTAATTTTATCATCTACACAGAATGTTTTGATTTACTGAAAATATTGCTGAGGAGAGACATGAAATTTACCATATGCAAAATCCTTCTTAAATAGCTCTTTTCTTAAGGTAACTACAGAATATATGCTGTAACTGAATATTCTAGGACCTCTAAATGGGAGGGCTCCATGCAAGAGCAATCAAAAGTCACTTGGAGGTCTTCCAATTTTTCTTCCTTGACAAATATTCTATGGCAAGAAAAATAAGGGACAAAGTAATCGGAAATAGCAGAAAGGTTATATTTGGTAGATGGTGTCCTCTGGATCAATTAAGTTGAAAGGTTTCAATGTAAAAATTGAATAAGATGAAGTACATTGGGTTTGTTTTTTGTTTTTTGTTTTGCTTTAATTTATATGCCGCCCTTCTCCAGAGACTCAGGGTGGCTTACAATGTGTTAAGCAATAGCCTTCATACTTTTGTTTATTTATACAAAGTCAGCTTATTGCCCCCACAATCTGGGTCCTCATTATAGCCAAAAAATGTGAGAAATATACTTTATAAATGGAGAAATAAGATAATTAATTGAGGTAATGTTAAGAAATTAGGATTTGAAGGGTGGATGGTGATATTGTTTATAGATTATGTATTAAAAAAAGATTAAGATAAGATAAAAAAGTAGGGATAAAGAATATCATGGCAAAAATTGAAATATGTAAATTGTATTTAGAAAAAACAAAAATGGAGATTGGAATAGATTATAAAAATCAATATATAACCATGTTATAAATTGTATAAGATGTGACCTGATCAATACTCTGTTCATAAAATATATATGTAAAAAAAAAAACCTTAATAAAACTTGTTCAAAAAAAAAAAAACCAACCGTGGCAAGAAAAGTCATAAAATTGGGCAAAATTCACTTAACAAATGTCTCACTTAACAACAGAAATGTTGGGCTCAATTGTGGTGTGGATTTAGATCTGTAATGAGAAAGGTATTTTGGGTGTAGTGTAGGTGTGTTCTCCATAATTCTCAGTGGCTTGTCAGAGAGGCCACACAACCTTGTGGATTTTCATGGATTGTCAAGGGGTAAGGAACCACCAAGGCAGTGGTGACAAGGTAGCACTGGTTGCACCAGTGGTGGGTTGCCCCCGGTTCGCACCGGTTCTATAGAACTGGTAGTAAAACCGGCGGGAGGCTCCACCCACTGACCCTGACGTCGTCAAAACACTTCTGTGCATGCGCAGCTTCTAGGCCATGCAGCTTCTAGGCAAGCCCAGGAGAAGATGTAGCTTTTTCAAGTTGGTGATGGCAAGCACAACCAAACTGGGTATGAAACATTTCTCATTTTATTTCCAAATATTGAAAACCTCTACAAAACTCAGTAGAAATATACTCTTTTTAAAAAATGCTTATCCATTTTTACATAACTTGGTAAAACCTAGTTTAATTTAGCCATTCTTCAAAAGACAAGCAGGGTCAGACCTGGTTATTTTTTAGATAAAACACCATAAAATCTCTCGGCTGTGGATGAGTGGATAAGAAAAAAGGTCTTCATTATTGTTGCCAAGAAAACTAAATTGATGTACCATCAAGAACTGGGCTTGGCTTGAGACAACTGTTATCTTTTAACTTTCAAATAAAAATTGATACTACAAATTTACTCAAAAGAAAAGGTCAATAGTTATAATGGGACTTAACTTTAAGTGTTTATGCATAAAGTTGCAACATTTATCCTAATCAATACAGTAGAAATTGAGAGTGAATATTTATTAGGATCGCCTATTTATTTAATGCCCTCTATATTATGTGTTTATGATTTATATGCACTGTCCTTTACTAAAGTTCTCAGATTGCTCATAATATAAACACATTCAAATATGATTTTACTAAAATATCTACAAAACAGCAACTTACATTCTATGGATAGGCTAAGTGACTGGGAAGCCAGCCAGATTGGATTCTTTGGATATTTTTTTTGAATATAGTCTGTCAAGCAATATAAAATAGCATGATTTGTGAATATAATATCTCTGAGTGGTACATTTTGTAAGCATTTGTAATTCCTATTTTCTCTGACTAATACCTTATGTTCTTATTATCACAGATGCTTCAGTGTAGAATTTTAGGGCAAAAACTGCCACTCAGCAGAATGAGCAACAACATATTTCTAAATGAAATTCAGCCAGCTTAGCACATTTTTGGAAGTATATGAAACACATACAACCCAAACCACAAAAGCTATTAAGTCTGAGGTTTGCTACAATACTGATATTGATACTAAAATTGAGACCTTTTACTACGACATAAGACATCCCCCCTAAACCCAATAACCCAAATTGATGTTCTGATCAACTTCTAATCTCCAAAACAGAGATTCATTTCCAACTTCTGCTGTTCCTCTGCCACACTGATGTATTATAATTATAAGGTATTTGAGTTCTGATTTTGAAAGGAGATGGCAAAAGAACAAGGTAGTTAAATGGCTTCCTAAAATGAGTCTTCCCTGATACATAACAAAATGTCCATAGACATTCTCAGTCATGCAGGTCATGGTTGTCCCAAAAGTATATATATCATTTAGTGATTTTGGTCAATTCTGGATATGCTATGATGATTAAATATTTGATAGTCCCAACAAAAAGAACTTGTATGATAATTGAATATGCCAGTCATATATCTTTTGGTGACTGTCTGAAAACTCAAATAAGTCAAATAAATGTTGAATATAGGTTTTATTTAACAAATCTGACTAAGATAAGAAAAAAAAATCATTTCTCATCACAAGGCTTCCCAACCTATCCTCCTCTTCACATCCTCCATTTTTAAATTATTGCTATATTTTATTGTATTCTAACATTAAAATATTTTAACAAGTTTCATAAATATGTATTTAAAATGTAAAAACAAAATGGTTAAAAATTCTGAATTCCCTTTTATTTGTCCTCCACAGATATTTCAATTAAGTGTTCATAGGTGCAGGGTTCATTTGTTGATTCACTCTGAGGTGGAGAAGGAATGTGTATAGATGTGCTGCATTTCATGATGCAATCCCTCTTCAGAATTCTACTCCCTTTTTGACTTCCTCTGCTACAATTAAACCACAAGGAAGATACCTTGAGGAGCAACTTCCACTGGGCTTTTTTAAATCAGTAAGTGAGGGTAGACAGATTGCTTGCACACTGATGGAGGGACAATAGAAAGGCTATAACACTAGCACATTGTGCCATTTTCCAATAACAAAGAAAACACAAAAACACTATCAAAAGAAATCACAAACAAAATTCTAAAAATCAATTTGAGAATAAGGTTGAAAAGCAGAAGCTTCATTCACAGAGGGAAAAAGCTTTCAGGGGACTGGAAAATTCCTGCTTGATCTCCTCTTGAAAAATAATGTTTGACTTGTTCTGCTTGAGAATTGAAAGAGTAATTGAGCCTTGATACATAGAGATGAAAAATGGCTACGAGGAAAGCATGCTGAACAGTGCATTTTGCAGCACACCAAGATATGCCCAGCTGCATTTGGCTCCTTTAATATAAAGTGGGAATTGGAAAACAGAGGCTGCCTCTGTCTTGGATGAAAACAAAGGCTGAAAGGAAGAATAAATTGCAGTTTGCTCATTGAGAAGTTTCATGAGGCTTCTGTCTTGATGATGATGCCTTCAGGAAGGCAGCAAGCCTGCACAGAAGTTCTTGAACCATAGTATAAGTGTCCTTGTTGCAAGCATGTAGTGATGCTTTGGAGATAAGCGAATCTGGTCCATAAAATTCTCAAAGAAGAAACAAGTCAATTCAAAATAGACCAGCAGATTGCCCAGGAATTGATTTATTGGTGAAAAAGCTGGTCAGCACAGACACAACCATCTAGGTATTCCATGTAGGAACTGAAGCTGGGTACAACAGCTCCAAACTGGAAGAAAAATCCAGTTATCAAAGAAACTCATATAACAGGAACTCAGTGGGTTTGCTTTAGACCAGGGGTATCAAACTCAAGGCCTGTGACCTGTACACGGCACATGAGGTGTTTAGATCTGGCCCACGGGGCCACCCCGGAAGCAGCAAAGGACCGGCCATGGTGCCTCTGCCAGTGAAAATAGAGCTCCGTTTTAGCTGGCAGAGTGGTCGGGCCACCACAGGCACCTACAACACGAGTGACATCAAGCTGGCCATGCCCACCTGGCCCCCAAGGTGAAACACAACCCTGATGTGGCCCTCAGTGAAATTGAGTTTGACACCCCTGCTCTAGACTTTATTTATTTATTTATTTATTTATTTATTTATTTATTTATTTATTTATTTATTTAATTTCTATACCGCCCTTCTCCCGAAGGACTCAGGGCGGTGTACAGCCTAATTACAAGCACAAAGACAGACAAAATTTAAAAATAATTAAAATTATTAAATGATAGGTCCAATTATAAAACTCCAAATTTAAAATCCCATATTTAAAAACCAATTAAAATCTTTACATTGATAGCCCAGCCTGGTGGAACAACAAGGTTTTGAGGGCACAGCGAAATACACGGAGATCAGAGATTTTACAAATCTCTGGGGGCAGTTCATTCCGAAGGGCAGGGCCTCCCACAGAGAAGGCCCTCCCCCTGGGTGTCGCCAGACGACATAATTTGGCCGATGGCACCCTGAGGAGCCCCTCTCTGTGGGAGCGAACTGGCCGGTGGGAGGCTACTGGTGGCAGAAGACGGTCTTGAAGGTATCCAGGTCCAATGCCATGGAGCGCTTTAAAGGTGGTAACCAACACCTTGAATCGCATTAGGCTAAGCACTCTTCTTTTTCTCTCTTTTTCCTGTCAAACCCTAATCCTTAGAAAACTATCAATCTTGCTGAGCTGTAATGATAAAATACCTTTTAAACAAATGTTTAGAAACTACTTAATGACTTAGAATCTGCTTTCTCCCAGGATATTTGGTGCCAATTTTTTTTTGTGGGGAATGGGGGTTGATATCCTAGTGACAAAGGGGTCCTTTAATAACAAGCAGCTTTTGGCAGGGAGGTGTTAATAAGCCACTGAGAATTTACAGATGAAAATTATATACAATGACATGCGAACTGCTGACTTTTTGTCTTCTTGAAGAAATTAATTGCAAGGACAACAACAATTTGAATCATCTTTGACAAAGAAACAAAGGAAACCACTTCCTGCTGGCCTACCTCAATTACAAAAAAACATATTTTTTTAGGGAACACTCAGGGGTTATTTTTGACCTACTTCTCAGAAGTACAAACCAAACCAGTTACAGTAACAACAATGCCAGGAGCTCCATTCAGTTCTCCCTTGGTGCTGAGTTCTCATCATTCTTTTCGAAGACGTTTAATCCTTTCTTTGCATTCCTGCCAAATCCAATGAAACGGACAAAGCTCTAGTTGGCAAAAGGGTTGCTATGCTTCGCATATTATTTTCTCCTCTTTTCTGATAAACTTTTGGTTAGGCACCATTCATTAGTTAATATTGTATGGGCATCCTATGTGTTTATTTTGGATTCTTAAAGAAAACTAAGCTAGTCTTTCAATACTAATATTACTATTACAAATAGTAATAGCACTTAGACTTATATACTACTTCACAGTGCTTTACAGCCCTCTCTAAGTGGTTTACATAGTCAGCATATTGCCCCCAACATTCTGGGTCCTCATTTTACCAACCGCGGAAGGATGGAAGGCTGAGCCTGATGAGATTTGAACTGCCAAATTGCACGCCACTGGCAGTCAGCAGAAGTAGCCTGCAGTACTGCATTCTAACCACTGGACCACCACAGCTCTTTATAGCCTTTTTCAATGGTCCCTGGGTCAGTCCCATCAGTTTTAGCTAGCATTGACATGATGAATATTATACTTGAACATCCCTCAAAGATGTCAGTCTGGGGAACATTAGGATAAAATATATAAGTATTCTGTTAGTCTTTTTGTAAATCAGTTTTCCCCAACTGGCTCTCTCTTTAGGGGTAATACTGTAACTTTCACATTTTCCAGGCAGTATGGACAATAGAGAAATCTTAGAGCTAATCTAACCATATCTGGAAGGCACATAGTTGAGAATGAATGCAATAGGTAACTATAACAATGATTAATAATTCTCCTGGATAACAAATAAATCATTTGGACCCACATGTAAGTATGTCAATGGTTTTTGCATCTTTAGAGATTGTATTATAATGGAATAGATCAGAGTCACACAATTTAGTAACCCAGGTTACCAGGTGCAATGCAGCAATCTTGGATTCAGTCCCAAGAACTCCTTCAGGTTGTCATTAAACTGCAATTTTAATTGTGAAAAAATACATCAGTATTTATATCAAAATGAACTTCTACTATGCAGTAGAAGTTTTAATGCAGGTGTTCTGTTAGACAGTATAATCATATCCATGTTTATTCAAAAATAATGATGACATGTTCAGTAAAATTAATTTCTAGGAAAAATTAAATAGAAATGTTGATTTAGAGCTCTTTTAGACTAGCATAAATAACTGTTTTTTTCAGCTGCTGATATTCCAATTCTAAACAAGAAGAGATACAGGTAGTTCTTGACTTAAGACCACAATTAAGCCCAAAATTTATGTTGCTAAGTGAGACATTTGTTGAATTTTGCCCCATTTTACAACCTTTCTTGTCATAGTTGTTAAGTGAATCACTGCAGTTGTTAAGTTAGTAACATAGTTGTTAAGTGAATCTTGCTTCTCCATTGATTTTTCTTGTCAGAAGGTCCCAAAAGGAGATCACATGACCTTGGGACACAGCAACAGTCATAAATATGAACCAGTTGCCAAGCATCTGAATTTTGACTACCTGACCATGGGGTTGCTGTAATGGTCATAAGCGTGAAAAATGGTCATAAATCACTTTTTTCAGTGCTGTTGTAACTTCAAATGAATTGTTGTAAATCGAGGACTACCTGTACTGATTTTTTTTCAGATGGGATCAGAAGATGTGAATTCTTTTCAGATCTCTGGTTTGGTATGGTTCAACCTTGTTTGATTCACAATATAATTTTTCAAATTCTTTTCATTGTGTTTTTATTATGATTTATTATTTTATTTTTGTGATGATGAATCTGACATTGCATTTATTCAGTAAAACTGTTGGGTGTATTTATACTGTGTTAATTAGCTTAACCCAGTAAAATTATTTTTGCAAAGCAAAGGAGAGAAAAGAAATGGCTTTTCCTCCATTCCTTTTTTTTTTCCTCCTGCAATTACTTTCCAAAGCTACCTCCTCTTGCCCTCAATCTAAATCCTTTCGTGGATGTTTGCTTCATTAAGTGGGGGAACACAGCTGTTCTGTTCAGGCCCAGAGAAAAACACCAGGTGGAAATTGGGTTAGGCACTTTCTTCATACTGATGACACACTGCAAAACACCCAACTTCTGGAACTTTGCCATGGTGACCTAGATTCTCAGCTTTCTACTTGTTACGATTTCCATATTTTTTCTTAAAATTTAAAAGCTCCACGGCATGGAGAAATATACTATTCCACATCCACCCTTTCTGACTTCCATCATTTTCTGCTTTTAGTTATTTGGTTGGTTAATGGTTTTTCAGGAAAATATAGTGTCTATGCTATGAAATATTTTTTCAATCTAGGTCTTGAATGGCATCACTGAAAAGATGACTGCAATATACTGTACATTCATGTCACACATTGTGGTTTTTTTTAAAAAAATAAGGATGATTATAGTTTACACCTAATAATATATTTTAGTTTTTCCACTAGATCTGATATTTGGATTTGATATCCAAATTTTTGCTAAGAAAACCTTCCGTGTTTTCCTGTATTTCATATTTTCTTTCTTCTTTATGTTCCACCTGCAACACTCTTTTGAAAGATATGTATGGATGTGTGGTTAGTGTTTGGTTTTTCTCTTGGGACATAGATCTATTGTAATTTAAGATGTAAACTTCTTTATTATAGGATATCTAAGCTGCTCAGAGTTTTTTCTGGTTGAGTAACAAAGAAGTCTTACTAAGCAAACAAACAAACTAGACCTCTTTCTGTCTTAGAAGGCCTCGGTGAGTTAGTATTCAAAAAACTGTTTCTATACACATTCGAAGCAAACTAGAAATAATTACAGCTGAATTCCTGTTGAAGTTTAGCTGTTTCATCTCTGACTAAAAATACAGTTTCATTTTGCCTATAAAACTGGAACACAGAGGAATGAGAAAAAAATGCATTATGGATAATCAGATTTTTTTTTTTAATTTTAGAAGTGATGAATCATTTTGGGTGATGGGATATTTTGAAGAAAATAAATGTTTTTCATCTTATTTATAGGCTTGTACTGTCTAAGTGTATTATAAAATGTGTGGTCATTTGTAATACTAAAATGGTCATAATGATATTTATTACCAGTAGGCTTCTAGGTGCAATTCAAGGTGGTGGCTAATATCTATGCAGCCTTTCATGGCAAAGAACCTGGCTATCTAAAGGACAATCTGTCTTCTGGGGCTTCTGCTCTGTGTATACAATCAGGCAGAATTGATGTGTTCCAGAATCTCTCCATTAGGCAGCTGATGAGACCTAGGAACAGTGATGGGTTTCAAAAATTTTTAGTACCGGCTCTGTGGGTGTGGCTTGGTGGGCGTGGCTTGGTGGGCGTGACAGGGGAAGGGTATTGTAAAATCTCTATTCCCAGCCCACTCCAGGGGAAGGATACTGTAAAATCTCCATTCCCTCCCCAATCCAGGGGAAGGTTACTGCAAAATCCCCATTTCCTTCCGATCAGCTGGGACTTGGGAGGCAGAGAATAGATGGGGGTGGGGCCAGTCAGAATTGTTACTACCGGTTCTCTGAACTACTCAAAATTTCCGCTACCGATTCTCCAGAACTGGTCAGAACCTGCTGAAACCCACCTTTGCCTAGGAAGCATCTTCGTCTGTCCTAGCACTTGCCCTCTGCAATACCATCCAACTGCCCCTCTGGTCCCAATATTTGTGGCCCTTATCTTAGCTATGTTCAAAACCTAAATGCCCAGACCTTAGTTAGAGTGGGTGATAGATCCTATATGGTTGGTTGTCTTAAATGGTTGGTTGTCTGTCAGTTTTTGGGTGCTTTAGTTTTATTTAACTGTGCTATATGATTGTTTTTACTGTATGCCACCAAGAAGTTGTAGAGCTGGGTAATCTTCAAGTGATGCTCCAGTTGTTTTAGTAAAGATAAAGTGGTGGTAAAGATGAACATTTTAATAGCCTTTGTGGGTTGGTAGTTTCCACAGAGACTCTATAGAAGGAATCCAGAGTACCATTACCATGGAAAAAAGCATGCAGAGGTATATCTCAAGGTTCTGTCTTGGGTCTGGTGTATGCCAATATCTTCATGATCTAGAATGATCTAGATAAAATATACTGAGATGCATAAATAATCCCTTCAGAAATATGAGAAATCAATTGCAATTATGAATATAGCTTTCAATGAAAGAATAATGACTAGAGTAGTGCCCAAGCTTCATAATATAAAATCACTTCCGGTTTTGGATAATTACCAGAAAAATGAAACAAATGTTTTAAAAAGTACTGGACTTTTATGACATACATTGAAACAATTTTGTATTGTAAAGTTTTCTGCATTTGTTACATTTCTGCTTTTGCTTCATGTTATGCCATATTAAGTGGGGGTGGGGCGGGGGAAAATCCTGCCTCCAGACTAAATAACTGATACCTGTTCATAACATAAATGTTACAAGAAGTATGAAAGAATTGAATTAATAGAACAGATACGATATGGTGGTGCTCAAGGAACAGGGAGAAATTACTGTGATATGTTAAAAGATAATCAGATTTTCATTTCTGAAAATGGCTTCATTAAATAATTTATTTATGAAATGCACAGGTCATACTTTCATCATTCTCAGAGGCGGGATGTAGGTAGGTCAATAAACATTTAAAAGCAGAATTTAAGATGCTGTTAAATGTCTAGAACATTTGCTGCACCTGTAAAGTAAATGAACATTTTACTACCTCCCTTTTAAAATGGTGTAATTCCATCTTAAATACCAACCATCTTAATTTGTTTATAGCTTAGCATTTACTTAATGATTCATTATCATAAAAAAATAAGAAAATAAATGGATTTTTGGCAATGATGCAAAGGATGACATATCAATTTCAGGATTATTTCCTTGTGGAAAAGGGGATTAAAAAAGACCAGGACATGATAAGATAAGATAATACAAAACATGAAACTAGGTATGAGATAGGAAAGAGAAAATCCATATCTTCCCACTAGGGAATTCAACAACATGCTTGACTGGCTGTAGGAAACAAATAATTGATCCTCTGTTGTCATTAATTATGGGAAACAAAGCATCCTGCCTTTCCAGAGGGAGGATAAACCAGCTCCTCTGATTTTTGCTTCTCATTCATAAAAGTAATAGGAAGTTAAGAGGTCAATGGGACAAAGGAGGAAGCCTCTTTGCTCTGTCTTTTCCAACAACAGCTCAAGTTAACGAGTAGAAAGAGGGGTAAGAGGAATGGGATATATGAAAATGGTACAAAGAGATGGGCATACTGTATAATGCATGTGAGAAGATGCACGGATGTAGTGGCAGCTAACCTTTACAACCCAACTCAGGGAACATCAGCTGAGCTTTAATTTATCACTTTTATTTCTGACTGGAAAAATATTTTATATATCACATTTTTAAAACTGCCCATCTCCCTCACAGATGGACCCTGTGTATGGGCATGTCTGTGACAGAGCAACGTGCATAGGAAAGGGATAGGATGCACATAGCATTGATCTTGTCTTCCTGCAGATACCACAGTAATAAAAAAAATGGTTTCATACTGAACACTGCAAATATTTATAATAAAGTAGGACATGTCCACCACCCTCCTAAGGGAATGGTCTTAAACATATACCAAGAATAATAATGTGAGCTAGCATACATATACCTGTATGTGTATTCACTTTTTTTAGGATACCAGTTGCATTTCCAATTAAATCCGAATATTTCTTTCTCAATGCGCACCCATACCATACACCAGCATATGCCAGTTTTATGCAAATTACTGTTCTACTGTTGTTCTCTTATGTTCTCCTCCTTTCACGGGCATTGTCGTTGACAAAGAGGTATAACCTTTTTCCTCATTAAGATTTTCATTACTCTTGGCTTTATAACTCTTAAAATATGGAGCAAAATCATATTTTATGTGATTGCTTCAAAATTGGTCTGTCTAAAAATTTTAGTTTTACAAGATGGTTTTGCTTCTTTAATGGAAAAAGAGATAGGCAACTCTCTTTTTTCTTCTTTTGCCTGCTGACAAATCTAAAGTATACAAGCAATTATAAAGGCTGAATAGAAAATCTAATTAATATGCTAGTGAGGGCTCCCATTTTGATACACATTGTAAAGAGTGACATAACTGAAATTTGAGGAATGGACTAATTTTTGGACCTAAAAAGCAATCAAACTTCACTTGTACAAATATATTTTTACAATGAAATATTCTCTGTAACTGTTGACAAACTTTGGCTATTACTGCTTCTTGCTCACAGTTTTCTGCCAATACAGCAACATATTGCAGATAAAACCTAATGAGCTGAATTTAACAACAACAACAACAGCAAAAAATGCCATGTGGCTTTCATTCAGTGTTGCCCATCTGTTGGCTTCAGCAGTGGGCTACAGCTGTACACATTCTCTCTCTTTCTCTTCTACCCCCTGAAGTAAAGCTTTACATACCAGAGTTAGGTATGATGAACAGACCAGCAAATTATCATACATGATAGCACAGATCTAATTTATCACACTTTGCAAACTTTATAACCACATAGTTTTAAATAGTGGGCACAAATCTCATCCTTGCTCCCTCCCTTTGCACAAACTGGAGTGAAACAGCCCACAAAACCCATTACTCAAAGAAGAGGCATTTAAATTAAAGCAGGTCTGACATTATAGCCCACGTATAGGACTTTGTTGCCAACTGTGAAGTTGTTTTCATGGAGGATAAGCAAATACCAATTTACAGCAAGTCTGGTGTAACAAGAAGGGATATCCTGCCCCACCTTCCTTTCCCCACCAAAGAAAAGTCTTATGAAAAAGCCTTTTTTTGTTCTTTTTTTCCCACACAGGGATAGTTAAGTTGGCATATGTCCAGCTACATGCTGGGTAGTGAAGCACAACAGCTTTCCTTTTTCCTCTTCCAAACAAAGACGTTATTGCTTGACCCAATGGTTGCTGAGAGGTGTTTGGCTCTTTGCTCTATGCATATTCACCTCTAATGCAAAAGTATCAAATGAGGAGAGTTAAGCAATGCTGGGTTTTGAAAGGGAGGATTTTAAAGTAGGCTCACCATTCTCTTCACTGGAAAAACCTTAGCAGGAAATTTGATAAAAAGATATGTGGGCCTTCCAGTAACCCATTCCAGGGTATTATGGTTTTTGTTTTCCCCCCCTCACCATAATTTCCATATATGCTCCCAAGAAAAGTACTTCATTCACTACTTGTGTTTATCATTGTACTAACAATAGCCAGTAGGGACTGAGGATAAGGAAAGAAAGTTTTTGTGCAGTCTGTCTACTTTGCCACTGCAAAGTAGAAGAAGAAAGATAAAAGGGAAGTAGGACCAAGGATTGACAGTTTTCATTCCCAACTTCCAGATGCCAACTGTAGAAACAAAGGATGGATATGATCCCAGAAAGAGCTATGATGTGTTTGAGAAAAAGGAAAGGAATTTGGAGAAGGATTTCCTGCTCCAGTTGATTAGCTCACTTTGAGCTGAGTTCATCTAATTTACCTCAGGTTGGTCCCTATGATTAAGAATATTGAAGTAGTCACCTAAATTGGCACAGAGGGCCAAAGAGGCAGCTGTCATGAATCTCCTTAAAAGCATGTGCTGCTGTACTCTTGAATGAAGGACACTTTTCTACAACCCAGTGTTGCTTCTTACTTTTAAATTTCCTAAAGTTGCTGAAGACCTTCCTTTTCTAGAAAGCTCTTCTGCACAGAATCCATACTGCTGTTTGTATTCATTTAATAATTTTATCAGTTATATTAAAAAATATTTAAAATATTATAGATTGAATTTTTTTAGCTGTTCTGTGTTTTACATCTGTGTTTCAGAGAAATACTGTAATTGTTACTTGCATGCCTACAAACATATAAAAATCAGAAATAGGAACATGATGTGGAATATCTGTTTGTTTATGTACTTTTAGCCCTAAAAGGAAGGGATGAATCAATCAAGACATCTATAACTTGGGCTGAAATGCTGTTTGATATATGAGCTTTGCCTAAACCCAAAGCAAGGTGTAAATCTAAATAATAGATCATATAGGTTGCTCTAGGCTAAATGTTGTATCAAAGCAATATATTCCAATGGTCATTGCAATATTATCAGTATCTGGGTGGCAGTATTGTGAACATATCCACATTTAACTGAATTTTAAATTTAAGATGCTTATTGTTTTAATAGAGCTTTGGAAAATGAAATCTGTTTTTAGGCAGCAAAATCCCTGACTGGAACATTACAAATTTATGTATTCTATGATATACTTCTAATAAAGTTTATGTTCTGTTAAGAATGTATGAGTATATTTTTACTTAAAATAGAAAACTGAGTGATATAGAGAATGACAAATGCATGTCAACAGAAATGTTTAGCCTTTATCGTTTATTCTGAAAAAGATCACTGACTGGAGCATTACAAATAGTGGATAAAAATAAAACAATGTGTTGTGTGATAAAGTTTTTGTCTGGAAAGAGCAATTAAGTATTTTTGAAAATAAAGTGCTAAACTGTAAACAGCCGTTGCCTTGGAGGGTGCTTCAGCCATTAGTAAAAAGAAAAGAGGGCTTTGAATAATAAAGACCAATGACTGAAGGTAGCACAGATGCAATGGCTGAAAATAAGATCCTTTCCTGAATAATACAAGCCCTGGACTGCAAGTAGCCCTTAAGTGCAAATTTCTAGTATATTATGACAAACGGTTTATATAGACTGTTTGTGCTTGTGTGTATATATGCATATGTATGAATATGTACTTACACAGAAACATATTTATATACATATATACATTTGTGTGTCTGTGTTTATATATGTATATATGCATATACATATACAACATACATATGCACACACAAACATACAACATACATATACAATATACATTACATATACATATATGAATCATCTGAAAAGTCTTTCATTTTATTATTAGAGCTTTCAGGAAGATTGGGACAGTGTGTATTAGTTATATCTAACTGCCCAGAGTCACTGGAAATGAGATAGTATATAAATTTAACAAATAATTACATAATTGCAGGATTATTACATCATGCCAACTCTGGAAAAAAAAATTTGGACGCTGGTCCAGAATGCACAGCAGTGGTGTGGAAAAGCACTTAGACATGAGTTCATGACACACCTGTCCTGCAGCTGCTACAGTAATCAGCCTGCTGCTGGATTGCTGCTGTGGGCCTAGTGTATTTCAGAAACTGCCCTTTAAATATATATCTTGTCTAAGATTAAGAAGTCAGCCTTCTCTGTCTTTGTTTTAAAACAACTTTGTTTTAAAACCTGGCTCTTTCCTCCGTACTTTGGGTCATGATATATTGGAGCCTCAGGGGAATGTCTGTTTAAAGTCTAATGTTATTGTTTAGAGCAGAGGTCTTCAAACTTGGCAGCTTTAAGACTTGTGGACTTCAACTGTTTTAGGAGAGCTCAGGTTTTGATAGTTTTTTTTAAACTATCCAGACTTGGGTGACTTGATACATGTTTTAAATATATACATACATACAATTTTACGTAAGCTACACAGAGTTTGTTGAAGGGGGCAGGATAATAATGATTCAAATAAATAAAATAAAACGAAGGGTAAGGTGCTTGTCTGTCTCAAGAGCCCAAGATACATTGTTTAATAAACAAGAATGTGAAAATACTAATTACATTCAATCTCATTCCCATGTATAGCCACCACGAAAGGTATGATTCTGTCAATTGATGCCACCCTGTGGCACTGCTGATGGGTGAGGCACAATGCCTCACGCTCATTCCCTCCCCCGCCGCCATCCTCCCAAACACGCTGCTGAATATAAGCTGGCTCTGATACCTGCAATTCCTTCAGATAGCACTGATGCTATCAAGTGCCAGGTTGGTGAGAAAAAAAGTTCATAACCAAACAGTAACACTTCATGATAGCAACACATAAGGTAAACTCATTTAGTAAGGCAATTAACTGCATACATTGTCTTTTGATACGCTGTTAGTGCTTCCATGGTTACACATTCATAATAAAATCACTCTTATCAAGGAAAGCAAAACATATTTTGACAGGAATCTGTTGTAGTGATAAGCTGTCCAACAGCACTTATCTAGGGATGTCCAATTTAAGATAAACATTTTTCATTTAGAACAGTATCACCAGGATGTCAAGCTACTGAACATTTATATATCCTTGGAGCTGTTAGATCCAAATGTGACAGCGAGGGATTTTTTTTTTGTTGTTGTTGTTTCTAAGATTTATTGTTGATAAAGTTTGGGGTAGGGAAGGCAGGCAGAGCAATCCTGTGATTTCTTCCAAAAGGTAAATTTAGAAGAGAATTAGCAATGAGGCTAAATCACATTTATTGCTTGGAATGTATAAACTTGTGAAGGTCAAAAAGGAGGCAGGAATAGATTAGATAGAATATGTGAAATGGTTTATGGAAAAGTCTCACCTTTAACACTCAGCCTAGAGGTTATTGCTGAGTTTATGTAACCAGATGTTGCTAAAGAAAGACAAGCATAAATTTAGTTTCACTTATATAAACTGGAACAAAAAACAAAAAAACAAAAACCACTCATCCCAGCCAGGTGCCATTGTAAAAATTGGAAAAAAATATGGGTGTAACTAAAATACCACTGGAGTACAAGCATACAGATCTTTGTAAAATCTCTTTCATACAGGCCCCTCCACAACTTGAAGCCCTTCACCCTCTCGACAATCTTCCCTAAAAAGAAGGAGACTGAATGGAAGTTATCAAAAACTGTAGAGTTCAAGAATAGTCTTTTGACAAGGGAGTGAGCCATCACCTCTTCCATGGCAGATGGGTTTACCACAGCTTGTACCCAACCTTCTCTGTATGAAGCAGACCTCCCAGAAGGTCTTGACCAGTCAGGAAGGTCATGGATCCAGTTGATTAGAGACAGTGCTTACAGTGGTAAAGACCTAGTCCACTTCCTCAAAACTGACTGACTCGAACACTTCCCAGATAGCCAAACTAGGACCTGCTTCAATCCTCTCCTCTGGATCCACCTAGCCAGGGTCTAGTTCCAAACAAAGTTGAACAATTTTGTCCAGCAAATGCCTAGAATAGTCCTCACAGTGACCCTGCAAGGGTTTAACCTGTCCTCCCTTACCTAGAAATCCTGGTTCACGTGAAACGGGGTCCCTGATGGTTGACTGGATGCAATAAGCACAGAGCATTAAGCACATTTCAGTGCATTTACTGGAGTAGTCCAGTTTGAGAGAAGGCTACCTTCACCCTATGTTCTAATCCCAACCATGGGTTTTGGGAGACTCAACATTGCTATATGAGCTCTGTGATCAACTAGATCACTCTTCTTAGAATATACCAAAAGAAATCCATTTTTTTAAAAAAGAAAATTGCATGTCATATAAAAATTGTGAACCAACACTGGGCTCCACACATTTTCTGATATTGTGTGTGAGAGGCATATTATAGGCTAGGTGTGAGAGAACTATATATATATTTAGCTCACATATTTCTATTTTGGCATTAAATGCTTAAAGCAAAAAAGATAAAAAATGCTTGACTGTATTTTGCCAAATAAGAGATTTCTAAAAAAAGTGGAACATTTAGATAAATCACTATTATAAAACTTCCTACTGAGCAGTATATTCGAAGATATGTTGAATTTATGTATTCTATAATGTACTTCTAATAAATGTTATGTCCTGTTAAGAATGTATGAGTATATTTTTACTTAGAATAGAAAACTGAGTGATATAGAGAATGACAAATGCATGTCAACAGAAATGTTTAGCCTTTGCCATTTATTCTGAAAATGATCACTCTATGAGGGAACAGTTTAGCATAACAGGAGTTATGTTAGTATACATTGGATATAAATCTTTCAGCTGTGACTGTAAAAATCTATGGACTGGGGTCAGTTGAATTTCTCGCTGTGCCATTTATTATAATATATACAATTTGGGACAAAGCACTCTATTGTGTACATATTTATTAAGCAAAATTTCTTTGGGGGCATTCTTACCCAGTAATTGCTTGTTCATATCCCCCTCCAGGATGTGTAGACTGATCTGAAAGATCAATGCAAACTCTGCTTTGTAATGCAAGAGATTGAACAAACTCCATGCAACTTCTGTGGCGTGGTAGATAACAACTTTATCTTATTTCCCAGCTCTATGGATTTTTGAACCATCAATGAAAAAAATAGAATGATATTATATGTACACTTCTTTGTTTTTTTAAACGATTATATCTCTCTGTCTTATCTGTCTATCTATATCTGTCTGTCCATCTTTATCTTATCTTATCTTATCTTATCTTATCTTATCTATCCATCCACCCACCCACCCACCTATCTTCCTTCCTTCCTTCCTTCCTTCCTTCCTTCCTTCCTTCCTTCCTTCCTTCCTTCCTTCCTTCCTTCCTTTCTTTCTTTCTTTCTTTCTTTCTTTCTTTCTTTCTTTCTTTCTTTCTTTCTTCTAATATATAACTTGGAATACTCTAAATCCTGCAATCTTAAACCACAGTTGATTATACATATTAGATATTAACACTATTTATTTATTTATTTATTTTATTTCTATACCACCCTTCTCCCGAAGGACTCAGGACAGCCTAATTAAAAACACAAAGACAGACAAAATTTTAAAATTATTAAAATTATTAACCAACACCTTGAATCGCACCCGGAAGACCACTGGGAGCCAGTGCAGCTCGCGCAGGAAGGGTGTCACGTGGGCACAACGAGTTGCGCCCATAACCACCTGCGCGGCCGCATTCTGGACCAGTTGGAGCCTCCAGGTGCTTTTCAAGGGGAGCCTCATGTAGAGAGCTTTGCAGTAGTCCAGTCGGGAGGTGACAGGGGCATGAGTGACTGTGCGCAAGGCGTCGCGGTCCAGAAAGGGCCGCAACTGGCGGATCAGGCGAACCTGATAAAAAGCCCCCCTGGCCAGGGCTGTCATATGTTCTTTTAAAGACAGACACTAATGTTTCCAATTTGTCAGACTTTTGTAACTTTGTAACTTTGGTTTCTGCTTCTAAGGTTCGGCATTAACTGAGGACTTCTCAGACAGTTCTCTTTGATTTCACCACTATGTTACTGTGCTTTCTTTGTGTAGCTTCTCTTCATCTACTTGGCTTTTACTTATATTTTACTTCCTTCTTTCCCGAAGACTCACCTATCTTTTCCAGCTATCACTTGCCTCTCAAAAACGTAGCTAATCCACGTTTTCTCTTTCTATTCTGTGTCTCTCCCTCCCATTTTCTACAAGTCACATTCAATTGCTTTTTGGATCAGGTGTGGCCATGCTCTGAAATGTATAACTGCAATAACTGTTCATGAGCACATTCCCTTAGAAGTCTGCCATCTAGCTTTGGATGTTCAGGTTGCTCCTGAGCAATATAGAAACTCCAAAATGTTGAATACAGAACGAATGAGAAGTGAATCATCTTCAACAACAGGACAGCACCCAGTGGGAAAAAAGACACAGTTATGTGTGTATTAGGTGGATCCATCATAATATTTTTAAAGGCATGTCTTCATTCTCCACATTTATTGGTTCCTTTTCATCTTAACCTCAGTTCATTTTCTCTTCTCTCCTGTATTGCATTTTTTTTTGGACTGGTTGAGATTTTTCTTTCTTGTCTGTCCCCAAAATAATTCCCTTCTTGGAAAGAAGCTATATACTTGAATCTCTGGAAAAGAAGTAATTGGCCAGAACAATATATTCCTTAAGGCCCTTTAGATTATGTGGTTCATAATGCTACCCTTGATGAGCATTTGAAAACTGCAGCTGGTATGAAATGTGGCAATCAGACAGATTGCTATTATGTGCCTTTACAGACTGTATGACACGAATACTGTACCAGCTGAAGTGACTCCCAATTTGTTCCTTTTTGTTCCTTGCCCCACTTAAAAAACTAGTTCTTGTACTTCTATACTCAATAGTTTGGGGCCAGAATATCCAAAAAGATGGCAATCAAATCAATTCATAACCAATTTCAGGAAATACTGCTCATTAAAAGTTATTTCCCCTCCTATGGGAGAGGCTATTAGCTGATCTACTATTCTTGTCATATTACTTAGCTTTTTCTTGAAGCTTTCTATATCAATCTATTTCTTTCTCAAAAGATTTTAAGATATGGGGGTACCATGAATCCAAACCTGGCATCCTCCACATATGTTGGAATTGGAATTCCTAAAACATCCACAGCTTTGCTGGGAATTTTTGGAGCTGTGACCCATAGATCTTGAAAACATCATGCTTGAGAAGAGTATAAGCCTGCCATACTTCATAACATCATAACAATAATTTCTAGTATACTGGCTGGGATTTTTTCATTCACCTTCCCTGACCAGCAGCTGTATTGACTTGCATTGTATTATAGTAGTATAAAATTTGGAAATCATATGCAAGTTATGATTGCCACAATTATATCTTAAAATAACATTCGCAATATATGAATGTGAGTTTGATTTATTTATTATAGTAAGTTATTTTGAGAGTTAAACTGTTTGTCCTGTGACAACAGAATTTTTTTTTTCATTTAAATACTATTGACAAAGCTGTCACAATGTCACAGTGTGCCCACATTGGGTGAGTCTAGGCAATAGCATGTTTGATTCCCACTGAGTTAGTTCTGGGCATCTATAAACATAAAAACCTGAATTCTTGTGTTTGTGATAACTTCTCTTCTCTCTAGCTCACCAACCACATCTTCTCTCCTAACAGTTATATTTGATCTGCCCTGTCCTGAAGCCTAAGAAAGATTGTATTTGTATTGCATGTTATCTTAAAAACAGATTGAAAAAGCGTATGAAGCCACTGTACTTGTGGATGGGCCTTTAAGCAAGCAGAATTCAAATAACCATCATTTTGGGTTCCTGGAAACTAAGACTTAGTCTCAAGTTCAAATTAAGCTACCAAGAATGGTTTAAATGCTGTGGCTGGTGTGTAAAATAGTAACACATCTACTAATTAGCTAGCTCTTTATTGGAATAGTGACAATAGCTATATCATGACCGCACTACAACTAATGGGATTAATCTTTAGTTTACCCATAAACTAAATAATTTATATTCAGAAGAGGGAGAAAAGGGAGAGGGAAATCTGCTATTACTCTCAAACATGATATTGTAATTTGGTTGTTTTGCTCAGCTCTTCTATTCCACTGGAGATATAAATTGATATAACATTTCTGTGTAATTTAATGATATGGAACTAGATAAAATATTTTCCATTTAATTTTGAAATGTCTTTGGTGTATCTCTTTGTTATTGATGAATGCTCCTGCAGCTCTGTGTTAGATATCTCTTCTAACACCTTTTAGTTTAGTGTGAATATAATCCTGAAGTGTCAATCATAGGAGCCAAAGGGAACGCTATTCTTGATTGTCTTAAAAGGTCATTGGATTGCATACATAATTCAGAATAGCTCATTGAATCTAAGAACATAATATTCTTGATATCTCCGAAGGGCTTATTGTATGGAAGAAGTATTGTGTGGCATTCCTGTTCATTTTGCCCTGTAAGAGTTTGCCACATTTTTTAGATATGAAGCCTACATAGTTTCTTGAATTGTGCACAAAATATTGATGCAATGTGTCTCAGATCCTGAATTTGAAGCTTGATTTAGCTAAGGCATTAAAGCATTAAGCCATCAGTATAATTAGATTTATCGAGATTTAACTAAGGTGTTTTACCTAAGATGGTGGTTCTTTCACTGGCATGAGTGAGTGCCAATTGCAATCTGGGTTCGGGTTGGAATAAGCATTAAGATGATACTGATCACACTTGTGGATGACTTCTAGTATCCATCCTGGCCAGTGGTGAAATCCAAATTTTTTTACTACCGGTTCTATGGGCGTGGCTTGGGCATGGCAGGGGAAGGATACTGCAAAACTTCCATTCCCACCCCACTCCAGGGGAAGGATACTGCAAAATCCCCATTCCGTCCCCACTCTGGGGGAAGGATATTGCAAAATCTTCATTCCCACCCTACTCTGGGGCCAGGCAGAGGTGGTAATTACTGGTTCTCCAAACTGCTCAAAATTTACGCTACTGATTCTCCAGAACCTGTCATAACCTGCTGGATTTCACCCCTGATCCTGCCCTTCTTGATCTCTCAATGGCTTTCTGGGTGGGCTGGTTGAGGGTTTGGAATGGGAGGCACCTTTCTTCAGTGATTCTCCTCATTCCTCTGAAGTTTGTTCCGGTCAGTGTTGGCAGGTAAGGAAAGGGCCTATCCTAAGCCTGTTATTTTGGATGCCACAGAACTTGACTGTCACTCACTATTCTGTAAAACCACTTAGAGAGGGCTGTAAAGCACTATGAAGTGGTATATAAGTCTAAGTGCTATTGCTATTGGCATGAGATATTGTTTCATCAGTATACTAATGACATTCAGTTATACATCTTTGCCCTGAGCCGTACAAGTGATACTTCTGAAGTGCTTTTCCAGGGTCTGGAGGCTGTGGGGGTCTAGATAGTGAAGAACTGGCTTTAATTCAACCCTGCTAAGATATATGAGCACTAGTTAAATCTCATGGACATGAGATGGAAACCAACCCTATTGGTCTAGTGTTGCATGATTAAAACAGATGCTCTTTTATACTAACATATCTTAAATATCTTAATTGTCACAGCACCAGAAAACTTTAGTTATTTGGTGAATTAGATCTGTAATAATAAATAATAAATACTGTGGATGAATCTATTCTGAAGAGCAATCTTTCTTCCTTAGCAAAAAGTTTTGATTCAAAAACTGATGTTGACCTTTTAGGCTTATTTATCTTTACCAGCAATCAAATATTCATGTTGTCATTTTGACCCTATTCCCACTGTGAAGGTAGATGACCTAGATATCTGAAAATCTTTGGTTATCATTGCTATTAGTCTTTCTAAATTGGGTTCTGCATTGTCTTTCATAAAGTAACTTTTCATAATGAACTGGGTCGGTATTTTAATCTCATTATATACATTCAGTCTGAAAATTTTGAACTTTAATGTGTTGTGCTGTTTTGTTAATTATGACATATACTATGAAATGAGGTGCTAGCATTCTATATTGACCATTTTAAGAAGAGTGCATTAACATATGACACCTCCTGTAGGGCTGACATATGGCTGTTTTTCAAATGCTTTTTTTTTTTGGCACGGAATCACATCATGTGTTGCTTTAACGCTTTGCTGCTCTTTTTCTAGCATTGTTCCTATCACACAGGCTCCAAGAATAGGGATGAAAAAAATTGATAACTTGTAGTAACATTTATACATCTGTGGCTGAATAAGGCCCTTAAATTCAGCTTAATATCAGTTCTGAATATGAGAAGATTAATCATTGCTGTCACTTATGGAGGTGGCGTAATGAATGGGCAGTGATCAAAAACAGACTTACAACATGTAGTTTTAAACAAAGCACTGACTGACTTCTGCTTTGTTAGGTCTGAAAAATCTTTAAAAATAATGAATTTGGGGAATTCAAAACTAATTTTGAGTTTACAGCTGGCAATTAAAGCTGGTAATAGTTACCTAGGAGACTATTGTTCCATTTCTTAGATGACTATTGCTTCCAATGAAAAGGAAATAAATTAAGCCACTCAAGAGATTTCCCTTTTCATAGAAAATCAGGGGGCTTTAGATCTTTTCAGGGATTTTAAATATTTTTGAGGGCACAGTCAGACAACCACATTAAAGTGCCATCCACTTGTCCTTGAATTGACAGAATAGTGTTGTCATGAAGTGTGATTTAGATTTTCTGTTCTGCTACCAATAAAAAGAATTGGTGGTGTCCTTAGCTGTGGGAAAAGATAAAGAACATGATTGGTAGGATTCCCCAACTTCATTTTTTGTGCTACTAAATATTGTCTGCAGAAGAAAAAACCACCAATTAATCTTCCTAATGTGAGCTGCAGTGAGCAGATCCCATTTGGAATTCTGTGTCCAGGATTGATACGGCCATTTAAAAAAAAAACCCGATCACAGATGTGATGGGATATGAGAATGACCTTGGGAGACAGGGAAAATTGCATTCTGTATAGTTGGCATTATAAAAGATGTCTCAACCTACAGAAGGGGATCTGGCAGGGGAAATGTTTCACAAGGGATCTTCCTTAGTTTTCAAAAGGATAAAAGAAAAGGAGGGAATAAATACTTTGAATCTTTGAATATTTTTACAATAAAAAAGAACTGGTATTTTTGGTTATGCTTCTTTACTGAACTACTTTGAAGGACTAACATAAATTGTAGGAAGAGGACAAAGAGATTTATAAGAATAGTAAAGTTCTGGAAATGTATTTTATGAGGAATGATCATGGGAATTGTTAACCCACAGAAGAGATGACTTAGAGGATATATAGTGTAATAAAGGTCTTGAATTATCTGAAACGTTCTTTCATGGGAGAAAGAGTGGACTCATTCTGTATTGCTGCAAAGAGTGGGATCAGTACCAGTGGTTTAAAAATACAAGGAAGTGGATTCAGGCTAGATATCAGCAGCGGCTTCCTGATTATATTGGCTAATTCATGAATTGGCTGCCACAGGAAGTATTGTGTTCTTTTCTTTCACTCAAGGTCTTCAAGCAGAGGATGGATGGCCATCTTTCAGCAACGTCTCAGGAATCATACATTGAGTTGGGTGTTGACCTAGAAGGTTCAGAGTCTCTGCATTTCCTCTTCCACTTGCTGAACCTTGCTGAATAATTCCCCATAGATTATTTACTGTTTTTTTCTTACTATTTTACTATTTCCTATGCTAGCTTAAAATAGTTTTGTGCTACCTTCCTCATACATTTTAGTACTTATTCTTTAATTGCCCTGCAAATTAATAGCCACAAAGATTACTTAATAAACTGTATCATTGCAACTCAAGTTTTATTTTTGGATCCTTGTTAAAAATCCTGACTTAATTGACACTGGGAGGTCCTGGATCATAATAGTGTGATATTGTTTGATACTAAGCACATCTGAATAATATTGTTTATACAATATTACTTACTTGAAGTTTCTCAAATGTAAAGGACAGATGCTGTTCAAAATGGCCACAACCTCTTTAAAACAAATGAGTAATTCCAAACAGCCAGGCTAATGTTAGATTCTGGATGTGGTGCCCAGACTCCATAAACCAAGAATTTTAGAGAAATATGAAAATCCTAGTTTATCAGATTTCTCACTTAAAAGGAATGCTACTTTGTGGTCACTTCTTTATGATTGTGTGCTTTATGAAATTCACACCACACTGGCTTTGTGTTAGGATAGGCAAATGAGAAATAGAAGGCTCTTTAGCCTTGAGACATTTTAAGCAAATTGAATAACCTGGTCAATATTTACTTGTAGATAAATTTAAAAGCAAATTTTGGTGTGATTATAACAGACTATCTCAGCCTTACTTCAGATAACATTTAGTAGCTTCAGTTTGGATATGTGATTTTTACAGAGCGTGAGTGAAGAGAGTTTTAGAAACAATTCTGATAGCTAAAAACATAAATACATAGTAAAACTGCTGAATGAAGTCTTTTGTGTACAGGGACTAGCTAGCTTTATGCTTAAGTAATTGTGCTCTGTATTTTAGTTGTCTATGGCTCAACAATCTTCTGCAGATATTACAAAAACATTATGTCTCCAGTGCTCTCTCTCTCTCAAGCAGAAGAATTTGAATTGCATAATGCAGTCCCTAGACATCTTTCCTTTTAAAAAGTGTTTGTAGCGCATAGCAGTATTTTCTTAATCCCCCAGGAGCTGTTATTTAAGAAATCACTGACATTTACAGTGAAAGGACTAGGACTGGAAAGGGGGCAGGAGGAGAACATATTTCAAAACCACCCAATAGAATACATTTATGAATAGTAATCTCTAAATGTTAGTTCACATACATGCATATTCATCAGCTGGTGACTGGGATTATTTGTATGAGTGAAATGGATATTTTAGATCAAGCTTCCCAAATGGAAAATTACCCTGAGAGCTAAACTGAGAAGATCCTGACAACAAAGAAATAAAACATACAATACTCTCTTTAATAGCTGCAGTTCTCATTTTATTGAGATTTAAATGTTGTATAGGGATATTTGACAGAAAGTACTCACTAGCTATATCAGCAATCAGGTGCTGCAAATAACAACATGGCCTTTTTACATTCCTCTAATAACACTGTTTCTTCTGCTCACATATTCAGGAGTGAGAAACATAAAAACCATTATGTATTAGTAAACTCCAACGTGTTTCTGTAATTTTTGGGTATGTTTATGGTCTTGTGAAAAAGCACTTAACTTCTTTCCGGATGTTTTGTTTATTTTTCTACCAAATGTTTTCAGAGGTTCAAATAGGTTTTCCCATCCAAATGGATGTTTTCAGTAAACAACCCTGAGGTTTGAAGCTTGTCCCATTTGTTTTATAAACTAAGCCATCCAACATGCAATATGCCAAAGTGAAAAAGCGATTGACCTCCTAGTTCAAGCAATTCAGTTAAAGGAATAGTTAGGGCCTGTTGTGTGGACATTTAATTAAACCACCAGGCTCCTTTGGGTTTAACATGCCCTGTACACATTTGACAAATTTTAACTCTCTTAATGTTGACTTGGTGTACCACACATATTTTAAGGCAAGATGGATTATCAATGAGTCTTCCTTACAATAATCATTGATATCTATTAATTGGAAAAAAGGTTACAAGATTATTTGCAAGGTTTTAGGGTACTATAAATCTACAGACAGAGTTGCAGTCTTGAAAGGTAGAAGATTTAGAGCAATTGTGAATTTCCTCCAAAGTTGCCATGCTGTCAAAATCACTCCAAGACTGCAACATAAAATCATTTAGAAAATCCTCAGGGACCTGCAGGCCTCTCTTGTCTTGGCTAAAGTCAGTATTGATAACTCTGCCTAAGTTACATAAGATCATTGGATAAAAGTGAGTTTCATGGCTGAATGGCAAGGTGGAAGTCATTGACCACTAAGAAGTACATTGCAAACTTCTCAGGTTTGCTGAAACATACCTGGAAGATCCTTCAGGTTGTTAAAGGTAGGAGATAAATAAAAAATGGAACTTTTCTGAGTTTATATGTGTCAGTATTTCTGGCAGAAGCCAAAAATTGCATTCCATAATAATAACTTCATACCAATTATTCAATCTTAAATGTGGTAGTATCATAGCTTGGGGAAGCTTTGCTTCCTCAAGGCCTGGATATCTTGTCATCATTGAACAAACCATTAATTCTTATTCATATCAGAAAATTCTACTAGAGAATTTTAGCAACATCAATAAGCATTTAGACTTATATACTGCTTCACAGTGCTTTTACAGCCCTCTCTAAGCGATTTACAGAGTCAGCATATTGCCCCCAACAATCTGGGTCCTCATTTTACCCACCTCAGAAGGATGGAAGGCTGAGTCAACCTTGAGCAGGTGAGATTTGAACTGCTGAACTGCAGCTAGCAGTCAGCTGAAGTAGCCTGCAGTACTGCACTTTAACCACTGTGCCACCTCAGCTCTAAAGTTGTTCTAAGGCAGTGATGGCTAACCTTTTCCAGACCGAGTGCCCAAAGCACGTGCGTGCATGCACGTGCACAAATCCCCAAAATGCAATGCACACGCAGCCCCCGTGTTTGCATCCTGCTCCCACGCATCAGCACGCAGCCCACCTTTAGTCCCCACACCCCCACATATGTGCGGTACAGACCCAATGACCAGTTGGCCTGTGGGAGGCACTTGCGCATGTGCAGCAGACCTGAACTGGGCTGACAGGTCACGTGCCATCAGAGAGGCCACTGTATGTCACCTCTGGCACGCATGCCATAAGTTCGCCATCACAGTTCTAAGGTCTTTAGGTTGTTTATCCATCAGCCTGCATGCAAGTTGGTCATGCAGTTGGGTGGAACATTGATCTTAAACATATAAGAGAAGAAGATTTTAAGGAGAACAATTTCACTGCTTGGGGAAGGAAAAATCAAAATTCAGACCCAAATCCCATAGAAATTTTGTGTTGGGACCTGATATAAGCAATTCATGCTAGGAAACACTCAAATGCTACAAGATGTAACAATTCACTATTCAGTAAGGAATTAGAGTTACAATCATATAAGATACTGATAACTAGTTAATAACTCTGGCTTCTAATTGATTTGGGCTTAGCACCCAGTATTTCACCACTTTTACATATGTATAAGTTTACTTTTAATAAACATTTTATAAATTAACCAAATGAACTAACAAAATAAAATTCAATGGTGAGAAAAGTAAGATTCTATGCAGGGGTGGGTCCTACTTACCTTTACTACCAGTTCACAACAGGACTGCATGCGCAGAAGCATTTTGATCACGTCGGGGCCGGTGGACGGAGCTTCCTGCCAGTTTTAGTACCGGTTCTATAGAACTGGTGCGAACTGGGGGCAACCCACCACCGATTCTACATTTAGGCAATGCACAGGTATAGAATGGCTCAATAGCAGCAGGGGAGGGTTTCAAACCCGTTGCTACCAATTTGCTCGTGGGCACACACATGCTCACATGTACCGCATGTGCAGAAGCATCCAGGCAGGTGGGCGGAACCTCCCGTCCCCGCCGCTACCAGTTGGCCCAATCCGGGGCAAACTGGTAGCAACCCACCACTGAATAGGAGTAACTTTGAGAGGGATATTGGAGTCCTTTTTATAATCACTTAAATTTGAGCCAGCAGTGTGCTGCAGCTATCAAAAAAGCCACATCTCCTATGCTCATTAACAAAGAGATAGAATCAAGATCACGTGAAATGTTACTACTGCTTTATAATGCCTTGGTAAGACCACATTTGGAATATTGCATGCAGTTTTGGTTGCCGTGATATAAAAAAGATGTTGAGACTCAAGAAAGAGTGCAGAGAAGAACAACAAAGATGATTAGTAGTGTGGGGGATAAAACATATGAATAATGGTTGCCTTCTGGCAGAAGATACAGAACAATTAAAACTCGGACCACACATTTTCTGAA
The DNA here is from genome assembly GCA_022577455.1 of Arizona elegans. NCBI lineage: Eukaryota > Metazoa > Chordata > Lepidosauria > Squamata > Colubridae > Arizona > Arizona elegans. The sequence continues at coordinate 59,677,983 of JAKOOJ010000005.1, read as the reverse complement.
TAGTTTTTATCCCAGAGCTATAATTGCACTCAACAATGAACTAAAGGGCCACCATCAGTGAGCTGTTGGACAGTATTACTTGGTCTGTTGTGTGGATGTTTGGGTGGTTTAGGGGTGGGGAATTGTGGTGGGTGGGAGTGTGTTTGGGGATTATGTGTGTTGGACCTGGTCTTTGGGTGTTAAGTAAATTTCATTGTATGTGTATACTGTGTATACATGTACAATGACAATAAAGTGATTTTATTATTATTATTATTATTATTATTATTATTATTATTATTATTATTATTATTATTATTCAGGAATTGGGTATGTCTCATTTAATGAACAGGACTAGGGGTGACATGATAGCAGTGTTCCAATACCTAAGGACTACCAGAAAGAAGAGGGGGATCAACCTATTCTTCAAAGCATCTGAAGGAGGAAGAAGAAGCAGTGGATGGAAATTAATCAAGGAGAGAACCAACCTAGAAATAGGGAGACATTTCCTGAGAGTTACAACAATCAATCAGTGGAATGGCTTATCTTCAGAAGTTGTGGGTGCTCAATCACTGTAGGTTTTAAAGAAGTGATTGGACAACCATTTGCCCAATTTATCCTGAAAGGCCCCTTTCAATTCTATTATTCTGCTAATATTTTTGCTGTTAAATTAATTGTTACATTTTGGTAACAATTATTCTGATGATAATAATAATCTGTAAATTAACTGAAGTTTAAATTCAAAGATTCTTATTCCATAGTATAATATTTAACAAAATAGTAATTATTTATAAAAATATGAGATATTAGTACCGTGGTACCTTGCTACTCAACTGCTTTGAAACTCATCAAATTTGGTACTCAATGTAGTTTGATGCAAAAATTTAGTCCCAGTACTCATTGTTTGTTTAGTACTCAACTCACAAACTACAATTTATCACTGTTGGCTGCCTTGTGACTCACTATATTATTCCTTATGGGAAAAAAATGTTTGGTATTCATTGTTTTTGGTACTCATCGCATCTTCTGTAACCAATTAATGATGAGGTACCACTCTATTTGATTCTTATTTGCTTCCTCTTTTTAATGTAACATTAAAACTCCATGTTTGGAGTCCTTTAAGAAGAGATTCAGCTTTAAAGTTGATCGATATAATAACACAATCTATCTTTTCTTTGTGCTATATCCAAGTCTGTTCTTTTGTAAGAATACTATTGACTAAACTGAAACTCAATTCAATTAGATGCAAGGTTGGGAAAGCTAATAGCATTAACGATGTTTTGTTCTATTACAAAATTAGACAGACAGATAGACAGAAGGCATTTTTTGCCACAGTTGTAAATATCCACTCCATTTAAAATTGGCTTCACATTCATCATTATGGCATAGTTCCAAAATTTCAACTTGATGTGTAATATTTACACCATACATATTTACTTTATTTTTATTGGATTAATGAACTAATTACCCATTTCATCATTTCAAAATCTAAATTGAATTTTGATGCACTATTACGAAAAAATATTCTGCAAAGTTGACATTGTGTTTCCACAACACTATGTGACTTACCACATTCACAATAAACACTAACATAAAAGCAATTAATACATCTTTGGCTTTGTAAAATTTGGAATAAGGACTTTTTGAATACTTACTGAATAATTGCCATATTGATTTTTAAATATTCCAAGTATCATGTTGCTGTTACATTTTACATAAAAATGATCACAAAGAAAAGATGGTTTCATTGCTTTAATTAAAAATGTTTATATCATAGTAAATGTCACATAGAATTGTTCTTAGTAGAAGATTCAATGTGGTTTGGTAAACGCTAACATATTACTTATTTAGAGCATGGTTTCAAAGTTAGGGATAACTGCATAAAAGCCACTTTCTTATAATAATCATGGTGTGTTAATAGCTGCAGAGGAATTAAGCAAAGTTGACTCACTAGTTTTATCTGTTCATTACATCAATGAATAAGAGTTGCAACATTACACAGAACCCACATTCTGAAATTGCTCTTGGGCTGGTAAGCTGTCATCAACCAGTAATCATAGATGGCACTAATATTTTGGAATGATGGCATTGTTTTGACAAGTCTTCTCTTTTCAAATGTTGTCTTTAACTTATATTTTTCTTTTTTGTGCTTTGATGTTTGGTGGATGCTAGTTTTTACTGTTTTTATGGAATTTTAGACCACAAATGTTTTATCAGTTTTATATTCTGGTGAAGCTATTGAGAGTCTTTTGTGACTGCAGTGGGATAAAAATGGGAAAAATGAATGAATGAATGAATGGATCAATCAATCAATCAATTGAACTGAATTGAATTGAATTGAATTGAAATGAAATGAAATTAAATGAAATGAAATGAAATGAAATGAAATGAATGCAATCATGGCATATTCCAACAAACATTTAAGCCAGAACAGAACCATACATTTTAAAAAATTAATGAGCATAGCCACCCATCAAAATTAAAAACAGTTCCTGTTGGTACTTTCTGGTATTGTCTGGGTTTAAGACCAGTGACTCTCATAGCAAGTATCTGGCTGCAGTTACAATATTTTAGCTAAACATGGTACAACCAATTACTGAATCCAAGGTGGTAATTATTTTTTCACATTGGACCACAACAAGGTGGATGACTTTGTTATGAAAGTTCAGTCAGATTTTCATTATGTAATATTCAACGGCATGATTATGATTTCTAGGAGCTGATTCTTGACCAGAGAGTGGATGCCTAAAGCAGACAACTATTGGTCTAACCAGGGCTGTGAATGTAATTAAGAATTACTGTTCCTACACAAAATCAAGCCTTCCTTTTAAGGGATTAGCATCTCTGGAACAAGATTCTGCAGAGCTTTGTACGATAATAACCTCTTTTTATTGTAGTTGATGTACGCAACGCTTTCTGCAAGCCAGAATGTTATTACAATTGCTAACAGCAAATTGTGGGATGTTACATGTCGATTTCCACAAAACAGAATAAAATCTTTCTGGGAACTTTAACAAGATCATTAAAAAAGTTATTACATCGCATCTTGTGAAATGGGAAAGAAACAATCTCATGTTTCCTTCCTCTCATGCCCCGAGGATGATTTCTGGCCTTTTTAAGAGCAGCTGGAATCAAAACAAGTTCCTTTTTTGTTTAATTTGTTTTCAATACGCCAGAGCTATATTTAGTCTTTTGGCTTAATTTCCGAAATATATTCTTCCCTCCTTTGAGTTAGTTAATACTTTATCAAATTTGGATCAGTAGAAGGAAAAAAAACATCCATCATGTTTCTTTTTCAAAGAAAAGGGAGACAGTTTATTTCTTTTCTTACCAGGCAACTAGGCCTTAGTGGGCCTTCTGATTTAACTCTTTTCTTTCCAAAGACCCCTGGTTTTTATTCAAGCAAGATTAACTTTTGCAAATTGTTTAAATGAAATCATCAGAATAGGAAAACTAATGCAAACTAATGCAACTAATGCAACTTCCAGTATGAATTGTTCTTCCTTCCCCCTTATTTTGAGCATTGAAAATCTAGTCCCAAAGATTCATAGAAGTAAAAAATATATCTTCATATCGGGGTGAAATCCAGCAGGTTTTGACAGGTTCTGGAGAACCGGTAGCAGAAATTTTGAGTAGTTTGGAGAACTGGCAAATACCACCTCTGGCTGGCCCCAGAGTGGGGTGGGAATGGAGATTTTGCAATATCCTTCCCCCCAGGAGTGGGGAGGGAATGGGGATTTTGCAGTAACCTTCCCCTGCCATGCCCACCAAGCCACACCACTCCCACCAAGCCAGGCCACAGAACCGGTAGTAAAAAAATTTGGATTTCACCACTGCTTCATATCAATTAGTTAATACACATTGGATAGTAGTTGGTAAAAGTAGTGGTAAAAGATGACTTTTCTGGAATTTGTAAACGAGAACTCATTTCTGCTGACCAGGAATATTATGTTTGGATGCAATAACAAACAAACAGATATTATGAAGATCTGTATTCATCCAAGATAAAAGTGGATGCATTTGGAGAAGTAGAATATTTTTCATGGGAGAATGCATGAGATACATCTCCAGCACTGAAGTGAATGGTTCCAAGTCTTCTTTCATATGGGATAGGGGTTCCCCAACCTTTCCAGCTCCCTGGACCAGCAGCAGCGGCAACTGCGGCAGGAGGGGAGGAGATATCTTCATGTGCTCAACCTAACTCCTCACATGCATAAGTGTAACTTTGCATGCTCACCCGCCACTTTCACGGCCCAATTCCCAACAGGCCAGAGCCCAATAATGGTCCACGGACCCCTGATATGAGAGATACCACTAAACAATTACAGTTCAATATCTCTGTTTTACTATGATCACCAGGCATACATTTCATATTGATAAAATAATTGAGAGGTACAAGATAGGACAGATACTGATCTTGGAAAAAAGCTAAGTATGGTTGGACCTCTAAATAGTTAATAGGCGACCACTAAGAAATCTCAGGATTTCAAACTAGACTGAAAAGATAAAAATCCAGGAGAGGGCAACAGCAAAGCCATGCTATTGCCAAGAAAACAACAGATGTTTACAATATATAGTCACTAGTACAGACTTGATTTAAAAAGAGTCTTTAGCTCTGTCTCAGATACATGTTTCCCAGTTGTGTCTGTTCTCTGGCCAGCTTTACAATGCTTCTTAATCCATGTCACACCTGAAAGTTCAGAACTGAAACATTCTTCTGGATAATATGAGTAGGATGCCCTTTCCTTCTCCCATATGTAAAATGGAGAGTACCACTACTTTGGAAAATGAAGATGTCTCATAAAATCAGGCAGGGAAAAGGCATCCCCCTCCCCCCCAGAAAATATCAGATGAAGAGGTTGTGGTTGGCCTAGTGTGTTCTATCAGTAAGCAGGATATAATATCTTTATCAGTTTGCCCAATGTACCACTTTTATTGCAAAACCCTCATTACATTCACTGAAGTTTCATATTCAAGGACCTTCTGAATCTGATTTATTTTCTTACCTAGGTCCAAAGAACTGCTGGAGTATGTTAGTTCTGCCTGATCCAAGATGAAACAAAGGAAGGAAGGAAGGTAGAAAAAAATGAAATAAAATTTGGCCTGCAAAATGTCAGATGACTATTACCTGGCAATTAGTAGTTCTCTGTATTTGTTATTTAATGATTGTCCAAATTTTGCAACCCAGAACTGGAAGCCCTAGTGCAGTAATGGCTAACCTTTTACGGACCGAGTGCCCAAAGAGCACATGCGCGCAAGCCCTAAAATTCAATGTGTGCGCACCCTTCGCACGACCCCTGCCCCCACACACGCGCGGCAGAGACTCTAAGAGCAGCTGGCCAGCGGGAGGCATGCGTGCATGCGTGTGCAGCAGAGCTGAACTGGGGTGACGGCTCGTGTGCCATCAGAGAGGGCGCTGTGTGCCAACTCTAGCACACATGCCATAGGTTCGCCATAGGTTGGCGAATGTCCTTTATATAAGGAGAAAGAAAGTAATAATACTTGCTTTCCTTTTGGCTAGATTAAAGCTGGATATGTAGCACTCAGCTGAATTATATAAACTAAATTAAACTCATAATGGCATTTATGCATGACAGTTATCTTATAAAGCAGCAGGTAGATGTTCACTTACACTGTGTGATACTTCACATCTCACCTCTGAAGAAAACAATTTAAGTAAAACATGATAAAGATAATTAGATTTGATTTGGCTATCCTGCTGCTATGGTAGCTATTTGGCATGCTTTATCTTTTTATTTCCTTTTTTTCCTTCATCCAATTTGGAATTGAGTAACTTGCAAAGGGACACAGTGGCTCAGTGGCTAAGACACTGATCTTGTCGATCAGAAGGTTGGCAGTTCAGCGATTCGAATCCCTAGTGCTGCATAACGGAGTGAGCTCCCATTACTTGTCTCAGCTTCTGCCAACCTAGCAGTTTGAAAGCATATAAAAATGCAAGTAGAAAAATAGGGACCACTTTGGTGGGAAGGTAACAGTGCTCCGTGCACCTTCGGCATTTAATCATGCCGGCCACATGACCATGGAGACGTCTTCGGACAGCGCTGGCTCTTCTGCTTAGAAACGGAGATGAGCACTGCCCCTAGAGCTGCAAAAGACTAGCATGCATGTGCGGGGGAATCTTTACCTTTACTTTAACTTGCAATAGATTTTGTCCAGAATGTATAAGCAAATCCACTTGTAACTAATATTTTCAGCATGTTCCTTAGGGCAGTGGTCCCCAACCTTTCCAACTCTGCGGACTGGTGGCAGAAGGGAGGGGGGATTGTTTCACATGCACATGTACCGCTTGTGCAAATGCAACTTTGCACACTTACCCGCTGCTTGCATGGCCCAGTTCTCAATGGGCTACGGCCCAACACCAGGCAGTGAACTGGGGGTTGGGGACCCTTGCCATAGAGTTTTATTAAATATTTAGCTGATTTTTAAAAATCAGTGAAACTCACAATCTATTAGGAATTGTAGAATTATTTAAATGTTCTCACCTCAATGCAGATAAATAGTTTTCAAACAGAGGGAGAAATCTTACATTGGACTTCCCCACCTGTAAGCTTCCCAACTACTTTTTTTCTGAGACCAAACATCAAACAGAGGAGAAAGGAAGCAAATTGACAAAATGGGGAGAATATTAGAACCATGGATTCGTACCATTTTGCTTCTCTAGGCTAACCCTACTTGGGCTACTTATGTAAAATACACCACTCCTGGAATAAGCACTGGTGTATCTTTTTTGATGCCATCCTGATAAATCCTCATCCAAGAAGGAACAGCAATAGGATGAGGAGATTTGCTGACTAGATCTCACACAGTTAGACTTGACTACATGGCAATTAGTAGTTCTCTGTATTTGTTATCTAATGATTTTCCAAATTTTGCAACCCAGAACAGGAAGCCCTAAGCTAACAAAAATTACATAGTCAATTTCTACAAATGACCAAAGAAGAGATAGAGAAAGATAAAACCTGGCAATAGCTTACAACTGGTACATTAAGAAAAATAATGAAAGGCTTGATTTTGGCTGGTCAAGAGCAAGCTATTTGAACTCATGCAATCAAGGCCAAAATTGAAAATGATCGAATGATTCAAAATGCACTTTGTGCAAAGAAGCAGAAAAAACAACAGATCATATACTCAGGACATGCAAGAAGCTCACACAAAGAGTAATATAACACAGTCACCAAAATGATTCATTGGAACATCTGCAAAAATTATCATGTTCCAGTAATGAAAAATTGATGGGAACATATAATTGGAAAAAATAGTAAAAAATGAGCAGGTTAAAATGTTGTGAGATTTACAATACAAACTGATAAAGTCTTGGCTCATAACACTCCAGATTTAATTTTAATTGAAAATAAGAAAGTGTGAATAATTGGTGTGGCAATACCAAGAGATAGTAGAATGGAAGACAAAGAATTGAAGTAGTTCACATGGTATTAAGATTTGAAAATTGAAAGATTATGGCATAAACTAAACCTGGTAGTCCCAGTGATTACTGGCACTGGGTGCCATATCCAAAAAATCTTGCATGATACTTAAAAAATCTGTGCATTGACCGAATTTCCATCTATCAATTACAAATGGTCACACTGCTTGGAACTGCATAGATACTATACGATACAACTTCCTAGATTCTTAGGAAGAATTTGATGCACATGAAGGCCTACAGTAGCTAAAGAACTGGCAACTGTGATTTCATATTATTATGAAAATAATAATAACAAAATCACCACCAGTCAATTGCAAAAGGCAGCATTACTTGAAACAGCTTACATCCTGCAACAATACCTGCAGACATGGCTCTGCCACTTTGCCTGGGGGTCCAATGTGGGAGTTTCACACTAGTGGTGGCTACTAGACTGCTACCAAACTCCATGTCCCCCAACCCCCACATTCCTTGCTTCCCCCTGCCCATTTTAAATCTCATATTCCTGTACCTTTATTGTTCATTCCATTGTTTATCTTTACTGTTTCATTACATTGATACTGTTATGTTTACACTTCTTTTCATTTCTCCGTGTTTACTGTTGTAAGCCCTCGACAAGATGGGCCGCAAATAAATTTAACAAACAAATAAATAATGCTTTTAACCCCATCAAATGACAACATCCATCTATTCTAAGTTCTTGGGAAGGATTCAATTGGTAGATAAAAATGCCAAAACCAGTCTAAACATCTGGCTGGCTGTGTGGCCAACCATAATACTTTGTTAAATTTATATGCTGCCTGACTGTCAACACTCAGGGTGACTCAAAATTCCTAGAGGATTTGAACTAACACTTTCTTGTGTACACAAAAGAACCTTGGTAGTACAGGGGTTTAAGGCACCCTGTTATTAAGCTGGTTATTAAGACCAGCTGCCTGCAATTACTGCAGGGTTCGAATCTCGCCAAGGCTCAAGGTTGACTCAGCCTTCCATCCTTTCTAAGGTAGGTGAAATGAGGACCCAGTTGTGGGGGCAATAAGCTGACTTTGTATAAATATACAAAAGGATGAAGGCTATTGCTGAGCACATTGTAAGCCGCCCTGAGTCTTCGGAGAAGGGCGGCATATAAATCAAATTAAAAAAAAAAAAAAAATTCATCTCCACCCCAGGCCACCCCAACGATGCCCTTGAAGTGATGTCCCAGTGCATGGAGGCTGTGCGGATCTGGATGGGGAGGAACAGGCTCAAGCTCAACCCTTCCAAGACTGAGTGGCTGTGGCTCCCGGCATCCCGATATAGTCAGTTGACTCCATCGCTGACTATTGGGGGCGAGTCTTTGGCCCCCACTGAAAGGGCTCGCAATCTGGGAGTCCTCCTGGATAGACAGCTGTCTTTGGAGGAACATCTGACGGCTGTTACCAGGGGGACCTTTTATCAGGTTCGCCTGATTCGCCAGTTGCGGCCCTTTCTTGATCGGGATTCCTTGTGCACAGTCACTCACGCCCTCGTCACCTCTCGCCTTGACTACTGCAACGCTCCCTACATGGGGCTCCCCTTGAAGAGCACCCGGAGGCTCCAGCTGGTCCAGAATGCAGCAGCGCGGGTAGTGATGGGAGCAACATGGCGCTCCCATGTAACACCACTCCTGCGCGAGCTGCACTGGCTCCCGGTGGTCTTCCGGGTGCGCTTCAAGGTGTTGGTTATCACCTTTAAAGCGCTCCATGGCATAGGGCCTAGCTATCTCCGAGACCGCCTGCTGCTACCGACGACCTCCCATCGACCCGTGCGCTCCCACAGAGAGGGCCTCCTCAGGGTGCCATCAGCCAAACAATGTAGGCTGGTGGCCCCCAGGGGGAGAGCCTTCTCTGTGGGGGCTCCTACCCTCTGGAATCAGTTGCCCCCGGAGATAAGAAGGATCCATGACCTCACTGCCTTCCGTCGTTCCTTGAAAACTCATCTTTTCCAACAAGCCGGGTTGGCTTAGAAGAAATTTTTAATTTTTTTTTAATTAGTTTGTGATTCTTAACTTTCGGCCCAAATTTATATATATTTTTAAATGTTTTAATATTTGTATTCTATGTTTTTTATCTTGGCTGTACACCACCCTGAGTCCTCAGGGAGAAGGGCGGTATATAAATTGGAAATTAAATTAAATTAAATTAAATTAATTACTATGCTATTTTAACCTTAACCCTCTGGTTCCAGATTACAACTCTAAAAATTGTTTTTTTCTATGGGAATCAACTTCTTGCCATATGCTTTACCTAAATTTTATATCATATGTATTTATTGAAAATATTTGTATAACTGCCCATCTTAAAACCAACTCACAAGCAGTTTTCTTTCTACTGATCATTACATTAAAACTTATGTTTGCTCATGGATCAAAATATTAAGGCTGATGAAACAACCCAGACAATCCTGGACTGAGATATAAAAGTATCTCATACTTTTACTTCTCAAACAACTATTCTATAGTTTATGTGGATTTAATTAAATACTGCCATTTTGGTGTTCAGAATATCAGATTAGAGCTGAAGGCTCTATTTATTAAAGAATTATATTGAGACTAAAGGAACACTGTTCAAAAGCTTGGGCATTCTAATTACAAATCAGATCCCAAAATGGTTATAGTAGTTTTATATAATAGCACATATTGCAAATTTAAACAGATGACAAGAGTGCATGCAGTAAATCCAATTAATGAACCCCTCTCGAGGAGTAAGGGGACCACAATTTGTATTTCCCAAGTTGCACTTTTTATAATGCAGTAGATATATACAACATTTTAATGAGCTGCTCTAGGAAGATTGCACACAACATATTCTGCATTACAGCTGCCTATCAAAAAAGGTGGAATGGAACTATCTTATTTATGTAATTATCACAGACCATTTGTCTCAGTATAAAGCTAATTAAATGGAAGAAGATCATAATACAGTAATCTTCTGCATGAGATTTAGTTATAAAGCCAGCTACTGTTAATGCTAAAATAATTATCTATTTTATTCAGCTAACTTTACTCATGATTAATTCCAAAAGAAAATAATGGGTGAAAGTTATATTAGTTAATATTTCTATTGACTTCAATATCATAAATGACTAACTGTAGTTTGTTAGGAATCATTATGTCGCTCTTCCATTTATACTTCATAAATGGCTTAGGGCCGGGGTACTTACGAGACCGCCTTCTGCCACCATTAGCCTCCCACTGGCCAGTACGCTCGCACAGAGTGGGCCTCCTCAGGGTGCCGTCCGCCAGACAATGTCGGCTGGCGACCCCCAGGGGGAGAGCCTTCTCTGTGGCGGCGCCCACCCTCTGGAACAACCTCCCCCCAGAGATACGTACAATAACAGACCTCTGGATTTTTCGTCGGGCCCTGAAAACCCATTTATTTCAACTAGCTGGGCTGGCTTGAGTGAATTTTAAATCGATTTTAAATTGGGTTGTTTTAATTTTTGGCCAAATATTTAATTATTTTAAACTGCTTTTAAATTTTGTATGTATTGTTTTTTACTTTGGCTGTTCACCGCCCTGAGTCCTATTTTGGAGAAGGGCGGTATAGAAATTTAAATAAATTAAATAAATGAAATGAAATAAATAAATAATAAAGTCCTGTTCTTATCCTGGACTTAACTTTTATAAATGTTGTTAATTTACATTGGCTCAAATGAACTATATGAACATTTTTATTGTTCCATAAATTTATACCTAAAATCTAGCTCCACGTATAAGGCTCTGATAAATAATTATATACTAGGTTTTAATAATTCACTTTTCAAAAAGATACAGAACACCTAAGATATCAGGAAAGACCTCTGATTTTGGCTCCAAACAACTTGCTTGATGAATCTGATTTGGTCTATATGTCACAAAAATAAAAATAAGAACTCATTTGAGTGGAGATTAAGGCCTGTTTATTTGTTGATATGTTCATTTTATTTTGATTTGATTTGACATTTGATTTGCCATTGCCAACTTCTGGAATATTTTTGAGTTTCTAGTCCATATTACAAACCATGATTTCCTAGGAGGTTTCTTACCAAATATTTGCTTGATCCTGTTTAGCTTTGCAAAAGCAGCCAAGATTGGCAATGTGCTGCCACCTATTTGAGTATATATCATGTTTACAATATTCTTAGAATAATTCATTTTTGAAATGGGAAGGAAGCTATATTAATGCTTATACAGGTAGTCTGTGAGTTACAAGTGAGCACAAAATTTCTATTGTTAAGTGAGTTTTGCCCATTTTATGACCTTTCTTGCCACAATTGGTAAGTGAATCACTTCAGTCGTTAAGTTAGTAACATGGTTGTTAAATGAATCTGGATTTCCCATTGACTTTGCTTGTCAGAAGGTCACAAAAGGTGATCACATGATCCCAGGTTGCTATGACCATCATAAATATGAGTCAATTGCCAAGTGTCTGAATTTTGATCATGTGATCATGGGGATACTGCAGTGGTCATAAATGTGAAAAATGGTTAATACTAGTGGTAGGATTAAAAAGTTTGTTCTACCGGTTCTGTGGGTGTAACTTGGTGAGTGTGGCTTGGTGGACGTGGCAGGGGAAGAATACTGTAAAATCTCCATTACCACCCCACTCCAGGGGAAGGATACTGTAAAATCTCCATTCCCTTCCCATTGCAGGGGAAGGTTACTTCCTCCCGATCAGCTGGGACTCGGGAGACAGAGAATAGATAGGGGTAGGGCCAGTCAGAGATATTTACCGGTTCTCCAAACTACTCAAAATTTCTGCTACTGGTTCTCCAGAACTGGTCAGAACCTGCTGAATACCACTTCTGGTTATGTCACTTTTTTCAGTGCCGTTGTAACTTTGAATGGTCACTAAATGAGCTGTTGTAAATTGAGGATTATCTGTATAACTGTATGTTAATCATACTGAAATATGAGAGTTTAAATTATTTCTATTTCTGGTCATTGTATGTATCTTTTAACCTTTTGATATATTAGCAATTTTATTGATGGTATTTTCCTGAGGAAAACTGACAGCATTTCCCTATCTGTTAAAGCTTGTTATCAAAAATGAGTATGTGTTCAAAATTTGTTTGAGTTGAGAAAGGAAACCTGGCTGAATTTCTGAACGTGTACATCTGTGGGAGGATGCTCTCATCCTACGCTTGAATTGGCAATATTGAGAAGTAAATCTGAGAAAATTTAACAGGATGAGGGAAATGCGTTTAGAAAAACGGGTACAAAGGTATACTGAGCCTCAAAACAGAAAAGCAAAACATATGATTTGCATCAACTACTAGGCCATCTTTAGGATGGAGCTGTTGCTGGCAGTCATATGGGACTGGTGAATATAGGTTGCTAGCTGTTCTCTTACCTGCCCTTTATATTTTGTGGAGCAGATGAATGTTAGGCAGATATTCACCTGAACTTCTTGATGGAGATTATGATCATAATTGCAGATGTAAGTATGGAAAGAGAGAGAGAGAAGGAGAAGTTCAGGCCTACAAGGGTCATGCAGAGGACAAAAGAGGAAATGATTTGAGTACCAAGACAACATGGCTGAGGGAAAAATTAAACATCTTCTATCTCTGAGAATACAGGAATCAAATTAGTCTGCAATCCTTCCCTTAGTCTTTCATCAAGTCCTGAGAAGGATCTGCTCAGGTAGAATTATCCTCTGAACCAGGTATTTCAACAATAACCCTAGCACATTTTACAATTGCATATGTTTCCCATCTTATTTTCAGCTATAGTTATAGCGGTGGGCAACACCGAACAGGATTCAGAAGCTTAATATAGTCCAAGGGTGTTGGCTACCCCATTTCTTGTTTACTGAATAAATCACAGTGTACTGGGTTCATAAAGTACATCATTATATACTGTATTTTTTGGTCTATAAGACGCACCGCAGTATAAGATGCACCTTAGTTTTTGGGGAGGAAAATAAGAAAAAAACTGATTGGTGGGTGGATCGGCCTACCGGAATACCTCCAATCAGCTGTTCCCAGAGGTGAATTTTAGCAACAGGTTCGTTGGTTGTGAGCTTTTTTTTCAGCCTCTGAAACCTCCGTTTCAGAGGCTTTTTTTTCAGCCTCTGAAGCCTCCGTTTCAGACGCTTTTTTTCTGAAGCTCCGTTTCAGAGGCTTTTTTCAGCCTCTGAAACCTCCATTTCAGAGGCTGGGCAGGGCTACATCCAGACTATAAGACACACCGATTTTCACCCTCTTATAACCACAGCTAGGTTTACACAATATTCTAAACCAAAAATGTATCACATTTAAGTTGGCTGCTTACAAATGAACTCTGGTGTGTTCCTGTAATGTAATATGTTTTAAATAACTGAAACCAAATTAAGTTACAATGGTTTATTTTCCCTTTGAACATAACTGTTATGCAATTCAGAAGGAATATAATTTTCATTTTGAAAAAAAAAACTATAGTTGGCAGATTGTTGTGACAAATACATTTTATTTTCAGTTGGTTAGAGATTATTCCTTCAGCATCAAGACTTTTTTGGTTGGAACAGTTTTGTGTTGTCACATCCTGTGATGAAGAAACAAGGAACTTATAAATTCCAAAGAGCATTTTGCCTTCTCTTCATGCAAGAACATTTTGAGCTTTTGAAAGGTTATGATTATCTCATCACATAAATATAAAATTAGTAATGGAGCAAGTCGTATTTTTGAGAATGTTAAAGAAGTGGGATATTTTTATATTGTTTGGTTGATCAGTTTTCTACTACAAAACAAAACAAAAATAAATCACCATTAGATGATGGCAGATATAATAATAGAGAAGAAAAGGGTGCTGTTATTTTCCAGTTGTTCATAATTAGCTTCAGGGCTGAGCCAAAATGTCCAATTAATCTTTGTCAAAAGTGCACACTATTTTGAGCAGTGCCAAATCTTCTGTATTTTTATTGCATGTTTTCACCAATTTGTTATCTCCACTTGTTCTCATTAATGTTATCACAGTGCTAGATCTGATTGAACATGTTCCATTATGACATCATTCCATTTAAGGCACGATGAGCCGTGGTGTCACAGTGGTTAAATGCAGTACTGCAGGCTAATTCTGCTGACTGCCGATTGCCAACAGTTTGGAGTTCGAGTCTCACCAGCTCAAGGTTGACTCAGCCTTCCATCCTTTTGAGGTCAGTAAAATGAGGACCCAGATTGTTAGGGGCAATATGCTGACTCTGTAAACCGCTTAGAGAGGGCTGTAAAGCACTGTGAAGCGGTATGTAAGTCTTAGTGCTATTGCTCTGATGTTAATTAGATGGGGGTCACTCATGTAATAATTCATTCTTTCATTTTTCTCCATTATCATTGTGACTGTAGTAGGCAATGTGCAATAAAACACCTCCTATTTACAAATAAAAATACAAATGCAATGCAATGGTCTTCCTAAAAAGTGATAGGGAAATCATTGTGTAATATATAGGATCCAGGGAATGCCTATTAACTCCTTCAAAGTTTAGGGAAACATCCTCTCCTGAAATAAAGTATTGATCACCTCCTGGATACAGGTAACCACATTAATTCCTGATCTCTGCAGGATCCCAGAGGAGCAGGGGATATATTAAAATGCAGGGATCCACATACTCAAAGAAGTGTCAGGAAACATTACTTCAGGATTCATACATTCTGAAAACCAAGCTTTGCTGAATCTGAGTGATTTTTGTGCAGCACAGCTGCCAGGAAAGAGATTTAAAGCAATTCCAATAGGGTTACCCTCTGCCCCCCATTCCCCTCAAAAAAGACTTCTGGCCAGCAGCTTGTGTAAAGAAGGAAAAGAAGAATACTTCATTTACTGCCACATTATTGGCTTGAAGTTTGAACTTTAGCTCATGCCTATGCTTAATCTGATTTACATCTAGCCATTTTCCATTGGTGCTCCAGGTGTTGTTTCTGTCACTTCATTTCCTGCACTGCTCAGTAAACCAAAGAACCAGCTGGAGTTGGCAAACAGACTTGATTCAAGAGTGATTCAAGAGTGTGTCCTGTGTCCTGTAGCTAACCAGACGATCTGTAGAACCACCTACCAGATTGTTGGTGTTCTGTCTGAGGTCAAGCATGTGTGCACGCACGGTGGATAAATGAGATTTATTATAGAGAGGCAAATATACAGTAGGTACTGGCAGACAAGGCATGAAGTGCATGGAGATATAATTCCCAAGCAGTTCCCAAGTCCTTAAGAACTTGTCTGGGTAAGCTTGCTGATAGTCAGACTCTGAAGGAGCAAACAGAGGAGTAGTTTCAGTCAAAGCCTTGAGAGGCAGTGTATGCAGCACGATTGCCAGCCACTCTGGGTCACAAAGAAGCATAATTTCACTAGCAAGATTTACAGGAAGCAAATGCATAGAATATTGTTTTCCCAAAAAAGTTGATAGGTAGTGATGGTTTTTAAATAGAGCTAGCGGTCTGTGCAGATAATCAAAGATGGGGAGTCCCTTGATGGCAAAAAGCTGCACAGGATGCCTTTATCCTACTTAGCAAACTCGGTGACATATTACTGGGGTGGATCTTGGATCTGATCTCTTATAACCTTCTGTCCCCAGCTCCTCAGCTTAGAGAGCAATGCTTTCCAAGTCTTTCTGGTGTTTGTAGCATCATTGGCAGCATCTTCTAATTCTGCTCCTACCAAATCTGAGCTGATTGTGGCAACTGAGAAATTCCACAAGCAGTTGTTGGAATCCTTCTCGATCCATAAAGTATTTGGGGTGGGTCTTTCTACTTAGCCTGCTTACTCCTCAGGTAACAAGGGGCAGATAATTTCACTTAAACCAGAAGTGATCAGACCATGACAAAGTGCTAGATTTTACTCTCCATATCCAGATCACTAAACAATTGCTCTGAGGCAAACACAAGGGCTAATATATGGTTGCTTACATATTTGAGGCCTGAGATTACCAAGCATTAACTCATGGTTGAGTTAACTCCTGAGCTCTCCTAAATCCAACACCTGAAACGAGATTGGAGCCACCCAATCCCTGCTGGCAAAGTGACTGTAATACCAGCCCTGAGATACACCAACAGGATTCTCAGTTTTTCTCTTTGATCCAGCTTAACAAATAGGCACTCATGCCCAGTCAGGAGCAGATGCCCTGGTGGCAGGAAATTATTTTCAGTGCCACCCCAAGTTCCTAGTTTTGGCATTGAGGCTGAAAAAGAATCAAAACCTGGGAAACACATTTATGGGCGAGCAGTATTAGGGTCTTTAGTAATGCATGCCAGATCTACCAGCTGTTTTCCTTACAGAGAGACTTGGCATTTACCATCATCAACTGAAAGCCAAAGTCACCAATGACCACTTATAATACTACAGAAAAGAAGAAGAGACAATGACCAACAGCAAAAAAAAAAAAAAAAAAAAAAAAAAAACTAGAAACACAGGAAGCATGATTGGTAAATTGGCAGGAAAAGAAAAGTGTAATTAATAGCTTTATAATTCAAGGGCTTTATAGAATTTTTTTTGTCAGAATCACTGATTTTTATTCCCTTCCCCTCCAATAGGGAATATTGAGTGCAATCTTATTTTCTGTGTTAATAAGAACTTTTCTGTTGTCTAACATTCTGCTCCCAACAAGAACTATATTTGGAGCATTTGAATTAGAATCTTTACTATAAATGCACAAAGCAGCAAACGAGCTGAGCCCTTCTGGATTTGTGATGCAAGGCCTGAAATGACAGATCGAGGTAGGCAAGCTTCAATGAAAACAAATGGGTGCCAATTCATTCCTCCAGAACACAGGTGGTGTGTGTTATGCAGGGAAAGTGAGCCAACTCATTTTGTTCAGGCAGGAGTGTGGCTGAGCCAAGTTTCTGACAGGCAGATAGCTTGCCTCGTAGAGTGGAAATCTAAATGAGAAACTCACAGCAGGCTGGTTTTTATAGATGCTGATTTAAATGAAGTGTCAATACAAACCGAATAATATAACCATTTTTATGCTGGATAGAAATTTGGAGAAATAAAGTAATAAAATAAAATAATGATATGAAAGGGTATGGGTAAAAAAACCAAAGAATTTTATTTTATTTTATTATTGCACATAACTAAAATGTCTTTTTACATAAATATGGTAACAATGCATGTACCATCTAGTTTATGAGAGGCAGGCAACAGTACACTAGCTTGCAGAATAGCTTTTTTATTAGAAATTATAGCTTGTAAAGAATAACTTGAGCAAGCTTGTAGTAAAAGTAGACTTCTGTTATGCTTCTGGCATCCTGACCAATTTGTGCCAGAATGTTCTATTAGCTGGGAATATTGCATATGAAAGGGAAAAATATGACCAAAGCTGCTAAACTAAACTATGAAATGTTCCTAAAAAGTATTATATGAAAACCTTGATTGACCAAAGCCACGATGGGTGGTTGACATTATTATTGATAGACACCAGTGGTGGGTTGCCCCCGGTTCACACTGGTTCTATAGAACCGGTAGTAAAACTGGTGGGAGGCTCCGCCCACCGACCCCGACATTATCAAAATGCTTCTGCTCATGCACAAAAGAGTGTGCGCGCACGGCCCCGTTGCAAACCGGTAGTAAAGGTAAGTAGAACTCACCCCTGATAGACACATTTGGTAAAGACCACAGCAAGTGTAAGATTGTGAGTTAAAATATACAAATGGTAAATGGTAAATTTCAGAAGTTAACCAATTAAAGAAAAATGGGTATGTTGTTTGTGAAATTAAAGAAAAGGGGAAGGATCTAATACAGGGGTATCAAACACACATCATCACGTTGTCATCACGTGACATATAATGATTTCCCCCCTTCACTAAAACGGGGTGGGTGTGGCCAGCCCGTGACACACCCAGCCCGTGGGCTGCGAGTTTGACATCCCTGATCTAATAGATTGAATGAAGATGATCTGATCTGGTGGAGTGGAGCTGATGAGTATGTGTAGGGAGATGAAAGTGTAATTACGAATGAGAGAGCTAAAATGTCAGAAAGTACAAATCAGTGCCATTTAGGTAATTGTAACATGTTGTCTTTTGAAAGTAAAATGATTTTAGATTCAAATTTTCATGATTCTATGTGCATTTTTCTGATCTGTTAAACTAATCTGTGACAGGGTTTTCTTATCCATTAAAGTAAATCTGACCATCGCCTTCTTGTTTTTATTCTTTGAAATAATTGTATGATGACAGTTGTTCAATTAGATTTGTATTAGAATGATGAGTCATGCTTTCAAGATGTCTAGAACTATCTAAGGTCTTGATCTTTATAGTAAAATAAACAAAAGCCCTCCAAATCTGTCAAAACATATTTTCTCACCTTGCAATACACATGGTAATAATTTAAGAGTCACTAAAATATTGGAAATTTGGCTGATTCCAAATACACTGAACTACACCGTAACAACAAACCTCATTGCTCCTTAATCAAGTCTGGTTCTTCCCATCAGTTTCTCATTTTCTTGCTAAACTATTACGAGGAGGATTTCTAAATTCAGCATTTTGTGTAATACATATAATCATAATGACAGAATGATAAGCAATCTATAATTGATAATAGAAGTGCAGTAGCAAATATTCAATTAAAAGGATTTACCCTTGAAAAACATTTAAATTGATAGGTTTCAGTGGATGCTTTATAATAGCATAGTAATTAGCAAAATTGGATTAATAATGCATTAAAATGTATTGCATATTTGTGCTTTTACTGGCAGGACGAAATGAAACCAGTCAGTTTAAATTAGATTATTAAATGACTGCAGCACCTTAATGCCATTTCTTCCCCTCCTTGTTTTCTGGAAATACGTTTCTGCTGATAGCAATTCTTGAGGCAGCAGTAATAGTCCTTGGGCTGCTTCTATTATTCTTACTTGTTAAGTTCCTTTTTCCGACTATTTCTTACCTCCCTCTTTCTGCCAAATAAAGAGGTGACATTATCAGAAGAAGCAGGGAGAGAAATACACATGAAAAGGAATATCAAATTGAAAGGACTCCCCCGAGTGGACACATGTATAAATGTATAGAGAAAAACTCATCTCTAATGCAGCCTTGGGGACTTGAATTATTTACATTCTTTTAATCCTCTTAACTTCAAATCAAGATAACTCACATTGCTTTACAGCCAAGCTTTCAGCTGCGCTAGTTTTCAGGAACAATTCTGGGAAATCACTTAATTTAACAAATTCATAATCAACTTGCATTTTCTATAAGTATTTTGAGAACTTCAGCATCTCTTCTTCATTCCCATTTACTTTTATCAAAATCATATTTACAATTTGTGTATGTGGTAGGCAAATTAATAGGGATATTATGATCCACAGAGAACAGGAAACAGAATTATCTGCTTCTACCCTATATAAAACTTTTTGAATGTGAGCAATCTCAAGGTTGTAAAGCCATCTTGATAGGCCCTTAAATAGCTCTGATACTATTTACTATCTTGATGCTATTAAAAACTTGTTTGAAAAGTCACTGGGTGAGTTTATCTTCACTCTGAATAAAAGAAAAATTAATCACAAGTTTGAGAATTTATAGAATTTGAAATAAACCAATTCTACTGTCCCCATTTATTTGTATCCATTCCTTCATTCACTTCCATGTTCATACTTATACCTATCTTGTACATGTTTGACAAACAAATAATAAAAATAATAATAGTTATTAATAAGATCCAAGAAAGCTACAATATATTAAATTTACAAAATTACAAACAATTACATTTGAAATATTGACTGGTACTATAACTTTTTTTGAATTAACTATTCTCATGAGAACCATAATTATTTTGGATATCTTGGGTTATAACAAAAATAAATGACTTTATGATTTTAGAAACTGGACACTAGAGACGACCAAGGATTCTATATAGAAGGGGAAAAATACAAGTCAGCTTTTAGCGTTGATTAACTCTGACTAAGAAAATGATGGAAAACATCATAACACTAGAATTATTAAGGGGCACTTTTATGAATGAAATCCAGAAATTAGCGGTTGCAATATCAATAGTGTAGTAATGATAGCTGATTCTGTGGATTGATTATGTCCACAGAACATAAGATATCAATGAGGGAATGACAGATGTGGAGCAAATTTTGTCTGACAAAATACAGTAATGAAAGTAGAACCACAAACGACGGAAACCACAAATGACAAATGACAAGAGAATCTTGGAGGACAGAACAATGCTAACTGGATATGAGTCCATATTAGGCATTATCTCATGGCAATAAAAGGGGTGAGATATCAATATTTCTCCTGATGCCCATCCAGCAACTCTGTTTAGGCCTATTCCTTATTGAGTAGGGTGCCCAATCCCCAATATCTGGGCAATTGAGAAGATTATTCAGGCTATCTGGTGGATAAAGTCACTCTTGAACAAGCTGGTCGGGGCATTCTCTCTATCTCCCCCCGCCCCAAATATCAACATAAAATGCTAGGTGACGTTATCTACTGATTTGGGGTCCAGTTTTATTGGTATGCTGACGATACCCAATAATATCTTTCAAATCCAGACCAGCCAAATGAGGCTGTTGAGGTTCTGTCCCAGTTCCTGGATGCTGTGTGGATTTGAATGGTGAAGAACAGTCTCTCATTCAATTCTACCAACACCAAGTGGGTGTGGGTGTTTGGAGTGCCCAAATATGAGAATATTCCAACTATGACCTTGAATAGGGTTGCACTTTCTCACTGAAGAATAGTCCAAAATTTGGGGTTCTTCCTGGACTCACAGCTCATACACAATTATTAAGCAGACAATGTGGCTAGGAAGGCTTTTGCCTAGCTTCACCTGGGTGCCATTTGTGTCCTTTCCTAGATCAGGGAACTCTTCAGGAAGTCAAACATACCCTTTCACCTCATGGCTTGACTATTACAGTGTATTCTACACTGGGGCTGCTCTTGAAGATCACCCAGAACCTTCAGCTGGTCCAGAATGCAGTAACACAGCCAGCGAAAGGCATGCCTTGGTATGCCCATGTAATACCTCTGCTTTGCAAGCTATGTGATTGTTAGTTTGCTTCCCAGTAGCTAATGTGAAATACTACATGGCATAGGGCCTGTTACTTGAGATACTATCTTTCTTCCACAGAATCTGCCTGACTGGTTTGATCTGGCAACATTAGTGCACTTCAGGTTTCATTACCAGCTATTGACGCTTCAGAATCTCTATAGCTGCACCTGACCTCTGAAAAGAAGTTCCTCTGAGATTCAAATATCTCCCATCCTGCTGGTGTTTTGAAGGGTTTAAAGATCTGACTCTGATGCCCCTTTTTTTCCTGCTCCTTTCTGGGTTTTGTTTTGTTTCTTTTCTTTTCTTCTTCTTCTCCTTCTCCTCCTCCTCTCTCTTCTAATGTCCTTTGTTTTTAATTTTTTTAGCAACTGTAAGCTGCCCAGAGTTGTTGGGAGTCGGGCAGCATTTAATAAATTTAATACATTTAATGTATTAAATTTATTAAATATACATTTAAAAAATTGTTATGATTTGAAATCATTCTCAAAATATGTGCAGTTGTGATAGTTATTAAGGCTAGTAAGATCTAAGATTGCTTAAACAAATGAATTAATTCAAGTATGTAAGCCAAGTCTGCAAGCAAGTTACATAGATTTTGTTAACGTGCAGCATTATGCACTGGTTTCGTCTCATTCCCCTAAGAGCAGTATAGAATAGTATAGACATTCATAAATAGCACATCTCTTTCTTGTCCCTGAAGGAACAGAGTCGGATTCTTGAGACTAAATAAATCATTTGCTTTACTGCCTAGTAGGTCCTTGGTGAATTACATTTGGCGGAATTCAACAAATTGTATTGATTTAAATATTCATTTGGCTTCAATACCGTATTTTCCGGCGTATAAGACGACTGGGCGTATAAGACGACCCCCAACTTTTCCTGTTAAAATATAGGGTTTGGGCTATACTCGCCATATAAGACTACCCCTCTTCCAACACACACCAAATAAAAATTAAAAAACATCAACTGCCTCAACACAATGTAAAAGCAGCTGTGCTAGACCCAAAATGGCCCCTGCAACTAGCAGGAACCTCACACAGCCACAAAAAGCCCAAAAAAACAACTTTCACACTTTATACACACACACACACACAACACAACACAACTGGCTCATCCACAATGTAAAAGCAGCTGTGCTAGACCCAAAATGGCCCCTGCAACAAGCAGGAACCTCACACAGCCACAAAAAGCCCCAAAAAATCAACCTTCACACTTTACACACACAAAATTCCACATACAGCTTTGTGAGATTTTGTGTGTTTGTGTAGTTAGAGTGAAACACTACAGAAAGACACCACATCTCAGAAAGCTGCACAAATATTATTTTATTTTTATTTTTATATGAAAACTAAATTTAAAACTTCCTAAACTTTAAATGGCTAGGTCTAAAAAAGAACAACTAAAAAAACCCCAATTAACTATTTTTTTAAAGCTCCCAAAGGGTTAAAAAAACTTACCCAATAGAACAGGGGTCTCCAACCTTGGCAACTTTAAGACTTGTAGACTTCAACTCCCAGAATTCCTCAGCCAGCTTTGTTTTTACTGGCTGTGGAATTCTGGGAGTTGAAGTCCACAACTCCTGCCTGCATGATTGCAGGCAGAAAGTGGCTTGCTGATGGAATGGATTCAGGCAAGCGAAGCAAGGCAAGCGTTGCGATTACCAGCTAAGGTAAGCAAGCTGGAGGGGGAAAACTTTTTTCTTTTTACAGGGCTCTGGGCTCTGGCGATCCCAGCTGCGATGCCCGATTGGCAGGCAACTCAGCTGGGATCGTCAGAGTTTGCAGAGTCACGTAAAAGCAAAAAAGTTTTTTCCTTTAACATGGCTCTGGCATCCCAGCTGAGTTGCCTGATTAGCAGGCAAAGCTGGGATCGTCAGAGCTTCGATCGCCAGAGCCATTTAAGGCTCGTTAGAGTCTTTTGGGCTGGTCTGCCTGGTTACAGGAGAACGACACCCGGCGTATAAGACGACCCCCGACTTTTGAGATGATTTTCATGTGTTAAAAAGTCGTCTTATACGCCGGAAAATACGGTACATTTAAATGTCTAAATTGATTTGAATAATTGATTCAAATATTTGAATTTTTGCTTTACTTCCCAACTCTTTCATTATAGTTGTGCAATCTTGTTTAATTAAGTAGTGCAGAACACTCTGCTTATACCATTCCCTTTCAACAGTATTGACACATTAATAATCCATATCAAGTCTTAGTGCAAGGTGGAAACTCAATCTTTCATTCTCATTTCCTAACATTTACTGGCTTTCGAGTTCCAGAGACATTACTGGTGATAAGTGCTCATGATTGTCTCCATGCCTTTCCTGCCTCTCAATGGACTGTTATCTCCCACAGGCATAAAATCCCTCCCAGACTGTATTTAATACTGGAAATGATGGGTGGAGATGGAAACTATTCAAAGGGGGATGGATATCTTCTAGAGGAAACAGAGACATTCAGGATCTCTGAGGAATGGAGAAGTCAGGGAGGATCTTCATGTATATGAAAAAGTCCCTTTGTATGAAAGAATGAGATATCTTGAAAGTCCTGTTTTCAGATATATCAGAGCTAATAACTGCCTTACTTATTTGGGATGTATACCACTAATAAACTCTGCAGAACTTTTTCTGTCATACTTTGAACATTTAGGACCTCAACAGCCATATTCAAAGATCATGAGACTTTATTAAATTAGGTTGTATGAGGTCTATTATAGGTTATGTACATTCCAGACTGTAACTGGAAAGAAAAAAAAATATTACGGTACTTTTTTTGCAAATTAACTTGCCCATTTTTTGAAATGTACTTTTCAGGTCTTTCTTGATTTGCCTTTATTTTCACTAGAAAAAAAAATGCATGTGTGCAAATGTCTATGCCTGCTGTAATGCTTTATCTCTAAAATAACATACCTAGAAATACGTATCTGGAACCTGTATTTTTACTCCCTTTCAATCCTCTCAATCTTTAATTGAAATTATACTCATTTGTTACTAATCTTGTTTCAATCTTCTTATGAACCTTCATTTAACATTCCTTTGTAATCAGCTCCTCTGGTCTGGAATGGAAGAAAGCAGATTTTTGTTTATTTGTAGTATATAATCCAGCTTCATGCTTCCCCTCATATTTAATTAGGAATTAAGTGAAGCACTCAACTAGATAGAGAATCACATTTCTGTAGTTCTCCTTATACAGTTATAGTGAGGAAGATTATTTTAATTTTTAGGGAGCCTCTGGTTCTTCCTGACTTAAAGAGGAAAATGTCACAATGTAATTCTTTGTGTATAAAGAGACTGTTCAATTGTACTGTTTTCCATTCAGCATCGTCATAGCAGCTCATGCTTGATTGTCTAATTTGAGGGCAGAATTTTTTTAAGGGGAAATCCTAGAGTTTTATATCCCTCCTAATATGCTTGCCTTAACACAACAAACAAGAAACCATCTGATGTACTGAAGGAGAACTCACATGAAACCAATGCTAAAAGCAGTCAATCAATCAATCAATCAATCAATCAATCATTTATTCCTTAGCCAAACAATACTAGCAAGAGATCAATGTAGGCTAGCTATAGGATAAATTTATGAGTAAATCTGTTTTGAGCTTTTGTAATATTCCCTATAGGCGAACATGATGTCAATGCTCCTATGTGACTATGTCCTCAGATCTTTTTTGGAAGAGCATCTGGCAGATAGATGAATAAATCACACTATTCCCCTCGTTTTCAAAATTACATATTAATATATCTGGCCTACAGAAATCAATGGTACAATGGCAGAGGGAATAGGCACAGGAAATGACATTCCTCACCTTGAAATTCTTACGAAAAATCCAGCTGTCAACTTAAATAAATAAGCATTGCCTGTAAAATTGTGAGAGTTCTTTTGAAGATGCGCGGGGCCATTTTCTCTATCTTTGGGTACAGTTAAGTGCCAAAATAGGCTTTTTGTGATGAGAAAGGGGAGTAACCCAGGGGTGAAATCCAGCAGGTTCTGACAGATTCTGAGGAATCAGTAATGGAAATTTTTAGCAGTTTGGAGAACCGGTAGCGGAAATTTTGAATAGTTCGGAGAACCGGCAAATACCACTTCTGGCTGGCCCCAGTGGGTTGGGAATGGAGATTTTGCAGTATCCTTCCCCTGCCATGCCCACCAAGCCACACCCACCAAGCCACGCCCACAGAACCGGTAGTAAAAAAAATTGGATTTCACCACTGGAGTAACCCACTGAAGCCACAAGATTCCAGTGAGTCTTGTAACACGATTTACATTTATTGAATTCTTTCCACTAAACAAAGACTGGTGAGTTAGGTTTCCCCCCCCCCCCAAGGAACATAGTCCCTCCCCTATTATAAATTAATCAGTTTTGGACCTTCAACCGCTTATCACTGT
Source organism: Arizona elegans (assembly GCA_022577455.1). Lineage (NCBI taxonomy): Eukaryota > Metazoa > Chordata > Lepidosauria > Squamata > Colubridae > Arizona > Arizona elegans. The sequence continues at coordinate 59,652,233 of JAKOOJ010000005.1, read as the reverse complement.
ACAGCACTTAAAAAGAAGAGGTACGGGGCACAGGTGTGTGTATGGGGGGATGCACTTGTTCTTATCCCGAAACTTGTATTCTGGTTTAAAGCACTGCTTTTTCTCCGTACTTTTACACTCTTTTGTATTCCATTGAAGCGGATGGGAACATTCTGCAATTTAGATCCCATTATCTCAAAATAATAGATATCTTAAGAAGCCCGGAGTTTATGGCCAAAATATAAGAATCAGAACCACCAACTGGGTTACACTATAACTCTCATTATCTAGTTAGTAAACGATGCGAGTTGCACACAGCAACGAGCAATCAACCACAGGGCGACAATACTTTCCGGTGGGGGAACCGAAATCGCCGAGAGACAAAGTACAGAAAAGACTGCGAGGCCATCGCCAGTTGTGATACCTCCCGGCGAGAGGAGACTTTGCAACTACGATCCCCACAATCCTTTGCGGCGGCGGCGAGCGATCGCATTAGCCGCCGTCGTAAATAATAGATGGGTTTTAAAGCCTAGGCTCTATGCTCGGCTCGCTTTACGGCCGCGAATCCGTGATCCGCTTCCGGGCAGAAGTTGACGGAGGGATCGGTCTGCGGGGGGTTCCTTGTAGCCCGGAGACGTGACGCTTCTGGCTTTGCGATGGGGAGAAGCCGATTGTGACATTCTCTCCGCTCCCTCCCGCCCCCTCCTCCCTTGCCCGGACAAAGCGGGCCCCTCCAGGCCTGTCGGGATGGAGGAAGAGAGCATGGAGGAGGAGGGGGGCGGCGGCGGTGGAGGCGGCGGCGGCGGCAGCATCAGTAGCAGCAGCAGCAGCTACGAGGCCTTCATGGACGACCAGAACCACAACAACTGGGATCCTGCGGCGGGAGGGCGAGGCGGAGGCTACGGACTGTCTCCTTCGCCTTGTCCGGGAGAGTCCCGTGGGCACCGGGTAGCGGAGGAGCTTGAGATCCACATGATGTCCGAGGCCGCCGCCAACGGGCCGGGGAAGGGCTGCGAAGCGCCGGGAAAAGGAGGGGCGGCTGCTGCCGCCGCTGCCGCCAGCATTAACCTCAACATCAACCCTTCGGCCTCTAAGTTCTGTGAGTGAGGCATCCTCGGTGTCCATTCTCCCTGCCTCCAAGATGGGAGGAGTGGAAATGTGGCCCATGGTTGCCCAGGAAGGAGGAGAAAGTGAACTAGAAAGAGAGACCCAAAGGTGCTTTTTTTTTTTTTTCCTAAGAGGCAACTGCACTTTCTGGTTTTTCTTCAAAGACGTTTCGCTTCTCATTCAAGAAGCTTCTTCAGCTCTGACTGGATGGTGGAGAATGGAAGGATTTATACTCCTTGCAGACAGCTGGTCATTTGCATCCTTTTAGATGGTCGTTAAGGTCACCTGGAGGTTTATCTGCCCTCTGGGTTACCTGAGTAGTGCAAACTGGTGTGGAGCCGCCTTAGAATGGTTGAAAGGACTGTGTTGTAGATTGGAGATAAATGATGTGTATCTTTCCCCCTCTGTTGAGAGGGCTTCTCAACCTCAGTAGGATCTTCAGCCAATGACCTACGTGCACACTTCAAACTCAAAGAGTACACTAAAGCAGAAGTTTGTCCTATAATAATATCTAGACAGAAACTGAGCAACATGGTATATGCAGCACAATAAAGTGAGCCATGTACAGATCTGTACATTGGGGAAACAAAACAACCACTTCATAAACGCATGGCGCAAAATAGGAGAACAAACACATCAGGACTAGATTCAGCAGTCCATCTGCATTTAAAAGACACAGGCCATTCTTTTGAAGACAGCAAAGTCCATATCTTGAACAGAGAGGATCGCTGATTTGAAAGAGAGGTCAAAGAGGCCATCTATGTCATAATTAAACAGTCCTGTTTCAGAGAGGGAGGGATATGGCATCATCTATCTCCAATCTACAACATAGTCCTTTCAACATACCAAGAAGGCTCCACACCCATTTGCACCATTCAGGTGACCCAGAGGACACAGATAAACCTCCAGGTGACCTTAATGACCTGCTAAAAGAATGCAAACGACCAGCTGTCTGCAAGGAGTATAAATCCTTCTGTTCCCCACCATCCACTCATAGCTGAAGAAGCTTCTTGGATGGGAAACGTCTTCAAAGAAAAACCAGAAAGTCCAGTTGCCTTTTGAAAAAAGTACCTTTGGGATAACATGACTTGGATGACTGAGAATTTCCATAGACATTTAGAAAGAGAGTTTGGCTCTTGCCACTTTTTTCCCCAGCTGACCAGCAAGCACCCTTTCTCCAGATTTACATTTTTAGCTGGACAGAGAGCTTGGCGAGCCAAGCTGTCTCTTGCTATTCAGTTTCTTCTCTTTCATGAACAGCCATGGGCATCATTTCACTTTTTGCTGTGTCCTCCTCCTTTGCTTGGCAAAGGGTAGAGAGAACTAATTGATTTGGTGGTGGATTTTGCCCTGAAGTCTACAAGTGCCTATAAGTAAGTAGTGGAATGTACAGATTTGGTTTTGAAGCTCAATCTACAGGTCCATGTTTAGTGGTAGAAGAATTTCTTCTAATCCTATTGAGAGGCAACCAGCTGTTTTAATATAGGTACTTAAAAAAACACCAGTTTTATAATTTTGAAAGCTTATTCTTTGTACTGTAACATTGTGTTACTGTTTTATGTATTCTTTAAGAGTTGTATCTAGATCAGGGCTGTACGTAACACAATTTGGTGATGGTTCATAAACTCAACATTTAAAAACAGATTTTGAATACCAATCTTTTTTCTGTGATAGTTTAAGCAGCAATTAGTCTTCATGTTTAATTTCAGACACTCTTGTGTATGCTTGTTTAGAAACATGTAAATCTGTCTCAGTAGGCATAGAATTGGAATTTGAGTTAAAATAGATGAATGTTCCATTTGAATCAGAAATAAGATGCTGAGGCTCTGGAAGAAGTGCAAAGAAGAGCATAAAAGTTGATAAGAGGTTTGGAGGCTAAACCTATGATGAATGGCTAAGGGAATTAGGGATATTTAGCTTAACAAAGAGATGACTTGGGGTAACATGATAGTCATGTTAGGGGCTGTCACAGGGAAGAAGGAATCAATTTGTTCTCCAAAGCACCTGAGGGCAGGATAAAAAGCAATGTGTGGAAATTGGTCAGAGGGAGATCCAACCTGGAACTAAGGAGAAGTTTTGATAGTGAGAACAATTAATCAACGGAACAGCTTGTCTCCCAAAATTGTAAGTGCTTCATTGCTGGAGGTTTTCAAGAAAAGACTGAACAATCATTTGTCTGGTATAGAATAAGGACTCCTGCCTTGGTCAGGGCAGGAGTCTAGAAGACTCCAATGTCCTTTCCAGCCCTATTATTCTACCCACATCACATTAATGTCAGAGGTACCTTTTAAGGCGCTTCTGGGTTGACAGGATTAGCTGGTGACATCACTGTTGCTCGGCATGACAAGTTTCATGTCTCCATCAAGGACCTGGAGCAAATGACAGGAACTTGCCCCACCACACAGCAGAACACGGGTCTCGAACACAGGGTTCTAACCACGTGAGCCACCACACTCCTGTATTATTCTATGATAATGTAGAAATACTCTTGTCTCAAGTATGTAGTTTGAGCTTTGCATTTAAGTGTAGTATTTGTTGACAATTACGCTGACTACATTCTTTTTATCAATTACAGTATACTTTCTCTTCTAGTAATGAATGTTATAACAATAGAAGATTATAAGAGCACATATTGGCCAAAGTTGGACAGTGCCATTGATCAGCTTTTAACTCAGAGTCCTGGTGACTATATTCCCATTTCCTATGAACAAATATACAGGTAAGGAAATAAAAATAACAAAAATATTGGTTCTACGATAACAGATTATTTCAAGCTTGCATTATTTCAGTTGCTTGCAAGGTGCTAATGAAAACTTTTAGTAAATGAGTATATTTAAAAGTTCATGACTAAGCTGAATGAAACTAAATGTACTTGGTTAACATCTTTCATTTTCAGGAATTTACTTGTTTCTATGTTAGAAAAGCACAGTCACATAAAAGAAAATGTTTGCATTTATTTGTAAAATAAAATGTGCGAAACTCACTTCATGTTTTCAAACTGCAACTGAAGACAACCCTAGCGTTTCACTAATCAAATGAAAAACTTAATGTATTGATAAAGGAGACTGTATAGGTTCTCTATTAATGCAAAGATACATGTATGTGCTTTGATTGTAATCAAAGAGTTGTCATCTGTAGTACTTCCTTCTTCAAGACAGAGATCCTGTTTTTAACTGTGATTTTAATGACATTTCGACCAATTCTCAATTCAGATGGGGTGGGTGTTTATGCCATAGAAACCAGGGCTCAAAACAGAACTATTTCTATTTGATGTACTTAGGGGATAGAAGTAAGGCAACACTGTAGTGTAGTTCTAGAGCAGGGGTGTCAAACTTAGCCGTTATGGCAGCATCATGTGATGTATTGGGACCTTTTCCCCCTTCACTAAACTAGGCGTGGGCATGACCAGCGCATGACGCATCTGGCCTGCGGGCCATGAGTTTCACAGCCCTGTTCTAGAGTTTGTCTCCAGAATTCTATATTAATACATAGTTGTATGGTTTAGAGTTATATTCTTAGAAATACTAAATGCGCGGAATTGATTCTCTGCTTTATGTAATAGTTAAAAATGCTAAGTTCAGATGCTATTAATAATATTTTAGCCACATTGAAAACAATTGAAGTTAACCTAGTTATAAGTGACTGGTCCTCTTGATTTCAGTGGGCTGAAAAGGTGGCTAACTAAGCTGAAATTCAGGCCTTGTAATGAAATATTGAAAAGGGTTTCTTTTTTTAATTCTGTTTTGTCCCTGAAAAGAAATGTTTAGAATATTGTATTATTATGAATAAATGAATGCTTAAAATATAAAATTTCAAAAAAGCATCAATAACAGAATTAAATCGCATATTTGGTTAAAACACATCTTAATAATATGATGAGTTAACTAAACAATCTTTTTAGAAATAAGATATTGCCGGACTTTAAAAATGGAATCATATGTGAGATAGTCTGGAGCTTTTAGATCTTGTGGAATTCTCTGTGACAAATACAGAGCTGCTTCCACAAACCTGTTAGTTAATGTTATAAATGTATATTTAAATCATATACAGGTAGTCCTCGACTTCTAACAGTTCATTTAGTGACTGTTCAAAGTTACAACAGCACTGAAAAAGTGACTTATGACCATTTTTCACACTTATAACGGTAGTATCCCCATGATCACATGATCAAAATTCAGATGCTTGGCAACTAGTTCATTTTTATGATGGTTGCAGTGTCCCAAGGTCATGTGATTCCCTTTTGTGACCATCTGACAGTCAAACAAAGTCAAGGGGGAATATAGATTCATTTAACAACCGTGTTACTAACTTTAACAACTGTGGCAATAAACATCGTAAAATGGGGCAAACTCATTTTACAAATGTTTCACTTAGCAACATAAATTTTGGGCTCCATTTTGGTCGTACCTCGAGCACTACCTGTATTTAAAATAAATTTCTACAGGCTTAATATTGTCAATTTATCATTGTTTCTTTATTTCTGCAGTTGTGTATATAAATGTGTGTGCCAGCAGCATTCAGAACAGATGTATAGTGACCTAATAAAAAAGATAACTAACCACTTAGAGAGAGTCTCAAAGGAGCTGCAGGTAAGAAGCTGCACAATTTCATTTTCCTGGGATAGTATCCCAGTGATAGTATGCCAGTGATCTGTTGAAGTCATTGCTACTATAATTGCTTCCTGTGCAGAACTTGATCGACCTAATTTGTAACATGTTAGTTGTGAGTAATTCTTTTCTAGGGAATTCAGATATTACTGTCCATGTGAGTTCATGCATTTCAAAAGGGATTATGACGCCAAAGATGAGATTAATATACATGGTGGATTTGCACTGAACATATATATAGGTGTGGATAAGAAAAATCCCTACTAGGTTGAATCTGATTCCTAATGATTTCAGAGGCATGTTCATATAATTTTCTTGACAACTATTAGATTTGCCAACTGAGATACTATTTCAACTTCCTGGACTAGCTGTTGCTATAACACATCTTGCTGATCTCCCATTTAAGTACTAACCAGGTTTGACTCTGTTTAGTATTTTGAGATCAGCCATAGCAGTGAACAAAATCTAGGATGATTGCTCAAATGAATGTGACCAATATTGATCACTTTGTCCCTAGGGAAACATGTAGTGGATGTGTGCCAGTATGTATTTATTATTTTTAGCTAGCTTAAATTAGCCCTTTATCTTCTTGCAGAACTTGGTGTTGGAAAATTTATCAGTGTTCAAGCAACTTTTTATTATATTGTACATTCATTTTGTTTTGTTAGGTTTATCAAAATATGCTGTTCATTTTTACTGAGCTTGTTTAAAGAAAGAACCTCCCTAGTTTTACAAAACTAGGATTTTTACTGACCAACTGAAAAGTCTTTTTTTTAAAATTGAGAATCTGGTTTTAATACTAACCTGCCTCTATATGGACATTTATTGCTTATTAACTATTAGCCAACATGACATTAGAAAATGAGCAATTCATTGACAGGAGTAAACAGAAATAAATTAGTTTGCTTGTCAATATTTAGTTCAGTCTTTAATATCAGAGGAAAAAAATACAATTTCATATTTGTAATTAGCTGTGCTTTCATTGTAGTCAAATATTAATATGTATGAAGAATGTACCTTCATCTTCAAACTCTTGAGATTTGTCAGTAAATGGGATCTTGAGGAAAAGTGTGCTGCTTTGGCATACTATAGCTACTGATAGCCGCTCACTGAAGAGATGTGTAGGTAACTGAATATTGTAACTTTCTTCTTACACTTCTTGTATTAAAATAAAACATTAGTGTTGCATTTACAGGTGAGGTGGGGGGGCTCTTCCTCATTGAAACAGATACAACACAGCACAGCACACAATTTTTTTGGGATTAAAAGTCACACTTCATTTTAGGCATGTGCCAAGACCTGTCCTTCAAAAAGTACTATAGATTCTCCCCCCCCCCCCTGCTTTTACTTAAACTTTTTTTTATTTATATTCTTTTGGATAAACTTAAAAAAGAAGTATTGAAAACTAAACTTTATTTCAACATATAGAACTAATGTTTATTAAAATTAAATAGCACTAGCATTAGACAACACTTCAAATTTAAAACATCCATTTGAAACAAACGTTTCAAATTTGAATTCTTTTGCTCATTGCTTTTTAATATGATTATTCCCAAATGTGCACTTATTTTTCTTCTGGCATCTTAAAAATTATAATATGGAAACAAATTTTGAAGGTTGGTAGGAGCCACGTTCAAGTTTATTGGGGAGGTGCTTGCTATTCTGAGATTATACAGTGACCTGTTAGATTGTATTTCAGTTGAAATGACTTTGGCTCACAATTGCTAGAGTACTTGGCAGTAGCCATTGTTAAAAGCAGCAATGTTGGTTTGTTGAGCTGAGTGTCTGGTTATCCTCTGGCACAGAGATAGGCTTCACATAATTTAACAACCAGTTCGCCTAGTGCGGAACCGAAAATGTGAATTCATGGTTGCCTGCACGCTGCTTGCAGCACACCTTCTCAGGCAGCCATGAGTAGAGGGGAGTGAGGCGCGGAAATCAGCTGGGCTGCATGGACGGGGTGAGCGAGCCAGCCAGAGAATGAGATATATAGGATGGGATAGCGCCTGGGCGGGTGGGCAGGTCCAGCTGGTGGTCGAAACTACCGATTCACCCGAACTGGTCTGAACCAGCAGCAGCTCACCTCTGCTCTGGCATCTTTTCCTGTAGCTGAATGTTCCTATAGAATAAAGATCTTCCCTTTCTTAAGAATAAGATAATCCTTTCCCAAACTTCTTTAAGTCTGTACTTTGCATGTGATTTTGTAATAGGTAATTTAAGAAACACCTCATTACCACTCTTATAACTTAATTACATTGTCAATTAAAAGTGTGTATTACTTGGCTGATCTGCAAGCACATACGTTTGTAGTTTCAAAGTTCTTAAACTCTGGTCTGATTAGTAGTAGTTCTTTTATCTTGGTGGAGAAAATACAAGGATCTTGTATCAAGTACCGTTCTGCACCAAAACAGAACATTGCTGATAGTATGCAAAAGTCAGCTTTCCAGAACAGGGTTTTTAATATAATCCAACCTTCAAATCATCCTGTTTTGAGGATGATACCTGATGTCAGGAGCAAGTAACCAGGAACAAAAGTTTAGTTCAAAGCACTTCAAGTTCATTACATGCTACCTATACACAAAAATCTGATCTACTAACCGTCAAGGCAAATTGGTGCTAGATAAGAGCAGCGGAATTCAAGAGGGCATGGACTTAGGTCTCTTGTGAGAGCGGAGCAACTCCAAATTGATGATGCATTTGGCCCCACCACCCTCAAGCTCAGCCTGGTCATGTCCTGAAAAACTTACAGTCCAGCTAAGCCTAAGGACAATGAAGAGAAATTCAGCCAGAATTGCCTTCTTTATTTGCTTACACACAATAGGCAGAATCTTGCAGGCTAAATCCTTAACTACTGTCATTCTATGCCCTAGGAGATTGTAGGGAGTGGGTATCATTATCCCCCCCCCCCATTTTCTATGTAGCTCTGGCCTGTGCTGTCTCTTGTCTGGCCCCCTTTCTGGACTGTGCTCCTTCTGGGGAAACTGCTGCTTCACTACAGCATCACATTACACTAGGTCCCCCTCTCAGATATACTTCTAGAGCTGAACAACGTCAGATCAGTATGTTCCAGGAAAAATAATAATAAAGGATCATCCCTGTGGAATACTGGACTGTTCTACATTCATTTGGCAACATAAGGATGCATTCCTTCGTTGTTCTGAGATTGAGCAATGAAATTACCCTTACATTACTGGAAGTATTGCCTGATTAACCTAGCATTTTAGGGAAAGATTCTTCCCTCCTATCTATATCTGACCGGGCCCTTATTTATTTATATCTTGAATTATTTATATAAAAAAAATAAAGGCAAGGCGATGAACATATCTAATATTTCTTCCCCCTTCCTATTTTCCTCATATCAACAACCTTGTGAGGTGAGTTGGGCTAAGAAAAATTAACTAGTCCAAGGTCACCCAGCCGGCTTTCATGGCTAAAGTGGGACTAGAATTCAGTTTGCTGGTTTCTAGATCAATACCTTCATCACTGGATCAAACTGGCTCTTTTCATGTGTCCTCTGAAAAATTGTTGTAGGAAAAAGTGCTCTCTATATGTATGTGGGAAGAAGCAACTTTCATGAAATGAATTTCCATTTACCACAACTCCATTGATAAAATGTGTTATTCTTGTATGTGTAACTTTATGCTGGAAGACTCAATGTGTTTTTCATTTTATTAACCAAAATCATTAGTAACCATAGATCTTACAGATAGAACCTGATTAAAGAATCAAGATGTATAAAATGCTTTTTATAAAATAAGGACATACATTTTAATTACTAATTAGGTTAATCCTTAAAAAAACCATTGCTTAATCAGAAAAAAAAATCTGTTTTTAAGATATTTTTTCTGAAGCAGAAAAAATATTCTCAGGTAATAAATAACATTGGGAAACTTACATGATTGGCTCTGGGTGTATGTGTGTTGTGCACTTTAAAAGACAAATATCAGATTTTTGGGGAGTTTCCTGAGTGACTCAGTTGAACACTAAATATCGATTTTTGTATGCAGATCTCCACTACTTGCTTTTGAAGAGTTAATAAACTCTTCTGAGGTAGAATAACTTTTCTGTTGCAATATGATCATTCTTCAATTTGAGGACATTAGTATCATAATTAATGCTAGTGTTTAACAGCTGTTAGTTTCCACATTTTTTATTATGCATCTGATTTCATTGCAAACTTCTTTGGGTGTCCTGCTTTAGAGTGAAAAGTGTATTTTGTCTCTCATGTAAAGGCTGGATAATTATTGTGTGGAAAAAGACTTCCGATGGGATGCTAAATATTAATTTGGTGATATTTTAGTTGATCCTGCTTTGAAAATTTGTATTTTGGTTTGGACTTTTTCTTTTTCTTTTAATTAGACTTTTCTCCAGCAATTTTGTTGCTTCAATTGGTGCCATATATTTGCATATAAAGGGAGGAACTAAATGTTCTAGATACTGAGCGGTATCTAAATGGAATTAGAATAGTCATTTTACTGCTGTTATATTACATTATCACAACTATTGTAAGTTGCTTCTGACAAAGGAGGGAAGGCCTAAACAGGTCAGGGCAGTGTGTATCTGTAGCTACAATTCTTAGCCCTTAGAGATAGACGAGATCAGGAAATAGACTCCACAGGAAAAGTAGAATTATGCTTTATTGAGATAGGCTATACTAACAGAGTCAGCTAGTTTGATTGTGCTTCTCCCCTCTTTCCTCTTATACACCAGTTAGTCAGGGAAGTATCATCCTGAATCTCTTTTTAATACTCCTCAGACTTTTGCTTTAGGCTTAGGTCAGTGGTGAAATCCAATTTTTTTTACTACCAGTTCTGTGGGTGTGGCTTGGTGGGTGTGGTGTGGCTTGGTGGGTGTGGCAGGGGAAGGATATTGCAAAATCTCCATTCCCACCCCACTCTGGGGTCAGCCAGAGGTGGCATTTGCTGGTTCTCCGAACTACTCAAAATTTCTGCTACCAGTTCTCCAAACTACTCAAAATTTCCGCTACCGGTTCTCCAGAATCTGTCAGAACCTGCTGGATTTCACCCTGGTTTAGGTAATGATTTTTTAATTTTTGAATATTGCTAGAAGGCCATCTCTGTAGCTGTACACCAACTGTTCCAGTTTAGATGTATGTTGGTGTGGGAGAGTTTTGCCTGATTTTTGCAGTGACAGATTTTATTTATTTATTTATTTTATTTTATTTTTGAATTTGTATACCGCCCTTCTCCCTGAGGACTCAAGGCGGTGAACAGCCAAATAAAAACATCAAATACAAATATTAAAATACAGTTAAAAATATATATATAAATTTGGGCCCATTAATTAAAACAATAAACAAAACAATTAAAAACACTTAAAAAGAATTAGGCCAGCCCGGCTTGTTGGAAAAAGAAAGTTTTAAGGGCACGGCGGAAGGCACTGAGGTCATGGATTCTCCTTATCTCTGGGGGCAACTGGTTCCAGAGGGTAGGTGCCCCCACAGAGAAGGCCCTCCCCCTGGGGGTCACCAGCCTGCATTGTTTGGCTGATGGCACCCCGAGGAGGCCCTCTCTGTGGGAGCGCACGGGTCGATGGGAGGTCGTCGGTGGCAGCAGGCGGTCTCGAAGATAGCTAGGCCCTATGCCATGGAGCGCTTTAAAGGTGATAACCAACACCTTGAAGCGCACCCGGAAGACCACTGGGAGCCAGTGCAGCTCGCGCAGGAGCGGTGTTACATGGGAGCGCCATGCTGCTCCCGTCACTACCCGCGCTGCTGCGTTCTGGACCAGTTGGAGCCTCCGGGTGCTCTTCAAGGGGAGCCCCATGTAGAGAGTGTTACAGTAATCAAGGCGAGAGGTCACGAGGGCATGAGTGACTGTGCACAGGGAATCCCGATCAAGAAAGGGCCGCAACTGGCGGATCAGGCGAACCTGATAAAAGGTCCCCCTGGTTACAGCCGTCAGATGTTCCTCCAAGGACAGCTGCGTATCCAGGAGGACTCCCAGATTGCGAGCCTTCTCTGTGGGGGCCAAAGACTCGCCCCCAATAGTCAGTGATGGAGTCAACTGACTATATCGGAATGCCGGGAACCACAGCCACTCAGTCTTGGAAGAGTTGAGCTTGAGCCTGTTCCTCCCCATCCAGATCCGTACAGCCTCCAGGCACTGGGACATCACTTCAAGGGCATCATTGGGGTGGCCTGGGGTGGAAATGTACAGCTGAGTGTCATCAGCGTACTGATGGTATCTCACCCCAAAGCCACGGATGATCTCGCCCAGCGGCTTCACATAAATGTTGAACAGGAGGGGCGAGAGGACCGACCCCTGAGGCACTCCACATATAAGAGGCCTCGAGGTCGACCTCTGCCCCCCTGCCAACACGAACTGCGACCGGTCGGAGAGAAAGGAGGAGAACCACCGTAACACGGTGCCCCCCATCCCCAACTCTTCCAACTGGTGCAGCATGATACCATGGTCGATGGTATCAAAAGCCGCTGAGAGGTCTAACAGGACCAGAACAGAGGAGCAACCCCTGTCCCGAGCCCTCCAGAGATCATCAACCAACGTGACCAATGCCGTTTCCGTGCTGTGCCCAGGCCTGAAACCAGACTGGAACGGATCCAGATAGGATGTTTCCTCCAGGAATTGCGGAAACTGTCGCGCGACCACACTCTCAACAACCTTCGCCAGAAAGCGAAGGTTGGAGACAGGACGGTAGTTAGCCAATATTGCCGGATCCAGGGACGGCTTCTTGAGGAGAGGCCTCACCACCGCCTCTTTCAAGGCCGCGGGGAAGTGACCCTCACTCAACGAAGCGTTGATAACACCCTGGAGCCAGCCTCGTGTAACCTCCCGGGAGGCCAGTACCAACCAGGAGGGACACGGGTCCAGTAAACACGGGCCCAGATAAAGTTTGAGGGACCAGGGGCTACAATTCAATCTCTTGAGCTTTCAGGAATCCATTATAATTGAAGGATAACACTTTTCCAACCATTTGAAGAGTGCTGGTAGATATGATCAGTATGAAAATGAAAGGAGAAATTTTTGTGAACCAATCTCTCCTATCCTTACCCTACCTATAAAACCATCCAACAGTCTGAAAAGCTGTGATTTTTGCCTATAGCTGGCAGCAGTCTTTTAAGGAGTGAGGATGAGAGTGATTTGTCTATACAATAAAAACCTTCTGAAATGCAAACTTTCGCTGTTGGCAGTATGACCTTGAAGTACTGCGATGGAGAACATATTTGGAATACAGGTTGCTCTTCCTGAATTATTGAGATATAATATGGAATCCTTATAGGAACATTTAAGCTCTTATTTTAAATGGTTATCTTGTGAGAGATGTATAAAAGCTATTCTTATAGGTTGTATTGCCATTATATAACATTAGAACAAATCTAACTAGTAATCAGCTAACAAGGCAATAGCTGTCTTTTCAAGTATCCTAAATCTCTCTTTTTTTTCCACACTGCCTCAGAATATTTAAAGTACCCGTTAAATAGTTTGACTTTTAATCCAAGGCAGCATTTGATGAAATTTTAGTCAGAATCTAGGAGATAAAAATTCTCTGTTATGCAATCATGCTGCAGGTGGCAGCAGAATACTTTCTCTGGCAAATTAGTATATTTTTCCCCCAAATATTAAACCATCCAGCTTAAAAAATGAAAAATACAAGACAAAGTTTTAAACTGTTCCTATGCACCAAATATCACTGTGTAAATTTACAAGTCCTGTAAAACATCCTATACTGATGTTTTACTTTGTTTCTTTCTTGTCCTTCATTGTCTATGAATATCACAATAAGCAGCAGCTAATGCATTCCTTACTTTTTTATGTACCATGGAATAACTGGGATATATCTATATAGGAATTCAAATATTTAGACTTAATTTGTTATGAAGAAGTATGCATTTAAAAAAAAAAGGATAGAAGGATAGAAGTAGCTTATTGTGTAATTGCCACCATAAAAAGTAAAGGAGTTCATGCTGTGTTATATTTGTTGTAAATGAAAGTTGGCAGTGTCTGAGACGTCTTTCAAAATTGTGTACATATTATATATAGAAGTTAAAGAAATGTGTAACGTTAGGGCTGGTAGAGAGCCTGGAGATAATTAAGTTCTACTCCTTCCCAGGGCAGGTGTTTGCCATCCTTCCCATCTTTGTTTTATTTGTAGATTTGATTATCATATCTTCCATGCTTCATCCAAGTCATCACGAATAGAATAGAATAGAATAGAATAGAATAAAATAGAATAAAATAGAATAAAATAGAATAAAATAGAATAAAATAGAATAAAATAGAATAATAACTTTATTATCACTTTGAATGTACATTAATCAGCATACATTAAAATGAAATTTTGTTGCATATAGCTCTCAAAGGGTCACCACCTCCAATATGCACTACATAAACATGACAAAATAAATAAATAAATAAATAAATATAAATACCCACATATATTATATGACACAGAGAAACAACACAGTCTAGTTCAGATGTATACGTGCACATGGCAAGGAAGACGAATCTTGGGAGTTTGCCAGATGGATGGCATAGGGAACAAAGCTGTTACAGAATCTGGTAATCCTGCTAGAAATACTTCGAAACCTCCTCCCAGAGGGGAAGAACAGAAACAGACCATAAAGAGAGTATGTGGGTTCTCTAATAATGCTTTAAGCACATAGTGCTTATAGGGCTATAATTGAGCCTTTGATATGTCATCCAACCTTTTCCTTCTGTTTCTCTGGGGATATTGGCATGTAATTGTTTAGTCAGCTTTATATCTGGCTAATTGTAGCATAGTCTAGCTACATTTTGCCATCTTCTCTACTGTATTAGGATCCCATAGGAGAATTTATTGAATTCTTTAGTGAAATCATGGTATATTATTCCAATTGGATTCTGATGGCCAACTAATTGGCTACCCTACCAGAAATAAATGAGGGGGGGAGTGAGAGAGAGAGGGAGAGGGGGAGGGAGGGAGGGAGGGAGAGAGAGAGAGAGAGAGTGCAGCTTGGTTTGGCATGACCTATTCATGTTAAAACTATGCTGAGTCCCTCCAAGTAAGATAATCTTATGAGAAAATCCAAAGTGTTTCCATCTGGGTGCATGATTACTGTACATTAGATACTATCTTGAAAACTCTACTTTGATTTTAGTGAATTAGGTTCTAAAAATCTCAATTTCCGTATTGAAGTGTATTCTATAAAAGAAGGCCAGGATAAACTGGATATATTCTGTAATAAAGATTGAAGTTTCCAGAAGGATAGATTTTTGTAGCAGAGCGATAAAGAGAGATGCAACACCTAATGGCTAGGTGGAAAAGAAAGGAAAAAAATTGAATCAATTCCATGGTGACACCATATAATAAGGAAAACGTCAATATTTCTCTGTTTGTGTGACCGTCTAATCAAGTATATGAGTATTGTGAGATTTTCATCACTATATTTTGGAATGTTAAATGATTAACTTGGCAAATGGTACAATTTGTTTTTTCTGACAAGGTTCACTACTTGCAAACACTTCTCTAATGTTTCCTCATTTTAATTGAGAAGCGTATTGCTGTGAAATTTCATAATCATTATTCATTTTCAGAGAGTTAGATACAATATTTAGAATCTTACTGCCCCTCTGGTTAAATACATTAATACTCATTGATATATTGGATATTAAGTAATAGTGATACTACATTGTTTTTATTCCTTTGCATATAGGAGCAGTATCTTCACAGATGCAGAGATTATGAAATGAAGGATTTTCATTTTTTTCTTCATTTTTATTTGCAGAGTAACTAAATTGTACTTTTTTCTCTTTAAACCTTTTTTGTAAGTAAAAAATGAAAATAGGAATTTTGGAACTGGGCAGTACTGAAATATACTGTACGTAATAAATATTTTTCTTCAAAGTATATGTGACTTTAAAGCCAAATGAAAACAAATTATTTCAATATTAATATAGTTACTTGATTTTTAAAATAGTCTTTGTCAAATGTGATCTTAAACCTTCTACCCATTAAAATTTTATAAGGCAGCTACAGTTTCATCACCAAAGTTAAAATGATTTGTTTTAGCTTTTTTTAAAAAACTTTATGTAAGCATAAAAGTCATAACGAAACATAGCCGGTGTCAAAAATGTCTAATAGAGTTAATCCTATTAGTACTTGGGTAGGAGACACTAGGAAATCCTGTGACAATAGACTAAATAGGAAAGCTAAAAGAGATACTGGGAAGAAGGCAGTGGCAAATTACTTCAATGTTGTTGTCAAAACAATATGGACATATCCATAGACATTCTGTCCCCAGAAATCAAATTCAGTACAAGGAAGTCTTCTCTTAATCATAGAACCAAAAATAGGACAATTTTAGAAGAGAATATACATAGGTCAGGGTTGAACTGTGAAGTCCTTAGTACTCTGAGGTGATTGTTTGTGGACAGGCATTTCATTATCCAAATGAGTAGTATCATCAATGCTAGTGGTGCTATTACCAATGGGAATTTATATGTGTATTACTTCAAATTCAGAACAAAATAGTTCCAATTATTGAAATGTTACATGTTGGCTCTGTCCCAATAAAACCAAACTTGAAATGGCTCCATTGTTTGCTCTACTTTTTTGGGAGGGAAAAATAAGTTACCTTCTTGGCTGATTTTTTTTTTTTTTGGTGTAAATCGATTAGCAATAGCAAGTAATAGTCAGATTATTTCCTCATTGTGCCACTAAACAAGATCAAACTACAAACAGCTTGCTTGTTTGTTCATTAGTTATCCAAGCAAGCCTTAAAAAAAGCAGTGTATTGTGTATTTTCTATATTAAAGATCTGGCTTGCCTCTCTTCTGTAGTTTTAAAAATTCTGCAAATGAATAATAGTAATACAAACAAAACTATTTCCCCAAGCTCCAGCTGGTCCAGAATGCAGCAGCGCGGGTAGCGCGGGTAGTGATGGGAGCAACATGGCGCTCCCATGTAACACCGCTCCTGCGCGAGCTGCACTGGCTCCCGGTGGTCTTCCGGGTGCGCTTCAAGGTGTTGGTTATCACCTTTAAAGCGCTCCATGGCATAGGGCCTAGCTATCTTCGAGACCGCCTGCTGCTACCGACGACCTCCCATCGACCCGTGCGCTCCCACAGAGAAGGCCTCCTCACGGTGCCATCAGCCAAACAATGTAGGCTGGTGGCCCCCAGGGGGAGGGCCTTCTCTGTGGGGGTTCCCACCCTCTGGAATCAGTTGCCCCCGGAGATAAGGAGAATCCATGACCTCAATGCCTTCCGTCGTTCCCTGAAAACCCATCTTTTTCTGCAAGCCGGGTTGGTTTAAGAAGAAATTTTTAAATTCTTTTAATTAGTCTGTGATTTTTAACTTTCAGGCCAAAATTTATATATATTTTTAAATGTTTTAATATTTCTATTCTATGTTTTTTATCTTGGCTGTACACCGCCCTGAGTCCTCAGGGAGAAGGGCGGTATATAAATTGGAAATTAAATTAAATTAAATTGAGGTGTACAGTGCACAATGGTACAGATGGTCCTTGCTTACCAATCACTTCTTCAGTGTGTGGTCAGAGTTACAGCAGCTGCTGAAAAAGGAGACTTATGACTGGTCCTCAAAGTTGCAGCCATCATAGTGTAATTGCAATTCAGGTCCTTGGTAATTGAATTTTATGATAATTACAGCATCCCACGATCATATGATCACCATTTGTGACCTTTGCAGCTGATTTCCAACAAGCAAAGTCAATGGGGAAGCTGACAGGAAGTTGCAGGTCGCGGTTGTGTGATATCATGCTTAATGACCACAGTGATGCACTTAACGCCCACAATCAGCATTGACATTATAAATCAGCGTGGACATATAACATTTCATTTAACAACTATGTCACTTAGCAGTGGATTGCCAGGTGCAAATTTTAGTCAATGCAAGGCTACCTAGATTTGCATATTAGGAGCAATAAGGCAAAGCAAATGTTTTTGCTGGTTTAAATACAATTGCAGTTTAACAAGACACAAGAACATACAGTGTAAAAGTTCAAGAAAACAAGCCATGCTGTTCACTTTATAACTTAAACCTCAGCAGCCTTAACAGCACTTGCTATTTTCAGTGACAAAGAATTTTAAAAACAAGAGTAACTTAGCCAGCCAAATGGGCAGATGGCTGCAAGTAGTCGTTTATGTGTTTGGAAACATTAGCAGAATAGATTTTTATTGTAGCTCTTTATCTCTGAGCCAAGTGCTTAATGATAACTGCTTTTTCCTAATATTCCTCTTGCCCATTTCACCTTACCCGGCATCAGCCAGTTATAGGTGGAACCAGTCAATCTGTGCTGACTGACTAGCATGAAAGATTAAAGCAAATTGAAAACTGCCATGCTAAATTTCATTGGAATAGTTGGAACAGCCTGGACCACTCAGAACAAAACTGTTTTAAAAAGCCAAGATTTGTTGAAATATTAAAGCCAAATCCTTGGAATACCTCTGATTTGTGTTTTAATAAATTAATAAAGTTAATTTATTAGTAGTGAAATGCAAACTTATAGACAATTTTGTCTGTGGAAAATGCAGACACAATTACCTCAAGGTTTTGCTTCCTCTTCTATTTTGAGTTTTGAAAATCTTTTCTTTATTAAAGGAGTAATTTGATATACTGTTATTTATTTGGATAACATTAAAGAAATAGCCATGTTTTTGTCCATTTTCCATCATTCACAAGATTGGATTGGATTGATAGATTGTTTTAGATGAATGCAAAGTTATTTTGATCAGAAGTAAATATTTAAACTTGTTAAGTCTTGATAAGTTCCTGATTACTAATAAAGCCCAATTATGATCCTGATCTGATTTAAATTTAAATGAATGCTCTATTTTCCTTCTCCTCTGCTTTGCTTCCCTCTGCCAAAACCAAACTTTCAAGGGGAATAAGGAAACCAGATTCTTGGGAGGTTCAAACCCAGAAATGGTGATTGAAGGATTTTCCAAAATAAATAGGATTGTTTGTCATTATGTTACCGTGTGTTCCTTTTTGGTGATAGAATTAACATTGTCATAATTAGCCAAATTACAGTCCACAATTTACTTATAGCCATTGTTGTGTCTTATGTTTTGAGGTTACTGTAATCAGTGTTGTTACTGTGAATTTTAAACAAAGCAGATTAGGCTGCAAAATGATGATAGATGTCTGTGTTAGGTGAGTTTGCTGCATAAATACATATATTTGACTATATTAAATATATAAAATTGGGACCTAGGCAGGGTAACTTTGATTTCATTTTGCTATGGATCACTGAAGGCTTTTGTTCTTTCTGAGTGCTTTGCAAATAGAGCAAAACTAGCAATCTCTTTTCCGTGTTCTGTTGTAAAAGCCCTTGAATGCATTATGTAGCACAGGCTGTCATTCTAAGGCCACAGTCCTATATGAGTTTACCAGCTATGTTCAGATAATAACTTCCGAGTAGAAATGCAACAGTGCCATAGACCCTACATAAGCTTTCAGACTTGATGTCTTACTTCCAGAACTAGGTGGGCATGTTAGTTGTTTAGTTTTGAACTGTGCTGTCTACTAAATTGCCTGAGAGATTTGAACATGTAAACCTATTATTCTAACTACTTATGTGCCACAATGATGGAGCTGTTGCTGTTCCCTTTGATGTTGTAGAAAAGAAACATCTCTTGGCAGTGCTGTGGTAGTTAATAGTTGCTTTTGTGCAAAAGGGTAAGACTAGTGTTGGAATAGAATAGAATAGAATAGAATAGAATAGAATAGAATAGAATAGGATAGAATAGAGCGTTTTTGTCAGTTTAAATGTACACTAATCGGCAAACATTAAAATGAAATTTCATTGCATTCAGCTCTTAAAGGATAACCATTATGCATATACCCACATACCCACACATCACTAAAGCACAAGAATCTGTCTGCTACTGGAAATCTTTATTTGTTCTGTTGTTTGTAGCTATGAGAAATAACTCACATAAATGGCTGTGTGACAAAATAAAAGCAAATCCATGTGTATTATTAGATTCTGCTGCTGGATAATAAAGACATGACAAGCAAGGAAAAACAGAACTACTATTAAGAGAAAATATAATCAACTATAAAACAAAAAAACAGATACTTGTATGCAATAAGATGCTACAGTTTAAATAGTTATATGTGTTAAACTTCATTTATTTAATATTTTTTAAAAATAATATTAAGTCAATAAAAGCGATGAAGTCTCCTTTACATCAAACTAAAGTCCTAATAACATCCGTGTTGTTTTCTTTGTAATAATACAGCAAATGTCTCCTCAGATATATTTTTCACTTCTCAGTCTTGTTTATAGCTCTGGAATTTCACTGGATATAGTATTAGACATATTAGACTGGAACTTTTAAGCTGCACCTAAAAGGATGCATTGACACTCCTTACAGAGAAGATCTGTCTATATAGCATAAACTTAGATGGAGGGGGCAACAACATTTCTCAGAAATATTACATTCCATCATTTTCATTCACTTCCCACCCAAGTCTTGGCATTTCTGGACAATGAGCACATGTAGTCATCATTGGGTTAAGGATGAATATTTCAGTTCTGGACTTTGTTTCCTCCTCCCCCCCCTTTTTTTTTTCTTGTTGATATCATCCTTTTCTTTCCTAGGTAGCGTATTTTTGAATACCCAAGAAGAAAGAACTTATTAATAGTATACAAATTCTTAATATATGATGGACTATCAAAGTGATTCTTCCTTGACATTTGCAGAGGGGTGGCAGTGTTGGTGGGTTGAGGAAACATTACAGATAGTCCCGAGTTACAATAATTTGTTCAGCAAACCTGCACACACCCCACATCCCCTTTTTGAAGCCTCCCTGCACTGGCACACACCTTGCACCCTCTTTCCCTGGACTTTTTTGAGCTCACAGGTCACTGTAGCAATCAACTGCCCCAACTTGTATGTGGTCTGCGCTGGGTCCCCAGGCCTTTCCCCACTCCATGTGTGCCCCTCACACTCATTACCCAGGATTCTCTCCGCTTCCTGCTTAACAATCTATGCATCTGTTATTACAACAACAACCAGTACTGCCTAGGTTGTTATTGCTAAGCAGTATGGTCACATGACATCACATTTTACAACCACATTCCTTAGCAACAGTTATTCTGGTCCCAATTGTACTTGTAACTACCCTGTTTCCCCCCAAAAAAGACATCCCCTGATAATAAGCCCAATCAGCTTTTGAGCGCATGCACTAAAATAAGCATCCCCCCAAAATAAGCCCTCCCCGAAAATATTTAAACGCAGAACTGAAAATCAGGTAAGGTGGCAAGAGGAGCCCCATCTTGCTCCACGCACCCCAAAAGAATAAGACCTCCATGAAAATAAGGCAAAGCACTTATTTCGGGGTTCAAAAAAATATAAAACGGTCTTATTTTCAGGGAAACACGGTAGAGCAGGAGTCCCAACACCCAGTTCCATGCACTGGCACTGATCTGCAACATGCCAGCAACGGTCTGCACAAACAAGTGAATCCCCATCTGTGGGATGCAGACAGCATGCAAAACCTCTGGTCCACAGAAAAACCTTTCTCCATGGAACCAGTCCCTGGTGCCCAAAAGGTTGGGGGCCATTTAACTAGAGGACTACCTATAATGGTAAAGTATTTGTTTTAAATCATTTTTAATTTTTCACATTAGGGTTTTTCTTTAAATCTTCAAACTTAACCCAGTTATGCCGAAATGTAAGGTTCCCTTCTATTTTCTTTTTTTCTTTTGCAGGCCAGCCCTCCAGATCTCTACATTGAAAGATTTAACATAGCACTTGGGCAGTATATGGGAGCATTACAGAGCATTGTGCCTCTTTTCATATATATGGTAAGTTATTACAAATAACTTATGAAAAGATGTACCTAGATGTTAGTTATTACTAGGTATCCAAATCAGCAACTAGGTTCTCATGTAATATTTATTGTAAATCAAGAAAGAGATTGATGATCAGTTTTTCTAACTTCTTCTATTTATTTCAGTTCTTTCCTCCCCACCCCCCTAAATGATTAATACTAGTTTCCATTTATTTGGAAGGTGATGGTCCTAGGACACATTTGTAGTTGTTACAAGGAATCTCCTATGGTTAATCCTCTTCTAGCTTTCCAAAATCTTGTTGGAATAATCACTCTAGTCTTCTGCAGAGTAACTTCATTCTACTAAATCATTAGCTTTACTCAGGTTGATTTATACCAGAGAAATCATGGTTTTATGCCATTATATATTATGTTTCTTTTTCTCTAGTTTGTGTGTAAAGTTTAGAACTTTAGAAGATCAGATAACGTTGCCATTGAGCAAGGCAAAAATGTATGCATATGCAAGCATATGCATGTACATGCAGCTCCTAGTGCAAAATCTGTAGAAATATATTGGGGGTAGGATTGTGGCATTAAAGCTTTATATAGCTGACTTTATTTTCCAGTAACAGAAATTATTATGTATCCTTCATCTCAAGAAAATTACAATAAAAACTTAGAAGATCATTAGTTGATTAACAGATTGTGTTAAGAAAGTATTAGAGAAAAGGAAGTCTTCCTGAGGAAGAAATGTAGGAAGATCAAATGGGAATAGTTCCTCAAGCAGGCATGGAAAACCTGCAGCTTTGTAACATGGTGGTCAACCTGGGGTTGGATGGCCATATAAATATTTTTAAATAAATACATTCTATGATGGATACTTTCATATTTTGTTGGCCAATCTCAAAAATTGTAGTTAGGAGACTACTGCCCTCCATATGGTTTATGTGCTGAAAGATTCAATTTGTTCACTTAAATTGTAGGCATGTGGTGATATTTATAGTAAAATACCATCAGTATGATGCCATACAGGTTTAGTTTTCATTTTCAGCTAATAAAGAGAATCATTCCCAAGATTAAATAGTTGACAGACTGAGGAACAATATGAAATTCAGTCTAACCATGAAACTGGTGTTGGCAAATAATTGATCTCAATAGAAACATGACCAACTTGTTCTGGGCGTTGATACATTTTTGTTAAAACAGTTTAATTTCCTTAGGGCAGTGTTTTTGTTACTAGTTTTTCCACATAATATATCTATCACCTATCTAGGATAAGTGTCTTGTTATGTTGCTGAAGGGCAATGTATGGGGATTTTAGATGTCAATTCAAAACACGATTGGATCCTATAAGCTGCTGCTTTGACAATTGGTTCGTAGCCTTCGAGGCCCAATTAAATTGACACTACTGACCTTTAAAGACATTCTACAGTTTAAGGGCGGATACTTAAAGATGAATTACATTGATATAAACCTGATTGTTGTAGTGAGATTATCAGAGGCCATTCTGAGTGTCAGAAGTGCGATGAATGGCAACTGAGAAGAGGCATTTGTGCCTGAGATAAAAGTGATGAAATAATTGGATTAGTGATTTGAGCAAAGGCGGCAGAACCAGCACAAGTAAAAATCTATTCTCAGTCTTATTCTTCAATGTGCTGCTGAAAAATAATAAGTTGCTTTAGCTAATCACTACAATGCTGCTCATCCCTGGAGTTGTTCTAGTGGGAGGGGACATTGAGTGTAGTTGGGACTGTTTCAAGCCCAATGGACAAATCTGTGTCATATTTCGTGCATAAAATTATTCTTGTTAGATCCAGCATAAGTATTCTGAGATGGATATTAAGGCCAGAGAAAAGAAATGTACTACATTAATTCTGTAGTTAATGCAATTCTGAGTTCATTCAAAGTATTTGATTGGTAGTTAGGTTACTTGGAAAATAATCTGTGCTCATATCACCCTTCCTGTGTTTTCAGGTCAGCATTGACATGTCTGCATGTGGTTGTTAAATTGTATAACAGTGATAGCCCTAATTTCCGTCTTTTTATTGCAAAACAGAGATGCTTTGATGTTCAGAGTTAATGCTTGATCATTAGCTTTACTGGATACTTTTCATTTTCTGCTTTCAAGTTAATTTATTATGTTTAATTTCTATTATATATGCTGTGTTATTGCATGGTGCTGTAAAGCTAGGAAATGTTATTTTTTTTAAAGTAGGGTAAAAATGCTTCTAATGAAATAAAAGCTACAGAGTTTAGATGACTCAGTGAAAACATATCTTCATGAAAAGAAACGCTGCCAGACAGAACAAGACATTCTACAATTAATTCAAGGATTTAAAAGAACTTTGTGTTATGTTGAGATTTTAAAATGTGGTTTCAGAAATAGACTAGGAATAACACTGAAATTTTGCTAACTTTCCATCTTTGTAACTTCACATGAACATTTAAGCATCATTTGTGGTCCCCCGGTCCTTCCTTTTCAGTGTTTGAATCGATGGCCCACATAGGTAGTAGTAAATAGGCTGGAAATACTAAATATCTGTGATTACATATTTACCCTGAAAAAAGCAGCAAGGGGGTAAGGAAAGTTTCTAAATTGTTAGACAAATTATTTTCTAGACTCTCAAGGCGTTTTGATATTTGAAAGTTTGTTAGACCACCATTAAGATAGTTGTAGTAACTTTTACAAAATCGTGCCATAATAATAAAAATGTATTAATCCAGAAATCCAGAGCTGCATAAGTCTCTGTTTTGGAAGTGGTTTTTCAAAACACAGCTATAGAAGAATCCCCAGATTTTTCTTCTATGACTACTAGAAAAACAAATAAGATAGCAGCGTGAGGACAGAATGATATGCCTGCCTGTTATTCTGCTCTTGCCTACCTAGAATTATTTGTTCATAAAAAACCATTAAATGTATGGTTCACTTGATAAATTAGAGGATTGGGCGGAAGCAACAAACCTATTATATCTAGAACTTAACTAGGAGATACAAGAGGTAGTGAAAAGGTTCGACATTTATCTTCATTTTAGAAGCTGTGGTGCTCCTTGTCTCTTGACATCTGTTGAGCTGCATTTAATTGTGCTCTTTTGTAGAGGAGAAAAGTATGATATTAAGAAACAGCAGTTCTATAGATCAGCAGGAGACGAGAAAGAATTGACTGCCTTCTATACTTATTCTTAGATTGACATTAAACAATTGCTTCACACACCATGTGTGATTCCTGTGCTAAAGAAAAACAAAATAGGTAGAAAGAAAAGGTTGCTTTTGAACTGTGTGGATTACTTTATATACTTCAGCCACATAAAGTAACATTCCATTAGTATTTTAATTGTTACAAATTATTGGGAACTTTGTACTTAGGACCTTAATACAATAAAATATAATAATAATAAAAGTGTTTTAAAAGGTAAGCAGCAGATTTGTAAAGTTGCACGAACTAGGCTTGTCTAGTCCAAGAAAGAGGAGGACTTGCGGTGATACAATACCATTCTAATACTTGAGGGACTGTCACAGAGAAGAGGGGGTCCACCTATTCTTCAAAGCACCTGAAGGGCTGGACAAAAAGTAATAGTTATAAGATTATTAAAGAAAGATCCAACTTAGAATTAAGGCTTGTCTCCAGAAGTTGTGGTGTTCCTTCACTGGAGGTTTTCAAGAAGAAGTTGGACAACCATTTGTCCGGAATGATATAAAGTCTCCTGTTTGAGCAGGGGATTGGACTACAACCAAATAAATAATCCTGGTCTGTCAGTCTCTTCAGGGAGTAGCAGTAGTACAATCCTTATACTGCTCAAGCTCTTGAATATCCAGGCTTCTGCCTTTTAAACAATGATGAATTGATTTGAAGAGTTGATAATGAAGTTAGGATCCAGTCTAGCATTCATATTGAGATAAAATATTGTGATACAAAGTAGTGGGATTTGTAGTCATACACTGAGTGTGGATGCATCCACTACTGAACTTAAAAGAGACCCAATATGACCCTCAAATGCACAAGATATGAGCATTAAACAGGAAGAACTGTAAGTCTTAATGCAGGAACATAAACATGTTTAAGTAGACCTTAACTGGTAGGACAAATTTATGAGTAAAATGAATGGTGCATCCTATATTATAGGTTAGTGAGGTAAATGAACCCAGCCATTTTTGAGCTCTATTCCCTGTGTAGCATTGATGAAGATCATAATTATAAAGATCAGCCTGGCATATCAAATGAACTTAGAATTTGCTTTCAACTTCTTTTCTTCCTAACTGGACTCACTGTATTATTTGTTGTTTGTACACAAACAAATGATTTGGATTATGAGAAGTGCAAAGCAGAAAGTAGTCTGTAACAGTACGTTTATATTGCTGTCATTTAAAAAGATTTTATTTTTTTCCCTCAGAATAAATTTTACATAGAAACCAAGCTTAACCGAGATTTAAGAAATGATCTTATAAAACTGTTTACGGAACATGTTGCAGAAAAGCACATTTACAGCCTGATGCGTAAGTCTAAAGTTTGAGATGATTCATTTTTTAATATAGTAATAAACTGCTGAATCATTATTTGGAAAATGACAAAAATGAAAAGTATCTTAACTAGCCTGTTAAGAATTTAATTTTAATAGAATTAAAATGCCAGATTATAGCTGTTGGTTGTTTGGGAAAATTGCAATGTAATTGAGTACTTGTTTAGTTAAATACAAGAATTTTCTGAGCCAGAAGTATACAGGTAGTCCTCGGTTTATGATCACAATTGAGCTCAAAATTTCTGTTGTTAAGTGAGTCCACTTCTTTACAATCTTTCGTACCAGAGTTGTTAAGTGAATCATTGTAGTTGTTAAATTAGTAATCTGGTTGTTAAGCGAATCTGGCTTCCCCTTATTAGAAGTCACAAAAGATGATCACTTGTTCCCAGGACACTGCAACCATCATAATAAATACATGTCATTTGCCAAGTGTTCAGATTTTGATCTGTGACCACGAGGATACTGCAATGGTCATAAGTGTGAAAAAATGGTCATAAGACTCTTTTTTCAGTGCCATTGTAACTTTAAATGGTCACTAAATAAATGGTTGTAAGTCGAGGACTACTTGAAATATATATTTCTTTGGTAGCATATTCTATTACAGTATAGCTGTCTTCAATTATCTTTGTTTTTGCTTTAAATGCTATTAGTTTCTTCAGATACCAGTGTTGACATTGATTAGACTGCTACAATTTCTGCCAGGGTATCTATTGAACAACAAAATAAGAAAACTCGTGTGCCAACCTTAACCTTTGCTGAATGAGTTTATCTTGCAATTGGACCTCATTGTGGTAATCCCATTATTAATATCACATTTTCATGGTGGTGTTTCTTCTTAAAGCAGGGATGTCAAACTCAAGGCCCATGGGCCAGATCCAGCCCATGGGGTGCTTAGATCTGGCCCATGGAGCTGCCCTGGAAATAGCGAAGGACTGGCCTGCGGTGCCTCTGCCAGCAAAAATGGAACTCTGTTTTTGCTGGCAGAGGGCTGCAGGAGGATCCCCCTAGCTCCGCCCAGGCCACCGCAGGTGCCCCCTGACAGGAATGATGTCAAGCTGGCCACACCCAACCTGACCATGCCTACCCTGGCCATGGCCCTCCGGCCCCCCCGAGGTCAGACATAACCCTGATGCAGCCCCTAATGAAATCAAGTTTGACACCCCTGTCTTAAAGCTTTCAGTCTGACAAGATTGATTTTAAGTCTTTAAGGTAGTCCAGACTAGGAACCAAACTCAAGAGTATTACCGTAGTATTACCTTTAAAGGTAATATAACAGGTAATATTACCTGTAAAGTTATATAACTGAATCTTGCAAATCTGAAACCGCTTCCCCCTTCCTCCACTTTTCCAGAGTACTGCTCCTGCAGTCCATAGCTAGCTGGGTTCCTTCATCATCAGTTCCTTTTGACTGGGTGATATTTTGAATATATCTCTCTCCGTCCTGTGGCCACGCCCCTTGCTCCCATAATGCACCAGTCTTTTCACTCAGTCACTGAAGACTGGTGTGTTTTTCTCTTTTTGTGTTCACCTTTGCTTGAATTTGCTTCTAGCGTTTAGGATTTTATTTATTTTTATTTAGTTTTTTTCTCTCGGTGAGAGCCTATTTCAAAGAAAGCTGCAGGGAGCAAGAATCGGAGCTGGGGCGCCAGCCCATTCTCCTCCGGAGTTCTGACGGCCGTCAGACCGCAGCAGGGGTTTTCCGACCCTTCAGGGCGGTTCCCCGTTCTTGATTATAGCCACTGGTGTGAGCGCGGGGGTTGCGAATCGCCGTGCTCACCCCCACACCATTCTCTTTGATTTTGACTAATTGGCTCTCGTAGAGGCGGCTCCGGAGTCGTGCATGGTTTGCCCTGCAGGCTGTGATATTAATTTCTCGACGCTCGCTTGCTGCTGCGATTACTGACTAGCTCAGCCGGGGCCTCCCTTTAGTGCCGATCTTGCTGCGCTGACGAGATTCTTCAAGCGCTGATCCCTGGAGCTTCGCGCTGTCCCGAGCTGCCGGTGGTGAGAGATCGAGGCGTCCGACTTCTGGGCGGCGCCCTTTGAAGTTTATTGCCGGGACGGAGGTGCGCGTTGTTGGGGTGCCTTCGTTTTGTGTCCGGCACGCCCTGAGTCAGTAGCCTCTGCCCACGCAGTCCCGAGCAGCTGCGAGCGCCATTTTGGAGCTGTTCGAGCGCGCCCTGAGCTAGCTGCCATTAGCCCACGCAGTCCCGTGCAGCTGCGGGCGCCATTTTAGAGCTATCCTCGTTCCGGCGGCCATTTCTGGCGATTCCTCAGCAGGCCTTTGATCTCACCTCGTTGAGTGCTTGGGACGCTCGTTTAACTATCTCCGCCTCATCGCTGCCCTGTGGTGCGCAGGCCAGAGGCAGGTCCTTTTTTGCTCTAGGCCGAACTGTTTGTCTGCGATATTGGGGGCTCCCTAGGCCTACGCCTTCTTGTCGCCTTTCTCACACCTCCCATCTTACAAGACTTCGGTGTATCCTGTATATAGTTTTTTGCTGTTAATTATATATATATATATAAAAAAAATTTCATAAAAAAAAAAGACTAAGTTTTGTACATACATACATACATACATACATACATATATATATATATATATACCTTGCCTTCCTGAGATGGCGGATTCCTATTTGTCCTCTGACTCGGAGAGGGAGCCCAGTCCACCTAGGGCCCCGTCCAAACACAAATCTAAGTCACGAGGGAGCTCTACTGCCGCTTCCACTGAGTCTCGCCACGCAGACCTTCGTCAGCGGCGGAGAAGGATGCCCAGCGCCGGCATAGAGCGCTTGAGAGGCAGTATGATAGAGCCAGACTGGCCACTTCGTTCTCTGTCTTTGCTTCTGGTCAACAACCTTTCACTCAAGATAACTCCTCCTTGACACCTGATGCCATTCCTGGTCCCAGTGAGGGTCGTGGCGCTTCCGCATCTCAGGCCTCGTCTGGACTTTCTCTTACTAAGAAGACCTCAATGTCCTTACCTGACGTTTCCACTGTGGGCCTTGCAAAGACTCCTGCTCCAGCTTCCAGTCGGGCTGAGGCAACATTTACACCGACCGCTGCTGGGTTACGGGGCCCAGATGGTCAGTTGTTGGCCCCCCAAGTGGACTTACAGGCGGCGTTGTCCAATGCCCTGTCCTCCATATTGGCTGCGGGGCTTCACCAATCTGTCCTTCAACAACCTCTTCCAGCTCAGCCCTGTTCCCAACCAGCTGTTCCTGGTCGTTCCAGATCTCCATCTCGGCTGGTTCACATTTCTTCTGGGGAATCCAAGCAGGATGAGGAGCTACCTGAAGAATTGGAATTCTCGGAGGATGAAGGCCTTCCACCGGACACTCCCGCCTTTTCTGGCTTATTCCGGCCTTCGTTATTTAAGTCATTGCTGCATAAGGCTCGACAGACCACCAATATGGGAGTTCCACTTGCCGAACCTTCTACTTCAACAGCCCCTCATGAGGCCTTGTTTTCATCATCCAAACCAGGGAAGGATTTTATTCCCTGCCCTCAACTGTTTGCAGATGTTCTACAGTCCCCCTGGTCCCAACCGGGCTCTCTGATGGGCCCCACCAGCCTGGACAAAAAGTTATACTGTGGGGCTCCGGAGTTGGACTCCTTATTGACCTTACCTGTGGTAGACCCTCCAATTGCGAGCCTTTCATCCTCTTCGCTCTTGTCTTCGGACGCTTTGGACGTCCTTAAATCAGAGGACAGAAAGACTGAACTTTCCTTTCGTAAGGAACATCAATCCCTTGCTTGGACAATTAAAACGGCGACGGCTACGTCGTTCTTTAATAGGGCCACGTTGATATGGCTGAGACAGCTTCAAGAAAGACTACCGCCAGAAGACACACGTCTTCACCAAGATATAAATAAAATTGTGGCGGCCACCGAATACTCGGCGGACGCCTCGCTAAATTCGGTGAAGTTTGCCTCGAGGGCCTTGGCCTCTTCTGTGACATCTCGCAGACTGTTTTGGCTCAGAAATTGGAGAGCTGATGCCAGAGCAAAGTGGAAGTTGGCGGCAGCCCCCTTTAAGGCCCCGAACCTCTTTGGTCCTGCTCTAGACCCTGTCCTGGTAGAGGACAAGGACAAAAGGAAGATGATGCCCGCGTCTTCTTACCGCAGACCGGAACGGCGCTACGCACCCTATTCCCAACGTCAGCCCTTTTGGGCCTCGTCGGGCTCAGGGGGACCCTATCCACAGCGAGGTTTGTTTCCTGGACCCGACCGTTCATCGGATAGGCAGCGTTTTCGAGACAAGGCCAGGACCAACAGCTACAGACGCCCCTTCCGTGGATCGGGCTTCCGCCAGGCCCGTCGGGGCAAATGACTACGGGTTGCAGGATCCCATCGGAGGGCATCTTCAACACTTCAGCCACCGATGGGAACGCTCGACCAAGGACGCCTAGATTCTTCAGACGGTATCTCAAGGCCTGGCCATCGAGTTTCTGGGACGTCCTCCGGTTCGTCATGTCCGCTGTCCGGCCCACCTGTCCCCCGACAAAGAGGCTCTCTGGAGGAAGGAGGTTCTCCACTTACTCCTTATCCGTGCAATAGAGCCTGTCCCACTGGATCATCAGGGCAAGGGCTTCTATTCAACTCTATTCTTGGTCCCCAAACATTCGGGGGGTTGGAGAGCCATTTTAAATTTAAAGCAGCTGAATCTGTCGGTCCGCTACCGCAGATTCAAAATGCACTCCTTGGGATCCATCCTTGCAGAGGTTCGACGGGGCGACTTCCTCCAGTCTGTCGATCTCAAGGAGGCTTATCTGCACGTTCTGGTCCTTCCGGCCCACCGCCAATACCTACGTTTCCAGATTGGGGAGGACCACTATCAATACTGTGCAATGCCCTTCGGCTTGTCATCTGCGCCAAGGACGTTCACAAAACTGGTGGCGGTGGTGGCGGCTTCTCTCCGAGTGTTACCTGTGAGGGTGTTGTGCTATCTGGACGACATTCTAGTCCTGTCCTCCTCCAGGAGCCAAGCCTCTCGGGACCTGGCCCTTGTCATCGAATCCTTTCAAGACCACGGGTTTTCAATCAACTTCCCGAAGAGTCACCTTCACCCGACCACTGTTCTACAACACTTAGGGGCGGTGATCGACTCTGTTCGGGGCCAGGTCTCCCTATCCCCGGACAGGGTAGAGAGCATTCTCAACTTGATTCGGCTCATTCAATCCAAGCGGTCAGTCCCTCTCTTACATCTATCCCAACTGTTGGGAAAGATGGTCTCGTGCTTCTCGATAGTGCCATGGGCGCGCAGACACACGAGGCCGTGACAGTGGTTCCTGCTCCCCTTTCAACGCACAGGTCGCAGCGATTCTCTCCACAAGGTGTCTCTTCCCCCTCAAATCGCCCTGTCCCTCAACTGGTGGACAGGTCCCAAGCTTCTCCTCGGTACACAGTTTCTGCTTCCGGATCGGCTGACTTTGACCTCAGATGCCAGCCTCTTGGGCTGGGGAGCCCATCTCAACGATCAGATGGTGCAGGGCCGCTGGTCTCCATCGGAACAGACGTTGAGCATCAACCTCTTGGAGTTGAGGGCGATTCGTCTGGCTCTCTGTCACTTTCGCCCCCTGTTGCAAGAACAGCATGTCCTCGTCCTCACGGACAATATCACAGCCAAGGCCCATATAAACAAAGAAGGGGGCACGAGGTCGAGGGACTTGATGCTGGAAGCAGAGAAGCTGTTCTCTTGGGCCGAGAACCACGTTATATCTCTGAAGGCTGATCATATCTCAGGCGTGGACAACGTCAGGGCCGATTGGCTCAGCAGGCAACTGATAGATCAGTCAGAATGGCAGCTGGATCCCGAGGTTTTTCGGAATGCTACCGCCATTTTCGGTCTGCCGGTTGTGGACTTGTTCGCCAGTCCGGGTTTCCCAGGTTTGTGACACGTTACCCGTCTCCGATGGCAGAGGATCACAACGCTCTACGATGCCGCTGGCCCCCCGGCCTTTTGTATGCCTTTCCTCCGATTCCGCTGATCCCTCAAGTCATTCGGAAGTTGTTGGAAGAACGTGCGGACCTTCTGATGGTGGCTCCCAATTGGCCTCGTCGGCCATGGTATGCCGACCTGGTGGCTCTATCCGTGCTTCCTCCATGGGAGATTCCACTGAGCCGTCTCTCTCTCTACGCCAAGGGGCCGTGTACCACCCAGATCCAGAATGGCTCCGATTGGCCGTTTGGCGTTTGAGCGGGTCATCCTGCGCAAGGACCGTCTCCCCGATTCTGTCATAACCACCATACAGGCGTCTCGTGGACCTTCTACATCGCGTATATACGAGGCCTCGTGGCGGGCCTTCTGCGCCTGGTGTGCTGACAACCTGGTGGACCCTACGTCGGCTCAGGTCGTTGACATTCTTTGTTTCTTACAATCTGGCCTGGACAAAGGCTTGTCACTGTCTACCCTTCGTCGACAGACCGCTGCTTTGTCCACCGTCGTCAGATGTCCACCTTACTCTTCTCTGTCTCGGCATCCTCAACTTAGAGAGTTTTTGCACGGGGCTACGAACTTACGTCCGCCTCCCGTTCATCGATAACCGACCTAGGACCTTTCCCTTGTTCTTCAAGCACTTATGTGTCCCCCCTTTGAACCACTGGGCTCTGTGTCTCTTAAGTACTTGTCCTATAAAGTCGCCTTCCTCTTGGCGATCACGTCCGCTAGACGGATATCTGAACTTTCAGCTCTGTCAATCCGGAACGACTTGTGTATTTTCCACGCTAATACTGTTGTTCTTCGCCTGGACCCGGCCTTTCTGCCGAAAGTGAACTCATATTTTCATCGCGCTCAGGAATTATCCCTTCCTGACTTCTGTCCATCACCCAAACACCAACGTGAAAAGGATTGGCACACTCTTGATGTGCGCAGGGCCCTCCGTCGTTATATTCGCAGGACTGAGTCGTTCCGGAGAACGGAGGCCCTTCTGATATCTTTTCATCCAAGGTCCTTGGGCCAGAAAATATCTCCATCGACTGTGGGCAGGTGGATTAAGGCGTGCATCTCTACTGCCTATGAACGCCAGGCCAGGCAGGCCCCATCGGGGATTTTGCCTCACTCTACTCGTAGTGCGGCGACATCGGCTGCTTGGGCCACCCAGGCATCTGTCTCTGACATCTGCCGGGCTGCCACCTGGTCCTCAGTAACACCTTTTATCAGACGCTACAGGGTGGATTCCTTTGCCTCCGCTGAGGCTTCCTTTGGCCGTCGTGTCCTGCAGACTGTTCTGGTGACGCAGGACGCCGGAGACCTTTAGTTTCCCACCCTTGTTCTTCTGAGCTTGGGTATATCCCAGCTATGGACTGCAGTCTTGTCTTACCTGAATGTTCCTTTTCGGAGTACTGCAACTGCAGTACATCCCCTCCCCTTTTTCTTCCTGTATAGGACTATGGGTGTCTGAGCCGGTCTGGACTTGTCTTGTTTTCCTTTTATTCTATTGGTTTTCATGTACTAATCTAGGTGGTCGCGCCTTCGTTCAAAGACTGGTGCATTATGGGAGCAAGGGGCGTGGCCACAGGACGGAGAGAGATATATTCAAAATATCACCCAGTCAAAAGGAACTGATGATGAAGGAACCCAGCTAGCTATGGACTGCAGTCGCAGTACTCCGAAAAGGAACATTCAGGTAAGACAATGTTCGTTTTACCTTTCAGAGAACTAGGGAGAGTCATTTATGAAACTCTATCCCCATTCTTGCTTTGGACTCAGATTTCTTTCATCAAACTGTGGTCTAGACTGCAGCTCTTCCTCCTGTCTTTCAAGATTATTCTCACAGCCCAGAGCTGGGCCCAGAGCTGTGCAACAGAACAATAGTAGTCCTTCTCATTATTCATATGAAGATCATTTTAATTATTAAGCTAGCTAAACAGAAGGTGCATTGTGTGTATTTATATTCAAGGAAGCAACATTAGTTGTCGTAGTTACCAAAAGAAAGGTAACCTTTCTAAATGCTAATTTGCTCTCCCAACTTGAAATGTACAGCTGAATAAACTATTGGCATTGCCATTTTAGCAGCAGGTTACTGTTTTCCATTTATGGCTGCATCTTCTATTTACAACTAATACTTATCTAAATCATTATCAGTGTTATTTTAATATTACTGATGTTGGCAGTACTTTTATAACATTTAGGATTAGAAGGTAATCGCTAAAAATGAAAAATCAATTCCATACATTCGACTTTGTTACCATGGAGTTATTTAAAATAGCAGTAGCAGAAATAATACCTTCTGTATGAAGAAAAGCTAACAGAATTTTACTTTAATTATATACCTCATTTGCATATGGTACTAAGACATAATGTGATATGGCTTTTTTTGTAAACATATTCATTTTCAGTTTATTTAGTTTAGAAATAAACTGAGGCACAAGAGGCAATTTAAAATCCTGATGCAATCTTTATTATCTTGTTCTATGCCCACTTGTTCTGAGTAATGGTAAAAGAAAAAAATATTTAAATAAGTCAGGATTATAGCATTTTTCTTATAGTGTACTTGGTGCTTTCTGAGCTTGGTTGTTACTTGTAGAGTTTCATTAACTATTAGGTGGCTAGATTATATACAGAAGTTTGCCTGCCAGTGTTGGTGAAGGCTATAATTTAACTTTAACTTTGTGTGGTTTAATTTAACTTCTAATTCTTATTTCTGTAGGGTAAGAAGCCTTAATCATTTAGTTAACAAATTCTTAAGTTGTGACATTTATAAGTGCAAGATGTTTTATTCGTACCTGGCCACAGTGCAGTAACTGGAAATTTATCTAGTGCATGACTTTATTAGCCATAATAGTTAAATATAACTTCATATTGTATGTTAAGAAACTATAGTTAAACAGAACTTCATATTATATGTTAAGAGTTTCTTGCCTTTATCCTTAAAATCTTAAAGGTGAAGCTTTTGTATTTAATGCCTTTTTAAACATCCATCTGGCTTAGTCAAGGCCATTATTCTATAACTTGTGTTCTGTCTTCATTGTTGTTTACACAATAAGTAAGATACACTTGTAAAGGATGAAAGCAAAGGATTGCAGAAAGCTGAGAATCTATGAATTATTGTTTTGAATTCTCAGCTGACCTTCAACAGTTCTTCTTTCGTTTTTCATACATATTTAAAAAATAGCTTGAAATCAATCTTCTGATGTGATATTAATACAGTTACTTGATTTTTAAAAATATATTTAGCCATCTGACTTTAAAATGACAAAATAACTATTTGGTATATTTAAAATGCACTGTAAGCCGCCCTGAGTCTCTGGAGAAGGGCGGCATATAAATCCAAAAAAAAAAAAACAAAAAAAAAACCTTTGAGGAAAATGAAGCACTTTTAATACATGAAACTGCTAGCAAATAATTTATAGTTCATGCAATTTTTATTCCGAAAAACTTCTGTAGGCCAGCATTAGCTGCTACTGACTCTACAATCATATCTTTTTATAAGCAACATATAGTAGGAGCTGAAGCAGAATTTCAGTTTCAACATTTAGGTTTTAAAATTGAAGTGTTAATGCTTCTTAAAATTTTATCACAATTCTGTTAAATTGTTGACATACCGAAATATATAGTACGTCTAAAATCAAATATCTCTGTTGAAATAAGATGCATAATATAAATAAATATCCAGACAGAAATATATACGCAGCCTTTTCTTCATGGACTTTCTCCTTCAGAGCACCTGTAATTGAGATGTCTATTTACTGTAACATAAATGAGTTGTCTTATAAATAAGAAATATAACTGATTTTATCATATCCGGTTATCTTCACATATCGTAGTAGAGAGCCATTTTGATCTAGTGGTTAAGGCACCAAGCTAGAAATCAGGAGATTGAGTTGTGGTCCCACCTTAGACATGAAACCTGGCTGGGTGATCATGAGCCAATAACTCTTTCTTAGTTACGCTATCAGGCTTGAGCAACAAGTCAGTAGGTCAATCCTGTTGTAACCAATGGATAAGCACTTGGTTGATTCCCCCCCGCCCCCCCCTCAAAAAAAAAAAAATCCACCACAAGCAGATCCTTCACTTGTGGGGAAAATGCTAGGAGAAAAAAGAAAAAAGAGAGTTTATATTCATGTAACAAAATCCAAACTTTACAGAGATTAGCTTGCCCATATTTAACCACTTAACAAATAAATTCCCTCATGGGAAGAGAAGAAAAGGAACCACAGTTGCTGTTTGATATTTAATAAAATGCCTAGAGGATTATTTTTATCATAAATTTGGTTTTAGATGCTCAGTTGCATGAAAATACAATTTTGCTAAAAGTTGTGTAGAGATTTTACAAAGATTGTCTTAGGGTTTGACAAAAGGAAATTCACAAAAAGGAAATTCCTTGCTGAGTTTTCTCATCCTATTTACAGATAGTCCTCACTTAACAACCAGGGAACTAGAATCTTAATTATTAAGCCAAGCAGTCATTAAGTGAGATGTCAACATGACTCTTTTGCTCAATGAACACAATCCTGGCACTTCCAGTTGCAGTTGTTAAGCAATCTCCCAAGCCACTATCAATGGTGCAAAAAAGTTGCCTGCTGAAGAATTTTACCCTTTCACTCTCAAATTTTCCTGTAGGAGCCCCTTTCCTGTAGGAGCCCCTCAATGCTCAGAAGGGAAGTCGCTTGTGGGGCTGTAGGAGTGGAGCTGAAATCTTCAAGATTTCCCTTCTCGCACTTGCAACTTTTCTTGCTAACTTCCCTGTTGACTTTCTGGGAAGCAGGCTGAGAAGAATACAAATGGCAATCAAATGATCGTGGGACACTTGGCAAGTGGATGAAATGTGTCCAGTCACCATAGAGGGTGAACATTAATGATGGCTAGAAGTGCTTAACAGACCATTAAGCATCCTTTTCTAGGTGATTAAACTTTTGTATAGTTGTTAAAACAACCGTTCATAAGTAGAAGGCTATCTGTACTTAATGGAAAATGAGAAAAGTGATTTAAACTTTTTAATTTGTTTGCATTTATAATTATTAAGATGTCAACAGGAGACATGAATTCTACATTCAAATTGAAAACACACCGAAAAGAAAAGGAATAACTTGCACATGATTTGACATCTGCATGAGATCTTTCTGGATTTCTCTTGCCATTTTAAAAACTTGCTTTCCCCAGTGCTTTAACTTCTTATAAAAATTTCTCCTTTAAGATTTAAGTAGAATACATTCATTTGGGTAGATTAGAATAACAATACATTGCATACATTCGTGTTATAACAATCAGTGTCTAAAGTAAAATTAATTTGCAAATGAGTGTATTTTCTCCTTTCAGCTTTACTTCTAGAAGCTCAGTCCACACCTTTTTGGATAAACCCTTCCACAATGGCAAACATTGTCAAAGGATTATACATGCTTAGGCCAGGTAAATGATCTTTTTGAGTACTTGTTTATTTTTATCAAATGATCTTGTCAAAAGCTACATGTAATAAATTCATTGAAGAGATCATATACACATATATGAAACAAATCCAACTCCTACATTAGAACTATATCAAGATAAGATACTTCACTATACAAATTTTAATAAATTCTGCAGCAATTTGTGATAGCGTTTATTTATCATGTATTTGATATATTTGTTCCATCGATTTGGAACAAATATATACAACTGTTGTCTTGTTCTCAAAGAGAGAGATTGAGTAATCTAAAACCTTTATTAAAGATGATCTTTTATAGCATTCACATTTCGTATGCAGCACCCTAGATTTGATTTTTTTTTTGTTTAAAATTGTGACATAAGAAAAAATTTGAACTTAACCCCTGTTAAATCCCTTAAGTATTTTTTTTCTCATTAACTATTGTTTTCTATTTCTCCACAGAATGGGTTCAGATGGCACCAGCTTTATTTTCTAAATTTATTCCAAACATCCTTCCTCCTGCTGTAGAATCTGAGCTTGAGGAATATGCTGCTCAGGACCAGAAACTTCAACAAGAACTTATTCAAGAGGGATTTTCCAGGTAATTATACTAACTTTTCCAACATCTTTCTTTGGTGATCTGTAAATTATGCAGATAAATATGGGTATCACATAGTTCTTTGTTGTTTTTAACTATTTTAATTGTTATTTTGTATTGAATGTTTAACTTTTATTTTAATTGTGCTCCATGCCCAGAGATACATGCAAGTAAGATGGGCAACTATATAAATTCAATAAAATAAATAAATAAACTAGCACAACATACTATTTGAAGACCTTAGGAAATATCACTTGGGTAAAACATTTTTCAGTGGTAAGGTCTGCTTCTTGATAACCTTGTGAATTAACTTTTGTGGAAGGAGGACATCTAGTGTAGAAAATGCAGGTCCACATCATTCTCCTTTAACACAAAAGGATGGTGTCATGTTTATTTCTTTTTCCAACTTTGAATGCTCAGAAGTTGCGGGGAAAAAAGAGAAGTAGTTTCAATGCACTCAGTTGAAAAACTGAAAGTGGTTATAAAGCATGTATAATCTTCCTTAAACTTTGTACTTGAATCCCTTCCAAATCTTCACTAATACTGTAGTGAATACTTTTGTTGTGTAGTAAAAATAGGTATACAATTATATCCGGATATATGCATTTGACATACCTGCTTCCCAATCCCTGCCTAATAGCAACTGCAAAGACTATATGCTTAAACTTTTTCTTCTGTAGAACGGTCCTTGTAAGAAAGCTAGTTAGATTGCACTGATAGTACATAAAATGAATAAATTATGCTATTGTTTCTTATGCTAAAATCTTTATACTACTAAAATTCTTACCATGACTTTTACATGGCTAAAATGGTGCATCATAGACCAACAATTTTCGAACCAAGGTACCTCAGATGAGCTAACTTACAAAAGGTGTCCAAAGTCCAGGACTCATGAATCCCAACAAATTTGGGGAAGTTGTTGTGTTTCAGTGCTATTGGCTGCTGCTGCATTGCTGGGCTGCTGCTGCAATCATGTGGATTCATTTTCAACATTCTGTGACAGTTTCCCAGGCAGTCTCACAATCCTTTGTTCCCTACCCAACCCAGCAGCAGCACTTCTCTGACTGCTGGGAAGAGAAAGGGGAAGAGAAAAGAAGGGAGGGAAGATTTCTGATGCTCCTTGTCAGATTCGAACAAAGACATTCAGTGGGGAAGGTGGCAGGAATTTGGAAATTGCTGCTTTTTTTCCCTGCTCTTGATCATTGTTTCTATCTGTTTAGGGTAAGGAAATACCCATCTCTCCAAGCATGCCAGCCATTGTCCTTTGCTCTTCTGGGTGCGGGAGCACCGGAAATCAGAAGAGCAGCTCTTTGGCGCGTACACACA
Source organism: Arizona elegans (assembly GCA_022577455.1). Taxonomy (NCBI): domain Eukaryota; kingdom Metazoa; phylum Chordata; class Lepidosauria; order Squamata; family Colubridae; genus Arizona; species Arizona elegans. Next base: position 59,612,994 of record JAKOOJ010000005.1, on the reverse strand, counting down.
GAGCGCCAGAAACCGGAAGAGCAGTTCCCTGGCGCACATGTGTCATCTGATCTTCCAGTTTCTGGCACGCATGCATGTGCGAAGACCAGCCGGCCGGCATGCATGCGTGCCCTGGAAACTGGAAGCTCAGCTTCCCGCCGCACACATGCCTGCCAGGGAGCTGCTCTTCTGTTTTCCAGTGCTCCCGTGCATGCGAAGACCAGCTAGCCTGCATGCTTGTGTGCACCTGAACCTGGAAAAGCAACGGACAACGGCTGGCATGCCCAGAGAGATAACTCTGCGTGCCACTTCCAGCATGCGTGCCATAGGTTCGCCATCACGGAATTAGACTGTTAATTAGCACATGATAATAGATTCATATTATGTGCATGTTAAAATATCTACATTAGGGAGCCAAGGTGGCACAGTGGTTAGAGTGCAGCACTGCAGGCTACTTCAGCTGACTGCTAGCTGAGTTCGGCAGTTCAAATCTCACCGGCTCAAGGTTGACTCAACCTTCCATCCTTCCGAGGTTGGTAAAATGAGGACCCAGATTGTTGGGGGCAATATGCTGACTCTGTAAACCGCTTAGAGAGGGCTGTAAGAGCACTATGAAGCGGTATATATGTCTAAGTGCTATTGCTATTGCTATTGCTATTAGTTTTCATTTGCTTTCTAACCATAATTCAGCATAGTCTTTTAAAACTTTAAAATCCTAAGGGGCTAAGTTTCTAAAAATGGCATTAGTTTTGGCAAGAGAAATCCTCTCAAGAAAAACTCTAGTTTTGGGGTCTTTTGGGCACACAGTGATGGGTTTTCTTCTATATTACTGCTAAACTATTGGACACACTTTCTTGGAAATTGTTATTTATTACCACTTCAGCAAGAACTAATTACTTGAACTGAGCATTATTTTAGCTGCTTTTTTCTGGTTTCAAATATTATTTATTATCTTTATGTTGCTTATTATTCATCTTAAATGACCTTGATATCGAAAGTAGGCCAAAATTGAATGATTGGATAAATAAGTAAAGTTAAAAAAAACATTTGTCCGGCTTCCTTTTTTTAGAGGTGACCAGTCACGTAAACGAGCTGGAGAAGAATTAACCTATAGTAAGTAACTTAAACTACTAATCTTTTTAATTATGAATGATACTATATAATAACACATGTGAACCTTTTTCACTGACAGGATGTTCAGATTTCTTCCAAAATCCTCCCAACACTTTTTAAGGAACCCCCTCAAGGTCCCTACAGATCGACAGAATACAGTCTGAAAAACTGTATTGTCTAAGCACATAATAGTACATTATTGAAATAATTAAAAACGTATTACATGTATTCTAAATATATTGACTATTTGATGACTAAAAATACTTGCTTTTTATGAAGATCATGTTTAACTGAAATACAACAATAATGAATGGATAGTGTCTATTAGTGGCTGGGTCACTGTTCCATCCGACTGTTCTGGTAATCTGTTGCAATATGAGTATTCTTGGATGCTTGTGAAATTTCCTTTAATTTGAATTAAACTTCTTGGTACTTTCTGGACCCTTTTATGTAGGTGGGGTGTTTGGGTGGTTTGGTTTTTGTTTTGTTTTTTAACAAAAATACAAAAAAATGGTTTGCCAATGCTTTCCCTTTAGGTGGTTGTTTGCTTTTCAACCTATCCTATAGCACAGAAATTCCTTGGTGGTTCTCCATGCCCAAATTTGAACCAGCAGTGCTTAGCTTGCAAACTCACACAAATTCAGCCAGGTGTTGTTGCTGCCTGGTGAGAGATTTGTGATGCACTGGATAACTATATACCATTTCTGAGTTTCTGTTTCTTGGGCCCCTAGTATAGGTAGTCCTCGACTTACGACCTCGATGGAGCCCCAAATTTTTGTTGTTAAGTGAGATGTTTGTTAAGTGAGTTTTGCCGCATTTTACAACCTTTCTTGCCACAGTTGTTAAGTGAACCACTGTAGTTGGTAAGTTTATAACCTGGCTGTTCAGTGAATCTGGCTTCCCCCCTTGACTTTGCTTGTCAGGAGGTCGCAAAAATTGATGACATGACCCCAGGATCCTGCAACGGTCATAAAAAGTGAGTTGGTTGCCCAGCATCTGAAGTTTGATCACACGATTATCGGGATGCTTGCAAAGGTTATAACTGAAAAAACGGTCGTAAGTCACTTTTTTTCAGTGCCGTTGTAACTTTGAACAGTCACTAAACATACTGTTGTAAGTGGAAGACTACCTGTATTCTTAGTAAAAGATGACAGGGAGGGGCATTTTTTTTAAAAGAACTGTAAGTAAGGGTGAGAGGGATTTAAAGTGATGTTTTCATTCTTTTCTCTGGACTTTTTCAGATGGTTCAGCATCATGTGCAAGCTCAAGAGGATGCAGATAGTGACTGTACTAGAAACCTGTCCAATTGGAGTAGACTTTGGAATGGCATTGGAAGGGAGGGTAGCCTGAGATTCAGTCAGGTTGTTCTGATACTCAGGTTCTTCAATGCAACTATACCTAGAAGAGGTGTTTGGACTTATTTCTTGCCATGTAATAAAATGTCTGTTTGCTGCTATTTGGGCTAGTTTGGAACAATGTGATCAATCTTGAAAACAATTTGGTTTTTTTTAAGATGATTCTCGTGACGACTGTATCTTTTTAAGATTTGGTTTTTAAAAGATCATTAAATGCTAAAAGTTGATAGCCAAGAAGAGCAACTTCCTCTGAAAGAATTTTAGAGTGGTGGTTTTGTTTTGTTTTGGGTTTTTGGTGGGTTTTTTTTGTTTGTTTTTGGGTTTTTTTTGCACTTTTTGATATGTGACTATTGCTGTTGGAAATCTGTGCCCGTTAGATTTTGTTCAGAATGTTTGGTCGGTAAATAATGATAATTTAAAAGTATTTCCATCTGGGGGGGGGAAAGAAAACAAGGTTTGTCTCTGAAGGCCAGTCATAGGACTGACTCTTCCCATTCCAGACAATTCATCTGTTTAACCCTTCAGTAGTACAGACCACAAAATGTATCTTAAAACTGTGATTTGATTAAACATGCTACAAAGTTGCCAGATTTTCTTATCTTCTTTGATTACATTTAGGAAAGTAAACATTAAGCTGCATTTTAACTCGGTTCCCTTCCACACTGTTGGCAAGTCAAATGTTTATTGTATTATATTGTTGGCTTTGGTAATGATTGTAAAGAATTGGGAAAAATGATTTTCAACATGTGATTTCTATTCAGAATTGAAATGCTAGTATATAATGAAGATTTGGCAAGAGATTGTGAACCAAGTTGTATGCTCATACCCTCTGTGCTGCCTAGTGGCAACACAGAGAAATGTTGGTACTGATTGTAATAAATCAGTTCTCTGAATGATAATTGGGATGGTATCATAGATTTTCAAATGCGACTGAAATGGTGCTTACCTCTGAATATCAAGCTACTTGAAATCAATGTTACACAGTTGTGGCTTGTACCATTTCAGGAGGCAACTGGAGAGAACTGCATATTTGATTTGTACATACTCTTTTTTTTAATTTCAACTGTTAAAGCTTGAACATAAATGTTTAATCTGCAGCAGCACTTTGCACTGCATTATGGGTATGATGGCAATATGTACCTCAGAAGGGATAACTCTGGATCCCTGCTTTCTGTTTCTGGTCATGAACAAAAGGCTCATCCCAAGGTGCTGGGGGTTTGTTTGTGTATTTGTTCCCTTGGCTCTCTGTGATGAAGTAGTCCTCCAGCTCCTTCTCTACAAAATATAATTTTTATACACAAAAGTTAGACTTCTCTTGGGAGTAAAAGGGAGTAAAAGGATGAGTTTGCCACAGTAAGGTAACAAAATTAGACTATGTTGAAGTGTTAGTGCTTGGGGAGACCCCAGTTGGAGAGTTTTTAATGCAGAACATTGTACATTTTTATTATTATTATTATTATTATTATTATTATTATTATTTATTGAATTTGTATACCGCCCTACTCCCAAAGGACTCAGGGCGGTGAACAGCCAAAAGATAAAATACATATAATACAAATGTTAAAAAACCATTAAAATACAATTAAATAATTTAGCCCAGAAAACAAAATTTAAAACAGCCCAAATTTATAAGACAAATTTAAAATTAAAAAAAAATTAAAAACAGTTTAAAAGAGAGGTTAGGCCAGGCCGGCTTGCTGGAATAGGAATGTTTTGAAGGCACAGCGGAAAGGGCGCAGATCCGGGATCCTCCGTATCTCCGAGGGGAGCTCGTTCCAGATGGCGGGTGCCCCCACAGAGAAGGCTCTTCCCCTGGGGACCGCCAGTCGACACTGTTTGATCGACGGCACCCTAAGAAGCCCCTCTCTATGAGAACGTACTGGTCGGTGACAGGCTACTGGTGGCAGAAGGCGGTCTTGTAGATACCCCAGTCCTAGGCCACGGAGCACTCTAAAGGTGGTAACCAAAACCTTGAAGCGCACCCGGAAGACCACCGGAAGTCAGTGCAGCTCATGCAGGAGGGGGGTTCACATGGGAGCTCCACGTCGCTCCCATAAACACCCGCGTGGCCACATTCTGGACCAGCTGGAGCCTCCGGGTGGTCCTCAAGGGGAGCCCCATGTAGAGAGCATTGCAGTAGTCCAGGCGGGAAGTGACGAGGGCATGAGTGACCGTATTTAACGAGTCCCGATCCAGAAAGGGACGCAACTGGCGAATCAGGCGAACCTGATAATTTTATCCCGGCCACAGCCGTCAAATGCTCTTCTAAAGACAGCTATGAGTCCAGGAGGACACCCAAGTTGCGAGCCCTCTCTGTGGGGGGCCAACGACTCGCCCCCAATAGTCAGTAATGGCACCAACTGACTATATCGGGATGTCGGAAACCACAACCACTTGGTCTTGGATGGGTTGAGCCTGAGTCTGTTTCTCCCCATCCAGATCCGTACAGCCTCCAGGCACCAGGACATCACTTCAAGGGCATCATTGGGGTGGTCCGGGGTGGAGATGTACAGCTGAGTGTCATTAGCGTACTGGTGGTTCTTCACCCCGAAACCACGGATGATCTCACCCAGCAGCTTCACATAAATGTTGAACAGAAGGGGCGAGAGGACCAACCCTTGTGGCACCCCACATACAAGGGGCCTCGGGGTCGACCTCTGCCCCCTGCCAACACAGACTGCGACCGGTCGGGTAGAAAGGAGGAGAACCACCGCAACACGGTGCCCCCCACCCCTAACTCTTATGAACAAAATATGGCAATTTACCTCTTTCATGAGAAAGATAATGTGATGCATGACTTTCCAACATGAGCAGTGGCTTATCTCAGCTTGTCTGAGCTACAAAAAACTATGGACAATTCTAGCCATTCATTTGGTGATATAAAAGTATCACATTCAAGAACAAGTATAATTTTTAAAAAAGCATGCAGTTTAGAGAGAAGAATCTTAAAAAGGAAAGTATATCTTGATTTAATCAAAGTCTTAACTCCTTAATTTGTTGAAAATAATCCATTACTTCAAGGAAAAATATATCTAGAAAATAACCATTTCTAAATTTACATAGACCAGGGGTGTCAAATTCACGTCGTCATGGCAGCATCATGTGATGTATCGGGACTTTTTTCCGCTTCGCTAAACTGGGCATGGACGTGGCCAGCGCATGACATATGCGGCCCGTGGGCCGGGAGTTTGACAGCCCTGACATAGACGGTCTTCCTTTTCTTTTGATATGTAAATGTAAACATCTCCAATTTACCAAATTAATTTAAAAGTTCTTACATTAGTGGAAATAGTGAGAAATTACAGAATTCTTCAGATTTTCAAACACTTTTAAAAACAACAACAAGATGAGCTGAAGAATATGTAAATAGAATTTCAGGATGAACTTTGTGAGACAAACTCCTGGTTTCTAAGTTAAGTCAAACAGGTATCCTACCCCTTATTTAGAAGAGATGTTCCCATTGTAGTTAATGAAAGTCCATCACTACTGCACTGTGCCTCTATATGGTTGCTTTTAGATATATTATTTTTGGCTAATGCAGGAATTATGAAACTTATGTAGGAGGCTACATCATAGCATGCTAATAATAATAACCAATGCTATGCATTCAAACTTAAGAATGTTGCCTTTTCTTTCTTTCTTTCTTTTTGAATTAGGACATTTGAAAATATCTGAAGAAAAACTAACATGGCAGTGTGAAAGGTTTTTGTTCAAGAGTTACAGGTTAAAAGTTTGGACACAATTGTATCTATATTCATGACAATAATTGCCTGATAAACCTTCCCCTTTTATTCCCTATTGAATTTATCCATAAGAAGTGCCAAGTCATGAAGGACATGTAGAAGTATGGTTGTTTTATAGCATTTATTTCTCTTCCCATAACTATAGATTAAATTATATACTGGGGCATTTCATTTTGAGGTGGCCTCTGGTACTGCTCCTACAGGTTGGAAGCTGATTCCAATTTGACCATTATAACTTCCAGCATTAACCTTACAGAATACAGTGAGAACGAAACAGCAGATGTCCAAGTGGATGTGAATTTGATGCACTGGTTTTACATTGTACAGTAGCCTTTCCTGAGTACTTGGGTTTACAGTTTTGCGGACTTCAATTTCAAGAATTTCCCAGGCAGTGTAGCCATTGCTGAAAATTCTGGGTACTGAAGTTCACATATCTTTGGAGGATGCCAAAGTAGAGGAAGGCTGCTTTACTAGTTTATGATTTGTAAATAATCAGAATATTTCAGCTTTTATTTCCAGATAAGGTTTTATTGGTGTCACTCTTCTTCTCAAGATATTGTTTTGGTCAATATTCTGAACATTGTTTTACATATTTTAGCTCTATGTAGCATCTTGCCTGAAGCCTGTTTTTTATATATGTAAAAGAAAAAAGAAAAGAAAAATATATTACGTTGTAAATTAGTATTAAGATTTCTGTATGTTTTGGCATCTAATTCTGAAATAATTTGCTTTTCTATCTTCCAAGGGATATATCTTTGTAAGCATGTATGAAAGAACACAAGAAAACTTAGGTTACTTTGTAAACATTTTTCTTCAATATTTGTTGAAATTAACGTGTGGCCCTCTAAAGCCATGCCTTCAATAAAAGCAGCATGGTCTTGGCTGTGGTGCTCCTGTAAATCAAACTATTTGCCTTTTTTGTGTGTGTGATTGTTTTCCACATAAGAGTTAACATGGCAAAAGTTTATGCATTGAGTGTCATATGTCACATTTTGTTTCTTGGGAAACTTGTTATATTAAAATATTTTTAGACAAATGTTTTGATTCTGAATTTGCCATTTTTAATTTGTACTCACTTGCCATTCTTGAAGAGATCATAGTGACATAGACAATGCTTCTTTTACCCACAGGTTTGCAGTTTCATGTTTTCTTCAGAATGTGGAATGTGTAGTTGTTGGGAAAATTTTAAAAAGGTTTTTTTATGGGCAGAGGGGAACCATAATATGTAATTTGGGAGGGTAGAATTTGAAATTACTGTCTGTAACTGCTGCAAAAAGATTGGAAATTGCTTCTTTAGATACTTTTTTTCTTTGTCTTTTGTTATATTTCAATTTTTATTTTTTCTTTGAGTCTTTTATATTTCCTTTGTTCTTTTACAATTCTGTAGTTTTTTAAAGCGTATGTACATTTTTCTTTTAATAAAAATTATGGTGAAAAAATAGCTGATGGGAAAGCTAGCTTATTGAAACTCTTCACACACAGCTCACTGATATGAGCAGCTTCTCAGCATCAATCTATTACTACTTAAAATGGGAATATTCAATCATCTACTGCACTGGCTTTTGAGTATAGAGGAGATTGGTGAGAATAGCTTTGCTCCTAAGTGTCTCTTGAGTCCTCTTATGTCTGCCAGACACAATATTAGCTGACAGAAGAGGATTTGGGAACAGCCATGTTCGTGACTAGATCAGTGAAAAAAGTTTTACAGTTCACTCAATTCTCTGTTCATGTTTTCTTTTTTATGTACTCCCATTTTCTGAAGGAGCCCCACAGTTGGTGCAAGTTGTAGATGTTTGCTCTTCTTCTGTTGGTTTGGCACAGAAATTATTGCAAAGAACTTCCTGTTTTTAAACTTGCTTAAAAATCCTCATAGTAATGCCATTCTCTGAAAAAGATTTCTTTCTTGAAGGAATGGGTTAGCTGCTTTATTTGTGTTCTCTGGAGAACATGAATATGCTGGTGATACCAATCTTTTCAAAAAGAATTACTTGCTAGAAATATGAGAATTGTGAAATACATTCATGATGCAGCTTATACCATAATTAAAGATAAAGATTTCCCTGAGCTGAATGCATTTACATATATTTACTCTTCTTGCCAACAAAGCAGAAATGGTTGTTACTGCTTTCTCCGAAGATGTTTTACAGGATATTTATAGAATGATTTACAGCCATGGAATTTCTTGATAGTTTCCAATTATAATCCATGTTGGTAGTTTCCAATCTTAGTAATTCTAACAGGAAACTTCTTCAAAGTGCTACTACAGAAAGAAGGAAAACTATTCACGTAAAGGGAAAATATATTAATGTAAGAATTGTGTCATCATTTCAGTTCTTGCACACCCTAAAAGCTTTAACAGTAAGACTGGTGGGAGACTATCTCTTCCACAGAATTTATAATGTATATACATTAAATATTTACACCCAACAATTATAACTGATTTTCCCCTTTTCTCTTTTGCTCTCTTATAGTTTGGCATTTAAAAGTTTGTAGACTCTTGAAAGTTTAACATTTCTGCAAAAAGAAGAACTAAAATGTGATCTTTTCTCCACACGGTATCAAAAACTAGATAAACACAAAAATGAGAAACAAATGAGTCAAAAACATTATAGCTGTTCATTTCTTATTGGGAAAATGATCTCTGTCTCCATTTTTAAAATATGACAAATGTCTTGAAATGCACTTTTAATCAGCTAAAATTGCTATCACTATGTATTCTCTTGTGTTATTCGGTAACAATGAAGCAGTAAAAGGTTTCTTTGCAGAGGATGTTACCTTGCTTAAAAAATATTCAAGGTGGAAAAGATAATGCTTACTTGTATATTAAAATTGCTTTTTTTAAAAACAGAAAATATAAAACGCTTGCTTTATCTTTGAAAACGTTCAGTCATGGTTGAGTTCACTGTGCCTTGTCTGTTAATATTAGACCAAGAAAGGAAGCTATTTTCACACAGTTATTTTCTACAGCTATACCAGCTCCTGTAACCACAAATGAGACAAATCCACTCAAATTATCAGTTGCCATTGATCATACATTTAAAGGTGTATATGAATAGGTTCGTAACTTTAATTTTAATTAATTTTAATTTTTTTCCAACTATTCATCTGAGTGCAGATTGGAAGAGGGGAAATTCTAAATTCTTTAAACAGTAATTTGTTTTACTGAAAGCAAATATATAGGGTGGGCCACTTCTACCTTTGAAGAAGTCTATGTTATCCTGGCTGCCCATTCACAAATGGTTTATGTAATGGGGCAAACTAGTCACCTAAATATCTATAAATGAAAAGCAAATAAGTGAGACTAAAAGGCAAATCAGTTGACCCAAAGCCTTAATATCTAATACCACGACAGTGTGGGACTCCAAACCCAAAGTTACTTATTTAAAATCATTTAAATATTTTTTGCCCCTGTTTGTGGTCACATTTTTACACCCCAAATTCTCTTTTTTTCTATTCCTATTAGCTCACTCAATTGTTTTCTGCATCTCAACTATGGTCTCTTTGCTCCTTCCTGTCACTCTTTTCTTCTCTTTTAATTATCTCGCTGCCTATTACTTAATAGCAAAAGTCACAACCCATAGCTGCAAAGATGGCAGTGATACATGATGTACAGACAATCCTCAAGTTACAACTGATCAGTTAGTAACCATTCATAGTTAAAACGGATCCCCAAAAACTACTTACAATCTGATTCTGAAGTTACAACAGACACACACATTTATACTCTCAAGTATTGTTTTTTGGGTGCTTGGCAGATAATTTATCTTTACAGCCATTTGCTGCATCCTGCAGTCATGTGACTGCAATTTTTATTTTTATTTATTTATTTTTTGGTCAGTTTCTGGTGTTTACTTCTGGTTTCCAGCAAAAAAATGTCCCTTGGGTAAAATGGATTCCCTTAATACTGCGGCCCCCAAGCTTTTGGGCACCAAGGACCGGTTCCATGGAGAAAGGTTTTTCCGCAGGCCAGAGGGGGCGTGGTTTCATGTGCTGCCTGCATCCTGTGGACGGGGCTTCGCTTGTTTGTGCAGCCCGGTTTCTGGCATGCAGTGGATCAGAGCCAGTCTACGAACAGGCGGGTTGGGGACCCCTGCCTTAATGATCATGGTGTTCAGTTACGAACTGCATGGCTGTTCTTAATGATGGCTTCAAAAAATGCCCTAAAATTGGGTCCGGTCATATGATGACCCATTTAACAACTGCAACAATGTACAACTTTAACTCCAGACTCAAGTACAGTTGCATGTCATGGACTACCTGTAAATGTAGATACTTTGATGTGGATGCATAGATGATGAAACCTATGTACTAGCATCACAAATAACACAAATACTAATTGCATCATTAGCACAGTTATGTGACATTCCATGTGTCTTTCTGGTGTCATTATGTGTTATTTTCGATGCTCTTAAGTACAGCTCACAGTACTTAGGATATTAATATTTTTTTGATCTTTTTAAAATCTTTCTTCAGCTTAATGATTTTGTATTTTCTACTGGGGTAATATAAATATAGCGTGATCACTACACATAAACAATTGTTCCTTTCTTGGCCAGATTGCAAAAACTTGAAATAATTTCCTCCAGCTTCAAGTTTTCAGAAGTTGGGATTCAGCTTCCAGATGTTCAAACAGATAAAAAGAACGTTGCTTTGTAAGAAAGGAGAGCTAAGAAGAAAATGCATATCCATCATACAGTTCTCTTTTGATATAAACAGTATTATGCAAAGTGGCGGAACAATAACTAGCAAGGAGCAAGCAAGATAAATTGCAGGCAGGAGATAAAAATGAAATTTAGCTAAACTTGGTGTGCACTGATATCACTTGTACCTCTCTTCCTGGAAACAATCTATGTTTCCTATAGGTCCATTTATTGAGTCATACACTGCATTTTTAAAATACCTTTACTGAACTTTTTGAAGACCGTTATAACTATCTGGCCTCCGAAAGGAAAAGGAAGAGAAAAGGAAAAGGGAGAAAGAGGAAAAACTAAAAACAAATATTGAAAGAAGTGACTTCCAATCTCCATCACAAGAAGTATAGTTTACCCCTACACAATTACATGCAAGTATCTCTTCTTTCTATAATCCATCCGTTAACTATGCACAAATCATTAACAGTTCAATCCTGGTGTCTGCAAAAAGACCATAAGGGTTCCCAAAATTTTATAGAAACATCTTAATTTAACCTTGGTCAAACAATCCAGCTTTGTCCTCCTTCCCTTTGCTTTAGCAACCTTGATCTTTAATTCAGTTGGAGTAGGACTTGATATCTCTTCAGTTTTTCTCATCTCGCATGCTTTTTGCAGACTTCAGCAAATCTCTTCTGTAAATCCAATAAATAGCCATTATCCAGGTTATATTCTTGGCTCGGCATCTTTCTGCTTCTCGCTTTGTCAAGATTTCATCAGCTCTGTTTAACCATGTCTCTCTTGGTATTCCTTTCAGTCGATTCACTCTTCCCTTTGTATATTTGTTTTGTGATTCAATCTCATTCTCTATATAACAAACAATTTCAGTGTATTTCTTTTTTTAATGGTTGTTCCTTATGTATTCAATCTGGATTCGTTTAGCACCCACTCATTCTTAAACACAATTTATTTTCCTGCTGTGTTCAGATTACATTTAGGTTTGTTTTGATTGCCCGAACTTTCATTTCTCTTAACTGGATAGAAACACACTCCACTATACAACCATTGTTGCTTTTTTTTTTACATCCAGCAGACCAGACACTACATATCTAACATCATTTGTATATCTTACATTAATCATTTTCCCTATCATTGCCAACCATTTGACCCAAGGTTCACAAATTCATCTACTTGCTGTGATATTTCACTATGTGTAGTTTTCAATCCATTTTCCCATCAAACCCAATTTAGTCTTTGATGCATTAATTTTCAGACTCATATCTGTTGCATCATATGAGCTAACATTTCTACAAATCATTTCAGTTCTCAGAAAAAATATATAACCTTTCTGCAGCCAAACACACATACACAATCAAACATGTCTGGTCTCTTCACCTGTAATTTTTATATAATTGTAAATTCATCGACAACCAAACAGACGTACATCTCCTTCTCTTACTCTTTACTAAATGCTGAACCATTGGCCAGTCACTCCATTTTTCTCATACTGAGTGGCTTTATTTCCACTACCCATAGGCGTCCGATTGAATTCAGCAATCAGCCTTCCCTCCCAGCTCAATATTTGCACATATTATTCTATTAATCAAATCTTTACACTATATCATTCATTTTCTCAATAAGCTTTTACTTTTTTACTGATCTGCTTGAAGAGCAAAAATCTGGTCTGTGCACCAGGCTTAAATCACCCTGCGCCTCCCAAATGTTGCTCTGTGTCTCTTGTATAGAACGTTGCCAAACTTCTTGGGTTCATGCCCACTGATTGTCACGTAGTAATTGCATCCATTCCCATAGATCCAGTAATTACATTTTCCAATCGGTCAGGTATGAACCAGTGAGATAAAAATATTCAGTCATGCAGATACTACAGCAGGTAGCATAGTAAACGTAAGTTAGTAAAAAAAAAAAAGGACCACAAATATCTTATCAGGATTTATTGCTCAGGTTTTTTGCAGTGTGAACTTCAGCAGAGAGAGGACAGATGTTCCCCATCATTGGTCATGTCTGTTAAACTGAGAGACTATTTGATTGAAGAGCAGAACATAATAGCCTCAGATAAATAAACCTGGAGACCCTTTCAGCTGTAGCTTTCTATATTTACAAACTTTTGGATTTCTCTAAGCAAGCTTTGGACAATGAACAAGACTAATAGCCATCCAGAAGTTGTCTAGAGAGACTGCTCATGAATTTAGAGAGAGGGAGAGAAAATAATCACCCTGTCTAAATCCTTGAATGTATTCTTTTCTGTTCTGTTTGACAAAATACCTCTTGATATCTGGAATAAAACAAGTGAACGGAAAGGGGCAAGGTTTTTATGCATGTGATTGCTTTATTTATTGTCACTTCTGCTGTTTTCAAGAGGGATCATTGTGTACAACTTAGACATTTAGTTTTGTCAAGTAAATCAGCCTTCAAAAATAAAGCTAAGCCAAGCCAAGAATTGCTAAACTTTGTGTAATTTTGCTTTGGCTTTTCCAAAGCTATCAATATCAACAGTTATGAATGTCTTGATATGATAGTTACTTCAGTAATAATAAAAGGTTAATGACTTGGATGTCTTCTTGTTTCCTGGGCAAATCAAAATCCAGAGAAAACAGGTGAATTGTCAATCCATAAAGAGATAGATTGAAGGATCTCTCTGAGCATCCAGTAATTTGGTTGCTTTAGCAACACTGACCCTGTCATTGTTGGCACAAACGTTCTGTTTGTAAGAGGTCGCTATAGCTTTTACATTATTTTTCTTAAACTCTCTTACAAATATAAATTTGTCACATAATCCCAGTATTTTGAATGATTTTATTAGGCTTAAAGATAGGTGTTTTGGGTTATCTACATCTATTCTCAGAAAACGTCTGCAGTATCCTACATTACTTTTTGTAAAAAAAATAGTTAGCTAACAATGATACAGAACATTGTAATGTCTTATACAGAAGATATGGTTGTACATTATTAAAAATTACAAAGCTTTTGAGAAAGATACAGATACCAAGTGCAACTGCACTGCAGTCTTCAAATGCAGCTATTTATATTTTTGATAGGGATGCTCTTTCCAATGAGCAGAATTCATGCCTGTTTGGCTGCTGAATAACTTGGTCAGCCTGTGAAGATGACCATGTACACAATTTGCTCCTCAATTCTACCTTCCCACTCTCAGAGAGGAGAGCGCTTCTGGCCATAATTCGTGGTAAGATACAGATGGGATACAAGTTAAGACAGTCTGAAATAACAGCTGACATTCCTATGCATCCAGATAACCAGACATTTGCATCTGAGATAAGAGGAAGATTTTAGCAGCAACAATAGATTTGGTGAAAAGTCCTGGGGTGGGAGCAATTAAGAAAAGCTACTCTGTCACCTGTTTTGTTGTTGTTGTTATTGCCTGATTTAAAAACAACAACAACAGGAAAACTGAGAAGATATTTTCCCTCACTACCTATGAGTGTGAAAGGAGGAATGGCTAAGAAGCAAACGGGAGTGGACAAATGTCACTATAGCCTTTTTTTCTACCTGAAGGGGCCGAGGGCATAACAATTGTGCGAACTCCATATATGATGGGTTCTTTTTGCTAACCATCCCTTTTCTTCCAGAAGAGCACTTTTTTAAAACTCCATTATATAAATCCAACTGCTTGGAGGTTATAATTTTTCAGCTTCAAGCAGACGAGTCCCTTCTCCTTCTCCAGTAGCTCTTTCTCATTTTTCTTCTTCTTTGTCAATGCTTACTGCCTTGAAAAGGGGACGATTGGCACAAGCCGGATGAAACAGCATACTGAGTAAATGACCCTAGAAGCAAGTAGTATATGGAATCACTGGCAATTTGCTTATTTTTTTAAAAAAGTTGTCCTGATTGGTTTTAGAAAATCAGGATAACAAAGAGGTGGATTTAACAGATTAACAGAGTTGGAAGGGACCTTATAGGTCATCTAGTCCAACTCCCCCACTCAAGCAGGAGACCCTATACCAGTGATGGCTAACCTTTTTGCCATCGCGTGCCAAAAGCGGGGGGAGCGCGGTGGAGTCACACGCACACGTGCCCACATCCATAATTCTATGCACCCTGCCCCCCCGTGCTTCCCCTGCTTTTGGCACGTGATGGCACAGTGGGCCCGATAGGCCTGTTTTTTGCTCTCCCCAGGCTCCAGAGCCTTTCTAGGAGCCTGGGGAGGGCAAAAACGCCCTTCCCCACCCCCCCAGAGACCCTCCGGAGGCCGGAAACTGTGTGTTTCCTGACTTCTGGTGGGCCCAGAAGGCCCGAAAAATCAGCTGGCTGGCACACGCACGCATGCCGGAGCTGAGCTCGCGTGCCCACCGATATGGCTCCACGTGCCACCTGTGGCACCTGTGCCATAGGTTCGCCATCACGGCCCTATACCATTTCTGACAAATGGCAGTCCAATATTTTCTTGAAAGTTTCAAGTGATGAAATTCCCACAACTTCTGAAGGCAAGCTGTTCCATTGGTTGATTGTTCTCACTGTCAGAAAGTCCCTTCTCATTTTTAGGTTGAATCTCTCTTTGGTCTGTTTCCATCCATTATTCCTTGTCTGGCCTTCAGGTGCTTTGGAAAACAGCTTGACCCCCTCCTCTCTGTGACAGCCCCTCAAATATTGGAACACTGCTATCATGTCTCCCCTGGTCCTTCTCTTCACTAGACTAGCCATGCCCCGTTCATATAACCGTTCTTCATATGTTTTAGTCTCCAGTCCCTTCATCATCCTGGTTGCTCTCCTCTGCATTTTTTTAGTGTCTCAACATCTTTTTTATAATGTGACCAAAACTGGATACAGTTCTCTAGGTGTGGTCTTACTAGAGCTTTATAGAGTGGTATTAGTACCTCACTTGATCTTGATTGTATCCCTCTGTTAATGCAACTTAGAATTTTTTAGCTGCCGCTACACACTGCTGACTCATATTTAGCTGGTTGTCCACTAAGACTCCAAGATCCCTCTCACAGTCACTGCTATTAAGCCTGGTTTCCCCCAGTTTATATGTGTGCTTTTGGTTTTTCTTACCTAAGTGTAAGACTTTACTTTTCTCTATATTAAATTTGGTTTTGTTAGATAGGGCCCAGTGTTCCCCTTCTATTCCCTCATCAAATGGGATTTTGTTGTACATGTTTTTAACTTGTGTTCGCCGCCCTGAGTCCTTCTGGAGAAAGGCGGCATATAAATACATTAATTAATTAAATAAATAAATGAATAAATGAATAAATAAATAAATAAATAAATAAATAAATAAATAAATAAATAAATAAATCTAAGTTGTTTATGAAGATATTGAAGAGTACTGGACCTAAGACAGAATCTTGGGGCACCCCACTGCTTACTTCTCTCCATGGAGACTTAAATGGATGCAATAAGCTGCCCACAGTTGCCTTGGACAGTGAGCTGGGTGGCTGAATGAATGAATGAATGAATGAATGAATAAAACTTATTAGTAGGTCCTGTATATTGTGCTATCTCGATTGTTCCTTGCTGTCAATGAGAAGTCACCTAGATTTTTTCAGCCCAAATCTTACATTCTATTAAAGGCATGTCAGAACAACCAAGCAAATCTACTTTTTTCCCCCTGTCACTCATCCAGTCCTTTATGGCAGGCATGAGTAACCTGTTCTGCTAATGTCATAATGCTTCTTTGTCTCAATGTCATAATGCTTCTTTGTGGTTTTCCATGGCTTCTCTGACCAAGCTTTGGAAGACTGACAGTCCCAGTCGTTAGTTCCTGCTGTTTTCCTGGTAAGATATTTGGAAACGATTTGCCATTGTTTTCTTCCTAGAGCTGAGAGGTAGTAGCTATCCAGGGTCACCAAGCAGCTCCTGTGCTTTACATTGGACTAGAACTCACAGTCTTGCAGTTTGTAGCCAGCTGTCTTAATCACTTACTAAGTTTTCAAAACAAAAATAACTAAAACTCCCCTCCCCACAATATATTCTGATGCATTTAGTGGCTCTAGAACATTCAGTATAATTCTGAACCATCAAAATTTTGCCCTTCACTATTTGAATTGCACTTCCTGCTAGCCAAAATATGGTTTGATTGGGTTTGTCATATCATGTTGTGTGAACCCAGCATTTTTGTGGCTTAGTATTATGAACTCAAATTGATAGCCTTTTTCAGCTCAGAATCCTTTCCTTATCAGTCTTCTTTTGTTTGTGTCCTCAACACATGGTCACAGTTCATAAATCTTTCCTTCAGCAATTCACATTTTAAGGGAATTTTCCCATGGGTAATGGAACACAGCTCATTAGTGACAATTCCACATCACATGCCTTTTCACTTAATAGCCCAAAGAGTAATGCAGCATGTAAGACTCTTGGTGAGGCAGGCATCAAGCAATACCTCTGAATTGCTAGAAGTTGCTAAACTGAATCTCCCAAGAATCTGAGTGAACGGTGGAAGATGCTAAAGGTGTAGTTTCGCAAAATCTAGTTTTCTGGAATTCTTCCATGAAGCTGTATACCTCCATGGGCATTCTAGATTTCAGTTAGAATAGAAATTATGTCTGAATAATTCCATAGTATTGATTAAATACATACAGGATCTCTTAGTTCACTAAATTAACATATTTTGCTGGTATTGAGAATGGCATTATAGATGTTGAGCACTAACAGATTAAGTCCCAATTAAAACTCCCTTTAAAAAGTGAATTCCTTTATATGTGGAATTGAATAAATGAATTTCTTAGCGCTTAGCATAACATTTCAACAATGTTATGTGAAACTTTTATACCTACACTTATTAATATTCATAGAGTGTGGTGCTCATTAAATGTAATAATGGACTTCTTTATTAAGTAGAATAATTGTGCATATACTTTTATACCATAGCCATTAAACCTACCCTTTAAACCAATACCAGAAATTTGTAGCTATTTCTGTTCACCTCAAATAAGATAAACTTCCCCATAACAATACAGGGCAATCCCTAGGGTTCAGTTCCTATCCATTTAATATGTACAATTTTTCTACATATGAAAATGCTTGAAGGTTACCATGCCAACTAGGCTTCTAAGACTGTCAATTATCTAGCATAAAAGTTAGGACTTAAACAGTGAGACAGGCTTGAGTTCTGAACTTAGGCTGCTGAATAATGCAAGTATTCTTTTATTTGCCCTTTGAATAAGTGGAGATTTGACAAAGCCCTTAAAATGTTTTCATTATAACATTTTCAAGTTATATGACTATGCTCAAGACCTTTTTACAGAAGAAGAAACATTGAAGCTGAAAGAATAAGGTAATATAAAATCTCCCATAAAACAATCATGATCAAGCTTCCTACAACTTGACTTGCAACTGGCTGTACTTCTGAGTTTTCTTGGTAAGACTAAGGGAAGAGGATCTTAATTGCTCTTTCACAGATTTAATTCTGACACTGATGTCTTCGCTAATACAGTAGTATGACTGATTGATTGATCTGCTTATGCACCATCAAGTTGTTTTCGGCTCCTAGCAACCACACAAATAGATGCAGCAGCATATCTGCACTTTATTCATCTTTTATTTTCTATTCTTTTCAAGCATTAATCATTCCTAGGGGAGCTAAAAACAAAATCACAATTCATAAAACATTGCTCAAAGAACTAATACCTATTTTAAAAGTAAACTTTTCACTGTTAACAGTTTCATGTGAATATTAAATAATGGGTGAATCAACCAAACATGAGCTATGTCACATTAATCACTTCCCATTGAACCCTCATGACAACTGATTGCAACTTCCTACTCAGGGATAGATAAACTTCTGCTTTAGCAGTGCTCATTACTCCTGATCCTTGTTGGTGATCTGCAAGGGTACCATGGTTGATGGTATTGAATCCACCAAGATGGTACTAAATGCACCTAAGTAGATCTGGATAAAGACCATCTACTCAGAAAGGTCAATGCTTGTTTCTGTTCCTGACCTTCAATTGGAAGGGATTTAGATCATCCTCAAAAAAATGGGGTGGGTGGGAGATGTTGGTGATCGATTGAAGTTATCCATATCAGCATTCTGATGCTGCCATAAAAAGACGAGGCTTGACTTTTCATCTACTTATTTTCCCTGTAGATAATATCCCCTAGGAGATGGGATGGGGGGGGGAACATACCTGTGGGGTGAGGTCAGAAGCTGGTGAGACTGACTTGGAAGATGGCCAATGAGAAGATAAGAATTGGGGAATGGAAAGGGAAGGGTTTGGGGGTCAGAGGGTTAGTATCAGCTACGACTAAGTCAGGGCCAGATCTGTCGTACTCAATAAATGGAATATTTCAGCAAAGATTAATTGTTTGGGAGTGCAATTTATTTGAGATGACATCGAAACCTGACAATCCAATATGGTCAGATAGAGTGATGCGGCCTCTTCAAGAAAGGACACACTACCATGTAATTTAAGGCAACTGGCATCATGTCTCTGCCCCTTAGACAGGAATTAATTATCTCCTGAATTAACCTATGCACATAATTCTTGACTTCCTGAATGATTTAGGTGAGACAGGGATATCCAGCAGTCTGAGAGCAAAGCATCTGGAGCTAAGGTTAAGGTGAAGAGGGGTGTTCTGTCTTTTTACTGCAATGGTCTTCCTACTGTCAGCCATCACATCTTTCTCTTCATATGTTTCTATGGCTGTTTTGTTCACTTCCCATATCTTCCCCAGGCCACCTCTTTGTATTGACATCATTGGCTGAAGTATGCAGACGATTTCTGCCAAGCCAAAATTAGTCATCCAGCATCACCATCTACCATCACTAGCACGGTATTGCTTCTGTTGCAAACTTACCATTACACCCTTCTTCCAAGTCCAGATCAAAACTCCCAACCCTTTCAGTTTGTTCACAGATAACAGTTCTTCTAAGGAAATAAATCTATTCATCATTTCAAACACCACAGCTGATCAGCCTCATAGTGCTTCTACCCAGAGCCATTCCAAATCTACAGCTCTGTCTTCAGTCTTTGCTGTCCACATTGTGTGCATCTCCGGGGGCAATTCATTCCAGAGGGCAGGTGCCCCCACAGAGAAGGCTCTCCCCTAGGTATTGCCAGTCGACATTGTTTGACCGACGGCACCCTGAGGAGTCCCTCTCTGTGGGAGCGTATTGGCCGGTGGGAGGCTATCATTGGCAGAAGGCGATCTCGTACATACCCAGGTCCTAAGCCATGGAGTGCTTTAAAGGTGGTGACCAACACCTTGAATCGCACCCAGAACACCACCGGGAGCCGGTGCAGCTCGCGCAGGAGAGGTGTTACATGGGTGAGCCGTGTCGCTCCCATAATCACCCGCGCAGCCGCATTCTGGACCAGTTGGAGCTTCCGAGTGCTCTTCAAGGGGACTCCCATGTAGAGAGCATTACAGTAGTCCAGACAGGATGGGACGAGGGCATGAGTGACTGTGCACAAGGCATCCCGGTCCAGAAAGGGACGCAACTGGTGAATCAGGTGAACCTGATAAAAAGCTTCCCTGGCCACAGCCGTCATATGCTCTTCTAAAGACAGCCGTGCATCTAGGAGAACACCCAAGTTGCGAGACCTCTCTGAGGGGGCCAAGATCTCGCCCCCAATAGTCAGCGATGGAGCCAGCTGGCTATACCGGGACGCTGGAAATCACAGCCACTCGGTCTTTGAGGGGTTGAGTCTGAGCTTGTTTCTCCCTTTTTGCAAGACGCACATTTTGACCAATCTGCTCCTGTTGTCTCTATGGCATCTTCCATGTTTACCAGATCTGAAATGGGAGCTATCACACTGCACTGTCAACCACAACCTAAGCCTTTTCTCTTTAAATCCCTTTTATCATTCACACCCCTCCAACCTTTTCTCAATCTTTATTTCATTACAGTTATCTCTCCCTGTCTTCCTAAATTCTAATTCTAACACTACCACTGATGTTTGGGTAATGAATCAAGAAACTACCCAAACTCAAAGAGAACCAAGAACCCCACATTTCAACCCTGAGCTACAAATATTCTCCTGTATAGGTGCCTAAATTTTAATTTACCCACATTGTCAATTTTATAGCGTCCTGACTGCTAAAACATCTCAGTCCATCAATCTCTCAGTGTCTGAAAACTGGATGCCATCATAAAATTCTTCATGAGTAATAGCTCCTTGAAAAATAATTGCGTTATGCCCATCATGTTTAAAACTATTTGTTTTATTAGCCTAGGCCTATATATTTTAAAATGAACAATTCTAGGTTTAAATATTGTGAAAGAAGAAAAAATCCGTACTGTCATATTTTTAATGTTAGTCATAATTTTCCACTTATCTTTAAGCTACAACATAAGCTGCAGCGTTGTGGATTATTATGAGTGAAGAACTACCCAGATAGATCAGGAAGGAGTCCTTGGGTGGGAAGATCAAAGAGTATGCATTGCTTATGCCCGCACGGTAGGTCTTATCTGTTGGAATTGGGATGACTAAGATATATTCCTCATGCTACCTTTAATCAGTCTTGGATTAGCTAAAATGATTTCTCATTTACCTACATCATACCATATTACAGGCCTATCTAAACTTTTATTTTTATTTTTAATGTAATAATTCACCTATCCCCGTGATGGCGAACCTATGGCACGTGTGCCACAGGTGGCATGCGAAGGCATATTTGTGAGCACATGAGCGTTGCCCTAGCTCAGCTCCAGCATGCATGTACACACCGGCCAGCTGATTTTTGGGCCTTCTGGGTCAACCGGAAGTCAGGAAACGGGCTGTTTCCAGCCTCCTTAGGGCCTCTGGGGGAGTGGAGAAGGCTGTTTTCGTCCTCCTCAGGCTCCTAGAAAGGCTCTGGAGCCCGGGAAGGGGGAAAAACGGACCTATCGGGCCCGTAGTGCCATCGCATGCCAAAAGCGGGGAGAGCGCAGGGGGGGTCATGCATGCATGCGCAGGGGGGCAGGGGGCATTGAATTAGGGGTGTGGGCACGCAGGCATGCGGGACCCCTCTGCACTCCCCCCACTTTTGGCACACGACGGCCAAAAGGTTAGCCATCATTGACCTATCCTAAAGGTCGTAAGAATGCTGGTAAAAATACTGCCCTGAATAGGACAGAATCAACATGCGATTCAGACACTTGGTCAATGACGCAGGGGCACTCTGATAATTTGGATATTTTTCATGTATCTGAACTCAATAGTTCAGCTCTATGCCTTACTCCATCAGGCATAGTGAGATGTTTCTATATTGTACCTTACTCTTTCTCTGTAATGTGAGAATGACATACGGAAATCTTGTAAATGTCACTTTTAACTGATAGAGAAAAAGTATCTAGTTTGGACAAAAGAATTCTAATCCAAAGGTGGGTACAAATGAACTTTCTCAATTCTTCACTGAATCTGTAGGCAGAGAAATTGGATAGATTTCTTCAGACCTTATCCAGGAAAAGAGAGATTTTCAATATTTTTTCTATATCACTGCTAGCAAAGAAATCCCATAGAGAGGACATCTCCTCTCTCAACATGACTTCTTTGGAATTTGATTGAATGTATGAACATAAAATATTAGCCAGACAACCTGCTGACTTATTGAAGAATAGAAGGCATGATGAAAGAACGACCTTCACTGTTGACCCTGTTGACTATCCTAGAACTAAAGAAATCAAAGACACAGCATCCTCCTCCATGAGAAATTATCTGTAATTTTGCACATCTTTCTAAAATTTGCTTTAATCAAAATGAATCCAAACTGGTACAAAAAAAGTGAATAATAAAGTATCTGTTTGACATTACTTTAATCCCCTAATGCATGTATGTATGCCATTAGGAATGTGAACGCATCTTCTAATCCAGTTTCCTTAACCTGATAAATACAAGATACATTTCCAAAAGCCACGCTGATTGGGAATTCTAAAAGCAGAATTTAGAGGGGAATCTGCAAAAGGATGGGCAAAAAGTGAAAAACCAGCATTTGCAGGATTGCTGTTCTTTTTATTTGGCTTGGTCCCTGGCCTTAGAAAGCTAAGAGAAGAAAGTCTAAACACAACATTTTATCATCAAACCTGGGGTTTTTTTTATAGAGATAATATGGTGCAATGTCAAAATCCATCTTCATCATTAGAATTACTCATCAGTCCATGTACTGGAGTAATTTCATCTGCACATAGTTTACACTCCAAAACCCTTTTAGAGTTGCATGCTCCTAAGCTTTAAGTCATTGTAATTCTGCCAGGAGCGATTAAGAAAAAAACATTTCAGCTTTTGGATTCATAATGACACCCTTTAGTGTGTGTTCTTTTTCCCTGCAAGCACCTGAGGCAGCAGTTTCTCACTTCAGAGGTCGTTGCCCTCAGAGACTGACATATCAGCTTCATAAATATTCAAACCTCCATGAAGTTACTTCTGGTATCTATCTATTATGAAGGAAAGTTCATCAGCAGAACTATAGCACTAATATCTAGCAA
Source organism: Arizona elegans (assembly GCA_022577455.1). Lineage (NCBI taxonomy): Eukaryota > Metazoa > Chordata > Lepidosauria > Squamata > Colubridae > Arizona > Arizona elegans. Next base: position 59,589,794 of record JAKOOJ010000005.1, on the reverse strand, counting down.
CAGAGAAGAAAAAAAAACCCTTTTGAACGCATTAAATATGTTGGATGTATGATATTCTGCTTGTAATCTTGGTGTGTTCATGAGAAGAGAACCAATACAAAGTTCCAGAATTTCTATCAAGTTTCTCAAGGTCAACAATCATGCCTGGAGGGATGGGGAGTTATTAGGATCATTTGGATAAATGACTTTTAATCTACCTATGTTGTGATCCTGGTGCTGTTCCCTTGCTTCTAATAGTGAGCCTACCTGGAATGAATTTGCCACAAGAGTTTGATCTACAGTAAATTCAATTAATACAAAAAATAATTCTTGTAGAAGTTCTGAATCAATATTACATGGAATCAATCACTCAATGAATTGCATGCCCTATTGGCCTCTTCATTTTTGCAGATTTCAAAAATGATCAAATAAATGCTAATACCCAAAACTTATAACAAATAAGAGCAGTAAAATACAGCAGTCAGAAGAAAACAAAGCAAGCCATGCCACAGCAGCCATCCCATCGTTTTGACAGGGGCAGTTCAAAAGTGGTGACTTTAAAACATTTTAGAAAATCAAGTAATTTTTCTTTAGTGTCTAAATCATGTTATAAAAATAATGCAGAAGTTTGCTCAAAGGATAATGCTCAAGTTTGCTCATTGTAGACTCACTGATAAGCTCTCTGTAACATATATCTGTCATATCAGTGTTGAGGAAGCATCCATATCTGCAGGTATCTCCTTCTACAAGTGGCATACAGAGTTTAGCATGGATTTGTAGTGCTTCCTTCAACTATTTTTATAGGGAATCCACAAAACATTAAAACTTAGTAATTCTCATTATGTTTTCCCCCCTAAGATTCTTCTGGTTGTTGGCCCAACTTTTATCTATGAAGGCTAATGCAATCTCTGCAAGTACATAATGCCTTTACTGCTATTTCCCTGCCTCAGATATTGGCAATGTGAAATGCCATATGCAGGAGTGCAGACATTTGTTATAAACCAGATGATGACATGTGTCTCACTATATACTTTGCACCAGTTGCATCAATTAATGCAATTCCATCATGTAAGTGACATCAATTGTCCCCTCCTTGCCTCTTCCATGGATGCGATCACAAGTTAGATTGATAGTGACTAGAACCCTTGTAGCGAATGATTAGCACTGCTTATTATGTCAGATTTTAAACCTTTCTACCCATCTTTTTAGCAGTATTGCATTATTATGGTTAGCTTGCGAGGACAGACAGATGTTTAAATTGGATTTGGCATTTTTGTCCATCTATCCAGCCCTTCCCAAAGACCACGGATAGGCAGAAGTTATTTAATGGTATTGTTAAATATATAATGGTATTTATTTATTTAAAGATATTGTTGAAGGATATAAACTGTTCTAAGTAAAGCTGCCTTTTGCAATTGACTGATGGTGAATTTGTCAATGGCGATGGAGTTCAAGTGGTACTCCGGATATTTTGGGATTGCATTCAAGGCGCCTATTATTATTGGTACTATCCTTATTTGCTTTTACTACAATCATTCTACTTCTGTGTGTTGGTCTTTGAATTTTGTGGTTTTCCTCCAGTTCTTCTATTCTGCTGCCTTCAGGTACAATGCCACCTTTTACAATGTGCACCAAGCTCCAAATGGCTATTCCCACAATTAAATCCCATCCCACAGAAAACAGATATTGTTCTCAGTAAAGCAATTTTGTGTGCAGCTCTCAACTGAAGAATAATGATTGAATTGGGCTAACAGCTACTTATCTGAATGCAACCACAGTGTAACAAAGTGTGTCTACCCCACACTCTACCAGGTATGAGTCTACAGCACACAGTTACTATGTGAGCATGCTTACTGGATTCTGTTGCTGTGAAGTGTATGCAATGAGGAAAATATCCAGCCACTTTGAACATTATGGGATGATGTTCACAAAATGTAAAACAGCCCTGAATAAACTCCTGCTTGATGATAATGTATCTAAATGACACCATGGAAAGACCGAATCCATTAACATATTGGAGAAATTATCTGCCAAAAATGGGATGCTCTCTGATTTTGGAGATGGCAAAGTGGGATCACTTGAAATGGTTTATGCTCTGCAGGAGTCTCATTTAGATAGAACTGTTGTTTGCATTTATTTTCAGGTGTGAAAAGTTAACAATGCACACATAGAATGACTCATTCTCAAAACTACGAATAAAAATTCTATTGGAATACATTTTTTTTCGATAATGCCCTTTTTTGTTCTAAAATAAATTGTGGCATCTATACATTTTAGACATTTGCAGGGTGGTTATCTAATGGAACAGAATAGCTATTAAAAGTTTTTTTAAAAAAAATAGTGCCAGCTTTTAGGGAAGAAATTTTCTTATGACTGTTAAAAATAACAAATGCAAAAAAATGAAATAAGAGCTAAATGGACTGTCTTGAAAATGTTTGTCATAAGAAGAATAAAAATGTGGACATTTTATTTTTTTTAAAAAAAACAACAACACCCTAGCAAATATTCCCACAGAGATAATAAAATAATTATCTATAAAATATCTTTTATAAAATAATTCTTGTTTAGGAACATGATAATATATTAGAAAATATAGATGGCTAAAAGTCATCAATAATCAAAAAATTTATATATATAAATCAGTATCATCAAATATTTATTCCTATTGGACTTCCGGTTTGCTGCTGGCCGCCGCCAGACGTTCCTTTGGGATCGTCAGCTTCCATTGCCTGTCAGAGCCGCCTTCACAGCGCAATGGCGGCTCGAAAAAGTGCAACAGAGGATTGAAAGAGAAGTTTTAATGATTCAATATAATTTTACAGAATACGCAATTAGACTGAGAGGCCTGCAGGAAAATAATAGAGATGACTTAAGGAAAATATCTTCTGAAATTCTGGCTGGGATTTTAAAGGTTCAACCTGATGAAGTGTTTTGCAGGATTGATAGAATTTACAGAATTAACTCCTGGTTGGCAAAGCAAAGGCAATTGCCTAGAGATGTGGTGATCTATTTTACAGATAAAGAAATTAGGAATAATATTGTGCAGAACTCTTTTAATTCTACTTTGCAATTTCATGGAAGAAAGATTTGGATTTTTAAGGAGCTCCCGACTAAAATGCTAATGGAGAGGAAGAAATTTGGCTTTCTAGTGACTGAGTTAAAAAAAAAAATATCCTATTCAGGTGGGACACGCCAGTTGGTTTAATACTGAGATATCAAGGAGTAAGATATCAATTGAACACTGTTGAAAAAGCGGAAGACTTTTATCAAAAAATTTTAAAAATGAATTTAACACCTTTAGGCATAATACAGGATAAGCAAAAGGAGTTGGAAACAAAAGGAAAATATCAAAATATAGAGGCTGTGGCAGATAAATTGTCTTTGGATTCCCTGGATACCCCAGCTGGTCTGTCTATAAATAAGAGAGTAGTGTCATCCGACACCAAGCTGATGAACCATCAAGTCACAGACAAGTGCGCAAATCAACCAGTTGATATACAAGTGACGGAGAAGAAAGATGAGATGATAAAACTAACCCAACAAGAACAACCCATAAAGCAGAATGAAAATCGACCAGCCGATACACAATCGGTAGGCAAGAAACGAGGATGGAAATTCAACCCGCAAAAGAAAAAGAAAAGAAATAGATCTCATAGAAATAGCAGTTTCTAAACCATGCAACATTGAAGCCAGGGACTTTAAAAAATGAATGAATATTTGAAAAGATAGTGGAGGCGAACAATTGTTTAATACTATCCTGAGGATTGAGGCAGATCTCTGCAATGCCGTGATTTTGGGATGTGAAAAGAGCCTCACTTTGTTGGATTTGAATCATCTACTTTGGATTTTTTTTTTTTTTGGTAAATATATTATAATTATTTTGAGTTATAAGGCAGGAGAGTTACGCCGGGGCATGCAGAAGATCTGGATGTTACTCATTAGGATGATGGGAATTAATAATCCTGATGAATACCACAACTATAACCATATGGATATAATTATAATGTCACTCGGGTGGTTGTTTTTATTTTTATATAGATGCGAGGATATCTACTACTGATGGGGGCAGAAGATGACTGAAGATTTTGAACAAACTGTTGCACCAGCATGTTATTTTACCCTATTATGGGTGATGGATTTAACAATCCAGTGGAAAGACACCAAAGAAGATATTATATGGATTATAAATTTAAAGTTATTGTCTTTTTTCTTTTTACAAAATGGAATGCATATATAGATATGTGTATATTTTAGTATAGTGGGCAGTGGATTATAATTAGAATTAGAATTGTATTGCATGATCTTGCAGGAATTGAAGGGTTGAAATAGGTTAGTTTGGGGAGTGGAGGAATTGGAGGAATGGATAGAACTGAATAAATGTTAAATTTGGATGTAGGGAGAAGGCCGCCTTAAAATGTTATATTATTAATATATATAAAAGATTAAATGTTAAACTGTAATAATATACTATAAGTTTAGGGGAGGAGAAAAAGGGCAGATTATTGTAAAGATTCAACGATCCAGTGGAAAGACATCAAAGAAGATATTATATGGACTATAAATTTAAAGTTATTGTCCTTTTTTCTTTTTTTTTTATAAAATGGAATGCATATATAGATATGTGTATATTTTAGTAAAGTGGGCAGTGGGTTATATTTAGAATTGTATTGCATGATTTTGTAGGAATTGAAGGGTTGAAATAGGTTAGTTTACTGATTGATTAGTCTAAGAAAAAGGATCCTTAAGTCATATATTTAGGGGAGTGGAGGAATTGGATAGAACTGAATAAACGTTAAATTTGGATGTAGGGAGAAGGCTGCTTTAAAATGTTATATTAATATATATAAAAGATTAAATGTTAAATTGTAATAATACACTATAAGTTTAATAAAAAGAGATAATAAAATAATTATCTATAAAATATCTTTTATAAAATAATTCTTGTTTAGGAACATGATAATATATTAGAAAATATAGATGGCTAAAAGTCATCAATAATCAAAAAATTTATATATATAAATCAGTATCATCAAATATTTATTCCTATTCTTCGGCCAATAATAAGCAGAGCTGAGTCTCTGACAGTAGTGTTTGCAGTCCTATCCTTCATAACTTCCCAAAAATTAGAATAGAATAGAATAACAGAGTTGGAAGGGACTTTGGAGCTCTTCTAGTCCAACCCCCCGCTTAGGCAGGAAACCCTATACCATTTCAGAAAAATGGATATCCAATCTCTTCTTAAAAACTTCCAGTGTTGGAGCATTTAATACACAATTGTTGATTCATTATATCTTGTTATGTCTTGCTGGTTTTTTGAACCAAGTGACAATCAAGAGAAAAGAAATCTTTGAAAAGTGAAGTTATTTGAAAAGTGGAAGATTATTTAAAATATCATGGGTTGGACATTTGAGAAGTTTGACTGAACTTGCGAGAGGTTTTCTTTTACAACGTTTTTCCCTGGACACAATGAATGTCACGGAGCTTGAAAGGTAAGACACGCGTCCCACTTCTCATGTGTCCCACTTCTTACCCGCCCCACTTGCCACCCCCAAATTGCATACCTAAAGGGGGCGGGTGGCTAAGCAAGGGGAAGGAGTCCTGCCATGTCCAGCGAGAGGGGGGAGAAAAGACAGCAAGGGGAGCCATGCCTCGCTCCATGCATCTCGCTTCTCTCCCACCCCACCTGTCAGAAATGAGTCTTTGTGAGACTCATCGCGCCACTGCTGCCTTGTGGAGCAGGACTCTGCAAGGCTTGTGCCCTTGCACACACAAATGGCAGCTCTGCCGCAAGATTTGACATACCAGCAAAGCTACGAGTGGCAGGACATCAGCTGTGCCGGTATGATGAAGCTCACAGTGGAACTGCAGTTCATGCATGCAACGGTACAACAAGCCTTGCAGAGTCCTGCTCCACAAGGCAGTGGCGGCAGCAGGACATGTCAGGGCAGCGGTGGCCTGCTGCTCGGTTGGTGCAAAGAACAGGGAGGGAAGGGCATGTTTCCCCCCTTCCACCCCTCCGGCCTCGCCTCCTCAACTCGTTTTGGTTGTGCGGCAAGCAACCAGAGGAAATGGCGGGACCAGCTGCACAGGTGTGTAAATAGTTGGTGGGGGGCTTATTTGGTGGTGGTGGGGTATTTTAACACATGTGCTGAAAAGGCCGATTGGGCTTATTATCCGGAGAGGTCTTAGTTCGGGGAAACACAATATATGAAATGTGGTGGTTGCGATATAAAAATTATGAACACCTTCAAGAAAAAGCAATTTGACTATTTTGGACAACGACATGTAAGAATAAATATTAGGTACTTCAATTTAGTGTACAAGAATAGACTCAAGGGAATGCAGTGGTGGCAGATGACTCATGTTTTGGAAAAAAAGATTAATATATGTGCTTTGGCAAAGTACACTATGTTACTTTCAGGCAGAAACATGCAAACAATAAAAAAGTATTGATACTTGCCAACCTCTTTACGGGATGACATTAAAATAAATCATAACTCCTATTCTCATTTTAGAGATGAAAAATTGGCAAAAATAATTGAATATAGCAACAATCTTGCATTCTGATATTTATACATAGTTAGAACAGGGTAGAATAACAGAGTTGGAAGGGACTTGGAGGTCTTATAGTCCAACCTCCAGCTCATGTAGGAAACCCTATACCATTTGAGACAAATGGTTGTCCAATATCTTCTTAAAAACTTCCAGCGTTAGTGCATTCACAACTTTTGGAGGCAAGTTGTTCCACTGTTTAATTGTTCTAAGTGTCTTGAAATGTCTCCTTAGTTCTAGGTTGCTTCTCTCCTTGATTATTTCCATCCATTGCTTCTTGACCTGCCTTCAGGTGCTTTGAAGAATAGCTTTTTTTTTAGTTCACATAATATATATAGTTGGAAAAATACTTTGTATGCCCTTAATTGCAGGTCCTCAAAACTCAACCCATCTAATAGAAGACAACACTGATGGTTAGAATGGATTTCATAAATAGTTGTAGATTGTGTAAAAGTGTGACTTTCTGAGAATTCCCTGTATAACTGGAATTGTGAATCTTGCACTAACATTCTTGAAGTGGATCTCACTATCAATTTTCTATAAATATGATACCGTAGTATACAACATAGAGAGTTGTTATCAAGTATGGCTACCATAATAAACTCATTTTCCTAGTATATAATTCAACAATTAGGTCTGTTAATGCTTGCATTGAGTATTGCTATAGTTTTATATGTGTTATAATCAATATACATCCTTCTCTTTGAGCTATAAAGTTCAAGTTCAACTAAACTAGCCTTAATTAAAATAAATGATACCATCGAATGGTGCAATTCTATTTACTGAAGAACAAAATCATGATAAAAACCAATCTAATTTACTATCTTGTTTTCCCTGGCCAACCAGAAGCTTATAAGCAGCAAAGAAGAAGCAGAAAATGAGTACATTCTGATGTTCTGAAAGTCTAAAACTGGTCTACTCGATTTTAAACTAGAATTGGGTAATATAAACCTGTAATATAAGCTATTTCATCGTTTTTGGTAATTCCACTCTGTTTCCAAATTAAAAGAGCTTTTAAAACCCCAAATAGCTTGGCAGCAGAAAATGAAACATAATAGCTGCTCTGATAGAAAGCTGTTCAGGTAGGCTACTTTATAATACTTTAGGTATTATTTTGTCTAGACTTGGGAAAGACTTTTCTCCACTCTTTGGCACTTAGTTTCTACAGGTAGTCCTTGACTTATGCCCACAATTGAGCCCAACATTTCTGTTGCTAAGGGAGACAGTTGTTAAGTGAGTTTTGCGCCATTTTACAACCGTTCTTGCTACAGTTATTAAGTGAATCACTGCAGTTGTTAAGTTAGCAACAGGGTTGTTAAGTGAATCTGGTTTCCTCATTGACTTTGCTTGTCAAAAGGTCACAAAAGGTGATCACGTGACCCCAGGACATTCCAACTATCATAAATACATGCCTGTTGCCAAACAGTTCAAATTTTGATCATGTGATCATAGGCATGTTGCAATGGTTGTAAGTGTGAAAAATGGTCATAAGTCACTTTTTTCGGTGTGCTGTTATAACTTTGAACTTTCACCAACTGAACTGTTGTAAGTTGAGGACTACCTGTAGTTTAGGTTGTATTAGTTTTATGTGAGTAGAGAAGTTATTGAAATGTCAATTTCACACAGGTCCAACACAAAATAGAATAGAATAGAATAGAATAGAATAGAATAGAATAGAATAGAATAGAATAGAATAGAATAGAATAGAATAGAATAGAATAGAATAACAGAGTTGGAAGGGACCTTGGAGGACTTATAGCCCAACCCCCTGCTTAGGCAGAAAACCCTACACCACTTCAGACAAATGGTTATCCAATATCTTCTTTAAAACTTCCAGTGTTGGAGCATTTACAACTTCTGGAAGCAAGTTGTTCCACTGATTAATTGTTCTAACTGTCAGGAAATTTCTCCTTAGTTCTAAATTGCTTCTCTCCTTGATTAGTTTCCACCCATTGTTTCTTGTCCTGCCCTCAGGTGCTTTGGAGAATAGCTTGACTGCCTCTTCTTTGTGGCAACCCCTGAGATATTGGAACACTGCTCTCATGTTTCCCCCAGACCTTCTCTTCATTAAACAAGACATACCCAGTTCCTGCAACCGTTCTTCATATGTTTTAGCCTCCAGTCCCCTAATCATCTTTGTTGTTCTTCTCTGCACTCTTTCTAGAGTCTCAACATCTTTTTTACATTGTGGCGACCAAAACTGAATGCAGTATTTATTCCAAGTGTGGCCTTACCAAGGCATTATAAAGTGATATTAACACTTCACGTGATCTTGATTCTATCCCTCTGTTTATGCAGCCTAGAACTGTTTGGCTTTTTTGGCAGCTGCTGCACACTGCTGGCTCATATTTAAATGGTTGTCTGCTAGGACTCCAAGATTCATCTCACAATTACTACTATTGAACAAGGTACCACATATACTGTACCTGTGCATTTTGTTTTTCTTGCCTAAATGTAGAAACTTACTTTTTTCACCATTGAATTTCATTTTGTTAGATAGCGCCCAATGTTCAAGTCTGTAAAGATCCTTCTGTATCTTAAGCCTATCTTCTGAAGTGTTGGCTCTTCCTGCCAGCTTGGTGTCATCTGCAAATTTGATGAGTTCCCCATCTATCCTCTCGTCCAAGACATTGATGAAGATGTTGAAGAGTATTGGGCCTAAAACAGAGCCCCGGGGTGCCCCATTGCATATTTCCCTCCATATAGATGCAGTTCCATTGAGGACTACACTTTGAGTGTGGTTGGTCAGCCAGTTACGAATCCATCTGGTGGTGATGCTGTCTAACCCATATTTTTCTGCTTTATCTAGTAGTAGGTTATGGTCTACTTTATCAAATGCCTTACTGAAGTCCAAGTAAATTATATCGACAGTATTCCTCTAGTCCACTAATTTTGTCACTTTGTCAAAGTATGAAATAAGATTAGTCTGGCATGATCTGTTTTTGACAACTAAGGGAAAGGAATTATAAATTAACGATGTCCACCGCATATAAGGAAAACCAATACAAAATGTTTTATAGATGGTATATGCCATCGGAGAAGTTAGCAAAAATGTTCAAAGATAAATCAGCGAAATGTTGGAAATGTCACCAACTACCAGGATCTTATTATCATATGTGGTGGACATGCCATGAAGCAAAAAAAAAAAAAAAAAAAAAAAGGAATAAAATTAAAATCTAGCTGGAAGAAATGATGCAAATACATATTGAATTCAAACCAGAGTTGTTTCTATTGGGTATCCTACCTGACAAAATTAAAAAGGAATATATTTATTTGATTATACATGTAATAACTGCTGCAAAAATTGTCTATGCTCAAAATTAGAAATTAGAGAAAATACCTTCGGAAGATGAAGTAATCTTCCCTGGTATTGAGGTCAGGTTGATAGGTCTGTAGTTTCCTGGATCTATTTTTTTTCCTTTTTTGAAGATGGGAACTACATCAGTTCTTTTCCAGTCCTCTGGCAGTTCTCTGGATCTTTGAAAGATATAGTTGAGTGGTTCTGAGATCTCATCCACCAGTTCCTTTAGGACCTTGGGGTTCTGTTAACCTAATCTTGCATAGTTTTTTCTCCAGTAATATTGAACTGCAAACTAGGGCATACAAAATTTTTGCCAGAACAATTCTTGAGTACAGCTCATCTATCTGGAACCCGCACTGCATATCAGATATTAATACAATTGAACGAGTCCAGAGATATTTCACAAGAAGAGTCCTCCACTTCTCTGTTCACAACAAAATACCTTATGCCACCAGACTTGAAATTTTGGGCTTAGACAATTTAGAATTTCGCCGTCTTCGGTCTGACCTAAGCATAGAACATAAAATCATCTGCTACAATGTCTTACCAGCCAATGAATACTTCAGCTTCAACCAAAACAATACAAGAACACACAATAGATACAGACTCGTGGTAAACCGATCCAAACTAGACTGCAGAAAATATGACTTCTGTAACAGAGTTGTCAACACCTGGAATGCACTACCTGACTTTGTGGCTTCTTCCCCAAATCCCCAAAACTTTAACCTTAGACTGTCTACTGTCCCTGTCCTAATGTTTTCTTTTATTTGCATCTTTTTCATGTATTTATAATTATGTTTACACTTGTGTCTATCATAAAATACATGCTTGACGAAATAAATAAATAAATACAAATAAAATAAAAATAAATAATCCATCCAGTCCTGGTGATTTGAACTCATCTAGGATAGACAAGTGCTCACTTACCATTTTCTTCCCTATTTTAACTTGTGTCCTAATATGTTTTTTGTGGTGCTCTTTTTGGTGGGTTTTTCCCTTTGTGTAAAGACAGATGCAAAAAATGAGTTAAGTAGTTCTGCTTTCTCCCTGTTGCTTGTCACCTTCTTGCCACTTTCTCCCAGCAATGGACCAATTGTTTCCTTGACTTTTTTCTTGTTTTTAACATGTTGGAAGAAGCTTTTTTTGTTATTTTTTACTTTTGTCGCAAGCCTTGTTTGTTGTGACCCTTAGCTTTCATCATTTCATCTTTCTGGGGTCGGGCTATTTGCTGATATTGTCCTTAGTTATATGCCCCTCTTTCCATTTTTTATACTTGTTCTTTTTGTTATTCAATTTGCCAGAGAGTTCTTTATGCAGTCATGCTGGTTTCTTTTGAGAGCTGTTATTTTTCTTCTTTATTGGTATTGGGCTAGACTGGGCTTTTATAATCTCACTTTTCAAAATTTCCCAAGCTTCTTGAGTTTTTTTCCCCTTGAGGATTCTCATCCATGGAATCCTTCCCAAGCGCTCTTTAAGTTTATTGAAATTAGCTATCTTAAAGTCCAAGACTCTAGTTTAATTGTTCTTGTTGCTTATTTCATATATACTGAGCTTTTGTTCTTTTAATTTTGTGTGTTTTCCCAGGGCTGTTTATTTTTACAGGTATTTCTGAGTATAAAAGGATTTCTGCCTAGAAAGGGCAATTATAAATTTTAGATTTTTTTCCAAAATTAAAACACCTGAAGATCAAAACAGGAGAGCAAAAAATAAAGCATGAAATCTGGAGTTAATAAAGCACCTACCATTAAAACAATATAGAATATACTGTATTTTCTCAACATTGACAGTTGAGTTGACAGTTTAATTTTATGGAGTTTCACAATATACTACTGAGAAGCCTTTATCTTAGATTCTCTTAGGTTTAATCTCTCTTGGCAGAAAGATTTACAGAAAAGCCTCTGAATAAATTGTACTTAGCCTGCTTATCTAAAACTGTAAACTTTTATTTATTTTCCCTATATTTCTAGGCAGTCTGCATTCTACAAATATGGTGGAAGGATAGCAAAGCCTTATTTGATGAAGTATTTAAATGAGATTCAAATAATGCTATTCATAGCAATTGCCACGTGCTAAAGAGTCTTTTACTATGTGGGAAAAAAAGTCACATTTATGAATGTGGACATGAGAGTAGAATGTAGACTAGAGTCCGTTGCTTGAGATAAGACAGGATCTGTACTACAGGACTTTATGCCACATATATTAAAGCCCATCTTTATGAACCTGACTTGTGGATGTCTCAGTTTCCAGAATTCCTAGTCAACATGCTAAATATTCTGAGAAATCTATCTCACGGCATTTTTCCCCTTTCCATTTAATATGTCCAATTCTTAGAGTCTGCCTGGATAAATCCTTCCATGCAAGATTTATTGCCTCCTTCTTAGGACTAAGAATAAGTGACTGGCCCAAGGTCATCCAGCTGGCTTTATGTCAAGACTAATGCTCCTGGTTTTCTGATTTGTAGCCTGATGCCTTAACCATTAAACAAAACTGAATCTCAGAGTATATCTACTCTAGCACAGGGAGCCATAATATCTGGTCCATGGACCACACAGAACTGCAGCATGCCAGAAACCAGGCCACGCAAATAAGCAAAGCCCCATCTGCGGGATGCAAGCAGCATGTGAAACCATGCCCCCTCTCTCCATGGAACTGGTCCCTGGTGCCCAAAATGTTGGTGGCTCTAGCACATATCACAGAGTTCAGCTTAATTTCAGGGAACTGGAAATAGAACCAAAGCCCAAGTCTTTTAGAAATCACAATATTTTATTGACTTAACAAATGCTTTAGTAATATGCTCTATTGTTTACAATGGTTCTTGTATGAATTTATATCAAGATAAACCCATTAAAGACACATCTGGAGTAAGCTAGTTTAGGCAATCTTTCTACCACATTTAATAGTTTAATATCAGAGCAAATAATTCAGGATTTTCTTACTGCAGTGAAGTCATGAAGGAAGGAAAAACCATACACTGCAGAACATAGCCTCCTTCCACCTGAAGCAGAATTCTCACCATAGAATTGGCTTTTAACAGTTATTGATATTCACATGAATATCATGGCTTCCTTGTTCCCATTGCTTCCCCCTTTTCCACATTTGCAAAATGCTGAAAGGAAAGAACAAACACCATCACAAGGTACATTAGATTGGAATAAATATAAAGAAAATGATTGCTATTATTGTTAGAGAAGCATCTTAAAGATTATAGCTTAAAAATGATAACATTCACATGAAAAAAGGAATGACACTTAGACAGTTTCAGATGCAGACAATTTCTGACTTCATGCCAGTGGTGGGTTGCCCCGGGTTCACACCGGTTCTATAGAACTGGTAGTAAAACTAGCGGGAGGCCCCGCCCATTGACCCTGATGTCATGAAAATGCTTCTGTGCATGTGCACAGCCCCGTTGCGAACCGGTAGTAAAGGTAAGTAGAACCCACCCCTGCTTCATGCCTACCTGAGATACAATTATGCTTGCTGCTGATTGTTTCATGGATAATTATGGCCTGCCTGATAATTGAGCTAAAATTTCTTTGGCACCACAAATTCTTCACCTGAGTCATTAATTAAATCAAATGCCACTAGTAACCTGTCATGTTGGAGAAAATGATCTAAAATGTCATTTGCCATGAATTTTCAACCATTATGTTAATGGGCTATGTGATTTATAATTAAAATATGGACTTGCTGCAATTATTCAAGCTCGATTTTTAGTTTAGTTTGGAGACATGGAATCACCAAAGTCTGGAATTGCTGCCAGTGCAATCTCTTTAATTAACACGGTGTTTATTCTTGTTCCAGTGAATTAAGATTTATTCGATGTCACATATCTATGGCTTGTAACACTCTGTCCTATTATTCAGCTGGACATAAATAATGCATGAACACTGTATTTTGTTTGGTGCCCTTTTAAACCTAGAAATTAGTTTTTGCTGCATAATCTAAATAATAGTCACAATCAACAGGGAAAACCACATGTGGGGACCACAAGCCATCATGAATAAAATCATTTTCAAATTTGTTCTGATATACTGAAACCGGTCCATCACTTGGATGTCACAATATTGCCAATTTATGTATATGAGTAGAATATATTCATCTTAATTTAAAACTAGGAGGCATCGAAGAACTAAAGAATCACATAAAGATAAAAAAGATAGGAAAAAATGAATTAAGCACAACCTCCTAATAAGCTTAATTATCTGTAGTTTCTGCAGTCCATGTTTGCATTAAAATCCAAGGGGTGGTAGATAACATTTATACAGAATAAAGGAGCTACAATGTAGTATATTGTAAGTTGCTCAGAGGCACTGTATTCATGAGATGGTGAGCCCGGAAATCATTCATTCATTCAGTCAATCAATCACGAAAAAGAAGAAAAAAAAATGGATAACATTTTAAAGTTTGTCCTTAACAATCCGTGGCTTAATCAATACAGTATGTGCAGTCATCACTCTTATAACATCAACATGTCTGAGATGTGATACAGGAGGCAGAAGAGTCTGTTACAAATACACCAGATCTTGATCTAAAGCAGTAGATTACTCTGAAGAAAGAAAAGACACAAGAAGCCAATGGGAAAATAGGAATAAAGGTGGGTGGTTCTTTTGTTTCCTAAGAATATTCCAGGCCAAAATTTCAATTTACGCTCAACAGCTTTAAGGATTTCTTCAGAAGACCCAACTTCATTTTTGAACTCTTCTGTGAAAATTCTCTCAAATGTCTCACTTGTTTTAGCTCTGCAATGGTAGGCAGGCTCATCCCTGGTACTCACTATTACCCAAACCCATTTTTGCCCCAATCCCAATATTTTCCAGAAGGCTTTGACTGCAGCTCCCACCATCCTTAGCCAGGATGATCCTTGTTGAGAGTTGAAATCCATTGCATTAACTTGGGAAAGATCAAGCAAGCCTTCTGTGCTTCTAGGTTGAAACAACAACAGATCAAAAGAAATGTGCTTTTCCCAAAAGGCAACTGGACTTTCTTGGTTGCTTTTTTTCCTTTGAAGAGGTTTTGTTTCTCATCCAAGAAGTTTCTAACTGAAAAAGCTTCCTGGATGAGAAGTGAACCGTTTTCAGAGGGGAAAAAAAATTAAGAAAGTCCAGTTGCCTTTTGGGAAAAACACCTTTGGAACAACTATGACTTGGATCGGGGGTGAAATCCAGCAGGTTCTGATAGGTTCTGGAGAACCGGTAGTGGAAATTTTGAGTAGTTCAGAGAACCGGCAAATACCACCTCTGGCTGGTGCCAGAATGGGGTGGGAATGGAGATTTTGCAGTATCTTTCCCCCAGAGGTGGGGAGGGAATGGGGATTTTGCAGTATCCTTCCCCTGCCATGCCCACAAAGCCAAGCCCACAAAGCCATAGTATGCCCGCCAAGCCACGCCCACAGAACTGATAGTAAAAAAAATTGAATTCCACCACTGACCTGGATGATTGGGAATCTCCATTACAATCAACAGAAACAAAAACCTAGCAAGATTGCAGCCTACCCACTGCCATCTAGATAGGAATAGATTTCCTGAAGTTTAGTGCTTAATCAGTGTAAAAGTTGGTAGGCATTAGAATTTAAGAAGGAAAACAGCCAAAAACTCTGGAGTGTATTGCCACCAAAGATGATCACAAGTCATTATGGATGCTAGATTGTGAGTCAGCATGAATTCATGATAGCTTGAATATTTAACACTTAATGCTGGGCTGAAAACACAGGTAGCATTGTCTTTCCATTTAAACCGCAACAGATGAAAGGAACAGAAACAGACTGCCATAAACTGTGCTTATAATTAAATGATCCTGCTTAAAATGTTAAGGGAAAGTGTGACAACTCACAAAGGGTTTTGATTACCTCATTCAGATGATATGGTTGATCTGGACGGAACTGCTTGGCTAAATACAGAAATGGTATGAAACAAATTCTTTAAAATGGTTTCATTTAACACAGGAGTTTTTAAAGGTTTTCACTAGGCATGAGTGAATTATTTCTAATGACACTTGCTTCACTAGATGCAGTTTAAGCCAGCGGTTCAGCCGAGCAGTAGCAGTGACGATGTGACATCACTGAATTGGTTCTCTGTGACTGGGAGCTGGGCTCGTCCCTGCTGTATTCCTACTTTTATTTCTTGGTTTTTAGCCCAGCTGATAGGCGTGGCAGAGTGGATTGCCACACCTCAGCTGGTTGAAATCTAATGTGCTTGTGCGGAGCAAAGCACGTGCGCGAAGTGAACCTGTAGAAATACCGGTTGGAACCCACTACTGGTTTAAACGTTTAGAAAAGTCCTAAAATGAGAACCATCATTTTACATTTCAGCTTCCTGACTGGTTTTGTTGTTGCTTTCAGGAGATGGCTTAGAACAGAGGTCTCCAACCTTGGCAACCTTCAGACTTGTGGACTTCAACTCCCAGAATTCCTCAGCCAGCTTTGCTGAGGAAAGTTGAAGTCCACAAGTCTTAAAGTTGCCAAGGTTGGAGACCCCTGGTTTAGAATACACAATGGTGCTACAAACACTGCAGGGCTACTAGTGTCTTTTTGTTTGATACATTCATGATTTGTTTTTGAAAATATGCAAAGAAAAGTAGCAATTTCTGCAAATAATTCAAGAATTCACACCAGGAAAGTGGTCTGGCATTTGCATGTTTCTTTGGAAGGCCCATGTCAGTTCTAAGGAATTATGCAACATTTGGCAATCTTAGTTGGGAACAAGTCCTGGAGAATTCAATAGCACATATTTCTCATTAGAGATACACAGGCTTTCTCTGTGATCAATTAGTATTCAAAAGCATGGATAAACCCAAAATAAAACTCTCAGTCCCTCATGCACTGACCTTGAATGCATTCACTGAGACTTAATCCAAGAAATTGCAGAGTGCTATCAGCCTTTAGCACACTTTCTGTAATAATCTATATTTCCTCTGAATCCCATGGACTATTGAATTCTTCCTCTTTTTCTCTCTTAGGATATTGATTTCTGCATCTTGTCAAATTGTAAAGTGCACTCAGCCCTGCTTAAGACAGAAGCCCATTGTCCACATTTCCAGGAACTGCTGCTGCTCTACTTGAGATTCCCTCATTTACCCTTTTCTGCTGCATTCATACTATCAGCACAAAGTAATTTCAAGTGGCAAAAGAGTTTTGAGAAGACTCACAAGTGACTGAAAATTTGGGACTTTATAGCTGTGACACATCTGGAGATCAACGTCGGAAACACTGTTGTAATCCTACTGATGTATAATTGCGTTTGATGCCTTGTTTTACATGATGTGTATTCTAACTTTACCTACTGTCATATTTTAGTCTCAGATATACATGATTTATTTATGATTAGTCTCAGTTATACATGATTTATTATACTGTACAGAATTCTAATAGTTAATATTATATTTTACCAAGAGAATTTCCTATGTTGGTATTTTACCTTATTCATTTATATCTGTGTTGTACATGGTCTGTTCTTTAACTGGACATTGATTAAATAAACTTGGTGCCTGTTATAATCCTAGCCAATTAAGATGAGCTGCATAACTTCATAACTGCATAATATTAGGAAGCTTGCTGACCTGGAATTTAACTTGTGTAATAATAACCAGCAAGGGAAATGGTATTTAGTTTTAATGATCTAAAATAAGTATGTAATTATTATTATTATTATTATTATTATTATTATTATTATTATTATTATTTTCAGTCAATTGAACATTTAAAAATGTATCATAAATACCATTGACTGATGCTAATGGTTAATACAGGTTGCTGCCAGCATCCTAGGTATCAACCAAATTATTATTATTATTATTATTATTATTATTATTATTATTATTATTTAACAAAACTGATATATGCAAACTTCCAAGGAGTAAGGATTAAGGTGGAGAATACATCCTATCAATCAATCAATCAACCAATCACTCTTTTATGTAGCTTCATGTGGGGAAGTAGGTTTGAGTAGGAGATGCAATATATGACACTGGTGTTGCAAGTACATTGCTTTCTCTTGGTTCACAATGTGGAGAAAATTGGCTTTACTTGTAACTAGTATTTTCTGAACAGACAGTAATGTCACAGAATGAAAGGAAAAAACAAGAACAAAAATATATTGAAAAACTACTAACATCTGAAGACATAAAGATATCTCAATAAAGCTGGTGGGAATTTTTTCCTATTCTGGAACGGAGCATCATAGCAAAGTTCTCTTTAATGTGGTAACTCCTTAAAGTATTACTCAAAACAAAAATATATAGTACATCTTAAAAAGAGATGACAATAAAAGACACCATTCTGCAGCAAATAGCATATACAAAAATATTTGTAGTTTAGGAATACTTGATAGAAATAAAAAAGGATGTGATCGGTGGACAGTTAAATTGAAAGATGATGCAATCTGATGCCATCCAGAAACTGGTTGCGGTACAGCTTTTCTGCCTTTTTAAGCAGGACTTTTGAGTATAGTATCCTTTTAAATAGAGGCCACTTTTAGAAAATAAATTACCTATTCTAAAGAAGGACATCTAGTCACTGTCTATATTCTCTTTAAAGTTCTATAAAAGAGATGTAAGGAATTTTCCTTATGATGGTGATTTTTTAAATTGTATTTATTTATTCACTGTATTTCTCTACCACCAGATGATAGTTGTTCTTTGGGGATACAGTGAAATAAAATATGTACTAAAGAAAACAACAATGCATAGCAGGTGAGATAATAATAATGGAAATGCAGTCTAATAGTGTTATTATCAAGCAGCAGCAAAACACTAAAGCTGTAAAATGCTATAATAGTTACTTTAATGTCTGTACATAAAAAGCACCAAAAACAAGAAGACAAACAAATAGAGGTACATGGCAAGATTCTCTGTGGAGGGCATTCTTTGTACAATTTAACCATTGAAATGACAATGAAATCCGAATCACTGACTTTTAGGCATTACAATTTAGCAATACTTATTTCCAAGCAAACTTAAGTTAACCTAATCTAATTTACCAGTATATTTGTGATATAGTGATGGATCTAACTCAATAACTCACGAGACAGAGTAATGTCTTCTAGGAATTCTTTTATTGCAGGCCTGGATTGTTCCTAGGCCCATTCCTCTAAAAGTAACTGACATTTTGTCCTTCTCTTGTAGATACACATCTGGAACTGCTGGATGGCCTCGTGGTGAGACCTCTTATACCCAGGGGGAGGAGTTAGAGGTAAGGTGGGATTGGGAATGATGGGATATGTGGTTATGCAGGACTGTGAGGGGTTGTGGTACGAATGGGTTAGACATTTAATTTGACAAAATCCCCTCTAAATGTCTAACTGATGGCAGGTACATGGTTTTTTACATATACACATATTAACATACATAAAATTACATGATTTACATATAGACACATATTTTCGACATGAGGTATGCGTGTTGTTTGTGAGGTAAAGGTTTAGTAAGTATATCTGCTGTTTGCTCTTCTGTGTCACAATGTATAGCCTTAATAAATCCAATCTCTGCGAATTGTCTAACATGCTTACACTTAATGTCGATATGCCTTGACCGTTGACCAACGGCATCGGCCTTTGATATTTCAATAGCTGCTTTATTGTTCTCATGAATAATTATTGGGTATGATGGTTCAGTCCAAATGTCACTGAGTAAGTCATCAAACCATATCAGGTTATTTGCGGCCTTAGACAAGCAGACGAATTCTGCCTTGGTGGTAGAGGTGACTACTATTTTTTGTTTTCCTGTGTACCAATGTATAGGGCTGTTGTTGAGGAAAAGTACGTACCCAGAAGTGCTTTTCCTACTTTTGATATCTCCCGCCCAGTCAGCATCTGCATAATAAGTTAACTTTGGTTTCGTTGATAGATCTGGTTCAAGGCATAAATGGACATTGATACTGTATTTTAGGTACCTGAGTAACCTTTTGATGGCATCCCAGTGTAGAGTTGTAGGCTTATTCATGTGTCTGGATAGTAAGTTGACAGATAAAGCAATGCCTGGTCTTGTCCAATTGGCTATGTACAATAGTGACCCTATGGTAGACCTGTATAGTTTGTTATCAATGAAGGGTTCAGCTTCATTATACATATTTTTTAGAAAATCTGATTGCATGGAAGTCTCTCTGGGTTTTGCCTCTGACATATTACATTTTGATAATAGTTCTATGATTTTTTTCCTTTTGTGAGAGTTGGAAACCTTTGTCAGTTTTGGTCACTTGAACCCCTAAGTATTTGTCTATTTTCCCTAATGATTTTAATGAGAAATGATTCCTTAATTCAGCGGCAAACATGTCATATTTGGTCTTTTGCTTCCCTATGTATAATATATCGTCCACGTAGACAAGGATACCTTCAAATGATTCATTTTCTCTCTTTATGAAGAGGCATTTATCTGCTGAGGTGGCGGTGAAGCTCATAGAGTTGAGGGCTTTGGCTAGACAATCGTACCACCTTTTGCCTGACTGCTTGGGTCCATATAAGCTTTTATTCAGGAAACGTGTTGTTCTTTCCTTTGTTGTATCCTGGTGGGGCTTTGACATAAATTTCCTTGTCCAATTCTGCATGAAGATATGCAGTTTTCACATCGAATTGAAATACCTCAAGTCCCAGGATGATGGCTATTACTAGGGCACTCTTGACGCTTTCAGCTCTGACCGTGGGCGAGTAGGTGTCTTTGTAGTCCTCTGGGTACTTCTGGGCAAAGCCTTGTGCGACTAGCCTCGCTTTGTACAGTACTTTGTTGTTTTCTAGGGTCTTGATCCTGAACCCACATTTGGTTCCTATTGGTTTTTTGTTTTCTGGTACTTGAGCTGGTGAGTATACTTGCAGGTCCCTGAGGCTCTCCATTTGTCTTTCCATGGCTTGTTTCCATTTTTCTTTCTCTTCCTGGGGAAGGTTGAGTATCTCTTCATAGGAACTGGGTGTGATATTGCTTGTGTGCATAGACATGACATAATCCTCAAGTCTCTTTGGTATTTTGTTCCTACTTGCCCTGACAGATCTGTCAGAAGGTGTGTCTGTTTCATGCAGGTGCTTGGCTTCTTTGTCAGTGAGGCTATCCAAGTTTAAAGTGGGGTGCCCTTCCTTCCATTCCTCAGTCCTTAGTTCGTGGTGTTTGGGCTTGTGTGTTTTGGTTTCCTTTGCTTTTTCAGTGATTGGTTCCTCATCCTTTTGTTTACATGAGTGCGTGTCCCCACCAAGAAAAATGTCGTTGGAATGAAACCTTGACCAATTTGAATGTTCATGAAAGTCCACAGATCTAGACACAATAAACTTGTTATTGTAATCCATGAACCTGAAACCTTTTGTTCCCCATGAATCTTAGTCTTTTGGATATTTTTTCTCCTTTCTTTCTTAATTGTCTGGTGATATGAATGTCCGCCGGAACACCAAATATATGCAGGTGAGCTAGGTTAGATTTCCTCTTATACATTATCTCATATGGGGTTTTATTAATTGAACTTTACCACAACCTGTTCAATGTATAGTTGGAGTAATGCAATGCTTCTGACCAGAATGATTGACCCATCCCTGCGTCTTCTAGGACACATCTCATCATTGTTTGGAGTACGCCATTTTTTCGTTCTACGACTCCATTTTGAAAAGGGGAAAAAGGTGAAGAAGTGAAATGCAATATGCCTCGTTCCCTTAACCATTTTGCAAAGTCTCTGGCCATGAACTCTGAACCTCGGTCAGTCATTATCTGTTTGATTTTGGTGCCATGTTGTAATTCCACTCTTTTATAGAATTCTTTAAATTTTTGGAAAGCTTCATTTTTATGTCTGAGTGAATATACATAACCATATCTACTATAATCGTCTACAATGGTTAGAAAAAATCTTTTTCTATACCTAATGGATGGCTTTAGTGGCCCTACCAGGTCCATGTGTACTAATTGAAAGATAGTCAGTAGTCCACTCTGATTTCTTAGGCCTCGCTTTGACCTTAATTTTTGAGCACTTACAAACAGAACACTCCAAATAATTCTCACAATCTTTTACTTTTAAATCCTCAGTACATTCCAACATTCTCTTAACAACTGAGAAACTGATATGTCCTAGTCTTCTATGGAGAAGGTGAGCACCATTATCATGGATGGGCTTTCCCGTAGATACTGTATTTTTACCTGGTGACTTACAATTGGTTGCCCTCTGGTGTATCCCTCCTGTTTCTGTGTTTCCCTTTTTCTCATTAACGGTGCTTATGTTTACACTCCCTTCATTACTCTCGTTAGGTGTAAAGTAAGATAGACCGTCGTGTATGGTTACCTCCCCAACCTTTTTCCCTTTATTGGATAAGTATACTCTGCCTTTTTTGAACATTACTTCGGTGTCTGTGTCCTTTGTAAGTTTTGTGGTGGCTAGCACGTTGTATGGTATCTCTGGCACATATAAGGCCCCTTCTATTTCTCCTATTCCTGGGATATTCACAATTCCCTTTCCTATTACCTTGGCAATGCTTTGGTTGGCCACTCTGATCTCAAAATCTGTCTCTATGAGGGAAATGAATAAACTTGAGTTATGTGTGGTGTGGTTAGTGGCCCCTGAGTCTAAGAGTCACATGTTATCACTTACTTCTTGTTTGGTGTTTGGTTCTCCGTATTTAAAACCATACATTGATCCTGGGTTGCTGTCCCGGAAGCTGTTCCTACGTTCACTGTTTCGCCTGGGGTTGGGAGACCACCCACACCCTCATTCCCTAAAAGTCTGCAGTCGAGTGATTATCTCCCTCTGCGATCATTGTATCCTTTGTCCCTATTGTTTCTGGGGCAATCCCTTTTTAAATGGTTCCTAGAACCGCAAGAAAAACATTCTGGGTTACCCCTTGCCCTCTCCTGGAACTCAACCTTCTGGCAGGCCTTGGATCTCTCCTGGATATATGGCGGTCCCTCCTTAGGTTATCTTCTGCAATTAAGTGATTGGTGAGTGTGTCTAAAGACAAGTGTTCTATACTGAGGCTGTCTAGTTGTGTCACAAAGTTGTCCCAGCTATTGTCTAATGAATTTATGACTATGCTCATCATACTCTCCTCAGTGATTGGTTCCCCCCTTTGCATTAATTCAGCCCGGGTAGCATTAAGCTTCAACAGATGCTCGCTCATGGGAACCCCTGGCCTGAGCCTGGCAGAATGAAAATCCCTGGATATCCTTGTAGTGTTGGCTCTACTTCTACTGTAAAATAGGCTATAAAGTTTTTGCATGACCTCGTGTACTGTCATGTGATTACCTATGCTTGGGTACATAGTGGGTGAGATGCTGGTTAACAATATACAAAAAGCCCTGTGATGGATACAGTCAATTTCAAATATCCAAGGTTCTTTTGGTGGTTTTGAAATTAGGAAAAGTATGTTTTCTTTCATAAATATTATTTGCAGTTGCTGACTCCATTCTAAAAGATTTCTCCCATCTACCTGTAATTTTGGAAAGTTAACAGGTAATGTTCCAGAATTATTTGAGTAATTACTTACTGAGGGCAGCTGTCCATGGTCCTGGATATGAGTGAACTCACAATATGGTAGTGGGATGCTTGAGCTAATGTTAAAAAAAGTCAGTCACCTTTTTTTTTTCTTCTCTCTCTTTAGGTGAAGACTGAGCATGCGCGAAGCTCATTTCCTGCTGGAAGTTATCGGGTGAGGAGATCGCGGCCGTGGCTCCTAGGTCTAGGCCCAGGCCTACCAGGGGAGGGTCGGACTCACCCCTGGAGTACCTGGACTGGGCATTGTGTGTCCGGAGTCGTTCCTGGATGGCTGGGACCTTGTGGGACATCTGCGAGAAGCTCCAGAACTCTACGGTCGCTGGTTGAGGCCTCCAGAGGCCCAGCGGCTCGGCGTTGTCAGTGGTCGGATCCAGTCCGTGGGCGCTGGCTATGGATCGGGCCAGGAAGCCTGGTGGAGGTCATGGAGCAGGTAAGTATGCAGCCTGGTCTTCTTCCCTCGGGTCTCGCATTGGTAGTGAGGGGCGCGGAGCATTCGGGGTTCGCTGTGGGACCGGTGTGGTCTCTGCCGCTGTTTGTTGTCCACTGTCGGCATGTGTCATTTTCCTCGGATGAGATGTGGTCGGTGCCTCGATATCGATGGTCACCCTGATGTCCCTTCGGGTCCCAGGGACTTCCTCATGGTTCGTGCTTGCTGCGGGAGTTCTGAAAGCGGAGGCGAAGGCTGCTTCGAGGTCTCCATTGCTTTCTCGATCTCGAGCTCAGTAGGTGAGCTCCTGGATTTTTGATTTTCATTTTTATCATTGTTTTTGGATAAGTCTTTATTTATTTTAGGGCTTGGGCAGATTCGCGCCAAGGGATTTGAATCCAGGCTTCCCATTGGTTGCTGGCCATTCCAAGATGGCCGCTGGGAAAAAGGCACGAAAACGGATTCTGCCATCTATAGCTCGTCTGGTTGGGGTGGTGTTTCCCTTACCGGATCTGTGCCCTTGCAGGTCAGTTCCTTCTCCTCATTCGCTGCTCCATGGTTCTTTAGCAGTCTCTGGAGGTTCACGACGAGGTCTTCGTCTGTGACGGGTAGCTCCATGATTCTCAATACAGCCACCTTGAGGTCATTGTTTCTGAGTGGGGTGGTTCTGGGACCATTCTCTTCATTTCTTCAGCATGGCTCAGCCCTGGATGGGGAGCATGGATCGTCCATCTGCTCTCTCCCAGCTGAAGTGGTCTTCAGAATGGCTCCAGAGGGAGACAGTTGCACAGCCATTTGTCTAGTGAGAGCTCTTGTGTTTATTCTGTTCTTCTTTTCAGAATAACGGTTGATTCAGTCATTATTCAGAGTTATGGGTAACCATCCTTTGCTACCATTTGATATAGTGATGGATCTAACCCAATAACTCACAAGACAGAGTAATGTCTTCTAGGAATTCTTTTATTGCAGGCCTGGATTGTTCCTAGGCCCATTCCTCTAACAGTAACTGACATTTTGTCCTTCTCTTGCAGATACACATCTGGAACTGCTGGATGGCCTCGTGGTGAGACCTCTTATACCCAGGGGGAGGAGTTAGAGGTAAGGTGGGATTGTGGGAATGATGGGATATGTGGTTATGCAGGACTGTGAGGGGTTGTGGTACGAATTTAACTGGACAGTTTGCTTGGAAATAAGCATTGCTAAATTGTAATATCTAAAAGTCAGCATGTTGGTTCTGATAGTTTAAAAAGATAATGGATACTTTTTTATAATAATGAAGGTCTGTGGTTGACGTGCAGAATGACAATTATACCTAAAATTTTGTATCTTTATAATAATAGGAATGTTCCCGAAAGAGATCTGAAGTAGGAATAGTTCTGGTTTAGATGGCTTAAAATGGAAGACTTAAAACAGCTTGTACAGCTGAAAGTGAGGACAAATCTTTTAAAAACTCCTTAAATCTGAAACTAAGGCCGAGCCATCTCTATGTGACTGCATGCATACTTGTATCACAAAACCTAAGTGAAAAATTGCTGTGATTTGGTAGTCTGGGAAAGGCCTGGAAAGGTCTGAGAGGACAATGATCTCATAATGTATTTTTTTTTTTTTTGGTCAATGACTTTGACACAAAAACCACTCAGACTGTTATAGCTGGCTATCTCACAGAACTCAACACTTGAGCAAATGATTTACACTCGATTAAGACAGATCAAAGACAAAAAGGGAACACTTGTATCAAAAGCTACTTTTTAAGGTGCATTGGCTGATGGTCAAACTATAAAATGTAGTACCATTCCAATGGTAAAGCCTCAGAAGAACCTTGTTTGACTGGGCTAAGGCTGCTTCTAGTTGAGAGAAGTGGGAACAACCCTTTTCTAAAGGGTTAGTAAACCCATGGCACAAGCGGAATGATTTATGGGTAAAGTAGAAAGGTGGAAACTGGTGACACAATGGCAAGAAAATAGGCTGAGGAGGGGAAAACATGAATAAATTAAAAATCCTCCTGCCTACAACAAATTAAGAAGCAGGATTATTTCATATAAATTACAGAGGAAAAATGCTATCATTTATAAAATGACACTTTTCCGACAAAACAACAGTAGTGAACTGTGCCAGTGAAGTTTGGTGGTAATATTGGAGAAATTTATCATTCCCTAGCAACAATATCTGTATTGATTGATTGCAGTTGGATTTTGGCGCTCTGCCAAAATCTATACTATATAGATTATACTATAATTACTACAGTAGATAGAATTTTGGAAAATGTTTTGTTTTGTAATATACATTATCCCATTTTATCTTTTCTTAGACACAACTTTTCCCAGCCTAATCTTAAATTGAATCATCAAAGCAACCTTCAGTGCATAAGACCTGAGTTGGAAATCCAACCTGATACACAAGACTAGGCATTTCCTTGATTTTTTCTCATACAGTGCTTAATTTTATTAACTCTTTTTATTATTTTACAGTTACCATTGACTGTCATTAAACAATACTGTTTACCTTTAAATTTTAGACTTACAGAAGATTCCCAAACTTCCTAGCACCTGGTCATTTTATTCCAATATAAAGCTTCGTAATGTAAAAGACAAATCAATTCAGTGCAGGGAGAGCCATTTGTAAATAGAGTGCAGATAGTTCTCAACTTACAACTACAACTGAGATCAGATTTTTGGTTGCTAAGCAGGACAGTTGCTAAGTGAGTTGTGCCCCATTTTTATAACATTTTTTGCAACAGCTAAGTGAATTTGACTTTCCGCCATTGACTTTGTTTGCAGGAAGCCAGCTGGAAAGATTACATATGGTGATCATATGATCCTGGGGCACTGCAACTATCATATATATATCCTAGTTTCCAAGCGCCCAAATTTTGATCACATGCCCATGAGGATACTGCAACAGTCATAACTCGCTTGTTTCAGTGCTGTTGTAACTTCAAATGGTCACTAAGTGAAGGTAAATTGAGGACGACCTGTAGTAGAAATAATGACATGGTTTGCAACAGTGGTGAAATTCAATTTTTTTTACTACCAGCTCTGTGGGCGTGGCTTGGTGGGTATGGCAGGGGAAGGATACTGCAAAATATCCATTCCCACCCCACTCTGGGTTCAGCCAGAGATGGTATGTGCCGGTTCTCCGAACTACTCAAAATTTCTGTTATTGTTTCTCCAGAATCTGTCAGAACCTGCTGAATTTCAACCCTGGTTTGCAATATGCAGACTGAGCTCACATTTTTGTAAGATTACTTAAGGCTTCTTTGATTTTGTTTAGTAAGTTGTATGAATCTACCCTGTTACAGAATGGAACAGTTAAACACAGTCTGCATTCTCACTAAAATAATCTCTCAGACCATTTAAGCTGTATTTATAGCTGATTATCTGAGGTTGGAAAAGAGCTGGGAGAGAAATGGATAAGAAAGAGAAAATTGAATTAAGCTAAGGAGCTGATAAGAGACAACAGAGATGGACAATGGTGTCCACAGGTGTGATCAACAGCATTTGTGACATTGGGGTCCAAATCCTGCTCATCTGTATATAACTGTAACATACACCACTCCCATTGCTGTACCCACTGTCTTGCCTATTTTGATCTCCCCATGAAAGCCACTGGAGATTGATAAATGGCTGACAAGTTGGATTTAGTCACTATTGGTTGCTGAAGAAATATCGGGTTCATGAGTGATAGTTAATCATGGAAGAGGGATCAGCACAGAGGTTGCTTTGCAGAGAGGAGGAGGTGACACATTGAGGAATCATGTCTATCTGGCACAGAAATCCAGACAGAGAGAGAGAGAAAGAAAAGAATTTAAAGAAACAAGACAATCAACTTTCTGTTAGCCACGCACCAGCTGCTAACTAAGTTTTATCTTAAGCCCTTCATTAACTCTGTGTCTTATTCTTAGTTTTAGCTGCACACATTCTTATATTTTAAAATAGAGGCACACTGTAACAGTAGGAGCAGTTTGACTCTTACAGACAGAGAGGTAATTTCTCAGGCACAGAGAAAATTAGGCAATAAATCAATTTACTGCATACCAGTCTTTTTGCTAGCAGAGTGATGGTGATGGAGGGATCTGTTTCTCTGTTTAGATGAATAATGCTTGCAAAGCTATCAGACTGAAAGTCAAATGTAGAACATAAAATAAGAGAATTGGAAGGGACTTTGGTGGTCTTCTAGTCCAGCCCCCTGCTCAAGCAAGAGATCCTATACCATTCTGGACAAATGGCTGTCCCATCTCTTCTTAAAAACCTGCAATGATAAGGCACCCACAACTTCTGAAAGCAAGTTGTTCCACTAATTAATTGTTCTTACTATCAGGAAATTTCTCCTTAATTCTAGGTTGGATCTCTCTTTAATAATCAAAAACTAATGCTTTTCTATTCTGAAGTGTTACAAATAAATAAATATCCTGAAGGTATGGAAAACACAAGAGTCCTTCTATGTTACCTTTTTCTGTTCCATTCCCAAATTCCCAACCAGTTCCCAATGCTAGACCAATTGTGGTTTGTAAGCCATGGCTTGTAGCATAATGTGCAGATTTTCTTAGACTATGGCCCATGCTTGTCATTTAGATGACCTGTTTGGAGTCACACTCCAAAAAGTATATGTGTCCCTGATCAAGTTGAATTTTATATTAAATAAAGTTAATATAATTATTGCTAATTTGCTTAAGCGTTTTTAACAAGTCTGTTTTGAGGAGGGGGAAAAAAAGTAAAAGCTGTAGAACCAGGCCGATCCAAGGGCACCAGTGTCTAGCACTGAAACTTTGGAAGAATCATTCTAATTTTCTAATTCTGGACTTTGCTTCCAACATAGAAACATGGTGTTTAAGTCACAACCCACACTGAAAAGAGATAAAAGGAGGACACGTTGCTCTGGAAGAATATCTTGGCAGACAAGGATAACTCATGAATAGTTATTACTTCCAAATAGCCTTTATCAGCATCAGTTGTATTCAGATGGTTGATTTATGAGACTAGTAGAGCTTTGCAAAGCATTCAAAAGCTGTGCAAATTTTGCCGAGATGAATTTAAAAGAGGTTCTTCATTTACGCA
Organism: Arizona elegans; assembly: GCA_022577455.1. Classification (NCBI taxonomy): domain Eukaryota; kingdom Metazoa; phylum Chordata; class Lepidosauria; order Squamata; family Colubridae; genus Arizona; species Arizona elegans. The sequence goes on along the minus strand of JAKOOJ010000005.1, from coordinate 59,561,037 downwards.
TGTCTTCCAAACACTTTGAACTTCCTTATGGACCAGTATAAAAACACCATGGTGGTTCTTTAAAATTATATTTTTTCATATGTAACCTATTGTACATAAAAAGTAAATTGACTTTCAGATTATAAATGCAAAGTAAATGGAATAAGGGGAAAAATAGATCCAATTACTAACATTGTAAGATGTGATCACCCATGATTTAATTAGAGAAAAGATTTTTCTCAGCACAATTAGGGAAATTCACCTTCTCAGAAAATTGCCTTCACTTATGCAAAACTACCAGCCTGAAATGTTTGAAATACATTGTTTTGCCCTGCAGCCAGTGTTCCCTTGTAATGAAGTTAAATAGTTTTGTTCTTACATGAGAAAGTGAATGCTTCTGACATTTTCTTTTAATTGAAATCAGTTATATTGTTATTTCTGTATGGCTGGGTCTACTTTAAGGACAACATCTAAACATTAAAAATGTCACATTGATTGAACATGGAATACTGCATTGTGTACTATTGGGTGAGTTGATGAGAACATGGAAAAGAAATGGCTGATAATGATGTAGAGGTTTTTTTTTTGTACTATGAAGAGAACAAAACAAGCTCGACGAATGATTTTTTTTTAAAAAAAAAATATAACCTGCAAATCCCAACTATGAAGGTGTCTGTATTTCAATCGATTTCTCTGTATAGCTTGCATAGAGCAAGTCACAAAGTCTGTAAAGTTCCATTGTGAAAATAAGCTAGTAACTATTGATATAAAATACTACCATAATTAGGCCTGGCAATGGTAATTTGATCAAGATTATTTCATGAAAAATATTTTGATGGAGTACATTAACATTCTTTGGATTGCCTTGATATACTTGTGTCTATGATATGTTAATAAGTCAAATCACCATCTTTACTAAGGTCATGGACCAGCATAAGAAAAATAAAATGAAAACAATAATTTTAGAAGCTAAAAAGTATAAAATTCACCAGATTAAAAACCTTTTAAACACACACAGCCAAGGACACACACATCTAAAAAACCTTTAAAAGACTCAAAAGATTAATTAATTAAATACAAGAAATGGAATGGGAGTATGAATGGATTTCAAGAAAAAAATGCAGACTACAGGAACCATTTGCACTTCAGTTTGAGATGCAGACAACACCGATTCGTCTCCAACAGCCTGCACCTGTCTTCAACAGTGAAGGAACACAGGGCAGAAAACATCCTGCAGTAGGGATGGGTTCTACTTACCTTTACTACCGGTTTGCAGCAGGGCCGCATGCACGCGCTCATTTTGCTCATGCGTGCGCTCTTCTGCACATGTGCAGAAACGTTTTGGTGATGTTGGGGTCAGCGGGCGGAGCCTCCCACTGGTTTTACTACCAGTTCTATAGAATCGGTGCGAACCGGGGGCAACCACTGTCCTGCAGCCAAGAAGGCTCCATATCCATTTGCACTACTCAGGTGATCGTGAGGGCACAGATAAACCTCCAAATGTTTCAATAACCTTCTAAAAGGATGGAAATGACCAGCTGTCTGCAAGGAATATAAATCCTTCCATTTCCCACTACCCTGTCAGAGCTGAAGAAGCTTCTTGGAGAAGTGAAATGTCTTCAAAAGAAAAAAACAAGGAAGTCCAGTTCCTTCTGAAAAAGCATCTTTGGGACAACCATGACCTGGATGACTGAGAATCTCCATAGACTTTTAGATACAAGAAAAAATAAAAGTTAGTACAGTTAGTTCTCAACCTCCAACTATTCATTTAGTGACCATTTGAAGTTACTATGGCACTCAGAAAAGTGACTTACAGCCTTTCTTTGCACTTACAATCATTACAGTATCCTCACAAATTCAGGTGCTTGGCAATCAACATGTATTTATGACCATTGCAGCATCCTGTAGTCACGTGATCACCATCTGTGATCTTCCCTGCTGGCTTCTGACAAGCAAAGTTAATGGGAGAAGCCAGATTCACTAAACACCACACAATTCACTTAATTGCAGTGATTTGCTTAATATAAAACGTCATAAAATTGGACATGACTCAGTTAACAACTGTTATGCTTAGCAACCAAACTTCTGGTCTCAGTTGTGGTCATAACTTCAGGACTGCCAGTATTTAGGTAACTAATCTATCACAATATAAACAATCTAACCAAATGATATACTCGTATTAAAAATTGAAAAATACTGATAACCTTCGTTAAGCTACCACAATTAGGATCGACAATTTTGCTGTTAAGTGTTCTTTAGTTGCAAAGGTCATAAATGTGAGGATTTGTCATAAAACTACTTTTTCATCACTGTTATAATGATGTATAGTAGCTTGAGAGCACAAAAAATAAATATATATTTTAAACTGTAAGGAATGTCAGAATTATATTGTAGTTTAACTATTCCTCACTTAAATGTTTGGCTATTTTAGTATATAGATTCCTATGTATTATAGGCAGAGGTGGTATTTAGCCGGTTTGGACCGGTTCTGGCTAACCGGTAGTGGCGACCTGCGGGTGGGCCCACCTCTGTCCACCTGCCCGGACGCAATCCCGTCCTATATCGCTGTGTTCTTGATACCTCATGTATGTGTGGATGGCACATGTGAGTGAATTGACTTGTTTCATGTCGCATGTATGTGTGGATGGCACACACGCGCAAATTTCCATGTTGTTTGACATTGCATGCATATTTGGATGCTGCAGGCAAGTGAATTGCCATGTTTTGTGACCTGCAAGCACGCACAGATGCGCACGCTGACATTTCTGGTGCTGGGCGTACCGGTTACTACAGTATGTGAAGCCCACCTCTGACTATAAGCCAGCTTTGTGGCCCATGAACATGGTTTTCCTTAAATGACAGAGATTAAAGTTATCTTTACTTGGTAAAATAATTTCAATTAATGTGATAATTTTGCCTACTTTGTTTGTTTCAATCTCTCATAGTCAATTGCTTGAACTATGAATTTAAACAGAAAACTTTATTAAACAGGACAATCAATTTAGATTTAAAACTGGACAAAATGTAGGAATTTTTTATCTGGTCATGTTTAATATACAGTGTATGACCACATAGGACAATTCTGTTTCAGGGATTTATATAGAAATTCCAACATCTTTGGATAAATATTGCGTTTGCTCGCTCTCCCTGTTCCTCTCCCCTCTCCTGATCTGATTCCAATGTCTCTTTGCTTTGTCCCAAGGCAGGCAGATATGATTTTTAAAAATTATCATCAATTTTATCAATTCTTTACAGTTACATTTCCAGCATATCTTTGAAACTCCATTATATATTTTCATCAATTTTAAATTAAATACTAGTGATACATCATCTTGCAGAAAATTCTTTGCCTATTGAATCATGCAGTCGTTAACATACTCATTTTCCTAATTCAGTTTCAACAATATTTTATAAATCTTAGCAATAACGCATTTACCATTATCACACAATGCAAGTTCAAAATCACTTTTTGCAAATTTGAAACCATGAATTTTCTTATCTATGTTAAATCTTTCTTTTAATTATAAACACAGGAACCAATGATAAACGTGGCCTTCTGCCTTCAATTCTTCATTTCCAACTAAGTTCACCTTTAATAAAATATTTCATCATAGGTCTACCGGGTTGGACTTACTATTATTGCTTTCTTAAGGAAAGATTCTTGGCATAACAACCAAAAAGCTATCTCAAGTAAAAGCCTTCTTTTATATTTGCTCCATGTTCTTAGGGTGGAACGCCTAACAAAATGATTTTCAAAATCTGCATTGACCTTAGCTTTGTCATGCTACAGAAAGGTGTGTAATTCAAATCTCAATTTATGGTCTCCAAATCTAACAACTTTGTATTTTTTATTTATTTATTATTTATTTTATCATATTTGTATACCGCCCTACTCCCGAAGGACTCAGGGCGGTGAACAGCCAAAATAAAATACAAAGACATACAAAAGTTAAAAAACTATTAAAAATAGATTAAAAAATTTAGGCTCAAAAAACAAATTAAAACATCCAATTTATCTAAAAAAACATTTAAAACCCAATTTAAAAGCCAATTTAAAAGGGAGAGTTAGGCCAGACCAGCCTGTTGGAATAAAAACGTTTTTAGGGCGCGGCGGAAGATGGGTAAGTCTTGGATCCTCCGTATCTCCGGGGGGAGCTCGTTCCAGATGGCAGGTGCCCCCACAGAGAAGGCTCTCCCCCTGGGGGCCGCCAGTCAACATTGTTTGACCGACAGCACCCTGAGGAGCCCCTCTTTATGGGAGCGAACTGGTTGGTGAGAGGCTACTGGTGGCAGAAGGCGATCTCGTAAGTACCCTGGTCCTGAGCCATGGAGCGCTCTGAAGGTGGTAACCAAAACCTTGAAGCGCACCCGGAAGACCACTGGGAGCCAGTGCAGCTCGCGCAGGAGGGGGGTCACATAGGAGCGCCACATCTCTCCCGTCACCACCCGCACGGCCGCATTCTGGACCAATTGGAGCCTCCGGGTGCTCCTCAAGGGGAGCCCCATGTAGAGAGCATTGCAATAATCCAGGCGTGAGGTGACAAGGGCGTGAGTGACCATGCGTAACGAGTCCCGATCCAGAAAGGGACGCAACTGGCGAATCAGGCGAACCTGATAAAAAGTTTTTACTATCATCCAATCCTTCATCCAAATCAAATAACAAGCATCAAAATATAATTTTAAATCCGGCAGGCCCAATTTTCCTTTCTCCTTCATATCTGCAACAATTTATATTTAATTCTAATATCTTTCTCTGCCATGTCAAGATATGGCAGAGATATCTTTCTCCTATTGCTTCAATAGAACATCAGTCATCAATATTGGCAGGTGTTGGAAAATGCCCAGGCAGGTTGGGAGGAGTACAAGTGAGGAATTAATCTTGAATCATTGTGTAGCTGCAAGAGATCCAGCACTTACCCTCATTGGATCTTACCTGAGGGAAGCCAATTAGTATGGGGAGATTCCTGTATTGTAGGCAGAATATAATAAAATAGTTTGACCTCTACACGTGTATATTTGGTTCCTTGTGTCTGACATTAATGTCTGATATAAAATTTCTTAATTACAGAAATTCTGCCCAACGAAGACAGTTGTAATTTATTATGCTTTAATAAGTCCTTTTTAAGGTAATTCCAAAAAGTCACAAAATTATTCTGAAATAATGTAGAATTTATATTAGTCAATGTAACCTCAGGGTTCTTAACCTTTTTTCCCCATTTTAAAACGTGATACTGTTATCAAAATTTTCTTGACCTTTCTGTAGTCACATTCTTAACCAACATTTCTGTTTTTTGTTTATTTATCTTGAAGCACCAAAGTCATTCATCTTCTTCATTACATCTTCCATTCCATTTCTTGGGCCTTGTAGAATCAAAACTAAATCATCAGAAAAATGCCTCAACTTTCACGTTTCTTTTTTAATCTTCAAAACTATTATTTTTCTCACTGTATCTAATATCTCTAGTCAAATCTTTCAAAACAAAAACAAAAAATAAATGAGATAAAGAACATCCTTGTATTGTACCCTTTTCAATCTCACATGATTTAGTCAAATATGCATTAACAAGATGTATAGATGACTTAATGTCTTGAATATATTTCTCCTGTATTTTCCAAAACTTTGAACACAAGTTCCCCTTTAAATTGTCGAAAGCTTTCTCTGCATCCAAAAATATTAATGCTGCTTGTTTCTCATGATACTGGTAGATACTAAATAAAATAAATAAATAATATTTATTTTAAAATATTTATTTAAAATATTAATATTTATTTAAAATAAATAAATAAATAAAATATGAGAACAGTTCTCATATTGTCCCTTAACTGCTTTTATGGCAAAAAACTAGATTTATTTTCATGGATAAAGGTCTGTATAAACTTCTTCAATTTTTAGGGCAATATTTCAGTGAAAAATGTATAATAATTATTTAACAATCAAATAATTCTGTAATTATTTGTTAAAGAGAAACCCTCGGCTTCCTTTGGCAATAAGGCTTCTTTCCAAAACTGGAGCATCATAGAATCTTCAGAACAGGACCTATTACATCCTTAAGTGGCAGTAAAAGTTGATCTTCAAAACATGTATAATATTGACTAAAAAGTCAATCCAGACTGGTGCTTTACCTGTTTTCATCTTTCTAATAGCATCTGATATTTCAAAGTTTGTTGTAGGTTCATCTATTGATTGTCTCTGTGCTTGTGAAAGTTTGGTAATTGTTGTTTTCGTAGATATTCATCTATATTTTCCAAATCCAGTTATTGTTTTTGATATAAGTAGTAAAGCTGTTACCAGTGGTTACCTCATTCAACACAATCGTTTTATGAAAATCTCAAGAGAAGATGGAAACAATATTGAATGAAATTAAAAGAAAAGAGAATGAGTTACAGAAAAAAACTCAATTGACTCAAAGATTTTATATCAGATTAAATTGCTACGCCAGGAAATATCTATGTTGACTGTATGAAAAACAGAAATGAAATTGAATTATGTACAACAGAGACAATTTGAATTTGAAAATAAGCCAGGGAAAAGTCTGGCATAAAAGTTAAGAAAAGAAAAGGAAAAAGAAAATGAAAAAAAGAAAAAAGAAAACAATAGAGAAAATCCATATTGTTCTCACTGATACCAAGTGTCTTAAGAGGTCCTTCTATAACTATCAATTAAAAATCATTTCTGTATTATGGAGCCATGAACTAATTAAAGCAAGTTTCCCAGCAAGCAATATAAAACCAATGTTCTCATGAGGGTTATAAAAACCCATTTCTGACCCTGTATAGATCACCAAGATCATCTCAGCTATTTCAGTAAGAGAAACTTTTGGGCAGTCAGGATTATATGGTATGAGTGCTTTCATCTAAGATTAAATCTTGGGTAATAGGGCTTTAGCAGGAAATGACCTGACATTGAAGAGCAGGACTTTTAAGTGAGACAGTGCAATATTCTGCCATAGTAGTTTCCATCTGAATTATTCGGAGAACACTGGAGACAGTTTTTTTCAAAAGAGCCTCAGTACAACGATTCAAAAATTAATGTTAAAATACATAAAAAACAAAGTTTATTCTGGAAGAAAAATGTTGAAAGAATTGCTTGGAAAAATTACAAATATGTCCATAAACATAACTGAAATGAATATTAAGTGTTTAGGGGGAAAAAGACAAATATTTGGTGTGTCAATTTTTCTTTTAGTGCAATAAGTCATTCAGGAAGATATGTTTAACTTATGCTTTAGGCTCTGTTCCTGGACATTTCCTTCAAATCTGCAATAATCTTACTGCTGATCATTGACTTTCTAACCTTTAGATTGTATGTATGTATGTATGTATGTATGTATGTATGTATGTATGTATATGTATGTATGTATACTGAAATCCAGGGGCTTTTTTAAAGCTTGAAATTTGAACTGTTATTTCTAATTTTTTAAAAAATAATTTAAGTTAGGCTAGTGAGAAAGAAAGACAAGTTATAGTCAGGCCATCAAGCTTGAATGCTCTGATGTTCAAACAATTGAGCTCAATGCCCTGACAACTTGCATTCTGGCAGGATGAAATGAGGAAGAACACATATTCCTTTTCAACATTTTTTCTCACATTACTGAGGGGGAAATCCTTGAATTTTTTGGTCCATGGAAAGAGAAATTAATAGGTCAGAGCAGACGAACCTGTGCATTTTTAATAAAATGGATTCCGTTTTCACTTCTTCCTTCAACATTGAAAAACCTGCCTTTGAAAGCTGATGGTAGCAATGGTGGTGGTAGACATCAGAGCTGGAGTCTTGAAGTAACAGTCTACAAGTCTTATGACTACGTTTAACAGTGCAATCCTTCATATGCTTACCTAATAATATCTTGAATTTATGAGGGCTTACTCAAATGCAGCCAAATCAAACAAGTCTTATTATAGCAGCCTTATAAATGCCATCTGTGTCATGCTGTGACAAAGTAATTTTTGATGTACAGAGTTATTTAACTTTCAGATTTATTTTTTATATATATTCTGCTGCATTTGCCATAAGACGAACAAGATAAGTAAAGGGGCAACATAAAATAAATAGCATGACGTAGGACTACCTGAGACTGTTGCAATATTATGCAGTCGATCTGTGAAGCTCAGTGAATTTAATCCTATTCCTTACCACTGTTTTGACCAAGGCATAAAATGGGCAACACAATATAATTACAGTCAACACAAAACACTATTAAAGTGTTGCTCTTTTCTTTTTAGCAAATACGTCAAATATTTGTTCCTTCAAATTAATTTTCTTTAAAATAGCAAAGTCTTTTTGCTCAGGTGGCTTGGATTGTTGTTGCCATTATTTCTTTGCAGCTTTGGCAGCTACACTGCAATGGATAGTGACAGCTGTTATCAGTAAGTCAAATGGAAATAATGCCTTTCCTTGAATACTTTGCTCAAGGGTTTTATCTGAAACTTGAGATGTGCTTCTCACTATTTCATGGCTTTACCCTTTAGATTTTTCTATAAATTTATTTCTAAGGAAGGGAGCTACAACCTACATAAACTTGATTAGTTAATTAATTTGAAATAAGATTCCTCTTCTACCATTTATATCCATTTATGAGCATATAAATTCTGAGGCTGAATTATACTATTTAAAATTAGTACTAAATGTTTAAAGCATAAAACATAAAAACACATTAGGCTTCAAGGATTGTAGTAACGAGATGAATTTTCCATCATTTTGTGAGAACAAGAATGCTTCTTTTCCATGGATTTATTCTAGTAACCTTACTGTAAGTAACATGTACTTAAAAGGCTAGCTGCATATACCTTTCTTACACTGTCAGTATATACTATATGTCTCTCTTGCCAGCCTATCCTCTAACCTTCTTAATACTCTCTACTCTTAACCCTTATCCTTCCACTCAGAACCTCCCAATTCCTTGAGACATATTCTTTAGGATATTGAAACAGGATATTGTAATTCTCCAGCTTCTCTTATACCTAATTACAGAGTAATTATACTTAATTATAAAGTAATTAAAATGGAGTTACTCTGAATCTCTTTGTCAGGCTTTGTCCCTCTCCTGGATCCAGGAATCTTTTTCTTTCACTTTCACCGAAAGTGATTGGGCTTGCTTTTCCATGTTCCTAAAGTCCGCTAACATTTCAGCTCAGCACATCTTAAGCATTATATTTTCAATTGTTATGACTTTCTTTCTCTTCTGCTCTTTATTCTCAACATTCCTTATCTTCCCCACTGCCATACCCTTCTCTCATAATCACTGCATAATTTCCTCTCCTCTCCTTTTTTCATCCTATTCACATTTCAGCTGACTGATTGTAAAACATGTTTGGAAAATGCCACTACAAAGCTGGCAGGACTTCCAGTTAGGTTTATTCCTGGCCCCTTGATATCCACTTTTATTTTTTCAGCTTCTCCAGATTCAGGTCAATCCTATAGGTCCGTGGTGGTGAACCTATGGCATGCGTTCCATAGGTGGCACACATAGCCATATCAGTGGGCACGCCAGCTCAGCTCTGGTGTGCATGTGCATGCCGGCCACCTGATTTTCAGGCCTTTTGGGCCCACCAGAAGTAGGGAAACAGGCTGTTTTCTGGCTCCGGAGGGCCTGTGGGTAGGTGGGGAAGGCTGTTTTCGCCCTCCCCAGATGCATAGAGAAGATCTGGAGCCAGGTGACAAAGAAAAACAGGCCAGGAGCAAGGGGGGAGGGGGGTTGGGCATGCAAGTGCAGGGCGGGGTGCATAGAAATGGGTGTGGGCATATGCGTGCGCGAACCTCCCCCTCCCTTCCTGGCAAACGATGGCAAAAAGGTTAGCCATCACCACTATAGGTAGAAGAAAACAGTTAAAAGTTTCACTTTAGTTGTTCTATGTAGGTTTGATCTTAAAACAAAACAAGGAATAACTATCTAGGATACTCCAAACCTTTTCTTAACAACTTCAGCAAGTATGGCTTCAAATTCACATAGGAAGAGAAGAGAATCTTTAGTCAAGGCCATTGCTAGATGTTTTCTATTGTGCCAGATTCCAGATTCTTTCTATTTTAGGAGCATGGTTTGGGGCAACTATGACTTGGTAGGTTGGAAACTGCTCAGTGATGACATGAAATATTTGGTGGAAGCATCTACATAGGAAAAGAAAAAAAAATTATGAAAAATATATTGTGACATTTCAACATAAATCCTACTTTTACTTGCATTGTGATATCACACATGGAGTAAAGCTGGTGAAACAGTGTCACAATGAATGTTTTGTCATTTGGATGAACACTTCAGTTTCTTTGGATACATTTATGTGATTTCCCACATAAATCTAAAATCAAGTCTGACAGTGCCCCTTACTGTAATTGGAAGATTTGATAGTAAGAAATTAGGGATAAGAATCTCCTGGGCATAATTAAGCCTCCACTAAGCTTAATTTGACTTCACACAGTCATAGCAGCTTCAGATCTCAGCAAAACTTCAAATGGACAATAATTGTGCAATTGGCTTTTTTGACAGTGGAAAAGGAATATGTCATTCTTAACTGCAATGCACCAAACCAGATAGAGACCAAAGGAAGTAATCCAGAAACAGACTTTCTCCACATCTAACATAGCTCCCTTCCAGTTAAGCATACTCTTTTTATATTTGACTTAAAATGGGAAGGAAAGTGAACAAATTAGAAATTGTAGCTCCATATAAGACAGTGTTTTCCTGGAGGCACTTGTTAATCATTGTACTATTTTATTATTGTACAATTTATCACTTTTATTATAACCCAGTTTGCTTTGGTTTGCGTCTCTTACCACATGTGTTCTTATACTGAATCCCTTAGCTCATAAAATAAATTGAACAGCAACCCAGATGAAAAGTTTGATTTGGGCTTGCATAATTTTGTTCTACATTCATGTTGTTTAGATTAAATATGTAGCCTGCTGCTGCAGAAAGAAGCTTGATATAAACCAATATTCTTTAAACAAAAGAAAACAAAGAAGCATTTCTTTATCAGCCAGTTTTACTACAGTTTCCATTTGCTAAAATTAGGGGTGACATACCAGTGAGGTACTTCCTAGAACATAGTTGAAGCAGCCAAATCACACCAAGACATAAGAGTTCAGCTATGTAACCCCAAGAGGATTCTGGGAGATGGACCTGCCAACAGAGTGCTTTTCTACAATTAGAATTACTAATTGATAACTGTCCCCTGTTAGCAGATCTGTAGCTGCATTATGCACCAGTTTCATTTTTAATGATCAAGGCATGAGTTACTGTTGGCCCTGAAAGCTACTAGCCACATTCTTCTCCTGCTTATCTAGCAGGAAATACAAGCCAAACAGAATTTAAAGAGGAGACTGTGCTCTGAGCACCCCACGACTGAGTGACCAAGGGCTTGATGTCTCCATTCCTATGACTCACATTACATTTTCAGAAAGTAAAGCCATTAATTAATCCAATTTATGCTGCCATCCATCCTAATCCATGACTCTGGAACAGTTGCAAAACATTATTCCTGATTTCAGACCTTCCAAGGTGATTCATAAGGATGTCATTATTCATGATACTGTATGTGTCAGAGAAATTCATCTAGACCAGATGGATCGTTTGTGCCTTCTAGATTGCACTGCCTATTATCCTGAAGAGCACCCAATGTCAGCCTGAAAGTCATCTACAACATTTGCTTCCTCAACAAAGGAAGCTGCCTGCCCAACAACTTCGTCCCAATGGGGAATTGGGACATTGGGACCACACCACAGATATGCATTATATATATGCAAAATCAAATAGAAGACCAATTTCAAGGAACAAATCTATGTATGCAAGAATTCAGGGGGCATATGTTGGATGGATGAGAAATTAATAAAGATTTTGTTTTAGTATCTTTTATGAATCCAACCATTGCAGTTTGTTAATCATTATTTATGCAGCATGCTATGCAAATTCAGCTCCCAAGACTTTAGTGCAGTCTCTGAATCTAGCTGTGCTCTTGCTTCCAAATATACCTACACTCAGGAATAATTAAATTACCAGCCACTAGCCGATTCTGTTCAAGTGAGTAAACCACTTTTACTTTTATAGAGCAGCACCCATCCAGCAAGTTACTGTATATTCACTGTATATCATTATTTTCTCCATTGCTAGTCATATGCTGCCTTTTAGGAAGTGAGTAAGAATTATAGATCTTCTATAGGCCATTTAGGCCTTTGAATCTTTGAATTCAATTTAAAGCATTCCGAGGAAATGACTATCCAGCCTCAACTGAACACATCCAGTGAAGAGAAGCACATTTCTCCCTCGATAATTGGTTCATTTTTCAAATTACTGTTAAAAAGCTTTTGTTAATGATCCATCAGAATCTGGTTCCCAAATAATTTGACAATAAATTCTGCCCTCTGGAAGGATACAGAGCAGAGTTTGGCTTTCTTCTGTGTGACAACTCTTCAGTGTTTGAAAAGTGCAATCATATTCCCTCTACTTATCTTTTTTTTAGGCTAAAGGCACTCAATTCTCTCTGTACCATAGAAATAAATCTAGAACTCTTTGTATCTAGGCTGAGTTCGGATGGGTTTTACTGTTATCTGAAAACTGATCCACTAAGCCTTTCAATTATTCAGGATTTGATATTTTACAGCTGAATGTGTCAACTGACTCTACTCTGCAAAATATATTGGTTTTTGATAACTATTATATCAAGAACTGAATAAGAGAATTAATCAAGGAGCATCTATCTCTCATTTGCTCCTAGTGAATGCTTGTATTTGGAAAACAACACAGTTCTTTTCCTTTCTACAGTTTTCTTGTTATATAATTATTTATTTCCCCTTATGGTGATTGATATGAATTAGTTCTGCAATAATCATATAATGGGCCTATGGCAGTCAGGGAGACAGAAAGAAGAATACAGCTACAGGAAGTTAGTGTATTTCTCCCTCCATGTTTTTCTGCAGCAACTTTTCACGTGTCTTTTTTAATCTCATTTTTCTCCTGTAGTTTGTAAAACAAACACTTGAAAATAAGCATTTGAGTATCTCCTGAATCATAGCAACAAAACATAATCCAATATTAACCAATATTTTTGCACAGAGCTTTTCTTTATACACTGAAAATGCCTTAGAGAATATTGTTTGGGTATGGAAATGCTTTCAAAGATGATTAAAGTATAAATGATTGAAAGAATTTCCACAATATTAAAAACAGGAATCAATTAAGTCTAGCTTCCTTATTAAACTGTCTAGCTTTTTACTAATGGTTTTATAGTAAGTACTAGTCTTATTTAAATTCAAATGAAACAATAAATCTAGCCATGAGATTAACCCAGCCATGGGAAATTGCTTATGAGGCAGATGATCAGCCTCTCTAGTTCAGTGCTATCTACATTGATCAGTGGATTCCAGGATTTCCAGCAAAAGACATTCGTAGTATATCCTTTATTGTCATTGTACATCATGTATACAACGAAATTGGTTATAGCAAAATTCCTAGGTATGAATAGAATAGAATAGAATAGAATAGAATAGAATAGAATAGAATAGAATAGAATAGAATAGAATAGAATAGAATTCTTTATTGGCCAAGTGTGGTTGGACACATAAGGAATTTGTCTTTGGTGCATAAGCTCTCAGTGTACATAACAGCTATAAGTGATAAATCATGATCATAGTCATCATAAAAATACATTCAGCATAAATTATAAGATACAACACTTAGTGATAGTCATAGGATACTAAATAATATGAGGATATTAGTCACTGAACCTAATACATGCATGTAACTTAGAAGTGAATTACAGGTCCCACCAATACTTCATGTGATTTGAAATGCTTCTAATTTTCAGTTAATCACATATGTGCTTGTATTGTAAAATATATACTTTTTATTTTCTTGTTCATGTCAATAGATAATTGTTGGTCTACACTGTGGTATTAAAGACAGCAAAGCCTTGATATCGTTCTCCTTATCACGTTTGTTGTCTTACTGGTAGCACTCTTTAAGATTTGCTGGATATTGGTGAAGAATGATGGATGTGAAAAACTATACTCAAGCTGCTTTGACCTTTGTACTTAATGGATAAAAGAACTCATATAAACTCAAATCCCTCTGTGAATAGGCCCTGGAATTGATAGCACATCACTCTCTTGCTCTCGAGTACAATGAACAGGAAAAACATTGGAAATCATATTATATCAGCCCATAGGTAATCAATGATGATTGCAAGGCCTCATTAGAATAGAAAACAAAATGATTGTATTAAAGCTTTTAGATGTTCTTTCCCAGCCTGGTGTGTGAGTATTAAAGATATCCAAATCAAATCAAGTCTTAGTAATGTGATTACCGAACAAGTTTTGCATCGAGCAAGATTGTTTCAATCATCTGGGACAATATTTCCTCTAACAAATATAAAACATCAAACTTAATCTTGTGATGTGGTTTCATCAACAGTAAAGTTATTCATGGATCCATAATCAATATGAATACCTTAATGAATTCTGACTGTTCTGTGCAACAATCCCTCTCTTTTGCTCATAAGCACCTGCTACTTATTAGTTATTCACATTGTTTGTTTATTTACATTTAATAACCTAAAATAATGGAAGATTTATCCTTGAAGTAGAAATAAGTCACATCTTTTTTTATGTATTTTCTTCTTTTCCCCTATATCATTGCTAATGCATTTTTGAACTGATACATCTAAAAAGGAAAATCACAAGATTTCCTTTGTGTATCGAAAGTCTTACACATATTCTGTAACCAAATACTCTCTTCCTCCAGTAAAAAAAAAAATCCAAAAGAGGCAATTGGCTAAATTCCTGTGGAAATACTGTTCCTTCCTCTTCCTGAGGTTAAATAGTTAGATGAGCATGAATCTTGCCAGGAAAAGGGAAGCTGAAACCAGATCATACTCCAGAATATTGTGTCCGGAGAATTTTCCAGGATTCAGGAAGGAATAAGTCACACGCAGAATTTTGGAGCAAATACTCAACATGTACTTGAAAATTTATTTTGGACAAAGTCAGTGTCTTCCTAGATTTCTTTTATAGCAAGTTGCCCTGAGTCTCTGTAGCATTGATCCTTTCTTTACATTTACTTTTGAAATATACATTTTTTTCCCTTTAATCCCAATATCCATTTGTGTTCTCTTTGGTTTGCTATATGTTTTCCAGTAAACAGTGACATTAGCTTGTGTCTTGGTGACTGTATAACATGCTTCAGATACTCCTAGGGCAGTGATGGCGAACCTTTTTGGCACTGAGTGCCCAAACTGTAATGTGCATGTATGTGCGCATGCTGGAGCCGCAGGAATCTGAAGACCAGCTGGCCGGTGTGCATGCGCACGCCAGGCAGCTGGTCTTCGGGTTTCCAGAACGTGCATGTGTGCCGGCCAGCTGGTCTTCGCTTGCACCAGAGCACCAGAAATCTGAAGATCAGCTGGCCAGCACGCACATGCCTGTTTTTTGGCTGGTTTTGGCCAGTTTTTGGGCCATTTCCAGGTTGTTTTTCAGGCCATTTTTGGGCTGTTTTCAGGCCTTTTTTGGGCCAAAAGCAGCCTGGAAAATGGCCTGAAAAATGACCTGTTTTTTGGCCATTTTTCAGGCCATTTTCTGGCGCTCCAGTGCCCACGAAGACCAGCTGGCCGGAGTGCATGTGCATGCCTGAAACTAGAAGAGCAGCTGGCGAAGGTGTGTGTGCCCACAGAGAAGGCTCTGGCACGTATGCCACAGGTTTGCCATCACGGCCCTAGGGTTTCGCTCAGAAAGAAATACTAAATTTTCCTCTTGATTATGATAGCAGGGAGTATTGGAGAAAGCAATAAGTGTTGCATTCACCTGGGCTGAGGTGTTCTGGTTAATATGAGCAGGCACACAGAGTGAATGAGAACCTTACAATTTTGCTTTTTTAAATCAAGTGGATTATAAAATATACACGCATAGTTGTAACTTAAACCAAAAGATCAGATGAATATTCTATTTCTAACTATTTGTGTGTCTACCTTGCATGATAATTCAACATTTTTATGAATAAAATAAAAGCTACTGTGGATCATAAAAGGCAAAAGGAGAATTAATGAATTAACCATCCTGTCAGTTTGTATAGAATGTGTATTTCCCTAGCAGAAACAAAAAAAAGAGGAGTAGCCATTTATGTACAAAAACACATAAAGTCGAGGCTGATTTTTGCAGATGAAGATGGGAGACTGCTGATGGTTGAGGTAGAAATATGTGATAAAAAATGTTTATTGGTTTGTATATACGCACCTAATGGAAATCAGAAAGTTTTTTTTTCAGATCTTACACTCTAAACTTGTTGAATATGATTACCCACATATCTGTGTAGTGGGAGACTTTAATGCTATAGAGGATAAAAGCAAAGATTATATATCTGGAAAGAGGAAGCAGGAAGGAGAAAAGAATACGGTAAAGAAAAGGCTGCCTTTTATCTGGCAGCAAATACAAGAAGAATTTGGACTTAGAGACATCTGGAGGGAAAAGCACCCAGATGATAAACAATATACATACTTCTCCGCCAGGCACTCATCTTGGTCGCGGATAGATGCGGCGTGGCTGTCAGGGGAATTGAGTCAGGGGATACAGAAAGCAGAAATAGGCGTCAATGAGTGGACAGATCACAACCCTCTTTGGATAACATGGGGAAGCCGGAAAATAAGGCCTAAGTGGAGATTGGACATAGGAGTTTTTAAAGATGAGCCATTCTTAAAACACCTAAAGAAAGAGATGGGGTTCTTTTTTCAGGAAAATAACAGGGAGGATGCATGCCCTTTCAACATATGGGACACAGCGAAGGCTGTGTTTCGTGGTTTGGTGATTAACTATATGGCAGGGAAACGAAAGAAGGAAAGGGCTGAGCGTAATAAATTATTGGATGACCTGGTAAGAAGTGAGGCTATGTTACAGCGGGACCCAAGCAATATAGGATTTAAAATGAATTTGAAAGTAGCACGACACCAAATTAATTTGTTAGATCAACAGGATTTGGAGAAAAAAATAAGATGGATGAAGCAAAGATACTTCGAAAGGGCAAATAAACAAGGGAGGTGGCTCACTTACCATCTAAACAAAGAAAAAGAAAAGAACAGAATTCATAATTTGAGAGATGGGAAAGGCAATTGGATTACAGGGGAAGAAGGGAAGAAAGTAATTGTACAGGAATTTTATACTAATTTATATTGTAAGGAAGATAAGTCTGAGCAGGAAATAAAGAAATACTTAGAGGAATCAGACATACCCAAAATACCAGACTTATCTAGGGAAGTATTGGATGAAGAAATTACGGAGGGGGAAATTGAAAGGGTCATGGGAAAACAAAAGACAGGGAAAACTCCCGGTACAGATGGCCTACCGATTGAATATTATAAAGCACTTTGGGAAACATTAGGTACGCATATGACTGAACTATTTAATGGGGTAATTCAGGAGGGACAGATCCCGAAATCATGGACAGAAGCACTAATAACTCTTTTGCCAAAGGACAATAGTGACCTATCTCAGATTCAGAATTATAGGCCCATTTCACTTCTTAACGCGGATTATAAATTATTTGCAGCAGTTTTAGCAGAGAGACTCAAAGGGTTTCTTAACCAATTTATACATGAAGACCAAAATGGTTTCCTACCTGGCAGACAGATTAGAGATAACGTAAGAATAGTCATGAATGTTTTGGAATATTACGAAACCCATACTGATAAACAATTGGCCCTGGTATTCATGGATGCACATAAGGCCTTTGATCGTGTGAATTGGAGCTTTTTAATAGGTTTACTGCAACATATGCAATTTGGAGAAAGATTTATTCGGGCAATCCGTGCAATTTATTCGAAGCAGACTGCTAAAATTTCAATTAATGGTGATGTATCCAATCAAATTGATATTGAGAAAGGAACTAGACAAGGGTGTCCGCTCTCCCCGTTGTTATTTATTCTGTCATTAGAACCCTTATTGAGGGAAATTAGACGTAATATGGGGATAAAAGGTCTTTATATCCAAAATCAACAATATAAGGTGCAGGCTTACGCTGATGATTTAGTATTTATATTAGAAGATCCGTTGATATCGGGACCGTGTCTGACCCAGGAAATAGAAAAATATGGTAAGGTGGCGGGATTAAAAGTCAATAGGGAAAAAACTAAAATTATTGCCAAAAATTTAACAGTAAAGCAAGGGAAAGAATTAGAAGTGAATTTGGGGTTCCAAATTGTAAACAAACTAAAATACTTAGGCATTATTATATCAGCCAAATGCTCCACGATCAAAGAGGACAACTATTTGAACCTTCTCAAGAGAACAGGTCAGGATCTAGAGAAATGGAAGAGTATACAGATATCCCTACTAGGTAGAATAGCAATTATAAAAACTTATATACTTCCAAAATGGATATACCTATTCTACACAGCACCAGTTAGATTGGATAATAATTTTTTTAAAAAATTAAATTCTTATGTCCTTAAATTCATTTGGCAAAATAAAAAACCCAGAATTAAACTTAAAATGCTTCAAGAACTTAAAGAAAGAGGGGGATTTGGTGTTCCAAAATGGGAATACTACTATCAGGCCGCAAACTTAGTCTGGATCAGGGATTGGATATTGTTGAGAAGAAGGAGGTTGCTGATTTTGGAAGGTGAGGGGTTACATCAAGGATGGCATTATTTTCTTTGGCAAAATAAAATCCCAAAGCACAGGTGTCTTGCAGGACATTATGTGAGGAATATTCTAATTGAGTCGTGGAGGAAAATTAAGGGTAAATTTTACTTCTCAGTCCCCTCCTGGCTGGTCCCACTCGAAGCTATAACGTATAGGCCTTTATATAACAAAGAAAATCACCTCTCTTACCGGGAACTTTTGGACCCCCATGGCAGTCTGAAAACAAGAAATGAGTTGGAGTTGCAGGGAAGACAACTGGATTGGTGGGCTTATGCCCAAATTTGCTCGAAATTTAAAAAAGATAGGGAACAAGTTGGTATTAATTTGAATCAGCATGAACTGGACAATATCATTCTAGGAAAAGAGGATAAAATGTTATCAAGGATATATAAACTTCTAATAGACTATTGGATAGGGGATGAAATAGTTAAAGACTCTATGATTGCCTGGGGGAGAAATATTGGTTATCCAATTGATGTGACCAAATGGGAAGAAATCTGGCTCAAACATATGAAACTCCTGTGGGCAACATCATATAAAGAAAATGTGTACAAGATGCTGTATAGATGGCACCTTCCACCTGCCCGTCTTTCTAAAATGTATTCAAATCTCTCACCAAACTGTTGGAAGTGCGGGGAGATCGGCACCTATTTCCACATGTGGTGGACCTGTCCCAGGACGAGGGAATTCTGGAAAACCATACAGGCATGGATTATGGAAATCACAGGTTATAATCTAATTCTGAAACCAGAGTACTATCTACTGAACATTAGGCCAGATAATATAGGCACAAATATATGGTGTCTGTGTGTATTTATCACCACCTCAGCAAGAATATGTTTCGCCCAACATTGGAAGGGGAAAGATCTGCCGGCTGAAGATTTGATTCTGGAGAAAATTTTGGATTATGCGGAAGCCGACAGACTGACTAAAGCATTGCGAGATCAAAAAGACTCCGTATATTTCCAATGTTGGGACAAATGGTATGTTTGGTTGAACAACAGACACCCAAAAAGTCAAGTATAACCAGGACTATGTTTAATATTTGTTAAATTTGACCGAAGCTTACATACCGTAGAAAGTGTAAATATCATGTAAAGTTTCTGTCGCGATCATTTGTTTGACTATTTCTTTTTTTTTGTTTGATGTACTGTTTTAAATAAATAAATAAATGAAAAAAAAAAGAATGTGTATTTTGATTAGCACTCATTTTTATCTTATTTCTTTTAATAGTTAATTGCAATTCATTTCAATTATTTGATTTGTTACATTATACATCATAATATTTCACATTGCAATATTGCACATTGGTTATGAAATGTTGATGTGGAGAGTTTTCTCCCTTATTAAATGTTACCTCCACCAAGTGCATATTCTGAGAAAATCTGAGTTTGTGGAGCACCAGAAATAAAAGATATTGTGCATTTTCTTTTCCATTCCCATCTCTATGCCCAGCAAGGGCTTAGTATTTACAGACTCTACTTGAATTCATCTAAACATACAATATATACTTTTGTATTTTAGTATTCATTGTATGTTTCTACATCCTGTTTTATTTTACACTATTTTGTCTTACTCTCTAATCTTTTATTTCATCTGAACTTACTCTATTTTATCTCACTTTATTTCATTTTACCTTATCTTATGGCTATATCCATGTTACTTGTATCTTTACAACTTATATTGTTTTTATTGTTTCCTAGTATGATTTGATTGCTTATTAGTATCCTATGACTATCACTCAGTGTTGTATCTTATGATTCTTGATGAATATATTTTATTTTTTCTTTATGTACAATGAGAGCATATGCATCAAAGACAAATTCCTTGTGTATCCAATCACATTTGGCCAATAAAAGAATTCTATTCTGTTCTGTTCTATTCTATTCTATTCTATTCTATTCTATTCTATTCTATTCTATTCTGATATTTATCCCTATCGTATAGGAGTTGACATTTAGAAAAAGGAGGTAGATTTTCTGTACCTCAACTAAAAGACGTGTTCTTCAGCATTGGAGAGATAAATATATGGCTCCCACTATTCAGTGGTCTGCCGAATTGATGTTACCAAGAATTAATGAATCAATAACCTATCAACATAGATGACCTATGGATAATTTTAAGGAATTATGGCTTCCACACATTGAAATATTTAAATTTCACACACACACACACACACACACACACACTCACACACACATATATATATATGTAGGTCTTTGGTTATTCGGGTCTTCTCCCACGTAAAATTGGAAGTGTCTTGGCGACGTTTCGACGAAGTCTCATTCGTCATCTTCAGGCTGGTGTTCTCGGCTTCGTGCTTCCAGGAGCAAATATATATATATATATATATATATATATATATATATATATATATATATATATATATATATATATATTCTTTCTTTTTCATAGATTTTATGTGTATTTCTGGCTAAAGATATATATATATATCTTTATGTGTGTGTGTGTGTGTGAATGTATACCTTATATGTTTTTGTTTCTTTTTTAAGCTTTCTATCCACCCTCCTTATTGTATAATTCTGTGTATTGTTTCTCATATTTAGCTAATAAAAGAACAGAAAAAGAAAAAAATATGAATTTTGCAATAGTTCAAAGATACAGTTTAATGTTCACAAGTTTCACAAACAAGATTTCCATTTTAAAAAATTAAATGAATCTGAAAAGTATTGGATTGTACTTTCTTTTTTGAAACAAACAAGAAGCTCTGATATGGAATTTGGAAACATAGAAGTGGATACTATTGGATTACGTTTGGCAGTGGAAGAAGGGTAGAATAGTACTATTTTTCCCCTAACCAATTTTATTCATATTGGCTTCTCAACAACTGATGGGCCCAGGATGCTATCAAAGATGTGTTTTAGCTGGCAAGACTGTCACATTCTTATTTATGTTGTACATACAATATCAAATTCATAAGACACAATTTGACTATTGAGGTCAATTTTCAGCTAGAATTGTTGATTATCTTTTGAAGTTGAAAAGTGTTTATATACGAATGGCTGTTCAAAAAACATTTTGAGACTCAGATTTTGTAAAGTAAACCATAATATGTAGCCTACACATCCCATTGTTTCTTGCCACAAATATATTATTAAAGACACACAGTTTAATCGATTTATAAAAGAAACTCTGATGATATTTAAGAAAGAGGGAATAGTGGTTCAAAATCACCCCTCTGCAGCCACAAGACTGGAACTTTAGAGAATATTAATTAATTAATTAATATCTGTTCATAAACTGTTCAGGTATTCTGCTCAATAGCATTGTGTTTAGTGACAGATTTTGGAGATGTCTTTTTTATTCATAGCAATAAGCCCCAAAGAACATGTTCAAGTTTCCATATGAGACTGGTGATAAAATAGTATGCTCAATAAATTTTGTGCTAGGGTTGTTTGATAAAGCAATATTAATTATTCTTTAAGAAAAACCAAACTCTTCACTGATAGCCAAATGTAAATATCCCCCCAAAGCCTCAGCTGTTGACCAATTTGGGAACAGCATTGATGAAATGAAAGTCATTATGTTTCCTCCTATTGTCAGGGATCAATGAGGGTGAAGCATGTCCCCAGCTGTTTCTGTATGCATAATTTCTATCAGGCAATATAACAGTTCATTAAGTATGTTGGTGCCAGATAGCGATGAGAAGACACTTTTTACAAGAGCTCTGAGGATATTTTCAGAACCACGGAAAGCACCCATAGCTTCATCTAATGAAATTACTAAAAAAAAAACCAGGGCAAGTCCTTCTTTACAAGCCTCCCGTTGCAGAACGATCATCCGTTATGCTTCAATTATTTTTTTTTTCTATATATTTTGCTAGGAATTTAAAAAAATGAAAGTAATTTAATCAGGCATGCTAAATGTTTTAAAGATGCTAAGTAAGTATTTCGGAACATTTGCAGGTCTCTCAATAGACCAATTGAAGAATTTTGAGGAAAAGAGCATGGGGAAGAATGTGTCTTGAGCATCAATTAATAATGGATATTTTTTTGCCTTTACTTCCTTTTTTCCTTTTTAAAGCAAACATTAAACTCAAATGAATAAAGTGAGTTTCAGTAAGCTTTGCCTTTGGGACAAGGAACATCGGTTCAGTCTAGTTTTAATATGTTAATTAGAAGAGGAAAAGGGGGAGGGGAGTCATTGCGGGCCATGCCACACCAGCAAAATTGATCTCTGTCCCTTTAAACTCTTCTTCAAACAGTTTGGTTGGTTTTGCAAGCCAGGCACAGCATATTGATTCAGGAAGACAATGATGCCAGCTCTAGGACTCTCCTCCCTTCGCTACGAATAGGACAGCTTACCTTAGTAACGGTAGGGGAGAAATGAGATGTTTTGAATCCTATTTCTGATGTTCAGTAAGGTTTTTGTTATTATATATTTCTATATCAGCTGCATGCTTATTATGACTAAGTATATTGCAGTTCATTATGACCTCTGGAGTGCCCATAAATATTTCTTGAGAATATTTGATTGATAAATTATATATTGCCTTGGTTCTTGTCCCTCTCTAAGCACACATTTATATGCTTTGTTGTAACCTGCATTTTTCCTAGCATTCTGTTGCCTGTGGTAACTTAAAAAACTAAAAACTTATCTGAAAGCATTAATTATAAATTTGACCCCAACCTCTACCAGGTGCAGTTAGATTTTCAAAAATAATTTCATATGATTTTATTGTGCAATTTGATTTTAAGCAAATTGTTCCCAGAAGTGCAGTTTGCATGTCTATTCATAAAAGATCCAGAAATAGAAATGGATCTACGGGGCTATCTATTTACATATTTACTTAAGTATTTCACTCTGTAGGATGTGGGAACATGGATATGGTAACTTGAAGTGGATATCAGTATGTAGGTTGAGAAAAGATCAGTTTAAAAAGGAAAATTATGGTGGAAGAGAATCGTAATTAACAGTTACACTGTTTGAAGTGATATGACATGGTGATTTTTAATTTCTACTAGACTCCAGCAAGTAGACTTTAAGATACTTTTCCATTCTATTTAATAAGTACAATAAAAACCTCTCCATGCACATTCCATTGGATGGAATACTATCTCTAAATCTTCAATCTATGCTCTCTTACTAGATGATAGGAACAAATAAACGAGCTTTTTCCACTAGGGAAAATGAAACAATAATCAGACAGATACAGGTAGCCTTGAAAAACTATAGGCTGGTAACAATTTATTTCAGTTTTTAGATTAGCATTATTATTATCACTGTCTATTATTTGCATGATGATGGATTGTATATTGTTGGAATTGTATTATTATTGTGAAGAATTTTTCAAGACTAGTATGTGTGTGGGTGGGAAGAGGAGATGTTAGAATGCCATACTTTTTTTCCGGTCAATTTGCTAAAAGACCAACCCAAGACAACTGTGTCAATTTGCAAGAATGAGCTCCATCTTAAGAAAATCAAATACTTTAATGTTTATGATTTTCCAACATGTAGGTCTACTCTAATTTTCTTCTAGAATTTTGTCATCTTTCATCAAGTACATGGCAAAAGGAAATCAAAAGTAACTGACAAGGAGATCTTTGAGGCATGAATATTTCTGAAAATATCACACACACACACACACACACACACATACACACACACTTCTAAAAGGTGTTCCATTGGTCCCTCCTGAACTGTTTCTATCTGCCATGCCTTCAATGTTTTGAAAACTGCTTCTTCTTAACAATTGGTTTTAAAACATTCATCTGCTGGGGGCCATAAGGAATGGGTGGGGGCGTGGGGCTGAATTAAGTCATAGATATGGTCAAAGTCAAAATTTACCAGTCATCCATGTTTCTCTGATACTTCCTTTTTGATTCTGAAACTCATTTCACTCTTCCAAACAGCAGGCTGCATGGAAGGACAACAACTTAATTCAGATTGACTGGTAGGGGAGGAAGGTCTGGAATTAAATCTCATAGGTAACATTAAATAGCATAAGGGCTGAAACTTGTTTTAAAATACAGTATGTGTCCATTTACTTGTTTAGAAGTCAGAAATCATGGCATGTTAATCTGTGTGTATATTAATTTTATATTGTGTTTGGAAAGGTAGCAATCTGAATATATATTTCCTTTATCATTTTCTCACACTTCTTTGTGGCCCTCCTTCTTTTGTTCTCTGACAAACAAAAGTAAAACAGTAAAACGAGTAACCAAATCATAAAAATAAAATATATGTGCATGTATGTGGGTGAATGTGTTTGTGTGCACACATATTTCCTGATGCTAAAAATGAATATCTTATAATATGAAGAAGCAGATTTGGGAAATGTAAATGAGATACAAATTAGAAACACGAATCCTCAATCAGAATAAGTGGATTATGCCTGAAGAACATACTTATAACTATGTTTTGTTATCTTACAGGCCAAAATGTATGGATCATTTGAAGGTTCTAGCACCCTTCCTACAAACACCAGTGCAGCAGCCCTCAACTCTGCTACAAATGGGACTAATATATTTTTCCAGGGTTTGCAGCTGGTGCAGCGACTCAAATTGTTGATCATCCTGTTGTACACAGGTGTGGTCATTATCGGGATAGTAGGTAACTGTCTCCTGGTCCATGTCATTCTGCATGTCAAGAAGATGCACAATGTCACCAACTTCCTCATTGGGAACCTAGCCCTTTCAGATGTGGCGATGTGCACCACATGCGTCCCACTTACTCTTGCCTATGTGTTTGAGCCACGGGGCTGGATTTTTGGCAGCACAATGTGCTATTTTGTCTACTTCATGCAGCCGGTGACTGTTTATGTGTCTATCTTCACCTTGGTCACCATTGCAATTGACCGGTACATTGTCATTATACACCCTCTGCGACGCCGTGTCTCCCTTCAGCTTAGTGCTTATATGATCCTATTTATCTGGATTTTGTCCTGCTGCTTAGCATTGCCAGCTATGGCACATACCTATTATGTGGAGCTGGATAAGCAAGGAGTCATCCTATGTGAGGAGTTCTGGGGGCAGCAAGAGCACCAAAGACAAACCTATGCTTTGTGCCTGCTGCTCATTACTTATTTTTTTCCTTTGCTGGCCATCCTCATTTCCTACATCAAGATCTCCCTCAAACTAAAAAACAGGGTGATGCCAGGAAGTGTCACTAAAAACCAGGCAGACTGGGACAGAACCAGGAGGAAGAGAACCTTCTGCTTGTTGGTCATGGTAGTTGTGATCTTTGGAGTTTGCTGGCTTCCCCTTCACGCCTTCAACTTTATCCGAGACATTAACATCAATGCAATTGATGCTTATTATTTCAGTCTTATCCAACTGGTTTGCCATTGGTTTGCTATGAGTTCTGTCTGTTATAATCCCTTTATATATGCCTGGCTTCACGATAGCTTTAGGGAAGAGCTTAAAAAATTACTTGTCTGGCCCAGGAGAGTAGTTCCCTCTGGGCAAAGTGCAACTGTAAGTGTGGTTATCTGATCAATAAGTGCACCTGGTCTCATGACAGACAAGAGTTGAATGTTGAATGTTGATGTTGAAAACAGCAGTATTTTTGTGTTGAAAATAACAGCCAAACCCTGCTACAAAAAGCAAAGCAAAGCAAAACAAATGGAGGCTCTGTAAACAAACACACAAACAAAAGGCAACCTGTCGAGCACAAAGAATCAGGACTATTCACGAAGGTTGCAGCACAAATGATTTATTGAATCCTCTGCACAAGAATCTGGTTAACTAATGGTCAGCAAACATCTATAGAGATTCTCAGTTCTCGAGGTCATGGTTGCCCAAAGGTGCTTTTCAGAAGGCAATTGGACTTTTTTAGTTTTCTTTTTTTTTATCTCCCCGAAGAAGCTTCTTGGTTGAAAAACAAAACATTTTCAAGAAAAAAAAATTAAGAAAGTCCCGTTGCCTTTTGAAAAGCATTTTTGAGATAATGGTCAGCCCTATGTTTGTTTGTTTTTTTTATTTTTTATTTTTTTTATTATTTTTTTTATTTTATTTTTTTATTTGATTTATATGCCGCCCTTCTCCGGAGACTCAGGGCGGCTTACAATGCGTTAAGCAATAGCCTTCATTCTTTTGTATATTTTATACAAAGTCAGCTTATTGCCCCCACAAACTGGGTCCTCATTTCACCTACCTTAGAAAGGAGGGAAGGCTGAGTCAACCTTGAGCCTTGGAGAGATTCGAACCAGCAGAAATTGCAGGCAGCTGTGTTAATGACAGGGTGCACCAAACCACTGTACTATCAAGGCTCGTTTTAAATAAAAGTCAGGGGAATTCAAGGAAAATTGGACTTGGATCTCTTGTGAACTCTAAACTGATGACATATTTCACTCTCCACCCCAGATCTGTCTTGTTCTTTTCCAGCACAACCAAGAAAATATTCATATGCAAACCTGGCAGTGGGGAGCAAATGAGATTAAAATGTATTTTTAACAAATTCATTTTGGTATCCGTGAAAGTCTCTGGCAGTAGGATTTGTTCTTTCCTTGATGTATGAAAATATTTTGCTGCATTACAAGAGTGGTTAATGTTTTACTGAAAACATTGCAGATATTATGTACAGCACATTATATAAGTAGCACTGTGCATCTGTTAAAATTGTATTTCATGGCACATATTATAGCTCCTTCCTTTTCTATAAGTCATTGAAATCTTTCCTGCTAAATTTTTGTAATATTTATAGTTGCTTGGAAACGCTGAATTCATCTCCCACTTCATCAGATCCATACATCAAGAAATGCTAGTTATGGAAGCTATACAAACATGGTTAACTGAATATTAAAATGCATTCAACTAATGTAAAATATTATGTGAGTGGTTCAGGAATACAACATTAAAACATCTTCAAACTGTTAAGAAAGATAATACGTGTCAGCTCTGTGAATTGTCACTATTTATTTTACATAATTTATACTTTAATATATTTGTGACAATCCATAAGTTTGGCATTCTATTTCTTTGACATTACAATTTCATTCCCCCGTCCATATTTATGTGCAAATACATTTCCCCAAATCATGAGCATGCTTCAGGGATACGATGAAGTCGAACTTGACCACATAAAATAAAACTTAAGTCACAATAAATATATTAGTCTTTGAGGTGTCACGTTCTTTTTGTGTGAACAAACTTACACAATTTTATCCTTCCTGAAAGAAGGTGTTGACTTAATATTGAACAGAAACATGGGAAGCATCCATTCCAATGCTCTGGGAGTGATGATGAATTGCTATATCTTAATCAAACTGTTTGCTGCCATCTATTGACCAACTGACTTTTTACTATACAGATTCAGCAGCTACAGGTTTTATAAAGACATTGCATGATGGTTGCAACAATGTCTGAATAATTTTAAAGAAATAGATCCTCCTAGACCTGTACTGTTGACCATATTTATAAAAGACCTGGATGTGAGGTTAGAAAATATGATTACTAAATTTGCAGATGACACAAAGATAGATGATAGTACCAAGACTTGGAGGATTTTAAGAAGCTGAATTATTTTGCCAAAATTCCAGCAAAATAAATTTCAGAAGAGGCAAATGTCATCTGTATTTGGCAGAAAAAAATCAATGGCATAAATATAGGATGAAGTGTCCATATTGGGCAAGTGGAAACAAACCTGGATGTCTTGGTGGATCACAAATGGAAAATGAAACAACAAAAGGATGTAGCTGCAAGGAGGAGAGAGAGGAGAGGAGGAAAGGAAAGGAGGAAAGGAAAGGAAAGGAGGAAAGGAAAGGGGAGTAGAGAAGAGTAGAGTAAAGTAGAGTAGAAGAAAGGAAAAGGAAAAATAAAAGGAAAAGGAAAGGAAATCCTAGACTGCATCAACAGAAAAATAATATTAACATCTCCATTCCAGACTAGTCAAATTGCACGTAGAATAGTGTGTTCATTTCTGGATACCACATTTATGAAAGATATTGACCAACTGGACTTTTTCTAGAAGACAATAGGAACGGTTGGACCATATCTGTTTAACCAGGAGAAAAGAGGACTGCAGGGAGACATTACAGCTATCTGTCAGTATCTGAAGAGCTGACAGGTAAAACACGAGGCAGACTTATTCAGAATTGTTCCATAAGGCAGAACAATAAACAATGAGTTTAAGTCACAGAGAAGTAGACTTTGGTTGGACATCAGGAAAATGTTCTTAAAGATTAAAGCTATTCAGACATCCTTGGAATAGGCTGACTTGGAGGTGATGGGTTTTCATTTAGCTGGAAGAGATAGATATTCAATGATGGGGAATGCTATAGTGCAGTGGGCATCAACCTTTTGGGCACCAAGGACTGGTTCCATGGAGAAAGGTTATTCTGTGGACCGGATGGGGAGTAGTTTTGCATGCTGCCTGCATCCTGCGGATGAAGCTTTCCATGTTGCTGGCATGCCATGGATCGGTTCCGGTCTATGGACCGGGGGAAGGGGATCCCTGCTGTAGTAGATTCCTGCAATGGATTGTGAGTTTGACTAGGGGTTCTCCAAGGCAGGTTGGGGAATTCTGGGAGTTGAAATCCGCCAGGCTTAAAGTTGAAGAGGTTCGGGACCTCTTCTCCAAGGTATCTTTTTACATTTAAATTCTATGATTTTATGGTTAATCACCTTGAACAGATACAACAAATTATGTATACACATTTACAAATCACAGTTTTAAATTTTGGATTGATGCCTTCCTCCCTGAAAACAGAACTCCATCTCAAGTTTTCAGAATTAGTTTTACTATTCACTCAATTACTCAAGCATTAGGTGAGAATTTATTATTTATATTTACCCTGCAGCTGGTAAATCCACCAATTCAATGAAACACTATTTAATGTTGAATTGGAACAGAAAAAAACATGTTATGCTGTTCTGTTTTATAAGAACTTTTGATTTATAATGAATAAAAATTTTAATTCTTTCAAACATTGTGCATTTCTAGCAGGGGTGGGTTCTACTTACCTTTACTACTGGTTCGCAATGGGAGCACGCGTGCACAGAAGCTTCTGCGCATGTGCAAATCATCCAATATGACTTTGAGTGGGTGGGCGGAGCCTCCCGCCACTTTTACTACCGGTTCTAAAGAAGTGGACAGAACCGGGAGCAACCCACCACTGATTGCCAGGTCTGGGGAAAAC
Source organism: Arizona elegans (assembly GCA_022577455.1). Classification (NCBI taxonomy): domain Eukaryota; kingdom Metazoa; phylum Chordata; class Lepidosauria; order Squamata; family Colubridae; genus Arizona; species Arizona elegans. Next base: position 59,531,350 of record JAKOOJ010000005.1, on the reverse strand, counting down.
ATGCACATGTCTTTGCGTGTTTCTCAAAAAATTAGCAGAATTTTAATTTCATGGTTATAACAACAACAACAACAACAACAACAAAAATTAATGCCTTGGTCAGGAGTTATTAAAACCAGAGCCATGCACATTCCACTGATTAGTTTGAAAAAAATATGCCAAGCTTTCCAATCTCAGTTGTTTTTTGTTGGTTATTTATCTTATTTATGTAAACCATGAGTTTATATTTATGACACTACAAAGGATGAGTTAATCTCTGAACAAACTGATGGTATTTATTGATGCAAAACAAGGAATTTAAATTCAAAACAAGTTATCTTGGAATAATTAGCAAAGCTCTGAATATGATTATACTTAAGGGCTATACAATTATTTCCTCTGGTGGTCAACATTTGGTGATAACTAAATAGATTTTGGTGCAGCTGTTCTCCGAAAAGATAATTTAAGTGCTTTCACTGGAAGCTGGAAAGAGAAAATACAGAATTAGCTATTAGAATAACAAAGCCTACTTTGAATATTTATTTTACTGGAACCATTTTCCAGCAAAGAATGTTAGAAACAGCAAAAGAAGAGAGCAGAGAATAAATAAAATACCAAACTATCTGGCATCATGTAACTAAATCTCTGTGCTCATGTGATTATTTGAAATGAAATTTTCAGTCTGACTACTATTATATTCATATGCTATTCTATTATATTCATAGTTTATTATATTCATAACATAACTCATAATATTGCTCATTCCTTGGCAGTATAAATACAGATAACATACAAGTTAAGCAGATGAGGGACTTCATTTTCCAAACTTAATGCAACATACTAAACTCTGGCAGAACCAACAAATATCCATGGCACACCTATAGTTAAATATGATTCAATATAACTCACAACTGCAAGGAAGGTTTTTCAATCTCTATGTAGCTGAGTCCCTCTAGTGGTGATACTATTTTTTACTACTTCATCCTTTTAGCAACATTCCTGTTCTAAAAAGTCAGCAGCACCAAAGCTCCTCACTCTGTTTCAGGACTGCAAGCAGGAAACTCAGCTCCGGGTTGAGCTCAGATGTTGTCATTGATAAAGTATCTCAGAGATGGCTTGCCAACCAAGAGAGAAGAGAGAGATTCACAGACTTTCCTGAAGGCACGCAACAAATGGAGAAAGATCCCTCCTCCCAAATTCATTTTGAGTATATAGGGAAGCCTGCTAACAACCTTCAGTCTGTGTATTTTAATTCACCAAGTGCAGCTTGCTTACTTTCTCCCTCCCTCTTGCTGTTAACCAGCAGCTCTAACTGGTTATGGATTTGAAAATCAAATGGGATTAAGAAGAAGAAGATGCAGAATGACATCGAACTTCTGGAGAGAACAGCTGTAAGTATAGTTCTTAGTGCAATAATGATTTTCTCAGCTGCATTCTTTTAAAGGGACAGAGTTAGATTTATGTGGAAGAAAAGGGAGGGTCCTGGCAGATTGATTGTATTTTATTATTCCTACGTGTAAGGAAGCGTCTATTGAGGCTCACTTCTGCTTCTTCTGCTGCTTTTTCTTCTTCTTTTTTTTTTCAGATGAATACATGCAAATGTCAGGTGGCCAGACTCAAGGTAAAATCTGTCCATCATCCCAAGATGATTTAGACAAAAATTAATGCATATGTGCTCAGATTAATTTTATTGGCAAGGAAATTGTAACTGTGGAAAAAGGCAATGGAACCAGCAAATCTGACCTCTCAGACCCTTCTTTCTGCAATTCAGAACAACACCAGCAACCTCTTCCTGGGGCTCCAGCTTGTCCAGTTCTTCAAGCCTCTCATTATTCCTTGCTACTCTCTGGTGGTCTTTGTTGGCGTCATTGGGAATTATCTCCTTATTTATGTTATCTGCAAGACTAAAAAAATGCACAATGTCACCAATTTCCTTGTGGGCAACTTGGCATTCTCAGACATGCTAATGTGTGCCACGTGTGTACCCCTGACATTGGCATATGCCTTTGAACCCAGAGGGTGGATCTACGGACGCTTCATGTGTTACTTTGTGTTCCTGATGCAGCCGGTCACTGTATTTGTGTCTGTTTTCACTCTGACTGTCATTGCTGTAGACAGGTACTTCGCCATGGTTTATCCCCTTCAGAGGAGACTGACAATATCCATCTGTGTGTATATCCTGGCTGCTATTTGGCTGTTGAGTTGCATACTAGCTGCCCCAGCCTTGGTCTGTACTTACCATGCAGAATTTCCAGAGCTGGACTTCTCCATCTGTGAAGAATTTTGGTTCCACAGGAAGAGGGATCGCTTAGCTTATGCCTACAGCACCCTCATCTTCACCTATGTTCTGCCCTTAACGGTCATCTCTGTCTCCTACCTGAGGATCTCAGTCAAGCTGAAAAACCGAATCGTTCCTGGTAATGTTACCCAGAGCCAAGCTGAGTGCGACCGAGCTAAGCGGAGGAAGACTTTTCGTCTGCTCGTCTTGGTGGTCACAGCCTTTGGAGTTTGCTGGCTGCCCCTGCATCTCTTCAATGTCATCAAAGATGTTGAGATCAGACTGATAGACAAGCAATACTTCAACCTTATTCAGTTGATTTGCCATTGGTTTGCAATGATGTCTGCTTGCACAAATGCTTTCCTTTATGCCTGGCTACACGATCGGTTTAGGGGGGAGCTCAAGAAAATGTTTGCTTGGAGGCAGAAAAAGATAGCACCTGCCACAAACTGCATTGCGGCTAGCATGGCTTTGTAAGCGTGGGGTTCCTTCTCGTTTCTCTACCTTTTGCTATGCTCTTTACCCGATGCGAAAGTTTAAGCAAACCCAGATGATACGGCACAAAACAGTTCTTCTCTTAAACATGAATCAATTGTACCAATATAGTGCTAGGTTATAGGCTTTCTTACTTAGCACAATATACTCATCATAACTGCTATTTCAACATTGTGGCTTATTGCAGTAAAATATCACATTTGTGTGTACAGGGGAAAAACATAGGAGAAACAGAATATGAATTTTGTGAGGGCTGGGGAAAAAAAGAGAGGAATTGCAACGAGTAAGAAGGAAAACTGAAAAAATACCCCAACTGCTGACTCCATATAAGTCATGCCATGTTACAGGATGACTTAACTGGACTGCGATGTAGGGGAGATGGTGGTCTTATGGGTACATATTTTGCATGTATATATCTAAGGAGAGGGTGGGTACATTTCCATAAATGTGAAAGAAAAACAATTATAAAACGTTTAAGTGAATGTTTTCACTTAAATATGTTTGATGGAAGAAATATTTCTCCCATCATGAACTTTAAAGAACCATAAATATTGTTCTTAAAGCACAAAACCTCGTGTGTTTAGCTTCGTCAAGGTAGTTTTTCAATCAGCTGCTCTAAGACAAATTTATTCTAATGCATAAGTGAGTGGACTCTTTTTTACCGGGTGTCTTATTTTTAAAATATTCCTAATTTTATCTACTAAAGGCTGGGCTGGGATGACTGAGATAGGAATGAGCTGTGCCTGGATGGAAACTAGGAGATTTAAGGGAAATTCCTTGGCTTGGATTCATTTAATTGCAAGAGCTGTTGTCCTGACTTTGCTGTGTAACATGTAGTCTTGTTGGGCCTGTGACAATACCCTTCTGTAAAATTCTTTGAAGCTTCCTATAAAAAAAAGTCTCTTGCACCACCAGAACCTGATCACTTCTTTGCTTCCGACTTTCTCTGTTTTTGTCTGTTTACTTTTGTTTCTGATTAGAGGATTTATATTGCCCATCTCAACTTCGGCAACAACTCAGCTGTTTTTCTTCATGGACGACTCCTGAATCACAATATAGTGGTTTCTCTGCCACAATTCTGTTGTTCTACCACTTATGTTACAGTCTGGGCTATTTCTAAAGAATATCATTTTAGCATGCTTTTATTCCCCAAATTACATGCAGTGGAGAGACAGGTATTAGGCAGTGGTGGGTTTCAATTTTTTTTTACTACTGGTTCTGTGGGCATGGTTTGGTGGGCATGGCATGGCTTGGTGGGTGTGGCAGGGGAAGAATACTGTAAAATCTCCATTCCCTCCCCACTCCAGGGAAAGGTTACCGCAACATCCCCATTTCCACCCGATCATCTGGGACTTGGGAGGCAGAGAATAGATGGGGGTGGAGCCAGTCAGAATTTTTACTACCGGTTCTCCAAATTACTCAAAATTTCCACTACTGGCTCTCTAGGACTGGTCAGTACCTGCTGAAACCCACTTCTGGTATTAGGTTTATTACTGTCTTTAAAGCATTTGTTCTTACAATGACTCCTTCAACAAAAAAGTGAGTGGAAGAGAATTTGAAAACTGCATAAAATGCTGGACATGTTCTGTGTTAAGTTGAGCACCCAATAAATTTAATAAACAGTAATAATAGTTTGCCATATCGTCACCTTCTCCTGCCCATCCTTGTTTGCTTTGCCTTACTTTGAACTTCTTCAATCAATCATGTTCTTGACTTTCCAATTAGCAACCAAATTCTGGATTTCCCTGATTTTTGGACACATTTTCAAACACTTTTTCAATGTTTTGTTAGAGTGGCTCTCAGTAGTTCCATGCAAGACGCAAGCAAAACTCAGCAAACACAGGTCAGCTCTTTGCAAAATGCTGGTTTATTCACGTCGGCTTCCAGACACATGCTGTGATTCGCAAAAACGAACGAAATCAGCGCTATGGATCCCTGATGGTGAGTGTTTAAATAGCCCTCCTGTTCATTACCTAAATTTCCTCCTTAATACCACGCCCTTGTTATTAGTACCAGACCCTCCCTCATCAGTGTATCGGGCTTCAGTGTGATCTGGAGCGTTCTTCTGCAGCAATGTTCATGAATCGCCCTACACCCGTCGCAAACGACACCTCCACCCCACACCCTGCACACGACCGCCTGCACCCAGTGCCACCATCACCCTGTGTGTATGTATATCGTATGTATGTTCCTTGCTGCTGTCATCGCGTGGTAGCGTTGTCGAGCGTGTTGTGAGGCTCGACAGTGGCATGCTTTTATTTTGTTTTAGTTGGCAGTTTCCCACAATCTGGACATGTTATTTTTCTTGTTTTCTATCAATCACATAAAAAAATTATTATATAAACACAGATTACTTCAGTTTCTCAAACTCCCTTCCTGAAAACCTTTATTTTGAAATGGATATCACATACATCATGTGTATGTACTTCTATTAGTTTATTGTTCCCAAGAAACACTATTTATTGACTCAGTTCCATTTAAAGAAACATTAATCTTTTTTTTCAGGATGAAAAGTATACTGATTTCCATACAGTTTCGGCTTCCTTCAAAATGCAATAGTTAGAAAGAATTACAAGAAATAAAAGAAATCATTTAAAGCCACATGGAATACTAAATATCACATATGGCAAAATTGCTAAGTTTCCAAATGAATTCAATATGATACATGATAACTGCAAACACCCTTTTTGACATTCCTTCATCTGGACGATTAATAGAAACATTAGCATTTGCTTTGAAAATCCTCATTAAAATAAAATTTTGTATGTACAATGCTGTTGTTACTTGGAAGTTAATGTTCATTCTGCAGTCATTGGCAAACATGGGTGGAATCCAAACTAATTGGTATATATACCATCTGGAAAAAAACCTGAATTCATTGGGGAAAATCCAGTGTTTATAAAGGAAGCAATTTCTTGCAAACCATATACTGTTTCCTGATTAACTCTATTAATCCAGAACGATGCTCTACTTAGAGGCAATATAAACAATATTACTATTGATAACATGGCACAGGAGCGGCATATTTGAGGGATGATCTCTCTTCAGCTTTTTTTGTCTGTCCTTTATGATCTAACGCCAAGTCCAATCCATTAAGCACTGCTGTACTTAATGGACCAATTGGTTTTTCCTGTTGTGACATTTGTTTTGGAACAGCATTCTTCCAAGGTCTGGAGAGCCCTAATCCTGATGTCCTTCAAGATAGCCCTGAAAATTGGAAGTTTTCTTAGACCAGGGTTTCTTAACTTTGGTAACTTTAAGATGCCAGGACTCTAACTCCCAGGATTCCCTCACCAGATTGCTCATCGGAATTCTGGGAGATGAAACCTGGACATTAGCTGGGGTCAAGAAACACCACCCTAATCTTTGGCCTAGAATAAATAGATAGATCTTCTGTGGAAGAGGTATATGCTGCTGTAGGAAGTCCTCTCCTATGAAAATGAGATATTTTAGGAAATATTAAAAGGGCAGAATATTTCCCCTAAAGGAGGCAGAAACTCAGCCCCCCCACCTTTGTCAATGGGCCATTAAGGCCTAGGCCAGTCTATTCTACTTAACAAAGATCTACCTCCTTCAGTCAGAGCCATAGTAGGAATTGCCCAAAGCCCTTTCATTACATCATCACCCAGCAAGAGTCAACCAAGCCTGGGACTCAAAAGACGACTTACAAAGTTACCCCTGTATGGCCCCATGGGAGCCTGACAACCAATCAGAATGCAAGCTCAAATTCAAAGTTCAACAGAGGGCATAAAACCCAGGCACTCTCAGCATCTCTGCCCTTTTTGCCCAGGATCTCAAGCCATGTGATCCTGTTCATCAATAAATCTGCTTTCCAAGCAACTTCCATGAATCCAGTGTATTTTTCCCCACTTGAAACTGAACCCAGAAGGATATTTCTTCCAACACTGCTTTGATGGCTGAGACTTTTTTTTTTTTGCAAAAAAAAAAAAAAAAAAAGAGTTTGAAATGACTTTTAAAAAATATTGAAAAACCTGTCTTAGTTTTGCTTTAAATCCTTGTAAACTGGCCAGCATACTCATGAGTGGCCAGCCTTAGAAAACAAACAAAAATGCAAAGAAGAATATGACTCTACCAAACTTGGATGCCCAGTCAGGGAAATTGACAAAAAGTTGCCTTTTCACTTGGCGATGTCAGATCATGGGAATGTGGCAGAAGAATGCCAAGTTCTTAAAGCCTTTTGTGGGGTTTTTTTTTGGTGTTTAGCTCTTAAGCAAAAACAAAAAGTATGGAGAAAATTAAAAATGGGAGAGAAGAGAAGCTGGCAAATGTCGTGAAAGAGCAAAAAGAGTAACTCTAAGATTGATAGTCTATTGCAGGGTTTCTCAACCTTAGCAGCTTTACAATCTACTGACTTCAACTAGAAGGCAAGTAAAAAGTAGATTATTAAAACAAGCTGAGCACATTAAGAAAATATATAATACAGAAAAAGAGCTGAGGGTTGTGGGGTGGGATCAATTCCTACCACCTAAGGTGGGAAAGAAAGCCTGTCTTAGAACCTGTGAACTATGGCAACCACAATAGAGCTGATTAGACATAAATGGTTCAGCAGTCTGACAACTTATGTCTATGGAGATTCTCAGTCATCCAGATCATGGTTGTCCCAAAGGTGCTTTTTCAAGAGCCAACTGGACTTTCTGTTTTTTTCTTTGAAGGCATTTTGCTTCTCATGTAAGAAGAAGCTGAAGAAGCTTCTTGGATGAGAAGCAAAACGTCTTCAAAGAAAAAAAACAGAAAGTCCAGTTGGCTCTTGAAAAAGCACCTTTGGATCTGACAACTTATGTAAGGGGGCTTCCTAAGACAGAACTCATTATTTTGGTTATCTAATTTTCAAAGCACAACCAGCATTTAAAATACACACACACACAAACACACACACACACACACCAGATTCTTGGGCAGGTTTACTCTGCAAGCATCTCAATTTTGGTTTTTAATTTGTTAATATTTCTTTGTCCTTGGTTTTGCCTGTCTGAAAGCTGTAAAAAGTTTTGTTCTGGGATTTCAGAATAGATAATCTAAATCAGACTAAAACCAATCTGTCTACTCCATCCAGATTAAGATTTGTTACCAAATCAAACCAAGCCAAAACCCCTTAAGTATAATTGTATGACTTCTTTCTCTGGTAGTAATTAAATGTTGGTGATTTCAGTACTACGCATGGTTTCACTGCCATCTTGTGGCAATGAGAAATTATTTAGGTCAGAAACTGGTTTGCCAGGTGCAAAATCAAATTAAAGACATGAATCATTTTACATGGCTGGTGATTTTGGAAAGGGAGAGGACAAAGAGCTGATGGTCTTGTACTGGCCATCATCATTAATCATTCTGAGAATCTGGACACCTTCTCTCTTTTATCATGACCACAATATATGAAGTCAATTATGGTAAACTATTATTATACTTCAACCCCCAAATTCATCAGTGCTCTTTCTTGATTATATGACATGCATCAACTATGTTTCTTGTTGCTTGACCTCTTCTAAAACCATGTTGAATATCTAACATCTCCCTTTCCATGTAGGGCAAACAGATGTAATCACTGAAATTATTTGTGTGACCTTGATATGGAAGATAAACTCAGAGAAATATTCACCAGAGAGAGAGAGAGAGAAATTATAATAATAGTTTACATTAATTGTCTTCATATACACTAGATGAATATATTGTGTCATGATAAAAAAAGATAAAGTATCCAGAGTCTCAGAATGAAGATTTATAGAAAAGAACATAGGAACCAGGACTCTGGGCTTAATTCTAATCACAAACTATTGCAAAGTTGCATTATATCTATAAAAATATGACATTGTCGTTAAATTTACATTATGTTCAAGGCCCAGAAGTACTAATTAAGCCAACACAATCACAGTTATTTTCTTATGAAGAAGATTCTAAGAATGAATGATCTAGTTAAGTGGGAAAATGAAGAAGGTCAAAGCTCTCCAGAACATTTTATTGTTACACAAACTACAATAATAGGAGCCCATATAGAATGTGTACCATTAATCAGGAAAGGAATTAGTTTAAGAGATCATGAACATTGTTACCTCACAGTGCCAAGAAGGATCTTTCAGAAAACAAGGCTTTCTTCAGAAAGTTAAAGGATTATCTGAATGAGACATACATGACTGGATTAATAGTTCTTGAGACTCCTATCCTGGAAACCAAATAGCATTTGCAGGATATAAAATAGTAGGCTTGGGAAATCCATGATTTAGACAGCTCTACGAACTATGCTTCAATAATTTGCAAAGAGCAGTTGCACAATTTCTCACAATTTCCCAGAAGGAAGTAAGAGAAACAAGATCCATTAACTTCTGGATAGGTTTAGTGCACCTTGGGAATTTGCACACAATGTTTTTGCTCTCCAATGTCTCCAAAGTACATATGCAATTGTTTTCAGTGCTGCTGTTTCATAACGGTGAGATCACCATGAGTTAGTCCAGTTAAAAGCAGAAGAATGCAAACACTGCCATTAAATTTGGGCCCTGCTTTCAGAATTTCTGTGAATTGTGGAGAAGCACAATCAACTACCCTTCCAAACTCTGAATACCAAAAACAAAGTAAAAACAAACAAATAAATGAAACATCCATTTTGCAATGAGCTGATATCCTAACAATAACGATTTATTTAATATGTTTAAAGGAGACACCCTTCCCTTATTTCATTGAAGGCGCAAAAAAAAAAAAAAAAAAAAAAAAAACACCTGAAGAGGCGACACCACCATGCCAACCAATTTGCAATCAACTAACTTCTTCAATATTCCTGTTTTGCATAAAGTTTATTTGGATTAAAATGGTGGCAATAAATGCCTGTGTTTGAAATTGGCTTCAGTGATAGATAGCAACAGAGCTTTTGCAAAACAGAAACATCAACATAGCACACTTTGCAAAAGTAAATGCTTTTTCACTAAAGTTACAGTCATCTACAAGGGTCAACAAGCACATAAGTAGGAGGAATCCAGCAGATGATCTCCTCCGCCTCCTCCTTCTCCTCCCTAACAAAAGCTCATATTTGGTTTCAGGGTCCTGCATTCTACAGTCATTTTGGCTGGTTTTCAATTGACAGCTGGCTCACTTTGACTAGTATAGAGGCATCTACCCATTTAATGCTGCACTTAATTTTCGGTAACTGAGTAGGCATTACATGAATCCTTATTTCTGTGGGTTTACCAGGCTGGAAGAGTGATGTTCCTCTTTGTAAAAAATGAAAGGTCATGAGAATTAGTGATATATCTGCCTTCTAAAAAAGAAAATGCCAATGTTCCAGTCAATTTAGCCTGAAAACGATCATCAAATCTCCAAGTAGTTTCTTGATGCTTTTGTCCAAAGTGAGTACATTTCAGCTGCTAACAAGTGTTTATGACTATATTTTCTACTGTTTTTACTACTCCAACACCATTTTGTGTACTGCATGGGATGTTTCTGCTTGCGGCCATTTGCAGCATTATGACCCCCATAGAGCATAGAGTAGTTTGGAATATATAGAATAGTGCCAAATTCACAAAACTTCAGACTGTTTATGAACACAGGTCTACCAATTGTATTTGAAGACCTGCATTCCTATGTAATCAATCAATCAATCAATCAATCAATATTTTAGCTGACAGGAAGAAGCAGAATGGACTTCTTTCAATGTTCCTGTGACCTTGGTCCCTCTCCAGATTGCAGAATGCCAGCTGGGATATTTGTGTGTGTCCTGTGTCAGTATTCCCAAAAAAAGCATGTTCAGTTGGGCAATTTGAAAGATAACTCAATTCTCCATCTCAAGCACAAATCAGGATTCCTCCATCTTTGTTCCATAACACATATATATTTTATATTATAAATAACATAGTTGCAGCATAGTGTCATCTGCTTTGAATCAAATTATATATAATAGTCAATTGATTAACATGCTACTTCTGTTCAATTTGTTATCTTTACCAATGAATAGGTGAGGGAGGAAGTAATATCCCTAGACTCTTATTCAGATCAGGAGCACCTGATAATGTTACTGCATATTACTGATAATCTTCTGTTTTAGTGTACACAGTTTATTGAGCCAGTTTGGTGGTTGAAGCGGAAGGCTAGAAACTTTTGAGACTTGTGAGTTTTAGTCTCATCTTAGATATGAAAGCTACCTGGGTGACTTTGGGCCACATAGACTCTCTCAGCTGGAAGAAGCAGGCAGTGACAAAGCACTTCCCAAAAATCATGCCAAGAAAGCTGCATTCAAGAACTTGCCCAAGCAGATATCAGTAAATTAGCACAGACTCAAAGACACATATTCTCTCTTCCTCTTCCTCTTCCTCTTCCTCTTCCTCTTTCTCTCACTCTCTCTCACACACACACCCCAGTCTATTAAAACCACATGAACTAAAACTACTAATTCTGTGAAAAGTGGCAGTTTTTCAGTGAGGTGTGGTTATTTCCTGGCTAATTTGCATGGATGTCTTTTTCAGAAAGTGATGAGAAAATGCTGAACTAGTTCCACAGTCATTCTACACCTGAAGTTGATTTCTAATCTAAAAAGAAAAGACTTCTCTCCTTACTCGATCTAAGTGATCATTTAGTAATGCCTTTAGCAAACTGAAAGATCTTATTTTAAGGCGTTTTCAAAGCTTCATCCTCAAAGAGAGGTTTATTCAGGGCATCTCTGAAATATTAGGAATTAAGCTGAGACTAAAGCAAGATTCAGGCACAAACATTCTCACAGCAGCCTTTCATATAGCTTAGTTTAAAAGGTATATTTCAGTGTTGACGAACCTTTTCATCATCAAGTGCCAAAACGAGAGCGTGCACGCATGAGCACACACATGTGTGTTGGAAACTGGAAGAGCTGGTCTTTATGTACACATGCACACCAGAAACCTGAAGACCAGGTGGCCAGTGTGCATGAGTTCTCCGGAAACCAGAAGATCATCTTTCCAGTGTGCAGATCAGTGGTGGGTTGCCCCCAGTTTGGACCGGTTCGCAAGAACCGGTAGTAAAATCGGCAAGAGGCCCTGCCCACTGCCCCAGATGTCATCATCGGCAATCTGTGCATGCGCAGAAAGTGTGTACGCAGTAGCAAGGCACATGTGCTTGCTTCATTTGTGCATGCACGCAATCCCGTTGCGAACCAGTAGTATAGGTAAGTAGAACCCACCCCTGGTGCACATGTGTACCGGGGAGCTGCTCTTCTGGTTTCCAGCATTCTGGCATGCATGAAGACCAGCTGGCCGGTGCACTGGAACCCTGAAGAGCAATGGGCGACAGCTCACATGCCCGGAGAGATGGCTCTGTGTGCCACTTCCGGCACATGTGCCATAGGTTCACCATCACGGGTATATTTTTTCCTTCCAGTGTTTTCTCATCATTTTCTGCAAAAAACCATCCATACAAATCAGTTCAGAAATAACTATACCTAATTGAAAAAGCTGCCACTTTCCAGATACAACATTGTCCTGTTGTTGTTTACAAGAAGTTCCTTGCAAAAATCTCCTTCAGGTTGGGTGGTATGTAAATATTAGCCTGCCAACAAATGCCTGAAAAATTGGAATGGGACAATTCACAGCAGCCAACTTGCCGCGGACACCTTGCAAATGTCAACTCACCACAGCCAATTTGCCATGGCCAGCTTACTATGGGACAACTCACCATGGCCAACTCTCCATGCGCCAACTTGCTGTGGGACAACTCAACAATTCAATTTAATTATTTTAAATAATTTTAAAAATATTTTAATTTTTGTCATTCACATTTCATTTTATCCCTCATTTGACATCCTTTAATTATTTCTTCAATATTAGTGAAACTTTTGTCCCTCACCAAGTTGGCCATGGTGAGTTGTCCTGTGGTGAATTGACCACAATGAGTTAGCACAAGAAGTTGGCTGCGGTGAGTTGTCATGGACCAGGGTTGTCAAACTCGTGTCATCATGGTGGAGTCACGTGACACATTGGGACATTTTCCCCCTTCACTAAACTGGGTGTGGCCGTGGGCAGCGCATGATGCATCTGGCCTGTGGGCCAGGAGTTTGACAGTCCTGTCATAGACCCTCTGTGAAATGCCTAGAATTACTAAAAATACTCATTCTGATCTTTATTTAGTGTTGCTTCCCAATGTGCATTGCTCTTAGAGATTGGCTATCAGATGACTTTCTTGGATTAGAGTGCTTAGGTTGATTACAATCCAGTTCCTCCATGGCAGTAACGCCATGCCAAGCTGAACATGCTTCCCAGTTTTTCCTTTTTCCTCCTACCTGTGAGTCTTATTAACTACCAATCCCTTGAGAGTGTGTGATTTTAATCAGTGATTTGTTCATCCCCCGACTTTTGTTTTATTGATTTAGAAGCTCTTTAGAGCTGTATCATTATTACCAGCATTTTTTTCTCCACAGGGGAAAAACAGTAGTTTGTTAATTGTGTGCTATATACTATTTGAAGTTAACAGTGTGTTTTAGAGCTAGGTAAGAGAAATGACATATTCATGCAAGGCTGACATAAATAGTTGTGAAATATATTGTGGAGATGGGATATATAGGTAACAGAGGATGCTTTCTGCTGCTGTACAACATCATTGAAAATATTACTGCTCTGTTTTAGTTTGGTCACAAAACTTAATGGCCAATTCCAGTACAGGTAGTTCTCAACCTATGACCACCATTGGGACAGGAATCTTGGTCGTTCAGCAAAGCGGTAGTTAAGTGAGGTATCACATGATTGTTTCATTCAACGACCATAATCCTGGCACTCCTTTCAGTCTTGGTGCCATACCAAAAAGCCTTGGATGACACTTACAAAATCTGCATGCTGACAATATTTCCATCTGACAACCTCAAATGTTGCACTGCTTGGTTTTGCACATGATTATGAGCTATCAAGTCAGTGTAAATTCTTAGCTTGATCAGTTCCCAATCTGCCCCTTCAGATCTACAAACAGCATATTCATCACCACTGCAATTGAATCAATTCACCTTGCTGTCTTCCTTTTCCTTTTCCTCCACCTTTCCCAGTATTATAGATTTCTCTAGAGAGCTAGGTCTTGACATCATGTATTCAAAAATATGATAATTTGAGCCTGGTCAGTTATGGCACAAGTGAATTGCTTTGTTTTATGATCCGTTTGTTTAATTTTTTTTTTTTGGCTCTGCCGTGCTCTTAGGAGTCTTACAAATATTATGAGCCTAATATAATTTGACATATGTGTGTCATATATTATGGTTCCTGTTTTTAATATGCTAATATGCTATAACTTTCACTAAAATAAACACATCATTCTTTGGACTGTGATGGAAATCGTCAGGCATGTAAAACCATGGCCACACATTAAGTGATTGCTTAAATCCCATGCATAGGAATCATGTCTGCTAATGGTCAGCATCTGGTTAGAGTTAGATAAGTGTCAACAGCTATCAAAAGAGGTTCTACTTTGTGGCTATGTAACAATGTTCACACATATACACATATAATTGCTTTCAAAAGAAATAATAAAAAAAAACAACAACCTTGTAGGCCTAAGGAATTTTACAGTCTAGCTGTGATCTTCTGATTTGTTTGTTTGAAATAGAGGGATCAATGACATTTATAAAAGAAGTTGTCACTATATGTAATGGAAGACAGGAAAGACCTTGGGAGGCAGGGTAAAAAGATGCTGTCTAGGGAACAGCCAGATGAGAGACATCACAGCCCACAGTTGCACAACGGGTGAAAAGGGGGCCCAAAAGGGATCCTCCTAAATTCTTGAGCTGAAAAGGTGAAGGATGCAGAATATTACTTTCAGACTTGTGAAATTCTGTTAATGTCGCTTTACATTAAATTAGAATTACTGTACTTTTCGGAGTATAAGATGCACTTCCATCCCTCCACCCCCAAGGAGGGTGGAAATGTTGGTGTGTCTTATACACCAAATACGGGCATTTTTGGCCTCCTGAAGCCCTGCCCCACGCATCCTGTTTTTGTGAATAATGGGCGCGCAGAGGCTTTGGGAGGACTGCAGAGTGCTCCTGGGGGCCGGGGAGGGCAAAAACTTTTTTTCTTGCTTATCTCTTCAAAATCTTGGTGCGTCTTATACACCGGTGCATCCTCAAGAAGCCTTCTCTGGACCCGGATGTTCTGGCAAACTACCGTCCGGTCCGGTCTCCAACCTTTGCTTCGTTGCGAAGGTTGTGGAGAGTGTGGTTTCGCGACAGCTCCCACAGTACCTGGATGAAACCGTCTATCTAGATCCATGCCAGTCCGGCTTCAGGCCTGGGTACAGCATGGAGACGGCATTGGTCGCATTGGTGGATGATCTCTGGAGGGCTCAGGACAGGGGTTGTTCCTCTGTTCTGGTCCTGTTAGATCTCTCAGCGGCTTTTGATACCATTGACCATGATATCATGCTGCGCCGGCTGAGAGGATTGGGGGTGGGAGGCACCGTGTTGCAGTGGTTCTCCTCCTATCTCTCTGACCGTGTTAAAGCAGTCCATGTTGGCAGGGGGGCAGAGGTCAACCTCGAGGTGCCTTGCTTGTGGGGTGCCACAAGGGTCGGTTCTCTCGCCGTTCCTGTTCAACATTTATGTGAAGCCGCTGGGTGAGATCATCCGTGGTTTTGGGGTGCGATGCCATCTGTACGCTGATGACACTCAGCTGTACATCTCCACCCTAGACCACCCCAATGATGCCCTCGAAGTGATGTCCCAGTGTCTGGAGGCTGTGCGGGTCTGGATGGGGAGGAACAGGCTTCGAGTCAACCCTTCCAAGACCGAGTGGCTGTGGATACCGGCATCCCGATATAGCCAGCTGGTGCCATCGCTGGGGGCTCACAACTTGGGTGTCCTTCTGGACACACGGCTGTCTTTAGAAGAGCATATGATGGCCATGGCCAGGGGGGCCTTTTATCAGGTTCGTCTGATACGCCAGTTGCGCCCCTTTCTGGATTGGGACTCCTTGTGCACCGTCACTCATGCCCTCCTCACATCACGCCTGGACTACTGCAATGCTCTTTACATGGGGCTCCCCTTGAGGAGCACCCGGAGGCTCCAGCTGGTGCAGAATGCGACCACGCGGGTGATTATGGGAACGACATGTCGCTCCCATGTAACACCTCTCCTGCGCGAGCTGCATTGGCTCCCGGTGGTCTTCCAGGTGCGCTTTAAGGTATTGGTTCTCATCTTTAAAGCGGTCCATGGCTTAGGGCCAGGATATTTGCGAGACCGCCTGCTGCTACCGATAACCTTCCACCGGCTAATACGCCCTCACAGAGAGGGCCTCCTCAGGGTGCCATCGGTCAGGCAATGTCGGCTGGCACCCCTCAGGGGGAGAGCCTTCTCTGTGGGGGCACCCGCCCTGTGGAACGAGCTGCCTCCTGGAATACGACTGATTCCAGACCTCCGTACCTTCCATAAGGCCCTGAAGACTTATTTATTTCAGCCTAGCCTAAATGGTTTTTAATTGGGATTTTAAATTTTATAGACTTGGGGGTTTTAAATTGGGAAGCCAATGATTTAATTCTTTTTAATTATCTTAACTTTTGTATTGTATGTATTTTTAATTTTGGCTGTTCACCGCCCTGAGTCCATTCTGGGAGAAGGGCGGTATACAAATTAAATTAATAAATAAATAATAATAAATTATAGTCAGAAAAATACAGTACCTTGTCTGACTATGTTTTCTGCCTGGTTAAGGCTCACATTCTGTTTTTCCAGATCTATGTGTTGGATTTGCTATAGGAGAAGTTTAAAATATACAAAAGTTCTACCATTTTCAATAAAATACATGTGGGATTGGGGAAATATGTCAGAAGCACATATTTTTCATGATACATCATGTGATAATTAAGAGATAGTGCTCCTGCTTTATTTACATGAAATTTGTCTTGCTTCCAGGAAATCATAATTTTATAAATTTAGCTATGAATATCTAAATTTTATTAGCACATACAAAGCTAATTGATGATGAGGAATGTGCAGTGCAATTATAAATACATCATTTAGAAGTATGTTCAACTGGGATCAGTGAAACTTAGTTCTAGGAAAATGTGCATAAGATTTTAGCGACAGGTATTTATGATTTTATTTATGCACTTGTGGGGTTTCAGGACTCCACAAAATTTTGTGCCTGAGTTTGTGGCACTGGAATAATGATAAGCATTTTTATTGATCGTTATTTCATTATTCTTGGCTTTTATGTGTTTTTATTTCATATGATGCATTTTCTTTTTATCTGTTTTATGGTTTTTTCGTAAATGGGTTTCCACTAACTGTTTCATTGGTTTTTGCCTAAGGTGGGACTAGAACTCACAATCACTCATGCTCTAGCCTAATGCCTTTAACTACTACACAAAATTAGTTCTCTTCCACAGTGTAAAGCAGGGGGTTCTCAAACTTTTTCTTTCATTATTCCAAACTGCTTACCAGAAAGTACTTTTTAACCTAATGTAGATAAAATACTTTAAGTCAGTTTAAATGTCCCTGTTGTGATTGGTAATGGTTTCGTCAAAATCATTTTTACCCAGTTATGGGTTATTTACCCAGATGGGAAGCTCTGGTGTTAAGGAATAATTATTGAAACATTATGTTCAATAATTATGCTAAATCAGGTCTGGTTACAGGGCTTATTCAGCATCATGCCTATTCAGCATAGTTACTGAAATTTCAGCATCATGGCAGGGCCTTCTTGAACTGATATTTCAAAGCCCCAACCCTTTCAAACTTCTTACAGTATGATAGCACAATATGGCGTCAAAGCAGATGCATTGTGAAATGGCAATTCTTCATCATCCCTTACTATCAAGACATCAGCTGGCCTTGGTTGGAGTGCAGTGGTGGGGGCACTATTTGTAAACCTCTTCCAGAAGGCATCCATAGGTCCTTTAGCAGATCTAGAATCCACCGCTACTCAAATCAAGCAACTTATCAGGACTTGAGAAGCAGCAGTAGGATCTACCTTTGAAATTTGAGATTTTGGAGGAAAAAGGAATGCAGGTTGTGAAACTTTCAGGTAAAGACTTCCAGACATCCTGAAAAAGCAGCCATCCAAAGACTGAGAAGCATACTTCTCTCTCACTCTGCATGGAACTCATTTCCATCTGAGGGAATCAGTGCTTTGGTAAATGGAGCCCCAGTCTTTATTCTTCTGTAGATACATGAGCCTAGAAGCTCTTTCTGCTTCATAACAAGGCGGATGCATTATAACTCATTTATAATTGTTTCTTATGTTGATTGCTTGTTAGACTATAGTTTTTCAGAGTAATTTAGCTGTAAAGTTTATCTCTGCTACTTAAGAGATTCTGAGGGTATATAGTTTATTATACATTGGAAGGAACATGAATTAATTGGCTCATTTCCAACTGTACAATCAGAACTAACTACATTTTCATTAGGAAATTCTAATTAAATTCTAGCAAAGTCTCAACATTTTATTTTTTAAATTCATGAAGTCTATAATCCATTCAAATAACGTGTAAGTCAAACCACCTTAATTGTAAAGGAAGGACTGAGCATAGCAGCAGCAAGAGAACCTTTTCTATTTTCACAATAATCAATGAAGAAGCTGAGCACCCTTTATTGAATTAAACCTCAAATAGTAGTAACTGTGAGAGGGATCTTGGAGTCCTAGTGGACAACCATTTAGATATGAGGCAACAGTGTACTGCAGCTGCCAAAAAAGCCAACACAGTTCTGGTCTGAATAAAAAGAGGGATACAATCAAGATCACGTGAAGTGTTAATGCCACTTTATAATGCCTTGGTAAGACCACACTTGGAATACTGCATTCAGTTTTGGTCACCATGATGTAAAAAAGATGTGGAGACTCTAGAAACAGTGCAGAGAAGAGCAACAAAAATGATTAGGGGACTGGAGGCTAAAACATATGAAGAACAGTTGTAGGAACTGAGTATGTCTAGTTTAATTAAGAGAAAGATTAGGGGAGACATAATAGCAGTGTTCCTGTTATGTATATAGATTTTGGTGGGAAGTTTGAATTAACTAGCCATCAGCTGATTGGTTGACCACCACAGCTGCAAGGTATATAAAGGGAGCTGTTTGCCCAGGTCAGTTGCTGGGTTCTCACCCTACAATAAAGAGCTGTTGTCACTTACTGCCTGGCTTGCTGTGTCCTCATTCACCCAACATAACATTGGCGATGAGGGTGGGATTTTGAGGCCAGAAGCCACAGAAAGAGCTGAAGCCATGAGCCGACAAGAGAGCTGCAAACCCGAATCCAGCCAGGCGAGTGAGCGGAGTACCTGGAGAATCTACCGATGATGTCTGCCTATGTACCGCCAGCGTCTTTCAACCCAACGGAAGAGAAGTGGGGATCCTACATGTCCTGCTTTGAATGCTTCCTGGTGGCCAGTGACCTACAGGGGCTACCCGACGTGCGGAAGAAAGCCCTGTTCCTGAGCCATTGTGGACCCAATGTGTTCGACATGGGTGAAGCACTGTCGGAACCGAACTCTGTCCACACCATCTTGTGGCAAACGCTCCAGACGCTGCTGAAGGACCACTACGCCCCGACGCCATCGAAGTACGTCCAGTGGTACGAGTTCCGGCAATGCATTCAGCAGGAGGGGGAATCGATCAGCGAGTATATCGCTGCCCTACGCAAGGCTGCAAACCGGTATGAGTACAGAGACTTAGATGAGATGCTCTTAGAGCAACTAATCTGTGGAGTGAGAGATATTTGCTTGCAGAGGAGGTTGCTTGCAAAGACGAATCTCACATTACATATTGCGCTAGATGAGGCAAGGGCTCAAGAATCCTCTACCAAAGCAGCCGAGAGACTACAGGGCACAGAGTTCAGCACTGGTTCATCAAGAGACCGTAGGCACTGAGAGCGAGGCGGAGTCAGATGAAGAGGTCTGCAGAACCAAACAGTACTGGCAGGACCAGCGAGGTCACTGAGACACCTGTGCCAGCTGTGGGGGACCCCATCTGTGCCAGACCTGTAAGTTCCGAGATGCCATTTGCCGGCAATGTGATCGGAAGGGTCACATCGCTAGAGTCTGTAGATCCAAGCAGACTCCCAACTACAAGCCACGGAGCAGCACGAGCCAATCAGAGATGGTGCAGTGGAAGAAGACCAATCAGAGGAGTGGCCACAGGAACGGTGCGAAATCCAAGGACCTTGAAGCCTGCACCATTCGAATCAGCTGGACCTGCACATCCCCTGGGGGGAAGACCTACACGATGGTCGAAATGGAGGGGCATGAGTGCGTTATGGAGATTGACACCGGATTTCCAATAACCATCATGCCCTGGGACAAGCTATGGAAGGCTGTCCCCAGCGTCCAGAAACGGCACCTACGGCACCAGCGGCTTGGACTGCGCGATTACCAGGGGAACCGCATCCCCGTGGAAGGAATCAGCGAGTTCCAGGTAGAGTACGGGGAATTCTGGGAGAAGCTTCCCCTCACTGTAGTCAGTGGAAAATTCCCAAGCCTCCTGGGCATGGACTGGTTCAGGGCCCTGGGCATGGGATTCACCGGAGTCCGCAACGTGCAAAGCACTCTGAAGGACAACCTGATGCAGGAGTTCCAGGACGTGTTCGACAAGCAGCTTGGCAAATATGTGGGGACCCCTATTTCGTTCAACCTTGAGCCCAATATGAAAGCCACTACCACCGACACAGTCATTAGGGAGCTAAGGCAGTTGTTTGCCACTCACGGCCTACCGGACACCTTAGTTTCAGACAACGGGCCCCAGTTCACACGAAGTTTGAGGGGTACTTGGTGGAGTTGGGGATCAGACACGTACTCTCCGCCCATTTTATCCGGCTAGCAATGGATTGGTGGAGAGATTTGTGAGAACGGCTAAGGAAGGCATCTCACGCCTAGGCCCCAGGGACTGGCAAGAAAGAATAGACAAATTCTTAACGACCCAACATGCCACACCATGCATCGCCACAGGCCGGAGCCCGGCGGAACTTCTAATGGGGAGAAAGCTCCAAGGAGTCTTAGACAGGCTACACCCCAGCTATTCCCCTGACAACTTCAGAGGGGCAGAGAGGAAGCTTAGGGAGTTCACAATAGGGACACCAGTCTTCGCAAGAAATTACAGGAATGGGCCCCTCTGGAAAACTGGGAGAATTACGGAAGTAACCGGTCCCAAGTCTTATCGGGTAGACATGGGAGATGGGAGGATTTGGCGCTGGCACATTGATCAGTTACGGAGGTGTTTAGCTGCTGACACAAAAGACATCTTCGATGAACCGCTCCCTAGCTACTAACAGAAGTCCAGAACTAACTCAAGCCCGAGTCAAGCGGAGGACTTAGCCCTAAGATCCAGCGCCGCCTCATTGCGAAGATCAACCAGCCGAAGAAGTCGCTGCCCACAATGAATTCTCAGAGGTTCCATTGGCGGAGCAGGGAGAAACAGGGAGTTCCTCTGACCCGCTCAACGCCACACCTCCGACTGAACTGCGCAGGTCAACTAGGGTGCGGACACGCCCTAGTCACCTGAGGGACTATGTATGCTAATGTCCACCCCAAGTGACTTCTGGGAGGGGAGGAGTGTTATGTATATAGGTTTTGGTGGGAAGTTTGAATTAACTAGCCATCAGCTGATTGGCTGACTACCACAGCTGCAAGGCATACAAGGGGAACTGTTTCCCCAGATCAGTTGCTGGGTTCTCACCCTACAATAAAGAGCTGTTGTCACTCACTGCCTGGCTTGCTGTGTCCTCATTCACCCAATCTAACAGTTCCAATATCTCAAGAGCTACCATCAAGAAGGGGAGTCAAGCTACTCTCCAAAGCACCTGAGGGTAGGACACAAGGAGAGAAGCAACTTAGAACTAAGGAGAAATTTCCTGAAAGTTAGAAGAATTAATCAGTGGAACAACTTGCCTCCAGAAGTTGTGGATGCTCCAACACTGTAAGTTTTTAAGAGGATATTGGATAACCATTTGTCCGAAGTGGTGTAGGGGATGCCTAAGCAGGGGGTTGGACTAGAAGACCTCCAAGGTCCCTTCCGACTCTGTCATTCTATTCTATTCTATTCTATTCTATTCTATTCTATTCTATTCTATTCTATTCTATTCTATTCCTTTCCTATTGGCTTGCTTTAAGGTGAAACATATTTTAAAACAGGATTTCAAAACATTTTGTCCTCATACTGTTTCTGAATCCCCCCCCCTTTTTTTTGCCTGAAAGAAATAAAAATGAATTACAGGAGGGCAACCATCTGACATTTATCTATATAAAAATGAGAACACCTTGTTTGACTTATTAACACAGGCCTCAAAGCATATCTCCAGATGACACCAACTGAATACCCCCACTTTCCCCCAGCTGTGAAGAAGCAGTATTCCTCTACCACTGACATCTATTATTGAGTGTCTTGACAGATATTAACTCTAAACTTAAAATAAGGGGAGGGGGTAAAGAAGAGAAACTTTTGTTTAAAAAATACAAGTTGTTCTTTTAAGACAAGACCCTCATTGTCTCTTGACTATCTATTTCAGTTTTGGAATTCAAGTGAAAATAGTTAATAATGGAGTAAATTTGTCCTGTTCTTAGTATCAGATGATAAAAAGGGTAAAATAAGCTTCTCCAAATATACAAAGCTTCAGAGGCAGCGACATAATTCTGGTGCCTTCTCTACACCAGTAGTTCTCAACCTGTGATCTGAACACCCTTGGGGTGGGGGGCACGATGTTGTCACAGAGAGCCCATGAAGGCTTGAAGAAATGTTATGATTTAAATCTAGAGTTAAATCTTAGGGGTCCGTGCCCATGATCTGTAGCCACAAAAGGTATTTAAACGGGGTCCGTGGTGAAGAAAAGATTGAGTTCCACTGCTCTAAGCATTAACTATAAATGTGCTTAATATATTTTTTTTTACAGCAAGTAATTCTTCAGAGATGTGATTTTGGGAGGAATATATCAGAGAACTAAGTCATAGCCATTAAGAAAAAAACTGTCAAGCGTTCTAGAAGAGTACATCCATTAAAATAGACATTTTCTTCTTTCATTCCAGAAAGTAGTTTGCTGGAGTGGTTAAGGCATCAGGATCGGGCTAGAAACCAGGAAATGGTGAGTTCTAGTCTTGCCTTAGTCACAAAGCCAGCTGAGTGACCCTAGACCTGTCACACAGGGAAGGAGGCAATGACAAATCATTTCTGAAATCTTGACAAGAAAACTTATCCAGCCAGTTGCCGGGAATCAAGACTGACTTGAAAGCACCTAAAGAAAAGAAATACTCCATTTTTGTGAAAAGGATTGTTCATGCATTAAGTCCAGGGTGCCAATGAATAAGCACATTTTGTAGAATTCA
Organism: Arizona elegans; assembly: GCA_022577455.1. Lineage (NCBI taxonomy): Eukaryota > Metazoa > Chordata > Lepidosauria > Squamata > Colubridae > Arizona > Arizona elegans. Next base: position 59,508,357 of record JAKOOJ010000005.1, on the reverse strand, counting down.
GAATTGTCTATGATTTAGGATTTAGGATTCTGGATTTCTAATTGTAATTAGATTACAATTCTAATCTAATTAGTTTCTAATTGCTGTCTTCTAAAAAATAAGCAATGGCTGCTAGGGATGTGTTCTGATAAAATGGTTATAGATTGTTTGTGAATTCTAGTGACAAGGTTTAGCACACTGTACAGATATTGGACATTCATAGGCTGCTTTTCCCCAGGAGGAGCAGAGAAAAAGATAATAAAACAATGTATGCCTGAGTTAAATCTGGAGATATAGACTGAATTTCCCAGAAGACATACCTTCTGAACTTTTACACATGAAAACTCAGGCAATCTGCCTCTTGCTATTTCTAAAGCTGTACTCAAACCTCAGTCTGTTTGCTTTTTTCCACAACTTATTGACTCTGAAAAGATAGAGGAAACTTGCCTCTTTCAAATGTTCTGTTTTCTGAATGTTCAGGGCAATGGAATATTTACCCATTTCCCCCAAACAATGGTCCTTTGAGAGATAAAAAATATTGATTTGCTTGTGAGCAAGCATCAAATATTAACTGGAACAATAATGCACTAATGAATGTTATTTTTGCAAAAAGCCATTGTATGTTGCTTGGTTAGCCACAGGGTGGCATCCATTCTACCTATTTGAGTAGAAACCTTTCTTTTAGGGTCTCCAACAAAAATGGCTAGATCCCTTCCAAGCTTTTTTGCTGAAAAATTAATTAAAGAAAGCTTTAGAAAGACAATAACAGAATGTATCTGTACCAAAGGTTCAGGAAAGAGAAGTGAGGGTGGAACAGTTTATTTCTAAATGATCCTTTGCATAAACAAATGGTAACATATGCTATCTGTATAGTATTTTGTCCACATTATTTATTGTGAGGGATTTGTATAGTCAATCTGTAATTTCATTGGGAAACATATTTTGTGCATATACAAACACACATGCACATCAACTACTGTTGTGCAAGATATAACATCACTTACTGCATGCCTAGACATGTTTATGATGTGCATTTCATCCCCCAATTCTCATTGCATATGCAATTCTGCAAAAGTATACAGCTAAGACTAAAAAAAGTTGGAAAGATAAGTAGAGTAGGGCTTCTGGCAATCTTTTAAACCCCTTTACCTATACACTGATAATGGAAAATATCTTATTTTATTCCATGTAATGAAGTAACATGTTGCCTCTGTGTGTTTCTGTTTAACCTTCATGTATGTGTGCATATGTGTGCACTTGAAACACAGGGTAGACATATTTCACTTGGGGTCAGGTAATCAGAGGGGAGTAGACAGGGAGGCTTAGAATTGAGTGGAGACCAGTGTTCTGAGTTAATATCCAATTGCAAAACTCACCCCAAAGCATCTAGTTCATTCAGTTCAATTTTCTGGCACTTATTCAGATAACACTGAGACTTCTGAATTTCATATATAAATAATATTTCCACATTCCATTTTTTGGGACACACACATGCACACACAATACCTACATACACACACACAGACTTAAAATATTCCCTACAGCATTTGGAATGGCATGTTAAAGGAGCTCTTTTGGTCAGTTGCTCTTATTGTTGCTTTTTTGTGGTATACCAGGAATTATGGATTTGTTTGTTTGTTGGCCCTGGACTTTTGTTAGGTTTAATTTTATTGTCGAATGTAACTTGGAGTTGGCAGGATGCAATCAGCAGTATGTAGATTTGCAATGTAGCCTGTAGCCTAACAATTCTAAAATCCTAGTTAACATGCAATAGTGCTAGTGAGAGTATGCCTGAGATAAAACAAGGCTTGGTTGAACTGATTGTCATTGTCCTTACACTAAGCACAGAACTCTACACAGGGCATAACTAAGGTTGGTTATCGAGCATACACCTTTGTTGCTTACTAAGCTTTGTTTTGTGAAGGCTTAATTGATATATAAGAGGTGGAAATGAGGGGAAATGGCTAAGTACAATTCACTTAACAACTGGATTATTAATTTACCAACTGCAGTGATTCACTTAACAACTGAGACAAGAAAGGTCATAAAATGGGGGGAAACTCACTTAACAAATGCCTCACTTAACAACAGAAATTTTGGGTTCAATTGTGGGCATAAGTTCAGGACTACCTGTATTTGTTCCTCTATAGTGCTCTTCTGCTCACAATGGGTTGAATAATGGTGATACATTCTGATTTCAGCATGTAGTCTATTGCCGGGCTTTCATTGTGGAGTAGGTGGCAGTCAATATTACTTTGGGAAACAAAAAGAGAGAGAGAAAAGCTTCATTAAAATTGCCGTTTTGCTATATACAAGACCAGTTTCACTAATCGAATTAGATGGTTTACCTGTAGGAAATGGTAATTTCAGTCAGAAACTTGTGACAGCATGAGTAAATCTATCTGGATAGGTTAACCCTTTAAAAATAGATTCTGCCAAATCCCTTCTTCACCAAGCTCTGGTGCCTAAGGGCAGGCTTAATTAAAAGTGACCTCAAAATATATTCCCCACTGTTTTCAGGTGCTGTGTTTTAAACATCTGGTGTTCTGCCAAAGCAGGATCTCAGCATATATTAAAGCGACAGGTATAAAAGATAACAGGCCTTTTCCATTTCCACCATTTCTTATGCTTTGTAAAGTTTAAAGAAAATATGTGTGAGAGTGAGAGTTGCCTACTTAAACACGTTATAAATACTACCCACAATATTCTGTGTGACTTCTCTGAAAGTTCTCATGGCACCTTCCCAATTTTGCCACTTACAATACACAGTTTGTACTTGTCATACTAAAAAAAAAAAGGCTGCCTTTAATGTTTATGATTGAAAATTGAAAAATCTGTGACTTATTATAACTCATGCTGCTTAAGAGCATAGCTACTGAAATTTCACTTCTTTCACACACACACACACTTATCCATATAACATCTCACAGGATTGTTGTGGTGGGGAAAATGGAGGAGTCAGGAATATTAAGTATGTTCACCTTATAAAAGTTGTTTATAAAAATAATAAAGGAGCTATATAAATAAATAAAACCACATACAGGTAGGGAGCCTCTAGAATGGATTATCATGGTGGACTATTGCTTTGTATGTAAAAAAATTTACCACCTTCAAATTTGGTGAGGAACCTTTTATTTTGTTAGTGTACTTTACTGAAATGTTCAATAACATCAATATCCGTGAATTATGAAATCTAACATATCAGAGCTGGTTTCACTGGGTAGAGGAACTCTCTAAGGAAGGATAATGACTTGTTCAAAGATACCACTTAGCTTTCCGCAAAGGAATTTGAACAGAAAGGCCATGTATTGAGAGCTAGTCTTGTAGCAAAGCAGGTGTTACGTTTGTGAATCTGTAGGGCTCCTTTTTCAGAAGGCTCTATAAAGTCCACAAACAAATGAAGCCGTCTTAAAAGATGGAGCCCTCTACAGGCTGGTTCTGTAAGAAATCCTGTATCATCCGGGTGCTTCTTTAAGAACCTGAAAAATCTAGAAAGCTAAGTTGGCTGTTCCTGGGCCTAGGAGCAGGTTAAGTCCTACAAGTCCTTGAGTGGGGAGGCAACTGGAGGTTGCAAGCTTTGGATGGCGTGATCTGCCTTTGCTTGCTGGAGGTTGAAACTCTGGATGACCTTATTTCTCCTTGCTTGTTGGGTGCTGCAGCATCCTTGTGGTCAGTGATAAGGGCAAATGACTCGGGATGTGCAGCTGCTGTAACTTTGAAACCGGATTGTAAGAATCTTTTGGGGATCCTCTTGTAACTTTGAATGGTTGCTAAGCAACCAATCATAATTTGAGGGCTACCTATATGTCTCTTGTTTCAATCTAATCCATACCAAACTGAGGATGTGCTTTCTATACATTCATTTGCCCATGTCTCTACAAGTGACACTGGAAGTCAAATATCCTTAAAACTAATGTCTAGGAATGGAAAGAGACTCTAACTACATACAATGCTGATACTGTATGCAGAGTAACAGACATGATTAGGGGGCTGGAGGCTAAAACATATGAAGAATGGTTGCAGGAACTTGATTTGTCTATTCTAGTGAAAGAAGGACTAGGGGTGACATGACAGCAGTGTTCCAATATTTGAGGGGCTGCCACAAAGAAAAGGGGGTCAACCTATTTTCCAAATCACCAGGAGCCTTTGAAACAATGGAATGGAATGGATGGGAACTAATCAAGGAGAGAAGCAACTTATAACTAAGGAGAAATTTCCTAGCAATGAGAACAGTGGAATGGCTTGCCTTCAGAAATTGTGGATGCCCATCACTGGAGGATTTTAAGAAGAGACTGGGCAGCCACTTGTTCTGATACACCATAAGAAGCAGAGGATATATTTAGGGTAAGAAAACAATACTGCTTTACAATTTAAAAAGGCTTAAGGCATAGTTAAACCAGCATCAAAGCTGCAAAATACTGTCAACTTTCCAGTGGTTAAGTTCCTGTTTTCAATTTGTTTTAATACTTTTCTGTTTGACTTTAGGCACAAATCCCAACAAGAAATGAGCAAAAAGATAGTGTAGCTTCCCTTGTATTATTCTGATACAATTTAAAATTTATTAAAGGTTAACTTTTATTTTAATAGAGTCGATTAGAAGAGCAATTGCATATCACAGTAATTCTCTTCCTTTATTTTTCACTCTTTATTGTTCTTCTAGACCAATGGAACTAAAGAGATACAGCCTGGTTTAGATAATTTCCCACTGATCTGCCTCTTAAGACAACAGATGTCAATTGTTCTCTCTACCCAGTTACTTAATGCTCATGAATGGTCTGATTAAGGTTTCCTGCTGGTAGATAAATGCCAAGGAAAAGCCTTGGCATTTGCGGAAAATAAATGAGGAAGAAAAGCTGAGACATCTATTATCAGAGTGGTAATAATGGAGAAGTCTATGAACATCATTCATGTAATTATACAAAATGATGCATGTGAAAGACTAAATTAAAAAAGAAGCCAAGCTAACAATGATCCCTCTGTTTGTGTAAAAGCATCCTGAGATCTGAATTCCAGTGACCTAAATAATTATTATCAGCATTCAGATAATGGAACAGGATATTTAACTCAGCTTCAAGAGGTATCTCCTAACTGCATGTTGAGCTAGAAAAACACACAAATACATATGCTTAAATGGAAACTAAAAATGGTCCTATATGTGAAGTAATTTGGGTTCTGTGCTTAAGTAATATTTCATTCATGAATCGGGAAGTTTTAAAAATTCTATAGGGTTGCTCATTTGAAAATTGTTTAGAATTCACAAAGCTGGGGTAATACAAGCACCATCTATTCTCTAAAACAAGATTGGAGTAAAACTGAACAATCTAATCATTCCTTTATTTCCCAATAAGAATGTGTTGATAAGTCAAAGTAGACACCAGGTCAGTGTGACATGAATTTAGGTATTGGGCCATTTCATCACAATTTTGCTGATTTCTGTTAATGCCAAAATTATGCATTGGTTGCCAATTACAGCAGTTCATAATCTGCATATTTGGGAATATGCTTCTCTTATAAACACTTAAAACAGTGAGGGTGAAGGTTATTCTCTGAGCTTGTGGTTTAGTTTCCAAAAGTTTCATTACCAGGCTAGGTAACATCTTCAGCGGAGTTTAATGGATGTCAGTGTTCCTTGTGTGGTCAGTAAATCTTCTGATGGGTAAGGTGTGTGTGTGTTAAGTGAGGGTCTTGTGATGGGTAAGGTGTGAATCATCAGTGAGAGTCCTGTCTAGGTCTTGTGATGGGGAGGTCACATCAGGTGTGGGTCATTGGGAGGTGAAGTGCTGGTTGGGTGGGCTTGCATGAGTTGGTTAAGGGTCAATGCTGTCTCTGGTTGGCTATGCAGTTGATTTATCTTGACACATCCACACCTGACCCATCACAAGACCTACTGACCACACGAAGACATTGTAAACAGAAGAACACTGACACTGACATGCCCTAAATTGTGCTGAAGATGTTACCTAGCCTGGTAACGAAATGTTCAGAAACCAACCCACTGTCAGGCTTTGAGGCCGTCTCAAATAAATTGCATTTCAAACAAAGTCTTTGAAGGAAAATTCCTATTTATTAAGCACAACATTCTAGACCCGACTCCATCGAAGCCAACACTGACTTGCAGACCCCATACCCTCCCTTTCCGTTCCCCATTTCCCTGCACTCATTGGCCATCTTCCAAGTCATTCTACCCCTAATCTACTGCTCCAGCTCAAAGGAATTTCCCCCTTCCTATCCCATCTCCTAGGGGATATTATCTCCAGGGAAAATAAGTAAGTGAAAAGTCAAACGTCCCTTTCCAGATGCCTCCACCTCTCCTTCTTTTGTCAGCACTAGAGTAAATGCAGTTTGAAGTGCTGACACCCACAAGCTCAGAGAACAAGCTTTCATCCTCACCCTACACCCGAGCTACAGATAATCGCCACTATTGCAAACTTAAAACAGTCCCAGGTTTTTGTGGACTATTTCCCCAGATAGAAACATTTTTGTCTACAAGTGTCTCAAGAATGTTATTACCACTTATGTTAAAGTGTGATTTGAAGCATATATATTGGAACGGGCAGACAAATTTCATAATTCCATGGAAAAATGATGGTTTGATATGGATATGTCGTTGAACTGGAGGAAAAAGACAGAAAAACAGGTATGTAATAAAGGAAGCATTTAGTAATACCATTCAAAGTTTATTGAGGTTAATAAAATAGGCATTGCTTGCGAATGAACTCTTTTCTATACTATCACTATCTCTTCAAGTGTCCTTTAGCAAACTATATTAGATATAGAAGGAAGAGCCCTCTACTCCCCAACAGCTGATAGCACTCTCAATGACCCTTGTAGAAAAAGGAATTCATTACCATCCAATGTGGTGCTGAAGCCGTCAACCTTTTTTTACTATCTTCTGCTTTTGCTCTCTAGCATTTTGTACCATCCTGGTAAAAGAAATAATGAACTGAGAATTTAGTTTGCTATCTTTATTTCTCCTTGAGCCTCTAGCGGGGAGGAGGAGTCCTGGTGGCACAGTAGTTAAAGTGCAGTATTGCAGGCAAACTCTGCTCACAGCATGGACGAAGCTCAGCCTTCCAGCCTTCTGAGGTTGGTAAAATTAGACCAGATTGTTGGGGACAATATACAAATAATGCTTACATTGTAAATGCCCAGAGAGTGCTATAAAGTCCTATGAAGTGATATATAAGTCTAAATGCTATTGCTATGAGTGCAGTTGAACCACATGGCTGGTGCCTTCTGACGAATCAAAGCAGCTGCCATTCTGAAAAAGTCAACCTGCTAACATTTCTTAAATGCATAGATTAATAAAACAAACCCAACAATTACAACATTATTAAATCAGTTCTACTTTTATTCTATTTGCAAACAGATATCATCTAGTATAACTCTGTGCACAAAGAAAAATTCTCTGAATAGTTAGGAGAATTCAGAATTAATTTATATGGCTGGCTAATCATTTTCGACTTCATTAAATAGTCCAAGTCCTCCTAATACATTATCCTTATCTTGATGCTAAATTTTAATTGCATGAAGTCTGCTCCCTTAGTAATTAACACATTGTACGTCCCATCCTAATTCACAAACTAATTGTCATTTCCCAGAACTTAATATTATTTGTTAATTCTGCAAATAACAGGTAAAGAATTTTACTGTCAAAACTCTAGAGAAAGTGACATTCTACAGGCACAGCAATGACAAAACAAGTTAATTTATTGTAAAGTCCTGAAAGATGAGGCTTTATAATTGCATATTTGTTACCTTCATTAAAAAAGGTAAATGGCTCTTCAGTTACATATTTGCCAATTTCTTACACATTAAAAAAGTGTTAACAAGCCAGTTTAAAATTAATTGAATAGGTCTAAGATCTTCAAAGAGATCCTAACATCATCAAACTCCTAATTGAAGATGAGAGTGAAAGAGACATAAATAGGTTATTTAAGGAAAGGGAAATTGAGACAGTCATGTTAACTACAGCAGCAGAGTACATTATAAATGTTTTACAATACACAAAACGGTAAGTTTTTCTATGTTTCCTTCTTTTGGTTTTCCTGCTATAAATAAGATAGTAGAAATTTGTACTGTAATGTATGCTACATGTAAAACTCTATGGGTATATCCTCCCCTACTGTCTTATTTAAGAGCCAGTGCTGCTTAAGAAGCCATTTGCTCTGCCCCTACTAGAAAGAATATTAGCTTTATTTACATTAAAAAATATTTATTGAGTCAAAAGTGCTTCCCCACCACCCCTCAAGGCAACTGGGCTTCCTTTGTTTTTCCTTGAAGATATTTTGGTTCTCATTCAAGAAGCTTCTTAAGTTCTGATTGAATGGTGGAGAATGGAAGGATTTATTTTTCTTGCAGTCATCTGGTCAGCAGTTCCAAAAAGATTCCACTCCCATTTGCACTATTCAGGTGACCCTGAGGGCACACAGATAAACCTCCAAGTGGCCTCAATGATTCTCAGAAAGAGTGCTAACAATCATAAATCTTCATTTCACCTTTTTCTTCTTTTAGCAAAAAATCCTTAAAAGGACTTTTTTCTTCTTAAAAAAGTCCCACTTCATCTTCATTTACAATTGTGGTGAGGGGCTCATAAAAAAGCATAATGTGAAGCACATGGAACAGTTGAGACTACTCAATACTGTCTGGGGTTACCATTTGGAATCTTGTATTCATCAACCCAGTGGTGTCCTTGGGCCTTTGATTCCACCTAATACCTGGAAGCTTTTTAGGAGATACTGGAAAAGGCAGCTGGTTTGGAGGTGGGGTTCATGCTATGGTCAAACGATTTTCTTATTGGTTTTATATTGCTGGTATCATCCCACCTTGCGGAGAGAGAGAACTTGTTTTATTTCTCCATCCTTATTACATCTGTTGATAGCTATCCAATGACCTATTCAAATTGATCCAATCCCTGGAAGGGGGAAAAATGGATCAGAAGACTATGTTTAGGATTCCTATGGGGAATATTCTTGCTATTTGAGTTGCTCTGTGTTGCTCTGATTCACATAGAGTTGAACTCCACCTAGGTAGCTTCAGATGACGTTCTTGAGGTACAGCCTTGTAGGGTTAGCTGAAGTAGTTTTTCTCTGTGAAGGAAGTAAACAGAGTCTTTCAGTTTGTGATCTCGGTCACATGTTTGTTAGATTCAGGTCTGTCTGAATTACAAATTACAAATGGAAATGTAATTAGAAAAGAATGGAATTTTTAGGAACAGTAATGTCCCATGAGGGAATGAGAATATATAGCTTCATGTCCAGAATTTTGTGTTGGAGCATTCACAACTTCTGGAGCCAAGTTTAATTGTTCTAACTATCAGGAAATTTCTCCTTAGTTCTAGGTTGCTTCCGTCCTTGATTAGTTTCCACCCATTGCTTCTTGTCTTACCCTCAGGTGCTTTGCAGAATAGCTGACTCCCTCTTCTTTGTGACAGCCCCTGAGATATTGGAACATTGCTATCATGTCACCCCTAGTTCTTTTTTTCATTAAACTAGACATATCCAATTCAACAGAACTCATTTTTTAAGGCAGAATGAAATGAATGGCTTATCAAGAAGATGCTGCATTTTATGTAGATCAAAGAGGATATGATTGTCCTATTCTTTCTAGTTTTGTTTTTCACTAAACTTAGTAAGATTTACACAGTTTTAAAATAATTTAATCTCATTAGTCCTACTGATCACACTTTTGCTAATGACATACACTAGTTACCATGATACCACTCAGTATCTTTAAAAGAAAAGATAGACATGTCAACTATTCAGTGTTTTTGTTGTTTCTATTCAATTTAAATTGCCAAATGAGAAAAATACGGCTTTTTAAATTGTAATTCAGCTGTAGCTAACTCATTTTGGTATTGGTCCTATTAGACTTCTAATAGCATAAAAGTTAAAAGAAATCAAATCGTTCCACTTTCACATTCATAATTATGTGCAATTAAAATCTTTACATACCCAAAAGTCTAATAGGAAAGTCTTGCACCCTTCAACTGTCATTCCTCATTATCTACAAGCCCAACAATTTTACAGTGACACACTGTACTCTATGCGATGTGTTAAAAAGAAATATATGTTACTGATGTATGTGTTATTTAATTTCTCTGAATTAGCTCTTTGATATGGATGCTAATTGTTTTCTTTGAAAGGAGTCACCGTAGATATATGATTTCTTTAGGCCTGTTGCTCTTCAAAAATAGAGTTAATTGCAGCGTGTGTGAATGTATACACATGCATATCCAAAATCAAAGAAGTGAATCTTAATATAACTGTCTGATACTGCATTAAAAAGAAATGCTTTTCTAATTGTGATCTTATAGATGTCTTGCTGACTCTTGAAATTTTTCCTTCTTAGTTTATTCACAACATGAAGCAAGATGCAGAAGTTTAGCAAAATTAGCTTTTATAAAAAGAAAAGAAAAGAAAAGAAAAGAAAAGAAAAGAAAAGAAGACGCATCATGTCACTTCAGCTCACAATATACATAAATTCTGCTTGTAAACTATAATCCCCAATGTGTGGCATATTTATTTGGTATCCTGGAATGAATTTATACTAACCAATGCTACGTTTCAGAGCACAGCCTGGGTGAACCACACGTTCCACATATATAGAAGGCTTAGGTGACTATCTGCATTTTGCACAATTAAGAAAAAAGTCTCATATTTATGACCGTTGCTGTCTCAAGGTCATGTGATCACCTTTTGCAAACTTCTCGCAAGCAAAGCCAACGGGGAAGCCAGATTCACTGAAGAACCAGGTTACTCACTTATCAACTGCAGTGATTCACTTAACAACTGAGGCAAGTAAGTTGTAAAATGGGGCAAAACTCACTTAACAACTTATTCACTTTACAACCAAAATTTTGGGCTTGATTGTAGTTGCAAGTATGTCATAACTTGCAGCATTCAAGAAATTTGTTTTTTTTTTAATTTAAAGACAATTTGATAAAACTTTTCACACACAATCCATCAGTCTTCATCTAGGACCATGCCTATTGGTTCTCATTACAAGTCCTGACACTTCAAGGCTGTCTGTCTGCTACTTGAGCATTCTGTCTTCTCCTTGCAGGCATGGCCTTCTTCCTTCCTATCTTCTGACTCTCCTGAAATCACACTGGTCTCCTGGTAGCCTGATGTCTAACTCACAGTCATAGTCAATGAGAGGTAGGGTCAGAGTAATGCCATTCAAAGTAATCATTTCTCTGGTGCTAAGTCCTTTGTCCTCTATATTGACTCTGCTAGAAGGAACAGAGTTTGCTGTGTCCGTTTGGCAAGAAACATATCCCTTCATCTAAGGAGGAATCATAAGTCCCTTGAGGTAAAGCAGGGGTGTCAAACTTGATTTCATTGACGGCCACATCAGGGTTGTGTTTGACCTTGGGATGTGTGTGTGGGGGTGTGTGTGGCTTGGGGATATGGCCAGCTTGATGTCACTCATGTTGGGAGCACCTGTGGCGGCCCGAACGCTCTGCCAGTGAAAACGGGCTTCCGACCTCTGTTTTCAGCTGCAATGGCTTCATACAACACCCTGCCAGTGAAAACAGAGCTCAGGAGGGTCACCTCCTGCGTTAGGCTGCAACAGTTTCCTTCAAGCCTCCTCCAGTGAAATGGAGCTTGGGCGGCCCTTCCGAGCTCCGTTTTTACTGGCAGAGGCACACGGGCAGGTACTTTGCTGTTTCTAGGGCAGCCCTTTCGGGCAAATCTAAGGACCCCACAGGCCAGATCCGGCCTTCAGGCTTTGAGTTTGACACACCTGATATAAAGGGAGCACATTTATTACTAACTGCTGCTGCACGACTTCTCTACAACAGAGGGGATTTTGATGTATAAATTTTTTCAAGATGTTACAGAAGCTTATTTGTAGAAGTTTTAGCTCAAAGATGATCATTTTTTTCCCATTCACCATTTTTATCATGTAAAAAAGATGCCAATTTCCATCTTAATAGAGACCGTAATGTAAATAGCTGGTTTTAACTGGTTTCTAATGACTACTCTTACTATAGTAAGAGTAAAATGTTTTCTTGGAAAGAGAAGTGCTTTCACCATTTTTAAAGAAGTGTTATCCTAAGCAGAGCGATAATGAGATAGAAACAGTAGGGAATCAAGAACAGAAGAAACACTACATGTGAGAAGGAAACGGATTCTCTCTCTCTCTCTCTTTTAATAGTACAAAGTGACGATAGTATAATAAAATCGAAATATAACAAAATGGAAATATAATTTCTCTGTTCTTTTATCTGCATCATTTATAGGCCCTTTTTTCAATTCTAAGATTAGTTGAATTTTAGATCAGCTTCAGCTGGTCATAAAGGCAAATTATTGTCTTGTTCTTGGCCCTGTGGAAGTACTTCATGTTTGATGTGTAATAAGCTGCTGAACCCAATTGATGAACTGCAGTAGAATATTAAAGTAATTCTCAACACTGTCAATAGCAGGAGATAGCATAATATTGACTTCTGGTACAGTGACTAAAGTGCAGTATTGCAGGCAAACTTTGCCCACAGTCTGGAGTTCAGTCCTGATGGGGCTCAAGGTTGACTCAGCCTTCCATCCTTCTGAAGCTGGTAAAATGAGGACCTAAATTGTTGGGGGGGGAAATATGCAAATAATGCTTACATTGTAAACCACCCAGAAAGTGCTGTGAAAATAGCCTAAATGCTATCTTTGAGTAGTACCTTAAACAATGGTCTGGAGAATTAGTCTGGAGAAGAAAAATAAGCATTATTGTGGACTTGTTGATTTTGGAATGTTAAAGTACTGTACTAGATGAATTTGGGGGAAAAATTCCTTTTATAACAATTTATAAAATAATATATGAATATCTTGAAATTAACAGTAAGAATTCCCCCATTAGGAAAGTTTTACTGGTTGGAAACTAAAGATATAATAAGAGGGGACTTAGAAGGTTGACTAGGCAGAACACAGAGAACTAAGGGTTGCAATGAAAGGTGAAGAGATCCGTTATTACAATGAAGCAATACTATTTGACTATCTACAGAAGAAATTAAGGCTTTGGGAACAATGTACTCAGAAATTACTTACAAGACCATCTATAGATAAAGGTAAAGATTCCCCTCACACATATGTGCTAGTCATTCCTGACTGTAGGGGACAGTGCTCTTCTCCATTTCAAAGCCGAAGAGCTAGCGCTATCTAAAGACGTCTCCGTGGTCATGTGACCAGCGTGACTAAACGCCAAAGGCACATGGAACACTGTTACCTTCCCACCAAAGGTGATCCCTATTTTTCTACTTGCATTTTTTATATGCTTTTGAACTTCTAGGTTGACAGACGCTGGGACAAGTAACAGGAACTCATTCCATTATGTGGCACTAGGGATTCGAACGCTGAACTGCTGACCTTTCGATCGACAAGCTCAGCATCTTAGCCACTGAGCCACCACATCCCATAAGACCATCTATAGTATACTATAAAAATGGATACTTCTTCTTATAGAAGAAGAGCAAATTTTATTGGATAAAACAGAGGCTGATGCTGATTTGAATATGGATTTGAGAATGAATTGTTAAAAAAAATCCCAGGTTACAAGAGTGATACAGAAAAAGATGCTGTGGATTTGACAATGGTTTTAAATATGCCAAACTACAAGAGTGATATGGAAAAAGATGCCACAATGGATTTACATTTGAGACTAGCTGATGTCTTAATAATTAATACAAATAATAAATAAGAAGAATCATTTGGAAAGTCTCCTTATCTTGGATTTAAACTCCTGTAGTTGTTCCTGAAAGGAGACAAAAGAAAAAAAATGGTAAGAAATCGACTAGTAGGATATTATTTGATGGAATTAAAGATCAAGATTTATAAAAGTAAGCAGATGGAATATACAATGAACTTATCTGATCAGGTTTAAATTTTATGGGTTGTAGTTTCTGGAAGCTATTAATGGATTTTCTGTTTCAATGGCACTGAATGACAAGTTTTGAAGATCTATTTATAAATGAGGAGAAATTTCTTTTGCTTAATTCTTACAGAAAGGAATAAGTTTGAATAAAACATAGATTTATTTGAGTATGGTTAAAATATATACAGTATGTTGCTATTTATAGTAGCTATTAATAGACTGAGATTTTTATAATTTGTTCTTGATAAGGGATGAAATATGGAAGTTTTTAAATTCAAATAGAGAATGTGTTAAATAATGGAAGTTGTTTATGTTTGTTTATACTTGTCTGGAGGAAGTGGTGAAGACAATTTTATATCTCTTTTCTTTTTATTTCTTTATTTCCTTTCTATCTCTTTTTATTCTCCTTTTATTTTCTTCTTTTTTTTCTGATTGGTATTAGTTTTTTATCTCTGCATATGTAAATTTTAATAAACTATTATACAAAAAAGATAAGTATATTATGGCTTCTGGTGGTCCCTAATTTATTAAATACACTTTCATGTATTCTACAGAAGTTCAAAATGATGATGATTGTCTTTTAAAACATATATATTGATATCTTAGTACCTCTGCTATACCTGAATGTATAAATTATAAAAAGTTCTTGATTTCCTTTTTTTATTTTTATATAAATATAATGTACAAAATAGTCTTGGATAAATCCAAAGACATTTGCAGAGCTTTAAATAGAGTTGATTTTTTTAAAAAAATTCTGTTTGTTTGTAGAATACAGAAGATCCAAATTAAGTAATTGGAGTTGAAGTGTAATCATCTTGATAGCTCCTTGGAAGATTTTCATTATCACTTCATTTTTGTTTACGATGATGAGCAGATGGTGTGTGAGCATGATAGTTCAGCTGCATGTATCATTTCCCAAAAATATGACTGGAAGCAGCATGCAAAGAAAGTGATAGGAATATATTTTTCTATTGACGAACCAGTGAAACTTGTATCACAGAGCTGCATAAATAAATATCAGTTGACATATGTTAACATATTCTGTCGTGCCTCCATTTTGCCTCATAGCTTAGACATAAACACAAGATTTATATAATTTACAGGTTTGTCAGGGTATGTTTTATATATGGTAAATAACCAAATGTGGCATGTGTAATGTAAGCTACAAAAAGAAGAAGGAGCAAGAAGCGACAGCATAAGGAGCACAATATGGATGAGGTTTTTGATATAGAAAATTGTGATACTGAACCATGTCCCGGGGAATAGAGCTAGAAAATTAAGGCTCTCCTATCTTCCAAACAGATTCTTGTTCTGAATCTTGACTTACATTGTGTCTTTTTAAAAAATGGAAAGAAGTGGAACTGTATGTCACATAATCTATCCTGGGCACCTAATTTAACCTGTGCTACAGTACTAGCATGCAATGAAGAATACTAACCCATTGTCAATACTGAAGTAAGATGCTGAATCTTTGCATTGCGGAGGGAAAGAATAACATTCACTGTGAGCAAGAAGATGTTCTGGAATGACATGCTTTCCAGAATCATTTAGTCTAAAGGTATCTGGCTGAGAATTCTGGGAATGGTAATCCCAAGCTACCTGGAGAGCATTAGATCCAGTAAAGGGAGGCTACAGCCCATGAAAAGAAAACTATGTTGGTGAACTAGTGCTTTGTTTTAATTGACCTTGACAGTCATCATGTTGAGTCTTAAGCCACATCCTGGCACAGTGTACAATACACATAGTCCTTGACTTAAAACAGCTCATTTAGTGAACGTTCAAAGTTACAACGGCATTGAAAAAAGTTACTTATGACTATTTTTCATACCTATAACCTTTGCAGCATCCCCATGGTCACATGATCAAAATTCAGATGCTTGCAACTGGTTCATATTTATGACAGTCATGTATCACCTTTTGCACCCTTCTCGCAAGCAAAGTCAATGAGGAAGCCAGATTCACTTAACAACCGTGTCACTAACAATAAATGCAATGATTACTTAACAACTGTGGCAAGAAAAGTTGTAAAATGGGACAAACTCAATCAACAAATATTTCTCTTAGCAACATAAATTTTGGGCTCAATTGTAGTCGTAACTTGAGGACTACCTGTACAGCCAATCCTTAGAAAGACCCAAGTGCCTGACTGACATTCAGCTAGCTATAGTTACAGAAAAGGATGACCCACTGTGTCCTCATCGTTCTTATGCTGCAATGATTAACAAAACAACCAAGCTGTTCCAAACAAGCACACCATGATTTTACTCAGAATCTGAACAAACACAAACCACATCCAGGCTCCAAATCCTAGGAACATGAACTGTGTCACAGCTATTAAGAGTGCAAGACAAAAAGCAAATTAAAAATGAATGCAAGGCAAGCGAAGCTGAAGTTTCAGTGTTCATTTTTGAGGTATATGATTCCACATATGCTATACAGAAGCTATATCAGGTAAGGTTCCAACCTGTATCTCTATTAATCATTTCAGAATAAATACAAGATTTGTAGCTCATTCTTTGGGGTCTGTTTGGGACATTATTATTGGGTGGAAAGTATAAAGTGAGACGTCAAAATCCTACTTCATCACACATTTTTCCACAATCTTATCCCTCGTGGAGTATCTCTGGGATCTGTGAGGAAGCCAATGTTTTTAAACTTGTTCATGTATGATTTTGTGCACAATATATGTTTATATGGGGTAGTAGAATCTAAAAATGCTGTGAGGATCTTCAGAAAGATCCCTTGAAATTGGATGATTGCTCAACCAAATGGGAAATGCAATTATACTTCAAGTATGGGTAAAGTTATACATATTGGGACCAGGGGTGGGTTCTACCTACCTTTACTACTGTTTCGCAACGGGGCCGCGCACACGCTCTTCTGTGCATGCGCAGAAGCATTTTGATGACATTAGGGTTGGTGGGCAGAGCCTCCTGCCAGTTTTACTACTGGTTCTATAGAACCGGTGGGAACCCGGGGCAACCCACCACTGATTGGGGCAAACTTCCTAGCTTCACAATTGTGCATGAAGATTCATTCTTCCTTCATGAAAGGAATAGAATTGAGCCCACACTATAACATCCTTATAGAAATCTGGGATCTGGAATACAGGTAATCTTCATCTTATGACTGGTTGCTTAGTGACCACTCAAAGGTATGAACTATCTGAAACATGGGACTTATGACCCAAATCCAAAGTTCTGATAGTTGCTCATCCCACAGCCACCATATTTCAGGTGCTTGGCAATATGGCTTCATTTATGGCTGCTTGCAGTGTCTCGTAGTCACATAACTGTGTTTTACAATGGTTTTGCCAAAATGTGGCACTTCTGGGTTTTGGCAAAACTCCACCCATAGTAAATAAATAGGTTTGCACTTATGACAGCTACATTTGTTTAACAGCGACCACAAAAACTTCATAAGATTGAGTCAGTCACATGACTGACCCATTTTAGGACTGTTATGTCTTATAACAGGTGGGTTCAATTATGGTCTTAATTCGAGAACCACCTGCACAATTCTGACCATATCAGAATACCTATATGTTCCTGGGATAAACATTAGGGAGTTTCATTCAAAAAAAGAATTGCAATAGGAAAAAATATTAGCTATAGGCTATAATATAAGTCCAGTATCATTTGTCCTTCTCTGGTGCAAAAAAAAACCCATACGCCACCTTTGGATGAGCTGGGGAATTGCACTAAAATTTGCAAAATGTGTAACAAAAGTATATTCATGAGCCGGAACATAATCATGAGTAAAGCCACTTTAGGCATCTAATAAAATAAGAAATAGCTTATGAAAGCTTATGCCTTTTAAAAACATTTGTTAGCTAGAAAAGATGCTACCAGACTCCTGGGTGGGTTGTTTTTTTGGTTAACAGAGTAAGACAGCTTTTCTCCTAAGCATCCATAGTAGCAAAAGGTTCATTTCTCCATAGTTTACTTAAATGTAGGTGTGCCTTCCTGTATATGCATATCTGGAGTAGCTTTTTTAAATGATTACAATTCATTCAAAAATATTTTTATTGTATGAGCTTTTAATTTTTTAGAAGATTTGCTGACTTTCTATTAAGTTGCTTTGTTAGGAAGTATATTAATGTTCTGTCCCCATACCACACACGTACCCCCTCAGACGGCCTGGAGTTAATAAGCCACATGACAAAACTCTTTGAAGATAGAGCTGGCAGCAACCCAGTGGCTAGCTGCCAATTCAGACTTTACTCACACAAAACAAAGATTAGACTGCAAGCATTCCGATAAAACAGGTAGAGTTTCAACAATACAAGGATTAATCCAAATGCAGTCCGATAAAGCAGGCAAAGTCCAGTAACACAGAGATCATGGATTATTTCCAGTTTTTGCTCGTCACAAACTGAACCGGCCACCACACCCACATTTATACCCTGTGGGGTGTGGTCCAGTGACTCAGCTAATCTCTGGCACACCTTCCCCTCTGCTGCGCACGCTTCTCCCTGCGCCTCTGCCGAGCGTCCAGCCAGCACTTATCTTCTTCGTCACTGTCCACCTGTGGCTGTGGGTACGTGCTTGGCTCTGAGCCTATCGTTTGGCCTTCGGTGTCCTCCGGAGGCATTGCCAGAGAGGAGGGTCCTGGAGAGGGAGGTCTTGCCAACTCCTCTCCCTCACTCTCAGAGTCTGCATATGTCGATAGCCCTGGCTCAGGCAACGGAGCCACAACAATTAAAAATTCTGGCATCTGACCCTCTTTCTATTTTTATATTTTGTGACCATAATTTAATATTGGAAAGGAAAAAAGACCATGAATCAACATTAATAAAAACTTTTCCTTCTCATAACATTCCTAAAACAGACGGTGTTTCATAACATAATTCCTTGAATTTGCATTGACCTGTTGT
This sequence comes from Arizona elegans, assembly GCA_022577455.1. Classification (NCBI taxonomy): domain Eukaryota; kingdom Metazoa; phylum Chordata; class Lepidosauria; order Squamata; family Colubridae; genus Arizona; species Arizona elegans. The sequence continues at coordinate 59,489,642 of JAKOOJ010000005.1, read as the reverse complement.
GACCTGTTCTATACATAAAAAGCATAAAATTATAGACCCAACAGAAGCATATCTTAATTCAAACGTCACAACAGTGTGGAGTAAGCCAAGGATAGGTCACTCTTTTGGGTGATGGAGGAGCTTCAAAGCTGTAGTTAAGATACCTCTGGTATATTCAGCATTGGTTCCAAGCAAGCAAAATGTGCTCTGTCTCGCTTTTTCAACATTAACTTGGCATCTCTCACAAAATTCCACACTTTGAAGGCCACAGAACAACAGTAGTATAATTAGAAGAAATTTTTTAACATATCTGATGCCAGCAGGATATAATCCTATATTTTTCACTGAGGGGACAGAGCAGACAGCTGCACACATGGAAACAAGTATTTAGTAAGCATTATGCTATAGTGAAAAGAATTAACAGGATGGATACCTTTTAATTTTTTTATTACCGAAGATTCTTCTGTGGCACATTGATCACATAAAACCCAATTATCCTATCACTGATTCTGTCTCGATTCTTGGACCCAATTCCCCAAGAAGAGGAAACGAACACTCCAATCCCAACGTATTCTGTGTTTGGCCTGGATGTAGAACAAATTGCCTGTCCTTGTGAGGTCTCTCTTGATGGAAATCACTAGTCCGGATAAAGCCAGAAGCCTAAGATCACATTTCTGTGCTGTGAACTGTTAGTGCCCACCCAATGAGAAGAGCACACATCTTTACTTTATTAATTGAGTCTTTTTCAGTTTTGAAAATAAAGTTTCAAATTTATACAGCTGCCTATTTAGGCTAAGCGGTAGTTCTTCATAAGCAAAAGTGTAGTATTTCTTGCTTGGGTTGATGAAGTATCCCATCCTTGGAGTCAGGAAGGAATTATCTAATTTATTGGACTGAAGTTGCTTCCATTCTTGATCATTATGAACATAACTGGCCACCTTCTGAAACACTCGGCGCACTCATCTTTTCTGGTTTAAAATAAATTCATTTTGACAGCAGTACTGAGATATTTGCTATGGCTATGTGAGTTGCTCTCTTGAGAATAAGCATAGCAATTTTTTTTCCAGTCTCAGAAAGTAATTTTGAATGACAACTTTGTGTCCAAGCCCCTCGCATTCAATTCTGATGGAAGGAGTATATGCTATTTGATACCAGGTAATGCACAGTAATTACATGTCCATTGCGCTCCATGACACTACTGTAATCGGCAGCCGGTCAACGTTTGAATTACTTCTGCTTGGAAAATTGAGCTGACATTGATACTACGATAAGGATGATAGCAAAAAGAGAGAAAGCCTCCTCATGCAAATACAGGAGTTGGAGTTACCATTGGTTCCATATATTTTGAAATGCTATATGCCACTCAGATCAAGACACCTGCCTTTTGGATAACATTTTTTCTCTTTTAGATACAATAGGACAAATGTGGAATAAATTAGCTGTTGCGCCTTCTAAAAGGTCACTGAAATGCCAGAGGATTTTAAATTATCAGTGGATTCTATTCAAAGATGCCTCTGTGAAGATTGACTGCTGATTTATTTAGATCAATCCAGCTGCAAGATGATGATGATGATGGTGATGGTGATTGATGATGATGATGGTGATGGTGATGATAGGGATGCTTAATGTCAGTTCCCTATTAACAAGTACAGGGCCACAAACATCAGACCAAGAAAGTTATAAATATTGAGGAAGTGTTAAGTTTTTTAAAAATTCCCATCATTTCATTTGAAAAAAAAAAACTGATAAGATTTGGGATGGTCTGATCTCATTTGCTGTACAAACTAGAGAAATAAGTACCATGGTATACTAATCTGTATAATATCCCAGACTGGTATACCTGTATGTCTTCTTTGCTTCTTGGATGAGAACTGAAATGTCTTCAAGGAAAAACAAAGTCCAGTTGACTTTTGATAAAGCACCTTTGACCTGGAACACTGAGAATCTCCATAGACATTCAGTCTATATAATGTTCTTCAAGAGAAAGAGTATAATAATATACAAAGAAGCTGGAATTTCACAATATTAGTTTCAAACCTGTGAAGGAAGAACAAGAAAGAAAATTATTGTTTTCTTGAATAATAGCAAGCCTAATACAAAACTTAGATTTTGCAACAGAAAACCACATAGTTCTCTCAAGGGGATTATAGTGGAAGTATGCCACAGTTTAGGCTTTTCTCCATAATTGTCTTTCTCCTCTTCCTAATTCAGTTTGGAATAAATCTATCATGACCATCTTGATAGAACTTGCCACCACCTTCACTTTGATTTATAACGTGCTCTTTGATGTCCCATTTGAAAGCTTTCCAACAGAGGTTATTTTTGTCCATAAGGGGGAATTGACCATGGCAATAATTTTAGCGCAATGACCAGTTTTATGCGTTGATGCTGCCATGGTACTCAGTCTGACACATAATCACATATCATTGCACCTTTAATTGCCTCAGTGTTAAATGCAGAGAGAATCTGCTCATTAATGTTTATATAAGAATTTTCTCCCCAAAATTATAGAAGACCCTTTGTTGTCCTGGTGATTTCATTTCCACTCTGTAGATAGAAAGACAGGATATAATAGCAATAATATTTTTTTCTTATCTCTGTCATCCATACACATTTATTGTGTGCACACTTGTTAGATAAATTGTTCACAAATTAGATGCTATGCTTATATCAAAACTGGCCATTGTGTTCCTTCATGTTTGTTTATATTGTTTATTTTTCATTTTGCTCTACCTAAAATAGGTTTCTGGAGAGAATATCTACCATATTCTCCTCATGGTTTGACATTTCAAAAGGAGGCTAGAGTTAAGCTCCTGACTTAGCTCAGCTCTGGAACGATTAGGTGAAAGTAGCCTCCACAAATGACTTTGGCTGGTGCACCAACTACATCTTTTTCTGGAGGTTTTAAACCCATCTTCAATTATTTCTCACTTTAATTTCAGGTAACAATATTGTAAAGTACTTTTGATGGACAACCTCTGAAGATGATTAAGAAATGTAAATATATTTGCCAAGATTTTTACTGAAACCAGCTAATTGACTATGGTATGATCTTGTGATTAATTAGTTGTCACCAACTTATTCCTGCATTGAGTTCCAAGGGTGTATATTTTTAACTTCTGAACCCTTTAATCCTGGATATTTTTCCTCAGAAAGAAGTTTCATTGCATTCTGTGGGGCTTTCTTCCAGAGTTACAGTTTTATTGGCTGTATTTGTCCAGATTTGGAAAACACAAAATGGAGGAATGTATTTCCAACAGATCCATCTCCTGATGGCTTCCACCTAATAAAGATACATTTCTTTCACCAAGCATTTCCGAGGTAAGGTTCTTCAGAATTTAATTGTTGCTGCTGCTGCTTTCCTTCCCGCTTCTATTTTTAAATACCTTTTGAATACAGGTAGTCCTCGATTTATGACCACAAGTGAGCCCAAAACTTCTGTTACTAAGTGAGACATTTGTTAAGGGTTGTTTTGCCTCATTTTACAACCTTCCCTGCCACAGTTGTGAATTTTGGGTCATATGACCATGTGGATAATGCAATGGTCATAAGTATGAAAGACGGATATGTCATTTTTTCAATGTTGTTGTAACTTTAAATGGTCACTAAATGAACTATTGTAAGTTGAAGACTATCTGTATATCTTATTCTTTTAATAAGCAAAGGACACAGATTCTCTAAGTAGGCATTATATTGCTTCTCTCTATGATGCAATTCTATTCTGTTAAAAAACCACTCAAACTATTGTGCTTTCTTATTCTCTATTTGAATTAAACAACAAAGAAGTGTAACATGAGGGCATTTTAGTTCCTTAGGTCAAATGTGATAGCAAGTAGGTAAACATTTATGAAAAAAAATCAAATGTGTTTTCCCTTCGTCTGCCTTACATTTGTGAATAAAATGTAAATTGAGATAACAGAATAATTTGCTAAAATCCTTGGATGCAATCATTGTTATGTTGTTTGAACAGAGGAAGAAAGAATCAAATGTTAGGGAGAAAGACAATGTGCAATTATGTATGAATGCTAACACCCTAAGGGACAAATTACCCACAATGACAGCAAAATGTGGCACACTGTGCTTTGCGCCACTGAATAATTGACTTCCTGTTCTACTATGGGGAGAAACAGGAGGGGAGCAGTGGGTTTGCTTTGAAATGAATGTTAAAGCTCCCTGGCTGTGTTTCTAAAAGAATTCAGATCTGCAGAAATTTGGCAAATCTTTATATTTCTGTCATTTCAGCACTGGAGAATCTTTATGCCAAACATATGTGGGAAATCCACCCAAAGACAACTATAGTTTCCCATTCAATTTTGTTCTTATTCTCAGATATTCAATGACCGCATGGAACCAGGGAAATCAAGATGGTCCCACAACCACCCTGATTTTATAAAAAAAATTTATAAATAAAAATAAATAAAAATTTTCTAATTTTTGGTTTTTAGATAAGTACTAAGCCACTCATGCCCCATTGAATCATCGTTTCAGAGATATTTCCTTACCTAAACAGAGATGCAGCATCTTATGTTATGCGTGGAAATTAGACAAGTTGTCACTCAGAGGCAAAGAAGGAAAGACAAAGGAAAGAAATCCAGAAGAGTCAGCAACCTCAAGAGGAAGAAATAATGTTGCATAAGTGACAATGCAGCAGTTTATTTAACAATATGATCAGATGAACCGTTATGCATAAATGTACAAAGCAAGTCTAGAGAAGTCAGAAGGGTGGTGATAACATTGATGTTGCTGATCATGAAATTTGTTCTTTCTTGAGACACGTCTATAGAGATTCTCAGTCATCCAGGTCATGGTTGTCCCAAAAGTGCTTTTTTTCAAGAGGCAACTGGGCTTTCTGGTTTTTCTTTGAAGATGTTTCGCTTCCAAGAAGCTTCTTCAGCTTTCCAGAAAAAACACTTTCGGGATTCCTTGAAGGACTTTAGTGACAAGGGCATATTGCCAAGACTCAATGGCAACGTTGAAGAGTTATGTGGAGGGCACATCAATTTTATTTTATTGATTAAACTTGTTTGCTGCCCATCTTGCCCAAGGGGACTCTACATGGCTTATGGCTTACGTTCACATCTATGGGATTGGATGTTTACTTTGGCAACTTTATACTTTCAGCAAAAGTCTTAATTTTGCTCTTAATTCTGAATTAAAAATCAATCCCCATATTTACACATGTATGCATTTTTTCCAGGTGGAAGTTATAATACACAAAGCTAATCATCCCTCTTCCCAATGTTCATAGCATTAACACATCAATGTTCATAACATTAACACATCAAAAAGAATTAAAAGTTAAAAAAAAGAAATGTTTTGGGTCCAAATTCCATAATTCCCGAATCACCAGGGTAATGGCATCTTGATCCTGATTTGATTTTAGCCATTGCAATTCCTCCCTCTCTTCTCTCTCTCTCTCTCTCTCTCTCTCTCTCTCTCTCTCTCTCTCTCTCTCTCTCTCTCTTTCTCTCTCTCTTTCTCTCTCTCTCACACACACAGAGAAAATCCCGTCTGATAATGGTGCCAAGATGTGACATCTCTGTGGATCAAAAACAACAATGATCAGTTGAAACCACAAACCTTTTCCTTTGGGCTTACTGATCTTATTAGATTCAGTCACCTTCTCAGTGATTCTTCCTTCTAAACTATAACCTGATCCTTGCCTTTAAACTTGTATCTTGCTGTCATCTAAGGTGGTGCAAAGATATCGATCATGTTTGCTTTCTCTAGATAACAAGAATAGCTGAGTTAGCTGTTCTACGGATTTCTCTGTATGGGGAAATGTACAAATAAGTCTAGGTGGGACAAAATAGGCAAGCATTGGTTCCAATTACCGCAGAGTTGCTCTTTATACAACAAGGGCCTCTATCAGCACCAGTGTTGCAGAGATGCACTATTCTCCCTCCCCCAAAGCAGATGTGTTTGGTGGTGCAGGTGGAGACTACAGCTGGAAGACCTTCACCCAGTTCAGCTAATCCAGATAGCAACAGATTGCTCTTTTTGGAATGGGAGGGTCTTGCCACAATTTTTCTCTTCCTCATCATTAGACAACTGGATGACTTCAGTATACCATATGGAGCTGCCTTGAAAACTACCTGGAAGCTACTGAGTAATGAGAGGGGCTGATGCTTGAAGATGTTGTTCCTCAATAGACCTGCTCACTGTTGATAGCAGATTTACTCCAAATTTTATTTCATTTTAGAAGGTGCTCAGAATTGAGCTCGTATATGCAGCATTTTGTTAAATAGTTTGAATGGACAGGTAGCCCTCAATGTATGACCACAAATGGAGTCCAAGTTTTCTGCTGCTAAGCAAGACACTTGTTAAGTGAGTTTTGCCCCATTTTATGACCTTTCTTGCTAGAGTTGTTAACTGTAGTTGTTAAGTTGGTAACACAGTAATTAAGTGAATCTGGTTTCCCGTTGACTTTGCTTGTCAGGTCACAAAAAATGATCCTATGACAACGGAACACTGCAAGGCTCATAAATATGAGCCAGTTGCCAAGCATCTGAATTTTGATCATGTGATCATGGGGATACAATGGTCGTAAAAGGTGATAAATAGTCATAAGTCATCTTTTTCATTGCTGTTGTAACAAATAAGTCACTTATACTGTATATTATTGCAACAATTGTTAGGACCCCTTAATAATTCCATGGAGTATTAGCGCGCGCGCGCGCACACACACACACACACACACTAATTTGTCCATGAGGTATACAGCTAATGAATTAGCTGCAGCATTCAATTTTACAGTGGTGGCTGCTTACTCTGTTTCACATTCACTATTCACTTGAACAAATATAAAAGAAGATTTAAAACAACAGTTTAATGTCAGAGGTAAAACTATCTCTTAGCAATAGCTAAGCTCTGCTCATTGTTCTTCACTGAAGAGCAGAGGAGCCTGTTATGGACTGTTTCCATAAAATGCTCAGCCACCGCTTAGTGACTAAAATTTCAGCTGCACATTTTGAGGGGAATACAAGTCACTTAACTGGATACTGTAGACCCAGGCCGTTGAAATATGTATTTTCACATCATTACTGTCAACATTCATCAGTTCAGTCCCATGTCTGAGCACCCCTCTGCTGGAATTCATATTCAGTTGGCTACCATAGTGGCATATTTAGATGTATTTTTGCAGTGAGGGATCGGTCGTCCACTGTAGCCAACATGAAAGATGCTTGGGATTGTCGTTAGTAATGTCTTGGTTCTCCACCTCTACTATAAGAGTTTCTTATGTAGCAGAAACTCTTGTTTGGCTGGCTGGCTGATTGACTGACTGACTGACTCCTGCCAGTACCTGTAGGACTGCAAACCATTAATATAGTAAACATTATTTACAGTAAAATGTAAACATATATAAAATGCCCCAAACAAACATTGAAATAAATTACAGAAATGTATTATAAAACAAACTATTCAAAACAAAATCATAATCTAATACAGGTAGCCTTCACTTACTTGACTTACATGCACTCATTTAGTGATCATTCAAAGTTACTGAAAAAAGTGACTTACGACTGATTTTCACGCTTACGACCATTGCAGCATCCCTAGGGTCTCGAGACCAAATTCTGGATGCTTGGCAAGTGGTATATATTTACAATTTCCATGGTTTGCTTAACAACTGTGGCAAAAAGATTGTAAAATAAGGCACCATTCACTTCACAAATACCTTGCTTAGCCACAGAAATGTGGGCTCAGTTGTGGTCATAGACTGAGGAGCACCTGTATTCCCAGACAGATATTGGAGGAAAATCTGACTTCTTGTTTTATGGAAGGCGATTGGGAGAGATTATATTAAAATTGTGTGTGCTATAGCTTTCAGAGACATGTCTATTTCTTTGCTTGTTTTTACAAAATAAAGTGGAAAATAACACTGATATAATTCATTGATTTCCTGCAGTGTGATATTGAAAGTCATGGACCATGGTTTGCCCAGCTCTGTTTTAGCAATGCATAGTTTCAATTGTAGATGTGAATAACAATATCCTAAGGTTTCTATTTTAAACTCAGTTTATCTTTATTAGTGGAACACAAAGCCTTATAAAATTAAGGTTTCTTTGCTTTGCTGTTTTATTTTAAAACATACAGTAAAGCAAATCGTATTAAGAATAAAGTCATCCTTCTAATTATCGATGCAGAAGATCCCTATCAACTAAAAAACAGATAAAAAACTAATATTGAAAAATCTTGCTTGTGAAGTAAGCATGTAATAAAACAGCCTGTCACACAATGAATAATTGGGATCCCAGATTGCTGCCCCAGGCTCTTTAGAAGATCATTTAACTGTAATTAATCTCTTGGATTTATGTGTTTGTGTGAGATCTCTTTCCTGCTAATTGTCATTTCTACAATTGTACCTAACATCGAAGTTATCCAATCATTACAAGACTCATTTGTGAGCTCTTTTAAAAAGACGAATACACACTGACAATCCATCTGATTTATTAATTTATTTGTAATTAGTCCTTAGATTAGTATCTCACCTTTCTCCCAAGAGCTCACTGCATATATACTTTTTAATAATGATTTTATTAAAATTTGCAATTAAAAATATAAAAGCTAATACAAACTAAGAAAATTAAGAATTTATCAAAAAGAAAAAGAAAATAATAAAAAGAAAAATTAGGAAGTGCAAAAAATTGAAAGAAAAATAAGAAAGAAAAAATAAGAAGATATGACTGTAGATCTCTCTCTCTCTCTCTCTCTCTCTCTCTCTCTCTCTCTCTCTCTGTTGAGTTCTCCCTTTATCACAACAAATATAAACAATTGTAGTAACATATCACTTTCTCTTAAAATAATTTCTTTTTACCATCTCTTATCTATAAACAAACTATTCAGTCCTAATCAGCAAAAATCCATTAAGGATTGCCAGAAATAACAAAACATCATTTTAATCTTGATCAAATAAACCAACTTTCAATTTTCTTCCATTTACTTTTTACAATCTTATTCTTTAATCCCTTCAAATAATGTCCTAGAACTTTATTTCTTTTCAGTAGTTCTTTGTCTCTTTTCACAAAATTCTTCGAAACTTTAGTAATTATTTTTCTCTTTTTCTGCTTTATACATTGCCTTTTTTAAAAAAAATTCTCACGTATCTCAATTCCTTCTAATGGCAACTTCTGCAATCTTAGACTTTCCCTTCTTCTCAACCAATTTGCTCTTCTCTCATATCTTGTTTTGCAATATATCCTCATTTGTTCCAGCTCTGTGATCAAATCTTCTCAGTATAATTCTTTTGCACTGGCCACTCACTTTTATATTCAGTCTGCATCAACTCAGTATGTATTTTTTTTTACCATCACTTATGTACCCTAAAACTTTTTTCACTTATTAGTTACTTTTTATACATACTTTTACTTCTATAAATTAAAAGTTTTACTAAAAAGACATTGTTATAAGCAATCTTTTAGCAAGCACTTGGACTATATAAAATCCAATTCAGCATTTTTACTCTCTGTATACATTATATAATATCATTCTCTCATACTATTTTTGGAGGCACTTCATTTCATTTTTCTACCAAACATCTTTTTAATAACTATTGGTTAGCATAACTCTACACATTTCTGTTGTGCTCAATAACTTTATTTTGTATACCAATGTCATTTCCTTCATGAAGCTTATGATCTTTGTACTGTTAGGTTTCATAGAGTTACACAGACAGATCAAGTTGAGAAATATATATATTATTAAAATATATTGTTACATGTGACTTCGCTATGCAGACAAGAAGAAAAAAGATTTCACTATAATATGTGACTTAGGCGTGCAATTTATGCAAAACTATTCCATTTTGTTTTTAGTGTTAGTTTCAACAGATTAATTCCTTAAAGAAAGTAGTAGCATCTTTTTGCCTGCCTCATGTAGAATCCTGGGGAAAATAGCCAACAGTGAGGAACTATTCTTACCTAAGATCTAAAACAGTTCTTTTGTATTATATTTGACGTGTGTCATGAATACATATGTAATAATAAAATGGTCATAGCACTTACAGTCACTTATAATAAGCACAAAAAGTGATCCCTCCAAAACATTTTAAGACTTGTCTAGAAAACTTTTTAAGAAAACAAGATGTTGAAGAAATTGTAGATTTCAGTGCAGTTTTATTTGAAACACATGTTTTCTTTTTCTTCATTATATCTTTCATAAAGCTGTGACCACACCATGAACATGTAACCTGAAAGTGACCCACCAATGTCCATTCCGAATCTTAATCTGTGTCTTTTCATTTCATACATTATTTCTTACTTTTCTTTCTCCAGTTCAGACATTTATTTTCCATTCAGCTTCCCTTCCATGCTGTGTAGAAGTGGGTTCTACTTCCCTTTACTACCAGTTCGCAACAGGGCCGTGTGCTGTTAGCATTCTGATGAAGTCGGGGTTGATGGGCGGAGCATCCCGCCGGTTTTACTACCAGTTCTATAGAACTGGTGCAAACCGGGGGCAACCCACCACTGATGCTGTGTCAGGAATAAGAATAAATGCTTTTCTCTTTGGACTTAATAGAAGAAAAACAGGGAGAGCTAGGAAAAAAAACCCCAAGAGACACAAAAGTTAGTTTCAGTGGATCTAAATTGAGAAGTTGAATGGCTTAAATATCACCTGTAAGCTGAATTGAGAAAGTTCACTGGCTGAATACATCCCAAAGGTCAGAGTTGTCTATCTGTTATTCTTTGAAAAGTGAAAGTAATTATTTTGATTTGTTTTTGCATTGTATTTTTCTGCAGTTCTCCAAGGTATGTAATTATTGGCACTTGAAAAGGTTTAGATCCGGTTGCTTCAGAGAACATCCCACTTAGTATTTGAAATTCACAAACCCCTCAGAAGTAGCCCTGTTCACTTTGGGATTTGGCAATTCCTTGCCATGTCTCTAGAATTTACACAGTGCAAACTATGAAATGTAATCTGTTCTTTAAATCTTTCATTCAGTTTGGTTTATGATAATGTGTTTGAAAGGTTTGTCTGCTCCTTCTGGATATACAGAGATGGCAGGAAAAAAATTGCCACAAATATTTTAGGAAACCAGGAGAATAAAAGTATGTTTGTAAAGGACTCCCCCAACCATAGAAAACAAACAAAGCCAACAATAATTCTCAAGTTATTTGAAGTCTGTCCCGGAGCTTGGCAAATACAACATTGCTAAGTCACTCATTTCAGAAACATTGCTGGATCTCGTGGGCAGATTCCAGGTTAATACAACCACATGGTCCTCTATCACAGAGCAGCCAATTGCCAGCAGTGTCTGCAATATCCTGACAGTAATGGAAAGCAAAATGATCTCTAAATAATGGTTTGAGATGGTTACTTGATAAAGGGCAGCACAATAATTATGATCAATGGAGCATGGATTCAATATATATTGCCCATTTAGATGCACTAGATTAGTTTAACAGCTTTCTTTAATGTTCTGAGCATTGTGTGTGTGTGTGTGTGAGAGAGAGAGAGACAGAATGCGTGTTTTTGAGTGTGTGTGCGTGTGTGAAAGAGAGAGAGAGAGAGAGAGAGAGAGAGAGAGAGAAGGAGGGAGGAATTGCAATGAGAGTATGTGTGCCTGAGTGGGTGTGAGAAAGACAGAGAGAAAGTATGTGTGTGAGAGAAAGGAAGAAAGGAAGGAAGGAAGGAAGGAAGGAAGGGAGGGACGGAGGGAGGGAGGGAGGGAGGGAGGGAGGAAGGAAGGGAGGAAGGAAGGAAGGAAGAAAGAAAGAGGGAAGAGGAAGGAAGGAAAAGAAAGAAAGAGAGAGAGAGAGAGATACAGGGTCTGATCATCTCTTGGGGTAAAGGAGAAAGAGTATTCTGTAGTCTATTAAAGACTACAGAATACAACAAAAAGAAGAATTACTATTATAGTACAAAATAATTCTACAAAAGAAGCGCTTTCCATATACTGTCACAGAATCACTTCTGATTATTTCATTAAAAGTGGGAGTTAAGATATTAATATTAAGAACAATGGAAAACCTATAGGGTGACAATATATTGTCAACATATATGCAGATTACTCCTGTCCAAGCCATTTTATCTTGCTGCTTCCTACCCTCATTCCCATCTCCAGGATCAGGGGACTGGAGAAATAGAAATCTTTCTGGAAATAAGTTTGGAAAGTTTCGCTTAATCTCCAAAAATATTTTCTAGGATAAACCTGGCACATTTTCTGAATATATTTGAAAATATCAAGCCATCACAGGCAATTATATACTGTAACTATAGGGAGTAAGAAAAATGACCTTGGCAAAGATATGTAGGCTCTATTCCCTACCCAAAAGGGACTGAAATATTTTTAATCATATAATATATAAATATCTATATATAATTAATGCAGTCATTCACTTCAACATTAAATTACATTACTTAGCAACACACTATGCCTTTTTCTCATTTTTGGAACATAGAAACATTCCAAAATAGATATCAAACTCATAATCTGGATCCATTCTGTGATTCAGTCCATTGTAGTAGTAGTCCCAGTTTTAGTTTAGTTGCAGTGCCAGACATGTCCCTCCCCCCCCCAGGGACTGGTTGTTGCTCTGACCAGTTGAGTTACTACATTAGAATAGAATAGAATAGAATAGAATAGAATAGAATAGAATAGAATAGAATAGAATAGAATAGAATAGAATAGAATAGAATAGTTGGAAGGGACCTTGGAGGTCTTCTAGTCCTGCTACAGCACCATTTCAGACAAATGGTTTTTCAGTCTCTTCTTAAAAACGTACAGTGTTGGAGCAACTTCACAAATTCTGGAGGCAAGTTGTTCCACTGATTAATTGTTCTAACAGTCAGGAAATTTCTTCTTAATTCTAGGTTGCTTTTCTCCTTGTTTAGTTTCCATCCATTGCTTTTTGTCGTACCCTCAGGTGCTTTGGAGAATAGCTTGTCTCCTTCTTCTTTGTGGCAACCCCTGAAATATTGGAACACTGCTACATGTCACCCCTAGTCCTTCTTTTCATTAAACTAGACATACCCAACTCCAGCAACCATTCTTTATATGTTTTAGTCTCCAGTTCCCTAATCATCTTTATTGCTCTTCTAGTCTACCAGTAGATCAACAATGGCTATTAAATCAATTCCCAACCTTAGAACTCATGGTCCATTCAAACCTTTATATCTCTCAAACTGGATAAAACACAAACCCTTTCTTTCTCATCAACTGGCCACAATATTGCACATCCTTCCCTTTCAGTTATAGGTAGTCCTTGCTTACTGATTGCCTTGTTTATCGACCAAAAGTATGACAGTTGAAAAAAAAAAACCCAGCTTTGTAATCAGTCCTCCCATTTATGCCCGATGCAGCACCCCAAGTTCACATGATCACCATCTGTGGCTTCACAACTGACAAGCAGAATTAATGGAGAACCCAGAAGTGAAATCTCACCTCATAATCATACAATGTCTCACTGAACAATTGTGGAACTTAGTGACAAATTTACAGGTTCCAATTATAGTTGGTAACTGAGGATTACCCAGTGGTGGGTTGCCCCCGGTTCGGACCGGTTCACCAGAACCGGTAGTAAAACCGGCGGGAGGCCCCATCCACTGCACCAGATGTCATCATTGGCGATCTGCACATGCGATGATCCCGTTGCGAACCGGTAGTAAAGGTAAGTAGAACCCACCCCTGCGATTACCTATATATTTTTTAAAAAGTTGCTACAAAGAAATATTTCTACTTTATTCCTATGAAATTGAATGGGCATTACTTAATTTCTAAGTGGACCTAGAGTACATAGGAACTAGTAAAGAAAAATCACCCTATTTCCTCTTCCTTTAGTTATTGGAAATCCCAAAGCCTCCAAAACTTTAACATAAAACTGTCTACTGTTGATCTCACCGCATTCCTAAGAGGTCTGTAAGGGGTGTGCATAAGAGCATCAGCGTGCCTACCGTCCCTGTCGTAATGTTCCCTTTAATTGTATTCATTGTATGTATTCAATTCAGGCTTATACTTATATATATTATCTAATATGTACTCGACTAAATAAATAAATAAATAAATAAATAAATAAATAAATAAAGTGTTACAATCAGGCAGAGGAGGCAAGATTGGTTTAATGGAGATACTGTGAAAAGGTGGGGATGAGGCCATCCAGGTACATGCAAACATCTGAGAAAGGCAAAGCATAGGCATTAGTGAGCAGCGAACAACTTCTCAACGGGAGAGCCAGGCACTAGTAGATCAATCTACACAGAAGCCAAATGGTGAGACTTACCTTCCTTGCACAGAAGGAAAGGTAAGAAGCAGGGAAGGTCCTGGAGTGGTCATAATTTAGACTGAGCACCAGACTAGCCCTATTGCTAACATCCAGCAATCCATAACATGGGAGAAAAGCAGCTTTTGAACTGACCACAGAAAAAAACAGAACAGCTTTCAATAGATGCTATCCTCTCATAGAAACAAGCTGTGCATCATAAAAATTAGTAAGAGAGTGTTCTGCTGGTGACTCAGTTTATTGGAAAAAAAAGTAGTCAAACAGAAAAAAAGTTAAGGATATATTAGTGTCGTTGTTTTTTCATCAGGCTTCTTTAACATGATAGAACAAACCACCTTAATTTCTCCACCTTTATATACAGGTAGGTACATAATGTGTAGCGGTAGACAGAGACTATTTTGAGGCCAGGAAAAAGACTGCTACCTAATGGTAGATAATCTGATTATTATTTTTAATTTCTATTGTATAGGGAAGGAAGAGTTCATATAATTATTTATCTCAGTTATCCTTCCTTTTTCAAACAGATTCCCAGTGTAAAAGTGAATGCTCTGCATATTCATAGGGTTGGTAGGCTGAGCTCTCACATTGCCAGATGCAAAAACTGTACAGTTTTGTTTGTTTGTTGAGCTGTGCAGGTACAGCCAAATCCATAAGACATGCATTCTGCAAGCAAATAAATCATGAAAAAGCCTCAAGCAAATGCCACACAAGTGTAAATTTCTGGTTTATTATGTTGATCAGATGATGTGCTGAAATATATCTTATTCCTACTCCATTTCTGAGGTCAATTCTCTGGATATTTGGGCAGGCTGTGTGCAGAAAAAGGGTCTCAAGTCTTATTGCTGGTGAGGGAAGGAAAGCCAACTACCATCTTACATACAATAGTAGATGAAGATATATATGTGTTATTAATCAACTCAAAATTATTTTTTTTCTTTAGAGTACCTATTTTTGGACAAATTTTCTGTAATTTGTGTCATAAATAGTAATATGGGCTGCCAGTTCATTTGGTGTTCTGCCCTAGGATGAAAAATAACAATCAAGTTCCCATTGTTTCCTATGGTACTCAAAATATTTCGAGTTTTGATATGTCAGAACACAAAACACATTAGACTAGTGGAAAGTTCAGATGAAGATGAAGTTTTGAACTTCATCTTCTTCTCTGCACATTCTATAAATAGCAATTTTACAGTGGCAACTCTAGAAAAAGAATGTACTTAAATCTGTTTATAATAAGGTTGGCTTACTTTGCAGAAGGATTTTGCTAATATTGTGGTCTTTTATCACAGTGGTGTCTAAACACTTTTTCTTTCTTTGGATGTCTGGCCCAAATAGAAAACCCTTTTCTCAAAATTTCAGTTACTTAAGTAACTCAGCAGTAGATTTCTCATTTGCATTCAGAAGTCCCCAGATTCACTTTCTGCTATTTCCAAACACAGTAAATCTGAAATCCTACAAGGCTTCTATTGGTCAGTACAAAGAATTCTGAGTTACATGGATTAATTCTTTAATATAGTTAGAAAATAGGTTTATATGTTTCTGAAAGAGCGATATGTTCAATATGTTTTAGTGCCATAATTCGGATAATGGACTATCTTACACTAAATATACATTTATTATAAATACAAATGCAAAGACTCCCTATCTGTCAGTGTGTGAAAGTTCATGAATTGGAATAGACATGGTAACAGGTCAGCCAATGGGGACTGTTTGGTGACCTAGATGACTCAGAGCCTGATCTGTATATATATGACTGCTTCTGTGATTCTATAGCTTCTGTGATTATTGATTCTGTACTTCTGGATTCTGAGTTCTGGTTCTGGCTTCTGCTGTATGGTATTGTTTATAAAGAAGTTTCTTATATAAATGAATGCTGCTGAATTATTTACTTGTGTGCTGGTTGGATTGCTGCAAACTCTAACATTATCAGTATTGTATTTATTAAGGACAGTTGCAACAATTTTGCTCACCATGTAGCCCTTCATTGATTGAGATGTCAATAAGGTCCTATCCCTTCACCACCAAGTGTTGAGGGAATGAAAGCCAGCTACCATGGTATGGTATGAAATACCATAACCATGGTATTTGGTTGATGAAAGTATATGTGTGTTGCTAACTTACTTGAAATCAACTCATGGTTTGAGTGATATCTGAAACAGCTCATTATCCTGAAAGACGCCAATGGGACTTTAGAAATCAGGCATTTAAAAAATCACAATCAAGAAACAACGGAAAGAATCAGTTTGTTATAAACTAGGATGCATATTGCAGTAAAAAATATTCTGGCTCTGAAATGCAGGTTACATTTAATGTGTGAACTGACTCACTCAGTCATGGATGTTGTGAGTAGCTCCAAGAACACCATTTGTTCTTCACTTAAAATTACTGACAGTTTAAAAGAGACAAATAATTTCAACATGTTGAAAAACTGCTACATATAAAAATCAACATGCAAAAAAAAAAAAAAGAATCTTGTTGAACAGTTTCAATACAGCATCAGTTAGGGGTGGGTGGGAATCTTCACTTAAGTGTCATTTTTCTACTCTCACTTTCCTTGATACCAAGACATTATTTTCATATAAGAAAACGAAGGAAAAAGTTATTGTTTCACAGCGCCCAATCTCATCTAATTTATTCATCCTTTTTATTTTTCCTAGATCCATGTTGTTATTTGCTATTTGCTTAACTGGATTTTGCTTATAATAGATTTACAGCTATGTGCTCTGTAACTGCAATGGGTATAATGCCACTCAAAAGGGAAGATGCATTCCAAGGTTTGCTATAAAACTTTCAATTTTTACAATGGTGCAACCATACTGCTTTTTCAACATTATGATATGCCCAGTATTGTATAACAAAGGACATAGTACAAGTCTGAAAGAGCTTTCAGACGAATCAAATCCTAAGTAATGAATGAAGAGGGATAATAGAGATTCCTTTGAAAGGTTCATTTGTGGGGAAAGCATTTTAATAGAAAAATATGTGCCATAGCAAATGTCACTAAAGCATTAACATTAAATAAAAGCAGACAATATAGCTTAATGCCCTGCAGATCACTAAAGACTAAAACATTGCAAATGTCAATATTGTAGTAATTTTCAAAATTTTGTGGTTTCAGACGAAATATGAACCTGCTAAGAAACATTTATTTTTATGGTCTAGTTCTGCTGCATAGCTATAGAAGCAAAGCAGGGGGCAATTCTGCAAATGATGATAATATATAATATACAAATACATTGTATGAATTTTATAATCAGTTAATTGGTTTATTAAATTATAAAATCTTTATTTACTTGGAAAAGCAATAATTAAATGAATATTCACCCCTTTTAAGACTTTTCTATTAATTATGTTTATGAAATGCTTGCAGCTGTAATGTTAGACAAAGGAAGCTTTATCTTTATATGCCAAAGCTACATTGTATTCTGGTACAAATGATGGTACTGACTTTGTGTCTACATAATTACTGAAATCTTATCCCTTTTCTGTTTGCACATCATCTTCTGTTTTTTGGAATAGTTAAACTCCATTTTACTTTTTAATAACATTTTAGAAATCATTCTGATTCAGGTAAACAGAATTTGATTGCTTTGATGGATTGAAAATGGTTAGCTCAGCCAGAGCTTATTTGATTTGTTTCTTCAGGGATTACAAAGAATAGGATTTTATCTCCCAAATTGACAAAAGAGGCAATCTCTGCATTTTTTTGCTTACGAAATGGCAGTTGCACTAAGCCACAGTGCCTTCCACGCGGGCAAAGTATTAGTCATGGGGCTGCTTTTTATTCATCTGCAAAGTTTTATTTCGTATGGTGTACGGTATCAAGCTTCTTTGCTCTTAGAAATTAAGAGCAAAGTGGGGTGAGCTGGGGGTGGCATGGGACTGAAATAGAAGAACAGAAGAAGAAGGAGGAAAAAAAGCACAAAATTCTGTGAAAAGCAGCAATGGTGCAGTGCATTGGCACACAAAATTAAAAACAAACACTCTTTTTTTTTATCATAATGGCCATTATAGGCAAATGGTCTTCAGGTTTAATGCTGTGGATTTACAGCTGAAAATCCCTCCAAAGCTGGAGGTGTCATTGGGCTGATTGCTTGTCCAAGTTCACCCTGAAGGTTCTCATGTGGTTTTCATGAGAGCTACAATCTACGACCCAGTCAGATTACAGAGCTTCTTTGATGCTACTTTCCATTTTATCCTGTGTGACATGACATTTGTAAAGCAGAAGGAGTCAAGAAAATGTCAATATACAATATAGAGATGATACAAGCACCTCAAATAATATGTTTGCAAATCTTCTTATGCCATTGGTCACTCTGCTGAGGCCTCTTCAGTGATACTGCCTGCAGTACTGATTATTTTATCCTCAATCCCTTTGTCATTTTCTATGAAGCACATTTTTTTAAAAAAAGAAAAAAACAGCAATGTTATGTTATTTTACTTTATTCTCCCTTCACTTCCTTGCAGATATAGGCCAGGAATAGCCCATTCAAGAGCTCTTATCTCTGCTTTCAGCAAGTATGAAGAATGTGATTTTTATTGCTGGTGTTTGAAGCAAGGTTTTTCACAAAGGAGTGCAAAGGTTATTCTCTTTGGGGCTACCCAGAAATATAACCAGAGATGCTCTCCTAGGCAAACACCCTTATTCAAATGTTAAAGTGGCACTCTCTTTTATTGGCCTGACACTTGAGTCCACATCTTAGAAAGTCATATTTTCTAAAACTGAGATTTGAGATTACAATCCAGGAAGCTCAAAATAGCTTTTATAAAAAGAGATAGAAAAATGCTGCAGCTATCAGTGATCAGTATCCCCCAATTTATTAGCGGAATCCTTTCCCCTCAGTTCCACCCTCCCTTCAGTTGTGAACTCTATAGAGAATGTGTATGAGAGAAAGGTTTAAATCCAAAAGAATTAATGGAAGACAAGAGATGAAATAGTTAGTTTTCCTCTGATGAGTAATAGGCCCTCTAAGATAGCAGGGCCAGCTAGTGGATTCCCTGAACAAGTCAAATCACTTAAATCTTGACGAATGACCTGCCTAATTGTGTGGCAAGAGATCTGTTGAAATGGAAGCACCCAGGGACTTTTAACTCTTTTGTTACTTTGTGAAAAGAAGTCAGGGATGTAGAACCTTGTGCATCTGGTGTCTCATCCCCTTGGAGTGTTTATTTAATTGATCTAGATCTGAACCTGCCTGATTCCTTAATAAATCTGAGTGGATTACAATTAAAAGAAAAACAACAACATGTATATGTATTCTACCTACCTGCCTGCCAGCCAGGGGTGGGTTCCACTTACTTTTGCTACCGGTTCACAACAGGAGCGCGCAGGCGGGGTGCTTCTGCGCTTCTGTGCATGTGCAGAGCATCCATGATGACGTCTGGCTGGGTGGGCGAAGCCTCCCACCACTGTTACTACCGGTTCGCAAGATCTGGACCGAACCGGTAGCAACCCACCACTGCTGCCAGCCTATCTGCACAATCAATTGAAAAACTATATGCCTTCACATGGGTGTTTCTGAAAGCTATGAGGGTGGGGAGCTATATGAATGCAGTTAGCCGTCGACTTACAACCACAATTTAGCCCAAAATTTATGTTGCTAAATGAAACATTTGTTAATTGAGCTTGACCCATTTTACAACCTTTCGTGCCACAGATGTTAAGTGAATCACGGTAGTTGTTAAATTATTCAAACTGTTGCTAAGTAAATTTGACTTCCTCATTTACTTTGCTGGTCAGAAGGTCACAAAAGGGGTTCATGTGACTCTGGGACACAGCCACCGTCATAAATATGAGTCAATTGCCAAGTGTCTGAATTCTGTCCACGTGACCATGGGGTTGCTACAATGATCGTAAGTGTGAAAACCGGTCAAAAGTCTTTTTTTTTTTTCACTGCTGTTGTAACTTTGAACAGTCACTAAACAAACTCATGTAAGTCGAGGACTACCTGTACTTTGGATCATAATCTTTGTAAACAAAAATCTGCATGTAAGGACTATTGTGCAATACATAAATGGGCAGCTATGCACCACATAATCAGACCTATCATGATATGGTGTTCCAATTATGTGGGTCATCTATGTGTGAACTGCGGCTCTGTTGCAGATGGGCAGGAGGGCCCCAGCTTTAAATCCATATGGAGGCAACATTCTCTGAGTAGAATGTGGAGGGTTGTCAGATGAATATCCAGGAAGAGTTCAAGTGGTGCACGGTGGAGGGGGGTGGTGCAATTAGGAAACCACATGGAAGGTGACAGGTGACGGGCGGTGTATGGAAGGGGGAATTGGGAGAACGAGCAGTCAGGAGCGATCTCGGTGACATCAGATGACATCACTTACTAGCGTCCTCAGCTCCAAGGGGGGGAAGAGAACGGGCGGTATATTCAAATCTGCTACAGCTGCAACCCATCCCATAGCCGATAAAGCTGAGGAGGTGGAGCATCCAGCCAACTCTGTTTTTGTGCTGTTTTCACAGCGCCAGCATTTCCTGTAAACTGCCATGTATCCAAGATTAAACCTGGTTATTTTTGCCGTTCCATTGCGTGTGTGTCGTGCATTACTCGTCTTCGGACAAACAGTTCCAGAGACGCTGAGAGATGAATCAATCCCCATTTCATCGGATTGTTGCAAGCACATAATATGTGCTTGCACATATTGGTATGTGTCAGTGGATAAAAACAGGACCATATAAATATAAGAAATAAACATAATTCCAATAGTGATCAGATGAAATTTTAATAATTGGGATGCTGCTTTCATGAGCTTGTTTTCAGTCATAACTTCTCACTGGCTCTTCACAAATCCATGCAAGTGCCCAAATTAATCACTTTCTGCTCAGATTGCTACAAAGAATTAAGGATAGTTGTTAATGTAGATTCTAGTAGGAAATAATTTTAAGAAGAAAAGGTATGTCAGACATGGAATGGCAAAAGAGAGAAAGGGAACTGCACCTGTTAACTAAGAGAGAGAGAGAGAGAGAGAAAGAGAGAGAGAGAGAGATACAGAGAGAGACAGAGAGAGAGAGGGGCAAAACCTTTTTTGTACATTTCCAACTAAATATCTCTCTGTCTCCCTCCCTCTCCCTCTCCCTCTCCCCCCCTCTCTCTCTTCCTCTCTCTCCCTCTCTCTCCCCCCACCCCCCACCCTCAATACAACTAATTCTGTTGTTGCTGTGATTAAAATACATGGTAATGCCATTCAGATTGACAATTATTTCTGCCAGGCATTTACCTCCAATACCTGGGTTGCTGCTGAGAGGGACTTTAAAAAGGGTTGGTTAAGAGGTCAACTGGAACAGAATTTCAGACTGAAATCTGCACTTTTCAGAAGGCCATTAAACCAAATACATATACACACAGAAATCACATTGAATTATATGCAACAGCACATTAGGAATATGTGTACAACAGTATTGTATTTAAGAAATTGTGCTATTAGGAGAATGAGAAATGGAATGAACTGAAAAGTCAAGTCCTACTCGGGAAACAAAATTAAAGTGGTAGGATGAGCTGGAATCTCTATCCTGCGACAGCCAATAATAAAGTCAAGATAGAGCAGCAAACACAAGGGATATTATAAGAATAGCCTAGATGAAGCTAAAGACTTATGTTGTCCAGCATTTTGCATCCAGAATCACTGATCAGACACATTCAGGAAGCTCCTCAAATAGTGACCATTAATAGCAGTTGCTATGGCAGGTGTGTCAAACTCACAGTGTCATGTTGTCATCACGTGATGTATTGCAACTTTTCCCCCTTTCACTAAACCAGGAGTGGGCATGGCCAGGGTGTGACACATCCGGCCCACGGGCCGCGAGTTTGACACCCCTGTGCTATGGAGTCTGCAAACAGCTATATTGTATTGTAGAGACATTACATTACATTACATTCCACAAAACATCAGCAAGAATTCTGACAATGCTCTAATATCTTAAAATAGCTAACGACTCCTTTCAATGCTAAATTTATATATGTCCTCTGAATTCTGGATAAACTTGTTATTCAAAATTGTGCAGACTTTAACTCCCAGGTTTCCCAGCCGGCATGAAATTGAGGGGAACTGAAATCCACACATCTTCAAGAACATGCTGTTTGTGAAATTCTGCGTGTTGAAGTCCACACATCTTCAAGCTGCCGAGGTGGAGAAACGCTGTTCTAAATAATTTAAATCCTGCAATATTTGTGTGCATGCATTTGCGAATATTTGAGTTTGTTTCAATGGCTTCCTTATGGCATTCTTCAAGCCTATGTGAAAGGGGCTCTCCACAGAACAGCTGGCCTGCAAATTCAGGACTTATTTAGAACTGTAATCCAAAAAGATCAGATTGGGTAAAGCTGTCTGGTTCCATTTCTGTTCAACAAGGGCCACATTTCAGTGAAAAAGATAACATTTCCCTTTTAGAGAGTAGCAAGCTCACCCATGCAGTTCCTTTTGTTTTACAAGGCCAGGTGAGATCAGACAGTTCATCAGTGTTCCCGTTTAAACCTGAGAGTTGAGTCACAGGGTTCTTTGGTTTAATCCTGTATTTAATTAAGTGAAGGTCAAAATTGGGGTCAATTTGATTGGTGAACTTAATCCAAGACCCACAAGTGGCACAATGGGTGCTTTGGAAAAGTATTATTCCAGCGAGGAATCAAGAAAAGACAATATAATTAAAAGAGTTATATGATAAAGGTAAGGGTGGAAGGTGAGGGTGAATAAGGCACTTCCAAATGTATTTAACAGAAGTAGCCACTAGATAGCAGAATAATCACAGGAGTCTCAGCAATTTTGCCGAGCAAAAAGAAAGGTAAACAGCGCTTCAGCAGATGAAAATACAATATGTATGACTGTGTACAAATAGTTCATACAAGGGAGAGATTTCTTTTTTCAGCTGTTATTCAATCTGCTATTTCCTGCTGGTCTTATCATAACCTGAGCTTCTTTTCCACTATGGTGAAAAAGGAGCTTATTTTCTAACTACAGAAATCAAATCCAGACTTTTGTCATCTTGAAATACAACCTTTTTTTCTGAAATAACCTTTCTCAACAAGATGCTTCTCTAATGTATTATGACTTTGTATTCCAGAGTAGAAGTGTCAGATTAGGAAATTGGTTTAAAAGGAACATCTTAACAAGGCACTTCACAAAATACAACATTGCGTCATGCTGACTGATGGATCTGGAACCGGTCCTGCAGGGTGGTTCTTAAAGATTCTTGTCTTTTGTTTATCCGCCAGTATATTGTACCCATAACTGTTATCAAACTGAGGCCGGTTGTGACCTATGAGATGATATAATATAGATAGGTTTGCATTTGAAAGACAATATATTTAAACTAAAGCAGTTATTTTGCTGTTTGCCAAATAATGGAGTAAAAACAAGCGACTTCATGCATCACTGAAGATTCAGTACAGACTTTGGAGCTTAAATAAAGCTAAGATGTTTTAGATCAAATGATTTTAACCATGAATCCTTTAGCTAGGGTTCCACATCTGGCTTCTAGCTTATGGTTTTTTATTTGCAGTTTGAAGATAATATTATCCAGTATAGATTATTGAAATAGTGTAAGTTGAACACGTTGAATGAGACAACTGAGCAAATTAGCCAAAATTAGCCAAAAAACCAAGGAGCCTGGTTTAGCTCAACAGACAGAAGCACTGTAATTTAACACCAGCTGTCTGCAATTAAAGTAAAATTGAATCTCCCCAGGCTCAAGGTTGACTCAGCCTTCCATCCTTTCTAAGGTAGGTAAATTGAGGACCCAGTTTGTGGGAGCAATAAGCTGACTTTGTATAAATATACAAAAGTATGAAGGCTATTGCTTAACGCACTGTAAGCCGCCCTGAGTCTCCGGATAAGGGCGGCATATAAATCAAATTTAAAAAAAATATTTTAAAAAATCAGAAAGACTGTTGGATAGTCTTTCTTTAGATAGAATGTTTAAAAAGATGCCTAATGTGTGCCTCAAAACTTGGATTTGAAATTTGGAATTCATTTGATGAAATCTCCACAGAAACATCACAGGTTGAAAACAGCTACCTATTAACAACCCAATTATAGCTGCTAGAAAAATTATATGTGCATGCTCAGTTTAATAAAGCAGCTACATTACTGCTGGTTCTCTAGTGCTTTTGAATAGAATCCCAATTAGAAATATATCTGCAATACTCATCCTTTAGTTATGGAATGCCACTTCTAAAAGAAAAGAGTCTGAACCCACAGGAACTGGGCATTAATGCTACTCTTCTAAAATTAGATATGCAGCATATAAATATTTCTATAAGAAAGCAACGGTAGTTGAAGCAATATCTGGGTTTTTTAATACTTTATCACATACTTTTTTAATTATTGAAAATAGTCTTGGGATCTTTCTTTAGGATGCTGGTGGGGAAAGGCAAACCATTGTCCATGGGGCTTAAATTTTTTCCTGCTAATGCAGAACATTTATTGCCATCACCATTTATTTCAGTGTAAAAAATTATTTTGATGTGATATCATGGGTGAAATATGATCTTGCCCTGGCTTAGTTAACTGGTAATCCAGAGTGTGGGTCAGAGTGCCTTATCTTTCATTAAACCATCTTGCTGATGGTTTGCAACAATCTGGTTTCCCATACTTCCACTCAATCTCAAGGAACGATAGAATAACAAAACTGTGAGATTTATGACACTGGGAAGTATGGACAGCCAAGGGAGCTTCAAAGAGGTCCAAAATACTTTGCTATGCCCTCTTGGCAACTTCCTTACTCACATGTGTACTTTCTTGGGTGTGTAATTTTTTGGGTGTGTGTATGCCTATCTCTGCTTTAATGCGCCTTTAAATCTGAAGCACTGTACTTTCCTATTTCAGAGGGATGTGTAACAAAAAGCAGCACCTTCATGAGTAGCTTTCCTTTACCATCTTCAACAATAAATTAAGCTGAAATACCACAGAGGGGGAAAAAAATCTATAGAAATTATCAATAACCCAGAAAACAAGATGCACATCAAAGAAAAACATTGAGAAATTGCAAAACAGATTATGGCCCAGCATTATATCAGAGCATGCTTTGACACTGTTTCTTGAATATTATTTTCCTTCCCCCCTCCCAACTTTCCATTATATTAGATTTTATGGAGCCACCTTACTTCAGAATTGCTTTGTATGTCACAGAAAAATCAGGCCCCATGATTTAGTTCTTCCTGGCCATAGTAGCTTCCATAATGCATCAAGAAGCATGACTTGGAAATTGTATGAATTGCTCTGAATAGTTCATATAGAATATGCAAATCTGTCCCAATCACTTAGGATTGTGTCTGTAGGATTCATTGAATTATTGGTTGCTGTTTCCTCCAAAAACATTTGGATGCTTCCTGTGGAAGAAAATGGACAAACAGGCAGGGATTACTAACACAGAAGCAGGCAGGCACACCTTCTCCTCTCCAAGTCTGTCTTCTGCCAACCCAGTTAGGAGAATTCAAAGGGGAAGGGGCTGGCTAAGAAGCCATATGGAAGATGAATTGGAGTGCATACCTACAAATATTGGCTCTATTCATGTGCCAGTCACTGAGCTGGAAAAAGTCCAGCCACTACAGAAGAAGGGAAGAGAAAGAGAGGGGAAGAAGGCCACCATATTCTGCTTTTCTCCTGGAACTTAGGTGAAACCATTATACAACTGCCAGAGCTGGAATATTCATCCAATCACTGAGTTGGCAGCAACACATTCCTTTGTATGGCAGAGATATTCACCAAACTGTATCTCTCTTTTTGGTAAAGCACCGTTGGGGGGAAGGGAAACTACAGTATGTCACTCTTTGACTTCCCTTCCACAAATTTCAGATTTGATTTGAAGAAAAAGAGCTGTTATGTCAAATATTTCACTCCTCTCCACAAGAAAGAGAAATAAGGAAAAGAGGCCACACTTGTAGTACTATCCAAAGCAACAGTCCCCTAGGCTTCACCTGTGGAATCAATGAGCAGGGCCCTAGTGTAGCTTTTCATGTGAGGGGGTCAGTCACTGGACAAGTTGTTCCTACAAAATGAAAGGTGGAAACAGTCTTCTTGGGCTTACCACTAAGGTTCAGATGGCATGATAGAGATTTAAAAATGGTAAGAAAAATATTTTGTACTTCTTTCAATTTTGCCTTGAGTAAGAAAAAAAAAAGATGCAAAATATAGACTAATAGAGTTGAAAGGGACTTTGGTGGACTTCTAGCCCTATCCCCTGTTCAAGCAGGAGACCCTATACCATTCCAGAAAAGTAGCTGTCCAATCTCTTCCTAAAAGCCTCCAGTGATGAAGCACCCACAATTTCCAAAAGAAAGTCATTCCACTGGTTAATTGTTCCCACAGTTAGGAAGAGTCTCCTTAGTTCTAGGTTGCTTCCATCCTTGATTAGTTTCCATCCATTGTTTCTTGTCTTGTCTTGCTTTGGAAAATAGGTTGACTCCCCCTTCTTTGTGGCAGCCCCTTAAATATTGGAGCACTGCTATCATGTCACTATCATGTTTGACTAGTGGTAGTGGTGCAAGAATGGGAATAAATTAGTGGTGGGTTGCTCTCGGTTCGCACCGGTTCTATAGAACTGGTAGTAAAACTGACAGGAGGCTCCGCCCACCAACCCCGACATCATCAAAATGACATCGTCATCAAAATTCTGCGCCTGCGCAGAAGAGCGTGCACACAAGCGAAGCGTGGCCTCGTTGCGAACCAGTAGTAAAGGTAAGTAGAACCCACCCCTGGAATAAATATACTTTCCTTGAGAACTGAAGTGCTTATCTATAGCAGACTGTTCTAAAGGTACTGAACAGCATCACCTTGGGCAGAAGAGCTGGGCTTCTGGGGATTGCAATGAATAGATCCTTATATTATACCATAACATGTAAGAATTAGTAATTTTTGTATCAGTGTATGAAGAAGTCTCAATGTTATAGTCCTCAAGCTAATGAAGTAGCTTTTCTATGGTCCTCTTGAGCATTTGATTATGAAATCCCTGATATAACTCATAATGAACCTGAAGACATCCATGTTCAGTGCACAGGAATCCACAGATCAACATGGGGAAGAGGCGGGAGGAGGAGTTTACATAAGTGTTCTCTCTTCCAGTCTTGCATCTTTATGGCAAAAATTGCAAAGATTTCTGGTCTACTTTTGGAAGCTAATTTGGAATAGCACAGTTGTCCTGTGCAACAAATCAGATTTCAGTCTGGCAAGTGCCATGGAGAGAATCCAAAAAGGAAAGCATAAAGCAATTTTAGGGATCAGCTGCTTCCTGAAATGTGATTGATAGTGAATGGCTGTGTCTGTCTGTAAAGAAAAAATAATAAGCAGATAATAAGTGCTATGAGCAACTTCTGTATGAGAGGAGGGATATACATCTAAAAATAAGAAAAGCAAACTGCTTAGTAGAATTCATATGAAAGATACTTTTAAGGAACTCAACCCATTTTATTATATTGAAGAGTAACATCTCAAATGTTTATCTTAAACCATCATAAATATGATTGTGGAGAAAGATCAATGTAAAACAATGCAAATAAACATCAAAAGCCTTTATTTAAAATGTATTTGCAATCTAATAATAGGTGTGGATTTTTTGAGAAAACTTAAAATTCAAGAAATTACTATTGTTCTTCGAGGCAGATTATATACAAGCTACACATTTAGTCATGTTTATAATTAATTACACTGATTAGTGACAAAAATATAATAGTGGTTTCCTACACTAATTGCATAATTGGTTCTATTTTGTTCCTAATCTCTTTGTTATTTGGACCAAATAAAAATATAGCTATTTGGAAATCACACCTCTGAATGTTATAGTCAGCTATTAAATTGATTTTAGTGTTAATTTTAGAGTAAAGTTTAATTCATATCTTTTTAATATTCTGTATTGAACTCTTTTTAAACTAGCCATTCTGAAGTACTTCAGAAGTACAAAGATGGAATATTTTTAAAAAATCTATAATTCCCTTTAATCTTTATTTTTACAAAACTGTAAGAATTATTTAGTTTTTAAAAACGAACACCCTCCACTGCATAAATCTATAGCATGTGACTACAATATGGAGAAAACTGCTTATCACCAAGAACTCCAAAAAAGTTAGGATTTCCAAATACAGAGAGCCTCTTGCCATTCTTTTCACTAAATATATTCAGATCTCTAAGAACAGACAGTGTTACTCAATTACGTTGTTCCCAGAACAAAGCTGCATGTTTGATTCTTCCCTGCAGAATTGCTTAAAAGAAACTGGGTCAACTAAAAATAGTAGACAAACAGCAGATAGGATTCAAAGCTGTTTTATTGTTGCAGGGTAAAATTACTTAGTGCTAAAGATTAATGATCATAAATGCTGATGTTCCTTGTTCATGATGAACATTACAAGATGCATCTATTACCTTTGAGGGGAAAGGCAGAGGATTGACTTGCAGTGATGTTCCTTTGCACCCAGTCAGCATCAAATCAACCCCGGGCTGGGTTAAAAAATTTTTAATTGGGTGAATTTTATGGGTAACGGGGTTTTAAATTGGAGAAGCCCAAGATAATTTAATTCTGTTTTAATGTATTTTAATATTTGTAATGTGTGTTTTTAATTCTGGCTGTTCACCGCCCCGAGTCCTTCGGGAGAGGGGGCGGTATAAAAATTTAAAAAATAAATAAATAAATAAATAAATAAATATGTGCTGTTCATCAGTTATTTTGCATAGTTTCACACTTGGAAAGACCTTAGTCCTTAGTGTAGTGGTGGGTTTCAAAAATCGGTTTGACTACCGATTCTGTGGTGTGGCGTGGTGGGCGTGGCATGACTTGGTGGGTGTGGTAGGGAAAGGATATTGTAAAATCTCCATTCCCTCCCTAATCCAGGGGAAGGTTACTGCAAAATCCCCATTTCTTCCCGATCAGCTGGGAATTGGGAGGCGAGAATAGATGGGGGCGGCACCAGTCAGAATTTTTACTACTGGTTCTCCGAACTATTCAAAATTTCCGCTACTGGTTCTCCAGAAACCCACCTCTGCCTTAGTGATGGTTCAAACTTTCTGTAGCAAATTAATATTATTTTAACAGTGTGCTTTGCCAAAATTACTAGCTCCTTTTCTCACAATGGCCTGAAATAATTCTGTGTTTTACTTCCTTATCTGATTGTGATGGTTTGCTCATTCTGTAGGGCTCCCTTATTTTGCTGACATGGAAATCTTTCTTTGGAAAGAGTCATGTCCTATTTTTTTTAATAAATTCTGCATTGTGAGAAAGCAAGGTTTTATACTTCTGGTTGGTTTGCTTTCCCTTGTCCATAATCTGGTTTAGGAACATGATTTTTGTTAAGCCTTGCTTTGTTGATATTTCATACTTTTCGTCATATCTTCCTGCCCATTGATCAACTTTTGGTAGTTGCAGCCATCCATTCATTTGTTATTTATGCATTAGAATAGAACCAGAATTCTTCCTTTTGGGTCTAATGGAAAAAGACCTGGACAAAAAAATTGGAACTTTGTTACTATATATTGTATGTTGACAGCAGCAACACTGTTGTATGCACAAAAATGGAAGGACACTTCGATTCCTAACATGGACAAATGGTTGCAGAAGTTGATGGAGTTGGCTGAAATGGCAACATTGACTATTTTGATTAAAGAAAAGAATATAAGTACTTTTATTTCCACATGGAGGAAATTTGCTTCTGAACTTTGTGCTTGAAGTGGAAGATAATTAAACTTTGATTTTGGGTTTTACCAATTAGATTGATAAATCTTTATAAAAATGCCTTGTTCATATTATTATTAAAAAACAAAAAGTTGTGATTTGACTTATTCTACTGCAACAGAGAAAGTTGGAAGTCAATGGTTTTTTGTTTTTTTTCTTATCCTCCCTCACTTTTCTTCTCCTCTTCCTCCCCACCATTTTCCTATTTACTTTCCTAGTTTCCTAGTTTGTATCTTATTTTATTTTATAACCCAATAAAAATGTTAAACACCAATTTATGCATTAGGATAGTTTCTTTCAGACATCTGCAGACATCTGATTAAAAAAATAAGCAAGGTGGTGGCTACATAAAAAAAAAAAAAAATAGGTGGATTCCATCTTTGGGATTCCCATCCTGACAGTTGTAACCTCAGTCTACAAATGTCAGTACCCTTTACTTAGATAAGAGTTCTTGTATATGTCTGTTGAAGTCACCTCCTTTATTCTCTACATTGCTAGATTAATGTCTGCATGCCTTAGTTTTAGCTTTCACTTGTTGCAAATAATTGTCTGAATAGGGTTTTTTTTCCTCCAGAGAAAACTTAAAGAGGAACTTTTGCACTCAGTTCCTCGTTGTTTTGCTATTTCTATTATTATTATTATTATTCCTGTAGCAGCACAGCTGGCATTCTTACACTGGATGTTCTGTTAGTCCTTTCACAGGAAAATCATATTTTCAGCAATTTAGCAGTAGTACTCTCATCAGAAATTCACAGCGGGATGAAAAAATATCTCAGCTCAGGAGTTAATTACTTAAAAACATGTTCTTGAAAAATCCATGCCTCCCCTTGGGGCTGTGAGCTAAAAAGAATATCTGTGTAAAATTTCCACCTCTCCCACTATAACTAAAATATTATTCTGTTACAGTGTTCAATAAAAAATGCAGACCATTTCAATCATAATGTGTATCAATTACTGTTGGTAATTTGGAATGTTTTTAAATGATTATGTTACCCAACTTCCTAAACAGTTCAGAGCCTTAGTCCGTATGAATTTTGGAAAGGGTTAGCAATCCATTCCCAGTTTAATCTGAAATATTTTTACTGAAGTTTATGAAACAATATATTCCCACAAAATATACTGAATGTTAACTGCTGCAGGGATAATATATGCTTTTTATTGGAAAAGATGTTTGATCCCTTCTATGGAAGAACAGTTAATTAAGTTGTGGGAGTAAGCTTCGATTTCTAGAATAACTTTATATCTCAGAAGTTAATCTGATACAGAATTTAATTCAAATTGGAACCTATGCCTAGATTACAATTCAATAATGGATTTGTACCACATCCAAACTTTGAGTTTCTTTCTGCATTAAGTCTACAGTTTAACTTCATAGGACTTCTAAATCAGAAAAGGTTTATTAGTTTGGTCAGATTGGCAGTTCATCATTTCATTTTATGATTTATATTGTGCTGCTCAGAGTTCCTGATATCCATATATTGCTAAAAGCTTAAGAGGAATTTTCAAGCTTTCAAAACAATATGATATGATATGATACAATGGAAAATTATGATCTCTATGTCATTTGTAAATCCTTTGTTTGCTTATTTATATTCTATTCTTTTAACTGTTTATATAATTTTATATAATAACTTTTCTAAAGGAAGGTAAAATGATATCTAAGGTAAAATGATAAAAGGCTAAAAAGTGAATTAGATCACTTATCTTATTCTAAGAACAATATCATGCCTTATTATATAAAATATTCATAATGTATACCATAGGCTAATATAGTAAGCTTGTTAATTTTTCCAGAATACTGATTTTATTATCATTGTAAATAAAGATATTAGAGATAGATGTGGTAGTCCTGATTTAACATTTTGTCTGACCATGATGTTTCTAACGAAGGATTTCTTGGTCTAAGCTGTTCAAAAAAGTTTTGTAAAGATAAAATTTGATTTTACTCAATGAACATTACACTGAGGTTTTATGTTATGTCTTATTATTGGGGGCGAATCACTCGCCCACACAGAGAGGGCTCGTAACTTGGGCGTCCTCCTGGACGCACGGCTGTCTTTAGAAGACCATTTGACAGCCGTGGCCAGGGGGGCTTTTTATCAGGTTCGCCTGATACGCCAGTTGCGTCCCTTTCTAGATCGGGACTCTCTACGCACAGTCACTCAGGCACTAGTCACTTCCCGCCTGGACTACTGCAACGCTCTCTACATGGGGCTCCCCCTGGGGTGCACCCAGAGGCTCCAGCTGGTCCAGAACGCAGCCGTGCGGGGGATTATGGGGGCGACGAGGTGCTCCCATGTGACACCTCTCCTGCGTGAGCTGCACTGGTTCCCGGTGGTCTTCCGGGTGCGCTTCAAGGTGTTGGTGACCACCTTTAAAGTGCTCCATGGCTTAGGGCCGGGGTACTTACGAGACCGCCTTCTGCCACCAATAGCCTCCCACCGGCCAGTACGCTCGCACAGAGTGGGCCTCCTCAGGGTGCCGTCCGCCAGACAATGTCGGCTGGCGACCCCCAGGGGGAGAGCCTTCTCTGTGACGGCGCCCACCCTCTGGAACAACCTTCCCCCAGAGTTACGTACAATAACAGACCTCCGGATTTTTCATCGGGCCCTGAAAACTTATTTATTTTAACTAGCTGGGCTGGCTTGACTTAAATTTTAAATTGTTTTAAATTGGGTTGTTTTAATTTATGGCCATAATATTCAAATTATTTTAATATTGTTTTTTAAATTTTGTATGCTCTGTTTTTACTCTGGCTGTGCACCGCCCTGAGTCCTATTTGGAGAAGGGCGGTATAGAAATTTAATTAATTAAATAAATAAATAAATAAAATATTAGAGGAACAGAATAGAAATAGGGAAAT
The DNA here is from genome assembly GCA_022577455.1 of Arizona elegans. Classification (NCBI taxonomy): domain Eukaryota; kingdom Metazoa; phylum Chordata; class Lepidosauria; order Squamata; family Colubridae; genus Arizona; species Arizona elegans. The sequence goes on along the minus strand of JAKOOJ010000005.1, from coordinate 59,456,920 downwards.
TGATAGGATTTTGTACTTAAAATGGCTTTGTGTTCATGGATTATGAGTCCTAAAAATGCATAAAACTGGACCTCAGCTTTGGTGGAATAGCATTGGTAGAATGCTATTTACCCTTTGCTTCTAATGCATTGTTGTACCAGGAACATACAGGCAGAGATGATGCCTACCCATATTAATAGCATGAACAATTTCTTCTCACATGCATATAAGAAACAGTGCTTGGAAAGAGAGGCAGCATTATCTCACATTTTCTCCAATGATCCTTAATTGAACCTCTGGTATGATATTTAACCTGTACATCTGCCAATCTGTCCTTTTCATTTGTGGGGATCAACATGCACAGGTCACAGGTACATTGGCTGCATAAATTCTCGCTCATCCTGAGAAAACTCTTGTTTTTAGCATGAAGATAAAAGTGCCAATTAAAATGAGCTGGGCTATACAGTAGGTATTATTTAAAGTGCCTTATTATTGTGTGATTCCTTCTCTGTGTTTAACAGCAGATCTGTTTATCTGAACACCTGTCTTCTGAATGGCTGTAGGCAGCTTTCCCTTCCTGCACTCCCTCATTCTCTTAGAGAAACACTTGTTTGGAATTCTTACAAGATGACCCGTTTTCTTGGACTCCCTTCAAAAGAACTGGAAAAGTTATTAAGAACAATCCAATTAGCCATTGGTAAATATGAACATTATCTAGTTATCTGTGACCTACAGCATAAGCTGAAGTATGTAGCAAGACTTTGGGGGGGGGGATTGCTGTAAGACAGATGCATTAAAGGATATTGTTCAGAATATCATTAATCATACAAATAATATATTGCAAGATTTCACAATAGAGGAAGCTATATAGACTGAAAACTTTTCAAGTTAAAAAATGAAATTATTTAAATTATTTAAATTATGAAGATCTGTGGTTCTATGTCTATTCTTTTCATTTTCTAGTAATGATGACAATAATGATGATGATGATGATGATGATGATGATGATGATGATGATGATGATATAGGTCATTACATATAGTGTACTGCTATATGGCAGAGGAATTGAGGATAAATGTTGTAGGGTCAAGAGAAAATTGCATTTTTCTTTTTATCTAAACCAAACGTTATATAATCTTAATTATTCTTAGAAAGCCTGTTTGAAAATGCAGCAAGTACTCAAATTTATTCTTTATGGGCACTTTCCTATAGATATTTCTTATTTTATAAGAGTAAGATTATTCTTATTCAAGACTAAGTCAAGATATTTTACTATCTGAGGAGAAGAATAGAAGCCCCTCTAATTCTCTATACAGAAAGTGATTATCTGGCTGTTACACTTATACACTGAGGACAGACATATTATCCTCTTCACATGTAGAGGGGCTGCAATGGCAACCCTGGTATGCAGTCTGCATGTAACATCCAGAGACCTCAGCACTTTCTTGGCTTAAATTTCAAGAAGAGCAGCCACAACCTAAATACATAAATAAATAATTCTCTAGTTGATGGCTTTTGACAGATATGAACAACTAATATCCTAGGCCCTAATCTTGTGGCTACTTAACATTGCATGACAAGGTCAGTCCTGGATGTCTAAGGTCTGGGAAGAATATATAGCACATTTTCTTTGAAAAGTCCAGTATTTGCTTTATACTACTCACTAGTCAGTTCCCCACTCTTGGTCTCTGCCACACATTTTTTTCCTACAATTCTTAATATAAACTTTTGCATAAACTTGAATGTACTCATTAACTCATTACATCCTATAATGTTCTTAATAAGTACATTCATTACACTCTGTCAAGGACCTTGAAGTACTCATTTCTAAAGATCTAAGTGCCAGAGCCCACTACCTTTACCTGTTATCTTATATATGCTTGACAAATAAACTTACAATTATGATTATGATTACAGGATTATCTGTAGTTCATGATTGAATGATGGAGTCCTTGCTGCCATTTAAGCTCACTAGATAAGTAACGAGATAACTGCAAGAAAACAATGAAGTTCAAAGAACACTAAGGACTTCGCACTACAGCAGTGGTTCTCAACCTTCCTAATGCTGCGACCCTTTTATACAGTTCCTCATGTTGTGGTGACCCCCAACAATAAAATTATTCCTAAAACCTTTGAAAATATGTGTTTTCCGATGGTCTTAGGCGACCCCTGTGAAAGGGTCATTCGACCCCCAAAGGGGTCCCGACCCACAGGTTGAGAACCACTGCACTACAGGATTCCTTTTTTTCCTTTATTTAATATCCAGTTTTGGATATTAAAAAGTTGAAATGAATTATCTTTTATTTTACTAACTTGATCTAGTGTGATTTGATAGAATTCTTGTACTACTTTTTTTTCTTTCAGGAATATACTTTCAGAAACTAAATTTTCGAATCTTCTGGAACAAAACCGGAAAAACACTGCAGATTCCTCCAAATCACCATAGCCCTGCTCTGTTTTGAAAGTTATGAACTACACAGTCTGTTTTGATATCCAAGGCATAAGCCAGCTTTTGTAGGAGAATACTAATATATACATGGTTGTTATGAAGAGGTTTTGCAAGGCAATTAGCTGGCACTGGTTTTAATTCTGTTTGTGCTTTTCCAATTCAATTGGTTGGCTCTCAGTTTAGATTAGACTGAGTTTAAAGTGCTTTTTAAAAGGAAAGACTTTTAAAGTTCTTAATGGTTTGGAACTGAATGTCTGAAGAGCCATTTTCTCCTATTGGCACTTTCATGTCCATACAGTGTATGAAACTTGTTACGGACATAAGGCGTAGGAATTTGCATGATCGCCACAGATTGGATAGAATTCACAGCGGGAAAAATAAAATGCTGTCAGTGGCTGGCCAGCAAGCAGAGGGGGTTTAAAAGGCGAGCCGCAGCTGCCGCGCTGGCAGTTCTTTATGGTGATCAGCTAAATAAACTAGCAGAACAAGTTCTGGAGTCCGTCTCTTCTTTCCCATGCTCCGGATTTAACAAAACTATTCAATATATTGGGATGGAGGAAGACTATGATAAGGGCAAAAAATCTAAAAGGCATTCCACACAGTTTCCCATTAATGTTCCCCATTTTTGAGAAATCCATTTAAGTATTTTTTAATTCTTCTGATTTCATATTACTTTTATACTGTTTAGTTTTACTGTAATTTCAGTTCAGAGAAAGCACATCCGGTGAATAAGTGGACAATCCTTTAGTCTTGTGCCTAATTAACTATTCTGGAAATTCTTTGGCCATTTGAAAGGTAGGTGCAATGCTTGACTCTGGTTTAAGGTTTCAGAAGACATGTTAGCATGTTTTCGGCTAGGTTTATTTTCCAAGCATTCATCAAGAACCACCCTGTGAAAAACTGAACTATAGTCTGGTTTAAATGCTAGAGACATAGGCAAACTTGGGTGGGTGTGGGGTTTGCATCGTTAAACAAATGAAAATTTAAAACTTAAAAACAGTGTGGGAAAAATGCAACCAAAGTCTGGTAGGATTTCTTTTGCCATAAACAGAGTAACTGCATTAAACCTCATGCTCAGAGAAGAAAGAGATCCATAGCTGTTTTTTATGAACTGCACCATGCTACTTAAACTGAAGATAGAATACTTTAGCATTTGAGTGCTCCTTTCACCCACTCTCACATTTCTTCCTATAGATAAAAAACATAGTTAAGGAAGCTCTTCAAAGGTTAGGATTAGGGTTAATTCTGCTATATACAGAGATCAAATCTAGATGTACTTGGTCTCTAAAACTACCAGTTTCTTAAAATGTAATTTACTACACCATTAGAGGATATGGATGTACAGAAAAATGTGACACATAATGGCAAATAAAAAATATGTAGTGATAAATAAAAAAAATGTAAAGCCAATAAATTAAGGAAATGGAAAAGGTGCAGAGAGAACTGTGAAGATGATGATGGCTTGGAAGCTTAGAAGCTAAATCCTACGAAGAACTGCTAAAGGAACTGGTCTAAAAAAGAGAAGACTATGGTTAGATATGAAAACAGACTTCCAATACTCAAAGGCCTGTCACAGGGAACAGTATGTGGATTTATTTTTCATAGTGTAGGAAGTTAGCATCCACCCCATTCCTAGAAGAATGAAATATTTATTAAAAAGGCAGAATATTATGTTTCCCTGGTTGAGAAATGGAAAAATGTGTTTTAAAGACAAAGCAACTCCCACCTTCCTGCCTCCCCCCCTTTGTTAACGGCCCAGAGGCAGAAACTCAATCCTTGTCAATGGACCTTGATCTGCAACACAATGGGACCCATCTAGGACAGAAACTCACCACTTGGCACCTGGGAAGATTACATCAGCCAGCAAGGTTAGCTAAGACCCCCACCCCCTGGGATTCTGACATCCAATCAGGATACTCTTTCTGGGCCCCAGGAAGTTCAAAGCCAGAGAAAGCATAAAACCCGGGGACTTGCTGTATCTCACCCCTTTTCTGTTCAGGAACTCAAACCATGTGATCCTGTCCACCATTAAACCATCTTTCCAAGCAGTCTCACATTTCCAGTGTCCTTTTCCCCACTTGGAGCTGAACCCAGAAATATATTTCTTCCTACAATTGTATCTGAGGAAAAGGACCAGAATCATTGGGAAGGTTAGAGGAGAAACTGTTAGGCCTGAAAGACCAGGGCCGCATGTCCCAAAGGTGCTTTTTCAGGAGGAAACTGGAACTAAAAAGCTTTAAAAGCTTATCCAAAGCTTCTTGGATAAGAATCAAAACTTCTTCAAAGAAAAACCAGAAAGTCCAGTTGCCTCTTGAAAAAGCTCCTTTCGGACAACCATGACGTGGAAGACTGAGAATCTCCATAGTCATCAGGGCCACATGTTACATTCCATTTAAACTGATTTATTGCTCATGCCTATGCACAGGAATCTAGTCAACTATCAGTGCTATTTGGGTGCTAGATAAGGGTTAAAGGAATTCAGATTGGACTTAATCGGCTTGTGGCTATGTGGAGACTCTGGGCTGATTCCTCTTTTGACTCCACCCCCAGGCTCTGCCAGTCTTCCTACAGAAATAAGGATGAGTTTCCTGATTATGAATGTTATTAAGCAGTAACATAGCCTCCTCCCTAGAATTGTGGATGTTCCAAGAGTGGAAGTTTTAAAGCAGAAACTGGGATGGTGTAATGATTCCTGCTCAGGGCAGGAGGTTGGACTAGGAGACGCCCAAGGTAACTTCTAACATAATGCTTCATGAGAGGTTTAAAATTATTGAACTAGGCACCAAGAACACTGTATAAATTAAAGACAGAAAAGTTTGTTTTCATTGTGAACTGATTTTATGTTTTGTGGCATCATACAGACAAATTTGATTGCCTACATGGTAGTCAATTGGTTGAATTAAAAAAAGGTGGAAAATGAAATTGATTGGGGCTGAGTATATGTCAAATAGCAGTGAGGTGAATAGTGTAGGGTGGTTAGTTGAGAACTCAAAAAGGTTAATTTTCACTATGAAAACACTTATTTTTTTTAAAGAAAGGAATGTAAGAAAATAACATAATTGCCTTCTTAGTAGCAGACTGAAAGCTTTCCTGCCTTTCATAGTCAAACATGTTAATAAAATCAGGCATCCCAAATACCTTCGATTTAGCCTTTTCCCCCTATAAATTATCCAAACTATGTCATTCATATGAATGATTTGCAATAGCAATTGCCAGCTGTACTATAAAGAATGAATCTATGGAAACTAAGAACGGGTTATGGTAGATTTACTGTCAAAGGCATGATTTATAATCTGGAAATGTATGCAGAGAGGCCCACCAACTGGGCCTGTATCATCTGAAGCAATCAAATCCCACAAATATAAGGCAATTTAACATTACCATTTCCAAGTGTTCCCCACAATAAGGACCCTTGTGTGCTGAAGTTTAATATTCAGAGCAGAAACCACAAACTCTAACAGCCGCTCCTGGTCAAGATAGTTAATAACAGTTTCCAGGCAATGGCACTTTTGTAATAGTTTTGTTGAAAGCAGCTGGGGATTTATTTTTATGTCTACCTCTCCATCTGAGAACTAGAACACGATAATGGGACAGACATCCATTTGCTGACTGTATTGATATAATTTCATCTGAATTTATAATGTGGGAATTATAGCACTGGTAAAAAATACAAGCCAATCACCTTCTCATTATACTACAGATATTGTAGTTTAAGGAATGAGGGTCAGGTGGGGGAAGAAGGAATGTGGACTATTGAATATTCCAAGTGCTTTCCAATGGTTTCTATATCTGAACATGCAAATTGGGACTATTTCCATCAGATTCATTAAAGGTATGCTCCCAACAATGACTCTTTTTAAACAGAAAGGTCTTTGCATTTGATAAAACATAAAGATCTATTATACTTGAAAAAAAATGCCTCTAAATACATCAAATGTTGTGTCATGAGAGAAGTTGGCAAAACAAAGATTAAATTCCAAAATTAGTTTGATTCAGTTAGGAGCCTCTGTGGAAAAAGAAAAACACCTCTAGTTAGAAGGCTCCAGTCTGAGAAGCCCCTTCTCAGACTTAATATTTATTCAATGTGTATGGGAGCCCTCTCATCAGGTGACTCTGAGTAGCTGACAAAAATTAAAATATATCATGCAATTCATATAGCTACACAAATAACACCCCCAAACCGTGGGTCATCATATCTGAGGCCATGATCTTGAATGTGCCCAACCTGGATTTCCCAGGCACAAACCAGGGGTGAAATGCTCCCAGTTCGGACCGGATCACTCGATCTGGTAGCGATGGAGGCGGGTGGTTCGCAGAACCGGTAGCAAAAATACCTCCCCATGCCCAGCTGAGCCGCACAATCATCAGAGGCTTTTTTTTAAAACTTTTAAAAACATTTTTTCTACAACCTCTTCGTCCAAAAAAATGCTTTTAAAAGTAAAAAAAAAAGCTTCTGATGATCGGGCGGCTCAGCTGGGATCATCAAAGGCTTTTAAAAGCAAAAACCCCTTTTTTTCTTTTAAATGCCTCTAATGATCAGGCAACTCAGCTTAGATCGTCAGAGGCATTTAAAAGAAAAAAACCCTTTTTTTTCTTTTAAATGCCTCTGATGATCCAAGCTGAGTTGCCGGATTGTTATAGGCATTTAAAAGATAAAAGGTCTCTGCCGATCAGGGATCAGCTGGGATCGACAGAGCTTTTGAAAGCATTTTTTTACAACCTCTTCGCTGAAGAGGTTGTAGAAAAAATGGTTTTGAAAGTTTTTTTAAAAAAATTGGCCATGCCCACCCAGTCACATTACTCCCACCACCACCAAGCCCGGCCCACAGAACCAGTAGTAACAAATTTTAGATTTCACCACTGGCACAAACTTACAGGCACATGAAGGTAGAACAGAAATACCTACATGTAAGGAAGATATATGGAATCACTGTGTTTAGATCTTCCCTTATACATACATATTGTATATCTTCGCCTGATTCGCCAGTTGCAGCCCTTTCTGGATCAGGACGCCTTGCGTGTCACAGCGTTTTTTTATTTCCCAGCTGAGCTTCATTATTTTTGGACTAATAGACTTGCTGTAGTTTTGCCAAGTTCCTTATCAGTGTTTTACTACACATGTCCGCATTCCTTCACTTGCTTCACACACCCTTCCTTTGTTCTCTTGCCAGAGGTCCGGCTGGACCGGCAGGAGATCTCGCTTGCCAAAATGTAACAATTACTTTTCTTAGTTAGTGAGGTGTTTTATTTTCTTTATAACAAATAAATGAGTTTTATTAGAAACTTTCCTTCGCATTTTCTTTATCAGAATATTGCAACTTGGAATAAGCCACGATCCATCTCCTCTAAACCAGGGTGATTTTTCCCAGAGCCAAACATGGGATTAATTGATGCCCTGACATCTGGTAGCACTCGGACGGTTGATTTATGGCTTTTTTCCTTGTTTTGTTATTTCTGATAAGAGCGCATAGGCAATTAGTTTTTAGCTACTGAGGTACGCTAATTATTTTGCTAAGATGCCGAAACAGAAGAAAAAAGGCAAAATGAAACTAAGACCACTCTTCGTAAATGATTTGATTGATCTTTCCAACGAAGAGGTGGCAGACAGGAGATTTCCAGATTTCCAGCCCCTTGCTAAAGCCACACGCCTGGAACAAGAAAAAGCCGTGGGAACAGAAATGGAGGGAGATAAGACAGAAGCTGCTTTTGAAGATAACATACTGGAACTGAGGTCAGTGACGTCTTCTTCTGATTATGTCAGCTCTCAACCTGTCTCCCCAGAACCTTCTGAATTTGTAACGCTCGGTGCAAGGCTAAAGCAAACTGCTGAGCAAAATTACTCCCACGCAGAGAGAGAAACAATTCATTATTCTCCTCGAAGCTCTAAGCTCACCCTGGATGAGCTGGCTATGAAAGCCTATCGTGACCGTATAAAACTCTATGAACAGCAGCTATCCCAGGCAAAAATGGCTATATCTATGCTTGAGCAAGATAAGGGAGATAACTTAAGATTTTCAAAAAGCGCCATATTGTCTTCTTCCTCGGAGCCAAAGACACTCCCCCTGGTGGATTCTGTGTCAGGCCAATTAAGACAGAGGGCCCTGCATACGTCACATGAAAGTCTCCCTGATCAAGTTACATATAAACCTGCCACGCAATCATTCCTTGTAAGTGAAAAGCTGCCCGAAGCTAAAGGTGCAGCACCATCTGCTGGCGAAAGTAATTTACTACAGGAAGCTGAAATGCCACAAGTGTTTCCACAGGCTCAAACTCAAACACCCCCTGGCGGTGTTGGTGTCTTTTTAGATGGAACACAGGCACGCTTTATGAAGCAAAGGCAAATGACTGCATCTCCAGCAGGTCATGCCAATATTGCAGATCAAGCACAAATGGCAACTGGAATACAGCAGATTCCAGTGCATCAGCCACAGCAGCCGCAAATGCCTGCATATGTGCCCCAGCCACAAGTGCAAATAGGGCCACCTCCTGGTCCACCTCCAATGGCACAACCAAGACCATTTTTAGGTCTACAACAGGCACAGCAAATACCACAGGCATTTCTGCCAGCACAGCCAGCATACCAAGTGCAGGCTCCTTACCAGGCATTTTCTGTCTCTCCACTAACTGGTGAGTCAAAACTAAAAATGTCTGAACTCCACGGTTCGAGATTGAAACCTGGTGAACAAATTGGAGGACATTTGACCAAACTGAAAGGTCTGAGAACAGAATTGAGAGAAAGAGGCCATAACATTGAAGATATTCAAATGATCAGCATCATTATTAACTCTTTGAATTATGAATGGAAAGATGCTGTTACAAAAATTAACCAAGTCCCAATTGCTCAACGCACAGTGGACAATGTCTGTAGACTTTTAATTGAAGAAGAGGCATTCATGTTGGCCACACCACATTTGAGAGGACCACCCGCATCAAGAGCTCCAGCTAGGTGCCCCTTCCGAGGAAGGACCTACGCTGCAAGGATGCCAAGATGCAACACCTGCAACCGTGTGGGACATGCCACCCGGGATTGTCCCCAACGAGTTCCAGCTCCCGTCTCATACCAGCCCAGAGGAACAGATTCCAGAGGCAGAGGCAGAGGCGGAAGACAAGGTCGTCGTGGTCCCTGGCGTGATCCACAAACTACACTCGCCACATTGGCTTTAACCAATGATCCACAACCTCAACCAGAGTACGATAGACGACTCCTGTGGACTTTGGACAGTGGTGCAGCATTGCATGTTACCTACAGAAAGGAACTTTTCACAGAGATGCACGAACCTGAACCTGAACTACGTGAACTTTATTCTTTTTCCAATCATCCTTGTCAGGTCAAAGGAAAAGGAACTGTTTATGTTGAAGAGCTCGATGCATTTATTCCTGATGTTTATTACATACCAACAGCAACCAGTAATTTGCTTAGTCAGTGTCACTTGTCTAGAGCATTAAAATTCCAGGTTCACCACCTTGAAAAAGCAAGTTACATAGTTAAAGATGGAGATATTGTTGCTGAAACCATATTAATTGGTGGTGTTTATTACTTAAAGCCAAAGCCTAAAACACAAACACAGGCAAGTATGCAAACTCCAAAAAGGGAGAGCGCAGGCCCAGAGAGAGATGCTCCAGAGAGAGATCCTGTTGCTACCCCTAAGGCTCCTAAAGCCAACAAAAATAGAATTGGTAAACAGGTTGCTCAGAGCAAGCCTGAGGTTCCGCATAAAAATGTTAATGTTGAGAATTCACTAACTGGTAAACCTTTGCATTCCAGGTGTATCCACAAATGGCATAGAAGATTGGGGCATGCCAGTTTCCGTGTTCTTAGGAAGATGCTGGAGTTCGCAAAAGGTTTGGATCTAAAGGGGTGTAAGGTGTTTCTAGATTGTGCTGTATGCAAAAAGGCCAAATCCAAAGCAGCAGCCATTCCCAAACGCGCTACACGCCTATCAACACGCATTTTTGATTTGGTTCACATTGACATAGTTGGTCCATTCCCGCCATCATTTGGTGGTAGAAAATATTTTCTAACAATTGTTGATAATTACTCTAGATATGGATATGTATATCCTATGAAAGAAAAATCAGAGACTTTTCAGATCTTTAAAGACTTTGCAACCCTTGTTTCTACCCAACACCAAGTTCGCATTGCCAGAATCCAGAGTGATCGTGGTGCCGAGTTCATGTCTCAGCGTTTCCAGGACTGGATGCGTAAGAATGGAATTATTCATCAGACTTCGGCCCCTTACACACCGGCCCATAATGGAGTCGTAGAACGAAGACAAGGGGTACTGAAAACCATGATGCGTTGTCTCCTAGAAGATGCCAACCTTGATATGATATACTGGGGTGAAGCTATCAAGTATGCAAATTACATTGTAAACCGTACTTGGAGCAGTGTAACAAATCAGACTCCTTTCTTCACGTTGTATGGCTACAAGCCCGATCTTAAAAACATCCATATTTTTGGTTCATATGCTATGGTGAACATTCCCTTAGCTCAAAGAAGAAAAGGAAGTCCAGCAGCAAAGAGACTGAGATTTATGGGTATTGATGATAACTCAAAATGGAGCAAATTTATTGACTCTAAACATGCAATTGTGATTTCCCAATCTGCTAATTTTGAGGAAGACATTGACTGGTCCAGGATTCATTCCAATGATCCTGGAGTTTATTTTCCCAGAGATGATACTGCTGATGCTACGCAGATTGATGATCACGATTCCACTGATTCTTCTCAACCCGATGTTCCGTCTTCGCAAGCCGTGGATGCTGATGCTAGCGACGAAAGTGAGGACGAGGATGAAGCAGAAGAAGATTGGACAGTTGTTCCGAGACGTTCCAAGAGGGCCACAAAAGGAATCCCTCCACAACGATATTCTTGGCAACTGACAAAAGCACTCTTGCCTTTGATTTGCAATGTTACATTTCCACCTGATAATTTCACACAAATCAAGCAGCTCCCTGATTCAGAGCAAGACAAATGGTATGAAGCAATGCAGGTTGAAATGGACAGTCTGAAGAAACTTAAAGTATTTACACCTGCAAAACCTCCAGCAAACAAAAAGGTCATTGGCACTCGATGGGTCTACAGAATCAAAAAGAAACCAAATGGTGAGTCATTGTACAAGGCCAGACTTGTAGCTCAGGGTTTCGCTCAACGTTATCCTGAGGACTACACAAATACTTACTCACCGACAGTCAGAACTGAGAGTGTAAAAATTGCTTTAGCAACTGCAACTATCCTTGGTTTAGAAGTTTTCCAGTTTGATGTTGACACGGCTTATCTACATGCAGACCTAGATGAAGAGATCTACGTGAGAAGTCCTCCAGGATTCCGACAGCAAGAAGGGGATACCTGGTTCCTAAACAAAAGTCTTTATGGTCTGAAACAATCTGGTTTAATGTGGTACTTATGTCTTACTGACAAACTAAATTCAATGGGCTTTATTAAGTCCGAAACTGATGAGTGCGTGTTCACAAAAAGATCTAACAATGCATATGAGATAGTTCTTGTTTATGTTGATGATATTGTTTATATTGGTCCAAATAAGCAAATGAGTGAAATTTTTGCCAAAGCTTTGCAGAGATACTTCACATTGAAATCATTAGGTCACATTAGCACTTATTTAGGTGTTCAGATTGAAAAAACACAGAAGGGGTTTAGTCTTTCACAAGAAGATAAAATTGAACAAGTTTTGCATCATTGCAACATGAAAGATGCTAACACAACAAAGACACCCATGCAAACAGATTTTCACAACTTGACACAAGAAGCAAGTCCTGAGTTCGAGGATCAAACACTTTATTGTTCAGTCATTGGGTCACTGTTATACATTAGTAGTTGGACCAGACCCGACATTGCACTTAGTGTTAATCTCTTATCACGACACGTAGGTAAGGCAAAACAGTTTCATTGGACATGCATTAAGAAATTATTGAGATACCTAAAATACACTAAACATTTGAAGTTATTGTTAGAACCAACACATACTGATTATGCAGAATTATGTTGTTATGCAGATTCTGATTGGGCAAGTGATAAGAAATCACGTAAAAGTACTTCAGGTTATATGATGTTCTTAAATGGATGTCCTGTTTATTGGCAAGTACGTAAACAGAATTTTGTTTCTTGTTCATCTACTGAAGCTGAATATGCTTGTGTTTCAGATGCATGTAATTCTCTAACTTGGTTTGATGCTTTAGTCACAGATATCTGGACACACCCGATCCGACCGATCACCGTGATGGAAGACAATGAATCGGTGGTTTATATTTCTGAATCACATTTTACAGGTTCTAGGTCCAGACACATTGACATTCGTTATCAAAATATAAAACATTTAGTGAAAAAAGGTTTTGTCAAAATGCAGTATGTATCTACACATGATCAAATTGCTGATATGCTCAACAAACCACTTCCAGCAGCTCAACATGAGTATCTGCGTGAGAAGATGTGCCTTATTTGATGATGTACTGATATTCGCTCAACTGGCAAAGAAGGGGAATGTCACAGCGTTTTTTTATTTCCCAGCTGAGCTTCATTATTTTTGGACTAATAGACTTACTGTAGTTTTGCCAAGTTCCTTATCAGTGTTTTACTACGCATGTCCGCATTCCTTCACTTGCTTCACACACCCTTCCTTTGTTCTCTTGCCAGAGGTCCGGCTGGACCGGCAGGAGATCTCGCTTGCCAAAATGTAACAATTACTTTTCTTAGTTAGTGAGGTGTTTTATTTTCTTTATAATAAATAAATGAGTTTTATTAGAAACTTTCCTTCGCATTTTCTTTATCAGAATATTGCAAGTTGGAATAAGCCACGATCCATCTCCTCTAAACCAGGGTGATTTTTCCCACAGCCAAACATGGGATTAATTGATGCCCTGACATTGCGCATGGTCACTCACGCCCTTGTCACCTCCCGGCTAGACTATTGTAATGCTCTCTACATGGGGCTCCCCTTGAAGAGCACTCGGAGGCTCCAACTGGTCCAGAATGCGGCCGCGCGGGTGGTTATGGGTGCAACTCGTTGCGCCCACGTGACACCCCTCCTGCGCGAGCTGCACTGGCTCCCAGTGGTCTTCCGGGTGCAATTCAAGGTGTTGGTTACCACCTTTAAAGCGCTCCATGGCATAGGACCCGGGTACCTTCGAGACCAACTTCTGCCACCAATAACCTCCCACCGACCAGTCCGCTCCCACAGAGAGGATCTCCTCAGGGTGCCATCGGCCAAGTTATGTCTGGCGACACCCAGGGGGAGGGCCTTCTCTGTGGGAGCCCCAGCCCTGTGGAATGAACTGCCCCCGGAAATACGTAAGATCTCCGACCTCCGGGTGTTTCGCTGCGCTCTGAAGACCCTGTTGTTCTGAAGGCCGGGCTATTAACATAACAATTTTAAATTGGGATGTTTTAAATTTCTGGGATTTTAATTGGAGCCTAATTATTTAATGATTTTAAATTTTAATTGTTGTTTTGTTTCTGTGTTTTTAAATAGGCTGTACACCGCCCTGAGTCCTTCGGGAGAAGGGCGGTATAGAAATAAAATAATAATAATAATAATAATAATAATAATAATAATAATAATAATAATAAATAATAATAATAATAATAATAATAATATTATATACACATAGGCAACATATATGCACCCCACTATACTTCACCATAACACTGAAACCCATCTTGAGTTCAAGAAGTTTTCCTCCATAGAGATTTTCCAAACAGATTCCCTCCTAACTTTTACATAATTTATTCTCATATCATGTCTGCTGCCAAATCCATCCACAGGCTCTAAGAAGTCCCTCTATTTTAGAGCAACCAATAAGAAAAAGAATATCCACCTTTCCTTATGAATCATATTTTCAACAACCCAACCTCCCGCATAAGAACATTATTGACACAAGTACAAATATATTACAGCAACTCAGAACGCGAGAAAGAAGGAAACAGACTGCCTATACAACATCTTCCAATAAAATGGATACTGAGGCAGTTTTATCAGAAGGTGTTTGACCACCCAATTAACTTTAGCACAACCAATACAAACTATGGGAAGGATAACACTATCATATATCAAAAACATCTCAGAAACAACTAACAGACTCTTACAATCACATGGCATTCCTTTAGCATACCAATTAGAACCCTCCAAAATATTTAAGTAAACGAAAAGGCTCAATTGCCTAAAAAGGAAAAACAGGAATCCTGTACAACCATACAATGTAAAGATTGCAGTAACACTATGTAGGACAAGTGGGTAGAAGATTAGCAAAGTTGGTAGAAATACCAACTAACAGTCAGAAGACACAATGAAAATTATATAATCTCACAACACATGGACAGATATAAACATAGTTTCAATTGGGAAAACTGTGAGCATCCTAAACCAAGCTTAATCAATAATGAATTCTGGGTAGCTTGGCATTCAGACAAATCAGTGATTGATAGACACATAGAGATAAACCACATTTACACACTGTTCAGAAGAGACAATTAAAAAAAATCGAAGAAGAAAAAATATACTAAAACACATCTTTGCCAGCAGCCAATACCCAGATAATTAGAGGTTAACGCTAAACAAACAATGAAGCCCAAAGCCAGACCCTAATTAAGGAACTAAAAAGGAGAAAATCACAGGCCCACCAATACTGGCAGGGCAAGCTTCTATACATAAACAAGGAACAACTTCCCACCCACCCCATACACAGACATGCACACAATAGCACTGATGACATTGCTTAGTTAGGTAGTGAAATGTCTGCAAACAAACAAGCAACTTGGAGAGTACCAAGGACTCCATGGTGATGTTGTCCAGCACAACATAAAAAATAAAGGAATACAGTCTTACAGTCACTTGACATCTAATTGGTCTTTGAACAGTTTTGTATGACAAACGGCTGTGTTACGCTGTCATTAGAACTTTTTAACTTTTATGGTTGAATTTTGTAAGTAATTGATTGCAGCGTGTCAGTTTTCATTTCTCCATCACAACCATTTGTCTGAAATGGTATAGGATCTCCTGCTTGGAGCCGGAGATGGACTAGAAGACCTCCAAGGTTCCTTTCAATTCCGTTATTCAGTTATTCTGTTAGTCACAGTGTGACAAATCAAAACCAATTGCAGACATTTTTAAGGAATGAAGAAAAAAGGAGACAAGACAAAGTTTTCAGAATTTAGTCTTAGTTTGGGGACATTATGCATTCCTTCTAATGTCTTGGCTGAAGTGCAGAAGCCTTTCTGGGATCCATAGGAGCATCATGTGTTATGTCTTCTTTCCTTCCATTGACTGAATAGTTGGCTTTATTGCAAATCTTTATAAACCTAATGAAATTCCCTTCACCTATCTTTAAGGATTAGCATTAATATTCCGAACAAACTGCATGACTGCTAATCTTTTAATGTCCCCTAAGATATGTACCAAATGAAATTTATAAATAATAAATGAAAATCCACTTTTTAAGAAATAGCAAATCGCTTTCTACTTTTCTCAAGCAAAGTTTGTGTTTCTTTAAGAAACAAAGCCTGCAACTCTGTTAATACTTTATCCAATCCAGCCTAAAGATTAGTTTGATTGAAAAGCAAATCAAGCTTGGAATTATAGAATCTAATTAGCCACCACATTTTCTTTCTGTGACCCCTAAAGAAGGGATATTCTACCAACATTCTGGAAGCAATCTTTTTTTTTTAAATGCATACAGTTATACCCACATTATGGGTATCAGGTTTATTCTCTATTTTCAAATCAAAAGAATGAATGCAAACTAAACAATGCTGTGGACTTTGGGCACTTCATACTGCTGGGGGAAAAATCAATCTTTTGTCTGTTCTTAAGTGATGTATTCTGAGATATTCTAACTATCATCCTATGAGCCTTGGTGGCGCAGCAGACTAAAGTGCTGTTAAGTAGCACCAGCTGCCTGCAATTACTGCAAGTTCAAATCTCACCAGGCTCAAGGTTGACTCAGCCTTCCATCCTTTCAAGGTAGGTAAAATGAGGACCCGGTTTGTGGGGGCAATAAGAGGACTTTGTATAAAAAAGAACACAGTTTAGGGGGCCCCAAAAGCCCTACTAAGCAGATATATACAAAAGTATGAAGACTATTGCTTAAGGCATTGTAAGCCGCCCTGAGTCTCCGGAGAAGGGCAGCATATAAATCAAACCAATAAATAAATAAATAAATGAGATATTCTAACTATCATCCTAGACCAGTTATGGCTAACCTTTTTGCTGTCACATGCCAAAAGTGGGGGGAACGTGGGGGGTCGTGGGTGCGGGTGCCCACATCCATAATTCAATGTGCCCCGCCCTCCTGCGCATGTGACCCCCCACACTTCCCCCTGCTTTTGGCACGCGATGGCATGGTGGGTACGGTAGGCCCATTTTTCCCCCTCCCCAGGCTCCAGAGCCTTTCTAGGAGCCTGGGGAGGGCAAAAACAGCCTTCCCCATCCCCCCCCGGAGGCCTTCCGGAGGCCGGAAATAGCCAGTTTCCCGACTTCTGGTGGAACCGGAAGGCCTGAAAATCAGTTGGCTGGTGTGTGCATGCGCGCTGGAGCTGAGCTAGGGCAACACTCCTGTGCCCACCAATATGGCTCCGCGTGCCACCTGTGGCACCTGTGCCATAGGTTTGCCATCACGGTCCTAGACTTTTATTATCTTGAAGAAACATTATTTGAAGACCTTTTTTCATAATAGTTCCAAAATAATTAGTTGCGGCTAAAAGTATAACCTTATACATACCTACTCAGAAGATCTGAACAAGTTCAGTAGCACATACTCTAAATCAATGGCATAGGATTGCAGCCCAAATCCAAATGAATGAAATTGATGTTGAAATGATTTATCATTAAATCGTAAAAATAGGAAAGTATGTTCTGTGTTGGAAGAGTTTAAAACCGCCCACTCTAGGCTCTGTTAATATATCTATTGACAGAAAGCTCACCAACTTCTCCGCCAATTGATTCTACTGTCAGATTGCTTTTGATATTAGGAAATCTGTCCTCCTATGTTAAGTGAGTCAATCCACCAGACAATCCTAAACTGCACTCATGGTAGTTCTGTGGCTTGCAGCCTACTGTGGCTAATAATTTATTTTAAGCCTTGGTGAGTCAAAAGATTTCACCTTTTGAATGAGACTGACTTGTACCTTCTTTTCTAAACAGACAACTTGCCTTAAATCCACTTTTCGTGACGTTCTTAAAAGCACTGTCTTCATCATCAATCTCAAAGTCTGGAGAGATTTAGCAAAAGGAGAAATGGTAAAAAGAATTATCTCTTGGCTGAACACGTCATTCCAAACATCATCAACCACTATCCTGAAGGCAGCATTTAAAGACCAGCAAACAGCCATGCTGCAAACAAAGTTATAACTTGACAGATCACAAGAAACCAGACCATATCACATGTCCTGATCAAATCAACCCGAAACCAGACCATGACATCATCAGAAGACATACAAACAACACCACCAGCACTAATTTACATCACACAGATGGTACTTAAAACCAAGGACTATGACTCAGCAACTACAGCCAGCCAATCACACAATCTGAAATCAGACCAGGACTCAGAAAGTTATTTAAAGGCCAATGCTCCCCCAGACAAGAACAATCCAAAGCGCACTGAAGATGTCTCCTCTAATGGGGACAAAATGCTTGCAACCAAATTGCCAAACTCAGAGCTCAAACCGACAACATAACGTCCCTCCAAATTTTATCAATGAATTATCAACTCTTGCTTTATTATGAATTACTGGCAGCTTCCCGAAGCAAACACTAAATATGTCTGACTACGTATCTAAACCACATATATAGCATTCACCATTGAACAATAAAGTTTTTTTGCTACTTTTTTGTCATAATCCTTTCCAAGGAGTTACATTTATATCTGCTCTGGTCTGGGATGAATGGGGCATGCGAATTACACCTTCAAACGATCCTTTTCCACTTCGAGGGAAAAAGAAAGAAAAAGACAAGTACCAGAAACTTCAATCAATGTCTCAGAACTGAAAACGATGACCCTGTCAAACTGTTGTCATTAAAGGTAACTAATCATATTAAAAGAATATTAAAATATGGGCTCCTTTGCATAACAGAATGAGTAAATGTGCTTTTAAGTTTTTCACTTCGCTTGGAGGTGTAGGTGGCATTTTCATTCCAAAACTTTGAAGTCAGAACAAAATGTACAGGTAGAGGGTACTAGATCAAATAATAATCAACTTCAAAAAGCATTTTGGCTGCTAGATATCCCAGGGCTAATTTCCTCTAGACATTTTAAATGTAAATGTCTAAACTCATTTAAAAATGGTAAATTGGTCTAGGTTCAGTCAAAACCCATCCTGACATGGAACAGGGAGAGAGTGCTAATTGTCATTTGTTTGTCGAACGAATTCCATTTGGAAAGCAATGAAACCTCCAAGCTAATTCTTTTAAGGTGAGCTGGTCGTTGTATTATCAGTTAAATGCAGTAAAATGGATAATCACATGATGATAATGAAAACGGAGCCTACGTTAATATTCAGGCTTACTCTGCCAGAGGGCAGATAGTGATGAAACTTAAGTAGTATAATGTTCTATTGGGTACAATGGCACCAAGTCTGCTCTTTAGCTGCACAGATGCTTTCTTTGCATTTTAAAAAACTTTATCAAAGCACCATGGCAATGCAGAAAATGTCAAAATGAAATGCACTGTAGGCAAATTGTAATTTCATTAAGTTTAAATTTATTGCTTTTGACTGATGTATTACTATGCTTGTTAAGAACCAGTAATTTAGAATATATGCCTGCCTGGTAAAATAGCTTTGTCTCCTAGCATAACACTTTACATAGACTTTGAAAGACCACTGTAATTCAAAGAGAGTCGGATATTATTTTTTTTCCCTTAGAGAAATAATTTTGAATAGTTAACTGTAGTTGATCTTGTGGACAGATAATCTTCTGCATTGATTCTGAATATACAGTTAGTTTTCTCGATAATTACCAACACCCTTAATATTTTTATTTTTGCTAATCTTGGATGTCTACATTTACTCCATTGACTCCTGAAACTTAGGAAAAAAGCTAAAAAGATACTTGGTGTATTGTTTCATTCAACATGCATAGTATATTGAGTATAACTGTATCCAAGTTATATTTTCAAACTCATTGTTGGCAAATTTAGTTTATATGTGGTTTATTTGACAAAGTAAGATCTAAACTTTCAAAGTAGGATGCCAGGTCTTTTAGCTGACAGTTTTCATAATAATTAAATCTCTGCTTGTTTGAAGAGATGTTAGAGTGTTACATTCATGGTGAAGGACAGGACATTTTTATAAAAATACATAAAAACAAGGCTAATACATTGTCAGTATATGAATAATATCATTCTTTAGACTAAGCAAAATTCCTATGCCATCTACCTGAGTTTCCAAGTGACAACATTTATTTATGAACCAAACAAAGAAAAATTATTGCTTTCAAAATAAATGACAAATATATAATTAATTATGTGAGACTTTGCTCTCAGCATCCTAAATCCTACAAATACTTTGAAAACCAAAGTGGTGGACAATGACAAACCTGGTGCACCCTAACATAGTGGATCCAGTCTTAATACTCTGCTGGCTCCTCAGAAATAAAATATTTTACAATGATATTACTAGAGAGAATGACAAGAAGAAAGAGTGAAAATTCCAATTTCAGATCCATGATCATACGTTTCAGGAACTGAAAGACTCTGAATAAATTCCCCCTTCCTTAAATCACTCAAATGAAATTGATTTCCTAGAACACATATAGGGAGAATGTCTATAGTGAGAAATGTCTATACAAATACAACTGTATATACATTGGTTTTCCTTTTGCAGATATTATTAGATATCATTAGAATCACATTAATAGAAAATATCTATAGGTAATATATATCTCTACCTCTGTCTCTGTCTCTGTCTAATCTATCTATCTCTATCTTTTTTTTTTTTTTTTTTTTTTTTGCTTTTAATCTATATGCCGCCCTTCTCCGGAGACTCAGGGCGGCTTACAATGCACTAAGCAATAGCCTTCATACTTTTGTATATTTATACAAAGTCATCTTATTGCCCCCACAATCTGGGTCCTCATTTTACCTACCTTTGAAAGGATGGAAGGCTGAGTCAACCTTGAGCCTGGTGAGATTTGAACTTGCAGTAATTTCAAGCAGCAAATGTTAATAACAGGGCTTAGTCCACTGTACTACAGGCTCTTCATCTATCTATCTATTATCTATCTATCTATCATCTATCTATCTATCTATCTATCTATCTATCTATCTATCCACACACATACATACATATAGCATTTAGATTTATATACTGCTTCACAGTGCAGTTTACAGAATCAGCATATTGCCGCCAACAATCTGGGTCCTCATTTTACTGACCTTGGAAGGATGGAAGGTTAAGTCGACCTTGAGCTGGTGAGAATTGAATTGCTGAACTTCTGGCAGTCAGCAGAAGTAGCCTATAGTACTGCACTTTAACCATATATTAAGAAGGACGAGGGGTGACATGATAGCAATGTTCCAATATCTCAGGGGTTGCCACAAAGAGGAGAGAGTCAAGCTATTCTCCAAAACACCTGAAGGCAGGACAAGAGGCAATGAATGGAAACTAATCAAGGATAGAAGCAGCCTAGAACTAAGAAGAAATGTCCTGACAAAACAATTAATCAGTGGAACAACTTACCTCCAGAAGTTGTGAATCCTCCAACACTGGAAGTTTTAAAACAGATTGGACAGTCATTTGTTTGAAATGGTATAGGATTTCCTGCTTGAACAGGGGGTTGGACTAGAAGACCTCCAAGGTCCCTTCCAACTCTGTCATTCTATTCTATTCTATTCTATTCTATTCTATTCTATTCTATTCTATTCTATTCTATTCTATTCTATTCTATTCTATTCCATTCCATTCCATTCCATTCCATTCCATTCTGTATAGAGGCCTCACTTGTTGAGTGCTTCATATGGTGTTGGGAAGCTGCCACCATTGGAAGGAGAGGCCAAGCAAGGGCCTATGCTGCAAAAGGCATAAACCTGATTTCCCTCAAGAACCATGAAGTTTTAGCTGGTTATTCCTAGCAGAAGGCAAGCAGTCAACTGAGATTCTTATAACATAGGTGGTAGACAATAATGTTATTAACTTCAATTATTCATCTATAGTTCTGGTTGTTTGTACCTGATAGATAAGAGCAGGGGTGGGATTCAGAAATTTTAGCAACCAGTTCTCTGCCCAGTTGTTGGTGGGCGTGGCCATGGTGGGTGTAGCCTCCTCAGCCTCCTGCACCACGGGCCCATTTCTGGACTTCCAAAACTTCTGGTAGGCCCATTTTTCACCCTCTCAGAGCATCCGCACAGGCCCTTCACTTACCTGGCATCCAAAATGGGCTCTGTGGAGACTCCTTGGATGGGTGGGGTGGGGAGGGCAGGGTCATCCAGTCCTTGCAACAACCGGTTCACCAAACCAGATTAAAATTAACATTCAGTTTGCCCGAACTGGTCTGAACTGGCTGAATTATACCCCTGCATAAGAGGTGTCACAGATTTTCCAATAAACATAACTCAGAGCATGACTAAGCAAAGGGAATAAAGATTCAATAATGCAATGTTTTTAAAAAAATTTAAGGTCTCTAGGTTTGGTAGCCCTTTGTCTACAGACATATTCTAGCAACAAGGGTATCAGATATCAGATCAGATATCCCCAAATTTAAACTCTCCAAATGAAGGTTTGAAAGGGAAATAATAAATTAACTAATTCTATAAGATATTCATGGCCTTTAATCTTAGATTTTTATTCATAGACAAAATCATTACCATCCCCAACAAGGAAATACTAATAATAAACTAATTGAAAAAATAAACCAATTCTGTATAATTTAAAAATTGTAATTGAACATGGGCTGCAAGAGTCCTTGTCTAATGCATTCCCTATTACATCGACAAAGAGGCTTGATAGTACAGTGGTCTACGCACCCTGTTATTAACACAGCTGCCTGCAATTTACTGCTGGTTCGAATCTCTCCAAGGCTCAAGGTTGACTCAGCCTTCCATCCTTTCTAAGGTAGGTGAAATGAGGACCCAGTTTGTGGGGGCAATAAGCTGACTTTGTATAAATATAGAAAAGTATGAAGGCTATTGCTTAACACATTGTAAGCTGCCCTGAGTCTCCGGAGAAGGGCGGCATATAAATCAAATTAAAAAAAAAAAATTAACCGGGAAAACAACTTCCTTTTTCCTGTTTTCCTTTTTCTATAGCACACTTAAAGATATCTCTATTCCCTAAATGACTAAGCAATTAGGTTATCTTTTCAAAATTCTTGGTTTATTCCATACTCCCCAAAATTTCCCTACACCTCTCCTGTAAATGTTTTGCTAAGTGCCTGGCAAATCAATTAATCTCCCAAGCTTTTAAAATTAGTTCATGATTTTAAGAATTCATACAGTTGTTGTTATGAGGAAGGATGAAGACATCTCTATAGCAAAATTCATATTCAGGTGGGTAAAGCGATATTTCTGTGGCAGACATGAAAAAGCCTCAAGTTGACATGTTGCAGTGGGTGAGGAGAAACAGTATAAACCAATTCAAAAAAAAAAGAACCAAGTGATGACTTGTGCATCCTGACTTTACAATTCAAACCATGTGACCTACATATTTGTGTTCCCAT
The DNA here is from genome assembly GCA_022577455.1 of Arizona elegans. Taxonomy (NCBI): domain Eukaryota; kingdom Metazoa; phylum Chordata; class Lepidosauria; order Squamata; family Colubridae; genus Arizona; species Arizona elegans. The sequence continues at coordinate 59,433,829 of JAKOOJ010000005.1, read as the reverse complement.
ATGTACAAAAGGGTGAATAACAATAGCAATAGCACTTAGACTTATATACTGCTTTACAGTGCTCTACAGAACTCTCTAAGCGGTTTACAGAGTCAGCATATTGTCCCCAACAATCTGGGTCCTCATTTTACTGACTTCGGACAGATGGAGACCTGAGTCAACCTTGAGCCTGGTGAGATTCAAACTGCCAAATTGCAGGCAAGCCGGCACTTAGCAGAAGTAGCCTGCAATACTGTACTCTAATCACTGTGCCACTGCAGCTCATTATGAATGGTATGTCATTATGTGTAGATATGTCATAACTTTTTCATCATTGTGTTTATTTATTTATTTATTGCATTTATATCCCACCACAACCAATTCAATATTTGAATAACCAGGTCAGCCTGGTTATATCTATCCAGGCTGACCTGGATAGATATAACTTGGTATCCACATATTTCACCTGACTGCTTTGAGCTTTTGGGATGGAGACAGAAGATTCTTGTCAATGCCCAATCAGGAAAACTGTATGGCCATGAAGATGTGCCTGGAGCCAGCCAAAATGGGCCGCCATCCAGTTCAAACAGAATTCAGGTTACAATTACTTCATCCTGTGCATCCACCTCTTCTTGTGTAGCATTTGTAAACTAGTATGAATTCAAACTATTCACCTGAAAAAGACTGGATCTCTGTATTCTAATCATTCGGATATTTCAGCAAAGCAATGCTTTTACATTGTGTTACAATGTAGATCTATTGGGTAGACAGAATACAGTGTTAGATGAACACAGTTAAGATTTTGACACCTGAAATGCAAGAAATGGCCATTTATCGCTTTTTTGTTTCATGTTGTGTTTTGAATAGAGTGGAAACAATAACTCAGACACCAGCACTAGGATCTTGTTTTAAGGTGCTGAACAAAGTTAGCATCATGCTGTGAACCACTAGCTGGAGCTAAAGACCTGTAAAGCAGTTTTTCAATATATTTTTTAAAAAAAACATACATTGAATCTCAAGACTTGCGTTGCCTGAAGATAGGAGTTTAAACCCAGGATGTTTAAAAGCATACTTCAAATAGGCTTTGGACAGAAATTTGTGAACAATGAGACTTGTAACGTTTCTCAAAAGAGAAAGATTTCTTAGAAAATGGAAACATTTGCCATTAGTGTTTGTTACAGTTGGCAAAACTAAACAAATGCAGATTCAGAAGAAGCAGGGAGCAAGACCCATCGTCCCTAAGGAAAAAAGGGAGCAAGGAAGTTGCTGGCATAATTAAAACTAGCTATATAATATTAATCAGCAACTGGTTACTTATGTTTACTTCAAATAAAGACATATTGTGAATAATGAATAATCCACACAACTATAAATTGTTACGGACTGCCTTCTGTCATGGTTATTGCTTTATTCAAAATTAGGTGTCTTATTGTTTGGCCCTCCTTGTATAAGATTTAGAGCATGACACACAAAACAGGGCTCCCTAAATTACTAAACTTCAGCTTTGAAATGCTATTCTTTGAAAAAAACACTTCATTCAGTTCCCAATTTGGTGATTCAGATGAACCATGTTATTACAGTAGGGTTATAATATGTGGTGAACAAAAATTTAGAAGCCCAACAAAAACCCCTGGTCCAAGTTGTCCACTTCTTTTTATGCTATCTAGTGGATATCTGAATTTTGTAGCCCATGTAGAGTAAAAAGAAATGAGCAGCAGTTCCTTCCAGCTGGGAGAGGAATAAAGCTGCTGTGAGATGGTGGTTTTGGAAAAGCCCAGTCCAGAGGTGGGTTTCAGCAGGTTCTGACCAGTTCTGGAGAATCAGTAGCGGAAATTTTGAGTAGTTCAGAGAACCAGTAGCGGAAATTTTGAGTAGTTTGGAGAACTGGTAAATACCACCTCTGACTGCCCCCGCCCCAATCTATTCTCTGCCTCCCAAGTCCCAACTGATCGGGAGGGAATGGAGATTTTACAGTATCCTTCCCCTGGAATGGGATGGAAATGGAGATTTTACAGTATCCTTCCCCTGCCACGCCCACCAAGCCATGCAACGTCCACCAAGCCACATCCACAGAACCAGTAGTAAAAAAATTTGAAACCCACCACTGGCCCAGTCCATACTTCTTCTGATACTTTTGTCACTGCCCTTATTTTGGAGGCCAGGAGTTGAGCTCCCAGTCAAGCCTTCCTCCATCTGGGCACCCACTAAATGTTGGTAGACCGTTATTCTTATGTCCTATCATTAAAGCTACTTAGATAAACCAGCAGTCAACCATGTGTGGGGATTAACTAGTCATGAATCTATATATCCACATGGAATCTGAAGTGGATTTAGGGGGGAAAAATGTGGAAAACCAATAAAACTCATTTCTTTTAATCCAATGCTTGCTAATAAGGAGCTGGAACAGAATATAGCTTTGATTCTCATAGGACAGAATGCTCCTAATATAGTGCTTATGCATTTCATACAATTTCATTGTATTCCTTATTATATGATCTATTGCCTTTTTGAGTCTCGTTCTTTCTCCGTCTCTCTCTCTCTCTCTCCCCCTCCCTCCCTCCGTCCTCTCTCTCTCTCTCTCTCTCTCTCTCTCTCTCTTTCTCTCTCTCTTTCTATCATGTAAACATGTCATACCTGTCAGCATCTGTTTAAATCAAATGATTTTTTTTCTGGAATGAATCCAGAAAAAGATGCAATTCTTCAAGTAACTGCTGACAGGTGCAACATACACACCCATGTTTGCTCCAAATCACCTTTCCTTCAAATATAGTTAGATGCACAGCAAAGTAAATGGGAAAGCGAGATTCACTTAGCAACTGTGTTACTAACTTAATTCTGCAGTGATTCTCTTAACAACTGTGGCGAGAAAGTCATAAAAGGGGCAAAATCACTTGTCTCACTTAGCAGCATAAATTTTGGGCTTAGTCATGGTCATAAGTCGAAAACTACCTGTATAGAAAATCATGGTTGTACTTTCAAAGGTGTACAGTGGCCACCAAACATGGTGTCTCCTTACTTACACTATGCTTGCCAGGATAGAAGGATTACAGGATAATCCTTCCATTCCTCACCATCCAGCCAGAGCTGAAGAAGCTTCTTGGATGAGAAGCGAAACATCTTCAAAGAATAACCAGAAAGTCCAATTGCCTATTGAAAAAAAGCATCTTTGGACAACCATGACCTGGATGACTGAGAATCTCCATAGACATCTCACCCATGTATTATTAACATTGATCAATGCAAAAGCAAACTTAAGACTATACTTGTAGAAGTAAGGGCACTGACTTGAACATGACTTGATTTGGACTGCGCTGTCAATCCCAACTCCGGTTACATAAGAGAAAAGAATAGTATTACACAACTGCAGCTTTGAAGGCAAAAAGGTAGCAGCTTAATAAATTAACAAATGAGGCCAGAGTGCCTTTCAAAGGGACAATATCTGGTCCATCCAGATGAAATAGCACCTACTCAGCCAAGACCTCCTAATCATCTACACAGTCTCATCAGTGGCACAAGCTGGCTCCTGAGGAAGTCAGACTCCTGGAAACAGATAAAGTTCCAGAAGAATGTGTCCTTTCTCCAGGAGAGATTAATGTAGATGTGAACACATTAGTGCTGTTTAAGTAAAAGTATACCATCTGACAGATAACTGGGATTGGAACTATTAGATTACCAAATAATGGACTTTTAAATTCTGTCATCATTACTTATCAAGTACATTAACTTTCAGCCTGCAATTCCGAGTATGGTGTTATTGAGCTTTTGGGAGATTAAATTACTGGACTTTTGTTTGTGAATGCCTGTGAAATTTCCTGAAAAAGATCGCCATCCTCCTCTATTGTGCCAGTGTGAATACCCATAACAGACTTTATGAGATATTTATAGAATTATAAGTGATAGGCCTAATGCAGCCTAATGCCTGTCTACCTGAGAGGAAAAACAGGATGGGATTAGATAACATTCTTACGATATGCCTTTTGTAAAGCTTCTCAGGGCAAATGGTCTGGATTCCTTAATTCTCCCTTTACTCTTTACTACCCAATATATTTTAAATGTTATCCTTTGTAGATATCTTCTGCAGTGAGAGGTTTATTCACAAGGCCTTTGTTTTTATTTGGAAAAAAAAATCCTCCTATCGGGGTGGATGTATGTGAAGCTGAAAGTCAACATTGTGTGAGGGTGTCCGCTCACCAGGGTGGATTTTGACCTGTCTGGCATTCAGTGTGGACCACATAGCTGCCTGTCCTCACAGCTACATTCCTCTTTCCATAAGAGATTTGGTCACATGGGATATTGCAAATGGTGGACTTGTGGTTCCTGCTCAAAGCACAAGTGGAAATTGTGGCTAGGAGGGCTTTGCTGAACTTTGCGTTATGTATCAGTTACATCCTTTCCTGGATAGGGAAGTTCTCTGTTTGGTCACTCATGCCCTGGTCATCTCCCGACTGGACTATTGCAATGCGCTCTACATGGGAACACCCTTGAAACTAGTGCAGCATGCGGCTGTGTGAGCCATGGTGACGCAGTGGTTAGAATGCAGTATTGCAGGCTAATTCAGCTCATTGTCAGTTGTTCTGTCCTAACTGGTTCAAGATTAATTCAACTTTCCATCCTTTTGAGGTCAGTAAAATGAGGACCCAGATTGTTGGGGGCAATATGCTGACTCTGTAAACTGTTTAGAGAGGGCTGTAAAGCTCTGTGAAGCAGTATATAAGTATAAGTGCTATTGCTATTCTGGGTGTCCAAAGAAGGATAAATGTAAAACCTCTGCTCTGTGACCTGCAGTGGGTATCTGTATGCTTCCAGGTCCAATTTGAATTCAAAATGTTGGTTATGACCTATAAAGCCTTATATAGCACCTTATATAGCCTTATATAGCACCTACAGTATCATCTTTGTCCCATTATATTAACCAGTCCCACTTGTTCAGACAAGCAAAGTATGTTGCAGATCCCTGTCAGTTAAAGAGTTCTGACTCATGGAGTCTAGGAAGAGAGCCTTCTTTGCTATTGCCCATGGAATTTCCTCCTCCCAGTGGGGAGACAGGCTCCCATTCTGATGGCCTTCCATAAAGGAGCTAAAATGTGGCTCTAAGGTCTCGCATGGGTAGCTCAGAAGAGCAAGCAGACATGGAGCTGGTTGGCGCAGAGAGAGCCCTCCTTTTGGCTTTTAACTAATTTCTAATTTCTTTCCTCCTTTTATATTCTAAATTTCCTAAATTTCTATTTTTTTAAATGCTGTTTTTATATTTTAACATAATATTGTATTCCGCCAAGAGTCCCTCCCCAAAGGAAATGGGTGATTCAGAAATGTGAATAGTAAATAAATAAAAACATTCAAGTGCCAAATTTCTTTGGGTTTTGTTCATGAAGAAGAGAAGATGCTAATTTACTATTGACTTAAGGCAGCGAAACACCTGCCTTTGTGTCAAAGCAATGAAAAGGCTGCTCATTCATATGGTCGTTGAAGCATATAAAATCAGACTACATGTAAGGATGGCGGTGTGAATGCTCTATGTTGAGATAGAAAGATATTTTCGAAATATAAAGGGGGAAAGGTTTTCATGAAGTGTTAAATTTATGTTGTATGGAAATCTTCTTTTTCTCCTGAGAGGCCCACTGAAACATGAAGCATAGCATTGCATAAGAATTGTCTAATTGTATACAGTTCTGCTTCAGACATCTAATGTGCATTCATCACAGGAAGGGTAGGAAATAGTTATGAGATATGTGCTTTGCAGTGATGCCTGAAGTCCTTCCATGGATCTTTTTCTGATCATATTCATACTGTACATACAACTACCTGAGCAATCTGCTACATTATATATCTGCTACATTATATTATCTGCTACAATGTCCTACCTGTCAATGACTACTTCAGTTTCAACCACAACAGTAGCACACAAGAGATACAAACTTAAGGTAAACCACCCCAAACTCGATTGCAGAAAATATGACTTCAGCAACAGAGTGGTCAATGCCTGGAATACACTGCCTGACTCTGTGGATTCATTCCAAAACCCCCAAAATTTTAACCTAAAACTGTTTATTGTTGACCTTACCCCATTCCTAAGAGGTCTGTAAGGGCCGGGCATAAGAGCAACAGCATGTCTACCGTCCCTGTCCGAATATTTCTTCTATTTGTATCTATTTTATGTATCCAATATAAATAAGTATACATTATACTTATTCTCGGCTCCTCTGATCCTTGCCTCACCAAATACGTTCTTGACAAAAATAAATAAATTAATAAAATAAAATAAATTATACTAGGACCAGCAGATGCATATTGGCATAAAGCCAGTAGGATAGCCATTGTATCATTAGCTGCTTAGCCCGCAGCACACACCTTAGAAAACTTGGAAGGTAAGAATTTAAAAAGAAAGTCATGCCTTCAGCATCCCTAAAACACAGTCAAAATCAACCAGCCAGGATCTCTGCCAATAGCTTGACTATTACACATGAAAACATGATAAGGCAGGAAATATTCTTATTTTTATATAGCTAATGCCATGCCAAACCCTATTTCCAATTTCCCTGGAACCATTTTCCACCATGAAAAAAACTTTATCTTATCTAGCTCATTCTTTAATTATTGTTTTAATTGGTTTCAGTCATCTAAATCAGTGAAGGGTGCTGTTTGTTTTGTACATCTTCCTGCAATATGTAATCTTCCTGTTTTGCCATGTTTTCTGACACAAAGGAATCTCCCATGCTTACATACACACATAACAGCCTATTCCTTTCAAGGTGAGCAATATTATGCAACATATAGAAAATAAGTCATGAATAATAAGACAAGAAATCAAAGACATGAGATGAAAGAAATATAGCTTGATATGGCAATCCCATTTGTTCTTCCACAATGTCCATATATTGATTCTGTATTTCTTTTTTAAAAATTCTTTATTGTTCTCAGGCCTCTTTGGATGAGGATATCAACCATCAAATCAAATATTTAGTACAGTCATTCAAAGGCATAAGGGGGTGGGATTAAAGTCGTTAAAAAGAAGCATAAATATATCAACATTCACATGAAAATCTAAAGAGAATTAGAAAAACCTAAAAAATATAAATAATTGATACATTTCTTTGCAGCAGCCATTTCATCTTTTATAAATCTCCTTTTTTTATAAAGACTCTTCTGGGAATGTGAACTGCACATTTGCATGATAACCTCAAAATGGTGGGGGGGTGGAATCAAGAAAATGTTGGAAAATCCTTTCAGGGAAGAGTTCCCATCATTGACATGAAATATAAGACTGAAGACACAAAAAGACTCGATCACAGACATTAAGTGAAGTGAAGTCCATTGATTTAATAGGAGGATTTTTACGAGGAAAGGTGAACCTGGCTTCATTTGATGTTCATCAAAATGAAAGGGCTGCTGAGAATAGAATACTCAAATTCACCCCCATGGATGTCACAGTGGAATTCTTTTTTGATGTTATAAGACGGTTTGGCTAGCAGCAGCAATAGGTGGCATGGAATAATTGACTTTGGGCCAAAGAAAATTGTATCTACCTGTGAGGATAAATGGTTTCCCTACTAGGGGAAGTTATTGCTTTGCACTGATGGATAGTGGGATTAAATATAGCCGTATAGTTTTTTCCAGGCACCATGCAACAGTACAGAAATGGTTTGGCACTGCCTTCTAGAACCATGTACTATCAAGTACCAGTTTAAATTAGAACCATGGATGTCTCTGGTTGCTTCCCATTGAAATACTATCCATGCCTAACTTTCTCAAGATCTCCTGATGTTTCCTGGATAATGCCACTTACTCAACTCTAGCACTTATAGATCAAAAACTTATTTAATCAACTAGACATAGTGTTGTACATTTTTAATGTTTTTTTAAATAACTTTTCAAAGATATATATGTATCAGGAAAAAGAATTTGAATACTCCAAAAATTCCCCAACTCACGTTATTCTGTCAACACAATGAAGATTTATGTCAAAACAACTGTGTGGTGTCATGTGCAAGTTTTAACAGTTTCAGAAAAGCCCAAGACTGTCAGGGCCAAATACACCTTGGGGAGGGAAAAGGGAACAGTGTTCAAGGGAGCAGATATAGCTACCGAGAAGTGGCCATATGTGTCTGATTTTTTCTTATTCTGGAAATAGAAAGACTCTGATTTACTTCTTCAGCCTTTGATTCAGATAATTCATTTGATATCAAAATATGGTGGAATTTTTGATTTTTCTATCAGCATATAGTGCTTTAGCAACTTTCAGGAAATAAAGGAGCCATGATGCTTTAAGCAGCTATTTCACAAAGTGTCCTTGTGTGGTTTGTACAGCCATACTCAGGTACAGGGTTCATTTCCAAGGTGGAAGAACAAATCTAATTCCAAATAAGCAGCCATATAGAAAATCTTTCCCTTTACTCTCTTTTGCTGCCATGTTGTGAGAATGCAACAAATATGAGAGAATTAGGAAGGAGAATGTTATTTTGATTAACATTCTTTGGTTCATGAGCAGGAGTATCTGTGGATCAGTGGTGGATTGCCCCCGGTTTGGACCACTTCACACGAACCGGTAGTAAAACCGGCAGAAGGCTCCACCCACTGACCTGGATGTCATCATAGGTGATCTGCGCATGCACGGTGTGAACCGGTAGTAAAGGTAAGTAGAACACACCCCTGCTGTAGATGAGTCAGTTTCAAAATGGCAGACATGAATGAGTGACAGAAATGCTGCCATTTTTGGAGATGCATCACATGCATTGTATATATGTAAAGCAGCACAGGGCTTTGATTGCCCAGATCATCTACCCTTTTAGTACTGTTGACCTTCATGCAGATATTCATGCTCTTGACTCAACTAAATTTGACATTGAGTATGATCAAGTAGTACTAAGTATTATTAATTCTATTATTACAACTCAGCCAAACTCACCAGGGCCAGCACTTGAAGTTAAATACAAATACTCTTATAGTGTAAGATCTTCCAGAACACCTGGAGTTGCATTAGTGGCTCTTTATTTTTATTTATTTAAAAACTTATTTGTTGAGAATCAAAGTTTAAATAGTAGAACTACGGGATCAGACCATGTAAAGCATAACAATGTAACTGTTTCATTTTTAGAAATAGGATCAGGCATCAACATTTAAAATATGCACTACACTAATATGAGTTATAAACTAGGTTATGAAATAATCAACTGAATTGTATCCTAGTATATTGTGATTAGTTATGGATTACAGGGTAATAAAAAGGGAGTTAGTATGCCTATGTTTGGTTGGATTTACATGACATCCTTAACTAAAATGGCTGCATGGTTTGGGGTCTGTTGACCATTTATCACATAAAAAAATATGCTCATTCAAGTTGTGTCTGCACAGGGGACTTTGAGATAAAATTTCTCTGTGAGTTGAGTGCTCTCTCCTATGAAATGGCCTTCTAGGCTGAAGGTAAAGATAAGTAACTTATAGTGACATCATAGTGACATCACCTGTTATGTCTCTGTACCTGCCTGTCCTGGCTCTTCTGTTCCTTGAACTTCTCTTAAGTGATAAAATATGAATGGGTTAGTGCCATTATTGGAATATAGGTGATCCCATATTCTTAGAAGACTCACATTGAGGAAAACAACATCCTGAACAAAATAAAATCTTACATTTATTTGAAAATACAAGTAAATTGTTAACATTTTGAGAAACACACACAGAAGACTTAGTCACTCGCACAAAAGAGCTTTCACCAATGCTTCTTCCTCAACCTATTTGTAAACCTTCCCATGCATATGAATTCAAAAGATTGAGTTAGTCATCTGGAAGCTAGATTTTTTAGCTTCCTTACCAAGAAAGCTGGGAATCTGTCACTTCCACTCTACTTCCTGACTTTTATGGGGTTTTTTTCATAAAAATCTGCAAAGGTGTCAACTAAGCAAAATATACTTGCTCCCCCAATCCTTCTTATGTCATAAGGCTGAAAATGCACATAGTCACAGAGATGTAGTGTTTAGATGTGGAGCCTCATTTTCATGGGTGCTCCTGCGCATTTCAACATATTCATAAGAACAATTAAACAGTTTACATGTCAGACCTGATTTTGTTTAGCCTGTGTCTTTTGGGGCATTTTGATTAATAGGCTGGGTTTATAAATTGGACTTCAACTGTCATGGAAATGGTGCCTACAAGTCATGTGTGCACCCAGATGGGTAAGGACAAAATGGCAGAGAAAGAAGGGCATGTAAGCAGATACAGAGAGAAATTATACAGTGTCTGTTTTGAACATAGTTAAAAACAACTGTGGCAATTTAATTAGAAACTTTAATTAGGAGATTAGATAACTAGAACAAAGAAGATGAGTGAAATGCTCCTTAGTAATACAGTTAGCTCTGTAGAATATTGATAATGTAACAAAGGAAAGGGTGGATATGCATAGCAAATTCTTAAAACTTACAAATATGTTTAATTAGTTTCTGTCTAGTTTAATATTGTAGTCTCCTAAAGAAAAGCATTAGTATACCAAGTTGTCTATTATTTGAACTCTAGTTAGAAAACTAACCTTTGGATACAATACATTTTAGTATCACTACCAGAAAAAAAAACACAGAGTCTAGCTGCAGCTACCTCCAATAGTTCTGTATTCCAAATTAACCAGAATTTCATTTCCCCCCAACATATATGTGTGGCTTCCTTGCAAACATTTCAACTCAATTTTCATTTCATTTATAACAATAAATGAACAATAGCTCTCACTAATTTCTCTGTTCACTCAGTCTTCTGTATGTAAAAAATCTGCATGCGATATGAGGAAACAAACAACAATCTTACTTCTACTCCATTTTTTCCCCTGGAGCTACATGAATTGAAAAGATAGTTACCACTGGGAAAAAGGACTTTGTATAATTCCATGAGCAAGGGAAAAGGGCTGTACAGACAGATTCTGACTCCACTGTGCTGATTCAGACAGATATATGTAGACCTCGCAACCATGATCTGGATGACTGAGAATTTCCATAGAGATTCAGACAGACATTTACAGCAAGGTCTGGCTGAATGTTCTAGAAGTTCCTTTGTGTCTGTCTGTATAGCCTGCAAAACCTGAAAAGCTTTCTATCCACTTTCAGGTCTTTACTGTAAATACAAAATAAATCTGAATAGTTTCTTCAGCCATACTTGCTTCATAACCAAGTTTTATTAAACTATGGTATATAAACCATAATGACCACGGTCTTTATCTCAATGAAAATCAAAACCAAAGTTACCGCAGCCAGCCACTTTGCTTTTTTCCTCATGGGAGGCTTGCATGGTGCTACCAGCAGAAGGCGGAGGCAGAGGCATGAGGGAGGCAGAGGCGATCCCAATGCACCGGCCCCTTCGTCCCAGCATCTCTTGGCTTGCCTGCAGCTGCACCAAACAAGCACCAGCACGGGGCATCTGGATTGCCTGCCTCCCCCATGCCGGTGCCGGTGCCAGTGCCACTGCGCAAGCCTCCCACCAGCCTCCCAAAAAGAAGGAATTGGTACTTTTTATGTTACTTTTGAAATGGAGAGAAGAACTACTTCTGCATGATTTCTCTTAATTTTTGCATTTTTTACAGATCTAATTTTCTCCCTCCATTTACAGCAAAGCAGCTGCAGCCTGTCCCTTTAAGGTAGTCCCTGGGAGGGAGGTGGCCCGGGGGGGGGGGGGGGAACCATAAAGGGAGCAGCAGCTCCACTGTGAATGGAGGGAGAAAAGTTAGAATTCTCTCTGCTGCATTTAACATTGAATTCTGTGGCAGAGAGAATTTTAACTTTTCTGGTCCTACCTGGACCCCCTCCCTCCCGGGGACTACCTTAAAGGGACAGGCTGCAGCTGCTTCGCTGTGAATGGTGGGAGAACAGTTAGGACTCTCTCTGCTGCATTTAATATTGAATTATGTGGAATATCAAGCATCCGGAAGGGCCAAGTGAGCGGCCGGAAGAGGTGAGCGGCAACTGGGCAACCGGGCGGGTGTGGACAGGGCCAACCAGCTGTGATTACTACCGGTTCAGTGAACCGGTAGTAATCAATTGCCCCTAGCAGTTCACCTGAACCAGTCCAAACCAGTTGGATTTCACCCCTGCTGCAACTGGTTTAACAACCGGTTTGGTGACCGCGTGCTTTGTGTGCTTGTGCGCAGCATTCAAAATTTGAAACTCAGCTGCTTACTGGGGCTCAGGCAGCCCCAGTAAGTAGAACAATGGAGGCATGGAAATCAGCTGTGCTGCACAAATCAGCTGAGACAGAAAGAAGGAAATACAGGACAGGATAGGGCGGAGACAGGTTGGGTGGGACTGAGTGAGCAGGGCCAGCTGATCATTGGAACTACTGGATTGCCCAAACCGGTCCGAACTGGCAGCAGCCCACCACTGCACACAACTTCTTCCTCATCAGAATTATCCTTAATTTAGGCCAGTGCATAGGACAGAGAAGAATGATTTTATGCACTTCTCCCTTAAGTGAACTGATTTCATGTATTATCTGATCATATGAATAGGACTTACATCTTTCTGTATTCATCTACAGTAGCTGAGTTTGGAAGAAAATTCTAATAAGGTGCAAATATTATTCCCAAACACTGTCTCTCTGTTTGTCTCCCTGTATGAATACAACTCACAAATTGTTTGGAAAAACATATTATACTTTCACTTTCTTGATTGAATAAAAAAATATCCCAAAGAGGATGCAGAAAATTTATAATATTGCATTTACTGTCATTGAGATGATGAGTAAATGTGAAGTTCCAATAATTGTCATGATGGTGTATCTCCATGGTCAAAGAAAAAGAAAGGAATTATGCTTTTCAAGGAACAGAAAGAAAGAAGAAAGAAGTGAAAACCCATTAATTATTATGACACAATACTTTAACAATGGAAGCTTTCAGTCACTAACTTGTGAAAGGTTAATCATTTAAAATTTCTGAGAAAATCTAAGGTGTTGCTAGATAACATGATAAATAGATAGAAGGATGGGAAATAGGAGAAAATTGCTGCATGCATTGCTAAAGGGCAAAAGAAAATTGCAATTATTGTCTTTTGTTCGCCTGAACCTAGAGCATTTTTAACCATAGTAGCCTAGTTATAATAGCATGATACTTACGTAGCACCATAATATGGACAAAATTTACCATCTGGGTCCTACATTCCATAAAGTTTCATGGAGTCATGAGAGCATTATTTGTACATACTAGTGGACTGTCCCAGACAATAGGAGGAAGGTGTATTGGATATGTTTGTCACCTTGAGTTATTTGTAAAATTACTAATGGCAAGATACAAATAAATAGATGAATAAAATATTCCATAAAATGTAAGCGACTCTACATTGCACAAGGTCTTAATGCTTTAGTACAGCCTTTTTCCTATTTGATTCCACACAGATGGACCATACTTGCTAGTTAAGAATAAAGAGCATTGATTTTTATTGAGGACCCATGAATCCTCATTCTGAAATTATTTCCCGAAGTTATTAATTTATGTATTAATGTAATATATTAATTTATGTATTAAATTAATTAAGTATGTAATGATTTAGCATTTATATAGCACATTTAAGTTGTTCACAATGTTTATAGTACAGATCAAAAAAATTTGTCCCATACTTAGTTATATCTTATACATATACTAGTCTAAGAAAATCCTTCTGGCACCCCCTTACCATAGTGTTATGAAGAATAGGTGTTTGTATTTGCATTTATTTTTTCATTGTTGAATATGATCTTATATTTTAAATGTATTTAATATAAATTCATTTCATATAATCCTTTTACGGCACTATTAGAATGATGGGAAGCTATATAGGAAAAGATAACATAAATATCAAAACAGATATTTCAAAATCTAAACATTGGACAGATTCTAGATAAACTCTTGAACAAGCAAAAGTCACTTCTACCTGATTTTATCCCTTATCCTATCCCATCCTTATCCTCTCTTGGGAGGAATGTCTTTTCAGGATCTTTTCCAGTATCTTCCCATCTTTAGCTATTTTTCAGGCAAAGAAATGTCATTACACTCTTTGTTACAGTATGAGATAATTGTTTGTTCTTAAATTCTATCCTTATGATATGCTCTTCTTATTAAAATCAACCCGGGAGTATTTATTGAATTCTTAGTATTAATAGTATTTAGTACTATTTAGTCTGTATTAGCAGCTGATGGATAGCTAGCATTTTTGCATTTATAGCATTGGGGGACGGATGGACAGTTGGACATCTTATTAAGCCATCTGGAATTGGTCATTTGAGGCCTAGATACTCAATTGGAGGTGCCAATGCCTCATCCAGTAACAATAAGACCCAAAAATTAGCTAGTATGAAATAATATGCTCTGATTTATGGTACACATCAATAAATCTTGAAATGGGAGCTACAACCAGTACATGAAGAGTGGAAGAGTATTTACCGCATTGTCCTCTTTATCCTGTCATCTGTTTAGTAAAGGGTCATTCCCCATACATACCAAGAGAGTGGAATAAGCTATTGATGGCTCTATATAGCAATATATGCTATCTCCAAATGCAGAATCAGCGTACATGTGAAATAGTTGCTGGAGACCTACAGCTGAAAAGAGTGGCTGCATGTTTTCATCTCATTTCTCAGAGGGTACTTGTGAGAAATAGAACATTGGATCAGATATGCCTGTGGACTATAGCAATTGTAGGCAGATTTGATACTGTTAACAAAGTTATTACTTTGTAAGCAGTCATATATGTCATTGTGGGGGTGAGGGGGGCTTCAAAGGGTTTCTCAGATCTGAGTCTTACATGAAGCATTCAAAATTAGAAGAGATCCATGAGACTCAGTGAAAAATAGATCAGCTGCCCAAAGCATTTGCAACCAGTTTCCTACAGGGATCAGCTGGTAGAAAAGACTTTGAGCCCTTCTGATCTTTGGGGAGCAGTTCTTTGCCACTTCTGTTTCTATTAGTTAAAATATATTCTGCTACCTACCCTGTATCTCCAGTAAACTTATGTTTATATAGTAATATTCAAATTATGAAACACTACCCTTTCACCTCTCGGATCTTGACTTGATTAAAGTTCTCGTCCTATGGGAAATGACTTCATTTCATTAGGCCGACTTTGACGGCCTAAGCTGAATCTTTAGTAGACAAAAGTCCTTATCTCTCAACTGCAAACATAAATTCAGTTCAATTCGGCATAACTAAAAGTCCCTGCACAGATGAAGAGTTTGCAGTGTCAAAAGTAAATTATTTAAGTCTTCCAGCCAAAAGTAAATTCAAAGTAGAAACATAACAAATGATCTGCATTAACTGCTGTTGAAACAGGGGTAGAGTGGATGGAGAATACTGATTAGCATGTTTAAAAATGAACAAACGTGTGTGTGTGTGTGTGTGTGTGTGTATAAATATATAAATAAATAAATAAATAATCAAGGGAAGAGATTGGTATTGCAATAAAGCAAAATTTTGTGAGTGATCTGTCTTTCTGTTTTACTGTTTTACTAGACTATTTCACTTTTCATACCAGGATAAGGTAAACTGAATAAAGAAACTAGTCTAGAGTTTCCAGATATTGAGGAAGGAAGGAAGGAAGGAAGGAAGGAAGGAAGGAAGGAAGGAAGGAGGGAGGGAGGGAGGTTGGTTCCTTCTATATGTCAACCTCCAGAATGATTGCAGTATTGGGGGCATTCAGAATATCATTATAATAATAGTAATAATAATTTTATATAATAAAAATATACATGGGGCTTCACATACATTATTTTGGTACAATCCTAAAACCAAATTTATAATGTTATTCTTCATTGCAAATGTGAAACATTTTTTCTTTGCCAGGAATCCTTAAGACACAAAGGAACAAAGTGCTATCAGCTCACAAAAGGAAAGCTCATGATTCATCTCATGAGGTTTCAGGAGAATATTTTATGTAGCATATTTCAAGAGAATATGTTACAAATGCTGTTTTTCTTTTTGCATGCAAAATGATAGGAATGTCAAGGATTATTTAAAACATGCATAAAATTGCTGCAAAGATGGTGGTAGGAATGGGAAACATAACATTATAATTTTGTTGTACATACAGTATATTTTTACAATGACCATATTATTAATATTATTTTAATATTAACAAAACTTAGTATTATATATTATCCCTATAAATATAAGCCCCAGGTAAGGGTTTATCCATCAGTCTATCGTTAATCCAGCAATCCAATAATAGGACTATCAGATTTGTTCTGCATAAATCTAAACAATCACTAGATGGCAGCAAAGAATTAGAGGACAGGTGTCAATGACTTCTATCTAAGACTACTATTTGCCAATTTGGCTTGTCAGTTTTTGGCTCCTCAAATATCAGAATTTTGTCCATTTAAATTGCGTTAAAACCCCTCATCTATGAAATTAATATGCTTTAATCAAATTACAAAACTTTATGGAAATTTTGAAATGACAAACTAATTTGTCATTTCTCAGGTAAACTCATAAAAGAGATATGAAAATGCATATTAAAAGTTCATTTCAAAATAATATTCTATAATAAATAGTTTAGAGAATATTTTTACATTTTCCTAGAATTCCTGTGTTTCTTCTAAGAAAAGAACGCACATAATTTCTATAATGAGTAATATTGAAACACCCAAGCTCATTTACTAAGCCTTAACAAAATGACAAATGCCTGTGTATATGTGATCCAGACTTTGAGAATCCAAGAAAGAGTTTTCTGGTTATTCACAGTCTTCCAGGTAGGTGATTCTAATTAATAGAGTTAAGAGATATGGATGTTTGGGAAGCATGCACTCCAATTCATACCCTTACGAATAGCATACTTGTCTGTTGGAAATGTTAGAATAACGGTATATTTTTTATATGGAGCCTCTAGTCAAAACTCTTTCTTCACTGAGATAGATATCCGTCTCTATTTTTTTCCCCCTTTAATACCAACATTTTGTTCCCAAGAAGATGGACGGTTCTTTCAGTACAGAGCTCTTGTCAAACTTTGAATTACTGATCATAAATAAACACCAGATATACTTTGAAGGGTTTGTTTGAGCAGCACTCCTTGTTTTTATCAGCATGACTGTTCAGCACAACACACACAAGACAATGGGGGAGGAATGGATGGAGGAGGAGGAGGAGGAGGGGAGGAGGAGGAGGAGGAGGAATCTAACTGGCTGAAGAGCCAAGAGTTTGCAATACTCTACCCATATAAACAAGTTCCTACTGCAGTTATAGATGGCAGAAATAAAAGGGAGCTTTTTGGCTCACAGCTATAAAAAAATTATCATAGTGATGAAGTTCCTCTGCCATCAACAGAGCTGTGATAACGTTGTTTGATGATGATTTTCCCATGAATGTTAAACAGCTGCCACTGTGGAGGGAAAGGAGCTTATCTGCACCTAATACTGATCTCTAATTCCTGCCCTTCTTGAACCATCCATTTTCTAACAGCATTAACTGGTAAATTTACATCCCATCTTAATGCTGCTAAAGAGGACAGGAGATGAAGAGTAAATGACAGGAGTGTAATGAGGATGGCTTTTTTCTCCTTTCTCTTTAATGGCTGAAGATTTACACAATTGTCTGTAAGCTTATAGAGAGAGAGCTTACCTGAACCCTCTGCCAGCATGGATTCAACTTACAGGAGCTTTTGTTAACTAAATACACATAAATATTTTTAAGGCGGTTTAATATTGGGACTTCAAAGAAAGCCAAATGAGAAAATGCAAGATTAAATTACTATTATACTCATTAGAATATAGAATTATTTAAAAAAGAAAAAAAATCTATTTAATATATAAAAACTATTCACCAGGACACATACACGTTTATTCTGATACTTAAAAGCAAAACAAAATCATATTGTGATGGCCAAAATATATTTTTAGATTCTAGTATTTCCATCAGAATGATTTCTCAACCTTAACAAATCAATGAGACCCCAAATTTATCAGGCAGAGCTATGCTTCAGGTAACCCACAATGTGGATTTTTTTCTGATAATGTTGCCAACATCCAAATATGTGAAGAATGGGCTATTCTTCATTCAGAGTAATTCCCAGGAATAACTGGTTCGAGAAAATGCAATGTTATATAATCCCATTTGCACTGAATCTCAAAACAGTGAACAAAAGTTTGTTTTTCTTTAGTGATATCCTATCCAATATTTTGGAAATTACAGTTAATTTAAACCTTATAAAACTTCAAAACCCATGCCATGCTATCTGCATACCAGTGATTTGCACATGAATTTAAAAATTATAACACTGTTCTATATGATGCAACCAAAGTAAATTAGGTTAGACCATGTATCAGATTGGCCTTCCTAACAACAATATTTAGGCCATGGATTTTTTTTTTCTGAGAACCATGGTGAGCCTTTTAACCTGTTCAGTTTGGGTTATGTGATGAAAATAATTAGCTTCAGTCTGACTTTTTATATTAAATGACTTATTCACATATCTATCTGCTTAGTTTTTATTGAATTTATTATTTTTATAAATGTTCTTAATTGGTTAACTAATTAGTATTTAATTAATTTTATACTAAGGCATATTCTCAACCCCTCCTCACAGAACAGATTAGGATGTAGTTTAAAGGGCATTCATGTTGTGCTTTGATGTTATCTTCATAAACAGTGAATCATGAGCGAAGTTATTTTGTGTACACAAAAGTATCTTGTAAAAGAATAGGAAATGAATCAGGTGCCCCTGAGCGATATAATAGACTTAAATCCTCAAATATATGTCTTGCATTTAGAGTATTTCTATGAGGCTTACAGAAAGGGAAAACAGAACTTTTAGAAAGTCTCTCTTTCATACTCTTAAGGAATCCTTACTTACGATTTTCTTTTGTGCAAGCCCAAGATTTTATTACATATGTCCATGGTTTTATTCTCTCCCTCTCCCTCTCTCTCTCTCTCTCTCTCTCTCTCTCTCTCTCTCTCTCTCTCACACACACACACACACACACACACACACACACACACACACGATTAATTCCAGATTCAAATAGAAAGTCTGAACCACACCTTGAACCATAAAACTCAAATACCATACAAATTGCTGCAGTATACTCTGGTATCCCTGATTCTGCTATTAACTCTAAACCCAGCAAAGAAAGATGAGAAAGGCTCTGAGGCCCAACCAGTTAGCCAAGGTGAATCCTCACTTCCCCTCCTGATTAAGAAGTGAGGATAGATTTCTCTAGCTGCACATGAGAAGGTCCTAGGGAGATAACATCTAAACTCATAATAAGAAAAAGAGATTATATTAACTGTAGCTTAAGATGTTCTTTTGTGCCAGAGAAACAAATAAACTGCAGGCTTTGAAAAAAATTTAATGTTGCAGTTCTGGGCAGACACAAAAGAATTTCATAAAGAGCGGCAGCCTCCTGTTGCAAGTAGATCACAGAACTCTCACTGTTTTCAGCATGTCAACAGTGATGCCCTCCTACCTCACCCCCCTCCCCCAAATACCATCATGGGGATAAGTGGCTGGTGTGACCAGCTTTATCTCTGAAACTAAATTAGACTTAGATTTTTGTAAGCTTTATGCTGTGAAAGAAGAGGTATTACGAGAGTTCTGTTCACCTGGAAGATAAATATTCCGATCACCTGAAAACTGAAGGAACTGAGCAGGAAGGGGATTCAACATAGTCACAGGAAGGTACGATGGATTGGGCAAATTAGACTGGCTCCCCGCCCCATGCTCTTTTTAATCTCTGACTGTGGAATAGGTCCTATATGCTATACAAAATTCTGGTTGTCAGTCCATCAAACAGCTGTTTAGAGGACAAGGGAGAAACATTTAGATAGCAATAAGAGAAGGTGAGAAGGTGAGGTTTAATATTCCATGTAGGCCAGTCTTTTCATTAATGTATGGGTGAGAGATTTTGTATGCAACCCGTAGTCTTTGATTTGATAGATTGATCCCAATCTACTATCATAGCTAGCCCTCAATGGGATGGGATGGGGAGATATACTGGTCTGCTTTAGTGAATCATTTGTGTTTTAGAAAATGATGGGAAAGTATGTTTCAGAAAACCTATTTTAGATTTCTGAATGTGGATAGTAGTTAACAATTTACCTGCTATTGCTATCATGCAACGCAGGGAAAAGATTTCAGTTTCCAGTTCAAATTCAGATATCTGTAGCTATGCCTATTCTTTTGTTATTCCTGTGAGGAAACCAGGAAAGAAAAATATGAAGCATAAATGGCCAATTAAATGTAGATCATAGAGGCACCACCAGTTCACCTCCGAATGCGATTCTCTCAGAATAATGTTTAATCAGCCATCTAATTGTTATTAAATTGCATCAAAGTAAAGTTGGATTACAAGTAATTAAATGCATGTGTAAAAAAGTTGAAATAACAGTTAGATGGAAAACAGTTTTTAACTAACATTGACAATGTAAGTTTCCCTTTTGGGCATTCATTAATTTACAGTGCATTCATTTGTTCTCATTTTCATCTGCCCTTAATAATATGAGAAACTACTATGATTGCTTATACCACATTGTGTCTTTATTTGCCATATTGTCTCTTATTAGTAGGATAATTTAGATGGCTAATCAAAAAGTAATTTCTGTCCATTGTTTAATTTACTTTCAATGAGGTTACTACATAACAATGTCTTATGTTATTAAGACTATGATATTACACAGCCTTATTATTATATTATACAGTCATCTAAGAAACTGAATGATTACTGATCTACTACTGGGATCTCCTAATACAAAAAGGATAAAGAAATTGCTCTCATTTTTTTTAAAAAATAAGACAGTATCAACTTTTTAATTGGTGTATGGTATTTAATTAGAATAGAATTTATAAAGAAGATTTTTTTTATTAAAATTATAAATATTTTAATAAGAGGTCATTAAAATGAGTACTGTATAATTCTAAGAACATTCAAAAGTTTAAGGACCCTAAATAATAACCTTCTCAATCAAGTTTCAGTCATGACTTTATTACATTATTTGTTTTAGTTAATATAACAGTGAAGGAGAGTGGAAGACTGCTTCCCTTCCTCCCCCAAAAAAGGGGGGAGGAAAACCACCTTAAATCTATACATTCAGCTTTCATATATAAAAGGCTAGAAAAGAAGCAAGTACTTGATAAGTAGTTAGAAGGTCTAATTGTGAGCACCTCATGAATTTCAGGAGGGAAAATGTTCCAGAATATAGGCTTTACTATTGAGGAGGTTCATTGTAACTTCAAGAAGTTAATCTGTATGTTTTAGGGCAGATGCACATGATCTTACTAATTGATCCAGTTTTTAGCAATGAAAGAGATCTGTCTGGTATCCTGGTTTGTTTACAGCAAAGCCTTAACCTATTTTAGTATTGAATTGGTAGCCAATGTTAAGTTTAAATTATCATATTTGTGACTTTTTTGACATAGCACTAGTATGCGACATACCAAGCTGAAATATGTAAATAATAATGATACTAATGATAACCTTAACTGTACAGAAAAACTGTGGAATTCAGGATCTTGTTCATCTTAGCATCCTGAGTCAATATCAAATATCAATTTCTGTGTAGCTTGTGCTAATATTTTTATGTTGCTGCTTTCCTTTTAACTTATGTCTCTGAATTATTTAAAAAGATTAGTAAACTCCAAAATGCTCCTTCCAACTTTCCTTCATTTTAGCATCATCTTGAATCATGTGATCTCTTTAATTCTTGATTTCATTTAACCTGCTGGAGGCTCTTTGTTTAGCCACACATACTGTATCCACTTTTGGATCAATGGTTCATTTCCATCAAAATTGGTCTGGAGTTTCTCATGAGTTGACTGTTTCTTGCTGTCTTTGACAACACTCTTTGTAATTTTATTGCTATCTCTACAGTATGTGCATTACATAGTATCCTCTTTTTTGCAGGAATCATCCTCTTGCATGCTTTTTTCTTACCCATGGTTCTTTTCACTTTATCAGTCCAGCAGACATTTTTTCAGTCTTCTCATTAACTTAACTACACACATTTCTGTGCTACTTTGTAACATAATTGTTTTCACTCTGTTCCACGCAATTTCCCTATCCTCTTTCCACACATCCGCCCATTTATTCTGATGTAAGAATAATCTTATTCTTTTACCTACTTTTCATTCAGGTTTCATATTTTCTTTCACTGCAGAATTCACTCTCATTCTTTCATTTCTTTCCACTTCTTCCATTTTTCCCCTCGATATTTACTTTTGACACTGCCAAAAATATGGTCTGTCCACATTCAAAATACTTGTATACTTGACTAATTCTCTCATCTTGTTCCTACCCATCTAATACATGCAACCTAACAGAATGACATTTTTCCATTGATCACATTCATACAGAATGTTTCACAATTTTTCCAAAACTCATATCTGGTTCTTCTTTTGTTACTATTTATTGAAGTGTAACATGCAATTATCTCCAACCTATATAGGTTGGACTAGTGTTCTTCAGAGATAGTACTAAAATCCGACCAAAAGGAGCCCAGAATTCAGCTGATATTCAGGCTCCTTTTGAATGCCCCCCCCCGAAAAAACACTAGAACACCAGGATGAGAATTATAGATGGCTAAATTCACCAGTTTAGCCATCTGTCCAAATTCACCTTGTTCCAAGGCTCAATCCTATTAGTCACTGAGAAAAATGGTTGGTACGTGTTTTCTCATTCATGGAAGAAGTGAAAAAAGAAACAAAGCTGAGTGAATCCTCTTTCCTTTCCCTAACAAATCTTAACAATGCCATACAGTAACTTCTTCTTCACCACCACTATCACCACCATCATCATCTTAGCCATTGTTTATCCATTGCAAGATGAAGGCCTCTTCCTCATGTTTCCAACCCATATGGGTCCTGAGCTTTCTTTTGCCAATTGGGCCTGCAAAACTAGCTGATGTCATCAATCCATCTTGATTTAGGTCTCTTTCCCAGACACTTTTTATCAAGAGGGATCCATTTTGTGATTGCCTTGGTCCACCTGCCATCAGTTCTTCTTGCTATGTGAATAGCTCATTTCCATTTCAATTCTTTTACTCTCTTTATGATTTCGTATACTTACATTCGTTCTCTAATCCAGGTATTTCTATGTTGTCTTGAGGTGCCGAGCATGTATATTTCCATACCCCTTTGCACTATACAGTAACGTATCACTGTAAATAAAAATACAATTGTTGATATAGTGCTTATGGCAAGGCAGGGGACAAATAACAAAGGATGCATTGCAACCTCAGGTTGCGAAACTCTGCCCCTTCTATACTTACATTGTGAAATCATAACTCATTACAGAATGTGGAGTTTCCATTATGATATCAAGATACAAGTGCCATCATTTTTGCATCATCATTACACAAGAAATCTCTATATTGTAAACCTATTGCATTAGCATCTAGGCTTTTCATAGTTTAATCAGAATGATAAATAAATGCAATAATTATACTAAGAAAAACAAATCTTCCAAATGCCCCCTTAAATAAATAAATAAAAAACCTTACAAAAGTCTTCTAAATAAACAGCTTCTGCATCTTTAGTTGATGGTATGGAAAAATCAGAGGACATGCACATTCATAAGCCACCCTGGAGATGAAAAGAATATGAAAGAATATCGATGTATTTGTCTTGCACTATGACTTTTAAACATAATTATAAGAATCCATAAAATATTTATTCAGGTAGAAAGGTCTGCCTAGGTCCCCCTCCCCCACTTTTCTCTAGAACCTTGATAAGCAAACTTAGTTTGGAATTCAGTTGCTGAAATTTTGATTGACATCATGCATGAAAATCACAATAGTCTGCTTGTAAAACTTGCTCTGCCTACCTGTATAGTAGAGGATTACTTGTAAAGCCCCATTTATTAATTTACAAGATATTAAAATTGACTTGGTTCCTGAATACCTCAGTAATAATGTGGGACCATATGTCTTTGGTCCTTTTACCTCTGGCCTCTCTCAACTGGATTAGTCTTCTTTTTTCTGGTTGAAAACATCAAGCCACAGGGCACTTTTAGCATTCGCTTCTACCTGATTAAATCCATTAAACATGCAGGTCAGAGTGTTTGACTTTCCAACACATTTGCAACCTTAAGTTCAAGTGCTGCATTTTCTGGCTGGCTATGCAACCTCTATAAAACTGAGGTGATTTCCCCGCCCCACCTTTTGGTTAAGTTTGTGAATTTTTTTTATTTCTGTGGAGCAATCATGCTGGAAACATTGGTTTAATATTTTAATAACTTATTTTATTTCTTTTATCTTGTTTTTGACAGCATGCTCTTTTGAGATGTAGAATTTTTTAAAGGCATGAGATTCACATGAACACATGAATATCAAAGTCATTCAATAAGATGATGAAAGCCACTTTAGTGTAGTGATTAAGATGTTGGTGTCAGGTTTCGATGCTATCTCAAAATAAATGAACTTCCAAACTGCCGATCTTTAAGGAAATTTTCTCTTTATTCGAGCACAGCAATCTGATCCTGACTCTTTTCGCGGTCAGTACTGATTTTTGCCCCCCAATCCCTCCCTTTCTGATCCCCAATTCTCTGCTTCTCATTGGCCATCTTCCAAGCCACTTTCCTGATTTCTTCTTCGTCAGGTCACAGGAATGTCTCCCCCCCCTCCCCATCTCCGAGGAGACCGAATCTTCAAAGGGATTTAGCAGGCAAAAGTTAAGGCTTCTCCTCCCTTTTCTATGTCAGTTCTGAGACGCTGACAGTTGGCTTGTACTGGAGAGTCTAGATTTTTAAGTCCTCACTTAAGTTCAGCATGCACTGGATGGCTGAGGCATAACCATTCTCTGTCAACTAATCTATTTCCCAAGGTGGTTATGAGGAGAACATTTGGGGAGACCCCAATGTAAACTACACTGATCTCTCAAAGAAAGGCAGGATGTAACTGCAGAAATGAGATAGTAAATCTTATTTACCCTGGAAATACAACATTCAAATATAAGTATTTTTTAAACATTTGTTTCTTTTATTATAAGGCAGTGAATCAGTTAGAAAGAGGGAGAGAAGAGTTCATATTGCACATTTAGAAGCATGTATAATACTTGGAAAAGTTTATTATAAATAGCAATAATCTGAATGGAACTAACAATCTATATTTCCTTTGCTATTAAAGACTTCTGTAAAAATACACTATGTTTGCACCAGTCATAGTGAATGTAGACATTCTGAGCCATGCCAAGTAGTACTCATAGATTCTGACACATGACAATAGGAATGGGACTCTGCTTACTAGCCTACTTTCTTATAGTCTATTCCCACTGTTGTAATAGGAGCAAAGATCTGAAGCATATGATGTTATATGCTTGGATAACGCAGGCAATTGAGAGATAGTGCATTCTTTTCTGGTATCAATATTGGTGGATGTGGATACTGGAACACGATGGAACACATGTGTATTCAGTGCAATGGACAATATGTGAAAAT
This sequence comes from Arizona elegans, assembly GCA_022577455.1. NCBI lineage: Eukaryota > Metazoa > Chordata > Lepidosauria > Squamata > Colubridae > Arizona > Arizona elegans. The sequence goes on along the minus strand of JAKOOJ010000005.1, from coordinate 59,408,497 downwards.
GAAAATTCAAATAGGCTATATTTTATTCCTAGGCAAAGAGCAACACTGATTCCTGAGCAATCTTTCTAAAATATATAGGATACATACAAAAGGAGAGATAGCAGAAATGAATATGTCAACTCTTTCCCTCCATTCCATTTTCTATTACATTTTCAATGTTATAAAAGCACTGCGTCCATCATACAGACCATATGTAACCCATGAGAGGAGCAGGGAGAAGAAAAGGATGAAAAGGATGTGGCTTTGCCTTTCAATGAGGCAATAAATACTTAAGTGTATTGTAATGGGAAGATTTTCTAATTAATAATTTGAATAACCAAGATGTCATGTGCAAAGTTAACCACTTAAAAATACATTTAAAATGTTGAAATCACCTGTGGAGAAATATAAGACACTTCCATAAATATAGGTTTTCTAATTTAAATTATTTTTGACTGTCTATGACATTCATGAAAGAGAGGAGAGGTTTTAATAAAATGATCCAATCAAATCTCCCTTGCTCAACCAACTTTTCACAGAACAAGTTGACAGGGAATTAAGAGATATTTAGAGTATATGAAAAAAAGGTCACAAATCTATATTTAGTAGCATCCTAAATAGCTACAGTAATTTATTGTGATTATTCCATTATGCTGTTTCCCTGGAAATGCAAATCTATCATAATGATTTCATTTCAGATAGAAACCAGTTAAAAGCTGACCCCAACCAAGATGTAATTTAAGATCACAGTTAAACTCCTTTAACTTTTCTGTCTATGAAAATATGAATACATATAGAATCCATCAGGTAATAAGTTGTTTTGCTATATCATAATTCTGAAGTGAGAAATACATTTAGTCCTATAATATCATGGATCCAATATAAACCAATGAATTAGCCGTGTGTTTTATGGAGACATGACTTTTGGAGAACAAGGCAAATAGATGTCAACATTTTAAAAATTATTCCAGCCACAAGTTAGTGAACAGCATGCAGCCAACTTCAGAACTTGAACATTTGTATAACTTCTTATACAACTTCACATACAAAACACCTTGAAGGAATTCGTAATAAAAGTAAGGTATGTAGAAAACATATTCATTGAAGGTATGGGATTGGAGTAGAGAAGCAAGCAAAATGGAAACATTTATCCAATGTATAGGTGGGGAGCGCCTCTTCAACAAGCTCCTAAAAGATGTATTAATGATAGCAAAATATCCATACTTTGGTTGGAACTCATCTCGATTACTACAATGTATATAAACATGAGACTGCCCTTGAAAAAAGTCTGAAAATGTCAGGTGGTGCAAAACAGATTGACCAGACTGCTCATGGTACAGGATATATGCGATGACTGCACAGATTGCTACCTGCCCTTTAAATACATTTTAAGATACTAGAGATACATTTTAAAGAACTTAGTGCTTTTATTATTTTTAGAACGGTTTCTCCCATTAGGCCTCGTTATTTAGGTCAGTGGCCTTTCTAAAGATGCTATGCACCCCCCTCCAGAAACTTGGCTAATCAGTACATGGGAACTAGTCTTCTCCTTTGTAACTCCTAGACAATGGCATGCACTCCTTGAGGAAGTACTGTATGTCTCGTTCCCATTCTCGCAATATCTGGGAAGATGGTACAAACGCAATGGTGATACAAAAGTGTCTGCCAAGCTTTTAATTGTTACATTAATTCTTTTAATGTCTGATTTTAATGGTGTTAATTCTTGTTTTATGTTTTACTTTATTTTATTGTTGCAAGTTGTCTTGAGTGTTCAATTAAACAGAAAATGAGCTAAATTCAGGAGTAAATAAAAGTAAGAAAAATAAGAGCCTCAGACATTTTGGAAAGTGAGAAGATTTGAAATGCATTCACCTTGAATCATTACAGAAAAATAGGGGTGAGGTGTCAAACTTGCATCGTCACGGTGGTATCATATGATGTATCGTGACTTTTTCTGCTTCACTAAAATGGGCATGGATGTGGCCAGCACATGATACATCTGGCCTACAGGCTGTGAGTTTGACAGCGCTGGTGTAGGTGCTTCCACACAAAAATTCTCATTAGGCTTCACAGGAGCTCTTGATCTCAGTTGTGTTTGAGAATTAAGATGATTCATTTCTGGCTCATCTGTAGTTGATCTACAAATCACAGTAAAGCTAATTGTTGGTTTGTTTGGGGGATATGTTGGAAATATTGCTTCTCTGAAGAGCTTCTCGGTAGTTGGTTTATTTACATGGGCTACCACATCAATAAACAAGTACATGCAACAGGAAGTAAAAACTGATTATTTTCTTTATTATCCTTTTGAATGGCATTTAGATGAGAGGATTTTTGTTAAGCAGAATCCGCAGAACAGTGATTTTAAGGTTTTGAAGTTGGGAGATTTGCAGATAATCATTAGATCATTTGGAGAAAAATATGGAGTAAAGTAAATACAGAGTGGAATAAAAGTGGTGGTATGTGGAAGTGACCTCTATCAATCTCAATGCATGAAGCAGGACCTCTTCTTATCATCCTAGTTATCTAATCAGATATTAGGAACAATCAATAGGAAACAGATGCTTGCTTATTTGCTTTGTTGCATGGTCTATAGAAACTAGAGGAAGTTTTATCCTCTTTCATATTGCTAGAAATAGAATTAATTTAACAAAGAGATAGACAATAGAATCAGAAAGAACTCAAAATAGCATTTCTTTGTGCAATATCTAAGACATTTATGGAAGCAATAATGACAACTATCTGGTTTAGAAAGCAATTAAAACTAGAAAATAGACCCATCAAGATTTTGACTGTATTTGTTAGATAAAACCATCGAAGGTACCATGATTGGAATATGAGTTGTAGGGGAAGAATCAGTTAACAACTTATTTCTGCATGTAAATGTACCAGGCCTACTGTTTAATGAGTGAGTCTGAGTGTTTGTGTAAGTTATTACATTGGTATGATATAATGATAAAGTACAACCAAAAATATAACAGTGCTAATAAAATAACATACATACGTATGTATGTAACATACATACATACACATAGAATAAATGAGTGACATTTGTAGAAATTAAAAATATATCCATAAAATGATAACCTAGAACTAGCTCAACCTTTAAAATATTATTAAATCTAGCTATCTATTCTTCATCTTCTCCATTTTGGTGCAATTTGTTATTTCAATACAATTATATATTCTATTGTATATATTTACTACAATTTTTATTGTCTTTAATTGTTTACATTCAAGCCTGTAATTTTAAAATTCACATGTTCTCTGTTCACAAATGTGCAGCTACTCAGCTGGAGTAAGAATAAGAGTGTTTCTTCAAGAGCATGACATAGACATAGCTGGGGAAAACCAGTATTTCAGAATGAGGAATACTGCACTTAAGCAATTATTCAATTTCAAAATTCTAGACACTACAGGCTGGATACAAATTTTATAAAACAAAAATGACTTAGATTGTAGACGAGGTTAGCATATACTCTCTCTATACAAATTGAAAACATTAGGAAAAATGCTGTTGAAAGCATTGTTGAAAGAGTATGTTGTTGCATGTCATAAGAGGAAATGTAAAGATGAAGAGTATGTATGAGACAATATATTATCAAGCAATGTTGCAAACAGAACCATTTTCTCATCCCTGTTTTAGTGGAAATGAAGTATACACTTTGAAAAGGTTGCAATCAGAGTGAAATATTTTTCCAGTTATGATTATGGAAAGTATTATTGGATCTATCATTGAAATCTGGACTCCAGTCTATAAAAGATGTGGTATGATTCTGCTTCCTTTTATCAATATTCTAATATAATGATATCGGGTCAGACATAAATATTTATAAAAAGTGCCAAATACTTGTCTCTGTTCTTGGAATGTTAAATTAAGATTAGCAAAGAAAATGAAATTTAGCAACAGAGCTATTAATGTTGTCCTTTCAATAACGAGTTTATGCATGCTGGATGCATGAAATGGTTTGGTGCTGTGGGGGAAAAAAGGCCTGCAATCCTTGAGAATCCTGAATAAATAATTCTCAATTAAATGTTAGCACCTAATTATATTAACATAGTAATTACCAATGCAATTATGAAATTGAAGATTAACCTGGAAATGTAGGCTGCCTAATTTATTTTTATGATAGCTAGAAGTTTAATAGAATGTGTAAAGCTTCTACCATTTGAGGTATAGTGGGGTTACTCTAATACATAATTTAAGCGATGCTAATAAAGGAGAAAAGCATCCAACACTCAGAAAAACTCTCACAGGAATGGGCTTGCTGACAAGTATTTTTATTTTTATTTCAACAATATTTATCTTAGCATTTCTGCAGCAGGGTCTTCTAAGCTGCATTAGATCTCATTGGCCATTAATCTATCTAGCACATCAAACTCAAGGCTCATGGGCTGAATACAGCTCACAGGGTGCTTAGATCTGGCCCATGGGCTGCCCTGGAAACAGCCAAGGACCAGCCCGCGGTGCCTCTGCCAGCGAAAACGGAGCACGCAGCCCTCCCAGGCCCTGTTTTTGCTGGCAGAGAGTTGCAGGAGGCTGTCGCAGCCAAAAATGTTTTCGCTGGCAGAGGGCTAGCAAAACAAACTAAAAACAAACTAAAAGGAGAAATGTTTCTCCTTTTGCATTTGAGCATGCAAGAAGGGACAGGAAAAGAGAAAGGGAAAGAGGAAAGAAAAAGAAAAAGAAGAAAAGATGGAAAGAGAGCAAGAAAGGAAAAATAAGGAAAGAGAGGAAAGAAGGAAGGAAGGAAGGAAGGAAGGAAGGAAGGAAGGAAGGAAGGAAGGAAGGAAGGTAGGTAGGTAGGTAGGTTTAGGTTTAATACTTTATTGCGGTCATAGACCAAAAAACCAAAACATCCAAAGCACATAGCTGGCACACGACCAGACTGAAGTGCAAAACGGCAACAAGATCAGTGGTGGAAACTACTTCGTCAAACTCACAGTTCATGTATTTTAAATTTTTAGGTCCAATCTATATGGACTATAGTCGATTAAGATTGTACATAGGTAGAAAATACTATATTGCAATTTGCATAAAATCCACACATCGGCACTTTATACAACCACCAGCTAACTCAACCGCTGGCGATCAATAAAGCTAACCTCAGTCAATGGGTCCAGCCCATCCCTTCCCCCAGCTCTTACATCCCAAGACTACAGCAAAGAATTTTGCTACATTTAATGTAATCTTAGAATCAGTATCTTGGAGTAAGAAGCGAAGACTGAGATTTTCAGATAATCCAGGAAATTTTTGACAAATGGGAGAGATAAGTTCTGACCTTACGTCCTGATAATGGGGGCATGTAAATACGATGTGAGCCAGCGATTCCGGAGATCGACCATCACATGAACAGTGGGTGGATTTCACACACCCCGAGCACCTGCTATCTAGGATATTCGAGGGGATCACATTAAAACATGCCTTTAGAAAGGCCAACCTGTATTTAACAAAGGATAGCGTAGAGAGATATTTGGGGGGGGTGCTTTCGGGGAGTAATACTGAGAGAAAATGGACTTCCTCCTCCCCATTAAGTGCCAGATTCTGTTGTCTTTCAATATCATCCAATCGTTGAAATATCAGCGATTTCGCTGCATCTGGGCCAAGCATGAGGGCTTCACTAGGGGGAATACCTATCTTCATAAGTTTGGTGTGAATATTGCGAGCCCAAGGACTGTGGAAGTCGTCCCACCATAAGCACTGGCCTAAATAGTAGTTTGGAAGTCTGACCCACAGGGTCGGCCAGTAGCCAATAGCACACTTCCACAGAACAGTAGCGAGAGATGGTGTGCCCAGTTCCAAGCAGATTGCAGCATTGCTCACACAGGGGGGAACTCCCATTAGGCGGCGTAAGAACTGGCTTTGAACTGACGCAAGCCACATGGCATTAGATTTTTAAAAGAATGCCTAAATATTGGAATCTATGAATCTGTTCCACTGGTATGCCATCAAACTTCCATTGATAGTTTTTCCTGCTTCTTGAGAAGATCATAATCTTAGACTTAGAGTGGTTGATAGACAGTTGGTTGGCACAACAATAGTTGGAAAGAATTTTAAGGGCTCTAAGCAGACCTACCCGAGAGAATGAAAGAATTGCAGCATCGTCTGCATAGAGCAGGAGCAGGCACCTGTAGTCAGCTAATCTGGGGGCATGGATATAATCCAATTGGACCATTAACGCCCTTCTCCAATCGCTAATATATAAGTTAAAAAGAAGGGGTGCCAACATACATCCCTGTTTGTCCCCCTTATTAACAGGGATGGCGTTGGAAAGGTCCCCTTGTGGGGTAAGGTGCACTTTTGCCTCTGTTCCCTCATGCAGTTGGGAGATGAGCCAAAGAAGTCTTTTATCGATGCCCCAGGAAAGGAGTTTACCCCACAGTTTATATCTGGGGATGCTGTCAAAAGCAGCCTTTAAGTCTATAAAGGCAACACAGAGATGGCCTTTCCTAGGGGTAGAGTATTTTAAGGCTAGATGGTATAGGATCAGAGCATGGTCAATAGTAGAATGATCTGTTCTGAACCCCCCCTGCTCATGACCGAGCAGACCAGCCTCCTCAACCCAGCACTTCATCCTGGACAAGAGGAACCGGGCATAGAGTTTCCCCAGTACTGACAATAAACTGATATTTCGAAAATTGCCCGGATTGGAAGGGGAGCCTTTCTTATGAATTGGCACGATGATGGCATCCTTCCAAACCTTAGGGATAATGCCTGTTTGATTAATCACATTAAATACCTCAGTAAGGACAGTAGTCCAACAGTCGTTATGGGCTTGAATGGCCTTAGCGGGGATAAGGTCAGGGCCGGGGGCTTTTCCCGATTTGAGTTGTCGAATTAGCTTCGAGATGATGGAGGGGTTCAGAGGGGGCCATCTAGGGAGTTGTTCGGGGGGAAATCTAATGCTGTAAAGAATGGCAAATTTGTGTCGTAAAAGACTTGGCGTAGGAAGAGTTCTCCTGTGGGGGCAGATATAGAGAAAATAAACCTACTAGTTGGCCTTATGTTCAGCAAACTCCAAAAATCACAAGGATTACAGGATTGCGCAGCAGCTAATAAGGAATTCCATCTTAGTCGTTGCCAATTTTGTTTGGCTCTTAAAAGAGCAGACTTATATGCCTTCTTAGCTATAAAGTAAGCAGGAGGGGCTCTAGACGAACCAGAATTTTTACAAAGGATATATATGGATCTCAATCGGTTCCTGGCTTGTTTGCACTGTATATTAAACCAGGGGGCCCCCTTCCTCTGAGAAGCTCTACCAAGGGTAAGAGTAGGGGGCTTAAAGGAGGCTATTAAGTCACTCGAGCAATCCGTAAAGGCGGTCAAGAGCACACTGGGAATGGCCTTAGAACTAGTTAAAGCTAGCCGGTTTGGAAGGAAGAAAAGAAGGAAAGAAAGAGATTATAATTAGAGTGAGGGAGGGTCTGAGGGAAGTCCTTCCTTAGTATTTGGCCACCACAGGTGCCCCCTGACACGAGTGATGTGGAGGTGGCCATGCCCATCATGGCCATGGTTGCCACACCCACACCCACGTCCACCATGGCTCCTTGAGGTCAAGCACAACCCTGATGCAGCTCTCAATGAAATTGAGTTTGACACCCCTGATCTAGCACCATATCTATTATACAGAAGGGAACAAGCAATGCACTTTTGAAGCTCAGACATATCGCAGAAGCTATACACATTCTATTAAATTTCTAGTTACTTTCCAGGGGTTATTGCCTACATTTTCATAAAAGGAAACAGTACTTACTCTTCACCTGACTATATGACCAATTAAGTCTGAACACCAGCTATAAAAAGAACATAGTAGTATACTGCAGGTGTAGAGAACCCATGTTACCCAACAGCCAAACACATGTTTGGCCTGATCTGGGATATTGCTATATTTTCTTCCAGTAAAAAAAAAAAGGTTTCTAGTGCAGTCTCCATAAGGTCTTACTTAGAGAGTTATCTGGAGTATCTTCTGCCTTACCCCAATTCTGGGACTAATAGGGGAGACAATGCTGTTGCTACACTCCTGCTACAGTATTTGTCGTCAGATAAAAAGAGTGGGCAAAATGGAGCCAGAAATATCACGTGGCAGCAATCTTTATGCTGGAGGTTCCAGCAGTATTGGAGCCAGTGACCATACTTTAACTCTAACCAACCTGGCAAATTTGGAGATACTCACCTGCACCTACTAAGATTACGAAAACAGATTTAGAAATTCAGATACTTTGTCCTAGGCAAAAGCATTTAATGAAAATTCAGAGTTGAACTGATTAGCCAAAGGTCATGTAAGTCATAATTTAAGTTCTAACTTTGGAGTAAGGTACTTTTTGATGGAACTCAGAAGTGTGTCAGAAGAAGGCTCAGCATAGCTTATTTTTTGCAGTCCCTTCGTCTGAAAGTGACTTTTATGAGTTTTGGTCACACCTTTTCTCTTGCTCCTCCTTTGGATTTGTCACCTGACAGATAACACTTTGTAAAGGAACATGAACCATGAATACAGTCTTCAGAGGTCACCCAAAAGGCTGATTCAAAAGACTGCTTCAGCTAGTTGTAAGGAAGTCCAAACTTGCTTTTATTTGGCCTGGAGAGTTTTAGAGCCTCCTGATTTATTGGGATAGGATAGTGATTTCTCCCTCCCTTAGCTTTCTAAGTTGGCAAAAAGATGAATGAGGTTGTTTTCCAACTACTTTGTGCTATTAATTGCCCATCATTTGTGACTTGGAACATTAATTTCTGCTGATCTAGTTGAGGCATTTCAGGGCACTTGCAGAAAATTAGGTCCCCCAGAGAATGAATTGCTAATCAAGTAAATGGAGGAGTTTTGCGTACAAGACCATGCATGTTACATGGAAAGTAAAGAAAGTTCTTCTTGCCTGAGAAGAAACACAGATCCTGGAAATGTATGTTTGTGTCCTTATTGGAGAAAAAAAAAGGACTTGAGAAGAACCTTCTACAGTATTTGGTAAGTTTATAGGTTAAAGTTTATACACAGGACTGGCAGCTCTGGATTAACCATTTAACCAAAATAAACATGCATTTAGACCACCAAGGAAAGGAGTCACCACATAATTTTTTGCCCTATCATAACTTTTTCACTGCTACACTCATGTTTAGTTTTCAACAGTCTTAGTGACTTCTCAAGTTGATCAACTAGCCTCTTGGTGCGACCAGAACAATCTGGAACTGAACACACTCAAAACCGTAGAAATGGTGGTAGACTTTAGGAGAAACCCTCCTATACTACCACCTCTTACAATACTAGACAACACAGTATCAACAGTAGAGATCCTAAAATTTCTAGGTTCTATCATATTTCAAGACCTAAAATGGACACCTAACATCAAAACCGTCATCAAAAAAGCACAACAAAGAATGTTCTTTCTGCGCCAACTCAGGAAGCTCAAACTGCCCAAGGAACTGCTGATACAGTTCTACAGACAAATTATTGAGTCTCTCATCTGCACCTCTATAACTGACTGGTTTGGTTCTGCAACCCAACAAAACTGACACAGACTTCAGAAGATAATTAGAACTGCAGAAAAAACAATTACTACCAACCTACCTTCCATTAAGGACCTGTATACTGCACGAATCAAAAAGAGGGCTGTGAAAATATTTACAGACCCTCACTTCCTGGACATAAACTGTCTCAACTTCTACCCTCAAAACGACGCTATAGAGCACTGCACATCAAAACAACTAGACACAAGAACAGTTTTTTCCTGAATGCCATCACTCTGCTAAACAAATAATTCTCTCAACACTGTCAAATTATTCACTAAAGCTGCATTACTATTATTATTAGTCTTCTCATCATTCCTATCACCCATTTTTTCCTCCCACTTATGACTGTATGACTGTAACTTTGTTGCTTGTATCCTTACAATTTATATTGATATTGTTTCCTAGTATGATTTGATTGCTTATTTGTACCCTATGACTATCATTAAGTGTTGTACCTTATGATTCTTGATGATGTATCTTGTCTTTTTACGTACATTGACAGCATATGCACCAAAGACCAATTCCTTTGGTGTCCAATCACACTTGGCCAATAAAGAATTCTATTCTATTCTATTCTATTCTATTCTATTCTATTCTATTCTATTCTATTCTATTCTATTCTATTCTATTCTATTCTATTCTATTCAGCAATGGAAGGGCCAAGGAGCTGTACGTAGGGCATCAATTGGCCTTAATCTGAGCCTAGTAAAATTTAGGAAAGCAAGGAAGAAAATTAAATGCTAGACAAGATGAAGAGGAAGACAAGAAGACATATTATGACCCAAAGTAATTAAGAGGACCATGAATTCACTTTAAGTTAAATGGTTATTTATTTCTGAGGAAAATATCTTATGTACTCAGTCTGAAGTCATGAAATTATCAAGAATCAGATAAGATTTACCAAATGCTTGTTTTATTTCCTATAAAATGCTGTATAGTTTAATGAAAAAAGACAAAGACATCCTTGGAGGTTTTTTGTTCTATGGAACATCCCCCGCCCCCAATAATAGCTTGCAAATGCATGTATGGTCAAGTATTTGATCATTAAGATTATAGACAGTATGGTGGTTATTTTAAATAGTAGACCATCCGTTACAAAATTAATTCCATTAAAAAGAAGTTTATATGGATTATATGGATATGCCAGGAAAAGCATTTCTACCTTTTATTTTGTATTTTTATCCCACTTACAACAGTTTAAGAAATAGCTTGTCTGTAAAAGAAAAAATGTTAGTAATATGTCAAGGATTAAATACTGTTTGCATTGAGAACTTGCAATATGTGTGACTTTCTTTTTTAAACATAAATATTTGCTTACATTAGGAGAACATTTTGCACAGAGGTTTCAGTCAAGATCAGCGGAAGAGGAGATAGGCCATGCTAAAGACAAAGAGAAATAAATGGACATTCTTTCTGTTCTCCAAAAATAGGGCCTATACAAAGTGCCCTGTGTCCTAATGAGAGACTTATTGTTTTTATGCAGGAGGAAAGGAGATAGATGCCTGTTGCAGTTTATATTTTGGCCAATTATTCTTTCTTGTGTGAAAATGGTATGTGAGACTACCGTCCATATTAATACAATTTACTTTACGTGGCTGGATTTTGAACGACTTTTCTGAGCATTGATTTTTTCTTTTCCAAGTGAAAGTATAACATTGTAAGGTTTGCCATGATACTTGAATGTTAAATTTTACAAAATAATATCAGGTTTACATAATTTTACATACCATACCTGGGGTGGGTTCTAAATTTTTTTACTACCGGTTCTGTGGGCGTGGCTTATTTTGTGGGCGTGGCTTGATGGTCATGTGACAATTATTCAGGATTTAGCAGAGGTACTGGTCTACCAGGATTTTAATTGCTTGCAGAGCTGTACCGATCTACCCATTTATTTTTGCAGGCACTGATCTACCCATTTATTTTTGCAGGCACCAATCTACCCATTTATTTTTGCAGGCACCGGTCTACTCATTTGTTTTCTTTTAACACTGATCAGCTGTAGGGCGGCCCTTTGAAGCACAGCAGCAAGAGTTAAACAGTTTTTTTCCCTCTAGCCATCAGCTGGGATTCAGGAGGCAGAAATAGATTGGGGTTGGGGCCAAATAAAAGGTAAGAGTAATGCGGGGGGTGGGGGGCAGAATCGTCACCACTACCGGCTTGGCGGAACCGGGAGGAACCAGGAGGAATCCACCACTGTACCATACCATACAATCTTAGGAGTGTATTTCTTTTCAAATTACTAGAACTGGTAGATTTTGTTCAGCATGAAAAGTTTTACTGAGGCATTTGAGAATAGAGTTTCTTGTTTTATTGTAAGGATAGCTATGGTACACACTTTAACCTGAGAAGTAATCTATATTAGGTTTTATATGTTGGTTGAGTAATCTGGATAAGATACTAGAAACTGCTATGGGAATATGAGTTATTAGTATTCATTAATTGAAATCTTTCTTGTCATTTAAATACACATATCCTTCCTGATCGTGTTTTATATTGACATTGCTTTCCTCACTAGGAATAATCTTCTCTTTAATTCTCTAGTACAATATCCAGCTATATCTAATTTGAACACTATAAACCAAAACTATCTACTACTGCTATTTATGTTCAGATTGTTCAAAAACATTAAAGTTGATGTTTTATTTTATTTGTTATTTATTTATTAAGAAAATGGCCACTCAACTCACTCATGGTGACTCTTGGCAGGTTACAGCAATAAAACCCCAATACAATGAGCAATAAACCCTCATACCCCTGGCAACAACAATCAGATCAACCAATTGATGGGCTCCACATTACCCTGGCTCCCTAGGCCGGTTGGCAGAACCATGTCTTCAGGGCCTTTCAAAATAGTGTCACAGTGGAGGTAAATTTTAATTCTCCAAGGAGGGAGCCACCACAAAGAAGACCCTTTTTCTTAGCCCCACTAGGGACCTACATTATCTTTACTTTTAACTGTGTATTTTGGTACAATGTTCAGATACAAATAAATATAGGTGGTTTAGCTCCAACATCAGCATCCAGCCCTACCGATTGGTGACTACTTAAAAGGCCTGATTTTTTTCTTAAAGTTAATAGTGTGGATTTTCTTGAATCTGCAGAGAATCTGCTTTTTTAAGGAGAAGAAAGTTGCTGGCTGCAGAAACAGAGCTTTTCCCTATAGCTTGTTAAAGCCATTTTAATTTATTATCATTCATCTGGGGAGAGTTCAGTAATGCCTCTGGGAAATAAATGTGATCTTACATAAAACTATCAGCTATCAGTTCAATTTAGACTCTTTAAATAATGACAAGAAACTAAAGGTAAAAATCAGGATAAATATGTCAGAGTTCAATAAAATGATGCTAATTCTAACCATACAAGAATTGACAATTCTCAGGTTCAGAAACCGGAATGCGCTCTCTCTCCCCTAGAACATCTCTCTGTTCTTCTGGATTCATCTTTGTTGTATGAAGTCCAATTCATGGTCTTCTGATTTCTAGTCTAATGCATTAACCACTACGCTAAAGCTACTGTCTGTTATCCCTGTTTGGCACCACTGTGAAATATAAATATAAAGCCCCCCTCATTTGTGATCTTATTCAGGACGGGGGTGCGGATCTGGCGGGTATTACGGAGACCTGGTTGGGCCAGGAAGGGGGAGCCCCCCTTGTTGATATGTGCCCACCAGGTTTCCGTGCTTTCCATCAACCAAGGTCTCAGGGGAGGGGCGGAGGGGTGGCGGTTGTTATTAACGAAGGTCTTGGACCAAGGGAGGCCACTGTTCCTCAGACGGCTGGATGTGAGTCCCTTCTTGTGAAGTGGGGTCATAGGGTGCAGTTGGGCTTGCTAGTCACGTACCTGGCTCCCTGTCATGTGGCAGCAGCCCTGCCTGAGCTGCTTGATGTTATAGCCGCGGTGGCTGTTGACACCCTCAGGCTTATGGTCATGGGGGATTTTAACCTGTCATCAGTTGGCGAGACATCTGAGGTGGCTCGGGAGTTCATGGCTTCCATGACGGCTATGGACCTGACCCAGTTAATTTATGGCTCTACGCACATGGGGGGACACACACTGGACCTTGTTTTTGTCTCTGGACAGTGGTTGAGTGATCTCGAGATAGGGGATATAGTGATTGAACCCTTGTCATGGTCAGATCACTCCCTCCTTCGCCTGGACCTTCGAACCGCCACACCCCGCCGCAGGGAGGCGGAACCGACCAGGTGGTTCCGCCCCAGGCGCCTGATGGATCCTGAGAGATTCCAGATGGAGCTTGGGCCATTTCCTGAGGTTCTAGCACACGACTCGGCTGATGACTTAGTGGCCGCCTGGGATAGGGCGGCGGCTGATGCTTTAGACCGAGTCGTGCCTTTGCGGCCTCTGACCCGGCGCCGGTCTCACCTGGCTCCTTGGTATACTGAGGAGCTGAGGGAGATGAAGCGCCGGACAAGACGCCTAGAGAGCAGTTGGAGGGCTAGTCGTTCTGAATCTGACCGAACACTGGTAAGATCTCATATTAAGAATTACCTAGTGGCGATAAGAGTAGAGAAGAGTAACTACTTTTCTACTCTTATTGCGTCATCAGATAATCGCCCAGCCGCCCTGTTTAGGGTGACCCGCTCTCTGCTCCATCAAGAGACGCGGGAAGACCCCTTGGAGGGTAGAGCTGAGGATTTGGTACAATATCTGTATGACAAAATTGCTCAGATTCGTGAACAGCTAGACTCTGACTGGATTGATCCAGAGGAGATGACAGGGGCAGGTCCTGAGAATATTATTTGGGAAGAGTTTGATCCTGTGACTCCCGAAAGCGTGGACAGGATACTGAACAGACTAAATGCGACCACATGTTTATTGGACCCGTGTCCATCCTGGTTGGTACTGGTCTTCCAGGAGGTGATGCGAGGCTGGCTCCAGGAGATTATAAATGCTTCTTTGAGTGGGGGTGTCTTTCCCACCGTCTTGAAAGAGGCGGTGGTGAGGCCCCTCCTCAAGAAGCCCTCCCTGGATCCAGCTGTATTAGCAAATTATCGTCCTGTCTCCAACCTTCGCTTTGTTGCAAAGGTTGTTGAGAGTGTGGTTGCACGACAACTGCCTCAGTACCTGGATGAATCGAATTATCTAGATCCGTTCCAGTCGGGATTCAGGCCCGGGTACAGCACAGAGACAGCATTGGTCGCATTGGTTGATGATCTCTGGAGGGCTCGGGACAGGGGTTGCTCCTCTGTCCTGGTCCTACTAGACCTCTCAGCGGCTTTTGATACCATCGATCATGATATCATGCTGCACCGGTTGGAAGGGTTGAGGGTGGGGGGCACTGTTCTACAGTGGTTCTCCTCCTTTCTCTCTGACCGGTCGCAGTCTGTGTTGACAGGGGGGCAGAGGTCGACCCCGAGGCCCCTTATATGTGGGGTGCCACAAGGATCGGTCCTCTCGCCCCTTCTATTCAACATTTATGTGAAGCCGCTGGGTGAGATCATCCGTGGTTTTGGGGTGAAGTACCATCAGTATGCTGATGACACCCAGCTGTACATCTCCATCCCAGACCACCCCAATGATGCCCTCGAGGTGATGTCCCGGTGCCTGGAGGCCGTACGGATCTGGATGGGGAGGAACAAACTCAGACTCAACCCATCCAAGACCGAGTGGCTGTGGTTTCCATCTTCCCGATATAGTCAGTTGGCGCCATCTCTGACTATTGGGGGCGAGTCGTTGGCCCCCACAGATGGGGTTCGCAACTTGGGCATCCTCCTGGACTCACGGCTGTCTTTTGAAGAGCATATGACGGCCGTAGCCAGGAGGACTTTTTATCAGGTTCGCCTGATTCGCCAGTTGCATCCCTTTCTGGATCGGGACTCGTTACGCACGGTCACTCACGCCCTTGTCACCTCACGCCTGGATTATTGTAATGCTCTCTACATGGGGCTCCCCTTGAGAAGCACCCAAAGGCTCCAACTGGTCCAGAATGCGGCTGCGCAGGTGGTAATGGGAGCAATGTGGCGCTCTCATGTAACCCCCCTCCTGCGCGAGCTGCACTGGCTCCCAGTGGTCTTCCGGGTGCGCTTCAAGGTTTTGGTTACTATCTTTAGAGCGCTCCATGGCTCAGGACCAGGGTACTTACGAGACCGCCTCCTGCCACCAATAGCCTCTCACCGACCAGTTCGCTCCCATAGAGAGGGACTCCTCAGGGTGCTGTCGGCCAAACAATGTCGACTGACGGCCCCCAGGGGGAGAGCCTTTTCTGTGGGGGCACCTACCATCTGGAACGGGCTTCCCCCGGAGTTACGAAACATCCAAGACTTACGCATATTCCGCCGTGCCCTGAAAACATTTCTATTCCAACAAGCTGGTCTGGCCTAACTCCCCCTTTTTAATTGGCTTTTAAACTGGCTTTTAAATTGGGTTTTAAACCTCTTTAGATAAATTTGGATGTTCTTAATCTTTGAGCCTAAATTACTTAATCTGTTTCTTAATAGTTTTTAACTTCTATATGTATTTGTATTTATTGTGGCTGTTCACCGCCCTGGGTCCTTCGGGAGTGGGGCGGTATACAAATATGAAAAATAAATAAATAAATAAATAAATAAATAAATAAATATCCAGACTCTGAGAATACAAACCTTTTTTTTTTCCAGAATATTATGCTGTAGTTCAGTTTGCTTCAAAACAAAATTTAAAAATTATACAAACATCAATTAAATGGAAAATTCCTGAGATGTGGCAGGTATATCTTACAATTCTTAGGGAAAATATTTTTGATCTTATGAGTGGGAAAAAAGTATCTCTTGATTGGTTGAAGATCTAATCTATATCAATAAATAGTTTGGATCAACCTTATACTGTACTTAAAAAGCCAATTAAGGGGCAAAACTAGGAATTGGCATATGATCAGGCCTTTTCACCATACAAAGTCACCTTCATAAATATAGCAAACCACCATCCAAGGTAAATGAACAAAATATAAAAGATAGTCTTTGAGGGGAAAAAAAAGAATCCCTACAAAGATTTCCTTCATTTTTATTTCTAAATGCTTTACAAGATGGCTTTTAGTGGTATCAGCTCTACACTTGTTTTTCTCTGAAGATGCTCTGATCTGAAGAAGCTTCTTGGATGAGAAGCAAAATATCTTCAAGGAAAAACAAGAAAGTCTAGTTGCCTCTTGAAAAAGCACCTTTAGGAGGAAACTTTAACAAATTGCTGGTCATTTTTGTTTTTTTGCAACCTGTGTCTTGTTTTTATTTATTTGCTTTATTTGTCTGCTTCCCATTTCAGAAAGTTCTGAGTGGCTAACAATCAGAAATATCATGAAGTGGCATTCCCCTCTCTCCAAATAAATTACACCATTTGAATCTGAGCTATTTCATCTGCCAAATGTTGCAAGAATTCTTCACAGTAGTCCTTCAGATGTTTTTAGTTTTAAAGAATGAAACTAAAAAGTGCCACTGGGGGACATCCAGCAGACACAATAAGAACAGCAAAATATTTCCAATATTAAATAATATGTAAGGAATCTAAAAAAATTACCCCATGTAAGTCTTCAGTAAAAAAAAAAAAGCTGAGTTTCCTAAAGAGTGTTTTAGCTGGTCTCATCTAGCTGAAGTTGGTCTCTTTTTCAAGCAAAACTAGACAAAAACAAGTAAAAAAGGGGAGAAAAGTATATAACCATGGAGCATAATGGAGAACTTACAGTGATGGGTCCTGGTTCAGTGGTTAGATTAAAGAGTAGTAGTAGTAGTAGTAGTAGTAGTAGTAGTAGTAGTAGTAGTAGTTCATTTTAGATACACAACCTGTTTAGATACACAACCTGTTCATTTTAGATACACAACCTATTAAACAGGTTTATTTTAAGTCTGAAATACAAATGAACAGATTAAATCCTCTGAAACTTTTAAGTTTCTTATTGTTTTATTATTTTTACATTTGAGTGCATTGCAACCCTAATTATCTAAAAGTTTCAGAATGAAAAATGTATTCATTTTCATAAAAGTAAGTTAGAAAGTTGAACAAAAGGTTGTAATAAGGGAGCTAGAGATAAGCTTCAATTGGAAAAGTGTTTTGATTTTAGAAAAGGAACATAAAAATTTTATAACCAATAAACCTGTGTTTATTTTAAATTACCATAATTTAAATTAATGTTAAAAACTCAAAAAAGCTACAATACTGTAAGCTACAATTCTTGTTCCCACTTTTCCAGTGCATTTCAACCGTATAGGAACAATTCAAGAAGTTGGCCTTTGAACATCTACGACCGAATGTGTGATTACCTGAGTCTCATTGATAATGAGCTCATTTGACACATGTCAGAAAGCATTCATAGGAAATGTGCAATACTTTCACTTTTACTCTGCAATTACTAATGCATAGCTTCTTTTTTAGGATCAAAGAGTAACATCATTTCCTTTTCATTTAAATGATATAGGCCAAAGTTTAATTACATGCACATATTCTTGATAATCACTATGTCTTTTTGGAAAATACATATTCTGTTTCTTTAAAAAAAGAGTAAAAATAAAATGAAATAATCTCAATATATTTTTCTGAAAAGAAAGGAAAGTATAGGCTGAGAAAGCACTGGAAAACTTAAATATGTATGTCAAAAACATGTTACTTTGATGCCTATATTCAGTCTGATTAATTGCATATTCTATAGGTCAGGGGTGGATTCTACCTACCTTTACTACCGGTTCGCAACAGGGCCGCGCGTGCACTCTCTTCTGAGCATGCGCAGAACATTTTGATGAGGTCGGTGGGCGGAGCCTCCTGCCAGTTTTACTACTGGTTCTATAGAACTGGTGTGAACCGGGGGCAACCCACCACTGCTATAGGTCTCTGTAGGTCTACTGCAAGAACTAAACAAGCAATATTTAAACTTTTATAGATATAATAAATAGAATTCTTTATTGGCCAAGTGTGATTGGACACACAAGGAATTTGTCTTTGGTGCATATGCTCTCAATGTACATAAAGAAAAAATAAAATATATTTGTCAAGAATAATCAGTGAATCATAATTTCTATGCCGCCCAGAGTCCCTTGAGAGTTGGGCGGCATAGAAATGCGACTTAATTAATTAATTAATTAATTTAGGGAAAATAAGTGAGTTAATTTTTCTTCAAATCTTTTCCTTAAATCTTTGTCTCCAAGGTTGGAGGTCTGATAGTTTTTCAGAAGTTGTTGATGAACAGCTCACAGCAGCCAAAAACCATCAGCACAGCCAGGAGTACCGAATGCTAGAAGCTGTAGCTCAATAACTGCATGAGTTCCTTTCTCTTGTTTTAATCTTCTGCCACATTTTAAAAGTATTATTATGTTGATTTTTAAAGTATTTCTGCTCAGCCATCACCTTTATCCCACCAAATCTCAGAAACTTGATGAATAGACCTTCTCTCAAGGCTTAATCGGTTCTTGTTCTAGTAATAAAACACAAAAATCCACTCAGTTTAACCAGGGCAGTGCATCATGGTATTTTGACTTCAAGGAAAAAGAATGAAAACAAACATTTTTGAGTGAGGCAAGTAATCTTGCCAGTGGAAAACAATGTCAGCAATCATACCTCAACATCATCTACTCAGCATTACCTTTGGTGATCTGGAAGAACCAGAAATTGATCAGCTTGAATACAAAAGACCTTCAACATCATGTGATAGAAAAGTAGTGGATGACATCATACTGAAAAAAATATATTTTAAAGGTAATAGCCAGAGATTCATTTTGGTAGTTATTTCCTCACTAAAAAGAAGAATAACTTGACTTTAAGCCTCGCTTTGAGGGAGATGGGGATTTAGAAATATAAAATATAAATAAATAAATAAAATAAGCAAGCAAGCTGCCTTTCCCTGGCCAAAAAAAAAAAAAAAAAAAAAAGAGTGATAAAGAAGAAATATATAGAGATATACATATTCACTTACTCACACACACAAGTATTCATGCCAGGAGCAACAGTCTGAAAAGGAAGGAAAGGGAAAAAGTAATTAAATAACTTGTTATTAAAATTAAATTATTTGTAAAAATAATTCCTGCTAAAATTAATTGATTGCCCATTTTCATACACTACTGGTCCTCTCCCCCTTCACATACAAATTATTCTCTCTCACAGAGACACGAGAGTATGCTCACACTCCCCACTCTCCTTCCAGCCAAGATAAAGAAGGAAAATAACAACCGCCAGCAACCAGGATGGACATGATGGCTAAGTAAGAGCAAGCATAGTTGAAACAGGAACAAAAGGGAATAACTGAGGGCAAAAGGAAGAACAAACCTGGATAGAAATAAGGTCAGGAGAAAATAGAGAAACAAAGATAACAGAAGAAGCTTTAAAATGAAATGTCTGAAATTTTTGAAGGTAAATAGTCCCTCTCAAGAGATTCCTCAGAGGCATCCGTGCTTCTGCGACTATGTGCATCTCTAGTCAATTGGTTTGTTTTCAGAAAGGTCTAATGTTTGGTTTTTTAAATATTGTAATAATATACTTTTTAATATCAAACATCTTAAAATAACCTAAGTTGCTTAGGAGGAAAAATATCTTAAATTACTAATATTCTAAGCACACTGGTTCATGCTACAAGCAATTTGACTATGATAAGGCAAGTCGACATTCGGTGTCAGTCCCTATCCAGTCCCTGAATGCTTATCAAACTAATCTCTCCCCCCCCTTTTTTTGGGGGGGGGGATTACAGGAAATAATAAGCAAAATGTTTCTATTTTGGAAATATTCTCCATTTTCCTGAAATGGGTAGACAATGCATGTAACTGGGGGAGTAGTCAATCTAATATAATTATTATACCCTCTTAAAAATGAGATAAGCTTTAAACAGTTAGCTAACCCATTTTGTTCTAATATTCAGCAAACTCCAAGAAAATCTCTTCTTACACAATCTTTGGATATGTCATTTGCCATTTATATTTCATGGCCCTAAGGGGAAAAAAGTTATAAAAAGGTATTAATGCAAGTAGATAATAAAGCTGCATTCTATAAATCTATAGCAGCTTAGAGTAATCATTACAGCATGCAAAACTCTTTCATCTATTCAGAAAATATGCAGAGCGCAGAAAGCCTACTAAGGTGCATGACAAGTCAGAGTTAAATATATATTAATAAATGAATTAGCTTCATAAATAATAGTCATAATGACATTTTAGGAGACAATAAGTCTGAGGATTGTCAGAAAATGGTTGATGCATGGGCTTCACGTTTCAGTGATTCTTCAAAATGAATAGGCTTTGTGGAGATAGTTCAGACCCACAACCAGCCTATTTCTTTGAATAATTTACTTGTTGTCAATTTGTACAGCCACATTACACATGCAAATTGTGTTGCCTATGCAAACACCACTTTGAGATGATAAAAACAAATTTACGAAGGCTATAGAGGAAGGATTTATTTCACTTTCTCGCCCAGGTCAAGCAATACATGTATCTGACGATTGTGTGTACCCAATTTTGTTGTAATTATATCAGCAAATTATTCTTTATAATCTTATTATTTTTAGCAGTCTCCTTGTGCTTGGGATAATTAGCTTTCTTCACTCAGTGTAAAAACAATTCAACTTGCCAGTGAGGCAGGGCACAGCTCCATTATCTGTTTGGGGTTTAAATTTATTCCCTATATTCTTGGACACTTTGTGTAAATTAAAAATTTCATAGTCCCTAATACTGTACACGCTGTTCATTCAGTGATGAATTAAGGTCCCTAAACCTTACGTTTGCTATTCGATATCTCACCCACTTTATATGTTAATCTGTGCTAATGAATTCCACAACCCCTAGCTACAGTGAGATGACTAAAATTATTACCACTTACAGAGATATGCCTTTTTCATTTAAAGTTCAATTCAAATTGCTCCCATAAACAGCCTGCCTCACAAAGATACCTCCTTTAAAGAAGAGTTACTTACCTGTAAGTAGAGTCTTCTAAAGGTAGTATTATCTTTGGATACACATTCCAAAATCATGTGACCTCCAGTTTTAGCGCATAGGAAAAGTGAGCTTGGTAAAAATACTGCCAACTTATGAAAATCCCAAAAGATATTTCTTCTTCTGTCTAACCTTATACTTCCCTTTCCCTGATCTTAATACTTGACTCATAATGAAGGATCATCTATTTTAATATTTGTATTAATTTTGATAACACTGAAACAATCATGCTTGAAAATAGAAAAGTAGATTTAATAAAATGTTACAGCTTTTTTTTCTCCTTTTACATTTTGAGTTGGGCAACTCTTGTGAGGTGGTTTTATGTCTAAGTCATTCAATTCAATCACTATCTGCTAACTCAGAATTAGTGTGTTTATTTTTTAAAAAAACTTTTGGCTATATTCAGTACTAAGTCTGTAAAGCAAAACACCTTGTAACATGGCTCAATTGCTTAACTGATGCTTTGCAAAATAAATTAGAATTGGGTTGAAAATTAGGTTTTTTGCTTAGCAGTGTCTTGATTTGCGTTCCAGACTGTATTTCTGATTCATGAGGAGCATGCTCCTTGTAACTTTGCATGTATTTATAATGGTTAGGAATATTTTCTCACTGGGATATAAATCCAGTTAAAATTCAGAGCAAATGAGGTCATCACTTTTCCAGGCCCATCCAAATTAAGTTGAAAGATTAAGATGAATACAAAACTTTTAATCTAAACTTTATAAATAAGGATACAAAATAGATATATGTTCATTATAAAAGAAATAATAAATTGAAAAGAAAATATAGTAAGAATGCATTTTTGATAATATAATTGGAGGTAATAATAGCACTTGTGAACAATAGCCCCAGAAACAACTGGAAACATTTCACTGCCATTTTGGACTTTAAAAATACTAGAATTTTTATTTTGGGGAAAGATAATAGTTCAACACTGTACTTATGCTAGAGTTATTTTATGCCCTAAAATATGAGCTTCATGGTTCTTTATGTCATTACCTATTGTTCTCCTGGCATTCAGGCCATTTTTTGCTAAAGGACTAGTGCTACATTTGTCTCATCCTGGCACTTGGACCATGATCTGCTTCAAATGCCAAATTATGGACTGAATTTGGGATATTAAATAAATGGAGGTAAAAACTTCTCTCTCTTTCTCTCTCTCTCTCTCTCTCTCTCTCTCTCTCTCTCTGCAAAATTGGACTTGAATGGGGAAAAAAATCCTTTTAGTACTTTTATATAATAGCTGATGCAACACTCTGATGACCCTTTCCATAATGGCAGCACTGATGTACAAGAGCAGTGATTTATTTAGTACATTTATATACCAATTTTTCTTAAATATTTCCAGGAAGTTTATATACTCTCCAACACAACAGTTGATCTCAAGGTCATTATAAACCTTGAATGAATCCTAGTCTGCCGACCCCAATATGAGCTAATGCTACAAAATTCTGTTATTTGGCTGCAATTTGCCTTAAGATACATGATTAAAAGATGTAAGAATCCTATTATAAATGTATCTCAAACTGACACAAAATACAGAGCCCCAAACCCTTTTAAAGCTATCTTGAACATTATTATTTCAAAAGATTAATACAAAATAAAACCTGAAAATTTAGATGCTATTTTTGTCTTTGTACATCTCTTTCTAAAATCATTAGTATTCCTTTTCAGCAGGGGGTGTTTTATTAAAACACAATCGCTCTGTAGAATTTCCCATTATGTTCACAAAAATGAATATGGCATAGATACTATCCTAACACAATGACTGTAATCTACTAATACAATAAATTCTTCAAAGTATGTTTAAACAAGAACCTCCATTCTTGATTATTTCAGCTTATTTCCAAAACACTATCTAAAATGAAGAAAATTAATATTTTCCTTATATTTGTGAAAGAAAATAACTTCAGATTCATTTCTTGTCAGCCACTGTCAAGAACATACAGTGATATGTAATTGTTTAGTTTATCTTAAATATACATTTTAACATTAGGATTATATAATTTGCTTTCTTTTGTGCAAACATATGCAATGTAAATTTTAAAGAACCTTTATTTCTAATAGTAATGTTTCCAAGCAATATCTAACCAAATGTTTAAACAA
Organism: Arizona elegans; assembly: GCA_022577455.1. Classification (NCBI taxonomy): domain Eukaryota; kingdom Metazoa; phylum Chordata; class Lepidosauria; order Squamata; family Colubridae; genus Arizona; species Arizona elegans. The sequence continues at coordinate 59,385,025 of JAKOOJ010000005.1, read as the reverse complement.
GAGTTAAGTTATTCAATATGAACCAAAGTTTTAAAAATCCAGAATAAGTCTAAGATTTAGTTCCTTCATTTTATCAGTTTCTAGAATCTTTTATACTGAAATTTTAAAAAATCCTGTTGACTGAAGGGATTTACCATAGATATTGCTTGATATTCTGTTTATCTAAATCAAGAACAATTGCAAATATCTTATGTTTTTCATATCATGGCTTTAATCAACTTAGTTTAACATCCGCTATGACCAGTATAACTGACAGTAGTGATCTAGAAATACAATAGTAGGGAGATGTTGTAATTAAAAAAAAGAACGTTGGTCAAAATTCAAATATATTTTATATATTTGAATATATAGAATATATTCTATTCTATATGCGATAGAAAGATATGGTTAAATACTGATGCTCCGAAGACACACTGATTGCTTAGACATTACACTGGACAATAGAGACTTTGTATTTGAAAATCAGAATTTGTGCACGTCAAATTCAATGCAATGGTATAATCAGTGAACCTGAGAGTAAACCTCAAGAAATGTAATGGGTATTAGTTCTGATATGTATCTGAATTATGAAATAAAAGTATAAACATAAAATAATAATCCCACATATTTGCCAGCCACCACTAAGTAATTTTATTATTTAATATCATTACTTCAAATGTTAAAATATGATCTAATCTCCTAAACCCAAATTAAACAAAACTAAATCATGGCTTAGTCAGTATGTTAGCTCTGCCCTTCTTAGTTTTGCCTGGGGAAATTAAGAGTTGAATCTGTGATACTTTGCAAGCAATGCATCTGCTACAGGACTATGTTAAAAAGCACAAAACTGATGTATCTCCATTCAATATGCTACATGTCTTTTTATCAATGGATGTTTGTTGGGAAAAAAGTATGTTATCTTAAAACAATATGACATCTATATTGCTTTATTGCAAATTCTGCCTGTTGTCTTATGATTTTTCTGCAGGGCATTTGGGTGGGACAGGATTATAAGAAGCACAGCTCACATGCCATCTCTAGCCCATCCTCTTGTGGCCCCAGAATTTCTCCACAAGTAGCTAGGCAAAAATTAGCCTATTTTCATTTGGATAAGAGCATAAACTAAAATGTCCTCATTCAGTATTTTAACTCTTTAGACCATGGAATGCTACTTAATACCTGCTGTAGCTCTTTGTATGCTGATATGGTCTTTCAGATTACACAACCCTGAAATAATATATGCACTTATTGATTTGTGCAGTGTACAATGTGGCATGGTGGTTGATGGCTCAGTGGTCAAGATGCTAAGCTTGTCAGCTGGAAAGCTTGGGTTCAAGACCCAAGCACTGTGCAAAGGAATGAGCCCCATTTTTGTCCCAGTTCCTGCCAACCTAGTTGTTCAAAAGCATAAAAATGCAAGTAGATAAATAGGTACCACTTTGGTAGAAAAGTAACAGCGTTCTGTGCTCCTTTGGGTATAGTCATGCTGGCCAAATGACCAAGAAGTATCTTTGGACAATGCTGGCTTCCCAGGGGTGGGTTCTAAATTTTTTTACTACTGGTTCTGTGGGCACGGCTTATTTTGTGGACGTGGCTTGGGGGTAATGTGACTAGGTGGGCATATCCAACATTTTTTTTTTACTTTTACTTTTAAAAGCATTTTTTCTACAACCTTAAGAGGTTGCAGAAAAAATGCTTTCAGAAGCTTCTGACGATCCCATTGAGCCATGTAATCATCAGAGGTTTTTTTTTAACTTTTAAAAGCATTTTTTCAGCCGAAGAGGTTGTAGAAAAAATGCTTTTAAAAGTAAAAAAAAAAAAAGCCTCTGATGAGGTGGGCGGGGTAAGCGAGTGGCGATCGGGCCGGGGACCGGTTCGGGGGCATGGCCAGCCAATGTTATTACTGGTTCTCCGAACTACTAAATTTTTTTACTACCGGTTCTTGCGAACTGGTGGGAGCCGGGAGCAACCCACCACTGTGGCTCCCTTGCCTAATAAACGGAGGTGAGCACTGCCCCCCCTACAGTTGGACACAACTGAACAGGCGAAATATTTACTTTTCCTTATGGCCTTTCAGGTTACACAACCCTGAAATAAGATATATATCCACTTGTTGATTTGTGTTGTGTATAATGTGGCATAAGCTTTTTGGTGTTTGCAGTAGCAAATTCTGCCATATTTAGAGAAGTTTGACTATAACTAATGCTGACACAGATGCATGATGTACAGAACACTTTTATTTTATTATTTATTACCTTAATTTTTCAAGCAACAGCAACAATGGTTCTATAGCCTACAGTGTAATTGCTGATCCTTTTAGTTATTTTACATTATGACACATCTCATTTATATGAATAACTGTTTGGAAGAATTCCAAGATAGGAATTTGAGTAAAAAAAGGAAGTTACTTCCACTAACTTGAAAAAATAAATCAAATGTTTGACATACAAGAACTAGATTGCTGATGTGAGAAACACATACACACACAGAAAGTGAGAGAGATTAATCGGGATGTAAAACTGGCCAACATTTGATACAAGTTTCATTATCTTAGGTACAAGGAAGTTCACTGACCAAACATTCACTTTAGTTCCTATGGCACTTGTGGGCAGTCAATAAGATAGGAATTGCTTGTAAAATCGAAAACATGATAAAAATTATTTGCTTCCCAAAAAAAGGAAAATAATAAATTGTAAATATAGATTTACACATTTTATCCTAGAACTTTCAATTATTACACTTATGTCAATTAATCCATTTGTCGTATACTCCAACCCTTGAATTATTCTCCTAGATAGGAACAGAGTTATTCTTACTTATATGAGGATAGCAACTCAATGCACTGCATTCCTTGAAAACAATCTTTACTGGCATAAAAGTTCTCTTCCGTCAATGGGACATTACTTGTGGCCTAAGAGACATATTCAACTCAAATGACTTTATCTGGATTTTAAGAGTTCTGAGATTACAGACTAATAACAGAATATCAAAATACACATTAAATTGTTTAATCAATGGAAGGTATAGATTTCAAGGTAAGGATAATGAGTCTAAGAAGGCTCAAACGATAATTATTCTGAACGATGAAAAGAATCATTTCTATGGATTCCTAGCTGCTTGTCAGAATAAAAGCTGACTAAACTTACATTTCCGACAGGCTACAAAATCTGCACTGTGGTAAAGGGTATTTTCAAAATATTACTGCTCTCTAGTAGTCTGTTGGATCTGTGCAGCCAAATCCTACAGTCTTAACAGAGATGTTTATAACCAATCATTTCCACAAGGACTTTTTGGGTTTTAAGACAGACAGGACAATTCAGATTGAACCATGCTGATTACTAATATCAGTTTGAAGTATTTTTATGGATTGATTGATTAAGGTGTTGAGTTCATATTCAGGAAGACATTTATATTCATCTTGTATACAAATCCTCTGATTAATATACAGAAGTCAGTATATATTGTTTATAATAAATAGAAGCAGCCTAGCAACTGTCGTGATCATCTTACTCCTCAGTACAATGACATTATCCACAAAAAAATAATATAGCTGAACCTTTCTATAACAAGGGACACAAGATTTTCATAGTTTTATCAATAATTCCTTATTTGATTTTCCCTTGAAAAACAATTCTGTAATTTGACTCATGTTAAGCCACAATGTAGTTAGTTTGGTTTGGGTTTTGCATGATATACAAGTCCAAAAACTGTGACATGTAAATCATAGTTCATGGTTTCCCATGTCTTGAAATAAGGGAGACAAAAAATATTACCTGTAAAGATGCAAGTAATATCATAATATGTATTAATAAATATGTCCATCTATATCAATGTATTAATAAATATGGCCATCTTGTTCGCCTAGATTAAGTAGTTTATTATTATTATCTTTATTCATTAAATATGAAACTCAGTCAACTGAATATTCAAAAATGCATCACAAATACCATTGATGATATTTGTAATGGTTGATACGGGTTGCTGCCAGCGTCCAAGGTATCAACGGAGTACCTTCTTAAGATGTATGATGTTCCAACTAGCACAGTTTTTTGCAGTTCCTCTGGTGTTATTGCAGAAAGCTGCAATTTGCTGATGTATGTTATAAAATTCTTGGACATGGTACCAAGTGGCCTGATGACAATAGGTATCACTGTTACATGTTGTTGTTGTTGTTGTTGTTGTTGTTGTTGTTGTTGTTATTAAATTTGTTTGATGCCCATCTCATCACAAGGCAAGTCTGGGTGGATTGCAATATTAAAATGAAACCATAAATATATGAATAAATATATAAAATCACGTTAAAATTTCAATAAAGTACAAGTTTTAACTAAAGATGGGGGCAAAGGAAGGACAATATATGGGGGGGGGACGTGGGAGCTTCTGTTAGTCGATTAACTACCTTCAGTGTGAAATTTTCCCATTGGGGCCCCAAACCAACAATAAAGCCAGGACTTCAGGCGCCTACAGAAAGTTGGAAGGTGTGAGCCAACCTCACCTAAGGGGAAAATAGGTTCCAAAAGACCAAGGTCACGGCAGAGGTGGCTCTTCTCCTGGATCCTGCTGCCAAAATTCCTTGATTGACAGCATCTGCAGCATGCCTCCTTTGTTGGCACGAATGGGATGGACCGTCCATCCTATGGAACAGATAACCTGGACACATGCCATGCAGGGTTTTTAAAGGAAATAACCAACACCTTGAATTACACTGGAAGCAAACCAGTGCAGTTCTCGGAACAGAGGTGTAACATGGGCCACTCTAGGGCCCATGTTACTCTGCACCAGCTGAAGCTTCCAAATTCTCTTCAAGGGTAGTCTCATGAAGAGTGCATTGCAGTAGTCCAAACATGGGATGACCGGGGCTTGAATGACTAAATGCAGGGACTCCTGATCAAGAAGCCGCAATTGACACACAACCCAAAGTTGTGCAAAGGCTCTCCTAGCAGCTATTGCCACCTGATTTTTGAGTCACAAGTCGAGGAAAAGCCCAAGTTGTGGACTAGGTCTGCCTGAGGTAGTGTCATCCAATTTAGATCTAAAAATCTCAAAGTCCAGGATCTTGAAACTCCCTTCCCCTTGAGTCAATTCTATTATTTTGATACCCAAACAGAAACTATCCATTTCCTGACAACTAGATGCCTTTATTTTGTTTTTATATATTTTAAATAATAATTCATATAAATACTCTGGCTATTGCTTTATTCTGACAGCTAAGGTAACTTTCTAATTGGAAAACAAGGAAGTGAAAACTTTTATACTAGGTTAGGGCTAGAAAAAGCCCCAAATAGTAAAATATTAAGTTGTGTTAATTGAAAATTAAGATTTGTTAGTGATTAGTATTAATATGTGACCGGATCAAAAGCTTTGTTTTGAAAAAAATGTGTTTTATGTTTATGTTTTTTAAAAATAATATATATATATATATATATATATATATATATATATATATATATATATATATATATATATATATATATATAATTAAAATCTCGGGTGTTTTCCCGCGTCATGTTAAATAAGTTAGTTAAAATGTTTAAAATTCTGGTTAAAATCCTAGCTTAAAGCTTAAAATCTTCCAGTAAATCTTTATATATATATATAAAAGAAAAAGCCCCAAACCTTTCTTTTCTTTCTTCCTAACATTTTTTCTGTAAGAGTAGGGTTTTTTTTTTATCAACTAATTGTTGATTCATTAGTTGTAGTAGGATTTGACTGACTAACTTGTTGTCTGATGTCATGAGCTGAGAGTGACTCACTCTCAGCTGAGAGTCCCAAGTCACCCAGCGAGCTTTCATACCTAAGGTAGCACTAGAACTCACTCTCTCCTGCTTTCTACCCTGGTGCCTTAACCACTAATCCAAGCTGATTTACAAAGAAAAACCCCAGACCCCAGACCAATATACATTTAATTCTTATAATATTACTATTTTTAGAAATTGGTCTCTATGTAGTACAGTAATTAAGTACAAAATTTAATCCTTGGGAGTTAGTTTTTGGCAGAAATAACTTGCTGTATGCTTGTTTTTGTCTTAGCTAATAATTATTAAATCAAAGGAAATCAAAAGACAGCCACTTTTCTCCCAGGAAGTTTTTTCTACTACATGCCTATATATTCCCCCTTACATTTGTGAAAGGATTATGTTTTAAGTATGTGACACAGCTCTCTTAGTTACACAAACTTAAACATTTTCAAGGTTATGTTTAATACAAGGGAATAGAGTCCATAGATGTTTTATTTAGTGATTGCTAGGTAGAGTAGCCATGAAGGGCAGCCATGGCATAGATTTTTTTTTTAAAAAAAAATGCCATGATGTGTCTATGTCTATAAAGATCAGAATCATGCAAGCTTTGGTATTCCATGTGATACTCCACAAAAATGAAAGTTGAACTTTGAAGAAGCAGGCTAGGAACAGTACTGACATCTTTGAACTTTGGTATTGAAGAATCCTTCTGAAAATGCATTAGACATCCAAAGAAAACAAACCAATGGCTCATCAAACAAATCAACGTAGAATTCTCACTCAAGGCACAAACGACCAAGCTCAAATTATCCTACCACCCTGCTCTTTGGAAAGGCTCTAATACTTGGAAGCGTATAAGGTAGTGTTTCTCAACCTTGGTAGCTTGAAGATGGGTGGACTTCAACTCCCAGAATCCCAGAAGCGCTGCTGGCTGGGGGATTCTGGGAATTGAAGTCCACCCATCTTCAAGGCTACCAAGGTTGAGAAACACTGGTTTAAGGAAAGAGATGTGAATGTTGATAGACCCAGATAGAGTGCCAATGGGTGCAATGTTGGAAGACCTGAAAGACCAGGTTATGGACAATTATTGGTCATGGATAAAACCTAATTTACCTCTGTTGTTATCATCCTGGCGGACTCCTCATGAGAGGTTCAGATTAGAGATAACACAAGGGCAGGTGTTTCTCGGGATGAGAGAGCCTCGAGCTGACTCCAGACCTCTCTTTTATTAAGCAAGGGTATTGGGCGTATCAGAAGGCATGATTACAGCTATACATTCTCATATTACATTCGTGATACAAAGGATTTTCTCCATATCTGGACGTAACTTTCACATCCTACCATATTACAGTAAATCACGTGAATTCTAGGAAAGCAATACCTAATGTAAAAACAAAACTTAACTCTGCCATGTTATCATATTTGCTGCTAGCCGGGAGGCCCATCTTCCCGGTATCAGATTACCTCAAGCCTCAGGAATGTTCTACAAGATGTCTCTGCTATGCAGGCACAGCCTATGTTATGAACAAAGAGAGAACGAATAGGGCCCTTCAGAGACCATCCAATTGAACCCGCTTTTCATAATCAGATTATTTTGGTGCTAAGCAGCATACACGTGTCCAACCAGCTAAACTGGTCTATACATGTACTATGCCACCGCATTCCCACAACCTCCAGCAGGCCAAAACGATTTGATGGCACAAAATTAAGAAATTCTGGGGGAGAGCCTCTGTGGGGGCACCTATGATCTGGAACGAGCTTCCCCCGGAGATACGCACCGTCGTGCGCTCAAGACTTTCTTATTTCATCAAGCTGGCCTGACCTAAATCTTTTCCCCTTTTAAATGTAAATTTTAATTTGTTTTTAAATTATTGGGTATTTTAAATTTGTCTCAGCCAAATTATTTAATTTGTTTTTATTCTATTTTAAATTTTTGTATTTATGTGTTTTATTCTGTGGCTGTTCACCGCCCTGAGTCCTTCGGGAGTAGGGCGGTATATAAATCCAATAAATAAATAAATAAAATAAATTTCTTTAGTTAGGGCAAAGCCTAAATTTGTGGGTACTCTCAGAATGCTATTTTAATGTAATGTATGGTATGTGAGTGTGTGTGTTAGGGGTGATACCGAGACCATTTTCAAAACAGTTCAGGCAAAGAAAGGTTTCAACCTTCTTAACTTCACAAAATTTCCCCATCAACTTTGCTTCCGCGAACCCCGAGAACCGCCCGCCAGAAAAACTCGGAAATTTTCGATAGGAGCCTTTCGGTTGGGGAAAAACGAAGAACGCCCGGTTGCTATAGAGACGCCCGCGCCTAAAGCCTGGCCAATGCGGGTCGGCGGAGAGGCGGAGCTCGTGCCGTCAAGGCCGACTGTGGGAGAAGTTCCAAGATGGCGGCAATGTAAACAAGATCCGGCGGTAAGTCAGGCTGGGAATTTGAGTGATTTTTTTTAGGGGGGGGGGGGGGAAACGAAACTCTATGGTTTTAAGGAACCAAGAGAGTAAGTTGCCTGGGCGGTTTGGTTAAGGCAAGCGGCGGTTTTGCACAGATTGTGTATCCAAGCCGTCTCGGTGGCAGACGCGGGTGTGCAATACGGAAAAGATGAGCCCGGCCGACGACGGCTTGTTCTGAAAGAAGCGCCTTAGAGGCTGATGGCGTTCCTTTCCCAAGTCTGAAGCGTGCTTTGTGACGAGAGTCCTCGAGTTTTGTCCTCCCTCTTTCTTTTCACCCTGGTTTTCCGTTGCTTTTATTGATTGGTCGGTGTGTTGGAGCCATTCAAAGGCCATCGGCCAGGTTCGAGTAAAAGCCGCCAACGGGTGTCTGGGGGAAAAGGGAAATTGCGTTTAGGTGAGGCGATGGTTGTGCTGTTGCTGTTCTGTAAAAGGAAACTAGATAGAACGAATTAGACATCATCTTTCACTGTCTTCTTAGCATTTCACACTGACTGCATAACATTTTGCGTTGATAAATTGGTGAGGGATTTAAAAAAGTGGGATAACCTGCATTGTGGGATAAACTGCATAGGTTAAATCTAGAAGGAGGTGCAATCCAAATGCTGAACCATTTCACACTATAAGGTTTGCTGCAATATATATCATATATATATATATATATATATATATATATATGTATATGTATGTATATGTATATGTATATATGTGTGTGTGTGTGTGTGTATGTATGTGTATGTATATATATATATATATATATATATATATATATATATATATATATATATATATATATATATATATATATATATGTTTTTCTTCTAGCCAGGTTTTCCCTACGTAGCCAAGGTTTTTTTGTAGCTCCAGCTCAGTAGAATCTCATCTACTCGGTTCTGGGCTTTTTTCCTTTCTAACACCTAGCAGAGCTATTTCTGCCTCAGATAAGACTATCTGAGTCTCCCAGAGAGCAACACAGAGTTGCAGTTTGTCAACAGAAAAAAAGCTCTGAAGCTTGTGAATGAGATTTCACACAACCAGAGCTGCAGAACAACTTAGTTTACGTAGGTAAAACCTGGCTAGAAAGAATATGCACATAAAAGCCTACGAAAAAGAAAAAGATATATATATATATATCAATCAATCAATCAATCAATCATAGATTTTCACGGGTACAGGTATGCACGTCTTGGTGTATTTGCGTCTTTTCCCGTGTAAGATTGAGAGTATCTTGGCTCTTAATACTTACACGGAAAAAGACCTGAATACATCAAGATAGGCCTTTATGTGTATTTCTCTTTAGCCAGGTTCTTCCTACGTAAACCAAGATTTTTGTGCAGCCCTAGTTCAGTGAAATCACAATCCACTAGTTTCTAGGCTTTTTTCAGGCAGCCAGCAAGCACCCTGCTGCTCATTGGGTAGTCTCCTTACTCTCCCAATGGGCAGCAGGGTGCTTGCTGGCTGCCTGAAAAAAGCCTAGAAACTAGTGGATTGTGATTTCACTGAACTAGGGCTGCATAAAAACCTTGGTTTACGTAGGAAGAACCTGGCTAAAGATATACATATCTTTAGCCAGGCATATAAATCAAAATAATTTTTAAAAAAAGTGTGTAATGGAAGAATGTACGCTTGACAATGGCTATTTTATAATTTTGGACCAAGACCTGTTGCAGTCAATGACAGAGTGGTCTGGAAATAAAAGGAATGCTGATAAAACCTTTCCTTTTCTGCTTTGAAAACATTAAGGTGTTTTCCTCCCTCTGTTGCTGATTATTTCCCTTTCAGATGGGCTTATAAAATTGTAATACCATGAATTTAATGTTGCAGATTGATTGATTGGTGTAGGAAAAGAAGTTTTAGTTATACTTATTCCATATGAGCATGTTTGTTCCAAAAACAGGATCCTACACCTGCTCTGTACCTAAGTGTAATAATGCTGGATTTATACCTCTGTGTAGGTTTGCCCTTATAATGAAATTTGAGGCAAAAAAGATAATGTTCTTGTGTGAAGGAGGGTAGACATCTTTATATTCAGGTGTTGCTTTGCTTCTGAAATCTTCCTAGGATAATGTGGTTTTATGTCACCTATTGTAATCTGTAGCTATCCTTTTGCATTCTGTGTATTTATAGGATTAGAAAACATCTTGAAATTCTAAACTGGTAAAGTGTTGATTTTTCTTCAGTGAAACATAAATAGATGTATATTCAAGTTGTGTACCTATCAGAGACTCTTTAACAATAATACAAATAAGTGGTGAATAGGAAAACATAATAGGACAAATTTTTATATAATTGTTTTGTATTGTTTCACTTTTCTAAGTATATTCAGAGTTAGGGACTATCAAGATTCAGCAATACATAATTTTATATACATTTATCAAGTTTAGTAGAAATCATTTGGGTTTAAGTTTATTCTTAGTAATGCTACACATGTGAGAAACGCTAACAATTAAAAATTCCATTCAGAAGAAGTAAAAATCAAGAATAAAATTAATGTGTTGTTTCTTATTATGGAACAGAGTAGGAAAGGATTTTAGAGCTCATCTAGTACTTCTTCCTGTTCAATGCAGGATCCACTAAAACATCCCTGACAGGTGACTATAAAGACTCTTATCTGGAGATCTCTAGTCTATCTATCTATCTTATCTATATCTAGACTGCACCATAATCTTATGTAATTAAAAATTACCAGAATTTGAGTTTTCTAAAATAAAACATGTAACAAATGGAGATAAATGTTTATAATGTTGCTGTTATAAGTAACAAATATTGAGTATTTGTTTTTAAAAGAGTAATAAGAAAACCAAAATGTAGAAATAAGCAAACAGAAAAACATTACTGTAAAAATAAGAGATAAGTCATTCAAAGGAAACCACCAAATATTTTAGAGAGTGCGGTATGGTATTTGTTTATTTGTTGGATTTACATAGCACCAATCTGAACAATTCATAATGGTCCATAATAACAATATAGGGCAATAAAAATAAAATATAACTGATAATTCACAAAACAAAACAAAAAAATCAGTAAAAACAATATAACGCCTCATCTGTAAGCACCATCAACATAGGTAACCTTAAATATTCAACACCATGTGGACTGAATTAGTCTTTGTTAATTTTACAATTTGGGTTAAAATATGTGCCAGTGTAGCCTGAAAAAGAGAATGCTATTTTATAAAGTGAGTTCCATAACTGAAAAATACTCCCTTCAATTTCACCAGATAACTGAGATGAATAGTCGATAGCATGGTTTTTCTTGGAGAAGATGGTCCTGATGGAACTCAGTTACCAAGCCAAGTTGAGCTTTAATGGTCTGAACCAACACATGGAACCCTATAAACTACCAGCAACCAATGCAATTTCTGCACTATTGGTATAACATGAGGCAGGTGTCCATCTTCTATCAGTATTTTGCAGAAAATGTTTTTGGGTAGTTTTCAAAGGTTATGCTATGTTGAACCCTTTGAAATAGTCTAGCTTGGTGGTGATGAGGCTTGGCTATTGTCACTGGGCTCTCAATCAAGATATGACTACAACTGGAACATCTGCTTAAGCTCGATAAAGCCTACCTGGCCATATTCTGTGTCTGTCCAAAGAATTAGAGCTTTGCACAAGGATAGCCACAGATATTTTTCAGAGAGAGTGCCATACCATTCAGAATTATAACTGAAACAGGCTGAGCCTTAAATAGCTTTCTATGTTCATGGAACAATACAAGGTATTGAGATGACATTTTCCATTCTGTATTTTTTGTCATCATCCATATTTTTTGTACCGCACATATACATAGGTACACATAAATTGAAGAGGAACATCTAGAACAACTACAGTATATGTTTTGTTTGAAAAATTGGTCAATCATAAATCCATCTAGGGAAAATATGCAATTGCCAACTTTCTACCATGTTTCCCCAAAAATAAGACCCTGTCTTATATTTTTTTGAACCCTGAAATAAACGCTTGGCCTTATTGCCATGCGCTCAAAAGCCTGATTGGGCTTATTATCAGGGAATGTCTTTATTTTGGGGGAAACAGGGTAAATATAAAGACAATAGCCAACCTTAAAACTTATTTATGTATAAAAACATTTCTGTACTATACCAAGTTCTTTACTGTACACTTGAAGACCAAAATAAAATTTTGTTTTTCATAACTTGAGAATTTTCTCCTTTTGGAAGTAGGAGATAGGCTTTTCTAGTGGTAGTGCTATTGAATTGGACATTAGTCGTCTTCTTCCAAGGAACTGTTAAAAGACTTCTGAAAATATCAGCAAATACTTAGCATTTAATTAATTTCTCTTTTCAGTTACATTTTATTTTAAATATAAAAGCCATGTTGCCTTTTTCTTATTTATATTTCTTATTTTTATTGTATCTTTATCTTTTTTTCTATTATAGTGTAATAATTTATTCACAAGGTTGAGCTTGGATAAATTTTATATTGCACTGTATGATTATTTAACAAGTTTATTTAATAGAGAATGTGCTGTATATTTATTCAATGATTTCAAATGCATCTGATTTGCACTTGTACCTTTTCTTTTTTAAAAATATATAATATGATTCAAAATATTTGTTGTTATAACTGCTAATCACTATTTACTTGAGCACATTGATATTTTTTAAAATAAATTGTAGGGACTTTTATTGGAGGTCAATTTTAATGTCTTTTTCAGCTATTTAAACGAAGCACTGTTATTTTTGTAATTCTGTATTTTTCTCAATCCTCATATGGCTAATTTATTCTCATATTCAATTTCCAGTAACGAACAAAAAACTAATTTCCAATGATGAATAAAAATGGAAGGCTGCAGTGCATAAAATTTTCTTGCTCTCATTTTACACTGGTAAAGATGCCCTAAAGATATTTTTAATAATTTTGCTGAAAATTCCTTCATGATGGTAGGCAGTATTTGATCTTTTCATTTGTATAGATGTGGAGTGGTCTGCTACCTCCTGGTGTGAATGAAGCTGATGTTGCCATAAGTTCAGATGACGAAGAAAGAGTGTCTCTTCCTGAGAGTATCTTAAATGAAAAACAAGAAGAAAAGAAATTCCTAGACAAACAGACTTGTGATCATGAGAAAAAAAATATGGCTGAAAACCAACTTCCTTCTGCAGAAGAACAGGAATGTCTGGCATGCCTTCCTGGAGTTCCCTTAGATATGTGGAATGTAGGTTTGTTTACAACTCTGTATTTAATTGAAACTGAAATATTAGGTTAGTTATTCCTGTTGTGATATCTAGGGACATAATCCTTCTGGCAAGAGTAAATTAAATATGTTTTGAATGAAATATAATCTTTTTAAACTTTTCAGTTAAAGTGAAGAAATATTTTAATAACATTGTTTGACAAACTTCTGTCTTAAAGTAAAATTGGAAGAAGTTGTGATGAATTCCCTTTCACCCAACATGTAGGCACTTCAGTGCTTATACAGTATACTGGAGTATTTTTTAAAATCTTTTTTAAGGTTTTCAAAATTGATTTTCTTTTTTATTGCTGTGTATGTATCTCTGTACTAATGTTATGGAATTTTTAACTTGCTCAAGGGTAGCATCTTTCCTATTCATTAAACATTCCATTTTTTTTCTTCCACATGAACTTGGAAGGGCTACTTTAACTTCAGAAACTCAGCTTCTTAGGATAGTGTAAAAGACCCCAATTACACATAGAAGTTCAAAAGTGGCAAGTTTTATGGTATCTAGAAGCAGATGTGGCTGTCTTATTTATTATAGACAGCTGCTGCATTCACATTCCCATGTGTTCTGAAATGTTGCATAATCATAATGCTCAGTGATGTTATGCTTTTTAAAGGAGAAAATAGAATCCCATTGGCCATGCTTGCTTATATTAACTTTTTGGATCTTAGCTTTTATTTTAGAGTTTCAAAGTCAATGTCTAAATAATGTCCTTACATAAAAAAGTGAACAGTTTCATTTAATAATATCAAGACAGTCCTTGAATATATGAGAGCTGAATTGCGTATGTTCAGTGTATATTGTAATCATCTTCATTGATTGTTTTGTTATGAATATTGTACTTTTTTGATACTGTGGATCAATTAAAATAATTTGTTATTTTATGCTACCCAATTTACAGTAACGAAACAAAATTAAAAAAAAATCAATTTTCTCTTTCGACAGAAATTTCAGAATCTGAAAAAGAAAAACCTTGACATGAAAAATCAAGAAAAATGTCAAAGAGATAAGCGACAAAAGAGAAAACGTTCTCAAAAAGGTGGTTTGTTTCCAGTTGTTAAAATGTAGGGAACACTACAATAAAGTTCCCAAATAATTTGGTATTAGGATTAGGTAATTTTATAATCAGCTTATTGATTTTATGTTATTTGGTTGTTATCTAGTAGAAAAAAAACATTTACTGTAGTCTAGTCCATATAAATGTTTGCCTAATTCTAAGTACTCAGAGAAGCTTTGGCATTTTTTCTAAACCACAGCCTACTTGTATCAAATCATGATGGAATTTATGAGAACTTTTTCTAAACTCTTTTGGATAAGGCTAGAGAAGTCATTCATCACAGAAAATATTCACATGCATGAAATAGATTTATGCATTTTTGTTCATTTATCTAATAATTTTTACATGTGGTATTTACAGGTGATATCTTATGTTCTACTATGGAGTATGCTGAAAGAGAACAAATATCAATGTCTACTGCGATTTTCTAAATTTTGATCTTTTTCACTGTTAATTATATTTCAGACATTCTTTTCTGTGTTTTAATGGTTAAACCATATAGAATTTTAAAAAGGACTCTTCAGTTGTGGCTTTTGATTTAATATTTAATTTATTTATATGCAGTGCTATTAATCTGGTAATCTAGTGATTCTAGATTCCTCAGCCCCAGGAGTTCAGGGCTACAGTGGACTATGCAGTTACACATATTTATATTGTATATTGCATGCAAATTAGTCTGAACCTTTGTACTAGAAACTTATTAAGCTGATTTGTCTCTGTAATTATTCTGTTTTGGAATAATACTACCTTTGGTAATACCCACACAATGCTTTACACAGGAAAGTTGTATTAAGACATTATGACTGAAAATATATATTTTCAGCGGTTAATGACTTGTTCCCTGATAGTGCCCTTAACTTTAAAGGGTTTACCTCACTCACACACACCTTTCTCCAATTATGAGGTACTCTTTTGACTGTGTCTTTTATTAATTTAATAAATTTTGCAAATTTATTAACGAAAGCACCAGAAATAATTTTTCTACAAATTATTTGGCTGTAGATGCAAAGGCAATGTATAATGAAATTGATTCTTCCATCAGTCCCAACCTTCAAAATGAAACAAAACCTACCTGGTTGTATCACTTCATCACTGTCTTGAAATCTTCAACCATGTGAGAAATACTGTATTTGTCAGATTTCTATTGTAGCTAAAACTAGTTCTTCCACCACTAGTTTAAAATCCAGATACAGCATAACATACTATTCTTCAGATCATATAAGCTTTAATTGCCTCTAAACGTAGGTATCAGTACATATTTGTGTTTAGTGCTGTGGAAGTAGACTCTGTCTAAGCTGGGATTTAATTTTAAATTTGGTTTTTCACTGTTAATTATATCACAAACATCACTGATTTCATTATGTTTATTACTGCATCAGAATTAAGTCCTAAAACATTTGTATTCGTTCATGAGGAATTTTTCATACTAAATTTTAGAATTTGATTTTTTGTAGGTAAAATGAAAAGCCGTGAAGAAATAACTGAAAGGTATTTTAAAATATGACATGATTATTTAAAATTTATTTTTACATAGTCAAAATGTTCAGCTCCTCTTCATTCTCTTTGAGTGATTAAACAATAGATTTTTGTACAGAAGTGATCCTTTCAAGATCACTTGATTACTTGAAAAAAATATTACTTTTGCCCATCTGCTAAAGAATAGATATGCTTTTGTTTTCATAAAATAGGTATATTCTTTTATATCAAATATACAAATGTAAATAAAATTGAATTGTATTACATCACAAAATAGAAGAATATACAGTTTATGTAAAATATATACTAATTCTTTACATAAGCCAACAATAAAATTATTAATTCCAATGTTTCATATTATAAAATATGTTACATATTTATATATGTAACTATGTTCTTGTGATAGGATCTAGTCCAACTATTTTTTCTTTTTTTTCTTTCTTTGTAGCCAAGAGTCTGTAAAAGAAAGACACTTCAAAGAGCTCACTCAATATTTTGGAATCAATGATAGGTTTAAACCACTGGAAAGCAAGGAAACTACTCAAAAGGTGATTGCTAGATTTTTTTAAAAAAATTGATTTTAGGCTTGCATTTCATTTGCATTTCATTTCACTGCAATTACATATGAGTGCAATGAATATATATTTATTATTTATTAATTATATATTTATTTATTTGTTTGTTTTAATTTCTATACCGCCCTTCTCCAATATAGGACTCAGGGCGGTGCACAGCCAAAGTAAAAAACCAGACATAGAAAAATTAAAAACTGATTAAAATAATTAGATAATTTGGCCATAATTAAAAACAATTCCAATTTAAAATAGTTTAAAAATTTGACTCAAGCCAGCCCAGCTAGTTGGAATAAATGGGTTTTCAGGGCCCGACGAAAAATCCGGAGGTCTGTTATTGTACGTAACTCTGGGGGGAGGTTGTTCCAAAGGGTGGGCGCCGCCACAGAGAAGGCTCTCCCCCTGGGGGTCGCCAGCCGACATAGTCTGGCAGACGGCACCCTGAGGAGGCCCACTCTGTGCGAGCGTACTGGCCGGTGGGAGGCTATTGGTGGCAGAAGGCGGTCTCGTAAATACCCTGGCCCTAAGCCATGGAGCGCTTTAAAGGTGGTCACCAACACCTTGAAGCGCACCCGGAAGACCACCGGGAGCCAGTGCAGCTCGCGCAGGAGAGGTGTCACATGGGAGCGCCTCGTCGCCCCCATAATCCCCCGCGCGGCCACGTTCTGGACCAGCTGGAGCCTCCGGGTGCACCCCAGGGGGAGCCCCATGTAGAGAGCGTTACAGTAGTCCAGGTGGGAAATGACGAGTGCTTGAGTGACTGTGCGTAGGGAGTCCCGATCTAGAAAGGGGCATAACTGGCATATCAGGCGAACCTGATAAAAAGCCCCTCTGGCCACGGCCGTCAAATGATCTTCCAAAGACAACCGTGCATCCAGGAGGACGCCCAAGTTACGAGCCCTCTCCGTGGGGGTGAGTGATTCACCCCCAATAGCCAGCGATGGCATCAGCTGGCTATATCGGGACGCCGGAAGCCACAGCCACTCGGTCTTGGAGGGGTTGAGTCGGAGCCTGTTTCTCCCCATCCAGGCCCGCACGGCCTCCAGACACTGGGACATCACTTCAAGGGCATCATTGGGGTGGCCTGGGGTGGAGATATACAGCTGGGTGTCATCAGCGTACTGATGGAACTCCACCCCAAAGCCACGGATGATCTTACCCAGCGGCTTTACATAAATGTTGAACAGAAGGGGCAAAAGGACCGACCCTTGTGGCACCCCACAAGCAAGGTGCCTCGGGGTCGACCGTTGCCCCCCTGTCAACACAGATTGCGACCGGTCAGAGAGGTAGGAGGAGAACCACCGCAGCATGGGGCCTCCCACCCCCAACCCCGCCAACCGGTGCAACATGATACCATGGTCAATGGTATCAAAAGCCGCTGAGAGGTCTAACAGGACCAGGATAGAGGAACAACCCCTATCCCGGGCCCTCCAGAGATTATCCACCAATGCGACCAATGCCGTTTCAGTGCTGTGCCCAGGCCGGAAGCCGGACTGGAGTGGGTCTAGATAGACAGCTTCATCCAGGTACCGGGGAAGCTGTTGCGCCACCACACTCTCAACAACCTTCGCAATGAAGCGAAGGTTGGAGACTGGACGATAGTTAGCCAAAAGAGCCGGATCCAGAGAGGGCTTCTTGAGGAGGGGCCTCACAACCGTTTCTTTCAAAGCGGCCGGCAGGACCCCCTCACTCAAAGAAGCGTTAACAATCTTCTGGAGCCAGCCTTGTGTCACCTCCCGGGAAGCCACTACTAACCAGGAGGGACACGGGTCCAATAAACATGTGGTCGCGTTCAGCCGTCCCAGGACCCTGTCCATGTCCTCGGGAGCCACAGGATCGAACTCCCCCCAGGTAACACTCTCAAGACCTGCCTCAGTTATCCTGTCCGGACATACCCAGTCAGAGGCCAGCCCTTCCCGAATCTGAGCGATTTTGTCATACAGATACTGCACAAAATCCTCAGCACGGCCCTGCAAGGGGTCATCCCGCACCTCCAGATGAAGGAGGGAGCGGGTCACCCTAAACAGGGCGGCTGGGCGATTATCTGATGACGCGATAAGGGCGGCAAAATAGCTCGTTTTCGCCGCTTTTATCGCCACTAGGTAGGTCTTAATATGAGACCTCACCAGTGTTCGGTCAGATTCGGAGCGGCTGGTCCTCCAACTACTCTCCAGGCGTCTTTTCCGACGTTTCATCTCCCTAAGCTCCTCGGAGAACCAAGGAGCTAGGTGAGTTCGGTGCTGGGTCAGAGGCCGCAAAGGCACGACTCGGTCCAAGGCCCCGGCAGCCGCACTATCCCAGGCGGCCACCAGGTCTTCAGCCGAGTCATGAGCCAGAGTCTCAGGAAATGGCCCAAGCTCCGTCTGGAACCTATCAGGGTCCATCAGGCGCCTGGGGCGGAACCACCTGGTCGGTCCCGCCTCCCTGCAGCGGGGTGCAGCGGTCAGAAAGTCCAGTCGAAGGAGCGAGTGGTCAGACCATGACAAGGGTTCGATGGCTATATCCCCTATATCAAGGCCACTCAACCACTGACCAGAGACAAAAACTAAGTCCAGAGTGTGTCCCTCCGTGTGAGTGGGGTCATGAATTAACTGAGTAAGGTCCATGGCCGTCATGGAAGCCATGAACTCCCGAGCCACCTCAGACGTTTCACCGATAGATGGGAGGTTGAAATCCCCCATGATGACAAGTCTGGGGGTGTCCACCGCCACCTCGGCTATAACGTTAAGCAGCTCAGGCAGGGCCGTCGCCACGTGGCAGGGAGCCAGGTACGTGACCAACAAGCCCATCTGTACTCCACGACCCCACTTCACAAAGAGGGACTCACATCCGGCTATCTGTGGAACAGTGGTCTCCCTTGGATCCAGACCTTCCTTTATAATAACCGCCACCCCCCCCCCGCCCCTGTCCTGAGCCCTCGGCTGATGAAATGTGCGGAAACCTGGTGGGCACATATCCACGAGGGGGACTCCCCCCTCCTGGCCCAACCAGGTCTCCGTAATATCCGCCAGGTCCGCCTCCCCCTCCTGAATAAGATCGTGGATGAGGGGGGCTTTATTAACAACGGACCTGGCATTGCATAACATCAGCCGAAGGCTCTGGGCATATATGTTGCCCATCTCACTATCAAGAGACCTTGGGCAACTTACAGTATCAGAAATAACAAATATAAGGTTAAATATATAGTAAAACATTAGGCATTAAGAATTAAAACATCATCATTATTATTATTATTATTATTATTATTATTATTATTATTATTATTATTATTATTATTATTATTTATTAAATTTATATACCGCCCTACTCCTGAAGGACTCAGGGCGGTGAACAGCCAAAAAATAAAATACACATAGTACAAACGTTAAAAACCATTTAAAATACATTAAATACTTTGGCCCAAAACAAATTTAAAACACCCCAATTTATAAGACAAATTTAAAAATAGCAATGTGTAAATGAGGTAAGGTGGAATGTTATACATATGCATGCCTACACACAGAATCCATGTAACTCAGCAGCCATCAATTACTCATGCTGATTGCTGTGGCCAAAGTAAAGCAAGAATGGGGGAAATAAAGTCCTTATCTTGACCAGGTTGATCTTGTGCTCTTGTTTTGGACTAAGAATGAGTATACAATCTTCGGGTGTTCCATGGTCAGTGATAGATATCAGTATAAAATGTATATATTCATGTAAAACTTTCATTTTCACACATCAATTGGAAAAACTGTCATTTTATGGATCAGTAAGAAAAAAAGAAAATCCCCACTTTCAAGCTCATTTAAAAAAGATACAAGTAAAAGAATGATTTTAGAATGACATAAGAATGATTAAGGAAAAAGAAAGATAAGATTAATCAGGTACCACTTCTTAATATGGTACGGGTCATATTGGTTACTTAAACATAATTATTCTTCTAATAAACTTATATTCAGTGTTCTATTTCTTTTTTTCCAGTTATTCATCTATGCTACAAATTCAGTAAAGATAAACTAGAGTTTTAGAAATAAAAATCTGACATTCTGTTAAGGTCCTTGATTTGCATTTATGTTTCTTTAACGGTGATTCAGAGTTACAACTGCACTGAAAAAAAGTGGTTTACAAGTATTCCTCACAAACACATGGTCACAATTCAGGGACTTGGAAATTGGCATATATTTACAACAGTTTCAGTATTCCTGGGTCATGTGATCATCATTTGCAACCTTCCCTGCTGGCTTCCGACAAGCAAAGTCAATGGATAAAACCAGATTTGCTTAATGACCATGTGATTCATTTAACAACTGCAGTGACTTGCTGAACATCCATGGCAAAAAAGGCCATAAAATTCAGTACAACTCACTTAACAACCACTTTGCTTAGGAAGGGAAATTCTGGTACCTGTTGCAGTTATCACTCAAGGACCATCTGTTCATTTGTAAAATCTTAAGATAAATTAGGATTTGCTGCTGATTTTTTAAGCTTATTTTTAATGTTTGATTTTAGAAATTAAAAGTGTATCCTTTACCTACATCTGACAATTTACAGGATAAATGAGAGGTGGCATTTTGGAAATCACTTCCTTGATGAATATAAAAACTAAGATTGCAAAGTTACAATAGAAATTACTATTTCTCATGCAGTTGATGTAAATATACCATATTTTGTTCAGGAAAGGAATTGATGAATCAGACATTGAAATGAAATATTAAGATAAGTTTAAACTAGTTGACATTTTTAAATGCTGAATTTATTCAAAAAGTAAAATGAAAATAATACAAAAGTTTGTTCTTATACAACAGTTCTGTAGCTATCAATAGGGCAGGCTATTCAAATTAGAAATTAAAACCCACTTACAGTCAGATCTGCTTCCAACTTGGATGGAAAACATTCCAGGACTACTCAGGAAGCTATAAAGTTGGCAAGAATATCCCAAAAAGAATATCCTAATTGCAAGCTACTCGGGGGCTTCTTTTGATAACAAAACTATATGGATTTGTCTTGGAAGTTAGCAAAGTTTGAGCCCTACTCAGTCATAGCTTCCTAATCTACTTTCTTTCTTTCTTAATCTTTTGCATGTGATTTGTTATATATGAAAGTTACAGGTGTGAAGTTCATATTATTTTGGAATTGATAGATTTTTTAAATACAGTTTTATAATGTTCAGTTAATATTCTAGGAGGACCATTCATTTTTCTCTCTCTTTTTGGTATGTTTTCTAGTCTGGCCTTGAAATCAGTATAGACAAATGTGTAGCTGAAGGTAATATTGCTCAAGCTGAGGAATTAAGTGATAGATTAGCTACTCGAGAGGTAAGTTACAGTTTTGCTTTACTTTCAATATGGTAATAAATATTATTAGACAATTTGCAATTCTTTTATGGAATAGTTTTTAAGTTACTATTGTTTGGGAATTGCGGGAGTTATTTGGGAAATCCTGTGGATATATTTTATTTCTTAATTGCTTCTATTGCAATTTGTGGTGCACAAGCCTGGAATAAATAAATAATGTACCAGAATACAAGAAACAAGTTTTAAATGAATACTTGGATCCAATATATCTAAAGGCCATATGGCCAAGTTGCTGTTCTGATGCTCCTCTAGACACTACTTCTTGCTAAATTTGAATATGCTTCAGTATTATGGGGACCACTGGTATAAAATTGGGAAATGGCAATATATATTGAACAGCATAAAGTAAAAAAAGAGTTTTTAGTATATAATTTTAGGATTCTTATAAGTGTTCCATAATAATACAAAAGATTGAGGCCACCCTGATTTAACTTTAAATTAAGAAATTGTTTTTACAATCCTGGGAGGTTACACGAGGCTGGTTCCAGGGGATTATAAATGCTTCTCTGAGTCTTTCCCACCACCTTGAAAGAGGCAGTTGTGAAGCCCCTCTTCAAAAAGCCTTCCCTGGACCCGGCTATATTATCAAATTATCGTCCAGTCTCCAATCTTCGCTTTGTTGCGAAGGTTGTTGAGAGTGTGGTGGCACGACAACTACCCCGATACCTGGATGAAATTGTCTGTCTGGATCCGTTCCAGTCGGGCTTCAGGTCACGATACAGCACGGAAACGGCATTGGTCGCATTGGTGGGTGATCTCTCGAGGGCTCGGGACAGAGGTTGCTTCTCTATCCTGGTCCTATTAGATCTCTCAGCGGCTTTTGATACCATCGACCATGGTATCTTACTGCACCGTCTAGAGGGGTTAGGAATAGGGGGCACCATGCTTCGGTGGTTCTCCTCCTTCCTTTCTGACCGTTCACAGTTTGTGTTAGCAGGGGGGCAGAGGTCGATCTCGAGGCACCTTATTTGTGGGGTGCCGCAAGGGTCAGTCTTCTCACCCCTTCTGTTCAACATTTATGTAAAACCGCTAGGCGAGATCATCTGTGGTTTCGGGGTGAGTGTTCATCAGTAGGCTGATGACACACAGTTATACATCTCCACCCCAGACCACCCCAATGATGCCCTTGCTGTGATGTCCCGTTGCCTGGAGGCTGTGCGGATCTGAATGGAGAGAAACAAGCTCAGACTCAACCCCTCCAAGACCGAGTGGCTGTGACTTCCGGCGTCCCGGTATAGTCAGCTGGTACCATCACTGACAATAGGGGATGAGATCTTGCTCCCCACAGAGAGGGCCCGCAACTTGGGTGTCCTCCTGGATTATCTTTAGAAGATCATTTGACAGCCGTGGCCAGGGGTGCCTTTTATCAAGTTCGCCTGATCTGCCAGTTGCGTCCCTTTCTGGATTGGGACGCCTTGTGCACGGTCACTCATGCCCTAGTTACCTCCCGTATGGACTACTGTAATGCTCTCTACATGGGGCTCCCCTTGAAAAGCACCCGGAGCCTCCAACTGGTCCAGAACATAGCCGCGCGGGTGATTATGGGCGCAGCTCGTTACGCCCATGTAACACCTCCCCTACGCGAGCTGCACTGGCTCCCGGTGGTCTTCCAGGTGCGATTCAAGAAGTTAGTTATCACCTTTAAAGCGCTCCATGGCTTAGGACCTGGGTACCTACGAGACCGTCTTTTGCCACCAATAGCCTCCCACCGACCAGTTCGTTCTCACAGGGAGGGACTACTCAGGGTACCGTCAGTCAAATTATGTCGACTGGCGACTCCCAGAGGTAGTGCCTTCTCTGTGGGGGCTCCAACCCTTTGGAATGAACTGCCCCCGGAATATCCCTGATCTCCGTGCTTTCCGCCATGCCCTCAAGACCCTGATGTTCCAACAGGTGGGGCTAAACATACGAACATGTGAATGATTTTTTAAATGTTATCTAATTCTGGGTTTTATTTAATTGACCAAACTAAGTAATAATTTTAATTAGCAATTTTATGATGTTTGTGTGTCTATATTTTTCTTGACTGTACACCGCCTTGCGTCCTACGGGAGAAAGGCGTTATAGAAATAAAATAAATAAATAAATAAATAAATAAATAAATAAATCTGATGTCACCGTTTATAAATAAATTACCATAACTATAATAGATTTTGTTTTTGTATTTAAATGGTAACTACTGTATTTTATGTATAGTTTATCAAATCTATATTTTTCATTAACTGTATTTTACATGAGTTTATTAACTAAGCTAATTTTTCAAACTTAATTGAAAGACTGTATAAACCAGTAAAAGATAGTGTCAAGGTACAGTAAAAGAATACATCAATAATCTGTGCTATTATTCATCAAGCTATGATTATTTAATTGGATTGAAGAGGTGAAGAACTATATATTTGACCTGATTTAGAAGGATAGCAGGTTTAATGAGAGAAAAACAATCGAAGGTATTATTTGGGAATATAATAAATATATAATTTTATGATGAACTTGGCAACTAAGGGGGAAGGTTTGATATTGTTTATTTCCAGCCTTTTTTCTAATTAATTATCAATATTACTATAAAGTATAATGCAGGTGGTCCTCTATTAATGACTATTCATTCAGTAGTCAACTATTGAAACTTATGACAGTAATAGGTGAATGAATGGTAGTTATGACTGGTCCTTAGCATTCGGGCCATTGCAGCATCCCTATTGTCACATGGTTGCAATTTTCAACTTTCCTGTCAGTGTTCCACAAGTAAAGTCAATGGGGAAGCTGAGATGTTTTGAGTTGTATGGGGTCCTCGTATAATAATAGCTTCCGGGACTACTAGCATTGCCATCACTAAATGAAAGGGTAACATGACATCATCCTTTATGATTGTTTCATTTACTGATGGCAATTCTAGGCCGAATTGCTTTTGTTAACTGAGGAATAACAGCCCTTATTTTTGTATAATTGACTTTTTGTATAATTAACATTTGAGACACATTTATTATTTTCTTTTATGGATGGGATGAATAGACAGCAAGTACAGTTATTAATTGTTCTCTACTGATAACTCTAAACTAGGTTGTCAATCTCCTATTTGAGATTCAGTCATTTAAAAAGAACGTTTGCTTACTATCTTTGAAATTCCGAATTCCCAGAAATGTAATCAGTGGCCTGAATATTTGGTAAGATTGTTTGCAGATTTCTATTCTTTTTTTATTTCATATTCTTTAGGTGACCAAATTCCAACCTAAAAAAATAAAGGTTGACTACAAGTTACTAAGTATCACTAATGCTTTTATGTATTTTGCAATTAAAATAAATATATAAATTTCTTGGTATAGTTGTTTTCTTTTGAATTTGATGAATGAATGTTTAGGGGATAAGTATTCTGTAGAGATAAGGTACAGTTTTGATCACTGATATTTTCCATTCTCAAAAAGCAGTAACGGGAACCTGCTGATAAAGCCTTTGCTTTAAGGCATGGATTCCAGAATGCTTTAAAATGTTTCCTTCCGTAATAAGTGAAACTAATTTTGATGTATAACATTTATAAGCCTGTGAAACAGATAGAGCAGCATGAGTATTTAAAGGGAAAATGAGGCCAAAAATAAAGAAATGGCTAAGAGAAGCTATGAAACATGCCCTGAAGAGCTAAGCAATTCCAAAATACAGCTGTCAGTGTACTATCATTATGTCACAGTGAGAACCAATTTTTATGGAATCAGATTGCCTGGGAATTGAAGAAATTGTAAATAATATACATAATCCAATGGAAACAGCAGATTGAAAAATGAGTAACTTTATTTTACTATGGTGCACTCGATGCAGTTACATTTTAATACATCTGACAATCCTTTTTGGACTGTTATTGTTATTTTGATAATAGTATTGTTAGGATATAGAAATGAATATTCAGAACAGTTTGGGGTGCTTTTTTTTTAAACAAGTGTGCACTTTTCTTGGAGGTGTCAGGAATTATGAGAATATTTTATTTAATTTCTTCCTAAAGTGAATATTAATAGACTAGTTTAGGATATTCTGTGGAAAAACATGTTTTTCCACTAAATTACTATTATATGGGTGGTACATTTTGTTATATTTCTGTGAATTGCCAACCAATAATGCTTACAAAATAGTGAGATAAATATCAGATTTGTTGATATTTTCATTTTCTGGTATCTTTGTAAGATTTTGAGATACTGTAATGGTTAACTGTTCGATGAATATCTTCTTCAAAAGCTTTTGGGGAACCTACTGTATAACAATGTTTGCTGGTTTACCTGTCTTCATGGTCAGTAGTACTTTTAATATGTTTTTTTTCCAAATTTTATTACATACTACAGTATAGAGAAAAAAGCTAATACAAACTACAAAAAATAAAGTAGAAAGAAAAAGTAAGAAGTGGAAAAAAAATATGAAAGAGTAAAGAAAAGAAAAAAAGGACTGTAACAAAAAATAAAGAAGGAACTTCCTTCTCATTTCAACTAGTATAAACAATTTAAACAACATTTTCTCTTAAAATATAGGAAACAATCACTTTATTTCATATCCCATCTGTTATCAATAAGTGTATTCTTAAAACCTTGTCATTAAGCCTGGTCAACAAAAGCCTATTAAGAAGTAATAATGTCTGGTTTAACTTTGATCAAATAGACAAACATTATATTCCTTCCCTTTTAACAATGTTAATATTTAATCCCTTCAAGTAATATCAGAACATACCAGATATAGGTATGGTTCAAAATTGTGTTGACAATTCCAGGGGATAGTAGAATAGAAGACAAAGATTTGGGAAAAGATCTAAAAATACAGAGCCTTGGTGGCGCAGCAGACTAAAGCACTGTTAAGTAACACCAGCTGCCTGCAATTACTGCAAGTTCAAATCTCACCAGGCTCAAGTTGACTCAGCCTTCCATCCTTTCGAGGTAGGTAAAATGAGGAACTGGTTTGTGGGGCAATAAGATGACTTTGTATAAAAAAGAACGCCGCTTAGGAGAGGAGGGCGAAAGCCCTACTAAGCAGGTATATACAAAAAGTATGAAGGCTATTGCTTAATGCATTGTAAGCCGCCCTGAGTCTCCGGAAAAAGGCGGCATATAAATCGAACCAATAAATAAATAAATAAATAAAATTGGTATCAAGATATCAAGATCTGAAAATTGAAATTAAATGACTATGATGTTAAAATGGCCATGGTAGTCCCAGTGGTTATCAGCACACTGGGTGCCATACCCATAAGTCTTAGAAAATCTACCCATTGACAAAATTTCCATCTATCAATTGCAAGATGCCACATTGCTTGGAGCTGCTCGTATAATGCACCAATATATTATGGCATCCTAGATTCTTGGAAAGAATTTGAAACATCTGAAAGCCAACATCAATTAAATAAGCAGCTGTGACTTCATATTATTGTGAATATTAACCTTCAGTAGGCAGTACCTTAGATGGTTGTGAGGCATTTGTATTCTGAGGAAGATGAGAGCTAGAGATTCAGTTATATTGGACAGGTCTCATTAGAGGAGCCAAACAAAGAGTGTTTCTCCCATAAGCAATATGGTCAGAAGTAATTTATACCAGATCAGTTGTCAGTTGGGTCAATAAGGACTCTCTGGGTGTTCCTGGATATCGGGGGACAAATGAACTACAGGATTCAGGACTGTTGGTTGTCGAACAAGGACCAGCAGCGGTGGACTACTGGAAAAAAAGTTGTGTACCTGCCACAATGATATAAAGAATGAATACAAAGAAATAGTGATCTGTTATTAATATTTTAAAGAAATACTATCTGCCCACAAGCCAGAACTGATGGGAATAATAGAAGTAATAAAAAATGAAGAAGCGCAAGTATTCTGGAACTTTAGAATTCAAACAGACTTGCCACATAATACCCCAAATTTAACAATTTTCAATAAGAAAAATAAAAAGTCCATAAGGAGGACATTGCAGTACCAAGCTATAGCAGAATAAAAGACAAAAATTAGAATTATGGCAAAAGAAAACAAAGATAATAGTAATAGGTACTTTGTGTACAATCCCAAAAGCTCTGGAGCACCATTTGAATATCATTGGTATTGACAAAATCACTTCAGCCTGTTGCCCATTGCAAAAGGCAGCTTTATATGGAACAACCTAGATCTCGGGACATGATGGTGTCTTTTAACACCATCAAACAATGTCTGCTTGTCACAGATTCTTGAGAAAGACTCCATGGTAGATAAAATGCCATATTCAGCCTAAATACCTGCTTGACTGTGCTGCTAACCATAATAATAAGATTATGGTCTTTGGTGTGTTGTTAAAGTGATGTCCTATAAAGCTAGTCATGCATTAACTATGAAAACCAGCTGGATGATTTTGGGCAGGTCACCTTTCTATAGCCCAGTCCACCTTAAGGTTTGTTGTTGTGGGTAAAATAGAAGTAGGAAGGAATATTCCATATATTTATAACCTTGAATTACTTATAATAACTAGAGTAATAAAATAATACAGGCAGGATAAAAATCAAATCTATAGTGATCCCAGTGGTTATCAGAAGACTGGGTATCATACTAAAAGATCTTTGACAGCACTCAGAAGATCAGCACATTGACAAAATATCCATCTGTCAATTACAAAATACCGCATTATTGAGATCTGCACATATATATCCACTACTACATTACACATCCTAGATCCATGATGATGAACCTATGGCACACATGCCACAGGTGGCACGCAGTGCCCTCTCTGTGGGCACACAAGCCGTCGCCCCAGTTCAGCTCTGCCATGCATACGTGTGCGCGTCCTGCCTGCCAGCTGGTCATGGGGTCTCTGCTGCACATGCGTGGGAGGGTGGAACATATGCGGGGTGGACGCATGTGCGGGGCCATGTGCACATTGCATTTTGGGGCTTTGGGTGCGTATACATTTGCATGCACACTCACATGCTTTGGGCACTCAGTCCGGAAAAGGTTCGCCATCACGATCCTAGGTTGTTGAAAAGAACTTGATGTATCTGAAAATCAACACCAGTTAAAGAACTGGCAAATGTAATGTCACATTGTTATAAATAACAATAACAACAACTTCCTTTTTATAAAGTTTGTTATTTCTTGCTTGGGGACAAATAGTATTTTATGCATCACTATTATTACTTTGTTATTACTTTGTTATGCTGCTGCTTGTAATAAGTGTGCAATTGTCTCACAGCAGCTAATCGGTTGGTCCACTGTTTCTTCAGCTTCTTTGCAGAAATGGTATTTATTGACTATTGATGTCTTCTCCATTCTGGCTTTGTACGCATTTGTTCTTAAGGCTTGCTCTTGTGCAGCCAGAATTAGCCTCACTGTTTTTTGCTTCAACTTTCCTGCTCTTAGCCATTGCCAGAGCTTGTTGTTATCTGATTTACATGCAGTTTTTTTTTAAAAAAATTCAGTGGCCCTGTAATATTTTCCTTTGCCATGTCTCCTCTATTCTTTATCTGGTCTTTCTTTTAGGCCATTTTCGTCTCTTTGGTATTCGGTAAGCCTTCATGATATACTAGCTTCAGTGTATCTTCTTCAAATATTCTTCCAATGCCCTTTTTTTTTTCTTCAACTCTCTGGTGTTTTTGCTACATGCTACGCCCATTTTCATTACTAACCTTCTTGACTTCAGTGTGCTTGATGTTCTCAACCTGAAGGTATTTGTAGCAATCTTCTTCATCCAAACTCTTGATATTATTTCCATAGGGCATCTTGATTACTTCAGTTTTCACTATTTTCTCACCTGTTGTTGATAAGGGTGGCACATTTGTCCAATTGAACAATTTGATCTTAAATCAGTGGACATTTTGTTTTGTAAGAACCTTTTTGTCACTAGAGCTTTTTACCATTTCTATTGATGGTGATTACTTGCTCTTATTTATCTCAGTTCAGTCATGACACATATTTGATTTGCCTTTTTTGCATGGCATATAATTAATCTGATTATAGGATTTTCTGAAGTAGTGGAAAATGTGGCATAGATGAATGGCAAGCTCTGCCAGAAGTGCTGTCTTAACTAGTTGAAAAGATGGTCCCTCCTGGGAATGATCCACTTTTACTGGCCTTGGCCTTGTTCTAAGCTGGACAGGGCACATTGGCAAAGTTGGGCCTCTTCCAGGAAGGTGATCACTGAATTTCTTGGGGAGTCAGGAGGGTTTGTGTATCTTGTTAGCAAGTTTGGCTTTCATGGAAATGACCTCATCACCATCTGTGATTGACTGTGCCTAAGTTGTGGCTTGCTGGCTAATATTTATATTGGGAGAAACAGCAGAAGTAGGATGACATAAAACAGAGAAAGTATATCTAGTCTTGCTATCTCGTTTTTACTTTTAAAGCAGTAAATTTGAGCCATGTTAATCTGGCAATCATTCATTCATTATCAAGACTTGTATCTGCCCCATCATATAGAATTTAAAAGTAAGATCAGCCTGAGCCAATATTTAGAATGCTGAAAACTGAATTAAGGCCTTAATTGTATTTGCAGGAACAGCATGGAAATGTAACATTTCATTAGCAAAAGAGAGGGCTTATGGCTAGCAACATTAAAGAAGCTGAGAAGTGAAAAAGTGAATGAAGCCCAAAGTATGTTAGCCTTTCCAGCTCCAAAAGAGCTTTAAAAACCCTAGTGTTTAATGCAGTGGTAAATCTTATTTGCTGGTTGCTCATAATAATTATAGAGAGCCTATCACAACACTCAAACATCCCCCAAGGTATGGAACTGAGGTTGTAATATTCTGTGTTGTTTGCAAAAATTCTGAAACCAGCAGAAAAAGCTGTGGAATCTCTGAAAAGCTTTAGAGCCAGTCAGTTCAGTTTGTTCCTTTAAAGCAGCTACCCACTTTAGTTTGTGAATCTCCTTCAGTGGAGTGGTATGATTGAGGCTTTCTTAAACCAAATAACCCAGTCAAGCCTTATACACCCCAATTATTAGTTGCTGCTATATGGATGCTTTAAAAAGTCAACGGATATAAAAAATGAAACCAGTCTTGCAGATTTCTAAGATGAAACATTTTGCTTGTGTGATGCCATAAATATAAGTAACCTGCAGGTTTGCTATATTTTTGCTTTTTGTCTTTTGTTTAAAAAATAAATACTGTATCTTAAAAAGAAAAAAAAATCTTATTTGATTCCCTGTCAAGAAACTTGATAGGTTAATTCTTCACATGTCTGCTCAGAAGTAAATTATATCAGGGGTTACTCTTAAGTAAACGAATATAGAATTGCATCCCAAATTACTTTGGTTGTTGTTCTCCAAATACAAATAATACTATCAAAACTGTTCTAAACGTCAGCCCAGCGCTTTCTGACATTTGGTATGAATGATTTCACAATTATTATTTTTTGAATATGCTCTTTATTTTTGTTTGAAATAATTCAAATTGATTTGTGTATTCTATCATAATTCATAATTTTTACATTCTTTCTGTTGACTTTTACTCACCTTGTTGATATATAAATGTCAATGCTTGATAGCCATTTATAGTATCCTATCAAAATTTAAACTGTCTCCCACTTTAAAAGAATCAATAATCAGATTCTGTTGCAGTATTTAATATGGAGCACAATGTGGCAATTCACAGCTAGAAGCCCACAGAAAGCTAATACTCCTATACATTATACCTTCTATCTGAAGTGTTTATGTAGAAGAATTTTGTGACACATAATTTAATATAGAAAAAATATTTAAATTTATATGCCACAATTTCAGTAAAAATAATGCTTGAAAGAAACGATTTATATAATATAGAGAAATATAGAGTTTATTATTTTTAAGAAAAAAGTCATTGTTAAAAACATGAAAAATGTATATTAATATTTTAACTGTTCATATATTTTAATGACAGAACTATATATAACTTTTAAATTGTTTATTATATTGTGGAAAGAATTATGGACAAATACTGCACTGTATTGTTAATTATTCTGTCTTCTTAATCCAATCGTTTTCTCTTTATCAGGGTGTTTTGCCTTAAACTTTACTATATGACAGGGGTTATCACCTATGATTGTATGGATGTGCCCTCTTAATTATGTATATCTTTTTTAACAAACCTTTAAAAAATTCAAATGTTACAAGTCTAATTAAAGAGACAAAGCACAGTTTATACTGTAGATTTTTTCTGCAGTTCAATTAATCAGCATGTTTTCTCTTTTAATTAAAACCATTTTAGTAAATTAAAGCCCACAGCAAAACACATATATAATTTGTTTGTAATTAGCTCTTAATTGGTGGTAGTTGAAGCTTAGCACCCTTGGTTTCTTTCTTCATGATTGCCATTTTATTAGCAGCCAGTCATTAATTAATCTTTTTTTCTAATTAGCTTATAAAACTGTTGATGGCACATTATTGTAAATGTGATTTTAAGTTCAAAGCTTGTTAATAAGCTTTCTTACTTAGAAGAACAGAGATAAAGAAATTGCTGAAAACAGTACTACAGTTCTTTTTTTAAAAGCAGTCTTTCTTACAAGGGAACTGTAAAACGTCTAACAGCTTATGGTTAATTTTTTTATTTTTTTATGAATGAAAGAATTTATTCGCATTAAAATATTTTAATAAAAAAAAGCTAAAATATGTGAACAGTGTTGTGTTTTTATATTTTAATATAAATATCCAGCAGTAGAATGTATTTTGATTCAATCAATAGCAGTAGCACACAACAAAGAGATTGGAGTATTCTGAAGTTGAACAAACAATTGGGAGATTATCATTTTCTCTTCAAAATCAACTGAGATTCTTGTTTGCTTTATATATTTAATATACATCAGTAGTGGATAACATTCCATAACATAAAAAGGGAAAATCATTGCCAAAGGCTGAATCTGAAATAACTAGATTCATATTTGATGAGAAACTGTAATACAGTATTAAAAGGCTGTTTGGTTTCTCTGATAGACCACAGGATGCTTCAGGACCTGTTAGAATAGAGATGTTCTGCTAAAACCCCTTTGGGTTTAGCCTTTTATAGAACAGATCTTATATGACATTTTTGAATTTAGCTTTGAATGTTCCATCGAATTATTCTTATCCTAGAGTGTGTATATTACAATAGGTCTTTGAAATAAATCTTTATCTCTAACTGCCTGGCTGTTTCACTGTTTGTCTGTTGCTTTTTTTGAATTTGATACCACTAAGGCTTAAGGAGGTAACCAAAAGGTAAAATACAAATATGTATAAGGAAATATTTATAAGGTCAGCCATAATTTTAAAAAGTTATGAGTCTACTAAAGACCAGCCTAAGCAAAATAGCACTGTTTTACCCCTGGAAATAAGCCAAGATTATTATTTATTTGCTATTATTTATTAAATAATAAATATAAATTATTTATTAAATTTATATACCACCCATCTTTCCAATAAGGCAGCTCTGTGTACATAAATTTCCAAAAGGAATGAGTTTCATGGCTTTTACTTTATTGTAATAGTTAGCTTCCATACTTCCGTGTCCTAATTTGGTTGGCACATAAATGGTAATTCTAGAAGACCATTTCTAGGAGATATCATGCCCCATACAGCTCATGAATGTTTCATCTTTAAACATTTTCAACAAACATCAATAATTGTATAATGTTTTCTGGAAGTTTAAGTTAAATATTTTTGCAGCTGAATAAGATAATGTATTTTCTCTCTGCCTTAACTTTATTTACCTTTTGAACTTCATCTGTTTTATAGTTGTTTTTTTTTAAATAAAAGAGGAAGGGGCTTTATGGTGCTGCTCAAGGAACACTAGAGAGGGATAGATGACAAGGAAAAAATTAAAAATTGGATAAAAAGTAAATGAATAATGTCATATTACTAAAAAGATGAGAGGCTAATTTGTGCCGACTTTTTGCTAATTTTGTTCAAGCCTTAAAATGAGGAGCTGTCACCCGTTCTGTGTAGCACTGATGACAGTGCCAATGATCCATGAAATAAGCTGCCGCTGGCTTTGTTCTGATAAGAATGAACAAATCTGCACAATGTACGGCTCCCTGAATCTCATTTTCATACTTGCATGCAGGCTAAAAGAAATAAGCTGTTTGCAGGCTTGATTAATCAGACATTTGAGGGGGTTTTGTCTCTTTGATCTCTTTCGTCTCCTAGGTAACTTGCTTGACATTAATGTTGAGCTTGAGTAAAGACAATCAGGAATTGTAGACCAAACTGATATAAAAATTAAAGACTTTAGCACTTTAAGTACTTCAGTAATGGTTCCACTTTACTTTAGAAAACATCTGTTTTCATTTAATTAAAGAACAAAAGTGAATAGTATGAATATTTTATATAGAAACCTGTTATTCCACACAGACACAAAACAACTTTAGTATGATAATCGGCCTTTTAAAAAAATAAATACCTTCAAACTGTTTGGCAGAAAATGAAGATTTTAAAAATTGTCACCAGGTATTCTTGATAGCTATTTAGCTTTTTTTTGTGTGAAAATTAATGGATAGGAAATTGTGCTCTGCTCTTTAAGCTGCTAGAGCAAGATTTCTGAAATGATTATCTTTGAACTTCAATATGAATGAATGCTTTATGCCTCATAGAAAACTTACTTGATTAAAAAAGTTTGCCTCTTAAAAATGGTAATGAAGATGAATCACTATATCAACATTACTCCCAATACAACTTCCACATATTAAACCTATAAAATTGACAGGATTTTTTTTTAAAAAAAAAATGTCGCAATGCGTTTGCTTGAGGTTATGCAGACGCTTTTACAAATCTTCCAAGTGGCTGTAAAGATGAATGCCTCAAGGGTCTAGCCAGGGCCCTGCTTTTCCAACCAGCTAAAGCCCTTATCTTAAATCCAAGCAAAGTACCATTAATCTTTTTGAAAGACCTTTTATGGCTTTTAATATATCCCAAATTAGAACATTTTACACCCTTGGTTCCTGAAATGTGGTGATAAAAAGCCTTTAGAGCTTAATTTTCTTTACTGCATGCTCTGACCAATTTGCAGTTCTTTGTGATAATGTTTAGACACCTTAATTAAAATGCAGCAAAATATTGGATG
Source organism: Arizona elegans (assembly GCA_022577455.1). Classification (NCBI taxonomy): domain Eukaryota; kingdom Metazoa; phylum Chordata; class Lepidosauria; order Squamata; family Colubridae; genus Arizona; species Arizona elegans. The sequence goes on along the minus strand of JAKOOJ010000005.1, from coordinate 59,350,243 downwards.
TTCTATATGGAAAATGCTGATACTTTAACTACATAAGAAAGTGTTGTATGTATTTTTATTCATGTTTTATTGCTTCTTATAGCATTGTAGCTTGCTACATTATCTGATGACCTTTTTAAAAAAAATATAAAACCTATTGACCAAGATTTGGTGGGCCCTATTAAAATGGGAAGTGAAACTACATGCATGAGTGTATATGGAAGCATAAAATGTTTGTTTCACTAAGACATAGTCATAGTGATTTATTTTATGCACTTTCTCTGCAATTAATTTGCATTTGTCTTTTAAAAGTTACTTTTGATGTTCTGTAATATCTTTACTGCAATAGGAATATCACTTTAATTATTAAATTCTCAGGACATACTTTTCCTTCTCTAACAGTATGTACCATTTTAAACCCTATTTAATCTATGCTTTGATAATTGAGTTATTTTATTCTTAAGAAACCAAAACAAAAGATAGCAACGCAAAGAATTTATATAAGCCCTATTGATAATATGAAAAACAGAAGAGCTGCTGCACCTGTAGGGCCTCAATGTAAATGCTTGGGTCTACATCACAATTAGATATCTAATATCTATTAGATATTATCTTTTCAGTCTAATAGCAGAAATATGGGAATATGGAAATGAAATTTCAAAGTATAACATGTGCCAGGGGTAATAAGTCCTGTATATTTGGGTTAATAGTTGATACTTTTACTATATGTGTAATTTATGTTAATATATTGAACTTTTATCTAAGAATAAGTCTCATAAAACTCAGTGGACATAATTTTTGTTAGAGTACAGGTAGTCTTTGGCTTAATGAATATTTGAATTTATGATGGACCAATTTGAAGGGTCCTTATTCCTCCAGATTCAAAGATCCAATAGCCATTCCCTTTTCCCACAGTCACATGACCGCATTTAAGGTGCTTGGCAGCATCCCAAAATCACATAACCACATTTTACATTGGTCTTACCAAAAACTAGAATTTACTTCTGTTTTCAGCAAAACTGACCCCATAGGAAACCATTGTTTTGCTTAAGAAACATAGCATGCACTTAATGTCCGCTTCAAAAATCATAAAATCAGTTCAGTCATGGGTGAAGGTGACCCAATTAATTATGATCATGATTACAACCATGAGGAGCATGTTCCATTAAGGTCAAGGGTATCTACCGTATTTTCCGGCGTATAAGACGACTTTTTAACACATGAAAATCATCTCAAAAGTCGGGGGTCGTCTTATACGCCGGGTGTCGTTCTCCTGTAACCAGGCAGACCAGCCCAAAAGACTCTAACGAGCCTTAAATGGCTCTGGCGATCGAAGCTCTGACGATCCCAGCTTTGCCTGCTAATCAGGCAACTCAGCTGGGATGCCAGAGCCATGTTAAAGGAAAAAACTTTTTTGCTTTTACGTGACTCTGCAAACTCTGACGATCCCAGCTGAGTTGCCTGCCAATCGGGCATCGCAGCTGGGATCGCCAGAGCCATCGATCCAAGCTCTGACCATCCCAGCTGCGTTGCCTGCTAATCAGGCAACTCAGCTGGGATCGCCAGAGCCCAGAGCCCTGTAAAAAGAAAAAAGTTTTCCCCCTCCAGCTTGCTTACCTTAGCTGGTAATCGCAACGCTTGCCTTGCTTCGCTTGCCTGAATCCATTCCATCAGCAAGCCACTTTCTGCCTGCAATCATGCAGGCAGGAGTTGTGGACTTCAACTCCCAGAATTCCACAGCCAGTAAAAACAAAGCTGGCTGAGGAATTCTGGGAGTTGAAGTCTACAAGTCTTAAAGTTGCCAAGGTTGGAGACCCCTGTTCTATTGGGTAAGTTTTTTTAACCCTTTGGGAGCTTTAAAAAAATAGTTAATTGGGGTTTTTTTAGTTGTTCTTTTTTAGACCTAGGCATTTAAAGTTTAGGAAGTTTTAAATTTAGTTTTCATATAAAAATAAAAATAAAATAATATTTGTGCAGCTTTCTGAGATGTGGTGTCTTTCTGTAGTGTTTCACTCTAACTACACAAACACACAAAATCTCACAAAGCTGTATGTGGAATTTTGTGTGTGTAAAGTGTGAAGGTTGATTTTTTGGGGCTTTTTGTGGCTGTGTGAGGTTCCTGCTTGTTGCAGGGGCCATTTTGGGTCTAGCACAGCTGCTTTTACATTGTGGATGAGCCAGTTGTGTTGTGTTGTGTGTGTGTGTGTGTATAAAGTGTGAAAGTTGTTTTTTTGGGCTTTTTGTGGCTGTGTGAGGTTCCTGCTAGTTGCAGGGGCCATTTTGGGTCTAGCACAGCTGCTTTTACATTGTGTTGAGGCAGTTGATGTTTTTTAATTTTTATTTGGTGTGTGTTGGAAGAGGGGTAGTCTTATATGGCGAGTATAGCCCAAACCCTATATTTTAACAGGAAAAGTTGGGGGTCGTCTTATACGCCCAGTCGTCTTATACGCCGGAAAATACGGTATATAACATCTATTTTATTGTCCATGAAGAAGAATTCCTTAGTGGTATTGTAACAAATATTTTATCTAACAAAAATAAAAGTGCACAGTAAGCTACAAAATATATTAATTATTGAACAACAAAGAAATTTAATTCTTTTCATCTGGGAGCCTTATTTGATAAACCATTTTTAAAAGATTTTACCTATTTGTAATTAGAAAATACATTGAATGCAATTCATTAATGTATTAGTGATGCAGTTATATTCATCAAACCTCCACATACAGTATTTAAAAAAAACCCATTATTACTCTGTATAATATTTGAGGAAAGCCATTTATAGAGCACTTCACTCCATTTGTATTGTTTTGAAGACTTCAGGAAAAAGCTTATGTGACATCCTTAGACTTTATGATACTTATGCTAGATTTGTTATGGAAACAATAAACGAGTTCCTGGTCTAAAATGAGTTTAATGATCCAGGTTAATGATACTGTATATTAAACATTTCCCTCTGAACCAAAATTGCTCAGCTGATGTAGCCCTCTAGTGTTGGCAAAAGACTCTCAATCCTTTCCATTAAAGTTCATCATTCATTCCTTTCATAATAAGTTTTTTCTTTGAGTATAGGTACTCCTCGACTTACAACAGTTCATTTAGTGTCCATTCAAAATTACAGTGTCACTGAAAAAAGTAATTTTTGACCATTTTTCATACTGACGACCATTGCAGCATCCACATGGTCACCTGATCAAAATTCAAACACTTGACAACTGACTCATATTTATGATGGTTGCAGTGTTGTGGGGTCATGTAAATCACCTTTGCAACCTTTGCAAAGTCAATGGGGAAGCCATATTCACTTAACAACCATTTTACCAACTTAACAGCTGTAGTGATTCACTTAACAACTGTAGCAAGAAAGGTCATAAAATGGGCAAAATTCAATTAACAAATTTTGGGGTCAATTGTAGTCATAAGTAAAGGACTACCTGTATTCATAAAACTGCAGGTTTATAGTACGGGAGTTGTTGTATCTACAATATTAATTATGAAAATTTGAGATAATGAGATTTATCAGTTAGTGAAGATCCAGGATGAAATCACTGTTTTTATGTTGTGTTAAGAAATATATAGAAAGACAGTATGGCGTTTTCAAAGGGAGACTGGCAACATAAGCAAAGTGATTATATGGTCACGTCCTCCCAAACATTGGCATGGTTGCTTTTGGGGTTCTCTGTATAGAGAACTAATGAAATAAAACTGCACAAAGATTGGATGTTCAGTGAAAGATACATTGGATAGGTGAGGAAATCTCTCAGGGCGGTTGCACAAAATCTTTGGAAGGATGGGATTACTTTGATTTGATAACACATTTTTTTTATGCACAGCCTGAAATAGACAGACAGACTTGTCTTCTAATTGTAAAATAAATGATCGGTGAGGTTATTCTTGAGGAATATAAGATTGATTTTCTGCATTTGGATATGTATATGCATATAAGTGAATATTTATATAAAACACATACTGTATTTTTTGGACTATAAGATGCTCCGGACTATAAGACGCACCTGGCTTTTGGGGAGGAAAACAAGAAAAAAAAAATCCTGCCTCTGCCTCCCAGCAATTTGCCTCCTTGACCAGCAAACTGCCTGGTCAGTTTCAGCACAGCCTGATTTAGCACGAGCAGCAACAGTTGGATCTGCCTCCCAGAAAGCCGCCTATCAGCTATTCCAGGCTGTGGGGATTGCCACCACTCATTGCCGCTGCTGCCTATCGCGGCCTCCCTGTGCCCCATTTTCAGCCTCCAATGTCCGCTTTTGGGCTCTGTGCATCCCGTTTTTGGCCTCCTCCAGGCAGCGGGGATTGCCGCCACCTATCCCAGCTGCCTGGAACAGGCCAAAAATGGAGTGCGCAGAGGCTGAAAAAGGGGCACGTGGAGGCTACAATAGGTGGCAGCAGCGACGGGCAGTGAGGGTGGCGATGGGTGGTGGCGATCCTAAATCAGGCTGTGCTGAAGCTGATCAGGCTGTTTACTGCAAGGAGTCAAATTACTGGGAGGTAGAGGCCGAAAGGTGGGGCTGGCAGGTGGGCGGGGCTTCAGCAACATTCGCTCTATAAGACGCACAGACATTTCCACCCACTTTGGGCGGGGGGAGGAATGTGTTTTATACACCGAAAAATTCGCTATGTATATTTATGCTAGCATGCACTAAATGTTTCCCCCTTTTCTCCTAATTCATCATATATGTTTCATCATGTATGTAGCTCTTCTCTAATGGCTTTGTATATCCTTCCTCAAGTTCGACATTGAACAGCTTGTTTCTATGAAAAATATGAGCCAAGAGTAACATATTTACTGTTTACATTAATACTGATTAAAAACATAATTTGATGATAACTTTTGGTTTTTCTTGCTTGTCTATATTCCCTTCATATATTTTTCATATTCCAACCTTTTGATGTCTTCCAGAACTCCTCTTTTAGTGTATCCAACTTAAGAAAGTCAGAAAATTCCAGTCATAGAGCTATTCATGCCTGGTTCCCAAGCATTATATGTATAAGGAAAACTCAAGGGCCATTTTGATAGTAACAGATAAATTTGTATTATAAAGTCCCCATTGCTGGACTTCCAGCTGAAAACTGGAAGAAAACTAAAAGCTTAATATGTATAATTTCAGTCAGCTAATATTAGCCCACCATGAGTATTGCTAGCTTCAATTGTAAGCTTTTATAGACTTTTAGATAAATAATACACATTTACTTCACAAAATCAGAATTGACCACACCATCCACTGAATATAAATAGACAGTTTCCATGGTAGATAAAGGAAAATTTGATTGATGCAAACATTGCCCAAGTATGTTCTTAAACAACTGTTTTTGCTTTATCTAATTTAGTTTTGCTAACTTCTGTGGACTGACTTATATTCTTTTTTTCTTAGCTTGGTGTGAAAATTGCAAAAGCTGTTGCTTGCCGAAATTTTGTGAAAGCCAAGCAAGATGTAGAGGTTACTCAAGAGGCCCGAAAAAAGAAAAAACTTGCATGGGGGTAAGTAAGTGGGCATCTCTTTTTGCAGCTAGCTGATTATTTGACTTAAATGTTTTTCTTCTTGAGCTCGATCCATATTTGTTTAATTTTAAATGTGGCTCTTTCTTTGAATAGTTTATCTATTTTGTGTAGGATTTTTAGTGCAACTGACACATTATTCAAATGTTTATACATTTCTTTTTTCATTGCTGGAGTATTAAAAACTTAGTTACACTTTAGACATTGCTGCTAAATGAAATGTCACTGAAAATTCCTGAAGTGTACTTCAGTGGAAACTGACATATACTTGTATTTCTTTACAGTTTTGAAGCAAAGAAAAGATGGGAAACAAAAAGCAACATGGGATATATGTAATTAATTCTGTCTAGGAAAGCTGAAAATTATAAAGCCGGGGAAAAGGTTTGTTAATATATATGGTGCATAAATTATAAATTTATTTGTTTTATTTTGTAATGTTTCTGCTGCTGAATGAGTCATAGAACAATTGTTTTCCCTTCCATACGTTACTATATTTAGGCATTCTACCGTCAACCTTTTAAACATTTCTGTCTTTTTCATCACACAAACATTCAAGCTATAAATTGTTTTATCAAAAATTATTAAGATTAAAAATATACCAGCTTTATTCAATTATTTTTATATTATTTATTTATTCATATTAATATGAATATATTGTCTTAATTAAAATTACAATAAGTTAAAATTCCTGCTTCCTGAAAACATAAAGTAAATTTTCCATTAATTTCTGAAATATATTTCATTTACATTTCTCTTATTATTTATTTACTTAGGACATTTATGTAGCCACTCACCTTAAAACATATGACTCTGGGCAATGTATTACTTAATTAAATAAACAAAAATTCAGAAGAAAAACAGTACATGCTACTAAAATAAAATAAAAACCCTTAAATGGCTACCAGAATCTAGATCGCTCCCTACAAAGTAGGGGAGCTTGGCTTATCCTGAACCAAGTGCTTGGACAATAACCAGGTCTTAATTGCCTTCTAAAGCCCTGCAGGGCCAACTGTTTATTAGGTGGAAAATTGCTTGAAAAGTCAGAGGCTGCCACTGAGAAGGCAAGGCTCTTGGTTCTTATTAAGCAAAGTGATATATCCAAGGATAAGAAATATTAATTAATTAATTAACTGATTGTTTTTGAGAACTTGGGTTAAAATACTTTATGAAGAAATAATAATTTCATGGTTTATGGCAGGTCCTTAGTTTTCTGTCCTAATATAGATCCCCCCTTTGTTTGTAGCCTCAGGATGGTGATTTCCTTCATTCCTTTCCCATGAAACATAATATTTCACAAAGATGAGTTTTCCATAAAGTAATGTGGAATTAACTACAATTAGTTATATTGACAGTTAAATACATAGCAAAAGCTATAAATTACTGACCAAGCAGGTTTACTGCGTAGCATCATAAATCTCTGAAGAATTGCTGAAAAGGGAGCAGGTTGTTGTAAAGAAAATAGGAAAAGCATCTATTTTCTAACTTGAGTTATCTTACAAGTATACATAATGTTGCTACAGTTAGATATTCAAAGACAAAGGAAACTACTGAAGGATCCATTTGAATATAATACCTTATCAAAATAGTTTTTAAAATAGCAACATATTTTAAACACATACAACAAATTTCATCATGTAGCTAGATTCTTTCCATAAATTAGGGTTTAGGATTTCAACTAAAATGGTTTTAATGGCAATATCAAAAAAAAGAAATGCCTACATTCAACAGCCAACAAAATAGAGTTGCCTTTGCATCTTTTTCTTGCCATCAGTTTGGAACAGGAACTGGCCACTTAGATTCATTGCTTATGTTTATTTTAGGACAAGCTTTCCCATGCTACTGCTACAAGTAGTCCTCAATTTACAACCATTTCTTTAGCAACCATTCAAAGTTAGAATACCACTTATAATATATAAGAGCTTATAATCAATCTTCACACTTATGACTGTTGCAGCATCCCCATGGTCATGTGATCAGAATTTGGGCACTTCAGTGAAGTTCTACGATGAATGCCAATGGAAATATGAATATACTTACGTTAACCTAAAGCAGTGCTTAATATCCCTTCCCTTTGAGTAATGACAACTCAGAAACATCAGTATTGCTGAAGAATAAGATGACTGTACATAAATGCTGTTGCTACTATAAAAACTAACTTTTTTTTGTCCTAATTTGTTTTATTCAGCTCATCATCAGACTTAAGTGCAGAAAGTATTCCTGTAATTCTGAATTGTTTACAGAATGATGATGAATAATGTTGGAAGTTAAATCAAAATGAGGACAATGCTTTTTGTTCTTCAAACTTTGTATATACAAGTAACAGCTTAGTGTTGATTTGGCATTGCTAGTAGGACAATGAAATGGATGGCAGAATAAACAAACCAACAAACAAACCAACAAAGCATGCATGCAGTGGGGCAATTTCAGTTTCCTTGAAACATTTACAGGAATATTTTCATTAGTTCATAGCTGAGAATACAATATAGCCTAAGGAAAATGTATGTCTAGAAGAAATAATGATTATTTTTCCTTGCTTTCCCAAATGACTTGTATTATTTTCTTCTTTGAAAAGAAAGATATGACAGAGAAATTGTAGATAAATCTTATTCAATTTAATGATGGAATTTATGTAGTCAGTTTATACCTCATCCTGCTACTCTAGGAAATTTTCAAGATATATTTTTTTATAAAAACTAAAGGTATAAGCTAAATAGTTGAAAACAAAATTAGTATTAATATTAATTAACAAAAGTCTTGCAAGAAAAATGAATCCATTAATGATGAGGACATTGGGGCTAAATGCAACTCCTGAGAGAGTTGCCATCATCACCTAGGGACAATTAGGGAGATGGTCATCTCCCACATATTAAAAAAACAGTCGTCATTAGTAAACCTGAAAAAGTATCTCTTTCACAGCAATTAGTTTGAGTTTTCAGTTGAGGTGAAATACTTGAGCTGATAGAATCAAAAATGGAAACAGCAATAAAAAAAGATGTTAATGATATAATAGATTCAAAGTAGATTGTTTTCCTACCCGACTACTAACACTTGCTGATATTACAATATCCAGGAAAAAGCTGAAGTTCACCTAGTGGGTCCAAAATACCTTGAATAAGGAATCAAAAGTTGACATGTCAAGGTTAGGTTACCTAGAGCCATGCTGGAAATGGGTGTGTTAATATTGGGAAAGGCTTAATAATATTTTATAAATATTAATATGTAGCAGTGAAGAAGAGCATGAACAGAATATTGAGGCTTAGAAAGCCAATTTTAATTTGACATCTGAATTGCATCAAACTGAATTGCTTCAATCTGAATTGAATCAAACATGGCAGAATTGATGTATATTCTGTAAGAGATATACCAAATCTTTTTGTTTTAAACAATTTAGAAGAGCAAATTAAAAAAAGAAGTCTGTGGTTCTTTGGGATTTAGTATAGAAATCTTTGGGGAGTAAGGTTATTTGTGTAATTAGTATCTTTTAATAACGTTTTTATTTCAATTATATCATCCTTTTGATACAGACAGTCAGTTGATTTCATGTTTACAAAGTAGATGATATTTGTATTTTTATAGCAAACCAACTGGAACAATTTTAATCATCCTGATGTACAGCTATTTGACCAGCTTGCTTTAATTCTGTCTCCTTATTTAGACAAATAATAGGCAGTCTAGAACACTCCTGATGTTTTGAACCAATTCTCATAGCCTTAGACATTGCCATGACTAAAGGTTATGGGATATGTAATCCCATAATTGCCATACCGATTGGAGTAATAGGTACTCACTGATTAAGGCCATTATAACATAATTAATGGACTATTCAGTCCATTTAGTTTTGCATGAAATAAGAGCATTTCAAGAACATTTTTGACAAATTTTATGTAGGGAATCCTTTTAGTAACATTTAAGAGACCCATTAAAGCAGTGGAAAAATATAAACCTGCCTGTCCACGTTTTTATCTTGCACTAAGAACTTTATCTTTTTATAGCAAATAGCACTTAAGGCTTTTAAAGAATATATAGGCATTTTGGTTAAATAAATGTTTTATTTCACAGTAGGCATGATGTAGCCACAAACCAAGTTTGATTTACTGTATCTACCTATCTAAATGACCTTTATTTTTATCACCCACCCACCCCAGAAATTAACAGTTGTAGGATAATAATCTTTGCAACTAAAAGTGATAAAAAAAACCAATTATATTTATAGAAAGAAATGAGGAATGTGACATATAACAATGTTTTGTATTTTTCACACATGATATTCATATTCTGGGCAGAAGTAGTTTGTCAATGATCATAACTACACAGGTAAATTTTGAAGAACATTTCAATTTTGTTTCAATTGATTTATGGTATGTGTCACAAATAATACAGATGATATATCTGAAATGATCGTTCATGGATAATTTTAGATACCTTGTATAGGAGAATTATCCATTGTAAGCTTTAAATAATAGTCTAAATCAGTGGTGTCAAACTTTCGTCATCATATTGTTGTCACATGATGTATTGTGACTTTTTTCCCCCTTCACTAAATCGGGTGGGTGTGGCCAGTGCGTGACGCATCCAGCCCGTGGGCCGCATCTTTTTCTTTTGTGGTGCCCACATTGTGGAATCTTCGCTCCCAAAAGTTGAGGTTGGCCTCACCATTCTTCAACTTTCAAAGGTTTCTCAAGACCTGGTAATGCCATCAGGCCTGAGGACTTAAGAGGGCAGGGGAACTTGTGTGGAGGCTTTGTTATTATTATCTCTCTGTTTATTCTCATTTCTTGTTTTAGTTCTGCTTTTATAGTTTTTAATGCCCTTTTAATAATTATTTTCTAATGGTTTTAGGTAAATCTTTATTTTACTGTTTTATTGGATTTCTGTTCATTGCCTATAGTAATTTTTCACATAAATTTGATTAATATCAATAAAATTATACACACACACACACACACATAATTTGATACATACACTATATATATTTGATATGTGTGAAGGACAATGGCAGTTTTTAGAGTCCATTGGATGCCTATCTGAATACTTAATATCTAATATTTTAATACCATTAGTTATAAAAATTGGCATGATTTGACTTGATGTTAGTTTCCTTAACAAGTAATGGGAAGTTTTCATTGATAAATCATAAATTACTGGTGTGAATCATAGGCTTCTAGCATTCCAAACATTTTTTTTTTACTGGTGTGGTTAAACTGACAAAACAGCATTCAAAGTTTCAGGTTTTCTCTTCTCAATGACGCTTTCTAACACTTTTCAGTGATGATAGGAAGTAATTTCTGAAGCCTTAATTTAGCTGTAACCAGGATCTCAACAATAAAAGGGGCATTTGTAGCCAACACTTAAAACTTGATGTATTTATATATATATTAAATAAATAAATATATTTCTGCACATCACTAACATTTATTGCAATCCATATCAAAATAAAAATTTCTCCTCATTTGCTTTCTGCTGGTTCTGTCAAACGGTTCATTAAAATTGTAGCCAGAAGTGATAATAATTTCCTGTACATAAGACTAAAACCCATTTATTTTCTTCAATATCTTAAAATAATTATTTTGTCTGCCAGTGACTTGTCTATATCTTTATCATGGGAAGACATCTGTTAAATTGCTGAGCAGACAACATTTTATGATATGGTCCTCCTAAACTTTGCTCTGAATTTGGATGCCAAAATCAGGGGATAGAGTTGTACATATCTTTTCACAATTACTGATTTTAAGCAGGGAAACAATCAAATGGGAAAGATGGCCTACATGATTAATCCTGATTAGTTGTGTAATACTGTGATGTAGCCTTTCCTACCACTAGAAATCCATGTAAGTGGATCTTAGATCTTTGTCTTTTATTACAATCTAAAATTTGGGTTTAAAATACTGCATCTGATCAGTAGGGAAGTTGTATGCAGAATGTATACAGCAGTAACATTATCATGTTTCAGTCAATGACTGACAGCAGTTGGGATGTCAACTGCAATTGAATGTTGAAGCTAACATAAATGATGAAATCTGTGGCAGGTATTAAAACTGCTTTTAAACCTCATGCTAATAAGATTTTTAAAACACTGAGGAAAGTAGTGATTTTACTTTCCTCAGGACATCAGGAAATTATACACGCACATGCACAAGGGCGACGCTTCCTTAGTTCTGCATAAAACTTAAAATGGCAGTCCTTGCCTATACACTCATATTCTGCCACATATAGTACAAAAGATACAAAAAAGTGAAAAAATGGCATTAAAATAACTAATTCAAAGAGTATTTACACCTTCATTTCCTGATTAATGGATCAGAGTTGCCACAGATCATGAAGTTCTTGCTATAAGAAAAGATGGGTCATTGGTGTCCTGTCTAGTACTCAAGGCTCCATTAGAGCTTTCATGAATATAACTACATAAAACCTAATAAGCAAAAGTCATACTTATCTATGAGAGACTTCTTCATTTGGAGATAAATCATAAAAATACCCATAAGATTGTCAGCACTGTTTGAGGGATGTACGCGCTTTCCTTGCAATTTGTCATTTAGGAACATAATTCAGAATAAATGCAACTAATATATGATTACATGAAATCTAAATCTGACTACCTTCATAATGTCATACCTATTTATGGACAAGTTGGTTTTTTTCCTCATTCCTAAACATTGAATAAAAAGAATGTTTCTGTCCTTTCATCTCAGTGGTAGCATGTTACCTTCTTCACTTGAATTAGCTAAATTCCAGTACAGTGGGGAAATATATATGTAGCTGAGCTCTGCATATTTTCTTCAGCAGAAACACCTGCGCTAAGAACAAATCTATTGGTTGGGAAGGGAGAAAGAGCTTTAGATTCTTAGTATTGGTGTTTCACAGGTTGCAGATCTGTAGGCAACTCAGATATAGAACACTGTTCATCATAATTCATGCCTATTTGTTAGGCAATCTCATATAATACGAAAAGACAATTGCTTTCATACTCTTGTAGAGTTTGTAGAGCATCTAATTAAACATTATGCCAAGCTGGATACTTCTTTTTTAGCTTGATCTAAAAAAAAAGATCTGACTTCCTATCTACAGTGTTTTTTGGTTGTATTTGTAGAAAAAGTCATTCAGCTGCTAGTTAGGTTGTGTATTATTTTGCTTAATAAATTTAATAATATATGACTTAAAAAATCCTTACTATATAGATATTTGGTTCACATTCAGTTACAATATATTAGGTTTGGCTCATATTGGAGCCTTTCATTATTCACCTCCATGCAAAGTACATTCACTTAAAACATAACAAAATAAGAAGTTATAAATGTTTAAATATTTCTGCAATTGTTCTTTGTTTCTTTCATTGAAGATGTATGTATTTCAAAAAACTGTCCATCCATCCATCCATCCATCCATTGTTTGGAGAAAGCATTTTCAAGATACTGATCATACATTTTTAAAAATTACATCTTTTTAGATTACAAACAGCATATTTTATTTGGTCTATTGTCTCTGATTGAATAGTTATGTTATACAAGATGCATTTTATAGGCAATTTGTAACAGTAAGATCAAAGGGAATTTTGAAAGAAGCAGCAGAAATCAGGAGAATTGTATTAACAATTCAGTAACATACACAGTACAGCCCCAAAAATAAATTTGTCTTAAAAATAACAAGGATTAAAAAATGTTTTACATCCAGAAATCTCAAGATTTTGCTAGCAAAAAGTAGATTTAGTAAAATCCACCTACAAAGATGGTAAATATTAATTATGCACTGTGGTGAGGATTACACAATGGAATATACTAAGACTTAAAAATATGCTTGAAGGAATCTGTGTCTATCCATCTATGTATTTAGATACATGCACAAATATACACATACACATACACACACACATCTCCAACTCTTGCTGTATCAGTATTGTATAGGTAACACCACTACAAACTAATTTCTAAATTTCATATTAACACATAGTAGTATCCTAAAGAACCTATCTGATGAAGATTTAAGAAGCTTCACACCTCCATGAAAAATTATAGTTTAATATCTCTTTAAATAAACTTTATAAGCAAATCAATTAACAGTTATTATCTGCCACAAGGGAAAACAGGTAGACAATTCTGAAGTGTCTTCTAAATCTTCAATTGCTCAGTATTAAAAGTACCTACAGTAAAATACAGGTACTTTCACAGAATGTTCCTATTTATTTTACCACATGGGCATGTTTTAGTTAAGTCCAGGGGAAATTATCTCTACCCCTTAGAGCATTGTCTTTGACAAGCAAAACGAAGTCTGCTGTGCACATTATGTGGATAATGTTTTCATGCCTTAGATCACAGATGTTAAACTCAATCATGTCACATGACGTATCATGAAGTTTTTTGCCTTTGCAGAGCCGGGGTGGGCGTGGCCTGCCCGTGACACATCCAGCCTGCAGGCCGCCAGTTTGACAGGCCTTAGATCCAATGAAGTATTTCAAAGAACAAGGCCCCACTATGCAAAAGTGGATGGGTACTGGAACTACAGAATATATTTTATATACAAATAAAATATGAAACTATCCGGAAATGAACTACTGGAAAATTATTTTAAATAATGAAATGTCTTATTGCTTGAGCACATGTGGTTGTCTAAATGATAAAAGTACCAGGGCTATAACAAGGCATGAAGAGATGTTTCATTTCAACCTTGTTTCAAGAGAAGAATGTCTTCAAAGGGAGATAACTTGTTGATCCACTTCACTCTGCTCAGGCTTCTTCCAGCACTTTCAAGAAGTAGAATAGAATATAGAATAGAATATTCTTTAGAATAGATCATAAAATGCAATAATAAATCATAAGATATAAACAACTAAGTGATAAGTCATAAGATACCAATAGGAGAAAGTAATACAAAGATAAGGATAACAGCAATACAGCCCTACTACATTGGGCTACATCCTTAGGCATAAGAGTGCTGTGGGAATTAGGTGTTTAGCAGAGTGATGGCATGGGGGAAAAAACTCTGTGTCTAATTGTTTTGGCATGCAAGTCCATGTAACAGCATCCTGAGGGGAAGGAATTGAAACAGTTTATGTCCAGGAAGTGAAGGGTTTCTAGATATTTTCTCAGCCCTCTTTTCTGGCTCTTGCAGTATACAGGTCCCCAATGGAAGACAATTGGTTGTTTTTTGTTTTTTGTTTTTTTTGCAGTCCTAATTGATGAAGTAAAAGTGACTTCAGAAACTATGCAAAAGAGTTTCAAGGAGACTTGCCTAAAACTCTATCTTTTCAAGATGAATCATATTATTTTGCACCATTGGACCATTAACATTCCATGTCCAAAAATTGCTAATGTACGGTTATCTATTTTGTTTTCTGGCCTCAGATTGAAAATAAACATGATTGTGTCTATTATTTATTGTCATAAAATTCCTTTCAAAAAAGTATGCAATACTTGTTAGCTATTCTTGATTATTTTGCTGCAAATGTTTTGGAATGTGACCTTTGACCTGCAAAACCTGATAGTACCTTCAAGCTGGCAGAAGTTGTGCATTCTGCTCTAACTCCTATCCAAAACCCTGATGAAAATGATGGTGGTACAGTTTTGATGACTTGATTCGATTGATGCCTTCAATAAAAGCTTTGTGATGCTACAAAAAGATGATGCTACTCCATTGAGGTTTATTATTGCCAATGGGTTAAGTTCATAGTTGAAGACCCAAAGGAAAACACAAATGCAGTATAATTTTTTTTAATGGATGAAAATGAACACATTAGGAAGAATCCTGCAAACGTTAAAAAAGAACCAACTCTCTACATCTAATTTAACTAATCTTCTGCACCTAATTTAGCTAACCAAGCCTAAATTTACTTCCAACCCAGAATTTTCTAACAATTGAATAGAATTCAGCAATTTTAGTAGGCATTTTGGAAGAATGATCTGTTGGTGGAAAGCACACAATTTTTATTTCAGGCCAACAAGTACTTTAGGAAGGAAGTAAAATGTTAATTTAGGGGTTATCTACATTGTTATGTTGCCCCATTAACTGCTTCTGGAGGCAGAAATATTATCATCTATTAACTTACCAAAGCAGCTCTGCAGCATGTTTTTCTGTTCCTCTTACAAATTATACTTTTCCTTGTTCTGTTGCTTTGATTATCCCAGTCCATTTGGATTAGAAACTTCAGTTGGTTGCAAACTAACCTCATTAGTTCATTGGCTGCTTTGCAAAGAAGACATGCTTGTTCAGCTGAGTCACTGTGTATTAGCTCTATTACCTTCTATTACCACTATTACTTCCACTTTGGACTGCTATTGCAGTAAGTATAATTCACGGAACTCAAATATTACTAATTTTAAACTCAGTAAAACTTCATTTTTTAAATTTTTTTTACTTTTTTTTTTTTACCTGTTTTATAACTTATTTTTCCACTGATTTTTTCTAGTCAGCTGAAATAGTAGGACATTTACAGTAGTAAATATTAAAAATTTACCTTCAAGACTTTTCGGATTTCGCATTTAACAAATGCTAGAAAAATTATTAAGAGTACTTAAGCGTATGTATAGGATCTCTTCATAATATTCTTTTTATGATATCTAATGTGGCTTTTTCTGGTCCAAGAATTTATAGGAATTTGAGATGCCACAAGGGTACAAATAAAAGCTACATCTTTAATTATAGGTTTAGTAGTATACAGATAGTGTCCCAACAATGCCAGTTGTATTCTAATAGTGATAGAAGGTATCCTTACCTGTATCCCCATACAACATATGGGTTATAAAGTTGCCTTGAAGTATTTTAACTGCATGAGCTAGCAATTGTCCTCCTTTAGAATGGTGAAATTTCAGAATTAATGCTGACTGTATCTTCAACGGTTGCTAAAACACTCTTTAAATATGCTTTCCATAAAAGGAACTTTTAAAAGAGATGCCCAGGTGTTTAAAAGAAAGTCATTGCTGTATTTGTTGGGCATTAATTGCCCATCTTTAATATTACTTCTGCCAAAAGTAATACCACCTTTGTTTTATTATAATTTAGCCTCAGTTTTTCTCTTTCCCACTCAGCAGCTACTTTGGCTAACAATTTCTAAGGTCAATCTCAGTACAGAAATAAGACCCAAGCCATCAGCATTTCAATTATTATTGAAATTTTCTACCCACTAAATAAGAGGGAGAAAACTTTGTGGCCATTACAATATCATTAATATAAAAGTTACATAAGAAGGAGCTACTAAACTAATGTTTAACTCCTCTCTTCAATAAAATAGTGTCTGACAAAGGACCTTTGTGGGCCCATTCTTATTTATTTATTTATTTATTTATTTTTCAAATTTATATGCTGCCCTTCTCCCATAGGTCTCGGGGTGGCTGACAAAATAAAACTATACAACAATCCAAATACTAAAATTAGTCAATTTAAAATCCCCAGACAATTAAAAACCCTGCGGTAGATCAGGGAATTTGCTGAAAAAGCCATGTCTTCAGCTCGGAAAGTGCGGAGATTAGGGGCCGTCTGGAGCCTGGTGGTAACCCATTCCAGAGGGTTGGTGCAGCCACAGAGAACGCCCTCATCCTGGGGGCCGCCAGCTGACACTGTCAGCCGACGGCACCTGGAGAAGGGCAGTCCTAGGTGAGCGCACTGGGTGGTGGGAGACCGGTAGGAGGTGGTCCTGCAAGTACCCCAGGCCCATGCCATGAAGGGCTTTATAGGTGAGTACCAGCACCTTGAAGCGGATCCGAAGGGCCACTGGCAGCCAGTGCAGCTCGTGCAGGAGAGGTGTTACATGGGAATAGCGGGAAGTTCCTGTAACAACCCATGTGGCCGCATTCTGGACCAGCTGGAGCCTCCAGGTTCACCCCAAGGGCAGCCCCATGTAGAAGGCATTGCAGTAATCCAACCGAGGAATGAGAGCATGAGTGTACGGAGGGCATCCCTGTCTAGGAAAGGGTGTAACTGGTGCACCAGGCGAACCTGTGCAAAAGTCTCCCTTGTCACGGTCATTTAGCTGTAATGTTACTATGTAGTTCAATTATTAATTGAGAAGTCAATGCTGGCTGGGAAATTCTGGGAGCTAAATTTCACCTATCTGAAATTTCCCAAGGTTGAGAAACACTGATGATAGATTAATCTCACTTTTCACCCTCTTTTGCTGAAGCTGGATGAACTCCTGCTTGTCCAGAAATTATATTTGATCAACATTGGTTGATGACATTCGACCTTCCCAAACATTAGGCTAATAGATAGTGTCAGCTTATTGGATGTTAGTTTCGTTGTTATGTTTTCTTGCTTTTTTTTTTTTTTTTTTTGCTGTTTGCTGCCCCCCAATTCTTTTTCTTTTCTTTTCCCCCCTTTTTGTTTGATTTTTTTTTTCATTTTTAATCTTCACCTTGGGGAGAGTTGCTTTGAATGGTTGGCTTCCAATTGTGATTTATACATAAATAAGCACTTTCGAGTCAACCCCATTTTGCTTGCATTTAGATTCACTCAGATAAAATTCCTTCAACTTTTATTTTATAAATTGTAATTGTAATTGTAATAAATTTTAATTTCAAAAATAAACAAATGAAGTTCACATTCGAAGGCTATGGAAAAATAGCTCGTGTACATTAATTCCATCATGTTATTTTTAATAAAAAATAAAATGCAAAATTCTAGTGCACTTTAATGTCTTTTTCTCTCGCAGGCAAATATCAACAATGTATATGGCTACAGTTTTTAAAGAAACAACTTAAATCTAAGGACCAAGTATCAATTATCACGGACAAAACAAAAGCCTTTGCTAAATTTTAAGTGCTTTTCAGAAGTGGAGTTGCCATAACAACTTGATGCAAAAAATCTTTGGTGGTAACTTTGTATTGAGTCCTATTGAAAGTAAATAACTCCACTTTTATGTTAATACATATCCAGCCTAGTAGATACCATTGGTAGAGGAGAATTAAAACTTTTAAACAGGAAAATTCCTTTTCTGAAGTAAAAGAAACCTCTTAAATGTAAGTGTTTTCCTTCTCCCTCTTTCTGTTTCTCTCACTCTTTTTTTAAAAGTATAATTTGTCAGACATTAAAATAACAAAAGGTCTTTGAAAAAGGATTATGTCTTCTGATGTTTCACCACTAGAATGGATTTACATTATGCCCCATTGAAGTTGTAATCTTGAATTCTGAGGTAATGTTTTAGCTCTTTCTTTCCAGATAAATAAAGATTTCAGTGATAGCACTTCATTTTTCTTTGGAAAGTTCTTTTATTTTTCAAACTCATCATTTTCTCCGGTTTAAACTGTTACATCAGAGTAACATACAAATTGGATGCAGTTCTTTATTAGGGAAGGAAGGAAAAGTAGAAAGTCAACATATTTTAATCAGTTCCAGTAGTCATCAAATGAGAAATTTCGGTATTAATTGCTAGATAGGTAGGTAGGTGGATAAATAATAGAAAAGTTCTTCTAAAGTATTGATTTGAAGGCATTTTCCTTTTAATCATGAATATACTTGTTTTTCCCCCTATATAAAAGCTATATGTTTCCACATGTAGTAGTTTGTTAATCAGATCAATTCCATTTCTCTTTGAAACTCAGTGGCACAATTTTTGATATCTCTCTTTTAGCAGTACAAATTTAATTAACATTAAATCTCGTTTTAGATTCTCTTCATTTCATTATTGAATAAATGAAATTGTATTTTATTTTAAATTTCTCAGAAAAGCCAGGCATAATTTCAAATAAAGAACTTTATCAATAAAGAAATAAGGAAGTCTTTTAAACTCAATCACTCAAATGAGATTTTCTCTTCAACCAATTGCGAAATTGGCAAATTAATGTTGCCACCAGGCGTCACAATACCATCTGCCCTTAAAAATGGGGGGGGGGGGGAATCATATTCAAAATACTATGCGTTCCTTTCCCTTTACATTCTGAAGAGTAAAATTAAAAGATGGATGTGTAAAAAAAAAACAACAACAACAACCCACAAGCATGGAAATCATCTTTGCAATTACCTTTAGCAAGCAGGATGTAAAGGAAACATTTGGCGGCAATTGAACTTTTTCACATATAGAAAGAAGCCTTCATATTCCATCATATATGATGACATTTTCACTCACTACTGGTGGGTTATCTGAAGAACCATCTCTCCTACTTACATCTGCCTGTCCCATCAGATTTGAAGAAAGTGTCAGGAATTGCAATTGCTGGGGTCCCAGGGGGTGGACCTTCTCTGCTATGGTGCCAACCTTGTAAAATCTCAGTCCAGTCCCTCAATCTTTCAATGGCTCCTTTGCTACGGTTAACATCCTCTCTTGTCTGTGTGCCTTTCAAAGTAGGTTTTTAAAATGTATTTTTGACAATGATTGTTTTTATATATTTATTGTTTTTCTTTTCTAATTAAGTGTTCTATACCTCCCAGAGTCATTCTCTTGTGGGTTAGTAGCTGTGCAAATGTGATAAATAAATCAATAGGCAAAGAATGCAAAGTTAATAATAATAAGTTTTAAAAAAGCAAGTAAACCTTAAGCAAGAGTAAACTTCTAAACTCTATTTTACTAAAATTCAGATGGCCATTAAAAAATTACTTACATGGTTTTTTTATTGGGTATTCTGCCAGAGAGATACAGCAAAGAAGATGTGTATTTAATTTATACATATAATAACAGCAGCAAGAATTGTATTTGCACAAAATTGGAAGACAGAAAAAATTCCGTCAGAAGATGAAGTAATAAAAAAGATTTTAGACACTGCAGAAATGAATAGATTAACTGTAAGAATAAAAGATAAAGAGGAATCGGTGTATTTCAAGACATGGGGAAGATTGTATGTATGGTTAGAAAAGAAATATGAATAAAAGATGATAGATAAATGATTTAGATAATAGAAAGTTAAATGAGAGAGAGGACAAAAAGAAATAGAAACCCAGATGACACCAGAATAAATAGAAAAGGGGGATGGGAGGGGAAAAAAGAAGATTATAAGTATAAATGTACAATTATGATTATAAATGTGATGGGTAAAATTGAAAATAAATTGAAAAGAAAGTATAATTAGAATATTGAAGTTGCTCTGATACCAAATAGGGAATATATTCCACAAGAAAGGAGAGAGGAGGAGAGGGTAAGAAGAGGAGAGGGAGAGAGAGGAATGGAAGAAAGGTTAAAGGAGAGGAAGAAAGGACAGGGGACAGAAGTAGGAGAGAAGGTGAAAAGCGGGGGGAGAGTAGAAGAGTGGAGAAAGGAAGGGGAAGTAGGAAAGAGGAGGAGGAGGAGGGAGAAAGTAGGAGAGGAGAGGAGGTAGGGAAGGGAAAGGAAAGGAAGAAGGAGGAGAAGGTTTATTGTGAAATGAGGGAAAAAGGGGTAGAAGAGCAACCTCAAATGTAATTAAAATGCCTTATTTTTATACTTTCTTTAAGAAAAATATGTATTTGTATGACTAATGATGTATAAGAGAATATACATTTACATTATGTGGATAAGAAATAAAAATAAAACATTTTCTAAAATTAAAAAAAATACTTACATGGCAGTAAGACAACACTCTGTAGCCAATATTTAAGGTGAGTGCTTTCAGAGCAGCTAATCCCAGCAAACACTGACCTCCAAATTCCATTGGGTATTTCTTTAATCTAGTTAAAAAGCCTGCCTTCAACGAAATCTGGGATCCTTTATCATGGACAAAGTTGTTCACAATGCTTCCCTGATTACAGGATATAATTACAGAGTGTAGCTAGGAGTTTTCAGTAACACCATTTCATTTTCAAACACAAGGGGGAGCTCTCATCATGCCGATATCATGTCTTCCTCAACCAGTATGATCCAAGATGGGCATTCCACAATCTGTTTCTTGTTGAGATATCTTGAATGCTCTAACAATACTGGGATCATCAAGATATGAAATGGAAAAAGGTGCAACAGACAGAAAACTATGCATTTTGCATGGAAAGTTCCCGGTAAGATAAGTATTACAAGTAGTTGAAGAGGCTAGAAATAATCAGGATATCCAAGGTGATCAGTTCAGGCCTCAAAGACTATTGAAACTAAAAGCATGTGGATTATCTGGTTCTGGAAATACCATGAATCCATATTCTTATAATTTTAAGAATATAATGTCTAAGATAGTTCTGTAGGCCTAAGGAAAGCCTCCTTGGGCTCCTTCTATTAGCTAACTCAGGTTTGATAAGATGAAAACTTTTCTCCTGCTACTAACAAGGTGGCACCATTGAGAGAAGCATCAGAACAGCTGTTTTCTCTGTTTATAAATTGATCTGGGAGCACAAAGAATACCTGAAAGATGCTTTCAGATTATTTAGATTTTACCCAGCAGTTCTTTCTTGGCTGTAGTATAACCTCACAATCACAAACTGGATCAAACCTTGTTATTTGTGGTGTATTTCATGTGCTCCTTTAAAATCACATTTTCACATTTAAACTAGCCCTCCATTTCCAAGGACATAGTAGAGAATGTTGCTCAGAGAATATGTGATCATATATTAAATAATCACTGATCCATAGAAAGGAAATGGCTTCTGTCTTTAATCTTGGAGAGTAATTGCCAGAATATTTTGAACAAAATAAACTAATGGTTTTAGTTTGTATAAGCTACCTTCCTAAAATCAAGGCCAGCGTTCCTAAATTTTGGCAACCTTAAGATGTATGGACTTCAATTCCCAGAATCTCCCCAGCCAGCACTGATCAAAGCATTCATTCAGCTGCAACAGTCCTAGATTTTAAAATAATACAATGAGAAAGAACTACACAAGAATAAAATTACTGGACAGTGGCCATATAAAGTTTATTATATTTATATTCATCCCCTCCCACCAACCAACCCCAACAGATTATAAAGATACTACAATCATTTCCTGAGGTGATTTAGGCTCATTTTGCTTGATTTAAAATGTTTATCATAAATTATCAATCTCAAGGGAAGGCTGATGAAAACTGCTCCTTCGGTAGTGGCATTCTACGTTGGTGCTATAGTAATCATAGTTATTTGTGCTGGATTAAGTTTTGCATGGGACAGGACTTCCGGTTTGCGGTTTGTCCCCGCTGGACGCTCCTTTGGGATCGTCGCACCCACTGCCTGTAAAGAGCCGCCTTTATAGCGGAATGGTGGCTCGAAAAAACTCCGTTTCCATGAGGAAACGGAGATAGAGCAGGCTGGGGTGGGTTGAGTCCTCTGCCTAATCCCAAAAGTTTTTTTTTTACTTTTGGGACGGAGCGGAAGAGACTCCCCGTATCCCCAGCCGATGCTCCGGGCTCTGGGAGATCTCTGCTACATGCAGAGCTAGGTGGCAAAAGCAAGCCTGTAAACTTGTAAAACTAATTAAAGAAGACGTGAGCTGGACCACTGACCCTGAGGCGCAAGTATTTTTTTTTCTTATTTTAGAAAAGTTACTGAAGTTGTTTAAGAAGTGAAAGGAAAAAAGATTTTTTAAAATGGCGATTGCTGAGGCTTGAAGAGAGGCTGAAAAGGGAAAGTCCTTCCGTTTTCTATTACAAAGTAGCGGAATGAATACTTCTGGCCGTAATTGAGGCAAAACCTCACTCTCACTCTTGCTTTTTTTTTCTTTTCTTTTTTTTCCTGGGGATCTGATATTGATCTTGGTTGGAAACAAGCCTTTTTTTTTTCTCTCTTTTCCACTAAATCTTGTCTGTGTGGGAAATGGCATCGGGACTTACACAGCTAGACAAACAGGGGGGGGGGGAATTTCCCCCATTAATAAATTACATCAACAAGTTGTAACTCTCCAGTGTCAGAAACCTGATTTTAATATAATAGAATTTCTTCTTGAAGAGATTGTAAGAAGGGATGAGATTGTGAACCAGCAACTCGAAAAATTTAAGCAGGAAATTAAAGAAATTGGTGAATTGGTGAAATCAAAGTTTGACTTTTTGAATCGAAAGATTTTAAATACAGCTAATGGTTTATCAGACTTTCTGATTCGGTTGGATGCAAAGACTAAATTATTAGAGTCTAAAATGAAGGAAACAGGAGAATTTGGATGACAAGATTCAAAAAATTAAAAAGGATTTGGTAAACATTCAGGATAATAGCTCAGAAGACAAATCTAAAATGGAGGTTGACCAAAAGACTGGTAATGAAGAAAATGTGCAACAGAGGATTGAAAGAGAAGTTTTAATGATTCAATATAATTTTACAGAATATGCAATTAGACTGAGAGGTCTGCAGGAAAATAATAGAGATGACTTAAGGAAAATATCTTCTGAAATTCTGGCTGGGATTTTAAAGGTTCAACCTGATGAAGTGTTTTGCAGGATTGATAGAATTTATAGAATAAACTCCTGGTTGGCAAAGCAAAGGCAATTGCGTAGAGATGTGGTGATCTATTTTACAGATAAAGAAATTAGGAATAATATTGTGCAGAACTCTTTTAATTCTACTTTGCAATTTCATGGAAGAAAGATTTGGATTTTTAAGGAGCTCCCGACTAAGATGCTAATGGAGAGGAAGAAATTTGGCTTTCTAGTGACTGAATTAAAAAAAAGAAATATCCTATTTAGGTGGGATGCCCCAGTTGGTTTAATATTGAGACACCAAGGAGTAAGATATCAACTGAACACTGTTGAAAAAGCGGAAGAATTTTATCAAAAAATTTTAAAAATGAACTTAACATCTTTAGGCACAATACAGGATAAGCAAAAGGAGTTGGAAACAAAAGGAAAATATCAAATTACAGAGGCTGTGGTGGATAAATTGTCTTTGGACTCCCTGGATACCCCAGCTGGACTGTCTATAAATAAGAGAGCAGTGTCATCTGACTCCAATGTGATGAACCACCAAGTCACAGACAAGTGCGCAAATCAACCAGTTGATATACCAGTGATGGAGAAGAAAGATGAGATGACAAAACTAACCCAACAAGATCAACTCATAAAGCAGAATGAAAATCGATCAGCCGACACACAATTGGTAGGCACGAAACGAGGATAGAAATTCAACCCGCAAAAGAAAAAGAAAAGAAATAGATCTCATAGAAACAGCAGTTTCTAAACCAAGCAACAGTGAAGCCAGGGACTTTAAAAAATGAATGAATATCTGAAAAGATAGTGGAGGCGAACAATTGTTTAATACTATCCTGAGGATTGTGGCAGATCTCTGTAATGCCATGATTTTGGGATGTGAAAAGAGCCTTACCTTGTTGGATTTGAATTATCGACTCTGGATTTCTTTTACTGGTAAATATATTATAATTATTTTGAGTTACAAGGCAGGAGAGTTACGCTGGGGCATGCAGAAGATCTGGATGTTACCCATTAGGAGGATGGGAATCAACAATCCTGATGAACACCACAACTATAACTATATGGATATAATTATAATGTCACTCGGGTGGTTGTTTTTACTTTTATATATATACGAGGATATCTACTACTGATGGGGGCAGAAGATGATTGAAGATTTTGAACAAACTGTTGCACCAGCATGTTATTTTACCCTATTATGGGTGATGGATTTAACAATCCAGTGGAAAGACACCAAAGAAGATATTATATGGATTATAAATTTAAAGTTATTGTCTTTTTTCTTTTTACAAAATGGAATGCATATATAGATATGTGTATATCTTAGTAAAGTGGGCAGTGGATTATATTTAGAATTGTATTGCATGATTTTGTAGGAATTGAAGGGTTGAAATAGGTTAGTTTACTGATTGATTAGTCTAAGAAAAAGGATCTTTAAGTCATATATTTAGGGGAGTGGAGGAATTGGATAGAACTGAATAAATGTTAAATTTGGATGTAGGGAGAAGGCCGCTTTAAAATGTTATATTAATATATATAAAAGATTAAATGTTAAATTGTAATAATACACTATAAGTTTAGGGGAGGAGAAAAAGGGCAGATTATCGTAAAAATGGGAGTTATAAGAATAATATGCTAAGGGTCAGTATTCTGAGGAGGGAGTAAGGGAAAGGAAAGATATTATATATGTAATTAGTTATGAAATAGCCTATTGTTGTGAAGAAGTCACAGGGGGGGATGGGTGGTGAGGGGGGTTAGGGAAGGGGGGGGGGAAAAGGGGGAAAAACTTGTATTTGAAAACTTTTTCAATAAAAAAAAAAGTTTTGCATGGGACACTGTGGCTCAGTGGCTAAGACGCTGAGCTTGTCAATTGAAAGGTCAGCAGTTCAGCATTTCGAATCCCTAGTGCCGTGTAACGGGGTGAGCTCCCGTTACTTGTCCCAGCTTCTGCCAACCTAGCAGTTTGAAAGCACATAAAAAATGCAAGAAGAAAAATAGGGACCACCTTTGGTGGGGAGGTAACAGCGTTCCGTTCACCTGGTATTTAGTCATGCCGGCTACATGATCATGGAGACGTCTTTGGACAGCGCTGGCTCTTTGGCTTTGAAACGGAAATGAGCACTGCCCCCTAGAGTTGGGAACGACTAGCACATATGTGCAAGGGGAACCTTTACCAATTAGCATTATTTTATCACTGTCTTTTAAGTTTTTTTTTTCTCTTTAGCATGTGAAATCTTTAGCTCCATTCTATTCTATGGCTTAGAACATACTTTCCCAAACTGATGCTCTTGGTATAAGTGGATAATAGATCCCTGAATTGCTGGTAAATATGACCAGTAGAAAATAGAAAGACTTAGTTGAAGAATACTGATCAAAATCTTTCTCCTGTCTCCAAGCATTAGAACTTTTAAAATTAGTAACGGTCAGATGTCATATATGTACTTACATACATTTTTGTGCACACATGCGTACACATGTGCGTGCACACACATAAACACACATCAATTATTAACAATTATTAGATAGTCATTAATAAATAATAAAATTAATGTTATTAATATTAAAATTAATAAAGAATCGCCAGAACAACTTGCCTCCAGAAGTTGTAGATGCTCGATTGTTCAAGGTTTTCCAGAAGAGGTTGGATAATCATTTGTCCAGAATGATACAGGATCTTCTGCTTGAGCAGTGAGTTGGACTAGAAGACCTCCAAACTCCCTTCCAGCATTGTTATTATTTTATACACACACACACACACACACACACACACACACACACACACAGAGAGAGAGAGAGAGAGAGAGAGAGAGATACACATATATATCTGACTGTATGTACGCAGACATGCTTGTGTATGCAAATATGGGTATATACATATATTTCATTTATATCTTTGTTGTTTTCTCCCCTCTTGAGATTATTTTAGATTTATTGCTCTTAATTTTTAAAAGCCAAGTGTATCTAGTGTTCTTATTACTCCTAATTAATGTGAGAATAAAGAATCAGAGAGTATTCCTCCAAAGAGTTGTTTTTGAAGAGTGACAAATTAATCCCCTTGGATATGGCTAAAGCCAGGAAAGATCTCTGTTTTGTTTCCTTAATAAATTGCAGCAATTAGTTGTGCACAACTCAAGGTCTTACTGTTCTAATACCTGTTCTCATTTTCTTCATTCTTTTTGCATGGTTTTTGAAAGCCACAAGTTTTCCAATAAACCAATGAATGAATAAATAGAGAGATATTTGCCATAGCTCAAATAATAATGTTAGGTTTTTAAATCAATTTCAATACCTGTAGTCAGTTTATTCTAAAGTCTATTTACAGATTAGGAATTTTTTATTTAATTCTTTTTCTGCTTCGTAACATTTTAGGAGAGGGGACCACATCTATTAACTTCTTCCATTATAACTACGTTACAATTTTTCCATTTTTTTTTTTTTACCCCTGCCACAAACAATAAGGCCAGAATAATCATAATAAGATGATGAAGTCAATAATGTATAGGTATACACACACACACTAAATTCTTAGTTTACCCTCCAAAAAACCAGTTCAGATGGTAGGTCAATGGGTTATAACTTTCAATGATCAAACATTGCCTTCTTGGTGTACTGCAATGAAATAATGAATGCTTTCATTTGGCATGCCTAGAAATACATTTTGATTTTCTGATCTACTGCAAGTATCTTTTATCATTTAGGAAATAAATCATTAATACAAACAAGGCTGATTGTTTCAATATACAGTGATCTGTTTTGTGTGACCTTTTGGTTTTCATGCACCTTTCCCATGTTGAACTCATCACTTATTTAACAATAGTATTTGTATGCTGTTTATAGACCCCTTATCATGAGAATGGGATAGGGTTTAGTGATTTCTGACTCAAGAAAACAACTTGTAAAGCCAGTGGTGCTAAAGAGGTGACTGACAGATATGCAGCCAAACCCGTATTTCCAACAAATCATAAACTTTGTCTCCTTGTCTCTATGAAACTGTTCCCACTTCCAGAAAGACTGATGGATGTTTACGTTGCCTCGCTCCCACCTCCCCCACCCTGACTGAAGAAGAAGAAGCAGCAAAGGTAGATTGCAGTGCCAAACAGTTACCGCTTTATTTCCTCCTGGGTGCAAAAAGTGGGGAGGGGGGGACCTTCTTCTGGCAGAGAAGAACTCAGTTCAAAGTGTTAACCTGTTTGCTGCTTTCAATCTGTCTGGCAGGGCGCTCCAAGCCAAAGTGCTGATTTGCTGCCTGCTGGCTCATGTTTGCCTTCAACTTTCAGATGCTTGCCACTGCCCGGCACCTGAAATGCTAGAATTTTAATTATCTTTGAAAAGGGGATGGTTCTGTAACCACTTCAGACAGTTTTCTATTAACATTTGACAAGATCTCAAAGCAATTGAAACATATTTAATGAGATTACAACATTAGATTAGGGTCTGAGAATTTCTGATCAAATTCCAGTTTGCCTAATTAATGCATTCCAGCACCTACTTAACTAGATTCATAACAACAAATCATTTTGAGCTATCTCCAGTGAGATGCACCCTGCCTAGACAGTGGGTAATGGATAAATGCATATATGTTTATGTTATTTCAGTGGAAATCCATGTGCCTGTTGGTAATGAATTGAAGGTTAAGTGACAATTTCTCTTCACAGCCACTCATGTCTTACACCCTGTGAACAGAAAACTGGATTAACCTTTAATTACCCCCAGTGACCTCTCAACCCTAAAACAACATTACCACTCCAATCCAGAGTATTTGCATATACTATTTTAATGAGAGAAACATCTGTTTGCATATTTGGTTTTTCTTATATTATGCAGATGAGTTGGCATTGGGCATAGCATAGACAATTGTGAGAAGATCTGTTTCTCCCTCCCTCCCTCTCTGAATTGGGGTGGGGATTTTTTTTCAAGTGGTGGTAGAAAATTGGTGCCCCTCCCCATCATACTGATGAAGTCTGACTTGTATTAATTAGAACAAGAACAGTGCCAACAGCATTACATACAGTGCATAATGCACAGCTGCTATGTGATCCAAATGGCAAGCAAAACACTATTCTGAATTCCAACCCTGGCTACACATACACCGATTATGTCTTGATGTGGCTTATAGTTCACTATTTTTTCATTCATAAGCAGAGTTCCCTTCTTTAGTTTAAAACACTGAATCCTTTTCGCGCCGGTTGTCTTTATATCCTTCATCAAAAAGTCTGAAGCAGTTAGGGGGAACGTTTCTAAACTCTGCATATATGTTACAAGGCTTATAGCTTAGTTTGAGACATAGTTCCATAAATGTGAGGTTGCAGTGTGTTGGCCTTCCTGGGTTAACCAGACAGGAAACATGGCTAGATGAAATGAATCTACTTTAGGCTACGTTATTAACAGAATCTGGCCAAGTGTGAAGGTATAAACTTCCCGTCTCTACTTTTAACTTCTATTAAGATGGTATTTCCTTAGGTTTTTTTTTTCTCTGACCATTAAGCAACTGGGAGCTCCTGCCTCCCATGTCTGATTTCTGCTTCCTAGGTAGTTCTCTTCTCCCCTTTCCTCAAGGTCATCCATGCATTCCATTACATTGTGTTCTACTTCCAGGAACCCACTATCTATTTCTAATATGTGTCATAGAAAATCAATTCTGATAAGTACTTCTTTTTTCTTACCTGCTTCAAAGATACCAGCCCAGGATTTGGGATGCTGTCATTTTGCATTTGGTGAAGTAACTCCCACCCAAGGGTGAAATCCAGCAGGTTCTGAGAGGTTCTGGAGAACCGGTAGTGGAAATTTTAAGTAGTTCGGAGAACCGGCAAATACCACCTCTGGCTGGCCCCAAGTGGGGTGGGAATGGAGATTTTGCAATATCCTTCCCCTGCCACGCCCACCAAGCCACGCTACGTACACCAAGCCACGCCCACAGAACTGGTAGTAAAAAAATTTGGAGTTCACCACTGCTCCCACTCATTTGTTATTTGTCTTTTATATTTCAGAAGATTTGCTGTTAAAATTATATTACAGCGGCTTTTTTAATTCTTCATTAGAAAAATATTCTCTGCTCCTTCTAAGACTCTCCCAATTATTACCAGAACACAAGTGTGACGGATGTTTAGGGATTGCATGCTGAAGGTTAGTAGATCTTCATTTTTTGAAATAGTGATGGGAACAACCTAATGTAGTGTGAAGATCCAATCAGGTGACTCTTGATCAGCCAACTGGTAGAGCTAAAAATCTACTGGATGTACAGGTAGTTCTTGACCTTTGACCACAATTGAGCCCAAAACTTTTGTTGCTAAGTGAGACAATTGCCGAGTGAATTTTGCCCTATTTTATGACATTTTTTTTGTACTGTTAAGTGAATCAGTGCAGTTGTTAAGTTAGTAACACAGTTCTTAAGTGAATCTGACTTTCCCGTTGACTTTGTCAGAAGGTTGCAAAAGGTGACCCTGGGACACTGCAACCGACATAAATATGAACCAGTTACCAAGCATCTGAATTCGGATCATGTGACCGTGGGGAGGCTGCAACTGTTATAGGTGTAAAAAACAGTCACAAGTCACTTTTTTCACTGCCGTTGTAACTTTGAAATGGTCACTAAATGAAGTGTTATAAATCGAGGCCTACCTGTAATAGTGTTGTTACAACTAGACCAGGAGTGTCAAACTCGATTTCATTGAGGGCCGCATCAGGGTTGTGTTTGACCTTGGGGGGGGGCAGGTGGGCGTGGCCGGGGGGGCATGGCTAGCTTGACATCACTCATGTCAGAGGCACCTGTGGTAGTTCAAGCACTCTGCCAGTGAAAACTGAGCTCTGTTTTCAGTGCCAGAGAGTTGCAGGAGGCCATCGCAGCTGAGCCGAGGTGGCGCAGTGGTTAGAGTGCAGTACTGCAGCTACTTCAGCTGACTGCTAGTTCAGAAGATCAGCAGATCAAATCTCACTGGCTCAAGGTTGATTCAGCCTTCCATCCTTCCGAGGTGGGTAAAATGGGGACCCAGTTTGTTGGGAGGAATATGCTATTTAGTATACTGTCTTTGTTGTAAGCCGCCCAGTGTCCTCGGAGAGTGGGCGGAATAGAAATATGATAAATAAATAAATAAATAAATAAATAAATAAATAAATAAATAAATAAATAAATAAAATGGAGTTCGGTAGAGCTTGGGAGGGCGCATCGCCCTCCCAAGCTCCATTTTTTCTGCCAGAGGCACTGTGAACCGGTCCTTTGCTGTTTCCAGGGATGTCCCGCGGGTCAGATCTAAGCACTCCGTGTCCCAGATCCTGCCTCTGGGCCTTGAGTTTGATACCCCTGAGCTAGATGATGATGGTTTTAATACCTTAAATATGACTATTGTCTACAATATTAATATTAAAAATAAGAGTAAAATGACCATTTTCACTGCACTGCTTTAGTAAAGTAAATGAATATCGTGTCCCTAATTTCCTAAATAGTTAGACTATAGATCCACACTTTCTGATAATTATTAGGATGGGGATTGCAGTCCAACCACAGAGACAAAGAAGTTTATTCATTTTATTTAAAAAAGGCTTAAACATCATGCATCTTTTAAACTCAACTCCAACATTTCCTATGTTGAAATATGAATTATGAGAAAACGAATGCATCATACTTCTGTTGATGATTGCAAACCCCTTACGCATTAATTTATTTATGTCTGTTTAAATCAAACGAAGATTTCTTAATTATGGAGTCTGTTTATGTAAATTTTCTAAAAGGATTTAAAAAAAAACATCTAGAACACTACGCAATTAATTAAGCTGCTTTTCAATTTATTTATTCAATTTATATTCTGATATTAGATTTAGAACCATATTTGGAGCAGAATGACCTCAAGGCCGTAGCCTTGCAACTATCATTACTTGAGTTTGCAACTTCTTGAAAGGGGAGAATGTGAGGAGGCAGAAAGTAAAGCATGAACTTAATTGAACGTAATTTAGTCTTGACTGAAGTTCTTTGACCTAAGATGTTTATTCTGCTCTAGAAGCTTTGCACCAGTGTTATCATTTTGGCTCAGATAATCTATTCCTGGCTCAGCTGTGATATATGCTGGAAATAGAATAACAAAAGAGGTAATCATTTCATTTTCAACACAGAAGCTCTGCAAAGCTTGTGGATAATGCAGGAACTCTTGTTCTCCCCAATCTCTCTTTTCCCTGATCTTTCTCATCAAGTTCCATATTCCTGTTTGTAGACAGTTTGAGTAATGCTTCTCTCTAACCATCCCCCCACCAAGAATCTAACTGCTTATTATCAGGTGGGGATAGAGTAAACGGTTGCAAAATTGTAACCTGTTCTTTTTACTTTATAGCTTTTCAAGAAGATAGTAATTGTACCAGTTAGCTTTGCAGTAACTGCAAGAAAAGCTTTTCTTCATAAGAACTAATCAGCATTTCAAGTCGCCCCCCACTTCAAATGATCAAATATATACAATGTGGATTAAATCAACATGTTAATGCTTTAATTCCCTTTCTACCATCTTTTTTTTTCTTCTCCTTTTAGCTATTTTCTTTTAAGTTCTCCAGCATTCCACTTCTTAATATTTTCCTCCCTTTCTCCCTTTCTCTTATTTCTTTCTTTTTCTTCAATGCTCTTCTTCAATAACATCATTTGCATACGATCTGTTTATAATAGCAGATATTCTTAAAATTAACTTCTGCGTCCATTTTGTCACAAATATCCTTCAATACATCTAATATTAAAGTAGTTTGATTTATAAGAGTTAGATGAATTTAAATGTACTTCTTGAATTGTAAATGTACTTCTTCAGTTTCTTCTGGTTCCTTCTAGTGTTCAATCTTTAAACTCCAATCCTATCATTTTTAAATTGTTTTCCATGGGAAAGATTTTTATAATTAATTTAAAATCTTATTTCAAATCCCCCTGGACCCTGAGTCTGTTTATAACTTTCTAAAAACAACATCTTACTACCCTTTGTTGTCACAAAGACACCCCCCCGAACAGTATAAAAAATAATTGTTCATTCATTCATTCATTCATTCATTCATTCATTCATTTTATATGCTGCCCATCTCATTTTGAAAAGTGACTCGTATTTACATTCCCTGCTCTTCTCCCTGTAAAAATTGACGATGAATCTTGAACTTCTCTAATTTATTGTCTAGATCAGGGGTGTCAAAATGGTGGCTCACGGGCTGGATGCATCATATGCAGGCCACGCCCACCCTAGCTCCATGAAGGGAAAAACGTCATGAAATGTCATGTGATGGCAACGACACCACGAATTTGACACTTGTGCTCTAAGTAGATGAAGAAATAGATACCTATTTAGAAATGGGTGCAACTACAATATAAATGTAAAATAAATATTTTTAAAATATCTATAAATTATATCAGGACACTAGTTCCCACTGATCCTGGAAATAATATCCTTGAATATTTTAATGTTGTACCTTTCACAACAGATTTTTTCTTCTCCCTGCTAATGTGCAATCAATTGCAATATCACCTACAAGGTACAAATTCTAATTTATTTGCACAAATACGTTCTAGCTCCAAAGATTTTACCTTTGAATAATTTAACAAATCTCATTAGACCATATTATAGTAGGATATACATTGAAATAGAAAGGTTTTTATTATTTATTTATTTATTTTATATTCCACCTATATTATTATTATAAACAACTCAAGGTGGTGAAAATATCTAATATTCCTTCTTCCTCCTATTTTATGTTTGGAGCCTGGTAAAACAAGGGTAAGATTTACAATAAAGAGCCTCTTCTGTTTTGACTTATATATCAGTTATTTTAAAATATAGTTGACCAGTTAAGTAGATCTTATAAAAACTTTTTAACAAGAAAGGTTCACAAATATTTCTGATTTTTGAAACTATTAAATAATCTTTTAAAACAAATCTTGAATGGGATGTAAATTTTAAAAGCACTATTTAAAATATACAGGTTATATTTTTTATATTTTATTTAAACCCTTTTTCATGTGATACATTATAGCATCAGTAAATAAAGCTCTGTCTTCAAACAAGCTCATCTTTGAACATTACAAACATTTGAGATTTAAAGTGTGAAAAAAATCACACTTCAGTGAAAGCCCTTTTTTTGTACCTTGACAAAACCCCAGCGTTTTAAAAGTATTTTTAGCCTGCTGGGATTGATCATTCTGCTAATATGGGCAACACCATGGACTCCAATAATTAGTGTAAATTGCCTTTGAATAATACAGAGCTGGGAACAACTTTTCTTGCTTAATGCTCCTTGCAAGTACATGATGAAGAGTCATTAATGGGCCTTGGAAAAACAACTAATACCTATAAATCAAAGAAGCAAATCTGTTTTTTTTTTTTAAAAAAATGCATTTGTCGGAGAGTGTGAGTTTTAAACTAAATTGTTAACACTCCTCCCTGCTGTGGGTCATGGATTAGCTAGGGTGGGAGTTTCTTAAAGGATCTTTCACACTGACTAAGGGAGGCAGTGGGTTTCAAATACAAGTGTTTGCTTAACCCTAATCCTTACCTTCCTGACCAGCATTGCTCCAAATTTCTCTCTAATTAGGTAAAGAATTAGGAGGTGGATTAATGTGTTAGGGAGTAAGGATAAAGTGATTAGGTTATCCAGCCTATAACAGTGGAATTCTAGGTACTATGGAATTAATTTCATATCTAATAACTTTTCTGTCCTCCTCCAGAAGCACTAGAGCAGGGCATGCTCCTAAGCAATAAGAATTTATCTTCTGCTAATCTTACAGCTTTATATTCTCCTGGCAGAGTTTTAGCCTGTTCCCATAGCTTTATCTTTAATGGTTACGAAGAGCCTTTCCCAAGCTGTTCTCTTATGATACTGTATCTAAGCGGTCTCTATAAACCACATCAAGATATATTGATCTGCAAGTGCTACTACAAATTTAAGAAGCTTTGCAGGTTATGCCTCTGTGTGTGTGTGTGTGTGTGTATGTGTGTGTGTGTGTGTGTTTTCAGGACTGTTGAGAGAGAAATGTGGATTTAAAATAGATTCACTGAATGCCTTTATTTATGGGTCTTTGGAATGATCAAGTGAAGCATCTCCCCATATTGAAACAGTTGATTTAGGAATATCTCGGGATTTTTTTCAGTTGTATTTTGAAAATCTTTAGGCTATATTTGAATGAGGGTCACATGAATTTATTAGGATCATTTCTTACTATCTTCTTCTCTGTCCGCCAAATTTTCCAAAGGCATCATTTATTCGTGGATTTTACATTTCTGTAGGATTAGTCCTATATAATTATTTTTCAATTATAAAAGCTTATATAAGCTTTTTCAACCTTATTTTCAGCATGGTTTAGAAATTATTTTGACATTCTAATAATGATAAATCATTTTTTTCGTTATTGTGGCAAACTGTGTGAGCATACTGTTGTTCCTCCTCTTAGGCTTTCCTACTGCACAGTCCTCTTTGTTGTTCTTAGTTCTGAAAAAAAACAAATCGATTCTCTCCCTTCTACACGAAGACCTCCCATAGAATGTAATCAAAATATGGTGGTCAATGTCCAGAAAGATGATTGTGCAATGAACATGTTGGTAGCTACACACACATTCCTCAGAGAACCTCATTATTGACATAATTGGAAGAAGCTGATCCCCACCTTAAAGAATTTGTATTTTTTAATTTTAATTTGAGCATTTTTCTCAAACAACAATAACAAAACCACTCTACTCCCAAACTGAAAAAGAACGGTGGGAAAAAAAAATAATGAAAACAAATTTTCACTACATGGATATAATACATTGGTTGAACATTTTCACACTGAATTGATTGAACTGATACTACATGATACCTGGAGCTAAAAGCATGATATCTATCTGCTTCTTGGTTGTTGTAACTGCACATAATTTTATCCATTTCTCAATTCTGGATAGACCTTCTGTGGACCAAAGAGATTTGCTATTATACATTATCACTGAAGTTGGCTGAAATATAAATATTCTGTAGCAGTGTACATAATAATTACTGAATCAACCAGCATCTCCATGACTTTGAATTACAGAGGATACTACATCAACAAAGCAAGAATTTTATAGTGGCCAGAACCATTCTTGGAGAATGACGAAATTCCTCCTTAAGGGATTAGTTTTGCACTCAGGGTGATGCCATAGTTCTGTGTTCTCGTTAAAATAAGTGCTTTTAATAGATACTTTGAAAAGATTTTGGATTTGGTCATTAGGAGGAAGTTAACATTTAGGGACCCTGGTTCAAGAGAGTTTCTACTTGGACCAATGAAGTCTAATTAGATTCATTTGGTCTTGTGACTTGTATTCACAGATAACATTATAAACGAATAAACAAAAAAGAGGCCAAATATGTATATTGAATATCTCATTAGCTGAAGCTAAAGCATGTATT
Source organism: Arizona elegans (assembly GCA_022577455.1). NCBI lineage: Eukaryota > Metazoa > Chordata > Lepidosauria > Squamata > Colubridae > Arizona > Arizona elegans. The sequence continues at coordinate 59,314,187 of JAKOOJ010000005.1, read as the reverse complement.
ATAGTGTTTGGTGAAAAAAAAGTTAGGCTTGAAAGATTGTGGCCAGAACTACTGTCTTTTTTAGTGGAGGATAAATACTTTCTACCATACATTTATGAACATTTATGCAATTTAGACAACACTGTATTTAAATATTGACAGTTATAGTTACTGTTTTATTTGTAAAAATGTGGTGAAACTGTGGTGAAAAATGTGGTGAAAAATATTTAAAGATTTATTTAGCATTGTGAATTGAAATATCAGTCATTTGCACTTTCCGCCCCAGATTCTTTATTTAAATATTAGACTGATCCTATTAACTGTTTTTGTAATAAAAGACTGGGCAACAAAATTTCATTACTGTATTTATGGTCAAAACTGATGTGATAAAAGAATAGTTCTCCCAATGGAAGTGTCTTTGTGTCAAGGAGTAAACTTGACAATTCTAAGAAAATAGTTAATGGAGTCAAATGGAATAGCAAACCAGAAGATTAACATTTCAGTTATATAATTACAAGTTCAAGTAGTTCAGCAGTCTTATTGTACTATAGTAAGCAAGGAAAGTAGAAGTGATCCTCTTTAATTTCTAATTATTTAACTGAAATCTAATGTCATCCAGTTTCAATCTTATACTCCTATACTGAAGATATTGGTATGCAGAATTCATGCACTAAGAAATAGTAGTATGCTATCAGAGTAGGACATGTTTGATTATTCTTTAAAACCAACTAAAAGAAGTTAATCTCATTGAACTTTTATTCAACAAAAGGGTTGGATGTTTCTAAGTCTAATAGGACCATAATATTCATTAAATGAATTTCTTTATACTTTTAAATGGATTAACTGTGCATCCTCTCCATCTAATTATGCAAGTCATTCAAAATAGAATCATAGATATAATTTACTCAGCTGGAACAACACACTTTCTAGATCACAAGATGAAGATATGGAAAGAGCAAAATCTTATTTTATTTTTTTTGGTTATTCATAAACAGGGATAATAATTGCAGCCACATCCATGAAACCTTGCCTTGTTTCATGTGTGTTGATGCCAGCCAAAAAAGGATGGTGCTTTGATTGTATGGTTCTGGCTATCATTTTCTCTCTTTTGACCTTCAGTAGGGATTCCTGAGCAAAGAGATAAAAGAAATCGTTTCCTGGTTGTATGCCAACTAAATGGAAATCCTTTCTTTCTCTTCACCAGCTACAGTCAGGATCAGGGAAGATGTGAAGTAGGAAATCATTCTTGATTTCCCATCCACAGGGTCATATGGACTGCAATGCAATGCTCTCCATAGATGTATCCATACACGGTGTGTTACTTATAGTAGAATTAATAATAGGATGTGCCAAAAAGTGTGTAGGGTTCTCTATATTCCCTGTAGCTCACTCCAACCAGGAGTTATTCAAATATTGTCCAATGATGAGATTTGGGACGAATTAAGGAATTGAAATCTAGAGGACACCAAGTTGTATAAAACTTGGGTATCATAATTAACAACATGAAACTATAATTTAATAGAAATGACAGAATGACAAGGGAGGGAGGGAGGAAGGAAGGAAGGAAAGAAGGAAGGAAGGAAGGAAGGAAGGAAGGAAGGAAGGACATTTGAGGGTTTTTGATTACTTCTGCAAAGACCTCTTTTTAAAAGAAAAGTTCAGATATGCTTATTTGATATTCTTAATCTTAATAATCATCTGAAACTTATCTTTTCTAAGAGGCTTATTTTACAAAACATTTAAAAGAAAATCTAAAATGTAAAGCATCCCTTGCTCCTGAGAAATGATAAAGATTTTCTAAAGGACAGAGGGTCACAGAAACATCTTTCTTGCATTCTTTATACTTGTTGCCATGTTTGTCTGTTTGCATGTGTGTATTTGTGTGTGAGAGAGAGATTGTTAGAGATTGTGAGATAGAATTTAGGTTGCAAAAAGTTCCAGGCACTGAAGAAGTCCAGCAGGACTAGCAATTATAAGTGTTTAACAAATGCTTTAAATTATTTATTTTATAAGTGAACTCAGAAACAAACTTGGTGTCCAGGATTTCACTTATTTCCCATTCCCATTTTTTATTTTCCCATCAAGCATGCTCTCTTCTGATAGGACTTTTCCTCAAATTGGTTTTTTTTTTAAAAAAAGCTTGGTTTTCTTTTGAAAAATTGAACATGTTGCCAGAGCATTTTTTAAAATATTATTTATGATTAGTTATATAATATAATCATAATAAATTTCCACTTCCTTTGTTTTAGGCATATGTAGTTATCTTGGCCAGTCTCTACATATGTTTGTCTATATCACCATACACTAACATTAACCTTTAAGGTTAACTCCTTTTCTTGCCACTTAACCATACTAGAGCCTTAATAATAGAATGAAAATAGCTAGTGTCATATACTGTAAATACTATGGATATTGATGGATAATCAAAGCTAAGCACATAAGCTAGTTAAAGGTAAGCCCTCCTCTATTTTCATAGGCAGAAGATCAGCTTAAAAATACAAATGTTCTTTCATAATTGAAAAAGTGGAGAAAAAATTAAGGTGCCTGCTATTTATATATTTGTCACAAGAAAGCTTCCAAGACCGAGTGCTGTGCTGAATACTGATTTTATATGATTCATAAACTACCAAAACACATTTTTCCAGATTGACTTTCTAGAACAAAATATTATAATTTATACCTCTCTATATAATGCATACTGTACAAAAATGATTTAATGCACCAAAATACTGTTTTACTATATCATTATTTTAATATACTAAAAATTTAAAAATGGAACCACTAAAATAGTTAGTGAAAACCACAGACTCCTGATAAAAGATGGAGTTTGGGCCATTTCCGGAGGCTCTAGCACACGCCTCGACTGGAGACCTAGTGGCCGCCTGGGATAGGGCGGCCGCTGGAGCTCTGGATCGGGTCGTGCCTTTGCGGCCTCTGACCCTGTCTCATTTGGCTCCTTGGTTCATTGAGGAGCTGAGGGAGTTGAAGCACCGGAAAAGACGCCTAGAGAGTAGTTGGAGGGCTAGTGTTTCTGAATTGGACCGGACACTGGTAAGATCTCATATTAGGAATTACCTAGTGGCGATAAAAGCAGCGAAATGTAGTTATTTTGCTGCTCTTATTGCGTCATCAGATAACCGCCCGGCCGCCCTGTTTAGGGTGATCTGCTCCCTGCTCCACCAGGAAGCGCGCAAAGACCCCTTGGAGGGTAGAGCCGAGGATTTTGTTCAGTATCTGTATGACAAAATCACTCAGATTCAGGAAGATCTGGACTCCGACTAGGTAGTCTCAGGGGGAGGGAATGGGGCAGGACTTGAGAATGTTATCTGGGATGAGTTTGATCCTGTGAACCCTGAGGACATGGACAGGATTCTGGGCAGACTGAACACAACCACTTGTTTATTGGACCCGTGTCCTTCCTGGTTAGTGCTGGCTTCCCGGGAAGTGACACGAGGCTGGCTCCAGGGGATTATAAATACTTCATTGGGTGAGGGTGACTTTCCGGCCACCTTGAAAGAGGTGGTGGTGAGGCGTCTCCTCAAGAAGCCTTCCCTGGACCCGGCAATGTTGGTAAACTATCGTCCGGTCTCCAACCTTCACTTTGTGGCAAAGGTTGTTGAGAGTATAGTTGCGCAACAGCTCCCCCAGCACCTGGATGAAGCAACGTATCTGGATCCGTTCCAGTCGGGCTTCAGGTCTGGGTACAGCACGGAAACGGCATTGGTCGCATTGGTAGATGATCTCTGGAGGGCTCGGGACAGAGGGTCCTCCTCTGTCCTGTTTCTGTTAGATCTCTCAGCAGCTTTTGATACCATCGACCATGGTATCATGCTGCACCGGTTGGAAGAGTTAAGGGTGGGAGGCACTGTGTTGCAGTGGTTCTCCTCCTTTCTCTCTGACCACAGTCTGTGTTGACAGGGGGGCAGAGGTGAGCCCGAGGCCCCTCATATGTGGGGTGCCACAAGGATTGGTCCTCTCACCCCTCCTGTTCAACATTTATGTGAAGCTGCTGAGTGAGATCATCCGTGGTTTCGGGGTGAAGTACCACCAGTATGCTGATGACACCCAGCTGTACATCTCCACCCCAGACCACCCCAACGATGCCCTTGAAGTGATGTCCCCGGTGCCTGGAGGCTGTGCGGATCTGGATGGGGAGGAATAGGCTGAGGCTCAACTCATCCAAGACCGAGTGGCTGTGGTTTCCGACGTCCTGATATAGTCAGTTGGTGGCATCACTGACTATTGGGGGCGAATCAGTGGCCCACACGGAGAGGGCACACAACTTGGGCGTCCTCCTGGATTCACGGCTGTCTTTAGAAGAGCACTTGACGGCTGTGACCGGGAGGATTTTTTATCAGGTTCGCCTGATTCGGCAGTTGCCTCCCTTTCTGGATCAGGACTTCTTACGCACAGTCGCTCATGCCCTCGTCACCTCCCGCCTGGACTATTGTAACGCTCTGTACATGGGGCTCCCCTCGAGGAGCACCCGGAGGCTCCAACTGGCGCAGAGTGCGGCCGCGTGGGTGGTAATGTGAGTGACATGGCGCTCCCATGTAACACTCCTCCTGCGCGAGCTGCACTGGCTCCCGGTGGTCTTCCGGGTGCGCTTCAAGGTTTTGGTTACCACCTTTAAAGTGCTCCATGGCTCAGGACCTGGGTACTTGCAGGACCGCCAACTACCACCAATAGCCTCCCACCGGCCGGTACGCTCTCATAGAGAGGGGCTCCTCCGGGTGCCGTTGGCCGAACAGTGTCAACTGGCGGCCCCCAGGGGGAGAGCCTTCTCTGTGGGAGCACCTACTATCTGGAACGAGCTCCCCCCGGAGATACGGAGAATCCCAGATCTGCTCACCTTCTGCCGTGCTCTAAAGACCTTTTTATTTCACCAGGCGGGCCTGGCCTAACTTTCTCCCTCTTTTTAAACAATTTTAATAATTTTAATATTTTTTAATATTTTTAATACTCAAAGTTTAAATTTGTTTTAAATTGATTGGGGTTTTAATTTGTGTGGGCCAAACTATTTAATTCGATTTTATTTCTGCTTTTTAAATTTTGTATATATGTATTTTATTGTTGGCTGTTCACCGCCCTGAGTCCTTCGGTAATAGGGTGGTATATAAATCAAATAAAAGTAAAGTAAAGTAAAGTAAAACACTTTATTACATTCTTTATTAAAATTGCCTGTCAAAGTAACTGAATGATTTCTGAGAGTTCAGTAATCCAAAAATAGTAACAGTTCTAATATATTTATCTAACTAAATATTTCACATATGATTTGGTTCTGAACTAATGAAGCTTCTTGGATAAGAAGTGAAACATCTTCTTCCTAAGGGGAAAAAACAGTCCAGTTGCCTTTTAAAAAAGTACTTTTGAGACAACTATGATCTGGATCAGGGGTCTCCAACCTTGGCAACTTTAAGCCTGGCGGACTTCAACTCCCAGAAGTCCGCCAGGCTTAAAGTTGCCAAAGTTGGAGACCCCTGATCTGGATGACCGAGGATCTCCACAGACAAGGTGCCTGGTCCAGTTTGTGCCAACTGACAACCCAGTTCAGATTTGAGGGCCTTTTTAAGAACATCATAACCATTTTGTGTGATGCAAGGAGAAGATGAATAAAGAAGGAAAGGCCCTCTTTAGCCGTATTGAGGTTTGTAGTCAAATAAAGGCAGCATGGAATAGCATCGTTATTTTCCTGACAGCAAGGTTTGACGGGTGACGGGTTTTGTCAGAAAATTGGTGGTGGAATTGGTATACAAATGAATAATAAAGGACAATAATGCAGCCTCGTTTGACTCTTCTCCTGGTAGGAAGAGGCTCAGATCTTTGCACAGAGCCAGTGTTCAAAGTCACTCAAGCCTAGGCTTGTTGTCTGCTACCTGACAAGCCTGGAAGAAAATTAATGCTAAATATAAGATAATTTAATTAACTCCGCCTTTCCCTGAAGGCATACTCAAGTGATTTGGATGCCCAGAGGCTATTCTACAAACACAATTAATATTTCTCCTTGAAACACCATTCAGTATTTCAGAAGAATGGAGAGATTTTATTTCTTTTCCTTTTCAAGTAAAACTTTCTGATGATTTGCTATAATGACCTTAGTTTTATTCATTCCCATTTAAATTTTTATCTCTGCAGCTCATTAATAAAAGGAACCATGATATACGAATATTCACAAAAAACCATCCTAATTCCATCTACCCCAAGAGGGACAGAGGTCATTCAAGATATTAGGCCTGTCCTAATTTTGGGCTACTTTGGAGAGTAATTGTTTTTTAAGATATATCCTGACATAGTAGCATTTTTTAACTCTGAATGATTTGTTTATGAATACTTCTAATGCTTAACTATTAATATGAAAGTATTGGTATAAAAGATGAAAACGGGTTTTTCTAGCTATTTTCTGGGAAGACAAAAGGCGTAAATTAAATTTCACATTTCTTTTTTCTTTTCCTTAAATTTATAAAACATCCTTCCAAACGTTTTAGGTAGTTTACATGATTAGCATGTAATCCATGAGCGGAAAACTGTGATGGTGGTAGAGGCACAAGGAACATGTTAATTACTACACAATGTGCCACGTTCAATGCCCAAAAGAGGTTTGTGGCACAGGGCAGGTTCAAAGGGGAGTAGGGAAAGGCGGTTGTATTACGGCCAGTTTCTAGTCAGAATGAGCTACATCAGAACCTCAAGGTGTGTTCTAATCTATTTAAGCATGGTATTCAAATATATATAGCAGATTGCACTTTTTAACTCTTGAATGAGGTTGACAACTATCCATTCTTCTCCAGAAAAAAATGTAGCTTTTTCTGTACCTTGCTTTGGTGTATTTTTGCTTCCTCCCTTAAGTAGTTAATCTTTTGATGAAAAGTCGTTAAGATGCTGGGCTTGCTGGCATTGCTGTCAGCAGCCCAGTTTCAAAGGCCGTGCGACAGGGTGAGCTCCCTTCCACACAGGGCCGGATTTAGATGAAAAGAGGCCCTAGGCTATTCCACTTACGAGAATAGTGAAAGTGTAATTTTAATTTTGCTAACAATTTGAATGTAGGCCCCTCTTGATCTTGAGGCCCTAGGCTGAAGCCTAGTTAGCCTATAGGAAAATCCGGCCCTGCTCCCACATCCCAGCTCCTGTCAACCTAGCAGTTCAAAAGCACGCAAATGCGAGTAGATAAATAGGAACCACTTCAGTGACACATGACCGAGGAAAAATCTTTGGACGGCACTGTCTATATGGCCTTGACACAAAGATGAGCACTGCCCCCTATAATTGGCAATGACTAGTGGAATAAAACCCACAAAGACGTCTTCACTTTTTATCTTTACCATCATCTATCAGACTGAATATCTCCCAATTCCTTGCAACACGCATACTATTAAAGGATATTATGGTGTCTGTTGCTAACAATTAGTACTTGATTTACCATTTCTTAATTATATTATTCCTAATAGATAATGCATAGAGAATTTTGAGATGACCCCAATGTTTCTTGTAAAGGTGAAATCATGCAAGGTAAGAGCCAGTGAGATTGATCTTCAATAATCTTGTCCCCTCCAGATATTTTGGAGTTCAGATCAATCTAATGTCAGTTAGTGTGACATTACTGGCATTTCTACTAAATTTCTATTAGCCACCTCAATGTATGGACAAAGTATGATTAGTCTTTCCCCCCTTTAGATAATAATTCCCCTGCTATTCCTCAAAAATGCACACAAAATGTTGAAGGCAAACTCATCTCAGATGTGCCCTTTCCAGTGTGTAATATTTTAGAACAAAGAGCAGTGACAAAGAATGACATATTAATATATGTTTTAAAAAACACAGAATACATTTTAAAAAGGAAACTCATCATTGGCCTAATTACCCAGTTAATGTTTGTACAATCATTTGAAACTGCAATGTGTGGAGAAAGGAATAAGTACTAAAATATAGGAGAAATGTATATATTTATATCTATAGCATATCTCTATAGTATATCTGTATCCATATAAATTTTTATTGAAAGTTATAACAGCAACAGAATTAACAGAACAGAGAAAACAAAAAAAGAGAAATAACAGGAAAAGTTAAAAATGCAATAAGAAAAAAGTAGAAGAAACTAGAAAGAGAAAAATATAAAGAAAAGTATAAAAAAGTGAATTCCAATAATCTTTATATCATTTTTAAATATAATTATATTTTAACCCCTTCTTCCTTAGTGGCCAAATGCTGAATCTTTCCATTTTTCTGCATATAATAATTTCACTGGAGTAAATTTATACTAAAATAATCTTCCATTGCATTTTCCATCTTCTAACTGTTTAACCAATACTAAAGGAAAAGTTCTGGCTTCAATAGAGTCTTAATCTTAATAATGAGCCATGGTGACGCAGTGGTTAGAGTGCAGTACTGCAGGCTACTTCTGCTGAATGCCACCTGCCTGCAATTTGGCAGTTCAAATCTCACCGGCTCAAGGTTGATTCAACCTTCCATCCTTCCGAGGTGAGTAAAATGAGGACCCAGATTGTTAGGGGCAATATGCTGACTCTGTAAACTGCTTAGAGAGGGCTGTAAAGCACTGTAAAGCTGTATATAAGTCTAAGTCACAGAGCCTTGGTAGTACAGTGGTTTAAGGCACCCTGTTATTAAGCTGGTTATTAAGACCAGCTCCCTGCAATTACTGCAGGTTCGAATCTCGCCAAGGCTCAAGGTTGACTCAGCCTTCCATCCTTTCTAAGGTAGGTAAATTGAGGACCCAGTTGTGGGGGCAATAAGCTGACTTTGTATAAATATACAAAAGGATGAAGGCTATTGCTGAGCACATTGTAAGCCACCCTGAGTCTCCGGAGAAGGGCGGCATATAAATCAAATTAAAAAAAAAAAGTGCTATTGCTATTTAATATCAAAGTATGTATTTGAATCCATTTGAGGGGTGGTTTACATGTCTACCAAGCATGATAAGATGTCCCTTCATGTTATTTATATTTCAAAATTACATTTGAACTGCCATGATAAACACTAGACAATTTAATTGGTGTCACATACCAATATACATATGATGAACATTCTCTTTAAGTTCATAACGTGAGGTAAATTTCAGTCTTTTTTACCACATGTTTTCCTACTGATCCATTTGTATATTGTAGCCACAATTCATAGCCCACTTTATTTAACTTGTTCTTTTTGTTTCAAACTTCCAAAAAAAATATATTTATACATTCTGTTTATTATTTATTATTATTATTTATGCATTTTAGCAATTATTTTACATGTTCATGATCAGTACACAATTATACTGCAAATTCTGACCCACTTTGCTTCATACCGTAAGTCTTTTTATCCATTCTGATTTTTTTTGGTAATTGGCAAAACCACTGACAATTAGATTCTTCTGCAACTAATGTTGCTCTCTTGATTTAATTTTATATTCTCCTTGATGATTTCCCAATGATTCCTGGCATGTTAACCATTTGTCTTTGCACATTGTTTTTTTAATGAAAAAAGTAGGTGTTTTCAAGCACAGTCTTGTTGTATATTTAGTCCACATTCTCAATATGGCATATCTTATAAAGTAATTTTTAAAATCTACATCAATTTTAACATTATCATACTGTAAGTATTCATGCCATCCAAACTTCAGGTCATGGTCTATTAACCTGAAAGTCAAATATGGGAGTTTGTTTTTTTTTTAATTTACATTTGAGTTAAAAAAAAATACCACTTCGTCTTGTTAATTGCTTCCTTGCTTTTATTGAATAAGTTCACAGTGGCTATAGAAGATTCTTTCATTAGTTCAAAGCTAGAAGATTTTCACAAGTGAGAATTGTGCACCTCAGAGCCTTTTTCATGCTATTTGCGGAAAGTGTGAATATTGCTGATGTGGAACAGAATAGAAATAGAATAGAGAATACAAAAATGTATAAACAATGTTGGCTTTGCCTTACAAACTTATTGGAGCCAAAAAGTGATAGAAAGGTGTTTCCAGTCAGTGTAGATTGCATGTCGACTAATGAAAAAAAATCTGGTCTAGATGTGAGTCACATGTTGGCAATAATTCAGTGAGGTAAATAAGAATGGGGCATCTCCACTCATTGTTACAGATACAGAAACATTTACAGACTTGTATGCAAGTAAATGATCTGTTGAGACAGAAATGGATAACCCATATCCATGGGCCTCGGATTTTAGAAGATTTTGGCACTTTTCCATCACCATGTAAGGACAGGTTTGCAGTAGGGATTTATGCTGTTATTGTCCCATGCTGAGCTGACAAATGTATTAAAATGGCCTTCTATAACCCAAAGCCTTCCAGATTGCTGAAGTACAATTTCAACATGCAGTGTGGCCTTACTAGCTGAGAAAAAGTTACAGCCCTAAACATAGCAAGATGACATCGGGTATGTGAAGGGTTTGAAGTCATTGGGATGGTAACGTGTATCATTGAAGACATAAGCAACCCTCGATCTCTTTTAATCAATCTTTGTAAACAAGCCAGCAGTGCTTGCTGTGATTGCACATGTATGCATTTGATGCTTTAATCTAAATCTGTGTTATATGTACATAACAGTGGTGGGTTTCACTTACCTTTGCTACTGGTTCACTCATGCGCGTGCCACTTTTTCACATCGGAAAGTGTATTTGATTATGTCCAGGTAGGTGGGTGGAGCCTCCTGCCACCACTACTACCGGTTCGTATGAAATGGGGTGAACTGGTAGCAACCCACCACTGGTACATAAAGGTAAAAGTAAAAGTTTCCTCTCTCCAGTCATGTATGACTCTCATCTCAGTTTCATAGCCAAGGGAGCCAGCATTGTCTGAAGACATTTCCACGGTCATGTAGCCAGCATGATTATAAGCCAAAGGTACAAGGAATGCTGTTACCTTCCCACCGAAGTGGTACCCTTTTATCTATTCTCATTTTCATGCTTTCAAATTGTTAGGTGGGCAGGAGCTGGGGCAAATAACGGGAGCTCACCCCATTGCACAGGGCTCAGGTCTTGAAGCCAGGCTGTCAGCTTTCCAGTCTTTAACTGCTGAGCCACCGTGCTCCTCTATATTCACATAAACACAAACAAATGCACATACATTTAAGGTCACTTATATGTCTTCTGTGCGGATATGAGAACAGATGGTAACCTGCAGTCCAGAATGAATAGCTTGAAAGTTGCCAAAGTTTCTCAATCAAGAAAATATTTTCTCAAGATGGCTTAAAGACAAGCTGGCAAGAATGCATGGCAGGAGCCGTTTACTTGGTTAGTGCAGCTGTGCCACTGATCTGTAAAATAGACTGCAATAATGTTAATGAAATTAATAATATCCAGGTATACAAAGCCTTGCAGTAGTTGGGGAATGCTGGTTATTTGTATGAACATTCTTAGTTGATAGTACGGAATAGGGGAAATAGAATTGCTTGAAAGGTATATATGGATTTCAGATGATCCATCTCAATGAGCTGTTTCATTTCACAGAAACATGCACTGATTTATTGATGGGAAAAGATGCCTAATGGAAGCACTTTGCATTACCTCTAGTAAACAGTTGCTGTCTCAATAGGTAGATCCACCTTGCAGATCTATTAATTGGTAGATCCACCTTGCAGACTATCTTGAATTACCACTAATATAAGTTGGATATACAATGGAGATAAATACTATCATGCAGATTTGTATAATTTGTACAAGTGTACTACTACCAAATGAGGAGAGTAGGATAAATTGTGAAGCATTGAAAATGTGGACACATATACAGTATAGTCATCTCCCATTCTAAGAATGACCAAATGTAGTGATCTAATATAAATACCTGATTGAAGACTTACAATAGAGCAGGTCATTATTCATATTACATAATTAATACAGCAAAGGATGAGCTGTTTGTCCCTGATTTTGAAAGGAAACCAAGCAAATTGTTGGAAAGTTACTTGTGTTAAAAGTTATGTGTCACATAAATATGCTGAGTAGTCAAGCCAATGTTTATTACAGCCAAAGACCAGAGCAAATGTGCTGAGTAAGAGTCAGTGTCTCTAGCTGTTGAAGGATGTTAATAATTTTCCCTTTGTTATATTCTTTTCAATAGCCAAGGAATGGCAAGATGTTGTCATCCAGAAATTACTGAATTACAGCTTCCTAGGTGGCAATTATGATGGAAAGTTTTGATCCAATGTCTCTTTTGAGTCTCAGCCCTTCAAAACAGTATGCTACAATAATTAAAAACCTGATAATGAACTTAATTGTTATTTATTGCACATTTTAACTCTATCCTGAAGGATAAGAAAGGTTATTTAAGGATCTTATGCCCTTTATCTTACCAGTCAAATAAATAGTTTAATTGGGACAGCATATTTATGTTTCAGGAAATAAAAATAGTAAAATGAGCTGTCCACGACTTAAGTTACAACCTTTCTAGTAGATGATAAAAACTAAATATGATAATGTGTTCTGAGCACTGTCACTGCCAGTGGATCTCAGGAGATCTATATTAGTTCAAGTATCAATGCAGGATGTGTTTATTGCTATCTTGAGCACTTGCCGCTATCCATGCATCATTTTAGTGTCCCTGGGCTGCAGTATTCTGGATATTTGCTTGACAGACAGCCATAAATACATCTTGCAGGATTTTTTCTTATTTTCTTATCAATGGTAAATTGGAAATGATGCACATATTTCTAACTCTAACCTTCCTATAATTGCACAGAGGCAATAACCTGGTGTGAGAGAGAGGTTAGCGGTGATACTAAACTGATAGTGCTGGAGAAGGAATTAGTATAGGAAGTAGACAGCATCCTATGAGTGACAGTGGAGAATGTTTTCATGAACCAGGCAAAATCTTTCAGTATCTTATCTTCTGTTCAGAGGAGTATCCAGCTGGCAGAGCAGCAGGACTAATAGCCCTGGGTCAGCATGGCAAAAGGATATTATGCACTGCATTCATTTGCAACCAGGAAATTAATGCTTTATTGCTGCTGGATCACAGCATGATTTATGGTGCCCATCTTCTGAAAAGAAAAGAAATCATGCTATTGAAAGAAGCACTAAATCATGACTTGGAAGGAAAGGGAGAGGCTCGTGTGTGTGTGTGTGTGTGTGTATCTATGTGTGTGCATGCATCCACATGTGCATGCACACACACACACAGGAGAAAAAATGTACAAAAATAACATGTTTTGGGGGATGAAAAGTATATGGTGGAATCTGGAGATGGAGTCCATACAAACGTGGAACCTACTGGAAACTACATCTTTTAAGAGTTGTTGTGTTTGGGCGATTAAATGCTTTTTAATAATGTGGATTAATGAAATGATTTGTAGCAAAAGAAAAACCTGTCTTTTTTGTCTATGCTTGAGGGTCATTATGGTAACTTTAGATTCTGCCAGCAAAGTTATGGGTCAGTGCAAACAAATTAGCATTCCTTCTTCCCACTGGAAGATTAAGACAGAGGAAGTTATCTGTTGATTTCAATACAAGCTAGTCACAATGTACATTCTTTAAAAAAAAAAAAATTACAGAAAGAAAATGTTCATGTGTTTTTTTAAATATGCTTTCACGGGTAAAGAATTTAGATTAGGAAAGAGAATCCATTTAATTCATGACAGAATGTAAAATATGTCAGATAATTTCTATTTACAGTACTTTTAATTTGAAACATAGATGTGCAATGAAGCATTCTGGGATGAAAATTTAGAGATATAAAATAATGTTGTAAAGTTAAAGTAAGAGTAGGAGAATGGATGGGTCTAAATGAAAGCTACTTGATGTTATGGGGAAAGGTGGTGTAGTCATATAATTATTTGAAGCTGTTGCACATACTGATTTTCATTAGCCTTAGGTGAGCCAAGTGACAAGCTGAATATTTTCTGCTTTTGGTCAGGATTTTGCAGTCCTTTGCTGTGTGATAATAATCAATCATGGATAATGTTTTAAAAATGATAAACCTATCAGACCACAGAGGTCCTTATTGTAAGTAGGACTAAATGTTGTTGGGAGTAGATAAACCCATGTGCCACTAGGACAAATGCAAGATAGGAAGCATAATAAACAAATTAAATCTATTCAGAATTTTTTTTCGTCAATAGACACATGCTCTGTGAACTGTGTCCACAGTGTTGAAAAAACAATGTCAGTAAGGGACAAAGCCGGTTAACTAAGTATAATTGTGCAAATACACCCCTCACCATAGCCACAACCTACAAAATAGGGCTAGCGGAAGTTCAAGGTACATTGAGACTATGAACTTGCTCTTTCAGGAGAAGTACAATTCTGTCCAAAATGGAGTATCTGAGATCCTGATTCCAGGGTTTATTTACTAACAACACCTGTGACCTCCTGTGTCAATATAATTTCATGAAAATGTTATTTTCCGTCCACTTCATTATTGAATTTAAGAATACTCATTCCTTCCTTGATGTGGATGGTTGGTAAAAATGGAATATGCACTGATGTACTGATCTGTACAATTAATTGGTGTACTGATTGCACCCCACTGTAAAGCTTTTCTCCAGTCATTTTATGTAGATGTTATATACGTAGCCAAAAAGATGGAACTCTGTAGAATCCTTTAGGCATCATAGACATCAAGCAGAAGGCACTAAGACATTTTTCTATTATGGCCTTACAGGGAAGACTAAAAACATTGTTAAATACTATCTCCAAAATTCACTGCTCCTGAGTTTCCTAGGAAGTTATCATGAGTGATGATATCAAAAGCCACCAAAATATACAAGCATAATATACAAGGTGCTTTCTCCATACATTTTATTATCAATGTAGGTCACTCACCCATGCAACCAAAGTGTTTCTTTTTTCTTTTTTTCTTTATTATTTATTGTTACCTTTATTATTTTTATAAATAACTAAAGGCAACAAACATGCCTAATACACCTTCCTTCTCCTATTTTCTTCACAGCAATCATGTGAGGTGAATTGGTCTAAGAGAGTGACTTGTCCAAAGTTACCCAGACAATTTTTCATGCCTAAAACTGGAGTAAAACTCACAGTTTCCTGGTTTCTAGCCTGGTGCCTTAAGCTGTGAAGCCATCATTTTTTCAGTTACTTTTCACAGAAAAGGAATGTTTGAAACTGCCTACTGTATATATGTATAGATCTCCAGGTCAAAGTAAGATTCCTCCAGTGAGGTATTATTAGTATTGCCTCATTTAGGAAGATGGTATACACCAGAGGTCTTCAAACTTGGCAGTTTTAAGACTTGTGTACTTCAACTCCCAGAATTTTCCAGCCAGCATAGCTGGGGACAACTCTTATCATGGATAATAGGAGTAAGAGGGAGTAAGCACAGACTCTCCACACACACAGTGGGAGACAAAGAAATAAATGTATGCTGTCATTTTCATTGGGTTGCAGAAGAGCCTCATTCCAGTCACAACTGTCCTTAGAAATTCACTTGTGCTGAAGTCCCATCTAGTTTATAATTTCAGTGATAAACTGAGATTTGCCTCTTGAGAAGAAGTATTACATCTCTACATCTTTATGTTGTCCTGGTTACCCAAGTGAGACATCATGAATTGGCAGAGTGACAGATGGAATGTTTGGTTGGCAAGATGGAATTCCCCCTTATTTCCTTATTTTCTATGCCTAGCCTTGAACCACGGTTACTGAACTGACGGAAATGAACTCCTTTCTCTTTTATCAGTTCTATGACAAATGCACGTCCAATGCTTTCATGTGGTATTAAATCTCAGTTAATTGATGTTTTACTAGCAACTGACCTAGCATTGAAGACCAGCTAGTCAAAAGCCCATTCCTATAAGGATGTGTCTTTCCAAAGGTAACAATCAAGCAACTTGAATGGACAAAAAGATACGGAGGATCCCTGATCTTCGCACCTTCTGAGGCGCCCTCAAGACTTTTTTATTTCAACAGGCCGGCCTGGGCTAACTTTTCCCTTTTTAACTTTTTTAAATTATAAATTTTAAATTTGTCTTAAATATTGGGGGTGTTTTAATTTGTCCCGGGCCAAATTATCTAATGTGGTTTTATACTGTCTTTTAAATTTTGTAATTTATGTATTTTATTTTTTGGCTGTTCACCACCCTGAGTCCTTCGGGAGTAGGACGGTATATAAATTTGATAAAATAAAATAAAAAAGGTATCTTGGTTCTCACAGCATACCTGGGCCAAATGATCATGTATATATTTACAAAAATAGTATTTAACCTTGTTCTAAATTGAATATTAAACTCAAAATATTTCAGAGATAAGAAACATGCCAGGAAACAGTGGTATATGAAATAAGGAATACATTCCAAAACTATGATTACTAATATAAGAAATAATTTTAAAAATCAGAATTCAACAGAATAGGAAAAGAGTCTAAAATCTTCTATACACTAAAGAATAATATAAATATGCATTATCTAGTAATCATAGAGAATTTCCTCATATTGAACTCTGAAGAGTTAAGGGGATCTATTTGCACACTGCAGGAGGCCTGATAGGGTTATGAATAGGTACCCTAACTATTTATATATCTGTAACAAAAGGCAATTCTTTAAAATAATAATAATGCAAATAATTTTTTGTGAGCTCTGAACACAGCACCCTCGTTTCGAATATTTAAATGAAGATCTCCAGGCTTCATCTGGTTTGATTGAATGCTTGATGTGAAGTAGAAATGGTATAATGTTAGGCCTGTGGGACCTCAACACTCAATAATGCTGAACTGACTTAAGCAGAACTACAAATTCCTTTGATTTCATCGGCATCTGCAAGAATGAAGCAAAAATGGAGTAAGCAATGAAACATGCATCATGATGCAAACTATGCTCCTTATGTACTTGCATAAGACGTGATGCAAATACAAAATGGTGGTGCTTAACATTTTGTCATCCGCACGGTTAGGAACAGATGCCTGTGTTTGGCTTGGCACTGCTAAGCGGCTACTGATAGATCTGTCAACCTTGAGGAAGAAGGCTAGGTTTACCACAACAACAGTACAAGAAATGTTGTGGGGTACCACCACAACAGTGCTTCAGATCACTTTATGATCATATAATTCATCTCACAAGATTCTCTGTTTAGGGGCAATGTGCTGATATATTTCTGACTATATTCTGGTAGAAACTGTAGCAAAGCTAACACTTTGCTTTGAATCACAGCAACCCTGCAAACCTTATGGGTGTACCATTTTACAGTTGTCAAAAACTTTTGCCTTACCGTTCCTGCTAGATATTACTTTTCTCTTGCCTTGCTCCTTAATATTTCATTTCCTGTTCTTAGGACTTGTTTTATTTTTCCTTCTCTCCAAGCCAACCCTACAAATTGCTAACACATACTACTCTGACCTTCACCACTCATTGGGGCTTTTAAATACAACAGAGGATTGGCCACAAGGTGGCTGGGATGCCTTTGAAGGATTTTAGTGTACTTTTTTATCTTCTTTTACAAGCCATCCTTCGTTCACATAGGTATCCATCATGACAAGCTCTCTGTTTTTATTTATTTTGCAAGCACCAAATAAATTTACACCCAGGTATACCCCTAGAAAAATAAATTGGGAGTCGAGGTGCTAGTAATCCTTATTTTTCCATTTTTTGAGAAGAAACGTATTCTCTTAATTCCTGTTTGGTGGAAGCTCCCAGGGAAGAGGACATTGATTTAATGACTTTGTTTACATACTCTTGTTGAAATAGAAGAAGAAAAGATGGCAAGCGTTAATTTGCACATAATGTTCCCTACCTTTCAAGGTCTGGATAAGAGAAGCTGATGGCAACTCGGTTCCAAATTGGTTTGTGTGATAAATTGGGTAGGGAGAGTGAAAACATTAGTAGTTTAGACGTGTTCCAATGTGAATGGCTGTAACATTTGGATATCTTGGTTATCTTTCAAAGAAAAACACATCTGTAAACAATCACCACCAGCTGTCCCTCTCTTCTAGCAGATTTACCAATGCTTGACTGGCTAAACATCACAATTCTTCTTTGAACCTGCTAATTAATGTGTAATCTGACATTCATTAGAACAACAAGCTTCTAGGAGGGGGTACAGACTGCTTAGTGTTCCTGCCCCCACATAGAAGAAGACCTCAAGGCCTGTAGTTATAACGAATGTGAGAGGAATACCCTTGGAATAGCTGGCGAGTAACTGTCTCTTTGCAAGAGTCAGTTGCCTGCTCTTCCAACTGCCCTGTTTTAAACTGACTTTCCAAAACAACCTTTATCACTCCAGCTAGAACAGCTCCTGTCATTAATTAGATTCCATACTGATGCCTCTAACAGAGCCACCTGGGAAATAAAAGGAAAACAAGACAATACTTGCCTCAACCAAGAGAGAATTCACAGAATGGCTGGTGGAAATCATCCCTGTAAGTGCCTGTAATAAGTTTAACTATATACTGTACAGTAAATACAAAACTGGTCTGCAGAGTGGCAAAAAATAATGAAGCAATTAGGTGGACTATTTATAAGCACCTGTGACACTGATTAGCACCAGCATATCTCAGGCAGGAGTTCCTGCCGGATTCAACAATAAAAATGTGTTTTTCAAGCTCGCAGTGTTTGAGGCAGGAAGAATCGCCCTTTCTCTCCCCCTCCCCCACTTTCCTTCCCACAAAGCTGTTTTAACAAATTGTGGATGCCAGAGTGAGAAAGTGAGAGAGGGAAGTCCAGTGGAGTTTGTTATTCCGGTCTGCCTTGTATAAACAGAGGTTTTCTAAATTAGATCTGCGTTCCAATCCATTAGGGTTAATGCAGTTTTAATTAGCAGCTGATTTGCAGCTGAGGAAAGATACCATTTCACATTCTTTTTTAGACATTTCACACACACACACAGACACACACACACACACACACACACGCACACGCACACACCATGGTCTACATGGAATTAAAGGCATTTTTTAAAAAAAAATTGCTGCAGCCACCTCCTATCGTATATGAATGTTTCAAAAAATTCAAAGACATTTTTGTTGTTATGGTTCCCTTCCCCCCACTTCAAGCATATTTGAACGATCAAGGATTTATTTCCTGCCATTTCCCTTGAGAATTTTTCCTCACCACCATTTTAAAATGGGATGGGGAAGAGAGAGGGAGGGAGGGAGGGAGAGAGAAAGAAAATTAGGGATGAGAGAGAAGGTGGGGTTTCTATTTCAGAGATGTATCTTCCATAAAACGTCTTTAAACACTTGCTGTTTCCGTGGGGAATCATTTCACAAGCAGGTGGCAGCTACTGAAGGGGCAGATCTTGTTTGTATGCGCCCCGCTCTTGAAAAATGATGGCAGGAAGCCCAATTATCCGATTTGGAGGCCCCCAAATCTGCTTCAATGCTTCTGTCCCTTATCTCTTTTTTACAAGCTTCACAGTAAGGGACAACTGTGCAAGCGAGGCTAAAAGAAGGTCTAGAGGTCTAGCACAGCAGCTGTGTAGAATACAAAACTCTTAGAAGACATTCTGCCCACTTTAGTGTTTTCAGACTGGTTTCAATGCCCTCGTGTCTTCCAGAGGTTTGCAGGCACAAATATGTATCTGTCCTTACCCCTTCTAAGTGCAAGCATGTTAAAATGTCTAATAACATGCTACTTCCATTTTAAAGCACTCTTGTCAATCTTTTCCAGCAACAGTACTTCTCTCTTCACATGCTGGTATGATGGAGTTGTTCGTTTATGACACTGGAGAGCTTCAGGTTGTCTAATGGCTGAAGTATGAGATTGCAGTATTACACAGAAACTTTTCAGAGCAAATGACAAAGTTTACTTTGTGGAAGCAGAAGTAAGGGACTATCCCAAGAACAATATATTGGAGAGTCACCTTGATGTGAAGAATAATTCATGAGAGAAGCTTGAATCCCCAAGTAAGTTTCAGCAGGCAGCAACACCTGAGGGTTTAGAAACTGTATAGGGATAGGTCTGGGTCTGGCCAGTGTTTGTATAGGACAGTGATGGCTAACCTTTTTGCCATCGTGTGCCAGGAGGTGGGGACGTGGGAGATGTTCGTGTGTGCATGTGCCCACACACATAATTCTATGCGCCCCACCTTGCACATGCGTGTGCAATCCCCCCTTCCCCCTACTCCTGGCACGTGATGGCCTAGTAGGCCTCTCTAGGAGTCTCTGGAGGCTGCTAACAGCAAAAAAGTCACTTCCTGTCCAACCGGGAGTTGGGAAATGTTACAGGCCTCCAGAGAGCCTCTGAGGGGGTGGGAAAGGCTGTTTTTGCCTTCCCCAAGTGCATAGAGAGGATCTGGAGCCAGGTGAGAAAGAAAAACGGGCCTTCCCACCACACAGGCCCTCCGGAGGCAGGAAACACCCTGTTTCCCTACTTCTGGTGGGTCTAGAAGGCCCGAAAATCAGCTGGCCAGCAAAAATCAGAGCTGAACTGGCATGCCCACTGATGTGGCTATGCGTGCCACCTGTGGCATGCGTGCCATAGGTTCGCTATCATGGGTATAGGATTAGGACAGCATGGTGGAATATCAGATCTATAAACTACACTAGAGACTAAAAAAGAAAGAGATACATACAATGGTAGTCTTCCTTTTACCAAGAAAGTTAAATAATTGTGTTGATGGTGTCATAGGAGCTAAACTTGGGGAGTTTTTAATTTTTTTCACCCAAAACAAATGCTTTTCCATCTGTGATAAAGTATTGAAAACTGGCAAATGGAGCATAGCAACAACTCACAAGTGCCTATTCTAGGAGAACAACAGTATCATTAGCTGGCATTTCACTATGGGAAAACATAGCTTCTTATGGCAACTATATGACCCCTGATTTTAAAAAAGGCTGAAAATTAAGAATGATTTTGGATTAGTCATAGCAAGCCACAGTCTTTTGGTAAAATGTAGTGGGATGATTCCAGGTGTACAAATAGGTCTGTCTCAGCTCTGAGAAAGGTGACATAAAACTTATTAAAAGTGTTGAAAAACATCAAATGATAAGGTCTAAACAAACGTTATGCCCCAAACTAACAGAAATATTAGAGCTACTACTTTTTTTTCATGACCCTGAACCATAAAGCATTTACTATTATAATCAGAGAGGTAGCCTAAATCTGATTTAAAGTTTGGCATCAGTTTTTCCCCTTGACCTTTTTGAATGTGAATGTCTGGAATACATTGTTTTTGCTACAATTAATAGAAATACTATTTTGCTTCCTTTTAGTATTTAACCAGAAAAAAAATATAACGATGATCAAGAGGCAATTTATAGTAACACAACGTAACTAGTCAATGTATAAAATAACAATATAGTCTCCAAAGCTTCTATTCATAGAAATTCTTTGTGAATTCAACCTAAAGGATTTTTTACTAAGAAATATCAGAGATGGCAATTAGCAAGTTTTTGCAGCCCTAGAGTAGAAGGCATTTTATTTATGGATTGGTAGTTAAACCAAACAACTTGATCATAAGCTGAAAGGTTACTTCATAAGCTCTAGAATTTCAAGTAATGAGTTAACTAATTGACAGTGATGTATTAATTTATGGATTCTGTACTGAAATATATAAAAAAGCTGAGTTCAAGATGGTTTATCTGTGAGAGGTATTTGTTTCAGATAGCTACTTGCAATTTGTATCATAATAAATACAAAAGGGTTTATTGGTAAAGAGTAATACAGATTCTCCCACCCCCCCAAAGTTATATCTGCAAAATCTTTAATAATTTATTGGGACATGAGTCTTCAGAACATGATCCTAACTGCATTCTAACCACTTGGTGGGGGCACTGTCATTAGAATGCAGTTAGAATGTACCGTATTTTCTGGCGTATAAGACGACTTTTTAACACATGAAAATCTTCTCAAAAGTCGGGGTCGTCTTATACGCCGGGTGTCGTTCTCCTGTAACCAGGCAGACCAGCCCGAAAGGCTCTGACGAGCCTTAAATGGCTCTGGCGTCCAAGCTCTGACAATCTGCTAATCAGACAACTCAGCTGGGATCACCAGAGCCATGGAGAAGGGAAAAACTTTTCCCCCTCCAGCTTGCTTACCTTAGCTCAGTGGTTGGGGGTCAAACAACCCTTTCACAGGGGTCGCCTAAGACAGTGGTCACTAACCGGTGGTCCTTTGGTGGTCCGCAGAGAAATTTTTGTATTTTTGCATTTTTGTGGGTGGTGCAATACAGAAAAACGAGTGCAGCCCTTGCCATCCGGAATGAATGGTGCTGTTGTGGCGGTAGGGGAGGGGGCGGCAGAAGCAGGAAGAAGTGGCGTTTGCGATGGCTGGAAGCTGTGGGAGTGAAGCACTACTTTCATTTGTATGGCAACAGTATTCCGCCTTGGTATATTTGTGCCAGCCAGTGGCGCAAGGCAGCCCTCCTCTCCTGCTGCCTGGGACTCAGAGTAGTAAATGGCGTGTGATCCAGAGAGCAGCTGGATTTGGCATCCGCAATGGAGAGCAAAATCCAGCTGCTCCCCGGACCAGTCACCATTTACCGTTCTAAGTCCCAAGCAGCAGGAAACGAAGGCTGCCTTGCACCGCAAATATACCAAGGCAGAATCCTGATGCTGCACTTTCAGCAGAGAGATGAGGGCTGCCTTGGCCATCGGCTGGCGCAAATATACCAAGGCGAATGCTCATGCCGCACAAGTTCAAGTAGTGCTTTGCTCCCACACTTCTTCCGGCCCTCAGTCTCTCAGGGAGATGCTTAACTTCCTCTCAGCCCCAAGACACTGGCTGGCCATGTGATGAGAGAGAGAGAGAATGAGAGAGAAAGAGAGAGAATCAGAATGAGACAGAGAGAGAAAGAGACAAAGAATGAAAGAGAATGAGAGAGAGAGAATCAGAATGAGACAGAGAGAGAAAGTGACAAAGAATGAAAGAGAGAGAAAGACAGAATGAAAAAGAATGAGAGAAAGAGACAGAGAGAATCAGAGAGAGAGAGTGAGAATGAGAGACAGAGAAAGAGACAGAGAATCAAAGAGAATCAAAGAATCAGAGAGAGAATGAGAGAGAGAGACAAAATGAAAGAGGATCAGAATGAGAGAATCAGAATGAGAGAGAGAGAGTGGGGAGAGAGAGAGAAAGAGGGGGAGAGAGAAAGAGAGAATGAGAAAGATTGGGAAAGAGAGAAAGAAAAAGGGGGAGAGAGAAAGAGAGAAAGAGTGGGGGGAGAGAGAAAGGGGGACAGAGAGAAAGAGAGAATGAGAGAGAGTGGGGGGAGAGAGAAAGAGAGAATGAGAAAGGGGGAGAAAGAGAAAGAGTGGGAGAAAGAAAGAATGAGAAAGAGAGGGGGAGAGAGAAAGAGAATGAGAGAGTGGGGGAGAGAGGGGGGAGAGAGAAAGAGAGAATGAGAAAGAGTGGGAGAGAAAGAAAGAGAGAGAGAGAGAGAGAGAGAGAGAAAGCGAAAATGAGAGAGAGAGAAAGAGAGAATGAGAGAGAAAGAGTGGGAGACAGAGAGAGAGAGACAGAAAGGAGGGAGAGTGCCTGAAGGACCCCATCCCGTACTGGGAGTCCAGGTGCTTCAGCAAGATGCGCACTGGATTCGTATTAGTGGTCCGCGAAATTTAAAATTATGAAGTTGGTGGTCCCTGAGGTCCAAAAGGTTGGGGACTCCTGGCCTAAGACCATCAGAAAACACATATTTTTGATGGTTTTAGGAATAACTTTATCGTTGGGGGTCACCACAACATGAGGAACTGTATTAAAGGGTTGCGGCATTAGGAAGGTTGAGAACCACTGCCTTAGCTCCTTGCCTTGCTTCGCTTGCCTGAATCCATTCCATCAGCAAGCCACTCCCTGCCTGCAATCAAGCAGGCAGGGAGTTGTGGAGTTCAACTCCCAGAATTCCTCAGCCAGCAAAACAAAGCTGGCTAAGGAATTCTGGGAGTTGAAGTCTACAAGTCTTAAAGTTGCCAAGGTTGGAGGCCCCTGTTCTATTGGGTAAATTTTTTTCCCCTTTGGGATCTTTAAAAAAAATAGTTAATTGGGGTTTTTTTTAGTTGTTCTTTTTTAGACCTAGCCATTTAAAGTTTAGGAAGTTTTAAATTTAGCTTTCATATAAAAATAAAAATAAAATAAAATAAAATAATATTTGTGCAGCTTTCTGACATTTAGTGTGTTTCTGTAGTGTTTCACTCTAACTACACAAACACACAAAATCTCACAAAGCTGTATGTGGAATTTTGTGTGTGTAAAGTGTGAAAGTTGGGTTTTGGGGCTTTTTGTGGCTGTGTGAGATTCCTGCTTGTTGCAGGGGCCGTTTTGGGTCTAGCACAGCTGCTTTTACATTGTGGGTGAGCCAGTTGATGTTTTTTTAATTTTTATTTGGTGTGCGTTGGAAGAGGGGTAGTCTTATACGGCGAGTATAGCCCAAACCCTATATTTTAACAGAAAAATTCGGGGTCGTCTTATATGCCCAGTTGTCTTATACGCCGGAAAATATGGTAGTATTGCAGGCAAATTCTGCCCATAGCCAGGAGTTTGATCCTGACCGGCTCAAGGTTGACTCAGCTTTCCATCCTCCCAAGGTCGGTAAAATGAAGACCCAGATTGATGAGGGCAATATGCTGACTCTGTAAACAACTTAAAGAGTGCTGTAAAGCACTGTGAAGTGGTATATAAATCTAAGTGCTATTGTCATTTAGCAGGTGCTTGTTTCTTATTACAGTTAGTCCTTGAACAAAGCTGTGTCTCATCTGCAGTGGATCTGCTGCGGACAGTGTTATCACTGATAAAGTGAGCTAGGACCCAAAGCTTATGCAATAATTCATCTGTTGGTCTTTAAACTTTCAGTTTTTCATTGATTTTAGTGGTACACTGTCTCTCTAGGCCTCTTCCTAAAACCCATTAAAATCATTGAAGCACAAGAAATACATAGTTTTTCTTTAAGGCTGGCATTTATTTTCTATACAGGTAGTCCTTGACTTATGATCACAATTAAGCCTAAAATCCATGTTGCTAAGCGAGACAGTTGTTACATGAATTTTGCCCCATTAATACGACCTTTCTTGCCACAGTTGTTAAGTGAATCACTGCAGTTGTTACGTTAGTAACACACTGTTAAGTGACTCTGGCTTCGCCATTAACTTTTCTTGTCAGAAGTTCATAAAAGGTAGTAACGGGACCCTGAGACACTGTACCCATCATAAATATGAACCAGTTGCCAAGGGTCTGAATTTTAATCACCTGAACATGGGCTGCTGAAATGGTTGTAACTGCGAAAAATGGTCATAAGTCACTTTTTTCATTGCCATTGTAACTACAAACAGTCATTAAATGAACTGTTTGTAAGTCGAGGACTACCTGTATGTAGAATTTTTATTTATTTATTTATTTATTTATTTGTTTGTTTGTTTGTTTGTTTGTTTATTGGATTTATATGCCGCCCTTCTCCCGAAGGACTCACGGCGGCTCACAACAATAAGAAACAGAAAATACAAAAGTTAAAAGACAAATTAAAACAGAGTATCCAACAAATAAAGTTAAATGTGGGAATACCAATTCAAATTTAAAATTTAAGAATATAAAAAGCTACAAAATCAGTATAGAGTCAACCCAGGCCCACCCGTTGGAAGAGCCAGGTCTTCAAGGCCCGGCGGAAAGTTCGGAGGTTGGGGATTATCCGGAGCGCCAAGGGTAACATATTCCAGAGGGT
This sequence comes from Arizona elegans, assembly GCA_022577455.1. Lineage (NCBI taxonomy): Eukaryota > Metazoa > Chordata > Lepidosauria > Squamata > Colubridae > Arizona > Arizona elegans. The sequence goes on along the minus strand of JAKOOJ010000005.1, from coordinate 59,288,696 downwards.
AGGGGCTCCTACAGAGAAGGGCATTATTTGTAGGGCAATTAGCCAATTTTCTAAGTATAATGATACAAAGTATGATTAATGATTAAGTATGAAAAATTTAACCTTGGCTTCTTCAAGGATAAGTTTTATTAAGTTCCTTAATTCTTTGCAGGTACCAGTAAAGCAGGTGGATTTTATTAAAGATTCCTGACCACAGTCAGCAGATATAAATGATAAGTAAACACTTGCTTAGGTTAAAGAACAGGAAAAGAGAATAAATACAAGTGTACATTTTCCTATTGGAAATCCATGAAAAACAGAATCCTCTACAGATTTGCATTGGACTATTATTTTAAAACGTATTTGTGAATGATCTTGAGTTATGATGAGTAGGGAATTGGCTAAATTTGTTTGTGATACTAAACTATTCAGAGTAGTAAAATCAAAAAGGAATTTTTTTAAAAATTACATCATGGATAGCAGCCTACAGATGAAATTGTGAAAACAAATGGAAAATAAAATAGCCACCACAGTAATTGCCTTTCATTAATTTGTTCTACAATGTGGTTGCACAATTACAATCTTCACAATCTAAAAGAAAGATTGTGGGACAGGAAAAGGGAGAAAAAAGGAGAATCAAACTATAAAGAAACATTCTATATTGAACTATTTTAGTTTGTAACAAAAGTGACTAAATAGCAATACAATAGTGGTGTTTAAAATCAAGCACAAAATGGAAAGTGTGAATAGAGATATGTTCTATTCCCATTTTCACAATGTTGAAACTTGGGCGACGCCCAATATGACTAAATTGGAAAGATTAAGAACTATTTCTTTAAACAATGTATTCCTTTGAGGTGTTTGCTGCCATCAGATGTGGTAACAGCTGCCAAATGAGATAACTTTTCAAAGAACTAGAGGAATTCGTAGGTTATCATTACATTTTGGTGATTTATATTTCTTACCTCTGAAATCACAGGCAGCATACCTCAAATACCAGTTGTAAGGTCACAAGAAGGCTATTGTGGTCTGGTCCATGTTTACAAACTTCTAGAAAGCATTTGGTTTCCCTCTAATGATGTAGAATGCTGGATTAAGTGATCCATTGGCCCTTATCCAGAGAGACCTGTTTCTGTATTCTTGTACTATATTCAGTGTCATATGAAACTCTTACCTAGTCTATAATAATAACACTACTTAAGAATCCCAGCATTGGTGACAAACTAAATACCAGCTATATAATACAACAAATCTAACCAATTAAAATGTTAAATCCATCATTCTTTCCAAGAACATCTTAATTTAGTTACCAAAAAGTATCAAAATATCAGTATAAAGCTTATATTCATTCAACTCAATGCAGCTGTACTGACTCAACTATTCTTTCTTGGCCTTGCCTCTGTGTTCAGGATTTATAAAGACAATACCAATAGAAAGAAAGAATTCCAAATTCAAGACTAGGATAAAACAGCTGGATTATTGATTTCTCTCAATTTGGCCAGAAGAAAATTAGATAAAACTGTATTTGGATCCATCATCAAAACTCTTAACATTCCTATAGTCATACAATCTATGATTGGATCAAGGGGATGTAGTTAGTTATTTCTTCCATGTTAATTTTCTCATTTGAATCATTTTTTCTTATCTCATGAAGCAAAAGTATCTTTATCAAATTCATAGAATTTTGAGCATGTTGACAAATGGGGGAAAGGATTATTTATTTCATACACTTATGTCACAGTCCTGGTAAATCTGAGTCCTTCTTTAAATAGTAGAACATTCAAAACTCTAATTTGGACTGGTCAAAGATAAAGAGCCTCACTCTCTGTCCTTTATACTACTCATTGTACTGATGCTCACTCACCATGAATGATGGGACTAATGCTTTCTCAATGGAGTTGTGTTCATAGCAAGCTACTTGGGCTGGTAGTGGTCTGGATTGTTTCCCTAGATCAGGGGTGTCAAACTCAATTTCAATTTTGAGGGCCGCATCAGGGTTGCGTTTGACCTCAGGAGGCTGAGGTGGGTGTGGCTTGGATGGGCGTGGCCAGCTCAATGTCACTTGTGTCAGGGATGCCTGTGGTGGCTCAAGTACTCTGCCAGTGGAAACGGGCTCCCAAGCTTTGTTTTCAGCTGCGACGGCCTCCTGCAACCCTTTTCCAGCGAAAATGGAGTTCGGAAGGGCTGCATTTGTGCTGGCAGAAACATCACAGGCCTGTCCTTCACTGTTTCAGGGTGACCCCAAGGGCCAGATCTAGGCACCCCGCAGGCCAGATCTGGCCCACAGGCCTTGAGTTTAACACCCCTGCTCTAGATAAAAGGACAATATGCAGCTTCTATAAAATTAAGCAGATTTTCCTGAGTGGAAGGCCATTCCCATTTAAGTGCTGCAAAAGGAATAAGAGGGCCACATATCTGCATAGATGTTACCTCACCCTAAAACCCTGCAAATGGTTTATGAGGTCCTGAAGCCAAGCACTTCTGAAGTCAGCTGGATTGTTCATCAGTTCAATGGATTGGATCCTCTGAGTGTTGCTTTGTTTTAGGCTGAGGTCTTTTATATCACTATAATGAATGGGGCCTTTCTGTATTTGCTATACAGTTTTAATTAGTTTCCTGCAAGAGCTGTTTCTGTTTGGAAAACAAACTACATTTTCCCCTCCCCTTTCTGCTTCCCACCACTGTTGCAGACACTCAGGCTCCTTGTTGTAGTTTAGCCCCATTAGCCAATGAATTAATCATAATGGCTGCCAACCCATTAAATGCCACTTAATCTGGAAGAGAATGTGGCATTAGACAAATTGGGCATGGATAGGGATGCTTGGGTTAAGCGGTCAGATTATTGCAAAATTATCCTAACACGAGCTGTGAGAATTCCAAGAATTTAAAGTTTCAGATTACAAAAATTGAAAATACGGTTGATTGTGTTATATGGACATAGCCTAAATCATAGCCACTCGATTGTACAGTTAATATGAGAGTCTTCTGTTCCTCTGGCTTCCTCTGTGGGAAGCCAGAGTTTAAGGTTCTTCCTGTATGGATGGAAATCAAAGCAACAGGATAACTACGTAACACCTCAATACATGCTAGATAAATACTTTAGGGGTGGACCACCTTTATTTTTAGGTGGATAATTTGTCAGTCCAGAGACATCATTTTGTCTGTGCCCTGAAGTCTCCTTGCATGCAACTACTCTCCAAAATCTCTAATATTGTCATTTTAAAAGCATTAATAAAAAATAAATGATGCCTTTGCTACCAATTGCATGCAATTCTCTATACAGCCACTAGATGGTGATTAACAACCATTTCTGTTCAGCCCATTTCAAAAGCTTTTTTATCCTTTGAGGAAGGGTTTTCCTCACTTTGCCTTTCAGTGAAACCTAATTACGCTTACATTCTATAATAAGACAAAACATGTGTTTGATCAATACACAAAGGAGGGAATCAATTCTCTTGCTACCTCTTGATACGCACTTTTTGTATTGTGATAGAATACAACGGCAAAAATAATATTCCCTCTTGTTTTAGGCCAGGTTTGTTGTTTCCTAAATGTGTCTCTGCATGTTTCTGACTTGTATCTTTGACTCACTTTTCTGCTTTTGATTTGTCCTACAGCATTCTTAGAAGTCTTAACTTACAGATTTGGAGAAAATGTCAGTTTGACAGAGCCATAAGAAAGCAGGTACACACATATACACACACCAAACCAGCAGCTGAAAGTTAAAAAGATCTTACTGTTCAATGTGTTATTGCCTAGAATTGTTATATGTTATGTCTCCTGCAGTCCCGTATTTTCATTTTCTCTTTCCCACCTTTCTGTCTGCTAGTAGCTGTGTGCACTTTTTTTGTGTTAGGGAGAAATACAAACTCAAAGAGGAGATTAGATCGCTACTATTGATGCCAGCTTGCTACCTTCAGAAAGTCTGTGAATAAACTCCTAACTGATATTCTGACTTTAAGGTTGAAATATACTTAATTATTCATTTGTCATACATTATTACATTAATGATAGTCAGTATTGTTCATTTTCATTGTCTGCATGTTCTAATGGCCTAACTGTTCCCACATGAAGCTGCCAATGTCTTGAGATGTTTGCCAGACATTTTGTTTTCACTACTCAAGAACCGCATTAGTTAGGCAAACAGGTAGAAAAGCACTCCAGGTTGTTGAGCATTCTCTTCAACAACAGTGGGAGAGAAGCAATCTAGAACTAAGGAGAAATTTCCTGACAGTTAGAACAATTAATCAGTGAAACAACTTGCCTCCAGAAGTTGTAAATGCTCCAACACTGGAAATTTTAAAGAAGAGATTAGATAACCATTTGTCTGAAATGCTATAGGGAGTGATTGTTAACCTTTTAGGTGCTGAGTTTTAGGTGCAAATGCACGTGCGCGTGCCCAAACCCCCAAAATGCAATGCGAGCGCCCACACACATGCACTCTGCCCCTGTGCATGTGTGTGTGTCCCCCGCACATGCATGTGTGTCCCCCATGCATGCACCCACCCCCTGCGAATGTGCTTCCCCGCCGCACCTCATTTTGGCTTCCAGGTTGGTGCAGGAGGCTTTCCAGGCTCAAAATGGGGCACAGGGGAGCGCGGATGCATGGTGGAGCTGGGCTGGGGTGACGATGTGCCCACAGAGAGGGGTCTCCTGCCACCTGTGGCACATGTGCTATAGGTTCGCCATCATAGCTATAGGGTTTCCTGCCTAAGCAGGGGTTGGACTAGAAGATCTCCAAGGTCCCTTCCAACCAGGAGTGAAATGCTACCGGTTCGCTCCGGTTCAGGCGTAATTATAAAAACTACCGGTTCGGGTGAACCAGTAATAAAAAAAAGCTACGATCCAACGATCAGCTGTGGCGCGTGGTTTAGCTTTGCTAGAAAGCAGGATTTCCTGCTTTCTAGCAAAGCTAAACTGCACGGTACAGCTGATTCCCCCCCACTGTTCTACTTACCTTCCCAAGCCTCCTTTTGGTGCATACTGCACATGCATGTGCACACAGCACGCACCAAAAAGAGGCTTGGGAAGGTAAGTAGAATGGGGGGGGGAAGAATCAGCTCTGCCGCGTGGTTTAGCTTTGCTAGAAAGCAGGAAATCCTGCTTTCTAACAAAGCTAAACCACGCGGCAGAGCTGATTGTCAGATCGTAGCTTTTTTAAACTACCGGTTCAACTGAACTGGTAGCTTTTTAAATACACAGGGTGTGTTTAGTGCGCATGCGTGACCAGCAAACTGGTAGCAAACTGGTTCAGATTTCACCAGTGCTTCCAACTCTGTTATTCCATTCCATTCTGTTCTGTTCTTTAGGTACTTTAGGGTCTTTAATTTGGATTAAGACAATTCTGAATTGTTCAAAATGCTGTAGTTTTATTTATGTCACTGTTATTTCACTGCTTTAATACACACAGAATGTTCTTTTTTTTAAAGAGATAGGTAGAGAAAAGTTTAACTGAAGCTTCATGACCTCTAATTTTCAGGAAAAAGATAAAAAAGAAGTATATACTGTAGGTAAAATGTAATTTGAGAGAGAAGAATGCCAAATGTTATGTAATGAAGATTACCTGAATAATGAAACCACTTTTGATAAATAGTTTTTCAGTCCTGGTTATTTAACTATTACTCAGTGATAGTCACCATCTTTCCTCATCATTTGTCATGGTGACTGGAGTTGATGGAACAACAGACCTCAAAGGTCAAGATGTTTTACTCTTGATCCACATTGGAAGATTTTCTGAATGCAATTGATGTCTGTATATATGTACTGTATATGTGTTTTCACTTTTTTTCATTGTAGTACTGTTATTTTTTTTTTTTTTACCCTGATTCATATACACTACTGAATTTCATCAGTGATTGGAGTGATGCACCTAGGAAAACAGGATAGTTTTTCAGACAAAGCACTGAGGTAAATAAAACATAAATATATTTCTTTTAACTTTGTTAAAATGCTGCTGTCTTTGGGTATATTAAACTTCAACTTACTTCTCTGATCTGGAGGCAAAAACTTTTTCATGAATTGTGTTACTTCTTGTCAAAGAGCATTGATTAAAAATTTGCCTCACAGGCAAAGTAGGCGAAAAAACCCACAGAAAATAAAATAAAAATAAGTTATTAATCAGTCTAACAGGCAATTTAAATGGAGAACTGTCTTCTGTGACACATTAAGAATGATAATGAGGAATATTTCACAAGGCAATATTTGAACAGGAGAAAAAAAAAGCAAGAAACATGTCATGTAAACTTCTCAGTTTATAGCTATCTACTGGTATGTAGTAGCTGAATAATGGAAGCACACACTGTATGAGTGTTTTTGTTATCAAGGCTGTGTGGCCTGGAGATATACCTGCATTTTGACATGATACTATCCCCAAACCCTTGAGGCTTTCATGGCCCTGGGACAGCAATTTACACTGCCTATTGAAGGCAAGAAGATTTCAGTTTAGTGAAATAAGCATCAATATGGAAAAGGGAAGAACTGGCATGTTATAACTTTGACATAAGGCTATGTTGCAAGATGAATTCTGACAAGTCATATTTTATGATTTACAAAATATCTTACAGGAAATCTGTCTTATTTCATATGTTGAAACCAAAGTACGGAAACAAACAATAAACTATTTTTATTTGGATATATTACCATTATCTTTTATAAAAAGTTTTCCTGGTACCTTAACCATCCTTCCCATAATCCTGCAGATCCAGATTAATCAGAACATAGTTTTTGGATTAGTCTTAAATTATTCATATGGATTTTTTTCTATTGAAAATTTTCTATTGAATTCAATGGGCTTATTTTGACCTGGTCAGATATAAGAAAATCAACCATGGGTTGTATATTTCTCCTCCTTCTTTTTTCTCCCTTTTTCTTGATCAGTTTTGAGATGATTAATATCCATGCAATGACAGCAAAGGAAAGGAAAGGGACCGTAGGACTCTCAGAATGGAAATGGAATGTTCTACCAGAAGAAAACAACCAGATATGGGTATTCAGGACAATGGATTCCTTTCTTTTAAATGAACCATCAGTGGACCTTTCAGCACATTCCATCATTCCATATCCCATAGTTATTGTGAAAATAGTTTCCCACTTTTAATGTTTTCCATGGATGAACCTCCTTCCCTCACCCTCGAATATATGTGCTGTTGCCCAAAAACACAAAATATGTGTAGTACGTAGTTCTATCTCAGGATTTAGAATATAGACTAAGAGAGGAACATAGTCAAGGGTTAATTCTGGAAGAAAAAATAAGTGATAATATCAGGATCAGTTCATTTTTTAAAAAAGAAAGTTCCTCCCGATGCATGAAATCAACATTAATAGCTAAGGCTTTTTCTCCCACTTATGAAAGATTCTCAGTAAGAAAGAAATGTTATATGTTGCAATTGAAATTAATATGGAATGAAATAATAATAAAATACCTTGAATTGCAAAAGCAGGGGTGGGCAACTGTGGCCCTTTTACAACCTGTGGACTTCAACTTCCAGAATTCCTGAGACAGCCAAGCTGGCTCAGGAATTCTGGGAGTTAAAGTCCACAGGTCATAAAGGGGCCATATTTGCCCACCCCTGGCAAAAGGCATCTTTATTCGGAACAGCTTACACCCTGAGACAATATTTGTAACATTAATATCTTCCTAGCCCAGGTCCTTTGGAAAAATGATAACTCAATAAAAAGGCCAAATTCAGTCTGAACTTCTGTTTGACTGCACAACGAACCAAAAGATTTAATAGTAAGGATCTGACCAGGAACCTATTGGTGAATTAAGAAAAAAATCACAGTTCCTAATTGTGTGGAAAGATCCCAATTTACTTACAACTTCTTCTGACAGGAGACCACCATTCTGCTTCCCATTGTTGTTTATGTGTGAGTGCATGGAACTGTATGGCATGTTCTTTAAGATACATCATTGATGTTGCCATATAACATAAACAAATTACATAATTTGCATCGTTTGAGCAATTAAGGCATCATGGTATTTACCAACTTATGCTGTTTCCCTTCCACACACATTCTTACCAGCCTTTTATTTCCAGTTTATCCTAAAGATTTGTCAAGCAAACAGTTAAAATCATGCAATGCTGGTGTGTTTTGGCTAATATTTTCCATTTTAAAAGGAGTCAGAGCTTCTGTTAACAGCAGCCTGAAGTGGTGTCACTCTCTGTTATTCCCACAGCTGCGTGCCATAAATGAATAATAAAAAAAGCTGCATACAATAATGATGATTAATTGCATCTTTTCTCATATCTTCATATCAATTAGCTGGGAATGGTCCTTTGTTTAAATAATTGTCTTCTGTAAATAAATGTGTAAACACTACTTAAAGCATATTTTTGGTCTAATGGCACTCATCTGAAAGTTAACAGATTCAAGATGTGATGTGTGCTTTAATTGATTGAATGTACAATAAAATATGACATTGGGTGTTAATTTTTATAGCAACGGCATTAAAGCTTCAATCAAATTATACAGCAATGTGAGTCTGCATTAGACCAATTCATTATTTCCATTCAGGCTAGCATTATAGAAATTATGTGACTACTGCAGGAGTAAGAGCTGAGTGAATAAGCACTATGCCAAGGTATTTTATACCTCACCTGACAGCTCTTAGAAATGGAAAATATATTTTTCATTCTTTTCTAGCTGATATAAAACATCAGGAAAGGTTCATTTCCCAAGGTATTGACCAAATATGTCATTATACCAATCTCAGGTATTGTCATCATAGAGTCTGCCTTTCCTAAAACATTCTTGGCAGAGATTCCACTGTCTAAAAATACTATCAAGTCCCTAAATGTCTATGGAGATTCTCGGTTATCCAGAATAGGTCATGGTTGTCTCAAAGATGTTTTTCTTTGAAGACATTTTGCATCTCATCCAAGAGCTGAAGAAGCTTCTTCCATGAGGAGCAAAATGCCTTCAAAGAAAAACCAGAAAGTCCAGTTGCCTCTTGAAAAAGCACCTTTGGGACTACCAAGTCCCTGATTAAGTGTGCTACCAAACCATTGCTTATATTCCTATTCTCTTAAGAAAAAAAAAAAGATTATTCAATGCCCAGAGTGATTTTCGATGGGTGGCTAATTGAATAAATAAAAATAACAAGGTGGTAAAAGCTCCCAAACTGTTTGAACCTCAATGTTAGACCCAAAGTCCTAGGAGGATTCTATGCAACTCTTGGTTTCAAGACGTTCATTGTCTGATGTTCTTAGAGTTTCTAGAATGTTGAAAGAACATGGATTGGTGTAATTTTTACTGTTGACTCTCTTAATAGCAATTCATTAAATTTTTTTGTGGCATTTCCCTCTGGTTTCATCCTATTGTCTTCTAATTCATAGAGTCCTTACTGGCTACCTGGGTGCCAAGCCAACAGTTCATAAGAACTTTGGAAAAATTGTTTAAAACCTCATGTAAGTTTGAATATGACAAATATTTGCAATCTTATTCAGGAGGGGCGAGCGGACCTGGCAGGTATTATGGAGACCTGGTTGAGCCAGGAGGGGGGAGTTCCCCTCGTAGATATGTGTCCACCAGGCTTCCGTGCATTCCACCAGCCTAGGGGTCAGGGCAGAGGCGGGGGTGGCGGCGGTTATTATAAAGGAAGGTCTTGATCCGAGGGAGACCACTGTTCCACAGATAGCCGGATGTGAGTCCCTTCTTGTGAAGTGGGGCCATGGAGTGCAGATGTACTTGTTGTACCTGGCTCCCTGCCACGTGGCAATGGCCCTGCCTGAGCTGCTCAACGTCTTAGCCGAAGTGGCGGTTGATTCCCCCAGACTTTTGGTCATGGGGGATTTCAACCTGCCATCCATCGGTGAAACATCTGAGGTGGCTCGGGAATTCATGGCTTCCATGACGGCCATGGACCTGACTCAGTTAATTCATGGCCCTACTCACATGGGCGGGCACACTCTGGACTTAGTTTTTATCTCTGGTCAGTGGTCAAGTGGCCTTGATATAGGGGATATAGTCATCGAACCCTTGTCATGGTCTGACCACTTGCTCCTTCTACTTGGCTTTCTAACTGCTACACCCCGCCACAGGGAGGCGGGACCAACTAGGTGGTTCTGCCCCAGGCGCCTGATGGATCCTGATAGGTTCCAGATGGAGCTTGGGCCATTTCCTGAGACTCTGGCTCATGACTCAGCTGAAGACCTGGTGGCCGCCTGGGACAGTGCAGCCGCTGCAGCTTTGGACCACGTCATGCCTTTGCGGCCTCTGACCTGACACTGAACTCACCTAGCTCTTTGGTTCTCTGAGGAGCTGAGGGAGATGAAGCGCTAGAAAAGACGCCTGGAGAGCGGTTGGAGGACCAGCCGTTCTGAATCCGACTGAACACTGGTGAGGTCTCATATTAAGACCTACCTAGTGGCGATAAAAGCTATTTTGGCGCCCTTATTGCATCATCAGATAATTGCCCAGCCGCCCTGTTTAGGGTGACCCGCTCCCTCCTCCATCTGGGAATGCGGGATGATCGCTTGCAGGGTTGAGCTGAAGATTTTGTGCAGTATCTGTATGACAAGATCACTCAGATTCGGGAAGGCCTGGCCTCTGACTGGGTAAGTCCGGATGGGATGATTGAGGCAGGTCTTGAGAGTGTTATCTAGGAAGAGTTTGATCCTGTGGCTCCCGAGGACGTGGACAGGATTCTGGAACGGCTGAACACGACCACATGTTTATTGGACCCGTGTCCCTCCTGGTTGGTGCTGGCTTCCTGGGAGGTTACACAAGGCTGGCTCCAGAGCATTATTAATGCTTCTTTGAGCAAGGGTGTCCTACCGGCTGCCTTGAAAGAAGTGGTGGTGAAGCCTCTCTGGATCCGGCTGTTTTGGCTAATATCATCCAGTCTCCAACCTGTGTTTTATTGTGAAGGTTGTTGAGAGTGTGGTGGCGTGGCAGCTTCCACAGTACCTGGATGAAGCTGTCTATCTAGATCCACTCCAGTCCGGCTTCAGGCCTGGGCACAGCACAGAAACGGCATTGGTCATGTTGGTGGATGATATCTGGAGGGCTCTGGATTGGGTTGTTCCTCTATCCTGGTCCTGTTAGATCTCTCAGCGGCTTTTAATACCATCGACCATGGTATCATGTTGCACCGGTTGGAGGGGTTGGGGGTGGGGGGCACCGTTTTGCAGTGGTTCTCCTACTACCTCTCTGACCGGTTGCAATCTGTGTTGGCAGGGGGGCAGCAGTCGACCCCGAGGCACCTTGTTTGTGGGGGTGCCACAAGGGTCGGTCCTCTCGCCCCTTCTGTTCAACATTTATGTAAAGCCACTGGGTGAAATCATCCGTGGCTTTGGGGTGGAGTTCCATCAGTATGCTGATGACACTCGGCTGTACATCTCCACCCCAGGCCACCCCAATGATGCCCTTAAAGTGATATCCCGGTGCCTGGAGGCCGTGCGGCCTGGATGGGGAGAAACAGGCTATGACTCAACCCTTCCAAGACCGAGTGGCTGTGGCTTCTGGCATCCCGATATAACCAGCTGGTGCTATCGCTGGTTATTGGGGACGAATCACAACTTGGGCATTCTCCTGGATGTACGGCTGTTTTTAGAAGAGCGTATGATGGCTGTGGCCAGGGGGGCTTTTTATCAGGTTCGCCTGATATACCAGTTGTGTCCCTTTCTGGATTGGGACTCCCTACGCATGGTCACTCAGGCACTTGTCACTTCCTGCCTGGACTACTGCAATGCTCTCTACATGGGGCTCCCCTTGGGGTACACCCGGAGGCTCCAGTTGGTCCAGAATGCGGATGCGCAGAGGATTATGGGAGCGATGGAGCGCTCCCATGTGACACCTCTCCTGCGCGAGCTGCACTGGCATCCAGTGGTCTTCTGGGTGCGCTTCAAGGTGTTGGTGACCACCTTTAAAGCGCTCCATGGCTTAGGGCCGGGGTATCTACGAGACCGCCTTCTGCCGCCAATAGCCTCCCACCGGCCAGTTCGCTCACACAGAGAGGGCCTCCTCAGGGTGCCGTCGGCCAGTCAATGTCGGCTGGTGACCCCCAGGGGGAGAGCCTTCTCTGTGGCAGCACCTGACCTCTGGAACGACCTACCCCCTGAGATATGCATGATACCAGACCTCCGGACTTTTCGTCGGGCCCTGAAAACACATCTATTTCATCTGGCCGGGCTAGCTTGATCCCACCCTTTCGGTTTTAATTTGAAATTGGTTTAACTGGGTTGTTTTAAATTGAGGGCCAAAATTATTTAATGTCTTTTAAACTGTTTTTTAAATTTTATATGTTATGTTTTATCTTGGCTGTTCACTGCCCTGAGTCCTGTTGGAGAAGGGCGGTATAAAAATTAAATAAAAAATAAAAATAAAATAAATCTCTGCTATTACCTAACTAAAAAGCTTATCTTTTTCTGGACTTTGTATGAATCTAAAAAGAAAATCATTAAACTTAGTGTTTGGGCAGACACTGATAAAAGGCAGGCTGTTTTAATGAACATCAGATGGACAATGTCTGATTAGATCGTCAGAGTCTGATTAGGTTGAAAGCATTTCTTTTAAATATGTTTTATTATTGTACAATCCTATTATTCATTACCTTTGCAAGGAAAAAAAAAAACAATTTAATGTTTCTTTCCCTGCTTGAGAAAACTGGTTGGTATGGACACTCATAAATCATTAAAGCCAGAACATAAATATAATTATTATATTTATTATTATAAATGTATTATCAATAAAAGGTTCCAAAACATTGTATGATAATCCAAGTGTAAAATAGAGAAAATAATATCATGATCACTTGATCTGTGCATATGTTTAGTGAAGGTTCTAAATATCTTCATACTTTTGTAGTACCCTTTTATGCTTGGTTATGATTCTTTACCTAAAGGAAGATATTTTTGACAAAAAAGACCAAAACATTAAAGAGAGAGAGAGAGAGAGAGAGAGAGAGAGAGAGGGAGGGAGGGAGGGAGGGAGGGAGGGAGGGAGGGAGAGAGAGAGAGAGAGAGAGAGAGAGAGAGAGAGAGAGAGAGAGAGAGAGAGAGAGAGAGAGAGAGAGAGAGAGAGAGATGTATTGTAGGAATCGTGGTTTATTCCTTTTTGGGCATGTGGGATACAGCCATCCAGCAGAATTCCAGAACATTTTTCTTCTAGTCTAATGATTACATGCATGAATTAGGTACTGTAGGAAACAAGAAAACATAACCAAGTTTTCTCAGCCCAGTTGTACTATTTTGACACTAAATCAAACCATTCCTTTTGGTTCCTCAGGTATTTACAATTTTGGCACAGCAAATCAACTTTATTGGATACCAAATGCTCCAATAGTGAAGTATTATGACAATTTCTTGGGCAACCCAGGAAGAGAAAGAGAGAGAAAGAAGATTGATTTAATTTTTCTTCAGAAAATATTTCCTTTGCATTATCCATCCTTTCTGCTCTAGCTCAGAGAATCCCTTTAAGAACCTTCATGATCCATGTTTCCCAAGCTGGCCAAGTTTGAGATGGGTGACTTCCAGGGCTGGATTCTACTTACCTTTACTACCGGTTCGCAACGGGGCTGTTCTGTGCATTCGCAGAAGCGTTCTGATAATGACAGGGGTGATGGGCGGAACCTCCCTCCGGTTTTACTACTGGTTCTATAGAACCGGTCCGAACCAGGGGCAACCCACCACTGGTGACTTCAATTCCCAGAATAACTCAGCCAGTTTCCCTTGTCTGGGAAATTCTGGGAGTTGAAATCTACCCATCATAAATCTGCCAAGATTGAGAAATGCTGTTCTAGATCATATCTGATCATCGCTTCCTTATTTCAGAAAGCAATAGAATTTGGGTAGAAAATAGGAGGGATTATTTGTTCCTGCTATGCTAGAATGTTGTTTCCTATGTCAAGGGAATTTAGGAATTTAGGGTCTCTAAACATTATGCTCTTATATACATTTTTAATGCTTTGATTGTTCGTCAATTGAGTTTAAAAAAACAATTAGTCTCTTTTATCCTAATTTTATCACTATTATCATTTTATTTATTTATTTATTTATTTATTTATTTATTTATTTATTTATTTATTTATTTATTTATTGGTTCGTTTTATATGCTGCCCTTCTCCGGAGAGTCATGGCGGCTTACAATGCGTTAAGCAATAGCCTTCATATTGTATATACCTACCTTTGTATATACCTGTTTAGTAGGACTTTCAGGCCCCCCTAAGCAGTGTTCTTTTTATACAAAGTCAGTTTATTGCCCCCACAATCCGGGTCCTCATTTTACCTATCTCGGAAGGATGGAAGGATGAGTCAACCTTGAGCCTGGTGAGATTTGAACTTAAAGTAATTGCAGGCAGCTGGCAGCTAAGTGCTACTTAACAGCACTTTAGTCTGCTGCGCCACCAAGGCTCCTTCATATATGATCTAAGCGTAGTACATAAAATTATCTGCTACAATGTCCTACTTGTCAGTGACTACTTCAGTTTCAACCACAGCAATACATGAGCACACAATAGATACAAACTTAAGGGAAACCACTCCAAACTCAATTGTAGAAAATACGACTTCAGCATCAGAGTGGTCAATGCCTGGAATGCACTATCTGACTCTGTGGTTTCTTCCCCAAACCCCCACAACTTTAACCTTAGACTGTCTACTGTTGACCTCACCCCATTCCTAAAAGGTCTGTAAGAGGCGTGCATAAGCACACCAACGTGCCTACTGTCCCTGTACTAATGTCCCCTTTTTTTCATATCCACTTCATGTAATCATAATCATGTTTATACTTAAATCTGTTATCTAATACATGCTTGACAAAAATAAATGAATGAATGAATGAATGAATGAATGAATGAAAAATAAATATAAAAAGGTAAAGGCTTCTCTTATCCAATCATTTTTGACTGTAGGGGGCAGTGTTCATCTGTTTTTTAGCTGAGGCAGTCAGTGTTGTTAGATCCTTTCATGGTCATGTGGCCAGCATGACTATACGCCAAAGTGCATGCAATGTGTTACCTTCCCAGGAATGGTACCTATTTATCTATCCACATCTTCATGCTTTCAGTCTGCTAGGTTGGCAGGAGCTGGGACAAGTAATGGGAACTTACCCTGTCTCATGGCTTGGATCTCAAACCCGGGCTGTCAGCTTTCCAACTAACAAGCTCAGTGTCTTTAACCACTAACCTATTATGCCACCTCTTGATCATATGAAGTTAGTACTTTTATGATATCATGTACTTTACATTATAATTAGAAGGATGCAAATTTAAATATACCATAATTAGACTAACAGACCAAATCTTGAATAAAATCAATTTTCCCAAATTATTATATGCTGGATAACTTGAAAAATTAAATTAGATTATGGATGTAAAATGGGATCAGATATATTTTCTATTATAACTTCTAAATTATTTCTTTTTATTTCTTTTTCTTTTATTTATTTTATTTCTTCTTTGAATAAAATCTGCCACTGAATCTTGACAAGCTCAGGACAGATGGTTCATCTATGTTTACATTTACAATAGGATTTCCTTTGATATTTGAAAGGTTCTCATGTCATCTGACCTTAAAGTGACTTCAGAACTTTCATGAACCAATTTGTGAGACCTTGAGAATCCCAGGAATTGCTGCCAATTCAGAAAGCTTCCCTTTGGGACAACCATTGAGGATTAACACCTGCTAAATGGAAATAATAACCCATTAGAGTTCCTTGATTTTTTTTTTAAATAAAATTATAGAATATCTAACTTTTCTTTCTGATTCTCCAAGGTAAAACTTTTGTGGTTAAAGCACCTACTGTATGTTGAAGAACATATTTTTTTTTCCAAATCAAAACGCTTAAACAAAAATATTTTTTATTGCATGGATCTAATAAATACCTGAGTTTTATATTCAATTCCTATCTAAGCATTAAACATTTATTTAACTGTTCTAAATACTAGGTAATTATGTTTTAAAATATAACAATGGGAAGAATCACTCTTTCAACAGACTTTTTGAGATGTCTCCAATATATCCCATGATTGTATTTTTCAGTTGTTAGATAACATTTGCCTTTTGGCATTTTTTCCACAGTTAGAATTATACATGAGAGAGATAACTAAACTTCAAAGGACTAAATAGCCAGGGGAGGGTGGGAGATGGCCACACATAAAGCTGCCCTGCTCCTCCAAACCCCTTTAGTAGCCAGACAAGGTCACTGATCAGGGTAATTTGCAGGAAAAGTCAATTTCTCAAGTACCCAAAGCAGGTGTTATGCCATTCTAGGACAATTTACTAAGACCAAATTGAGGAAGTTGAAAAAAGCAAAGGTCATGATACACAGGAAGAAATGAGGAAAGTAAATCCCTTTGACTGTATTTTTAACTCTTTTTCAACCACAATATATTTACAAACTCAAGGCTGTTTCCACTTTAAAGTGAATTGGAGGGTTTTGTATTTTTTTGGGAGATGTATTTATAAGAAAAGAGGTTGTAGGCTGAAGAAACATTCCTTGCACCGTGAAATAGTTTATTTTAGCAAAAGTAAGGCAATTTTAAAAATGTGGAAGGGATTGTACAGCGACTGTATCGAAGTAAAGTTAATGAAATGATGCACATAAAGACATCTCTTGAGAGAAAAATATACTTTTACATGTTAAAAGTCAGAGAACCTTTATTGAATTCCATGAAACTATATATCTAAAAAACACTGCTTCTTAACTGTTTCAGTTTTGGAGTTTTTAGGAACTACTTTTGTTCCTAAAATTTGCAGTGCATCCACCTCTCCTTTATTTTAGCTGAACTGTGGTCTTTCAGAGAATTCTAAAATTAATAGTCCAACACCAGGCTCCAACAGCCATTTGTAATTCAGCTTTGGAGAAGGGCTTATGGTTTTAATTGCTGATGTCTCTTTACCTATTCAGCTTAGTTTACAACTATTTCTTCCATTGTCAAAGTGTACCCCAGTATAGGATGTCTAGAATGAACCAATAGTTCGAGCTACCTCATTAAGGTCAAATATCAGTTGGGTAGATACGTAAAGATAAAAGTTTTGACAGTTTAAATTTTAACACAGAAAATTATATGATAAAAATTAGGGAGAGGGCCTATTCAGCCAGGTAAGGTTATTAGAAAATGTACATTTATATAAACTCAAATTATTGTTCCTTTATGTGTTCAGCACATAATTCTGATCTTATAAAATAGCCCTTTCTCATTTCTGCAGATTTAAAAGGTTAGAATAGCATCCGCTTTGTTGCATCTATAATGTACTCTGAACAACTAACTTCTATGTCTGAGCAAGCATTTTAATGCAACTGGTCTTCTGTTTGGAGTATTATTTAGAATTTTGGACTGCATATTCTAGTTTATATTTTTGGACTCCTTTTGCCCCCCTCCATTATTAACTAAAATTACCTAAATACTAACTATGTGATTATATCACATGGATAAATTGGTAAGTATAATTTATTTAATACCTAAGAAATATATTCTTCTGTAAGGTGACTGTGTGTGTGTTTTCATGTGTTTTCATATATTCTTTCCTTTTCTCCTTCTTGGAGGTGAGGTTAAAACCACTTTCCCATTGCTTGAAAAAAATAAAACAATTCAGCTTTTTTTTTTAAAGATAAATATTAGTTACATCTGAAGGCTGGAAACAATCAAGATGCTGAATGCTTTGTATTCCTAGACTGTGAAATCAGAAGATGAGCATGAATGACCTGGCTTGATTATTCAGACAGATAAATAAATAAATATAGTAAAGCACACAAACAAAGCTTCCCCACCTGCGAGAATGCCCAATCTGTTAAAAGGAATTGCATCCCAAAGGGAATCAAGACATGATACCAATGGCTCCTCTACACATGCAGCTGGGGGGATTGCTTAGCCTCCAGCAAGGTCAGGAGCATCAAGTAAAGTGCACGAAGAGAGACCCCCACTCCTGTGTTTGGAGAAAAACATAGCTAAATAGCAGCTGAACTGCAGCTGCATCTTGACAAGCTATTGGTCCTTTGTTCAACATATTAGATAGTGGCCTTCCTCAACCTGGTGTTCCCTCCAAATGTGTTAGTTGTCCCCATTCCTAGCTGAGATGGTCATGCTGGTATGAGAGGATAGAAGTTGCAGTAAAGACATCCGGTAGAGGCTACTGTGATCTCATAAGTAAAGGGTCCTTGTTGCTCTTTGAGCTTGGTTGCTTTCTTACAGGCATTTCATTACCCAAACTAAGTAACAGTCTGCAAGAAAACAATTAGAGAGCAACAAGGACCCCTCATTTCAATCCTGCGCTACTAATATTCTCCTTTATTGATCTTGTAAGTGCTTTTGAAATGTGTAACCATTTCATTTGCTCAAACTGTTAGTGAATGGAGCTAATGTCCCTGATTGTTTTGCTCCTTCTGAAATAAAATTTCTGTTCTAGCAGAAATTTATGGCTTAGATTAGTTTAAAGTGAACTTCAGATGTGTTACTAGCAAAGCTTAGTTTCAAATGGAACAAAAAACCAACAAAAGAAAACAATTCTGTTCAATAGATAGCTGTAAAGTTAACTTAATCTTAATCAATTGAAGGTAACTGATTTCAAATCAGATTTACCTTTTTTTCCATGATCACATGGACCTGTGACCTACCAGTTTTTCTCCATGATCATATCAATTACTTTTGGAGTATGTCACTGGAATTCCCATTCAAATACCAAGCAAAGCCCTCAACCAAAAACAAGTTGATTAGGTTAATAGGCAGTAATAGGCATTTACTGTACATTTACTAACAATCAGCAATGTTTGAGTTTCAGTATATGCTCCTCTGCTAAGGCACGGTCTTATTGACTGAACCAATGGATGAAGAAGAAGTGAGATTTTTAAAAAATATGGTAGTCATGAAGATTATCATCAGGATATAGAATTGTGCAAATAAAACCTTTCGTCCCCAAAATAAAAAAAAATATTATTTAACACAAAAATTTCAACACATAAAGTTTCTCCTGTAATTTACACTTCCACATTGCTAATAACATTTTCTTCTGAAATATTTCTGAGTCTCACGTTTCTGAAATTCCTGGATTTTGGAATAATAAATATGACATTCCCAAAATGATCTTTAACGCCTCTTGATTTTTTAAATAAATAAACTATTTCAAAAAAGTATACCTATCATGTAAATGGATGACTGATTAAATTGAGATAAACAGATTTTTAAAATGTAGCAAGACTGATTTAAATGCCATTAATAGCTGGTAGACCGATAGGGATATGGAAGGCTACATGAACCAAGCAAAATTTAATAATGGTGATAGATTTGGGTTTGTTTGTGTTATTGTTATTCCTCTAAAAATGAGAACATACATTTTGTTTATTGATGTAAACATACATTAGCTCCAAATTGCAAATGCATAGGGTTGTGAAGTATACAAATGCTATTATAAATAACTGGAAAATAAATATTTATATTTATTTAATAAAAAATAATATGTTTAAGAAAAAAGACTCAGGTTTAACAATGACAGCATGAATTTTAAAAGAACTATAGCTGTTGCTGTTCATTTTTTCTCTTTAGTGATATAATTTAATTATCATATAGGCACAAACATTTGTTCCAGGGCTGGGTGCTTCACATCTGTTAGCAAAGATTTGATTAGGGCTACACAAATGCACCAGATTAGAGCATCTCGTTGGTGAAATTCAAACCACCTGGATATTTTAACAACATCAATAAGAAGAATTCTCTTCTTCCAAATCAGTAAATCCAAGTTATATTAAAAAGAATTAATTAATGAGTTCCAGAGAGGCAAAACAAACATTTGACAATGAATCATATTATCAAAGTGTTTGTGTGAGATCCTTCTCAGCTTATGTTTAGATGTCAAATTATATTACCAAAACTAAACAATCCACTTGACTGATTTCTTAATGCAATAAATGTCAGTGTTATATATACTTATTTTGGAAATTATATGATAAACAGTGGCAGAAAAGTTTCACTATAGCAATCCTTAAAACAGGGTGATAACACTGCATGAGAATCCAAGTATTGCTTTTTATTTTTCTGCCTTGTTTTAACTTTCATACAGCTACTTAAAACACAGGAATTTCTTACCTAAACTTTCATACTTTTGAGACGAATTTTCTTTCCAACATTACAGTTGCATGTATAGAATTACAAATAGTGGCATTGCAAAAGTAGAGAAATAGTGGCAATTTCTCTCTGCTGTTCAGCCTCCATAAACAGATGTCATCAGTCAGGCAGCAAACACCCAATCACTTTTGAATCCTTTTGAAGCTGCTTGTTCTGCTATTCAGTGTCTAATATCATCTATTTATGAAATCCTCCAATTTACTTCACTGAAATATAGCCGATGCAGGAGAAGCTGAGATGTTTTAAGGATGGATTTAAACCTTGTTTGCAATACTATTCTCTGTAATTCTGTGTATGTAACTATAGTGTTGAAAGTGTCATCATTTTATCATCAAAGAAACCTGCTACAAAGTTTTCAGTTCACCTGAAAAGTTTAACCTTATGAGTCCAAGTTATAGTCAGAATTAGTAGAAGGTGGTCTGATCATTAGCATTATGGAAAGAATGACTTAGCTTTAATACTCACTTTTAAGCAGGATGGCTTGTGATCCTTAAAATCATATATATATATATACACACACACACACACACACACACACACACACACACACACATACACACTTGTATCTTGCTTTTTACTGTGGAAACTGACTCATAGAAGGTATTGTTTTTATGGGTAGAAATATATAAATTATGTATGTATCTTGGATTATTAAAAGATGACAGTATTATAATGACATTAATTTCGATATACCATCCTTAAGCAATTATGCAAAACTGCAAAGTTATACAAATTAAGACTTTGAACTGCAGTGGATTTATGTTGTGAAGACTCTACTCATGCTCCTTCTTCCCAGCAGACAGTGCCCAGGGGTTGAGGAGTGAGGACATAAAAAAAGGCAAGATGACACATGCCACAATTTCCTTTCTGCGGTTTTTTTTTTACCTTCTTCCATAGCACATACCTAAAAAAAAATGGTATTATAGTTTTTTATTTCATATATGAAAAGACTTTCAAGTTTAAGTTGAAGTCATCAAATAGAGGTGGCAATGTGTGAATGTGTGTGTAGTATAGGCATACCTAATACCATGGTTGACAGATTATCACTTGGAAGTTCACTGTGTATAAATAATTTTCAGGTCTATACTAAGTAGCATAGATAAAATATCCATTTATTCTATGGTTTGAAAATAAGGTAGAAGCAAATAGAGTAATAGGAATTTGTGTAGATTTAATCTGATGCAAAGTTTAGCATCTTTATTATTAGAAGAAACCAGCAAATCCTAAAATAGTATCATTGGATAGTAATAAACATGAAAAATGTTTTCTGATTCAAATTATTAAAATAATTAACACTGTGAAAATAGCATAAATTAGACAAGTATGATTATTCGATTGTAAACGAATTATAAACTGGGGCATTGAGTACAAAAGTACAAAAAGTACAAAAGTACTTTTAAGTACAAAAAAAATAAGGATCATTTCTCATTTGCTATCCTGAAGCACTATGAAAACTATAGCATTTATGATAGATGTTCAGAATACGTTATCAGAATAAGCATGCTTCAGTGGATCTCTGTATATTGTGATGTTTAATTCTTATAACATTTAACATATTAAAGCAGCTTTTGATGATTTTAAAGTGATCTTTCATACGGCTTATTATTAACCAATTTACTTGGCTAACCTAAGTGAGAGTAATATATTAGATAGTTCCATCTGTCAACTGATGAAATACCAAGCTGTCAAGCACCACAAGAATAAGCATGCTTAAAAGCTTTCTCAGGCAATATAATTAATCTATTTAATTTTTAACATAATAATTAGAACAAATGAAATTATGCATGGTTATATTTGTTTAAAGAACTGTCCAAAGCAAGCTTTGTTAGAATTTCAGAAAATGATATTCCTAAGGATGTGTAAGATGCACACCTTAATTGTCAATACTATGTTTTGACTACAGATAACTAGAACCAAGTGTATTCTCTCTCTGCAGTTTGCAGAGGCTTAGAAATTTTGTGGCCCCCAGCAGATTACAATTTCTGATTAATCCTGCTCTGACTGTTGTGATGCATTAAGGTTTTATCCAGTAAACTCTGCTGATAGAATGGATTTCCCTTTTCAGCTTTTCATGTCTCCCCTACCCCATCTTTCTCAGGAAAGGAGAAGAAACTGTACCCTTTTGGACTGTAACTGCCTAGCTGCAATACCACTAGTGATAAAATAATAAATTTTATAGACTTAATCACAACCCATCAGAATTTTTTAAATAAAAGCAAGAAACCATGCCGATCCCTATACAAAGGTACAAAGCATCTGATCAATAACTATTTCATATGTTCAGAAAATCCATAAAAGCAGTTCATGGTCCATGGACAGTAGACAACACCTAAAACATTTGTATCCTATTTTTATCTTAGGGACAAGGGCAAGCTGTCAGAGAGGCAAGCTGCTGGATTGTACATAGTTGCTGAATAAAGAGCTGTTGTCTGAAGACTGTCTCCAGTCTCTTCAATCACCCAACTTAACACTGGCAACAAAGGTGGGATTCTGAAGAAGAACTGAGGCAAAAATAGCTGACAACTATACATCCAGCCAGGTGGTCAGAAAGAACGACGGCCATCTTGCACGTCAAATTCAAAGTCGAAACACAGTGGCAAGCATGTCTGCATTCCACCTACACCTTTCAATCTGGCAAAGGAGAAATGGGACACTTATATGACCCAATTCACATGCTTCATGGAAGCCAATGATCTCCTCAGGTTATTGGATAACCGAAAAAGGGCACTCTTCCTTAGTCATTGTGGCCATGGCATGTTTGACACAGCAGAATACCTGTCCAAACCAATTCCAGTGAAGTCTATACCATGGCAAGTACTTCAGAATGCCCTGAAGACTCACTACACTCTGGCACCATCCAAAATTGTGAGACATTATGAATTCAGGCACCGATTACAGATGGATGGCAAGTCCATCAACCAATATACTGTATAGTGGCGCTTCGAAAAGCCGCCGCTCATTGTGAGTTTAGAGACTTTGATGATATTTTGTTAGACCAGCACATTTGTGGCATGTGACATGTGACATCTGCCTGCAACACAGGCTTCTAGCTAAAACGAACCTGACTCTGCAGGCTGCATTAGACGAAGCAAGAGCCACGGAGTCGTCTAACAAAGTGGCTGAATCACACCAGAAAGTCACTTCGGCCTCACAAGCAATAAAGTTTACGGTCACCATGCATAAGAGCCATTACCAGGGCAAGGACTTCAAGGGAAGCAAGGACAAGGTCTATTGCACAGAGAGGAGGAGATCCACACAGCTAGAAAGCAGGCGGCAACCATGTGCCAGCTGCAGGGGTCAGCACCCAAAGAATTTCCTGCCTCTACAGAGATGCCATCTGCCAGCGATGTGACCGGAAAGGGCACCTAGCGAAAGTATGCAGGGCAAACTTGCCTGCCAATCGCCAAGCCGCCCTGGAGGTCATCCTACCCGAGGCTCCAAAACCAGTTAAATGGCACGGTTGGAAACCAAGGTGCGAAAACACCAATTCAGGGGCGCCTGAAGCCAACCAGACTAGAATCGGGCAAGCGAGCACCCCCTGCCAGAAGAAACTACATGTGAAGGTACAAATCAAGGGGTCCCCCTGTGAGATGGAAATCGACACCGGGTCATCGGTGAACATCATCTCATGGAAAGCCCTGAAAAAAGCAGTCCCGAAAATCAAAAAGAATCAGCTGGATCGCCAGCAGCTACGACTCAGAGACTACCAAGGGAATTGCATTCCTGTGTTAGGCTGCAGAACCTTCACCGTGAAATTCAACAAGTTCCATGGAGACCTCCGGACCCTGCTCGGGTTAGACTGGTTTGAATCCCTCAGGGTGGGGGTAACAGGCATCAATGCAATCGCCAGCACTTGTTCAGATGACTTGATTCAAGAATTCCAGGATGTCTTTAGCCTGGAGCTTGGTAAGTATGTGGGCACCCCTATATCCTTTAGCTTAAACCCCAATATTGTGTCTATACGCCTGAAGTCCCAGAAGGTTCCCCTCACGTTAAAACCTAAGATCAACCTAGAATTGTACAAACTAATCAGTCAGGGCATACTCGAACCCAGTGTGGTTACAGGGAGAAGCCTGGCCAAGATCCTAATAGGCCGCCGGCTCAGATCGGTTCTAGACCGGGTTCACTCAAACTATGCAGCCGAAACAATCAAGAGACAAAAAATAGCACCCAGGCCTTTAGCATTGGGGACCTGGTACACACCAAAAACTTTGCCAAGAAACCCTATGGCTACCAGGCAAGATAGAGAAAATAACCAGGCCCCAGTCATATTTAGTTAGACTAAAAGGCGGGCGTCAATGGAAGCGGCACATAGACCAACTACGTAGTCACCTCAGCCCAAATACTGACACCCCAGAATCAGACCAAAAAGAGCTAAACTCTAACCCCTCCTTGACAGACTCAAGGAGGGGTTGATGGAGCCAAAGTACGCACCTGAAGAACCGGGAATCCAGCAACATTCATGCCATGAACTGATTCCAGTAGAATCCGAGGCTCCACCTGGAAAGTTCCAGAACCTCCCATGGGTGGACCAGGAGGCAGCAGCAGGCACAACCTTTCAGGCCGCTGCTGCCACACCAACTGAGTTGCGCAGGTCTGATAGGACCTGTAAACGCCCTGCCTACCTGTGTGACTACGTATGCAGAGTGGATTGCTTCAATTAAGAGGGGAGGGATGCTGATACTGAAAAATTGAAATGTTTTCCCTCTGGTCTGTTGTTTGAGTGGGAAAAATACTCAAATGTGATTGGTTGAACTCCCTGCCAGCTCCCTATATAAGGGCAAGCTGTCAGAGAGGCAAGCTGCTGGATTGTACATAGTTGCTGAATAAAGAGCTGTTGTCTGAAGCCAATCTCCAGTCTCTTTAATCACTCAACTTAACAAATACAGTAAGAGCAGTACAAAGGCTGTGATTTCTTTGGCTGCCTAATTAACCATCATGTCATGTCTATCTCTAAAAACTACATATGTATTTACAGTTATCAATATAACTCACTTCAAAGGACTTTGCATCCCACTAGGTAAAATCATACTAAATGGTTCTTTTTTTCATCCTTGGGCATCTTTTTGGTGAAAATCTACAATGTAGTTTTCCAGCTATGCACAACTTTCAAACCTCCTTCTGACTTTTCTGTGGAAAAGATATTGGCAGCATGGTTGATGCCACTCTGTGTTTACATGCCTTTTTAAAGTGTCATATTAAAATATTATAATTTATGTTCTTTAAGAAATCCACATCATGTCATATACATAAGCCTAAGAAACACTAGGCATTGTAAATTAATATAATTGGGCAAATGATTACCGACTATTTTAAAATCCACATTAAAAGGAAGATATACTGAGAAGGAAGTAAGAACCTTGCCTTCTTGTACAAGAGAAACTTATGCAATAATAATATAACTAGAAATGAATCAACACAATGGGGTAAAAAAGGGACATATTGAAAGAAAAAACTGGGCAAATTTTGAGACAGGAAAGGACTTGTGTGTGTGTGTGTGTGTGTGTGTGTGTTTTACACACAAGAGAGAAGGCACACAGAGAAGAATTAGCATAAGGGAGCAGAGGTTTAGTAAGATTAATACTTGAGCAGAAAGATCAAAGAGGAAAATGGAAAATATAATGAAGGCAGATAAAAAAAGACAAAACCATGAGGAGACTTAAAGGTTAAAGATGTTTAAACTTATAAACAATGGAGGAAATCAGTGGAGAGAAATATAGCATGATTGAAGTACAAAGTGTATAATTTTTAACAAGTAAAAGAATTGAAGCAGACAATGTGAAAATAAGACACACAGAGACCAAAAGACAAAATTACATATATTTTTGAATGTTACAAATGTGGATTCCAACAAAACACTGCAGCAGCGTGAAATGGTTTTATTTACTGATCTATTTGTCCATCCATCCATCTGTCCATCCATCTACCCCTTATTTTGTGTCCCCATTTCATTTCTCAATCCATCTGGCTAGCCATATTCGCCATCTAATAATTTTTTCACAGCCACTAGGTACATGCTAGCCTCTTTCGGCTATTTTGGGGTACCCTAAAGTTTATTTTTGCAAGCCTCAAGATGTTTCCAAACTCTCTTGCAAGTGCATATGACACTCCAACCACATCAAGATTCACACTCACCTCTCAACTAGAAAATCAGAGGAAACATAGATAGACCTTTGCTGAAATCCTAATTGATTATGCACATTTTCAGTCAAGACAGATTGGTCCAGAATGTGGCGGTTTCTGCTGCACCAGCTTTCACATACTGAAAATCTGGGTGGGTAAAATGAGGACCCAGATTGCTGGGGGCAATATGCTGATTCTGTAAACTGCTTAGAAAGGGCTCTAAAGCACTGTGAAGCGGTATATAAGTCTAAGTGCTATTGCTATTGCTATCCTCTTTAATAGAGTGAATCAAGAGTATTGGTTAGAGAGTCAGAATAGATTTGGAGAGAACAGAGTCAAATAGCAATAGCACCAACAATAGCACTTAGACTTACCTACCGCTCCATAGTGCTTTACAGCACTCTCTACATTAGGGGTATCAAACTGGTGACCCATGGGCTGGATGTGTCACATGCAGGCCACGCCCACCTTAACTCTGTGAAAAGGAGAAATGTCACAATACATAACATGATGGCAATGTGACACCGCGAGTTTGACACTGGTGGTCTACATGGTTTACAGAGATCAGGATATTGCCCCCAACAATCTGGGTCCTTATTTTACCAACTTCGGAAGGATGGAAGGCTATGTCAACTTTGAGCCAGTCAGGACTGAACTCAGTGGGCAGAGTTATCCAGCAATACTGCATTCTAACCATAGCTCCTTGGTGACTTTGAAAAGATGGTCAGAGTTCCAAGTTCATCTTGGCCCGTTTCAACTTAATTTCACTCGTTCATTTATTTTAAAGATAAAAATAAGATGGGTGGAAGAGATATTAGTTTATTGTGCACTGATTTATTATTATCCTTAAAAGAAAAAAGATGATACAGTATAAAAACAAACAAACAAACAAACAAACAAACAAGTAAGTAAGTAAGTAAGTAAAAGACTCCATAGAAAGCATATTAAAGTGCTGGGGATGTATGTGTGTGGGAAGGACTGAAAGAAGACAAGTTTAATTTATACCAGCTCTTTTATGGATGTAAAGTTGAACCACCACTAGGGAAATGGGGGATGGCATGATCTTTAATTTTCAGTTTTACAACTGTATCAAGGCTCCATTATCCTTCAAATTTCATTGCTATAATTTGTGCTATAGTTCTGCAATGAAAAATTGAACATACACATACTGTGCATGAGGAACACTGTTCATAGAATTCCTATCCCGATTAAAATACAGTGTATCTTAATCTTGTGCATATTTGTGCAAATTAAGTCTGTGACTTCCTTGTAAAATGATTCACATTAGGCAAAAATGCATAGATATATCCATACACTAGGGAGAACATGCTTATATATACATGTCTAGTTTGGGGCAAAGTTTTTAAAGTCTCAAATTGATATAAAAATGGGACAAATCAAAATGAAACTGAGAAAAATGAAATTAAAGGAAAATAAAATTCATAAATACATCCAGGTCTCCCATGGAGAAAATAAAGAATTCTTCATAAGGATTAATAGTGTGATCAAGCCCTAACCCCATTCACCTGCTTTTATCATAGTCTGGGTCCTGTAGTCTTGCATTAGTTTTTGCTACTGTAAAAATACAGCAATAGCAATATCAATAGCACTTAGACTTATATACCGCTTTACAGTGCTTTACAGCCCTCTCTAAGCAATTTACAGAGTCAGCATATTGCCCCCAACAATCTGGGTCCTCATTTTACCAACCTCGGAAGGATGGAAGGATGAATCTTGAGCCTGGTGAGATTTGAACTGCCAGATTGCAGTCTGCAGAAGTAGCCTGCAATATTGCATTCTAACCACTGTGCCACCACGGCTCTTTATAATTGTACTGCTTAAAGTCACTGTTAGGAATATCTTCCAAATGTATTGTTCTGAGAGATATAGAGATCACAAACCTAGTGAATGACTGTTTAGTCTGCACAGAATTTGAAAGTTAAGAAACTATAAATTACGGCCATAGTCATAACTATTTATATATATATATATGTGTGTGTGTGTGTGTGTGTGTGTGTATGTATGTAGGTATGTGTATATATATATATATATATATATATATATATATATATATATATATATATATATATATATATACAAATATGCAAATATATATATATATTTGCACTTGAGAACAGTTGAGCTCACTTGATAATAATCTGGTCAGACAGAAGTCTGGTTGGTCTGCCAGTTTGTGGTTCATTATAATAAGCTTCTATCTACAATTTACTTCTAGCCACAGTGGAAAAGGGAATTTATCCCCCAATGTGTGTTGCATTACATAGGATTACATGCCATGTGAGTGCTGTGATACCCTGTAGTTTTGCAGAGCCTGATAAAATGTAATACATTTTCTCAATGTAGTTTCCGCAGAATGCGGTGACATGTTTTGATGAAATACGTTTTGTGTGTTTGTGTGTTTTAATAGCTCTGAATCAGCAAAATGCAGGGCAGCCATTCCTAATTTGTTAGTTCCATGTTTCAGAAGAGAAAACCATGGGAGTCTTATCATCTGCACTATGGAAATGCTCAAAAAAAAAATTCTTTGGCTTTCTGAGAATCTGAGCTATCAGGCTGGCTGGATTACACAACAGATGGATGATACATAACATTGTTTTGTAGCTTCACCCAGTATGATAGAAAGACATGTAATACACAAAAGCTATAAGAATTAAATTCCAGGTGTCCTGGACTTATGACCAACAATTGTGTCCAAAATTGTATTCATAGTCACATGCCCACTGTATCAGCATGTGCATATGAATACAAGCATAAATTGCAGTGCTGAAACTGGAGCGTACGTTGAAGCACCGGAATCTGTAAAAGAGCGCATGCGCGTGAAGGCCAGCTACTCTTCCGGGTTCCGTCTCACGCATGCACGCGACAGAAACCGCAAGAGCAGCTGGCGATGGCACCCGTGCCCTCAGAAGGGCTCTGTGTGCCGCTTCTGGCATGCGTGACATAGGTTCGCCATCACAGCTATATTGTATGAAATTACCAGTCCATCCATTCTTTCATTTATTTTATGAGTTATTATACAATTTGGTACTCTGCTTTTGGAATTGATGCTTGACATGAAGGGCTTTCTGGAATAGAGTGGAAAGTAGAAAACAATGGAAACAGAAAAAAAGAATGCCTAGCATGCTACTTATGATAATAATACTTAATTGTCCAAGTTTCTAAAGTTTAAGTATTATATTAGAAAACATTACCTATCCTCGTAAATGCATTTTAAAGTGTGTAACTGTGTGGATTAATAAAGATAATATTAAAACATTTGTAATATTGAAAATCTTACATGTCTTTGTGCAGGTTTGAAATTTACCATTCAAGCGGATTAGCTTCTAAAAGTCAGATAATCCTCACTGTTGGATAAATATATATCCTATACAAATTCTTGCAATATATACTATGTAGGCTTGTCTGAAAATTAAATTAGTCACCTACATGGGATTCCTTTTGATAACTTTTTAGAAAAAGGTGTTAGTGATCTTATTTACAAAATCCTTTTGACGGTTGTAGCCTTTATTTCTGGAACATGTTAGGAACAAAATTAGAGACAGAAACTTGATGAAGTTTAGACACCTGGCATTCATCACAGGATAGTAATAAGATTTGGAATAAGCATTATAGTTGCTAAAACTAAAAAATTAATTTATCCCAATCGAAGAATGCATCATAATTATTGGAAAACTAAACAAATGATGGTGTGAAGAGTAACTTTAAAATATTCTCTATTAGAGATTTGCATATATTTTCATTAAGTCCATGCTAATAGCATTATATGCAATTTACATTTAAAGTCAAGGATTAAGATCCTACCACTTTTAGTGAAACAAGTTGTTTGTCCAAACAGATCATCTATGATTTGAGTGGCAATATTTTGGACATTAGCCCTTGATTATCCTTATACAAATATTAGGCAATCAGCAATAGTCATAGTAGTGGACTATTAGTATTTCAGTGGTACTTTGCTCCTGGATGTACCATGAATTTCCTTGAATATAGGAACAGAGAAGGCAAGGAGACACTGTTTTTCTATTGCAGCACTGATATTATGGAACAGCCTCTCTGTGAAGATCATGCTGGCTCTTTCTTTGCTGGTTTTACACAAGCTTCTAAAAACAGAACTTTTTCAGAGATTCTTCTCTGATCTGAGTTGTTGCCATCCTTTTTTTCCCTATTGTTTTAATGTTGTGTTTTGTATTTTTGTAAAGGATTCATTTTATATTGTGGGGGGTTTTTTGCACATGGGCTGCTGACAGTGGATTGCAATGGCGTACAATTATGAAAGATGGATAAATAATAAATTAATGTTTTTCCTCCATTTGCTTAGAATTACCATTAAACTCAGAGGGAATGGGAAAGTCTAAACATTGGAGCTGATGAAATGATTGTCCCTTACCTTAGGTTCTGATACCAGGTTCCCTGACTGCACTGATGACTTCAAACTAATCCAAATAAGGATCAGAGTGATCCTTCAGCTATTAAATTAACTATCTACTCAAGAAAATGATCTGGTAGGAAGATATCTTAGGGCTTGAGGAACAACAGGATTAACTGGAATAGAACAAGGCTTTGGAATGGGTTGATCTTCTGTAGAGCAATCATTTCTGTGATGTTCTTCCATCTTTTCCATACTGTCATTCTAGAAGGATTTGAACTACTTGGCATCCTGCCTTCTATGCCCTGGGGCATTAACACATTGCTGGATTCAGTTGTAGTATTCCTGGTTTCTTGGCAGAATCATCCTTGTCTATACCAAGCCAAAAAAAAAAAAAAAAAAAAGGCTATTTAAATCATTTTAAGCTTTTATAAATGCCTCTACTGCACTAATTGTAGCTAGACAATTTATTCATGGGTGATCTTTAAGTAGGATCACAATACAACCAGAACATTCTCTGGTCAAGAAGCAGCAGGAAAAAATGATCTAGAAAGAATGAAAGATCCATTTCTGGCTTTAATTTAGACCCTCTGTCACCATTTGGAGAATGTACTTTTCGTAAGTATATAAAGATAACTAGGTCACTGCTATGAAAGCTGTCAGTTTTAATCATGTGGAAATTGACTTCAAGTTATACTTGGAAAAATATAAAACCATGTGTTTGATTTTTATTTTAAAGAATAGCAGCAAGGGTTCCCATTATCACCATGCCAAGCAAATAATCAACCCAAGGCAGAGAATTACCTCCTTTTTCCTTTTCCCATCAACTTTCTAGTTTCTAGTTTTCTGTGTACTACTTCTAGATGGGCTAAAACAGTACTTTTTTTCCTGATTTCTAATACCATCCTTTATCTGTCCACAAAATATGATTTTTTCCTCCTTTCTAGAATGGACCCATTATTGCATCACAGTAATGTGGTACTGCTTTTGTCATTTTAATGAAAGCCCTGGATCCTGAAGATGTCTCCGGTGAGTACTAGTGGTTAGCTCTTTATTACCTCTGAAATCACAGCAGCATATCATACTCATTCCAGCTGAAAGGGACCTATAGTAGAAGGCGGCTATTGAAATTATGCTCATGCTTATAAATTTCCTGAATGTATTATGTTGTGCGAATATCCATATTGAATATATAAGAACATTGAGTTTTCTCTATTTTTTTGAAGTAAGTATTTATAAGTTATTTAGCTTGGGGTTAAAGCAGGCAAGAAGAGACAGAAGTAAGATGTATAAAGTCATGCACAATATGGTAAAAGTGGAAATAACTTTTTTTGTGCTCGTTCTGTCACAATATTTGAATAGAGGTCTTTAGTGGAAACCAAGTGTGGGGAGATTTAGTACTGCCAAATGGATTTTTAGAATATACAGTGTATAGCGAAAACAGAGAATTTATCACTGTTAAATATGGTGATGACAATGTACATGTTTTTTTTTAAATCACCTAGTAGAATTCATGTTATCAGTGGCTACCAGAGGTGTCCAGAGTGTGATCAAATATCAGTCCTTCAACAGGCCTTTCTGTGTTATGTTGCTAGAAAGAGGTTGATAGACTAGATGGGTCATTTATCTGACTGAAGAAGTTTCTTCTTATGTTCTTTGAACTGGATGATGAAGTTATAGTGGGTAAAAGTCCAAAATATTTGAAAAATATCAGGTTATTGCATTTTACTGTAGCTATTCTTGAAGTCAGTGGAGAAATAGGACGGAAAGATCCTTACTGACATAAAATAGCCTCCACACAGTGTTTGAAATAACAAGAGAAACAAAAGAGCTTGGCTATACCCATAGAAACTTAAATTTATTCATCCAGTTGATGTATCCTCCTTGGTATGATCAAATTGTATGTCAGGTTCCGTGGTGGGAAACAGTGATTATTAATATTAAAGAGAGCACTAGCATAGAAACACATAAAAATAATGTTTCCAGCACAACACACATTAAGTAATGAAAACAAAGAAAAGGTACACATAGCACATCTTCTTTTTCTTATGTAGCTGCACTACTCTTCAAACGCTAATCACATGCTGCAACTTGCCTGCATGAATCTAATAAATTTCTCACACAATCCTGTATGGATGATGATCCATTTTACTCATAAAGAAAACATATCAAAGTAGTGAATCCCATTTGTATTCCTTAATAGTGTTATTTCCACAAGATTGAAGTAGCAGACCTGTAATTTCTTAGCACTTGATGTAGGAGATATATTTGATTTCATGATAGAGATTTTGTAGAGTCTCTGAAACTCTGAGTGTTTGTTGGAGAGTGAAAGTGATGAGGTATAGTCCAGCTCTAAACAATATCAAACATGTTATGCTGCATGAAGGAAGACAGTTCTCTTCTTGCTAATAGCTTGTCCATTTCTACTAATTATTAATTAGTAATTATACTAAACTATATTGCTTTATGATCCAAATGGGGAGAGGGGGAGGAGGGAGGGAGGGAGGGAGAGGGAGGGAGGGAGGGAGGGAGGGAGAGAGAGAGAGAGAGAGAGAGAGAGAGAGAGAGAGAGAGAGAGAGAGAAAGAGAGAGATGATAAAGATGGAGACATAGAGATAGAGATATATAGATATAGATAAATCCATCCATCTATGCATTCATAATTTTGGTTAATCTAAAACCAAATATACAAAACTGTACATTACAAATTACATCTGACTTAATCTAATAAAAGTAATAACTTCTAAAAGTAATAACTTATAATTAATTTGTTTTATTAAAAATTCTAAAAACGTATACCTCAAGAATCACTCATCTTATTTGTCTGAAATCTGCTAAAGCTTCATCATCTCAGAAAAGAATACTTTATAGAATACTTTTCTATAAATTTTATCTAATTCTGACTAATGGAAAAAACCCCAATCATACCATCAATTGATGGAAAAACCATCTATGTGTACTTAATTATTTGGATTTGAATTCTGTGTGCTGTTGATCACCCTTAAATTTACCTATGAGAAGTAATACTTTTTTTCAAGTCAAAGAACTGAAGTATCCCTATTTTTACAAGCTTTGGGGCCTAGGGAATAGAATAGGTTTTCATCTGGTTTTGAAATTCGCAATGAATCTTTTTGGGTAGCCTTATCCTAGTCAAGATGTCATTACCAAGAAGATCTTCTGTTTGAAAATCACCACGTTCCTATTACTTCTTCACATGGAGCAGAGTATCTGAGGAAGATTTTAAGGTTTCAATTGTATAACATGGACATCACAAATGTTTTGTTTGTGTATATGTATAGGTATAGGTATAGGTATATGTATATGTATAAAGTCAAGCTATCTGGAATAAATTAACAATTAGAATATATGTAACAATTGAATATAAGAAATTATATTACTGTAATTTGTATTTAAACAATTGTTGCATAGAATTTGATTTTAGCAGTCTGTTTTTCTCTTCCACCCAATCAAATGTAGTAGCAAATGGCATTTTGCAGTGCTTTGCTCTAAATGGAATCCTACTGTTTTCAAAGAATTAAATATGCATTTTGGGACTGATCCTAGATCTCAATTTTTGATTTCTCAGTTTGAAGCAACACCTAGGAGTTCTAGTAATTAGCTATAGTTGTTCTGCCATTATATCCTATCCTGGGATAAAATGATTTTATAACTTTATACCAGCACCCGCAATCTCTAGTCTTGATTGCTATAATACATTTTACATAAAGCTTTAAAAAAAACTTCATAATCAGCACAGAACCCTACAGTCAAGTTGATATATAGAAGAACTCAAATCGAATTATACCCATCCTAAAGCCATTTCAAGAACTATTTTGGTGTAGTGGTTAAGACATCAGGCTGTAAACCGAAGATCACAAACTCTAATTCTGCCTTAGGCTGGGTAACCTTTGTCAGTCACTTACTCTCAGTCCTAGGAAGAAGGCAATGGCAAATCACTCTGAAAAGCCTTACAAAAAAGGGGCCTTGTCCAGCTCATTTCCAAGAACAAACAAGATTAAATGGGAGGGGAAAAAGCCATTGTACTGGCTGCCAATTTGTGTTCGGATGAAATATGAAATAATGTTTATTAACTCTGAAATCTTCCATGACTTGGATCCATACTACTTGAGAGAATGGCTGTTTTTATATTATTTCCCATCAAAGAAATCCTCAGAGATTTACACTCAGCTGTTCTAAATAAATGTGGAAATCCATCCTTTCTATTGAGCAAACCATTTTGCAAGCTTCTCAGAAGCTTCCAGAGTCAGTTCAGAGTTGGGTTGTGCCTTAAGTCAATCAATCCAATAAATAAATGGCCCTAAAGTAGTCCTTTTTAAGCTGGATTCTTGATCTTAATTTTATTACTTTTTTTTAGCAGTTTTTAATATTATTGGTTTTAACATTATTTTATAATAAACTTCTAGGGATATTACTAAGTGCAGTTAATAAGTTTAATAAATATTTTAAAGACAGTCACACACAAAATAGTTCTTGCTGTTTCCTAAATGCTGCCTTTTTCTTTAATAAACTTTAGAAGAGATTGAAGTTGCATTTATGTATGAGATTTATTAACACAATGTTTCAGAATTTTTCTCAGAAATATATGAAAGAAATCTGCAGTCATGTAATCTTGTGTGATCCATTTATCAAAAACATGTCTCAAAATCCATTTTAAAGCAAAGCATACTATAATTAGTTACAGTTGAGTTTTTATTCCAAAAGATAAATCAATACAATTTGTATTTGCGGCTGGTTCTCTTGATATTGGCCCGCTCCTCAAGAGAGATTTTACTAAATCAATCAATCAATAAAATCCCCCAAAAATAGAGGTTGTACAGTGTTCAACATTTGTAGGTTTTCTCTGTTTTGAAAACAAACATAATCTATCCACTTTATTTGCTAATATACTGAAAAATCTTAAACAATGAATCAATCTGATCTTGGATTAAATATTGTCTGGTAGTAATCCCTGCTGATCTGGCTGTAGGCTGCTGGATAGAATTCTAGATTTCTTTTTTCTAGATTTCAAGTTTTTTATTTTATTTTACATATACATATCAATGCGTGAATTGTGTGGCACCTGGGTGTTATACATTTTAATACAGATAAAACTAGTAATATTAATCATAGTTGTTACATTCATCCAGTTTATGTATTTCTATTAATAGTACACATTTATATTAAGTTATAGTCTTTCATTATTAAATTGTTTCAATACATTGTTCTAATGCCAATCACCATATTATTTAAACATACATAATATTGCCAATCACCATATTATTTGAACATACATAATAATACCGCCATTCAATTTCTAAACTTCTAAACTTCCCTCTTGTTATTGCTTTCATTTTATTATGTAAAAATATGTATACTCATATTCCCCCTTTCTCTTATTCCTGTCTCTATTCTAACTTTTAATCATATCACCCTTATATTAAAATATGTTTTCTTTCTGTACAACTTCTCTTGCCCACTTTGGTACTTTGAATCCTGTTCATTTTTAACTTACCTCCCATATTTCACTCTTTGCAGCTATTTGTATTAAGGTACAATCATTCATTATTTCATTGTTCAATGTTTCAATACACGGTTATAATACCAATCGCAATATTATTTAAGCATACAAGGTTACTCTAATCATATTCTTACAATCATCAAATTGCTTGCTTGATTTTTTAAAAAATAGAATTAAATGGAAATGTCTTGTGCATAACGATGTACAACGTTTTTCAGACAAAGGTCTTTGAGCGATGTCTCGGTTTCATTTCAAGAAGTGATACATCTCTCACAAGAACTCAAACTGCGATAACTTTTGTAGTTTAGAATATAGGAATTATATAAATTGTTTAAACCAGAGGCATCTTTGGGTGAGGGGAAGAAGGGAAAAATAATGAAACCAGCATCATATTCAATGGTGGGTTGCCCCCGGTTCACACCGGTTCTATAGAACTGGTAGTAAAACCGGTGGGAGGCTCCACCCACCGATCCCAACGTAATCAAAATGCTTCTGCACGGTCCCGTTACAAACCGGTAGTAAAGGTAAGTAGAACCCACCCCTGATCATGTTGCAAAAGTGCTTACCCTTTTATACGTGTATGGTGACATTGTGTGCATGTGTAAAAAGGGCCAAAATTCCCTGATTCTGCAGATGCTTTTATTTACAGTTCTTAACCTTCATTTCTTAACCTTCATAAAGTCTACATCTAAATTACTATTATTTGGGGATTTGTCTTGCCACAAAAGGCATTGGTTTCTCCTCTGTTTTTATAGGAAGAATGGGCAAAGAACAAAATGTGTGTGATGATGCCATCAAACAAATGCTTTGATTTATGCACTGTTGAAAGTTGAATGCTTTGGCATAAGTACTTAAGGGTAGTATTAGCAGAATGATGCCACCATGCCTCCATCAACATTTTAGCACCCTCATAGGTGCTGCTATGTCTCCTTCTATTTTATATTGATTAGGATAATTTTTTAATACTAAAAGTGGAAAAAAATAAAGATATGGGTGGCATATGATGTTCATGGTCAATAACAGGCCTTTTGTTCCACTTTCCTAGGCCACCTTTTTCTACACTTCTATTCTCTATGTTTTCTTGGGCTTCTGTTTTACTGGTTTGTCTTTTCTGGTTGCAGAATGCCTGGATCAAAAAAATGTTGTTGTTTTTTAAAAAAGACATACTTGGCATCTCTCAGAACTAATCACCTTAAATGGATTTTGTAGAAAGTTACAGCCTAGTATATTAGCTTTAGTTTAGTCTCGTTTATTCATGCTTCAGATTGGAATTTTGTCTATTAAACATAGTTTATTCTATAAAAAATTCTCCTGAGTGTGGTACATTTAAAGAAAAATAAAACATATGGAGGAATAATGAGTGTGTCACAACTGCCAAAATGGTTTTTATAAAGCAAACTCACTCTTAGAGGAGAATCATGTTCCTGATAATTTTGAGGTTTAAAACCTAGGGGGAAAAAGCCAAGAATCAAGCTTAGATAACTAGTTTTCTCCAGCTAAATTCTTTCCATATGACTGATCAAAAGAAGTATCTTTACACCAGGATTTATTTCTTTGGTACATCTAAAGTTCCATCAGCTAGCTCTCTGTACAAATGATTGATTTTTTAAATCAACACTTAGAAGAATTAAATATTTAATATTAATTGATCAAGCAAAACGTTCTTGCTAACTCAAGCTTTTCCTAACCAGTCACTCTCCATAAGTAAGGGGATATATACCCTGTTTCTCTGAAAATAAGATATCCCCTGATAATAAGCCCAATCGGGCTATTGAGCGCATTCGCTAAAATAAGCCTCCGCCTGAAAATAAGCCCTCCCCAAAAATATTTAAATGCAGAGCTGGAAATCAGGTAAGATGGTAAGATGGAGCCCCATTTTGCTCCATGCACCCCAAAATAATAAGAGCCCCCTGAAAATAAGGCCAAGCGCTTATTTTGGGGTTCAAAAAATATAAGACAGGGTCTTATTTTGGGGAAAACACGGTAGATATATCTCCTAGAAATTTGCATTTTTCTGCCTGGCTCAGTCCTTGAGAGATCAAGGAAGGGACATCCACAATTGAGATCTGACCAGATCTAAGATATTTTTTTTCCTCCCTGTTGATTTCTCAAATACTATAAAAATAGCTCTGTGAACTATTTGTAAAAGGAGGTGGGCTATGAAGATGGCAGAAGTCCAAACATCTGGACTGCAGGGACAGAGGTGCTAAAACAACTCACTTGATATTTCAAATTAGCACTGTCCAGATGGACCGTCCTAGGGGAACTTGTTTTATTAGACCTCAATTCAATAGTTGGCCTTTCCTTTGTATAATTTCCTTTGAGGGAAAATAGTATGCAACATGCTTATGTGAAATGGATGCAGAGACATATTTATACAGAGAGAGAGAGAGAGAGAGAGAGAGAGAGAGAGAGAGAGAGAGAGAGAGAGAGAGGGAGGGAGGGAGGGAGAGAGAGAGAGAGAGAGAGAGAGAGTGAGAGAGAGAGAGAGAGAGAGAGAGAGAGAGAGAGAGAGAGCGAGCACACATATCCTTAGGAGCAATATATATGAACTTGTACCATATGGAAACTACTTGAAATTACTCTTTGTGACAGCTGCTTTGACTCTTTGTGACAGCTGCTACCATGCTGTGGAATGTAAAATTTCATTCTAAAAATCTAGTTATTTTCTCCTTGCTAGTTTCTTATAGCATTCCTGTTAATGGTGGCAAACAAAGTAGTAGCTCTGCATAATGCATGCAACTAACTGTCTAGTTGAAAGCAGTTATGATGAAGACAAACTGTTTACACACTGTCATTCTGGCTAGGAAGTTTGTAGCTTAATAACTATGTATTTATTGGATAATCCATTTCTCACTAGTCGCTCATTCTGCAATAATGCTTTGGCATCATTTATTTAAATAGCTGCACCATCAGAGAGTGGGACACTGATAAAAAATCTACTACAGCCTTCATCCAACTTGGCATCTTTCTCATGTGCATGGATAATCATTTCCATCATTCCAGTTGGCACAATGGGAGTTGTAGTACAGCTTATCAGGAGGATGCCAGCCTGAAAGAAGGCTGATCTAGTCCTTCCTATTTGAAACTAAACACATATATAATTGTGGATCATTTCAATTTTAATGGTGCTTATTTACATTTTTGCTGCTGCTAAACAAAGCAATTGCCAAAGACATCTTTCAATCAAAGAAAATTTGAATATTCAAAAGCATTACATAGGAAGAAAAATGTACTGTTTTTCATTCAGCTGCACAAGCAGAATTTCACGAATAATCTTAAAGTATTAAAACCAATAGAAAAAAACCTTTAGCTTTACTTTTGCATCCTTGAAAATGAGGAGGTTTTCTGTGAATGTGACTTTCTTTCAATAGACTTACCTAATATTGTACTATAATTAGGTATAGAATATAATTTGCCTAAAAACAAATACCAAGCATCCCAGCAAGCTGTAATTGTTATGTTGATTTGGTTAAACTTGCGGCCCTTTTAAGGAATTCACCAAGACCGTGTCTTGATGAAATTGAATATTAGAACACAATTTCAGAAAATTATCAGATAAATATTTAGGATATCAGTCAATTAGCAGCCTTATTGATTTTATAAACAGCCAGAATATTTAAGTAATACTATTTGACTTCTTTGATAATTTGGCAAGTGCTTGCTTCTAATTTTAGTGAACATATTTTTCTGTTGTAAAGCCAAGGAAAACACACTTGGAAGACTTTAGGATTAAGGTTTTATTTTGATTCTCATATAAAGCTGAACCTCTTTGATTATCGTGATTTGAAAACAGCAGATAATTTTTTTTAAGAAAATAAAATAAAATATATAACCTGAGCATGAAAAGGAATATTAAGCAGAAAAAGGAACACTAAAATAAACTCTGATAATTTACAATGTTCATTAACTCTGTCTTAAACTGTAGAGTGGTGGTGGTTGAGGAGCTTTCTTCTTTATAGCAGTTTGATGCAGGCCACTGAGATTTCTTCCCTGCCTAAGAACTCCTGTAGTTCCACTCCGTCAGAACAAAGAACTCTGTTCTTTGTAGCAGGACTTTCTTATATAGGATCCAATCTGAGTCAGTCACTGGGACCAAAGGTTTATTCTTCCAAGCTCTTGGACTCATGCTGGAGCCCATCCTCATGAAACTTTTCTCTTTCCAGAATGTGTGAACTTTCTTATCCCCAAAACTTATTACTTTCCATCAGTCTTCTGACAGGAATTTCAGATTCTTCCCAGTTAGAAATGGTGCCTTCTATTCTTTGCTGCTTTTTTTTTCTTTCAAGTCTCTGCTGACCCAGTTTGGATGGTCTCTCATTCAACTCTCCTTTGCTATT
The DNA here is from genome assembly GCA_022577455.1 of Arizona elegans. NCBI lineage: Eukaryota > Metazoa > Chordata > Lepidosauria > Squamata > Colubridae > Arizona > Arizona elegans. Next base: position 59,248,293 of record JAKOOJ010000005.1, on the reverse strand, counting down.
AATTGTCCCTCCAACGCCATTCTCAGCTGATTAATGGCACAATTTTGGGACTCTGCTATCACATCTTCCAATTAATTGAAATACTGTAAGTTTTGAAGTGTAGGAATGTCTATATCTGTTAGATGGAATGCTTTCAATCAGTAGACTGTGAAAACATTTAAATGTGCTGTAAAATATATGCACTTTTTAAATAAAATAATAGCCAAACAATGCTGAAATTGCTACAGCCTTTGACATCTACAACAATTTACGTAAGAAACACCCAAGTGCTGACTCAGCCCTTTTATATGTGTTCTATCCTTTAGGAGAGGGATAGAGGAAGGGAAAGATTTGTGTTGAGTGCAGGTACTCTACCAGCATAGATTTCTTAACATACATCATGTCTCCAGTAGAACACACCTGTAATATGTGTACTAACCCACAAGTTTTAAGCAACATCAGGAAGGGCAGGATTCATAATTTATATGCACACAGTTATACAACATTTATATCTAGATTGAAAATGGATTGAAGTGGCTTCATCTCTGTTCTTGATATTCAAGGGCCTCTGGTGAGAATTCGTTAACTCAGTTTTTCTAGATAAGTGTTAACTTGGCAAATGAATCTTTTTAAAATCCAGCTGCATGTCTGCAAATACCAATTATCATGAACAAGCAAAGAATGTTCCACCTATTTTGTAGTCAGATGGTTTCACTTAAAAACCAAAAGGTCAGAGGTCAAAGCATGACCTCACCAAATTAGGTCCAACTGAGAGAAATGTTTAGCACAACAAAAGGAAGTAATTTGAAGTACATTAAATGCAAATGAAAGTGCCATGTGCAAACTTCAGTAAAAAACTGAGAAAAGCAAACACCCAAGGTGGTTGTTGGAAAGATGAAGTTTGAGATTTTGAGCCATGTTTCTATTCTTGTAAGCCATTTATATGCAGCAGGATAAATATTAATCTCACTGGTATACAAATGCTTATACTATACTTACGTTCCAAGTTTTCCATTATTCCCTGAAGGGATTAAGCTGGATCAGAGCTGAACTTTGTGGCTATTCCCTCTTCTTTATTGGTTTAGATACCAAACAGGTCTGGTCACCACAGTAATTTGCTTTGGTATATAAAATAATCATTTACTTTTAATCTAAGGTCACGGTGTTAATACACTGTAGGTCTACAGTTTGGTGGTTGTTCCTAATTATTTGTCCGAGTTTTTTTTTTAAAATCTGACTTTCATTTTCAATAAAGAGATGGGCTACAATATATATCAAGAAGTTCTTCTGGGTGAAAATTCTAAGACAAATATTGAAATGAGCACCAACGTGTCCTTATGCAGATCTCACACAAATCAAATCAAATTGCTTAATAACTGGCAACCAAGAGGTGCTGATATGTATTAGAGGACTATCAGAATTGACCTATCAGAAGGATGATATGGTGCAGCATATATCTGTGATGAAAAGAAACCAACGCTCCCATGGTTGAAGATGATTTGTCAGCCACTCAGGGTAGATAATACTGAAGAAAGGTCCCAGCTATTTGTGGAAATAGAATGGTAACTCTCATGGCAATGATGCCCTTGAAGTGATGTCCCGGTGCCTGGAGGCCGTGCAGGCCTGGATGGGGAGAAACAGGCTCCGACTCAACCTTTCCAAGACTGAGTGGCTGTGGCTTCCGGTGTCCCGATATAGCCAGCTGGTGCCATCGCTGGTTATTGGGGGAGAGTCATTGGCTCCCACGGAGAGGGCTCGCAACTTGGGCGTCCTCCTGGACGCACGGCTGTCTTTAGAAGAGCATATGATGGCCGTGGCCAAAGGGGCTTTTTATCAGGTTTGCCTGATACGCCAGTTGTGCCCCTTTCTGGATTGGGACTCCCTACGCACAGTCACTCAAGCACTCGTCACCTCCCGCCTGGACTACTGCAATGCTCTCTACATGGGGCTCCCCTTGGGGTGCACCCGGAGGCTCCAACTGGTCCAGAATGCAGCCGCGCGGAGGATTATGGGAGCGATGGGGCGCTCCCATGTGACACCTCTACTGCGCGAACTGCACTGGCTTCTGGTGGTCTTCTGGGTGCGCTTCAAGTTGTTGGTGACCACCTTTAAAGCGCTCCATGGCTTAGGGCCGGGGTATCTACGAGACCGCCTTCTGCCGCCAATAGCCTCCCACCGGCCAGTTCACTCACACAGAGAGGGCCTCCTCAGGGTGCCGTCGGCCAGTCAATGTCGGCTGGTGACCCCCAGGGGGAGAGCCTTCTCTGTGGCAGCACCTGACCTCTGGAACGACCTACCCCCTGAGATATGCATGATACCAGACCTCGGGACTTTTCGTCGGGCCCTGAAAACACATCTATTTCATCTGGCCGGGCTAGCTTGATCCCACCCTTTCGGTTTTAATTTGAAATTGGTTTAACTGGGTTGTTTTAAATTGAGGGCCAAAATTATTTAATGTCTTTTAAACTGTTTTTTAAATTTTATATGTTATGTTTTATCTTGGCTGTTCACTGCCCTGAGTCCTGTTGGAGAAGGGCGGTATAAAAATTAAATAAAAAATAAAAATAAAATAAATCTCTGCTATTACCTAACTAAAAAGCTTATCTTTTTCTGGACTTTGTATGAGTCTAAAAAGAAAATCATTAAACTTAGTGTTTGGGCAGACACTGATACCGCAGAAGGGCGGTATAAAAATCAAACCACAACTGAGCCCAAAATTTCTGTGGTTACATGAGTTTTGCCCCATTTTACAACCTTTCTTGCCACAGTTGTTAAGGGAATCACTGCAGTTGATATGTTAGTAACCTGGTTGCTAAGTGAACCTGGCTTCCCCATTGACTTTGCTTGTGAAAAGGTTGCAAAAAGTGATCACATGACCTTGGGACACAGCAATGGTCATAAATATACATAAATAAACCACTAAAAGTTAACACGATACTATAAAATTAAAGCACTAGGACCTTTCAATTAAAATGTCTTAATATTAATTCCAAAATTGTGGATTGAAGGATGAAAAAGAGCATGCCAATGCCAACCCCAACCCAACAGATCTCTATACCTTTCTGACCTTTCAAATTCTCCTTGCTCCCACTACATCTTTACACAGATTCATACATTGTTGTTTGTTTATTGCACTTCACATTCTCTTTCTAAGGATCGCATCACCTTCATCCACATACAGCTTTCTTAGTGTACCCTCACTTCCAAACCCTTTCACCTCCCTTTCAGTTTCAGAAACAGTATTTCAATAAATTATTGGAAGCCTTGATCTAACTGGAACTAGCCTCCTTCACTAGACTGCTTCCAGTTATATTGGTTTTGCTTTGGAGAAGGTCAGAAGTAGGTCGCTTAACTTGTCACTCTGTTCTTTTCTTCCTTAATACTGAAAGGAACTTTTCACATGGATTATGGGACTTCTTCCCTATGGGCCTGGGTGTGAATTTGCCACCTCAATTACTATTTAAGCTAATTCCTGCTAGCTACTTGGGAAACCTGTCTGGTTTTGAAAGAAGCTTTGCCTCTTCCCGAAGAAAAGATAAAAATTACTTTCTTGATGTGGTTTCTTTAATGATCTAATCATATGGATTCTCTAACCAATATCTGATCACCCTGAGTCTCAGGAAGATTAAAGCAAAGGCCAGGCTCTGTGCTAAATATAGTCCTCCAAAAGAGGCAGGAGTACTTCCTTCCCTTCTCAGATGGGAATTGACAAGAGAGATTTACATCAGCTAATTATTTATATAATAGGACCTTCTGGATCCCATAAAAAGCTTTTCTCTTGGCACAGTGTAATGACTTTAATGCTTTTGGGGAATGGAGAATATATATTTGAATTAATATGTCTTCCTCAGGCTGCAGAAATGGAGCCGATGATTCATGTGTTATTTCACTGCCCATTCTATATGAAAGATCGCTTCTATCTTACATCCTTGAAATAAGTCCCAGAAGGTTAAAGGAAGATGAAACTATTTATTTATTTCTTATCTGACAAGGTCACAGAGAGACCACCCAGAAAGCAGCCAGATTCAGCTTAATTACCATCTAATTATATAATCATCTGCTAAGAATAAGTTAAAGATCTTGTTAATAAATGGGATGCTTTCTACTGTTTAAAGTAAAAACAAAATACTTGGAAGAATCCTACATTTCTGCTGAAGTTGTGTGATGGATGGTTTTTCTTGTAAAATGGTCTTTTTAGCTAATAAAATTTGTTGCAGCACCTGCCCCTCTGGAAGAGCATCCTCCTGAGATCTATGTAGCTCCAACCATGATAATGTGTAAGAAATCTTAAAAAGCTGGCTAATTCTTGAGACTTTGGATAAGGATGGATGTCCACCTCTTATAGGATTTTGTCAGACCATTCAGTCAATTGGGCTTAATGGTCTGAGAAAGGATCTTAGGATGTACCTTCCCTAATTGATTAGATTGGGGAGTCAAACTCAAGGCCTGGGGGCCAGATCCAGCCCATGGGGTGCGACTGCCCTGGAAACAGCAAAAGAGTGGCCTGAGGTGCCTTTGCCACCGAAAATGTGCTTCCGAGCTCCATTTTCGGCTGTGACACCCTCCTGCAACCCTCTGCCAGAGCTTGGGAGCCCTCTTGAGTTCCATTTTTGCTGGCAGAGGGTTGCAGGAGGCCATTGCAGCCGAAAATGGAGCTTAGGAGCCCATTTTCACCAGCAGAGTGCTCGGGCCATCACAGGCACCCCCAACACAAGTGACATCAAGCTGGCTGTGCCCCCCTTGACCACGGCCCTCAGGTCAAACACAGCCCTGATGTGGCCCTCAATGAAATCGAGTTTGACATCCCTGGATTAGATGGTTAAAAGTGGGAAGTATGAACTTTCAGACTTGCAAGATTCTGTTAATGGATCCTACATTAAAGTAGAATTAGTTTCTCTAGTCGTGTTTCCTATTTGATTTACTTGCGAAGGCTGAAATCAATTTTACAAGTCTCAGGGTCCTAACTTCCTGCTGCCGCTTTTCAGTATCAGATGAATTAGGGCAGCCCCATCCTAAATTTTTTCCTCTAATATTAATCCTTCACTTGTCTGATTGGATTCTAGGCAGTTTCACTTCCCTTCATCCCCTAAAGCATCTACACACCCCATTACAGTGCCTAAAAAAAGGTACTTCTTTTCCTTAGGTACATACAGTACTATATTAAACTCTATATGTATAGTTTCATGTAATGTTTTAGTACTATAGTGAAGAATTAAGTAAATATTTATTTCAGTCACTAATCATATATGGGGTATACTTTACTTTGCCTTATTCTTTGTAAGACACCTGTGTAGAGTAAGAACTTTTTCTCATCTTCAACCCAATTAACCTTGACAAACAGATACTCCTTAATTTTGAGATGGTCTCATTGCCATCTGGTATAAACAAGAACTCCTTAACCTTGATGGTTTCATTCTTGGCAGGACTTCTCAACCTTCAAGGGCTGATTCCTGGCAGCAAGGGCAAGCATTCTAAGATAAAATAGATTTATTCTCCTTGCCTTTGGTAAATTCCAGTAAGATGAGACCACTGAAAATCAGATATGCTTAATTATGGTTCAGTGCCCATATGAGCTACTCAGAAACTTCCATCAGATGGAACTTCAATGCAGACATAACCAGGAGGGGCATACTGCATGTTTCATGGCTTTGAAGAGGCCCAATTACTTTAATCCTTTTGGGATTTACTGACTGGTAGAAGGTTATTTCTTTATCTTCATGTATTCTTGAATAATTTTACTTGATGTTTCATATAATATTCTTTGACTTCTGTCTTGGGTTATGTTATATTCTTCAGTATTCCTATATATTGTTCTATTGCAGATTCATGGTGCACAATCATTGTTCTTTTTTTAGACTGTCTCAGAATAAAGCCTTAAATACTTACTTTGGTACAGTTTTTGCTTCTAGAATTTGTAGAATTTAAAGAACCTATAAAGCCAGTAATCCAAGCCTGCTTAGTTGGGGAAAGAGCAATGCAATCCCCATCCAGAATCAAATATGGAATACCCTTTGAACTGACTCTCTACTAAACCAAAAGCCACTATCATGAGAAGATTAAGTTTGCGACTATTCCTCCCATCCAGACCCTAATAATTTCCAGGCACCAAGACAATATTTCAGCTTTGCCTATTCAAGTTTGAAATGCACTGTGTTGATGCTAATATCAATATACTAGTAATTACTTCCTCCAGTATACTGTATGTATGCATTTATTAAATAAAAGTTGACAGAGTATCAAGCCCCGTGGAATCCCAAACTATAACTAGTTTCTACTGACTGGAATGTCCTTTCAAGATGGAAAAGAACCATTATAAAGTCATGGCAGTTGGTCCAAACCAGTGGTGGGTTGCTATTGGTTCGCCCTGGATTGTACGAACCGGTAGCGGCAGTGGCGGGAGGCTCTGCCCACCCACCCAGACACTTCTGCGCATGTGCAAAAGCATTGTGTGAGCGCATGAGCATGCAAGTGCCCACGAGCGAACTGGTAGTGATGGATTTTGAAACCTGCCCCTGGTTCAAACCCTTGCTGACAGACCTGAACTACTACAATTATTAGTACAGAAGGCTGTTGAGAGACCAAGCAAGTTTACACTAATAGGATTACACTAATTTTATCCTGCTCTCACCAAGAGTTACCCACAAGTGCAATGAATGTGACCTTAGTGCCATACCCATTTCCAATTCCAAAGCCAGAATGAAAAGGATCCAGATAATCCAGTTCCTCCAGAGCATACTGTAGATTTTTCATCATCTTCTCAATGACCTTCCTTTCTGGTCAATTGGTGACTGGCTATTAGATGCTCAAAGTTGCCAGGTTGAACTTCTTCTTAAGAGAAAAATGCACCCTTGCCTTTTTCAACACAGGCTTGTTTCTTGACTTTGTCTACCTCAAAGACTGATAACAGGTGGCAGAACATATTATTACAGAGAATCCTTCCCGTTTCCTTATGACTAACAGGTTCAAACATATCCCAGATAACCTTAGAAGATGTGGTATAATCACTTCAATAGAACCTGTCAAAAATATTGGCTTTAATATGAACTTTTGCTGGTTTTAATTATACTTGCTCTTTGTTTTCTGTCTTCTATCAGCATCACTCCAGATACTTCCTCTGGTAACAAGCAAAAAAACATAACCCAGGCCCAATCCTAACTGTTCTAGTAGGCCACTAAAGCTTTGGTAAAACCATGTTCCAGAGACTCACAAAACTCCCCAAATTCCCTAAGGGTGTGAAATGGATCCATTAGATCAAATAAGATTATTCTTCCAGTATAGATTGCAAACACTGGTCAATACCAGCTGTTCTCAATCAGTCTATTGCAGACTGAGAAACCTTGATCGGTAGCTGCCAGTTAGTATTAACAATTCTGAGTCAGAGGAATGAAAGATTTGACTTGATATAAGAAATATCTTCAGATCGATGTTTATGAACTAAACTGAAGCTGGCATTTTATTTGTATGAAGTTAAAATATGTTTATTTTACTTTTCTAATTAAAAGTGCTCATAGCAATAGACAGCTGGAGATTGGAGAATGGATTTTAACATGTTTATTGATTGTAGTATACATTTGGGTAGAAGCAATTCATGCCAACCATTAAATAGATTTGGCTATATTGATTCAGTTAGCATTACACAATGTTAGGTGGGTAAGTGGTTGGCAAAAACAAAAAAGCTTGTGGAATGTGCATGTAATGGTCCCAGTTGCTGTAATTGTCTTAAGAAGTGAAGGGTGCTGCAAGATATTTGGCTTTTCCCTGTATATATGCGCGCTCTCTCTCTCCCGCTCTCCCTCGCTTTCTCTGTGTGCATTCCATCAATAATGATAGAACAGTTGATGTCTTACAACAGAATGAAGCGATGATGCAAGTCTGTCTGATCTCATATATGTTGGTCTGTTTTCCAGATGCTTAAATAACACAAATGGAATGTAAGGATGGCAGTAGTTCTAAACAAAAGCTCAAGGGAGGTGGGGAAAGATTAAAAAATGTTGCTGCATAAAATCATTAAAGTATGGCTTTATATAAGTCTTAGAATATAAAGAAGTCAGCATACCAATCTTTCCCAGATCCATATTTTTCCCTTAATGCATCTTAGTAGTCCGAGGACATTGACAACGTTCAGTCCTCTCTGAGTTTGTGACTTTAGAGACAAGGAAAAATGGCTTCAGAGATTCCCACCTCATTTATTTTGCATGTCTGAAAAGTTCCCCTAAATTTGCTGAAATCCAATGTGAATAATGTAAAATTCTATTTGACTCCTTAATTTAGTTCAAGAAACCTAAATTATTTGAATCAATTTTCCAAATAATTTCTGTTCAGAGGCTCAGCTCAGGAGGTTAGGCTGATTCAATGTGGATTTCTAAACAGATTATTTTTGTCCATGTACTAAACTGTCTGAATCAATTTGTAGGCAATTTGTTTCAACTAAGGATACTACAATTTGGAACTGAATCTCCACATTCCGCATTTGACTATGCATAAAATTCTTTATTGGTCAAGTGTGATTGGACACACAAGGAATTTGTCTACAGTGCATAAGCTCTCAGTGTACATAAAAATACATTCATCATGAATCATAAGATACAACACTTAGTGATAGTCATAGGATACTAAATAAGCAATCAAAATCATATTAGGAAACTAAATAAAACAATATAAATTGTAAAGATATAAGCAACGAGGTAGTAGTCATAAGAAGGTAATAGAAAGGATGAGAAGAAGAATAGTAAATAGTAAATAGTAAATAGTTTGACAGTGTTGTGGGAATTAGTTATTTAGCGAAGTGATGTCATGTGGTGAAAAACTGTCCTTGTGTTTAGTTGCTCTCGTGTACAATGCTCTATAATGTCATGCTGTGTAGCTATGTAAAGTACATCAGCCATAGTTGAACATTCACAATCTAGATCAGTTTTCCTCTACCGCAGCACTTTTAAGAAGTGTGGACTTTACTCCCAGAATTTCCTAGCCAGCATGAATGCTGGGAGTTGAAGTTCATACATCTTAAAGTTACCAAGAGTGAGAAACACTGATCTAAATAAATAAAGGAAATTGTGTTTTAACATAATAAAAATATGGTAACCAAACAATATAATACTTCCTTGCTTCAACAGATAGTAATATCTAGCTCTTTATCTAGTTCTAAGCAGAACCATACCAATTTAGTTTTTGGAAAGCCCATAGCTGCATATATATGTTAAATGAAAATAATAATAATAATAATAATAATAATAATAATAATAATAATAATAATAATAATAATTTGAAGCTGTTTGGTAAAACAAAAGCTGAACTGAATTTATTAATTGAAAACACAAAAGAATTCAGCCAAGACATTGGTATGCAGTTTGGAATTGACAAATGTGCAACAATAGCAACCAAAGCAGGCAAAATCATAGAAGAGGATGGAATAGAACTAGAGAATGAAGAAATGATAAAGGCAGTAAAATCAGAAGAAGGCTACAAGTACTTGGGGATTTTAGAAGCCTCTGACTTAATGCATAATAAAGTCAAGGAATTAACTTCAGCCAAGTACATTCGGCGAATTCGTAAGATATTAATGTCCAAATTGACTGGAGGAAACATCATAAAAACCATAAATACCTGGGCTATACCTGTGATTAGATACTCTGCAGGAATAATTGACTGGACCCAGATGGAGTTAGACAATTTGGACAGAAAAACAAGGAAGTTTATGACAATGAATCATGCCTTGCACCCTAAAAGTGATGTTGACCAATTATATTTACCAAGAGCAGAGGGTGGTCGAGGACTCCTACAAGTAAAGCAGACTGTGGAAGAAGAAAAATGCAGCTTGAATGATTACATCCAGAAAAGTGAAGAACCAATGATTAAGGAAGTAAATAAAGGAGGCCTTTTAAAGACAACTAAAACAAAAGCAGAATATAAGAAAGAAGTAACTGAGCAGCGAGCTGAAAATTGGAAACACAAACCTCTGCATGGCCAATACTTGAAAAGTATTGAAGGCAAAGCTGACCAGAAACTAACTTGGAACTGGTTAAGATCAGGAGTACTGAAAAAAGAAACAGAAAGCTTTATTTTGGCAGCTCAAGAACAAGCCCTAGCCACAAACTGCATGAAGGCAAAAATTCAACATGTTACCACCAACAGCAAATGCCACCTCTGCAATGAGAAAGATGAGACAGTCGACCACCTGATCAGTGGGTGCAGCAAATACCTACAACGCCATGACCGGGTTGCTAAGATCATTCACTGGAAATTGTGCCAGAAGTTTGGATTTGAGTACAGTAAAAACCACTGGGAACATCAGGTTGAGAAAGTTTTAGAGAATGAGAAACTCAAGATCTTGTGGGACTTTAGGATTCAGACTGACAGGCACTTGGTCCACAACACACCTGACATAACAATAGTTGAAAAGAAAAAAGTATGGTTCATTGACATTGCAATACCTGGTGATGCACGGATTGAAGATAAGCAGCAAGAAAAAATCACAAAGTACCGGGATTTGCAAATTGAAGTTGAGCGACTGTGGAAAAAGAAATTGTGGGTTGTCCCGATTGTAATTGGAGCCCTTGGAGCAATACCCAAAGGGCTACCCCGCTATTTAGAAATTCTAAATTTGCCAGACTTGAACATTTTGACTCTACAAAAAACCACCTTACTCGGAACAGCTTACATCCTCTGACAATACCTTAACAGTTCCTAGGTCCTTGGTTAGGACTCGAGCTGCTGAGCTATTAACCAGCCTCAAAGGCTGTGAATCTCACTAAAGATTAAATAATAATAATAATAATAATAATAATAATAATAATAATAATAATAATCTGAGGGGGCCTAGCAAGCTGTGTAGATATCCATGTAGCCACAAGGATCTGAGTTTGATTTCAGAGAAACCAGCCTTACAAGGCGGACTTGCATGGCATGTAATATGTGGTTAGGAGTCAGAATCAGCAAATGTGTCCTTTCCTGGATTATGGAATGCCACTCAAGAAGCCTAGAAAAAAGTGCTTCTTTAAAGAGTTTTAATTGATGCTACATGAACAATCCTGCACAATCCAAACTTCTCAATTTCTCCCTTTGCATCCGGACTGTTGCACAATCAGACAATAGTCTGTAGTATTTACAGTTTTGTATTAGCTAAAATATAAAATACAAGATGAAATAGTAGGAAACAAAAGGGAGGGAAAGGGAGAAGTATAGAAGAGAAGGTGGCGGAAGGCATTGACTTCTGACTCCCTCTGGTGCAGTAGAATAAGACAGTAACATAAAGCCTCAACTTTTCATTTTTTCATAACAGTATAAACTAGCCATTTCTATAACAATAAATCAGGGGTGGGTTCTAAAAATTTTTACTACCGGTTCTGTGGACGTGGCTTATTTTGTGGGCATGGCTTGATGGTCATGTGACAATTCTTTAGGATTTAGCAGTGGTACTGGTCTACCAGGCTTTTAACTACTTGCAGAGCTGTACCGGTCTACTCATTTGTTTTTGGAGGCACTTGTCTACCCATTTATTTTTGCAGGCACCGGTCTACTCATTTGTTTTTGGACGCACCAGTCTACCACCAAACTGCCTTTTGGTTAAGCTCTTTTTATTAACTGTCATTGCCACTGCTCCTTTGCAGCATATGTATTGGGGTAATGACGCATGGAACTTGATGAAATATTGTTCTTCAAACCCTTCATGATGACACTGAAGCTCTAGTATATGAGCTGGCCAGATACTGCTATTTTAAATATCCCATCTCCTAGTTTAATATATCATTAGTAAGATGGTCTAGATGACAAATTTTGACAATGGATTGTTTCGGCAGACACTGATAGTGGTTGAACTCCCAAACTTCTAAAGGCTACAAATTTAGCTTCCCTTATTCTAATGCACTACACTCTGAAATGATGTGTAACCTGAAATTAAAGTAGATACCATTGCATAACACAAACAGACAGCACATAAACTAAAAAATTAAGACAAAGAAAAAAATATTAGTAACATTCAAGGCGTATACAATACCATCTGGCTGCAAAATGCTGTAAGCAGTTCTTTGAGCAAAAAGTGCCTGGTCAAAAGAGGTCACAGTGGGTTCATTTGCACTGTCAAGAGTGGACAAGAATGAATGTCAACAAAATGCTGCCATGGTTTCTTGGTTACATAAGGAAAGAAAAAAACTGGATTGTTGGAGGGGAAATAAGTGATTGGTTTTCATTCTTCAATCTTGTGAGAGTTAATGCAGATTCAAATCTGCAAGGATTTGCTAAACAGAATTGAATAGATGTTTAAACCATATGATTTATATTGGAAGAGGAGCATCCTTCTAAGTACATCAGTGTACATTTAATGGACTCTACTAGAAATGGCTAGGGAAATGCAGTAGTAGGTGCTATAGACAGGAAATCTATTATACTTTACTCTGTTTATTTTTCCAACCTCAAGTTCAGTCTATTAGAGTTCATATTAGTTGGCAAATGTTTTTGAAAGGTCCTCACAAATTCCCATTCACATTTTTCTGTCTGGTGTTAATATACTTTTTACATGTGTATGCATTTTAATAGACTATGTTGATATATGATACATGATAGACAGACATAGAAATACAGACAGACAGATAGATAGCAAAACTTGGAAAAGATGCAACCAGTTTTGAAAAATATAAACAATATTTAACTGTAAACCATATTAATTTCTCCTACATATCTATGTATAACACTGCTGTACTATAGCCTTAAAGCCTCAATATTACAATATGTGGCTAACATTGGCAATGGTTTGGACACTGTCAAACATCTATGGGTGGCTTACAACATCATAAAGCATTACAACATTTAAAAGCATTGAATGTTAAAAATTAATTTGAAAAAAACTAGATAAGAAAGGAACCAATACACAACTGGGTGTAGGTGGGAGCTTAATCTATGGTATTAACCATTTCTATTAATCATCAGGGCCTCATGATGGTAGAGCCAGGTTTTCAGCCACTTTCAGAAAGCCAAGAAGATGGGGACAAATTTCACCTTGATATCATAAGGATAGAATAGAATAAGAATAGAATTTTTTTTTATTGGCCAAGTGTGACTGGACACACAAGGAATTTGTCTTGGTGCATATGCTCTCAGTGTACACAAAAGAAAAGATACGTTCATCAAGAATCATAAGGTACTACACTTAATGATAGTCGTAGGGAACAAATAAGCAATCAGGAAACAATCAATATAAATATAAATTGTAAGGAAACAAACAACAAAGTTACAGTCATACAGTCATAAGAAGGAGATGGGTGGTGGGAATGATGAGAAGATTAATAGTGCAGACTTAGTAAATAGTTTGACAGTATTGAGGGAATTATTTGTTTAGCAGAGTGATGGCGTTCGGAGAAAAAACTGTTCTTGTGTCTAGTTGTTCTGGTGTGCAATGCTCTATAGCATCGTTTGGAGGGTAGGAGTTGAAACAGTTTATGTTACAGTATGTAGCTTTTGAGAAGTATTAGAAATATAAACTCTTCTTACCTCAATTTGATTTAGTTTCATTTCCTTCATAGAACTTCAATGGAAATTATTTATTTACACAGTAGATGCAAAGAATTCATTCAATTTCTATATTATGCCTATATTATCATTGAGTGTTTTTTTTTACTCCTTTGTCATATAATGCAGGAGTCCCCACCCTACCAGCACTGGTCCACAGCATGCCAGAAACTGGGTGGTGCAAACAAGTGATGGGATGCAGGCATGAAACTACCAAAGAAACCTCTCTTCACAGAACCGGTCCTTGGTACCCAAATGGTTGAAGGCCACTGATCTAATGCTCAAACTGCTTCTTTGGCAATTTCAACTTCAAAATTTTTTTGTTATTGTTCCCTTTTTTCCCTTCTTTTTCTCTTTGCACTAGATTCCATAACTTCTTCTATGTAGTCTCTATGATTACTTTCTACTTTTTCTGTCAGAGTTTTTGCTCCTCTTTGTTTTTCTGGTTTTTAATCTTCTAAAGGTCCATCAACACTATTAGAAATCATGCTAGCTGCTTCCTGGATTTTGTTGATCCATTCCTACATTGTGAAATGCATTTTAGGTAAGCTTCAATTATTGTTGCTTTAAATAATCTCCAAGCACTATAGACATTTGGGGTCCTTTACTTTTCAGTCTCTTTTTCACTGATTCTCTCATTTTTTTAGAAGGTTTTACCTTATATATTACAACTCATGTTCATGTAATTCAATGACTTTAAACTAGGATAGAGAACTTAGCCGAGTAGTACAACTTTGCAGCTTTATATGCAGAAAATGTCACATATATAAGTAATCTGATGAGAAAGATCTCTGCTTGAGACTCTAGAGAACTGATGACTGTCATATAAAGCAGACAAAGCCATGCTGGTCCACGACGAAAAAAGAAATCACAGTAGAATAGTATCATTAGGACCAGTCAAAAAGCCACTGAAAGTGCAAAACCATTAGGTTCTTCAGAACTTTCATCACATGAAATGATAAGGAAAGCTAAAGATAGAAAAGGCTGTCCTCAGACTAAAAGCTTCCAAATTAGACTAGAAATAGTTTGAGTGAAATCTTTAACTTAAAGTCAACTCTCTCAAGATGAAAGTGCAGGCTGAAAGCATTGATAAACTGTTCCTAAGTTTTAGTTCTAGTTTGTAATTTATTATATATGTATGCCTTATAATCCTGGCAAAGTCAGCTCATAGGAGATAATTAAAAACCTAACAGCAATAAATACAAATAAATACATCAAATATAATAAAATATTAAAAGAATGTTTTATGATAATTTTAATGAGTAAACTAATATAAATAATCCAGAAACATGTTATCAGATTCTGACTTTCTGGAGTCAAGAAACATTGGCTGCCAAAAAAGGTAATGTTTGATTAAGATAGGCAAATAAAATTGGCAATTTAATGGCTTGAACTTTGACAATGTGTTCAAATTTTGCATCACAATTAAGTTATCCCTCTGAAATAACAATTGTGTTAATTAGGAATACCTTTTCTTCTTTTCCATCAATATTTGGATCAATAGAATAACTGCTATAAAATAATTAATATTCATTATGCTTTTGGATAAAGCAACCTATCTTCAGCTATGTGTCACCATGTTATGTGAGCTCATTTGCTTATATATGTGTGAAACAACCCTGAAATCCTCTTGACTAAAGACCAGAAATTCAGAATTTAACAAGCCTTTTGTAATCTTGCAAGAGTAGGTTTCAAGTAGTTCTATGAAATTTTAGGCGCAGGGACAAGTTTTATGAAAAATTCCTTTATAAAACCAATGCAGATATAAAATGAGTTATTGAGAAGAAGACAACCTTAGGGAAAACAAGGAAAAACAATAAACAGTGGAATTCTAAATACAATAAATATCCATACAGCTAGTATAACTAAAATAGTTATGTATTATGAATGATAGCTTGAATAAACTCGGGTTTCAGCACATATTAATCATAGAACGGTATTCTGGAGAAGATTTATCAGGGCCACCTGTTTCGATGTTCCTAGGATGGCCTGTTTTGTTTGGCCTTTGTTAGGATGTTCTTTTTTTATTCCTGTGCTTTCTTCCCTCTTCTCAGCACTTACATTCAATTTTGTAGAACATGGAGGCTATGAAAAAGCCAGCTATCAAGGACCATGCAGGAGGTTTGATGTATCGTCAGTCCAAGCAGCAAATCTGAAGTAGTCAAAATGAGACACTTAAAATATGGAAATAACATTAATATATCATGTGCATAATTACATAATTGTTTGAGTGTCCTATGTCAATATAAATGATGTAATTTTCCTAAATAGACTGTTAATTTGAAATTTCACAATATATGGGAGACATTTTTTTAGGAAACAAAAAGCTTCCATCTATTCCAGACTTAATGAATTTATGATATTTTATGCATCTCAAAGTAGGGGTGTGTCACAGCACACACTCGTCCAATGGCACATCAGTATCATATTAAGTCTGGTGCTGTTAAGGCTAGAAAACAAGATATTATGAGTTCTAATCCTGCCTTAGGCATGAAAGTCAGCTGGGTAACTTTGGGGCAGTCACTCTCTCTTAGCCCAGGGGAAAATAGGAGGAGGAAGGAGTATTAGGCAAGTTTGCTGCCTTGAGTTATTTATAAAATTAATAAAGGTGGGATAAAACAAAATCTAAAAAAAATGTTTTACAATTATATTAGGATTTCTTTATCTTTTACTTGGATTAGGAAGCTCAATAAGGCAGTTCGCGGGACAATTTGGAGCAGGGGTGAAATGTAAAATCTGTTACTACCGGTTCTGTGGGCATGGCTTGGTGGTGGTGGGGTAATGCGACTAGGTGGGCGTGGCCAACTTTTTTAAAAAAAAAACTTTTCAAAGCATTTTTTCTAATACTTTGAAAAACCTCTCTGCCGATCAGGAACTCAGCTGGGATCGTCAGAGAGGCTTTTTAAAAAATTCCAATCTGCCGATCAGGGAACTCAGCTGGGATTGTCAGAGAGGCTCTTTAAAAAATGCCTCTCTGCCAATCAGGCAACTCAGATGGGATTGTCAGAGAAATGCCTGTCTGCCGATCGGGGAACTCAGCTGGGATCGTCAGAGACTTTTCAAAACATTTTTTCAACCACCTCTTTGGCCAAGAGGTTGCAGAAAAAAATGCTTTGAAAAGCCTCTGATGATCCCAGCTGAGCCGCGCGATCATCAGAGGCTTTTTTTTTTCACTTTTAAAAGCATTTTTTTCATCGGAAGAAGTTGTAGAAAAAATGCTTTTAAAAGTTAAAAAAAAAGCCTCTGATGATCGTGCGGCTCAGCTGGGCATGGTGTGGGGGGGCACACAGGGATTTTTGCTACCAGTTCTCCGAACCACCCGCCACCATCGCTACCGGATCGGGCGATCCGGTCCGAACTGGGAGCATTTCACCCCTGATTTGGAGGCTGTTGGCTATCCATCTGTGTATTTAAAAAGGTGCAGAAAGAATACTTCAAAATTTATTGTGAAGAAATGGTGAACTGACTGTCAGAATTAAGAGCTATTGAGTAGACTGGCTCTTTGTAATTCATTCAAGGGCAAGGCTTGAAATGTCTTACAAGTCTAAACAGTTGTTTCTCATGAGCAGGTTTGGAGTTCTGAAAGCCGGGGTGAAATGCTCCCGGTTCGGACTGGTTCAGCCGAACCGGTAGTGATGGTGGCCAATGGTACAGAGAACCGGTAGCAATGGCAGCACGAGGCTCTGGTCACTCACCCGGTCATCATTACTTCCTGGTTTTAACCAGGAAGTAACCTGTTTTTTACCCTCTGCACATGTGTGGAAGGGTTTGCGTATGTGCAGAGGGTCTGCATGCGCATGTGACGCACGTGTGAGAGTGGTCCGTGCACTTCCAAACCGGTTGGGAAGGTAAGTAGATTTCACCCCTGCTGAAAACCACATTGCTTAAGCCATAGTCAGTACCTTGAAGGACACTGGGTTTGCATTCTTTCTTTTCTAATCATTATGTTTTTAGCTATTAGGAACCTTTAGATCAAGAAGTCTCAAAACTTCTTGGGTGTGTTTCCTTCAATCCTTAGAGAAAGAAGTTTTAAATACAAGTTTAAAGAAATATTTTTTTCCTGTTTTGAAATAAAGTGCGAAAGGGTAATTAGAAGGTTGATTTTGGAAAGTTACAAAGGGACTAAGAGTATCAATGGATTTGAAATAGATTTTGGAATTAATTTTCCTATTGGGAAAAAAAATGGGTTGTTTTGAATTGTTAAAAAAGTGATAGGATGATATTTTGAAAATTGGACACTAGAGGGAACCAGAAGGAACTAAAGATTTCAATTAGAGAAGAACATTGAAATTTAATTTACTAATACAGAACGAGGCAAAATATCGTATTAACATTGGGCATGTTGAAAGATATTTTTGGACAATGGATCCAGAAGTTAATTTTAAGAATGTCACAAATAAAATATGTGAAGGAAAAGTGAAAAAGTCAAGAAGAAGTGGAAGATTGAGAAAATTATGACTGAATGTAGTTGCTAAGATCCTCAAAAAGAGAACTGGGAACTTTAAAGACGAAAAGGCCATGTATCAAGTGGTGGAAACAAAGACAGTTTACAAGAATAGATTGATAAAGAAATGTAGGTTTAACTATATTCGTTCCTCTTATAGTTTCACTTACTAGTTCTTTTGCTTTAATATTTCTCAGGCCTTGAATTGCATGTCCAAGGGAGTATTTTGTTGCCAGTTCACTCAATTTTCTTTCAAAATAAATCCATGATTGATTTATCTTTCACTCAGAGTTATATATGAAAATCACCACAACAGATTGGAGGGAACAATGATTGAAGCACAGACATTTGGAAGAGATTGTAAAAAAGATAGCCACTCTACATAATAGGGCTGTGCAGTTATTCTGATTTAAAAGGGAACAGGTGGCCCAGAGTGCATATTGAATGCATAGCTGCAGAGTCCCAGAAAAAGACATATTCAATATCACACTGCTGACAGATGCAATGTGTTTACCCACGTGTGTGCTGAATCTCCTTTTCCCCTTCGAAATCTGGTTCACTCCTACAAACAAGATCCTTAATTTGATTCCAAATTACAAACCTCACAGAAAGGAATTCATTTCTTTTATGTATTACTGCTATTTCTACGAGGAAAAAAACAGGGTTGATGAAATTGTTCAACCATATAATGATTCAGTTATGTTGTAATTCTTAAAATTACAATAGCAGCCAGGCTTTTGCATGGTTTAATCTTTTCATTGATTCAAAAGGATTCATACCACTCTACATTTAATTTATATTGTCTAAGTATGTTTTAGTTCAGAATAACACAAGCTGCCAATACAATCATATCATCACAATTCTTCAAGCACTTGAAAACTGGATGCTTTATGTGTGAGTGAGCCCCATCTCCTTTAGACAATTGGAGTAAAGCTCAGTTAAGTCTCAAATATTTGGAATATGCAGCTGGGGAGGATGAAAGAGAAAATTACAGATAAATATTACTCTTCCTAATCTTGGAAGATTTCACATATTTATAGAGTTGGGAATACTAGAAAAATGTCTTTACTGGAGTTTGCCTTTACTGGAATCTGTCCCTCAGTAAAATTATAATAAAATTCAACGTTTTAGAGAAAGATATGCCATGTATATATTTTTTTAATGTTAAATATAAACATTACCTTGACTGTCCATATTGTTTGGCATCTGTTTTATATGACAGGTGCTTTACATGGATTTTATTTATACTGTAGAATTATTAAACTGAATATTTCATCTATTGAAAAGGCTCTTATTATCATCTTAATGCCTTGCAATAGCAATAGCAATAGCACTTAGACTTATATACCGCTTTATAGTCAGGGCTGGATTTTCCTATAGGCTAACTAGGCTTCAGCCTAGGGCCTCAAGATCCAGAGGGGCCTACACAGTGGTGGGATTCTGGGGTTCTAGGGGGTTCGGCCGAACCATTTATTAAATTGCTGGCTCGCCCGCCCCCCGCCTCCCACCCGCGCGACACCAGCCTACCGTAGCCAGGGGTGGGCAATTGTGGCTCTTTTACAACCTGTGGACTTCAACTCCCAGAATTCCTGATGCAGCTTGGCTGTCTCAGGAATTCTGGGAGTTGAAGGCCACAGGTTGTAAAAGAGCCACAATTGCCCACCCCTTCCCTAGCCTGAGTTCCGCTGCCTGGGATCCACGTGGGCTGCCACCGTGGCTCCCACCGGCTCCGGACGCAAGAGAGCAGGATGGAGAAAGCAGCTTCCACGCC
Organism: Arizona elegans; assembly: GCA_022577455.1. NCBI lineage: Eukaryota > Metazoa > Chordata > Lepidosauria > Squamata > Colubridae > Arizona > Arizona elegans. Next base: position 59,228,599 of record JAKOOJ010000005.1, on the reverse strand, counting down.
TTCACTCATCCTCACTCTCTCTGCTCTGTTGGATCGCCGGCCGTTCGCTTACCCCGCCCACTCCCAATCTATTGCTGCCTCTGATGGCTAGAGGAAAAAAAAACTTCAAATTCTTGCCACGAGGCTTCAAAGGGCCGCCCTAGAGCCAGTGGTGCAGCCGAACCCTTTGTTAAATTGCTGGTTTGCCCCGCCCCTCCGCACCACTATTTATTGCCAATAAATAGTGGCGGGCGAGGGGCGGGGGAGCCAGCAATTTAACAAAGGGTTCGGTGTTTTTTTTGTAATTTTATTGGCCCACGGAGCTTCAGCATAGATCGGCTCCCGACCCCCAGCTGTTTTGCTCAGGGCTCTTCTGCTTTCTTGGAAAGACTGCAGATTTTTTCCCCCCTAGCTATACTGAAAAATGAAAGAGAAAGTAAAGCAGGCTGTTGGCTTTGCACGTTGGAAAATTAGGCAGGCAGATTTCTTTTCTTTTTCCTCACCAAAAAAGGTAGGTGCAAACAACGGGAAATTTAGGGAAAAAGAGGAGATTTTAAAACACAAAAGAAAAAAAGCTCTATTTAACTAGGGAATTGTAATAATTGAGATACTATTAATTGTATATTGTGTTGAAAGCAGAAATGGTTAAGTTGTGGTTTGGAGGAATATATGGGGAAATTATTTGGTTTATTATTATTGGTAAATATAATTAATTGATTTGTATGAAATTGGATTGCATGGAAATAATTGGAATATTCATGTTCATATTGATTAATATACAAAAAAGATAGTTATATAACTAATTGATTTATATTAAAATGTTGAATTTATATTAAACAACTAATATTACATAATTAACCAATGTGAGGATGGATATAAAAATAGATGACAATGGGAAGTTGTATAATATACAATAGAAGGGAAAAATTGAATTTGATTAAGATTAGCGATGAGGATGAAGGGTAATATTGGTTTTTTACAAAAATAGATGAGGAATAAATATGGCAAAAAGGAAATATAGAAATTGTAAATTTAATTGAAATGACTAAACACTGGTTAAATTTGTGAACCGGCCAAATACTCTGTTCAAAGAAAATACATTGTATGTTTGTATGTGTGTTTCTAATTATTGCTATTTATTCATATTTGTTCTCTTTTATTCTTTAAAGTTTAACAATTCATTCTTTATCTTAATATCTTTATATTTGTTTGGGGTTGGCTTTCTTCCCTTTCATCTTTTTTATTGTACAGCAATCTTTCTCCTCAAACCTACCACCTCTCTCTTTTCTTTCCTTCTTGCTTTCTCTTCCTCCCCCTCTTCTTCTCCTCCCTACTTCCTCTTCCTTTCTCCTTCTCCTCCTCTCTTCCTCCCTCTCTTACCCTCCCTCCTACTCTAATTTCCCTTCCCTTTCTTCATCCTTCTCTATTGCTGTATCCTTTTATGCATATGGACTACTCAGAGGGCTGAAAAAGTTATTTCTGACTGGTCCTCGCACTTTTGACCAGTCCTCGAACTTACGACTGTCCTCACATTTTACGTTTTTGCCCTATCTTGTCACCATGGTGAAGAGAAGCAGTTGTGAAATGGGTGACATGGTTGTTAAGAAAGCTGCACGAGCATAAATGTGAGGATGGTCATAAGTGTGAGGACCGGTCAAAAGTGCGAGGCCCAGTCAGAAATGACTTTTTTCAGCCCCCTGAAAAAAGTCTATGCACATAGCCATGCCCACCCGGTCACATGACAAGCTACCCACACCTACACAGTCACGTGACCAGCTAGCCACGCCCACCCAGTCACATGATTGCCAAGCCACACCCCCAACTAAGTCACGCCCACAGAACCTGTTGTTAAAAAAATTGAATCCCACCACTGGTGAAAGGGCCTCATAAGTGGAATAGCCTAGGGCCTCTTTCAATCTAAATCCGGCCCTGTTTACAGTGCTTTACAGCCATTTCTAAGTGATTTACAGAGTCAGCATATTGCCCCCAACAATTTGGGTCTTCATTTTACCTACTTTGGAAGGACGGAAGGCTGAGTCAACCTTGAGCCTGGTGACATTTGAACTGCCAAATTGCAGGCAGCCGGCAGTCAGCAGAAGTAGCCTGCAGTACTGCACTCTAATCACTGTGATGGTTTATTACCCAACACCATGGTGATATTGGATAATAAAGTCTGGGGGTGGATGGATGGGTGGAATATTCAAAACATCAGTTTTGTCTTTCTTTGCACCCTCCTTTCACTAAGAAATTAAACTGGAAGTGTGTTCTGAGCAACTAAGTTTAATTTAAAGCAGGGCTGGGGAATTCTGGGAATTGAAGTCCACACAAAGCTTAAAGTTGACAAGGTTGGACAGCCCTGATTTAAAGTCTCTATAGAGACTGTAGTTTGCAGCAGCTGCCAATGCAGATATTCACAATCATTATTTTTTTAAGAGAGAAATGCTCTCCTGTCATCTATAGACAAAATGCTCTGGTTCCCTTCTTTAGCTGGAGATAGGAAAGGGCCAAAGCCTGTGGCCCAAGATTGAAATTGAGTGAGTTTTGCCATCTCATGCTTTTCATGAAAATTTGGAATTCCAAGAAGCTGGGAAATTCAGGAGAATAGAAGCAGAAGAGCAGATGCTTCAGGAATAGAAACTGGGAAAACACTGGCTAGGAATTTGTGTTATGTTTTCCACTTTTCCTTTGTGTGGCATTAAATCAGTTATCAAACTCCAAATGTTTGTTATTTCTGCCTACAAACCACTGAATTGTATATAATTCAGCCTTTAATCAGTCTTTTTAGGTGGCCTTCCTAATTTTTGCTTTAAAACCTTTTGATGATAAATTTTCCTTAGAACGATCTGCTGATCTGTAATACAGGTAGTCCTCGACTTACAACTATTTGTTTAGTGGCCACTTGCAGTTACAACAGGACTGAAAAAAGTAACTTTTTTATACTTACCTTGTAGCATCCCTGTGGTCATGTGATCAAAATTCAGATGCTTGGCAACTGGTTCATATTTATGATGGTTGCAGTTTTCCGGGATCATGTGATCCCCTTTTGTATTCTTCTGAGAAGCAAAGTCAGTTGGGAAGCCAGAGTTACTGAACAACCGTGTTACTAACTTAACAACTGCAGCAAGAAAGGTTGTAAGAGGGAGCAAAACTCACGTAGCAACTGCCTTGCTTAAGAACAATTTGGACCCAACAAATTTGATGAGCCCAAATACATCAAAGACTTCCTGCATTTTAAGAAGAACTCTTATTTGTAGCACACCAGTGCTATCTAATGGTCTGCCTGGAGCATTTCATTATCTTGTAAATAATAGTTAAAGAAAACTATGGCTTAGTGTGGTTTCTGAATCAGATATTCTTTAATTTTGGCATCAGTCAGGCCACTAATATGGAACTATTGGAACAAATGAAACCCAATATTTCTGATGAAATTATGACTTTCCACTTCAGATTAAATTTAAGCCAGTCGCTATGCTAGCACTGTTTCAGTAGAATGAGTTGTTATTGTATAGAGTGAGTTACAGTCTTTGTAATCATTCATTATGCCAGCCATATAATCAGGCAAGGTACAAACAAAGGGAAAGCCTGTGACATTTAAAACATGTTATCTTCCAGAGCTATACTGTCCAACACAAGAAAACGAAGAAGAAGAAGACTGCAGTGTATTTCAAACTCCTGTATTGATTTTTCCCAGTGATGGTTTCAGAAATTCTGGATGAGGCTGATGCATCACTTGGGCTTTTCAAATACAAACACAAAAGACAATTTTAAAAAAAGCACAACTTTTCATAGGAAGCTATTGAAAAAGTCACCAAGTGTGAATCATCACATCTGCATCAAGTTATGAAAAAAGTGGTGCTTGTTAGCCTGCTGCTTGAAAACCAGAACATTTTTATCAGTTCGTATAATTGCTAACCCCTTATTCACTGTTCCACACTGAAGGGTTCTTTGCCTCCTTAAGATCCCACTAATTGCTGACAGATTTGATTTCTCTGTGACAGCAGGAGTCCTGTTGCTGGCCTTTACATCAAGTAATTGCTTTATTTTTCTCCCTCTGCTCTCAAAAACGGAATTCCCTTCTCCTCCTGCTTGAACCGGGCGTAATGACTTCTTTCTATGTTATTAAATCCTTGCCATTTAAATCACATTTAGAGATGTTTTGAATAACTGATTCCAATTACTAAGGCTTCTTACTAAGAAGCAGCTGAAAACGCAAGTCATTACTTGCCCGTAGTCAAGCAGCTACACCTTGCAGGGAAATCTCTGGTGGACCATATTGTATTTCTGCCTTGTAAGGTGTAATTTCTATTCGCAGGGGGCTGATATTCAACAAATATACAGCTGCTGGGCTTCTCTTAACCTGTCATTTGTGCAAGACAGAAATATTAGAGGATATATTTATTTTATAAATACTGCTGTCCCTTAAAGAAATTAACTAGATTTTCCCCATGACATCTCAGTAAGGGTGCTTAGAACAATAGCAGAGATGAGCCGTTTGACCGCCGAGTGACCCAAGTATGCTATTTATTTGATTAGGCTGCGCAAATGTATTTTGAAGATACCTTAAAACAGACAATCATTAGAAACCAGAAGGAAAAGCCCTGGAAAATAGCAGAGACAGGAAAAACCCCTATCCTCAAAATTATCAGAGCAAACTAATCAACCTAGATCGGGGTGTCAAACTCGATTTCATTGAGGGCCACATGAGGGTCATGTTTGACCTTGGGGGCCGGGTAGGTGTGGCCATCTTGACGTCATTCGTGTCGGGGTCATCTGTGATGGCCCAAAATGGAGCTTGGGAGGGCTGTGTCAGCCTCCTGCAACCCTCTGCCAGCAAAAACGGAGCTCGGGAGGGCCGCATGCAGCCCTCCTGAGCTCCGTTTTCACTGGCAGAGGGTTGCAGGAGGCCGTCGCAGCCTCCCAAGCTCCGTTTTTACTGGTAGAGGCACCAGAGCTGGTCCTTCACTGTTTCCAGGGTGACTCCAGGGGCCAGATCTAAGCACCCTGAGGGCTGGATCCGGCTCACAGGCCTTGAGTTTGACACCCCTGACCTAGATATACGATGTTCAAGAAATATATAACAAAGACATGTTTCAGATAGTCTTATGGGAGCAACCGAGGAGAATGCATAAACATGTGAAATAGAAGGGGACATCCAGAGAAAAGATCAGAAGTTGCCTTATACTTATTTAAAGTAGGTCTTGTTTGTCAGCACAGACTGGAACTGATTTGCCAGAGTTTGGGTCAGATTTTACTTCCTGCTTGCTTGGAAATCGAATCTGAGACCTCTGTGTGCAAAACATCTGGGCTACAGTTTTGCCATAGGACATCTGAGCAAAGAGAAGGAAAGGCTTAATCCTCTGACTCCCTTCCCTTGGCTTTCACAAGCAGAAAAAGCCATTGGGAAAGTTGAGCCAGAACAACATTGGAAAGTTAGATGGCAGGTTGCTATTCGTATATTCGTCACAGATCATGATTCTAGTTTTGCTGACTTTCCAGCAATTGGCAGCTTGCTTCTACCCAAGCTCAAAGAATGGAACACAGTGCACAGAAAGCGAAAGACATTTGTGATTTTCCTCAAATTATACAACTCAGTGCCTAATAATCAGAAAAAAGTAAGAAAAAATAGATACAAATATTTCAATAAACCTTAATTATCTTTGGCATGTTTAGTATGTTTTTAATAAGCACAAACATTTTAATAAGGGCACCCAGCAATGGGATTTTCCTTCCAATTGTTTATTCATATGTAGCCAGCTTCTGCTAAGCTTCAGTGTATTGTTAGCCAGAATGGACTTGGAATTCTGCGACTTACAATCCCAACATACCTGGAAGGGGCCTGTGCCAGGTTGGGACAGCATTAATCAATGTAAGCCCACTGTTAGTCCCATGTGCTATCAGCATGAGGATTACTGTTGTCTCCATATGGCTGACAACTGTTAGGCCTGCTGCTTCAGTATGCCTGTCGCTTCTATACTCTCTGCCTGGAAAGGCTCTAATCACCATCTCATTTAAAACCTCTTGCATTCCTTATATCTTTTGCTCTCCTCTAATTGCTTCTTCCTTCCAGGATTGCTATATGTCAGCTGGAAATCTCTTGTTCTTCATTTCAGTAGTTTCTACCTACGCCACTTAAAATCTTGCTAGCCACCAGAACGGCTAACAACTCAAAAAAGATATATCTCAAATAAATCAATATAATCAACACCTTTGGGGTTTCCAACAAATATATTGTCTTTCCAACACATATATTGTCCAACACATATATTGTCAATATTTCAATATTCAATATTTCAATATTCTTTCTCAATAATTCAAAAAGGTATAAATTGGATTGGGGCCATTTATATCATAACACTACATTTCTGAATGCTGAAATGGCCATTTAGATTGTCTCTTTCTTTGCCCAAATCCAGTCCTGCTAACCCCACTGTGATATTTTTTATATTTTCTTTCCTCTAACAGTGACAGTTGAAATGAACTTTTGAAAGGGAGATAAGGAGGTCTGAGATTCCCAGACACTGAATGGTTAAAAATTCCCAGTAATCTCAATGTATTGTACTTGCTTGTTCTGTGCTGCCATTTATTCAAAAAACAGTTGTTTAAAATCTTTCATCAACGTAGCACAAAGCTTATGGCAAACTCAAAGCGTCCTGCGTAGGAAAGAGGCAGGAGAGTTTATCCCAACACAAGAGTCCAGTGACACAAACCTCAAGTTTAGGAATATTCAAGACTAGATCTTTTTGCAGTCCAAGGGTAGATAACTAGATAATCTAGTTAACAGACTATGGATAGAGCCACACGCAAGAGATATAAGTGTCATCTTCTACAAAGAATCATCACAAAAGTCATCCTTTTTTTTAGCCCTGACACTCAGTTTGATTAATTGGCTGAGTCATGTGTCTTTCCCTCAAGCAGACGGTTTGACTTGTTTGCCCTTGTTTTCTTAATTTGCAATATGGCCATAACCTTGTCTTGCTCAGACTTTAGATCAGCTGACTCAGCTCATATCGGTGTCTTCTCAGATGTTCATTTTTCAGCAAAGTCCTAAGGTGATGCTGATACTTGGACTAGTTAAGGTTTTTGGCATTTGAATAAGAAGATTCAGATTGATCCCTAACACTACTGTTATAGCCACTCTTCCTGTCTTGCAACATCCCCCATACTTAATATTTGTATGATTAGGGAACCAGCTAAATGCAGACTTTTTTTTCTAAGAGGGAAGTCGTTTGGAGAGCTGCTAGTCAAAAGGACAGCATGGTATAATGGTGAAGAGGTTGGACTAGGAACAGAGTTATACCACTTAGTATCATCAGCATACTAAGAAATTTCAATCCATGCCACTGGATGATCTTACCTAGTAGCTTCATGAAGTTGTGGAAAAGGAGTGATGACAGCATGAACAATCTGAATCAATAGTAGGACTCTCCACGTCTCTCAACAAGGAGAAGCCTGCAATTATAACCAGGTACCTGGCAGCTGGTCCTACCTCTGTAAATACAGGTGATTTCTCCAGATTATCAAAGCACCCCAATTCTGGAGGGAGATTTACCTGACTCCAATATTATTTATTTTAAGGTTAAGGACAGGAAATTGGTGGTCATTCAGATGAAATCCAAGCAGCCTCAGGCAGCAAAGCCAATGGTGAAGGAAGCTGGGAACTTACGAGATCACCTTCTGCTACCGATAGCCTCCCACCGGCCAATACGTTCCCACAGAGAGGAACTGCTCAGGGTGCCGTCGGTCAAACAATGTCGACTGGTGACCCCCAGGGGGAGAGTCTTCTTTGTGGGAGCACCTGCCCTCTGGAATGAATTGCCCCCGGAGATACGGATGATCCCTGACCAACGCGCCTTTCACCATGCCCTCAAAACTTTATTGTTTCAACAAGCTGGGCTAGCCTAAACATGAATTTTAATGGTTGTTTTAGTTTTTTAATAAGACTGGGGCCAAATTATTTAATATATTTTTAAATTGCTTTTAAATTTTTTGTATATATGTGTTTTAGTGTTGGCTGTGCACCGCCCTGAGTCCTTTGGGAGAAGGGTGGTATAAAAATTTAAATAATAAATAAATAAATACATAAATAAACTAAAGTTCAACAATCTGACAGACCATTGATATTTTATTTTTCTTTTAAACATTAGGAATATTTACCCACACTTTTTCTTGCTTTTGGGTACCCTGAAATATTCTTTTATCTCCAGGTTAATTTGGTCATCTATTATTTGATTTGCTTTTTTTAAAAAAACTATAGAATCAGTTGTGCTGAAAGGCAGTATAAGTATTTACAATAAAAATAAGTCCGTGCTATGAAAATAATATGCTATTAATTTATTTAGTCAATTTGTATAACTGCCTTCTCAAGAAGGATTCAGGTGGCTATATACCTAACTTTATATTAAAACTATAAAATCAGTGCAGAATTTAGTACTATACTGACATGTCATCATGTTACGATTTTCATAAGCTAAATGTCTACCTGTCACACAGGGGATGAACAAATGATGTTGAAAGTCCCTTGCTACTTTGGTCTTCAAAATGCAGAACCTTTTGCAGCAAAAACAATTTCCATGTATAAAAATCTATATTATTACAAACCCTAATGTTACCTTTTCCACTAAAAATAAGATATCAAGTCAGATTGGCCTTCGCTGGATATTACAGCATTGCACCCAAGAAGAATTAATTTCAGATCTGCTTAGGTTAACTCCAGCAGCAATCAAAATCTGATTTAGATCCTTGCCCTCAGAAAGTCCTTTGGTTTCCCTTACAGCAGCAGCTGCAATTAAAAAGGAAAGGACGAGAATCATTATTTTATTGAGTCATCCACTTTTATTATGTCTACTTATTTCTAAACAGAGAGCCTCAATCAAGCCCACTTTGCTTTGCCCAATGGAGTAGAAATTCTTTTTGATGGACATAATCATGTTGCAGTAATTCATTACCCTTGGGCCTTGTTAATGTCAACTGACATGATAACATTTCTTTGGCTTCTGGTTTAAAAATAAATAAATAAAAATAAGGCAGTATTCATTACTTTTCATGACCTAAGCAGAATTTTCAATTCAGTGCTTGTTTAACACTTATTTTTCTCTTGTAGTAATATTTAGAACAGATTATATCAATGGGGTAAAAAACACCACATTCAAATGGAAAATCTGCATAAAGCATTGATAACATTAACAAAAATGCTCTTTTGTTCATTCAGTTTATATTGATATTTACTTGGGCACATGCAAATTATCTAGATGAAAAATGTATTATAAGAAATATGAAAACATGAGTCAGAATAATAGCAGTCTCAACCTTCGGTGGTATGATAAAACAGGCAAAAGTGATTTTATTTTTTACATGTTCATAGTGTACATTTAATTCAATAAAGAATCTTTCTTATTACCTTTAAAGCCCTGCATGTTCAGGTTACCTGAGGAACCTTCTTACCCCACTGGCACTCGTCCATTCCATCTGCACCAGCGGAGGAGGCATGCTGCAGGCCCCATCAGTCAATGAATACCGGCTGGCGGGGTCCAGGAGAAGAGCCTTCTCTGCTGTGGCTCCTGCTCTTTGGAACATCTAACCTTCTGAGGTGAGATTGACTTCCACCCTTCTAACTTTCCACAAGAACTTGAAGACACCGTTTAATGGGGAGCATCATACTGGAGGTGGTTGATGAATTAAGAGGCAATCGCATCTCCTCCCATGTATCTGTTCCCGTCCTCTCCATCTTTTAACTATAATTTTATTTTGATTGTGATTTCCATTTTTATTGTTCTGTTAGGATTTTAATGTTTTAATGCTGTAAACTGCCCAGAATCATTTTGATATGAGATGTGTGGCAAATAAGTAAAATTCCCTGTAACATGCTAAATCTCAATACAGAGTATAATATATATCTATGACTAGCCTCTATATACATGTATATACACCCCAGCAGGGTAAAATCAATGATGCTGATTATCTTGCAAGCAGCAAGTATGTGTGATATCACATTATCAAACAACTATTTAAAGGATAATATTGGAAAATAGTTTAAAACTTTAGGATATACCTTGGAGTAGGCTGAATGTAGTACAAAACCAGTAGTTTAATTATATAATTATATAATATTGAAAAGCAGTTATATATAACTAGAGAGAGAGAGTGAGAAAGAGAGAGAGAGAGAGAGAGAGAGAGAGAGAGAGAGAAGAATATGGCAAATGGTAGATTACAATGACTTGATATCTCTGAATTCCAAAGAAAAAGGAAGGAAGGAAGGCAGGAAGGAAACAGAAAGCAGCTATCATTAATGAATTAGCAGACAAAATACTCATACTAAAAATTATGTGTGTCATCAAAGTCATGCGAGCTACCTTTTAATACTATGTATTAGACTATTACCTTAAACATTCATCACAGAATGTTCATGATAGATGTAGAATCTAATAAGGATTTAAATGTTTTTATTATATTCCAGCTGTTCTATTGGATTAGTAGAAAAGTAAGCATCAGGATTATGGTAATAGGAACCAGAATACTCATGTGTTCATGTACAGTATAGAACTAAAATATTAATATATGGCTGTCTCAAATCTAGCTGAGTACTTCAGTCACAGCCATGTTCTCTCAATAATTTTGTGGATCAGATGTAATATTTTAAGGATTTGTTTTCTAAAAAATTATAAACTATTCTAAAAAGTTTAGGTAAGACACTTTCTAATAGGGAATCCATAAATGTGGAGAAAATCCATCTGTGGCATTAGTGACAAAAAAAGCAGCAAGACCAGTATTTGGAGAGAGAAGCATGGGTAATCTAAAACTGTTGTATGGGTATGTCATATTATGGTGATTTTCTTTAAGCTTTGATCCTTCAGATCAAAACAGGGTAAGATTTTGAATTCTTCACCAGCAGCTGAATGACAGAATATGGAAACATATTCCTCATTGAGCTCTGGTTTTCATAAAAATCTATTATGCATCTATCATGACTAAAATATTATTTCTTTACTGAATGTAAAGAAAACCAGCATGCTTAAATTACAATGCTGCCAAATTTATAAACTTTGACAGTCCCACATACTGAGATGAATAGGCACATTTATTTCATCTGAAATAATATACATTTTCTCATTGCATTTGCTGAAATATGGAAATACATATATCTGTCCCAGATTTCTTAGAAGAAATTGAATGATTATCAGTTAAAACATCATCATAGTATCTCTACCATTGAATTCATACTTTTGTTATGTTTATAGTTAGAATTTACTAAGACTCAAAATGGAAACAAATAATATATGTGAAAACTAACATTTCTGATGCTGATATATCTATTTTTACATGTCATTAATTCACTCAAATGCAAAATGAATGGCTCTCAAAAAATTTGTATCAATTTTTGTACTGAAATATATTCTATGCTATTCTATGCATTTCCTAGAAAATGAATTCTTTTGAAGTCAGCAGGACTTACATCTTAGTTATGTACTTCAGAATATTCTCATCAGCTTCATATTGCAGACTTTTTTCAATAATTTGATATCAATGCAGATTACTGTTTAGACACTTTCTATAAACTGAATTTAACTTATACATTATTATAGATACGATTTATTGAATATCAGTTCAAATACGTTCAGGCTATAAGAAGTTGTGATTTTGTCAGACCCAAAGTTCTACTGCCTTCAAATTGGGATGGGAAAATATCCTTCCTTAATAAAGTTTTTTCTGCTGTTTAAAATATGGTGTCCTGCTAACCTCACGGTCATACCATAAATATTAAGTGCATGAATAAAAAATTTACAAAATTTATGATCAGCTGGGTTCTAAAATCTCTTTATGAGAGCACCTGATTGGGTTTTGTAACATGTAGGAAATGTTTACCTTTCCTTTCTTATCATTCACTGTAATTTGACTTATATTTTAAAAAAGCAAACAAGCCAGAAAAATGACATTGATTCTGGATGAATCTATAATCATAGAAGTGTAGAATTGTAAAAGAATGCAAGACTTATGCATCTTCAGTCCTATAGGAAAACAGGAAAATTTAAGGAATTAATTTTTAATTATTTTTTTTAAAAAATAATTAAAATGTTAATTAAATTAAAATTTTAATTTAATTATTTAATTGAAATTAAATGACCCAGCAACCAAAAAGTGACTAACCAGATTAAAGACTTCCACCAAAGACAGAGAACTCACAATCTTAACAGTAGACTGAGCCACTATTGTACTGACTTTAATCCAGAAATCCAGACTATTTTAATCAGTGTTGTCTATATCTAGGGCAATTCTACTTATGCAGTGAATTGAATGTAATATATTTCTATTGATTGTGTAGTTATTACCAGTTTTTAGCTCTACATACTATATCTGCTTCTTGTTTGCTTCTTTTACAAAACAAAGTCTGTAAAAGATCAGGCTAATCTATCTATAATCTTTAAAACCAATTACGAAAATATGACAGCAATTAAATTTGTTGGGAATATCCAGCACAGCTTTAGTATCTTGGCATTTCTTCTTTGCCAACATTTGAGACTTTCCTGGCTAGCTCGAGTTATCCATTAAAAGTCCTGAAAACTGTAAGTTTAGTCTTGCTGGAACGCAAACCCTTTCATGTTGCCTCTTAAAGATCTTGATCCTGTTTCAAATGAAATATTTTATTATGGTTTCTAATAATAGAAAATTACAATCAGTCCTAAATGGGGAACAGGGCTACTATTGCCGCTGAAGTTATTGCACACAAACACCTAATGATTATGAGAACTGTTAAAGGACAAGCTTTTCTTACATTTAAGCTAAAAGGGAAATGAAACAAATCTTTCCATAGATTTTCCATAGATTTCCATAGAAAATACACTCCCCAAAGAAAATTGTGGGGGATGGTACCCTTGACACCAGTTACTTTTTTCCCATAGAAAGTGGAAACTTTCTTTCCCTCCTAAAAACTAGAAATTATTCATTATTTCACTGATTCTACTATTCTTATTTCAAAATATGAATTTGTGTATATATTACTTTCTCTAACCTGCCTACATTTGCTCTAAACTGCCCATATATCCCATTCTTGGCCATTTGAAGAATTCTGAGAGTTGAAGTTCACATGAAATGGCTAAAGTTGAGAAGCACTGCCTACATGACTTATAATAATGGTAATCTTACTGTTAAAATATGTCATTTGTTAAAAAAGCACCCATATTATGATGATAATGATGATGATGATGATGATAATGATGATCATCATCATCATCATCATCTTTTGGGACTTTCGAATACAGACAGATCGTCATTTGGAGCATAATACGCCAGATATCACGGTTGTTGAGGGCTGAAGCGTACAGTTTATTGATATCACTGTACCAGAAGACACCACAGTCAAAGAAAATGAAATGGAAAAAAATCACGAAATATTGTGACCTGGCCATCGAAACTACACAGCTATGGATGAAACATGTAACAGTGATACCCATTGTCATTGGGGCACTTGGTACCATGTCCAAGAATTTTACAAAACACATCAAGAAATTGCAGCTTCCTGCAATAACACCAGTGGAACTGCAAAAACTGCACTACTCGGAACATCGTATATTTTAAGAAGATACTTGGTTGATACCTAGGACACTGGCAGCAACCCATACCAACCATTAGCATAATCAATCGTATTTGTGACACATTTTTAAATGTTCAGTTGACTGAGTTTCAGGCTTAATGAATAAAAGAGATAATAAATAATAACAACAATAATAACAATCATATGTACAGACAGTTGAGGTAGAATAAAGAGCATAGAAAGAATATCTGGATGACAGTGAAGAAGATGCACTGAAGCTAGTAAATCATGAAGGTTTATTGAGTATTGGACAGATCAAACTGGCCTACAAGAAAGAGCAAATGAAGAACAGATAAGAGACATGGCAAGGCCTGTTATATGCCAGTACATACCCGTGCACACATACACATACACACAGAGAGAGACAGACAGACAAAATCACACTATTAGCAGGCAAAGCAGATAAGAATGGCAAGATATTGCAATGTCTAAGAGCAGGAAAGTTGAAGAAAGGGACAAAGGATCTAATTCTGTCTGTACAAGTCCAAACCTTAAGAATAAATGCATACAAAGCCAGAATTGAATAGACAGCAGCAGAAGAAACAGTGGACCACCTGGTTAGCTGCTACCAGAAGATCACACAGACTCACCACAAGCAACGGCATGACAAAGTAGCAACAATGGTAGATTGGAAATCTCCCCCCCCCCCCCAAAAAAAATACCACTTGTCTGCATGCAAGAACTAGTGGGACATAAAATAGAGAAAGTAATAAAGAAAACAAAGAAGCTAAAGTACTCTGGGATGTTAAAATTCAACAGATAAGCACCTGCCACTTAACAATTGTTAGGAAAGAAAAAAAAAGACAGGATACTGGATGTTGCAGTATTTAGCAACAGCAGAATTGAAAAGTACTGAGGAGGACTAAATAGGTGGATAAAAATATCACTCAATCTAAACACCTTACTGACTGTGTGACTATCCATAATATTAAAATGACACTCCAAAGACCAAACAATGTTCGATTTTAATGCCAGATCTGCCCAATGGAAGACATGAGGAGAAAAATATGTGCCCTAGAAACTTTATTGCTGTCCAAGAAATTAGAACTTAAAGGAGCTTTAGGGGACAGCATATTTCAAAGGCTCACCTCTGGATTACGTTACAAGTAATGAATGTGTGATTGTATCCATCTCATACTGAAGAAATGAAAGGCTAGATTTCTTTGATGAGATGGTAGGTACACAATGGTAGCCACCAGGCTAATCGTTCTTAAAAAGGACCACAATTGACAGCTCAGCCAAAAACTAGGCAAAGCCTGGACTCTTGGTCCAGCAGGAATCTCTCTCCTTTGCTTGAATTAAAAGCATTATTACCTGAAGCATGTAGGGAGGGCTGTTTCATCCAAGCAATTTTAAACATGCATTATTCACTGTCTAGTTTCTAAGAGTGGAGATAAGAAACAATGCCTATCTGTGCTAAGCAGAGATTACTGCCTCCCTTTGCAGAGCAGTAATAGACTACTATTAAAAAAAAAAAAAGGAACAGCAGACTCTGAGATGTTATCCCACGATTTCTCCAATATGAGTCTTTTTCAGAAACATTTGATTTAGGAATAATTAGTGCAGCATCTTCCTTAAAGCGCTCCAGCATTTCAAACAACAGTTTAACCAATTCCTTGCTGCAAAATGAGGGAAAGAAAGATTTTAAAATGATGAATTAGAAGTGCCTTCAGGGCTTCAGATCTGTCTTCTTCAGAACTTGACGATTCTTCTCTGATGCCCAAGATATCAGAATGAGCAATAAGCAGATTTTAGGCTCTGTTAGAGAGATAACATTGAAATATTTTTATTTTCATTTATCTATTTCTGATATCCATTCTCTAAACTGATCAAAGCAAACATCACTTTCAATATTTATCTCAGGCTGAGACTGAGAATCTATTTTGCTTTCCTGACATTAAGCAAACCTAAGGCTGTTCAGTGTATGTGAATGACATATCAGCTAGAACCAAGATGCATGCTCATACTGGAAAGTCTCCCAAATATAAAATATAAATATACTCACTTATGGTCTGGACATAGGTCTCCATCACAACTTCCAATATGTTATCATACTATGCATTTCTTAACAGATATACATCCTGACTTCACTATACAGTTACTATGTTAGGAGTGAGCAGGAATGATAAAATGAATTATAGTGAACCCAAGGGTGAAATCCAGCAGGTTCTGACAGGTTCTGGAGAACTGGTAGCAGAAATTTTGAGCAGTTCGGAGAACCAGTAGCAGAAATTTTGAGTTCAGAAAACCTGCAAATACCACTTCTGGCTGGCCCTAGAGTGGGGTGGGAATGGAGATTTTACAATATCTTTCTCCTTAGAGTGGGGTGGGAATGGAAATTTTGCAGTATCCTTCCACTGCCACGCCCATCAAGCCATGCCCATCAAGCCACACCACGCCCACCAAGCCACATTCACAGAACTGGTAGAAAAAAAATTGGATTTCACCACTGACTGAACCTTTGAGTAGCCAAGCAGCCAAAAAGAACTAGCCACATTAATGATAATTGTGTGTTGGGCACACAGTACATATTTATTTATTTATTTATTTATTTATTTATTGCGATTTATATGCCGCCTTTCTCCCTAGGGACTCAAGGCGGCTTACAAAATGACAACTTCAATACAAATCACAATACAATACCAAATTAAAATCAGTAACCCAATTAAAAAACAATTTAAAATTATACCAGTGTATGGGCAGATATTTTGTTGTTGCCTCAAAACACCACTGCATTTAAATTGAAAGAAAAGATGCATATTTTCTGAGATTTCTGAAACAAATGCCATTTTTAAATTTTATTTTACCTGCCAAGAGTGAATGAAATATTTCATCAGCAGATTATTTAGAAAACTTTTGAACTGTACCACTAAATGAAAGAAACCAAATAATACATAAAGCTTCATAATTGTCGACATTCAGACAAGATGGATGGCATATAAATTTAAAAAATAAATTAATATTGATAAGTTTGGAGAGATCTTTTTGTCTCTAAGGACCAATATTGGGTGGCTGGGAAATTCTGAGAATTGAAGTCTACACATTTTACAGTTGTCAAGGTTGAGAAACACTGGTATATATTTTTCCTAACAGATGGCCTTAATAAAATGATGGGAATCTGGGGTATTCCAGATATTAGTGAAATTGGGAACTCCTCGGGTTCAGCCACATCTCTTGTCACAGAAGCTGTTTTCCAGTAATATATAGAAATCCATGTAGCCCAGTCTTTTCTGTCATATGCCAACACAGTCTGGATGTGTATATCTATTGAAGAGGTGAAGGTAAACGACCCATTATGAAGACTATTGAACAATCTTGTGAGAATGACCGTCATTGTCATTAATACTGCTTCCTGAAATGTAAAGTAAAAAGACTTTGCCCTTAAGGGAGTTGATGTAGACGGATTCAGCTAGACACATTCCTGTGATAAGGTCATTTTGGTGCTTATTGTTAGCTACTAACTCATTTAATTTTGTGTAGTTTAGCACATTACAAGATTGTTCAAGAGTGTCATAAATGATGTCAAACACCATCAAAAACCACTTCAGAAAATCATTGCCTGTAGACAGAGCAAAAGGTGAACACCTGGAAACTAGCAAAGCTGGGGAAATACAATAAATCATTTTTTTTCTTTTCCCCTTGAAGGTTTGTTAGAGAGGGTTTTTTTTTTTTAGTTAAAGAATTTGGAAGATTTATTTACATTTTCCAAATGACCCCTAATTTATTTAGGAGAAACACAGACAGGCAAATCCATCTTCAGTGCAACTCTACCAGAGGCAAAAAGAGCCTTGTGTGTTGTTTCCTTTCCAATTAGCTTTCATAAATATTGTGACAGTTTTTCTTGTTATCTCTTTAAGAAATAAAAAAGATTGTACAGTATTGCTTAAATTGATTATCTACTGTCAGCCTGTTTGCTGTGTGTCTCTTCTTGAGAAAGATTGTGTTCATAAATGCTGGAACATTTTATATGCAGTTTAGTTAACCCTAGCATCATAAATAACACAGACATCTGTTAGTTCCATTTCATGTTGGCAATATAATTAAGCCATCCATTCATATTTCTACTTTGGGGGATGTTATCATGTTTGAAGTAAAAGCCAGCATAGTTAAATATTTTATTGTTTTTTACTATCCTAGATATTAGCTTATTACAATTAACTAATTGTAAAACTACAACTTCAGACTCTGAGGAAGAAAAATAAAGGATAAAGAATATTTAACAAAGAAAGACATTGAATAAAAGTTATGCAAATATAAATACAAAAGTATGCATTTGGACTTAACATGCACAGTTGACCTTGGTGGGACACTGCAGCTAAAATGAATTGAATGGAAAAGCTAAAAGGAATCCCACTGGTATCCTATCTTCATTCTTGCTAACGCAGGAGCCATTATTATCTAACAGCATGATGCAGTTCTAAAAAAGGCAAATGATATTTTTGGATGTATTAATAACAGTGGCATAGAGTCAGATCTCTTTTCTCTGGCCTTGAACATGCCCTACTTGGAATATTGTTCATCGGTGCCTGTTTAGCAAAAGGACATTGCTAAACTGGAGTGAATTTAGAAGACAGATATCAAGATGGTGAGGCAAGGAAAGGTTAAAAAAATTTCAACTGAAATAAAGTTAAAGAGTTGCCATGTTTGTTTATTTATTAAATGTATATGCTGCCCTTCTCACTGTTGAAGTGACCCTGAATAGCATACAAAATAATAAAAGGATAATATATAAAATAGAGATTGGATTAATGTTTTTTGTTGCTCTGAAGAGTAGGAAGAAAATCAGGGAAGTAGTGACTGAGGTTAGTGTAGTATCAGACTAGAAAGCAGGAGACCATGAGTTCCAGTCCTGCCTAAACAGGAAGCCAGCTAGGTGACCTTGGGGCAGTCACTTTCTCTCAGCCCTAGAAAGCAGGCAATAACAAATTACTTCTGCAAAACTTTTCCAAGGGACTTGTCCAGGCAGCCTCCAAAAACTGGATACAATTGAACAGAAGAAAAAGAAATAATCCAATTAGATATTAGGAATAAGTTCCTGATGCTAAAAGCTGTATCAGTGAAATAGGTTGGGTTATTAAATGGCTGTCTCATTACAGATCTTCAAACAGATTAGGAAGCCATATCTGTAAAAGGTTTAGTGCATCATGCATTGAAAAGTTTGTTGGACTGTATGACTTCTGAGTGTTATCTCAACTCTGTAATTTTGTTTGTTCACTCAGAGGTCAATCCAATCACTTTATTTAATGGGATAGACAGTTTATGTTCTTGAGCAAATTACAAAACCTTTTTGTTTTTCAGATTTCTGGGATGAACAATCTGTTGCTGCTATAAGTAGAAGAGAGTGTGAGAGAACTAATGAAAAAGCAAAAAGGCTCCACCCATCATATGGTCAAACTCATTTTTGGCAGGAAACCAAAATACGGTATAAGCAGTTTTCAGATTAGACCAATTGACTAGAAAAACAATGCATTTCCTACCTTGTGAATACCTATATATATATATTTACTTCTTATTATTTACTTATATACTTGTAGAACATTTTATATATTCTCTCTTTAACTTAAAAAAACACAAAACAATTTAAAAAGAACCAGGGTATGTAAACATTTAAAAAGAGCATTCAAGCATAGTAAAACTGATTAAACCATAAACTGAATAAAAACAAAGTTAAACAAGAGTGCATTAAATACCTTCCTAGATGGTATTGGGGATGGTAAAACATGTTATTTTAAATTTCAGTGTGTAATCAGGAAACAGTAGTTTCAGTAACCTGGATGTCCACAAGACGTGGTAAAACAAGATTGTGGCCATAATGGTGCAGTTGAAGGCCCCCTTTTGTGTGACATGATGTATGTGGAAAATGAGAATAGCTTGTGTCAAACTCTGATGGCTACTATCTCAATCTTTTTCCTATGCCCTATGGGCATGCAATGTATGTTTAGCTATGTTTTTCCAGGAATGTATGTTGAATAAATCAGAAAGAGACATGGTGCTAAAAAGGAGGAACATTGATGTCATAATTTGCATGATATGTTGGCTTCATAGATTGAGATATAATGCAGTTTAGAGTACATCCATACTGGAAATATGTGAGTTGAATTTTGTGTTTCCATTTTGTTTGTTTCTGAATGATGAAAAAATGGAAGATGCCTCAGATGAATGATAACAGTTTTGTGTAATAGAAACTATGGGCAGAGGTTTATTGGAAGTCAACAACGCATCTTTTCTTATAGACTGTCTCTTAATGACATAGTTAGATCCTTCTGCCTTTTAAATTAGTTCCTGTTGATTTGGAAACATGCAGGGCAAATGCACATTTCTGGTGCACTTTTTAAAATAACTTTATTCCCTCGTGGCAGAAGACAGCAAGGTTATGCTTCTAACAGTAGGGAATGAAAATATGGAATAATTGAATCTTGGGCATTTTTTGTTGTTGTTTGGAATAATTAGGAAATATATTTAATGTTAATAAGCACCAACTGGAGCACAACTCACCTATTTTACTTCTTGCAAAGATCAGAGGGAAATCACACTAAACTAATTTGAGTGAACAATCTTAAAAATCTTCAACTTTTTGCCAGTGTGGTCTTCAAGCAGTCATCTATTTCAGGAATGCTTGAGGGCTGCATGCAGGCTGTAAGCTATGAGTTATTAAAAGGTTATGTCTCTGTGTGGTTACCCTTTAAAAATCTTGCTGAAATAATGCAGGTTTTCCATACGATTCAGCTAATCAGTTTGATGAGGAAGAGGATGTGTAAACAAGCCCAAGCAGACCAAGAGCGGCATTACAGATTAGTTAGGAAACTACCACAATACCTTGTCAATAGCCAATTACCACTTACCAATTATTGTTAATTAGACCCAGGAATTGAAGTTATTTATCCATAAGCTTGCCTCATCGTTAAAGGACATTTTTTTTCTGTGAAAGCAAATTTCTGTCAAAAGGATTTCTTGAGACACTTGGCCGCATTAGCATCTAATTGACAAACTTTCTAGCTTATTGGTATAGTTTATTGGTAAGAATGGCACCATTCTTGCTAAGATTGATTTCCTAAGAGAATATGGTAACTCTGTGTGGTTACCCAGATCCACATCTACCTAGATCTTATAACAGTATAACTATATTCCTTCTATTTTTGATCACATCAGTATCCTAAATTATTCTCATATTTAAGGCTCTAATCAGTTCTCAGAGATTATTTAAGAGTCTACAGATGAATAAAAAGTTGCAATGGAGATTGCAAAATGGACTTCAGAGGAGTATTTTGATACAGATTAGAAAGTGTGTCCCTTTGCATTAGGGATTGTCACTAGAGGGAGCAGTCACAATATGAACAAGTTGGCCCTGATGTTGGTGATGATTTCTCACCTTGACATCTTGGAAATTAGAGCACGGATAGGTTTGTTTTTTTTTAAAGTTTTTATCGTTTGCTTCAGTAAAATAAAAATATCTTAATGGAAGTAACAATAGGTGTATTAGAATATAAAAATGGGGCTGAATCAGCACATACGTAAATCAAGCTGGTTCAGAAGAACATATAAATAAATCTAAATCATAACTGTTTAATTCTTTTAATAATTTTAAATTTTGTATTGGATGTTTTTTATTCTTGGCTGTTCACTGCGCTGAGTCCAGCAGGAGAAGAGCGGTATAAAAATTTAATTAATTAAATAAATAAATAAATAAATAAATAAATAAATAAATAAATACATACATACATACATACATACATACATACATAACTAGCTGACCGTATATACTGAAATATTTAGGCAAATAAAATATTATCATATCACAAGTGTTCAAATAGCATCAAGGAAGCCTTTTTTTGTAAAATGCTTTAATAATTAAAATTATATGTATGGATTACATATGGGGCACGAGAACCCTCATTCTTTGTAATAGGCAAGAGTAAAGAATTTACTTGTAGCTCTGGGTTGAACTGTGGATTCCTCGTATTCTCTGACCTTATCTGTTCAGAAATCTCTTCTTGCCACTTTTGACCGTTTCATTTTCCTGTCTTCAAATATGCCCTTGCACATTTATCATTTAAAAGGCCAAGTTAAGGACAAGTCTCATCCCTTTATCATCTGTACTTTTATTTCATTATTTAGAGAACAAAAGTTTTAGCTTTCTCCCTCTTTAGCAGCAAAACTGAAATCCCTGATTGTATTTGACAGGTTGCCATACTGATAGGGCAGGAATTATGATTTGCACTTTTATTTCATCTTTAGTAGCATGGTGCTTTCTGCTATTAGTCAGATTTGAAGTTCAACTGCCTAACAAGGATTTAATTTGACAATTTCTAGATGGTATTCTAGTATTACCTTTTCAAACCTTAACAATAGAGTTTTTCCCCTTTAGTGGAGTGCTAAAACATTAAAGGCTATAAATTCCACAGTCACCTGCATCCATTTATCGTTAATTTATTATAGAGCATATAATAAACCTTTCTTTGACATAAAGGCCTCTTCATAACTATAAATCTTTTTTCAACTGTTTAGATAACTTATGTGTAAGTTCATGAAAAAGACCTCTAGCAGCAAACTTTTAGAACATATTTTTATTACAGTAATGATACATATATAGGTTAGTCATGCTGAGTGTAATGTAAAGTTTTAATCTGCATTGTGATTATTTATCATATCAAACTCTCATTAAGGCATACAGTAGAAGGCATTTCTAGAGATAAAATAACATAATTTTAAAAACTGATATGCCAAATTCTGTTTCCTGAAATGCTTTTGGGGTTTTACTGAATTAATTCTTTATTTAGAAATTATGAATATTTATGATTTTGTAAGATTTCTCCTCTTAACTCCTGCTACATTCGACAAGCTATCCCATGGTAAATACGAGGTTTTATAAGATGTATCATTTTTAAAAATGAAAAATAGAAAGTTAATAATAATAATAATCAAAACGGTATTAATAATAACACAAGGTTCAGAATGAAACTGAAATTAGAATCAAAATATTTAATGATTTTAACACAAATATCAATAACCTAATATATTTTGGTAATAATCTTTTTTTCAAAACATTTTCGCCTGAACATATTTTCCAGCATCATTATGAGCTTGCAATTTTCTATCATTTTTTTCTACCCCTTATTCTGTCTCTTATTTTAAAAGTGAAGAGAATAAACACATTTATTAAATTACCACCATCATCTATAACAGCGTTGCTTTTTTGAAGAAATCTTCACGCACAGTGACTTCTTAGCAACACTGTACACTAACTTCAGAGTAATATTATATAATGATAAACCACAGAAACAGAGTGCAATACACCAGTGTGGCTTTATCTTTCTGTTGCCCAATTAATTTACTGATATGAAATCGTAATGGCTATGCTACTGCAAAAAGCCAGGTCTGCCTTAAATTTTGGACCTTCATTGTATGATGGTTAACTGTAGTTGTTTGATGCATTATTACATATTTGTTCTGAATGTGGAAACCCTGAAGCCATCTGCACATCTAGATATGATGCTGAGAGTTAGATATGGGCATTTGCTTTAGATAAAAGTTGTACATTTAGAAAAACGGCATGGACAAAAGAATCAATTTTCCAGGAAATAACCTGGAGAAACTGCTTCCTACCATCACTAGCTTTCTATTGCCTTTTTAATTTTTTTGCAAGTGGTTCACCTCCAAGCAGAGCAATGAAATTAAGCAGGTTGGCATTTATGTTCTATAAATGCCTACTGGACGTATATAGGGCCCAGATGTACTTAGGAAAGTTAAATAGAGATGATGCTACAGGCTGATACTTGCTTTGCAGCTGATAGCTTCAGTATATTCATGTTTAATTCAGGAATTTAAAAATAAAGTCAGATGGTGAATTATGTAGTGCTTTTTGTTTTTGTTTTCTTTTTGCATCATGTTGTGTATCCCTAAGAGGTTAAGAGTGGACTCTGTGTTTGCTTTATAATTGTCTTTCAATGAGCCATGGTGGTACAGTGGTTAGAGTGCAGTACTGCAGGCTACATCTGCTGACTGCCGGATGCCTGCAATTTGGCAGTTCAAATTTCACCAGGCTCAAGGTTGACTCAGCTTTCCATCCTTCTGAGGTGGGTAAAATGAGGACCCAAATTGTTGGTGACAATATGCTGACTCTGTAAACTGCTTAGACAGAGCTGTAAAGCACTGTAAAGTGGTATATAAATCTAAGTGCTATTACTTGCTCCTATTACTTTAAATATTAAATTTAAAAAATTTTCTTATTTACTATTTTTAACACTGTCTTTTTCTATTGTACTAGAAAGTGAATTGAGCGTGACATGCAACAAATACAAAATTCTCATAATAATTAAAGCATGTTTATTTTTTCAGGATCTTTTCAGGAGCTCCATTAAAACAGTTTTTTTAGTAGACTTGGGGATTAGAATGTTGCAATCTAATTTCCCTTGGTAATGAAATGTGTTTTTCATTACTGATAGGCAGCTATTTATTTCATTAGACTTGATTAATGATTGATTAATTAATGTTCCTACAAATATATTCATTATGATGTCATTGTTACATTATATTTGTATTGTTACTTTTTACTTTTAACATGATTTAAATATATTAGAATATAAGCAGTAATATGCTGGCAAAATATTTCTTACCACATACTGTATAAAGTGCTCAGAGTTTATGACTGAGAAGTTTATAAGTTCAGAGGGAGGGAGGGAGGAAGGAAGGAAGGAAGACTTGCTTATATATCATAATCGTGGCATATTCTTTCTCCAAAAAAAGCTTATAAGGACCAATTCTGTCAAAAATGTGTTAATGTGGGAGACACTTTTGAGTATTTTATTCATACAGTTAGCTAGCCTTAATTTAGATTTTAAACATTTTGTTGATGTTTAAAACATCACAAGGTGGGTTTGTTTTAGATACTTTTACAAATTTCAGTGAATGGTTGTTAGGGCTATACATAGTGTATAATCAGATGATACCAGAATATGATTTTCCAGCTTTCATTTATTTTATTCTAATGTATAACCTATTTCTATTTTATGTTATTACCTGGAGATCCAAATAGAAAGGGAAGGATGGCTATTTCCCACATGCACCCCATCACCACCCAAAAAATGTTGATGGTTAACGGTAGAGCAAATACACATTTTTAAAAAGTTGAACCAAGGGAAAAAAAGAGCTGAAAAAACAATTACTTGGAATGAGTTGTTGCCCCTCCCTTGACCAGGTATGGGTGACAAGTCACTTGGGAGATACAAGCCAGACACTTGCAGGGGTTGGAGGAAGGGAAACAGCAAACATTACTTTAAAGTTACATATATGTAATCCATTATCACTGTTCTTGCACATTAACACATCACTACAAAAGTGGGGTTTTTAAAAGCACTCTGCGAATACCAGTGTAGCAGTTAGCAGCTAAAAGAAACCACATGTGATTAGAGTTCTCTGCCTAATCAGAAGAGACATTTATTTTAAGATCCTATTTTTCTGCAGGCCTGGCTTTTAAGGCTAATAACTCACAGTGTTAATCTATTTGATCTACTGGACTGATCTGCTCCACAGGTCAAAGGCCGTGCCTTCTCCTGCTGGTATAGTTCCAAACATTGTTTCTGCTCTGCAAATTGTAAATGGGACCGATAATGATTCTCCATCAGCTCACAACTGATAGCAGATTAATCTTGTACATGTACATGACTTGTACAGACTTTTGCTTGTTCTCCATGGATTACTGGTATACAGTCAACAAAGCATCAGTTCTGTCTCTGAATAAAAATCTCTTTCGTGCCAAAGTAGAATTGTAAAGTGATCAGTTCTGGCTACTGTTTTATTGCATCTCCTTGAATATTGCCAAAATATTCCTTTAGTAGCACACAAGTCATAAATCAACATTTCTCATATTCAAATGTAACCACAAGGGTTATATTTCAGGGAAGAGAAGACACTGACTTTTACCATGCTCCCTAAATAGGAGAGAACTATTAAACGGATTTACATTCTATCCAGGTAATGTTTTCTATTATGAACACTTAGAAGTTGGTATACTGGAAAACTACCCCACTCTTCTCTTCTCTACAGAGCATTTGAAATTCTAAACTTTTACAGTAACAACTTTTTTCACTGCCGTGTATGTTTTCAAATAACCTGATCCACTGAGATTGTACACATTTCAGCTCTGTGCCACTACTACTTGTGTTCTTTGGTCTTAACCTGCAGAGGAAATGGTTTGTAATTAAAAGATAAGAGATATACTGCATGTGGGTAAACATTGTTCATGGGCTCTATAACTCCTAGGTTCCAGAACCAGCATATCTTTCTGATAGAATATATTATGGCAATCATTGGTTTTGGTGCTTAAGTCAAATAAGATTGAGTGTATACTTTGTCTACTCCAGAGTTCAACATATCTTGCTTTGAGCCTAGATTTTTCTTCTTTTTTTTTTTTAAAAAAAAATTAGACTGTCAATCTATGCACATTTACCCACTCACTGATTTACTGATTTACTTACTCAGTTTTACTGATTTATGTACTTCTTAGTAAATTTGCTACCCACAGCCCAATATAGGCCTATTAATTATCACAATTCCATTGTATTTTAAGCCAGGTCTCTTTAACATTAAGCTACTGATGCAGAAGTACTGTATGCTAGAATGGAGTAAAGTGGCCCAAAATGTAAAATCATTTGTAAGAGAGTATCTTAGAATCAAGCAACACACGTATTTGCTAACCCTGAAACTGACATACATTTCTTGAATGGCTGTATTGGATACTGTTCAAATAAGTATCTTGGCAAAAAAGCTTAAGTCTCTGATTGTCTCTTCTCTTTGATCTGTGCAGAATAACCAGGATGTATTAAAGATTTTTATCTTTATTATATGGACATGGAGAAGCTCAAATATAAAAATGTCAAATATGAGCAGAACTATATGGATATATTTGCTTCATGGGTGAAGAAACCTGCCATACAATAAGAAATTAAATGTCTTGCATGTGTTTCCTCCTTACACATGCCACAAATATTATCCCATTAACTGCCAGAACTGCCATATGTTTCATACCTTCATAGTTAATATCAACTACTTTAATTAAGTAAAAGAGTATTGCAGTGAGTAAACCACATTGTTATTGTATGGGTACATGCACAAACTATGAATCTATTTGAGTAGCATCAATCTTGATATCCTTGGCACTGGTTTTCCGTGATCAGAACATATAGTTCATTTCCATTTTCACATTATTGGTATTCTCACCTGCTCCAGTGTGATGAAGTCACATGGAACAGATACATAATAAAATGAAGATGTTCAAATAGTTCAAAATTGAATGCCCAGGCTGGAGCGGGTGGGAAACTAATCTGTAATTAAACTGCACCTTTCCTGAATTGTTTTTCTGTTTATCAAACCGTATGCTACTCACAGTTTAGGAAATGGCATAAGGATTAGAAGAACTACTCTTATTAATTTTGGAAGAGGGGGATTAAAAGAAAATATATTGAGGTTTCTACCATTACTGCAGACCATCCTTTGGAGATAGAATGGGAACAGAGAATCTTGAACAACAAGAACATAATGTTGTCCTGGGCTGCTAGATAAAGTCATCTTACCGCCATGAAATATAACTACATTCAAATCCCTCTAATAAAGGGATGAATGAATACTAAAGATATTCTGTAAATGGCAAGTTTTCTGCCATTTTCTAAATTTGATCAGTTTATTATCTACATGAACACATATCGCCCGACAAAACCCTGCATCTGCACAGATCTCCAGCATAGCCATAAGAAAATGGCATATTGCATTTCCTCTCTCAATGCTAAAGAAATTATCAATTTACAAATTTATTTTACAGAAAAAGAAAGATGTCACATTCACTAAGAGTACTGCTGTTTTCTTTTCTGGCTCTCAGTGTACTCAGATCTGATTTTCAAATATGTTCAAATATTAGCAACTTTGCATCATATTTTTTTTTCTTCCCACCTGCAGGGACAAATGATTGTAGTAAAGCAAGAAAGGTCATGCTGTCTTGCTATCAACTGAACTTGATTAAACTCTTTATGTTTATGAACAATTTTAGAAGGTAAATCTGGGAAACTCATTAGCTTCTTATCAACCTTATCCAAAGAAATTGCTTATTGAGAAAACTGATGAATGTTATCTTGTGTTGTTCTCCTGAGGAATTCTATCATTGTTGGGTTAGGTCACAGGATGGATTGAAATCTTGAAGTAACCACAGAGGCTAATTCAATTTCAAATGGATAATCATTGTTTAAAGAAAAAAAATCTCACATAGGCATAAAGACCACTAGGAGATGTTCATCTTGTTTGGTTATATAAGGTACATTTAATGTACTGAGTCTCTTTCTAGATAAATGGCCTTGGAATCAGTGTCTTGGTACATGTTTTTCTTGTTTTCTCCAAAAGTGGTTTTCCAAGACTTTCTTCAGCCCTTGCATCTCGTACCTGCCACCTTATGTTGAGTCTGGGTTGGCTTAGGGTTCAAGATCTCCATGGTAACCATGAACATGTTCCAAGTAAATGACCCAGCAAAAACCAGGGGTCATATGTTAGATCTGTTTTTTGTCATAGGGCAGTTGCAGGGTGATCTGACATTGGAGGATATTACCATTAATTGGTTTCCATGGACAAATCACTCTGAGGTTGCCCTCTGGCTCATTGGGACTATATACCTCTATGGAGAGGCAGGGTCTGTTGGGTTAGCTAGCCCACCCCAGGTGATTAATGAACACTGCATAATCCTAGAAAGAGTCTGAGGCTTTCCCTGATGATCTGTCAGATTGGCAGGGACTTTGATTTCAGGCTGGAATGTATGGGTGCGTGAAGTCTGGTCTAGATTGTTCCTGTGTGGGCCTTTTCTGGGCACTGATCTCAAGGAGTTCCACTAGATGAGCTTCCAAAAGCAACACCTGGAGAACAAGAAGAGTGAATCCAATCCAATGTAAATTAGAGCCCATATTTGGCCCCACATCATGGTACTAAGGATGGCAAAATATAGTTATTTTTCCATATTATTTCATCTGCCCAGTAGCTGCCCAACAGTTACCCAGCAGCCCTATTTAGAGTAACCTGTTTCCTGTTGGTGGGGAAAGATAATCCACAGGCTCTGGTGGAAAATATTCATGCTGTCTGATTGATAACCTTGCTTGGATTCACGTGGGAGTTGGGTTCTCACTGGAATTTTTTTTTTTTTGACCAGTGAAGAAAGTTCTGATGTATTATTAGTCCAAAGTGTAGATCAATTTACTTCATAATTCAGAGAGATGGATGGTTCAAACAGCATTTGGCTGTGAACCCTGTGCTATTATGTTTGGAATGTAACATCTGCCATTCTTTCGTAAGCATCTTAGACTCAATCTACATTCCCTACATCTCACGCCCAACATCATGGGTTTGTGGATGAGTGAATTAATCTATTGTTTTTTTAAATTTTTAACATTTAAATAAGTCATAAAGCAGAATAATATGTTGATACGATGAACTTTTTAACCTCATGTTAGTCCTAGAAATAGATAGAATTTGTTATGATGTGAATTCAAGAGTATTTTCAAAGTTTAAAATTGATAGGTGCCAACAACTAAGGAAAGTATTTCTTTTAATAGTTAGTCCTCAATTTACAGCGGTTCGTTTAGTGACCATTCTAAGTTACAACAGCACTGAAAAAAGTGATTTGTGAGCATTTTTCACCCTTATGACCGTTGCAGCAACCTCATGATTATGTGACCAACATTCGGATGCTTGTCAATTGACTCATATTTAAGTCGTGCCCTGGGGTCAGGTAATCATTTTGTACAACCTTCTGAAAAGCAAAGTCAATTTTGCAAAG
This sequence comes from Arizona elegans, assembly GCA_022577455.1. Taxonomy (NCBI): domain Eukaryota; kingdom Metazoa; phylum Chordata; class Lepidosauria; order Squamata; family Colubridae; genus Arizona; species Arizona elegans. The sequence goes on along the minus strand of JAKOOJ010000005.1, from coordinate 59,199,230 downwards.
TCATTTAACAACCATGTTACTCATTAACTACTACAAATGTGGCAAGAAAGGTCGTAAAATGGGGGCAAAATTCACTTAACAAATGTCCCACTTAACAAGAGAAATTAAGCAATTCAGCAATTAAGTTTAATTCTAATACAAACCAAATCGTCCCAAATAATTTACTGTTCGTCTTATGTTATTTTGAGTGGATTAAACTGATATAATAGCACCAGCTGGTTTTAATTTTCATCCGGGATCTTTACTAAACTGAAAACTCAGTCTACAGAGGTTACTGAAAAAAAGATACGTCATTTTGTGAACAGAAAAGTTTTAAATGGTCGGTGCACTTGGATAAACATGGCAATATATCAAAATAAATTACTTTTCTATATCTTCTTTTATTTGAACAAACATTGATTCCAAGTATACCATATTAAAAAAAGTGCCTTTAAAATTCTACTGGTTTCCCCATTGAGTTTCCTTCTGGGAAGCAGGCAGGGAGTATCAGAAATCTTTCGTCCTTTTGTCCCTTCTTCCCTTACTTCCCTCTCTTCCCCTCTCCTCCCTTCCTTCCCCCTTCTTTCTTTCCCTCCTCTCTCTCCTCTCCTCCCTCCCTTCTTCCCTCCTTTTCTTTTCCTTTCCCTTTCCAGCAGCCAGGTAAGTTGGAGAGAGTGAGAGGGATTGCAACACTGGCTGAGAAACTGTCATGGAATCTTGAAAATGAAGATCACGATTGCAACAGCAGCCCAGCAACAGCCTGTAGCACTGAAATAGCCACAAGTGTACAAAATTTCATTCCTTTGTGACCATGAATCACAACACATTGGACTAATTGGATTGGACACATTCTGTAAATTAGCCTACTTGAGGCATAGTCATACCGTAATACTCGACCAGCTTTGAAACTGGTCAAATTTGGGTTTTGACATATTTTGACATGAAAATTTTGTCCCGGTACTCATTGTGTTTGGTGCAAGCTAGAATTTGTCAATGTGAGTTGCCTCATGATTTGCCACCCTTTCCAGCCAAAACAAAGGATCGCACATTAATCATATAGTAGCTCTTGCCCTGTGCACATTTTCTTGAGGCCTTAGCTTAGCTTCTGTAGTCATTTTGTGTATTTTTGTGCTTATTTTCTTCATCATGGGTCTTTGGTTTGGGGACACATTAAATTTATTCATTCCTTATGGGAAAAATTTGTTTAGTATTCATTATTTTTGGTACACAAAAGATTTTCTCAAAAGAAATATTAATTTATCAGAAAGCATTAATTGCTTTTTTTTATAAAAAGGAATATTGGGGAGTGTTTTATTAATTTAGAGTTTATATTCCTTATAAAATACTTACAAATGTAAAAATCAGAATTAAATGAAATCAAATAAATAGCTGTCATTTTTTACTAATATTTTAAGTAAAGAATATTACATTTCTCAAGTAATCAATATTTTAAGGTTTTATGTTAATTTCATTTCACATTTTTAGTCATTACTTTGTAATTGAAGTATGGCATTTAACTTTTATGGGTCTCCAGATCCGTACATCTACAGCTGTTTTTCATACAATTTATATCATGGTCTTTTTTAACTAATTTACTCAATAATGTTTACTAACCTTGATCACTGGGTTATACATTAAGGCATAAACAAGCAAGCTATCATTTGATTTAAAATGTACCCATGAATTTATTAATGTCATTAGCTGACATCTTTCCAAAGCTTCTACCGAAACACTCTTTGGATATATTTCATTATCAAAAATCTAATATTGCTCAGTTAAGGGAAAATGTGATTGCATCCAGTAGATATATATTTCTATATACTGGGGAATCATTTTTAAGCAACCAAAATATTTTCATAAAGTATGATTGGTGACTTTTAGCAATCATACAGCTGGGTTATTTGATTGAAGATCTGTCCTTAAACTTGTCTTTTAGGTCTTCCAACAGTGCACTTATTGCCCCCGTAACTGAGTCAAAGTGTAGACTTGTTCAATTTTGCAATTATTTTCCTGAATGTACCATAAATCCCTTACAAAAACACGCATTCACATACACATGCTGAAAATGTACTAATATATTCCTCCTACCATTGAAACAATATAAGCTTTTCATTTTGCTTTACCTTACAAATATTTCAGAACCCATTTACCTGAGTTTATAGGCAGAAATGCATGCTTACCAAGGGCTGATGATGTGAGCACATTTTTCAAAGTTCTGCAGGCTAACATTGTAGTTTTGTGGTCTGTTGAGTTAAATCCCATTACCTCATCTAATTGTGCACTGGGTAATTATTAGATTCATTTGTGGTTATCACACATACATTTTGCCTTTTTAATTCCAGAAGAGTGAACCAGCAATCCTCAGACCATAAACTCAAGCTTTGTTTTACAGCAAACAATGATTTTTTTCCCCCAATAAAGAGGTTTAAAGATTGCAAAAACACTAGCCTTGTTAATGGAGGGAAAGATAATCAAGCTAAAAAGGTCTAACACAGTTCAAAGTTAGGCAAGTATGCAAATTATCTCTCTACTCATTCAAACATGCAGTAAATATGTTATTATGCTGATCTTTCCCCTTGGTTGCATAGCATTGTTTTCATCTCTTCCTCAGATCATAAGTGAAACAATTTGAAGTCATCTCATGGCTGGCTGGGGTATGCTGGGAGTTGAAGTCCAGACGTCTTAAAGTTGCCAAGGTTGAACATTCCTTCTTTATTCCATTCATTAGAAATGATTTCCTTTTTATTATTACGTTGATTTTGTTGAAGGCATGTATAGCCTTCTTACCAATTTCATTAAAAAACGCTCTGCATTCACTCTCCCAGTTTTGTTAATATCTTTTTATATACACTCTGCATATCAATACCTTCTAGGCATATTAATATATTAATATCATTCTTTTTTGTGCATTTTCTCATCCAGTCTTTTTTTATCATTACTCCATCAAATATCCTTTTTCATACAATACTTATTAGTGTTAATTCCACACACTTCTGTGGCAGTACACCTCTGCAGTACACCTCTCTGCACTCTATTTTATGCAGCTTCCACATTCTTTCCTTGTATCTTTTATTTATTTATTTATTTAATTTCCATTCATTCTGTTGGGAAATTAATTTAGCTTCTAAATTACTACTCCAATACTTTCCCTTCCTGTATTAGTTGTCATTTTACTCTACTTTCTTTTACTAGTATTTTTTAATATTCATTTTTTAAAAGATCTACTTTAGATACTATCAGGAATGTTCTGTCCCACATTCAGAACTTCTCATTGTTTACTAATGGTCTCAGTCTTGCATCATAAAAAATAATTAAGCCTTTTGATTTATTCCTTTTACTTTATTACCAAGTGACTTAATTTGTTCAAAACATATTTTTTGAAACAAGTCTTCATCAAGCCATTCATTCATAGATGAGTCTCCACACAGCTCAGATCCTTTTTATTTCATTCACTGCATTCCAGTAGATCAGAACACTTTCCTTCAGAGCCATTAAATCTTTCACTTTCTCCTGGTTTTATGCACCGTTTGCCCCCCTCATTTCTGGACTTTTGGTCCTGCAACTTGAGCTCAAGGCTGTATGGGTAATTATATTGACCCTACATGACACTTTTATATTCCATGATCCTATTGATGAGATAACCTACGTGAATGCCTATATTGGGTCATAGAGACAAACTGTGATCTTACTGGTACACCAGATATTTTGTTGCCCTCCTCCCTTTATCTTTCTTAGATAAACATCTAGACTGAAGTTTGTCTCCTTACCTTTTGGTGTTCAGTGACTTCAACCTCTATGTCCAATTGTTCAGGAAATGCCAGAGTTCATGGCCTCCAAAGTAATCATACCATTGTCATGGATTGATACATGCCAGTGAATGTATGCTGGATCTCATTTTCATATCAGAGAAATTATACTGTGATTTGGATATGGATAGCATTATATATACTATTTGCCAAATAAGACTGCCACCTGCAGAATTAGAATAGGGGCATCAGGAGGGTCTCAAGGACAGTAAAAATAGTATCTCAGACGTACCATCTACACTTAAGAACAGTTTCCCTACTGATGGTCTTCTGAAGGTTGGTCAAAGAGACACCCATCGGTTGCACCAGACATTGATCAGTATTATGTATTTTGCTTCAGGATAGTCTTATTATTTTCTACAGTAGACATTTTAATTTCTACTGAATTATCTTTTAATTAAAATAAACTGTTGAGATTCTGTAAATATTTAATAGTACACCAGCACAACGATAGGGCCACAAATATTGACCTCTGCTGCCCATCAGAGCTTTGGTTAATTAAAGCTTTCACATAACAAATTCAATAAAAGATGTAGACTAGACTACTACCCATAATCACATTAATGCCCCATATAGTATTTCCAGCTAACTGCAACAACAGTACCAGTGAATCCTGACAGCAAGTATACAAGCAAAATAAAAGTCCAATTTTATCCCAACCACAGTCACACCACAGTAGTTTATTGAAGCCAGAATGTCTAATTTACAGATTACCTTGCAGGTCAACATACCTGTGTTCCATCATCTAGAAGTTATTTGGAGAATGCATACACTTTTATTGGTTTCATATTTTGAAATATGTTTTCCTAGAGTAGTTAAATGAACATGGCTTTATTTTTAAATTTATGGTTTTTTTGCAAGGCCTTCATCATGGTCCCTATATTCAAGTGTGAATCCCAACCGATCTCACTATTATTATTTCAATCATGGCTTTTTAAAAATATTATTGCTTGGGGACTCTCCACTTTTTTGAGTTGTTATCTTCATCATCATCCTATGGGCCAGAAATTGACATATTTGGATCACTGTCCATTTAATTTCCATATCCATTCGGTTGGACAGATTGAGCTGACTAAAACTGGCCCCAAGTCACCTCGTGATTTTTAAGGAGAGATGGCACCTGAATCTGGTTCTCACTGAATACCTTAACTATTAAACTACACCAACTCAACAAAATTCATCGTTTTTGAAGGCGTTTCCGAGGTTCATTATCATGTCCGCCACTCCATTACAGTCAGCATATATCATTAACTCGTTTTTCCCCCCTTCTTTTTAAATTTTCTATGCTATTCCCGATCAGTTTATTTTCCATTCTCACTGCAATTCGCTTGCCCTTCTTGTGCGGATTTACAACTTCGTCCATATTGTGTAGCGTCTTTTGATACTTCAGCATGACCGAGACAAAAAAAAAAAAAAGGTTTTACGAACCAATCAGGAATATCTTTAAAACTGAGTCTATCGCAAGCCCTTTGGAACGTTTATTGCATTGCAACCCCTCAAAGGCCGGGCGAAAAGAAGGAGAAAGAAGAAGGCAGAAGTGAAACCTCCACCAAATATACACTCCAGCTTGGAAGCGGTCCTTATGCGGGGGGTCCTGCCTTCCGCCTAGGGGCTCAATCCGGTGGCCTGAGGTGCGGCTCGCGAGGCCGCCGGGCTGCGCGAGCTGTGAGGGACCACGCCATCCTTTGGGATTTCTCCCCGGCCGTCCCCCCCTCACCCCCACCCCCCACTGGAAGCCGGCGAGGCAGGGCAGGGGAAGCGTCTGGCCCGCCTGAACCCTACCCTTCGCCCTCTGACCGCCCGAGGAAAGAGGCGGCGCCGTTCCCTCGCTCCCACTCAGCGGCGCCGGTTTAGGCAACATGGGGAAGGCGGAAGTGGGGCCTCGGCTCGGCGGCTGGAGCGTTTCGGCCGAAGGAAGGGAGGCGGCTGGGCCACCGCGCTGCTGAGCGTCCGCACGACTTGCCCGTTTTCCGAGGCGCTCTTTCTCTCGACGCTCCCCCCCACTTTTCCCCCCAATCCCGGGGATACCGAGGGATACCCCCCTCCCCCAGAAAAGCCGTTACCAGGCAAGGGCGGCCTGGCAGAGCCCCCGGTGGACCGGGTCCAGTTTACCTCGGCAGGAGCTGGTTCGGTGCCTTCGGCAGACCCAAAGTCTTGCCCGACACCCCCTTCCGCCGTGTTGTAAAGAGGTGTAGCAGGTTGCTTTGCGAGCATGCAGAGGAATCTTGACGGGTGTTAGCCAGGGCAAGTGCCAAATTGTACTGGGGAATGCGGGGACGGAGGTGGGAGGTTTAGTTTTCTTTTTATTTAAAGCCCGTTAGTCTCCGGTCGGCCTTGGGTGTGAGTGAAAATAGGGTGGGTAGAGGACAAAATCAAATATATACTGTCCTGTATAGAGAAGTATGGAAAAGCAGAACTATTTCTAGGATTGCAGAGGTATGCTGGAAATTAACATTTGGAGACAATAATCTGAAGGGATGTTCAACTAGGTTAGGGAACCTGGCCCACTTTGTTTAATGATGCTGAATGAATAAGAATCTCAAAAATGAGAGTTGCTTAGTTCTCTGAAAGGCTCTATCAGGCTTCCCTGTTCTTCACCTTTTGATCCAGTATTTTATTTCTGTGGCTATTTTTACTCAAAATCCCCCCTCCCCTTTTGTTACTATGTTGGCCGAGCAAGCTCAAAAGTGGTTCCCAACTCATGTGCAGGTCACAGTCCTTCAGGCCAAAGGTCTCAAGCCAAAGGGCAAAAGTGGCACTAATGATACATACACTATCATACAATTGGGAAAAGAGAAATACTCTACTTCGGTGGCAGAGAAAACCCTTGATCCAATATGGAAAGAAGAAGCTTCGTTTGAACTGCCTGGATTGCTGATGGAAGGGAACTCTGAAAAATACATTCTCTATCTGATAGTCATGCATAGGTCTCTTGTTGGGCTTGATAAGTTTCTGGGACAAGTGGCAATTAATTTAAATGATATTTTTGAGGACAAACTGAGAAGGAAAACAGAGTAAGTGTTATTTTTATATGTCTTGTGTTGGAAATGTAATCTTTTGTAGGTGTTGCAAATCTGTGGTTTTAGAAGATATAACCAAACCCTGGCTTCCATAATCTTCCAGTGTTCTTGTTGACTGGAGTTAATGGTTTTATTGAGTACCAACTTTAGTGGTTGCATGTTATCCAACCCTTTTTTAAAAGGTTATCTTAAAATCTCCACTAATAGTTCACGTAACTACCTCATAAGTACAATTAGTATCAAGTCAAAGCCAATGAGAATTTATAGGCTTGCTCATAAGAGTTCATTGCTCATATGTAGTTTAAAATGTTTTTTTCCCCAATTTGATGGGAACAACTGTGAATTATGGATTATGCACTAGTAACTTTACAAGAGAGTGAAATCAGTATGGTTTTTTTGGATTATTTTATTTTGAAAATATGGCTTGTAAATCATTGCTTATACTGTAACTTGATCTACGTTGAATATATAGTGACAATAAGCAATGGTAGAATAATCTGGGAACAAGAACTATTATTTGGCTGGATGATTTGAGAGATGTGGTACTTTCTTGTCTGATTTATTGATTGCAAGATGTATGGCTTGAAGTCAGAGCCTGTGAACTTCTGATGTTCTCCACAGTGTAACATTCTTGATTCTAAGAATATGCTGTATCTTTGAAGATATGTTGCTTCTTTTTTTTCCTACTCATATTATATGATATCCTGTTATTCCATACACAGTACAATGTGTGTATGTGTGTGTATACACACAAAAATGTTCTTGGATGTGGTATTTTGGAACATACAGGTACAGTATTCTTGGATGTGATATTTATTTCATTATCATTTATATCTTTCCCTTCTTTATATTTCCACATTTTTTCTAACAATACAAGAGCTTTATGCCCTTAACAAAAATCCTATATGGGAGGTTTGGCTTAGAGTAACTGCTTAAAATTGCACAGTGAACTCCTTGATTGAATATTGATATCTCACAGAATAAAACCACCATTTCAACTTCTATGCCATGTTCTATTCTATGTTTGTCAAACTCATGTGATCATGGCGTCACGTGATGTATTGGGACTTTTCCCCCTTTTGCTAAACTGGGTGTGGGCATGGCCAGCTTAGCCGTAGCTCTGGCCTATGCTATCTAGCTTTTGATGCAGTGTTTTAATAAACACTATTAAACAAGTTTAGTACAGGGATATGATAATGGATCAATCCATTCATTATTGAATTGGGATATATTTAATTTTCTAATTTTTCAGAATATAGAAAGCAGCACTTGGAAGCAGTCCTTCTGAAATGTTTACATTTTCTTATTAGATATATTTGTCCCAAGTATCAATTATACTCCTAAAAGGCCACTTAGTTGGGAAGTAGTGAGGTGTATCTATGTTTTCAGCTGCAGTAGTGAAGTAGAGTATTGGATATTGAAAAAAAAAGTGAATTGATTAAAACCTTGGGAATGAAGTTTCACAGATTTTATCATAAACCATTTTTATTTATGTTTAATGTATTATGGTAAATACTTAAATTACGAAACAAAGGATGTTTCCCTCCCATTCCATTGACTCTTATCCAGTTCTTTGAGACGGCCTGAAAAAATCCCTGCAGTTTTTCTTGACTAGGTTTTTCAGAAGTGGTTTTCCATTGCCTCCTTTCTGAGCCTAAGAGAAAGAGACTGGCTCAAGATTCCCCAGCTGGCTTTGTGCATAAGGTAGAATTAAAATGCATGGTCTTCCAGTTTCTACCTTATTGCTAATTATCTAAAACGTCACATACTGCAGTTAATTTTTGAGTTATGTTATAGAGCAGAGGTTCTCAACCTTCCTAATGCCGCGACCCTTTAATACAGTTCCTCATGTTGTGGTGACCCCCAATCAGGGGTGGGTTCTAAATTTTTTTTACTACCGGTTCTGTGGGCGTGGCTTAGAGGTCATGTGACTGGGTGGGCATGGCTAGCTGGGCATGTGACCAGGTATATAGGGCATGGCTATGTGTATAGGGACTACTCAGAGGGCTGAAAAAAGTCATTTCTGACAGGTCCTTGCACTTTTGACTGGTCCTCACACTTATGACCATCCTCACATTTATGCCTGTGCAGCATTCTTAACAACCATGTCTCTCATTTCACAACTGCTTCTCTTCACCATGGTGACAAGATAGGGCAAAAACAAAAATTGTGAGGACAGTCGTAAGTTCGAGGACTCGTCAAAAGTGCGAGGACCAGTCAAAAATAACTTTTTCAGCCCTATGAGTAGTCCATATGCATAAAAGGATACAGCAATAGAGAGGGATGAAGGAAGGGAAGAGAAATTAGAGGAGGAGTGAGGGTAAGAGAGGGAGAAAGAGAGGAGGGGAAGGAGAAAGGAAGAGGAAGTAGGGAGAAGAAGAAGTGGGGGAAGAGAAAGTAAGAAGGAAAGAAAAGACAGAGGTGGTAGGTTTGAGGAGAAAGATTGCTGTACAATAAAAAAGATGTAAGGGAAGAAAGCCAACCCCAAACAAATATAAAGATATTAAGATAAAGAATGAATTGTTAAACTTTAAAGAATAAAAGAGAACAAATAGCAATAAATAGCAATAATTAGAAACACACATACAAACATACAACGTATTTTCTTTGAACAGAGTATTTGGCCAGTCCACAAATTTAAACAGTTGTAGGAGGTTAGCACCCACCCCTTTCCTAGAAGAATGAAATATTTTGGGAAATATTAAAAAGGCAGAATATTATATTTTCCTGGATGAGAAATGGAGAAGCATATTTTACAGACAAAGCAGCTCCCATCTTCCTGCCCCCCACCCTTTGTTAATGAGCCAGAGGCAGAAAGTCAATCCTTTGTCAAAGGACATTTGCAACACAATAGCAACAGAAACTAACACAATGGGCCCCATCAAGCCATGTGATCCTGTCCACCATTAAAACATCTTTCCAAACAGTCTCCATGTTTCCAGTGTCTTTTTCCCCACTTGGAGCAGAACCCAGAAGGATATTTCTTCCAACACAGTATTTAGTCATTTCAATTAAATTTACAATTTCTATATTTCCTTTTTACCATATTTATTCCTCATCTATTTTTTAAAAAAACCAATATTACCCTTCATCCTCATCTCTAATCTTAATCAAATTCAATTTTTCCCTTCTATTCTATATTATACCCCTTTGCATTGTCATCTATTTTCATATCCATCCTCACATTGGTTAATTATGTAATACAGTTGTTTAATACAAATTCAACATTTTAATATAAATCAATTAGTTATATAACTATCTTTTTTGTATATTAATCAATATGAACATGAATATTCCAATTATTTCCATGCAATCCAATTTCTTACAAATCAATTAATTATATTTACCAATAATAATAAACCAAATAATTTCCCCATATATTCCTCCAAACCACAACTTAACCGTTTCTGCTTTCAACACAAATAGAATTAATAGTATCTCAATTATTACAATTCCCTAGTTAAATAGAGCTTTTTTCTTTTGTGTTTTAAAATCTTGAACCTCCTCTTGCCCTAAATTTCCCATTGTTTGCAGTTTTGTACCTACCTTTTTTGGTGAGGAAAAAGAAAAAGAAATCTCTCTGCCTCGTTTTGTCACGTTGCAGCTAAAACCCTGCTTTCGCTTTCTCTTTTCAGCATAGGTAGGGGGAAAAAAACTTGCTCCAGGAATTTACCTCTTTGCAGCTAGCTCTTTGAAGCCCCGTGGCAAGAATTTAAAGTTTTTTTTCTCTCTAGCCACCAGCTGGGACTCCGGAGGCAGCAATAGATTGGGAGTGGGCGGGGTAAGCGAACGGCGACCGGGCGATCCAGCAGAGGCAGAGAGTGAGGGTGAGTGAAGGCGTGGGGGGGGAGAGAGGGCTTTGGCGACCCCTGTGAAATGGCCGTTCAACCCCCAAAGGGGTCGCGACCCCCAGGTTGAGAACCGCTGTTATAGAGAGATTTTAAGATAGTTATCTAGGAAGAATCTATTTACACATTCAGGAAAAACAGAATATTTTACAATTATTTTCTAAATAGCTTCATTTGACAATTAAAACATTTTTGACAAGCCTTATTGTATTGCATTGTCTCCCTTATTCCCCACCATTTTGAAGTCAAGATTAAGGTCAAACTGGTATTAGAATATTAAATGGTAAACTGCACAATTTGTATACCCCAATTTTGGAATTTATATACTCACTTCAGATCTTACATAACATGCTTTCTTGTCATCTTTATGACAAGAAATTAATTTAAATAGAATTATGTCTTTAAAAGAAGTATTGAATTTCACCTTAATAGTCAGGAGGGATAGTGATGTTATTTGGTCAATGACTATCAATTCTAATGATATGAAATACTAGTTATTTTGTTTAGATATAGTACATTTATTTCTTCTGCAGTTTGTTCATATCTTGGCCTTTTAAGTTGAGATTATGACCTAACTGTTATTTTCTGACCTAAAAGTTATTTTCTTTGTGCATAGCATTTATGCCAAGTTTATAATAATTTTGTGTTTTAATCCTGTATATCAATAAGATGAAAAAAGTACAGCAGATTAGTCCAGAATTGAGCAATACTTTTATTAGGCTCAACATGCCTGATTAGTATCTTTATTAAGGCCTACCAAAATCATACAAAAAGTATTAATTTTTCAAGCTATTCCAAACTCTTGATTAGGTAGTATTTTACAATAACCAGGGAATGAGGAAGACCAAATATTTGAAATCATAGTGTTGGGATTTAACAATTTTGGAAACTTGCTAAGTTTCTGAAGGCAATAATGAGGAATGTACTCCCACATAATTTGCTGCATTGTGCAGCTTTTAGTTAATGGCTACAATAAGACATAGAAACAATACAGTATTTCTGATCTGTCTGACTACGCCGTGTATGTCATAGTTGAATTGTAGTGGCAGATACACAGAGCATCATTAACAGGCAGAATCTATTTAGCATGTTCACTCAATATGACAAACCTAATGGTTCAGTTATGTTCCCTCCATAAATCTACTAGCATTGGGACGTGCAATATTTATGTAGTTTGAAATAATTCAGATGAGTTACCGTAAATATACCATATGAATGATTTTATGCCAAGTTAACTCTTTGCACATGTTGCTTTTCTTTGGTACTAGCAAAGAAAGGCACAGCCTTCTGATAATTTTAAATTAGTCAGAAGTAGGTAGATAGATAGTCAGAAGTAGGCAGGTAGAAGTAGGTAGATTCATTTAAGTAAGTCTAAATATGTAGTCTGATTGTAATAGTCATAAGATTTTTTTGGTAAATGTTTATTATATAATGATATATTTGTCCCCTAAGCCAAACATATTTTTAATTTAGGAAGCATATCAATGTGAAAGGATATATTTTTCTAGAAAGAAAAAGTGCCAATATACAGTATGTTTATGGCATTGAATATAAGAAGCATTTCTTGTATGTGCGCTATTATGTTTGGCCAGGGACAAACTGTTCACTTCATTTTTACTTTAACACATGGTCAGTTTTTATATTTTTAAATAGTTTCAAATTATATTATGCTATGTATTCCATAATAACACTTTTTCCACTCATTTGGTGAAGCTAGAAAGGCCACTTATCACCTTCTCATGCAATTCCCTGTGGTTTGTGATATTCTCCACTCTTAAAAATAAAACTCTATATTCTTTAAGGTTGTACTTCATAGCTCAAAGTGAAACAGATGAAAAGATAGAGAAAGAAAAATTTAAAAACTAGCATACAGTCTGTTCCTCTTTTTGAAAGAGTTCCTCTTCCATCTGTTGTATTGGGCTAAGATATTAAGTTAACCCAGTGTAGACATTTGGAACATACAAACTGTAAGGGTTGGAGTTCTACATCAGATCCAAATTTCTTGAAGTGAGAAAACTTACTTGGTTTTGGAGTGTAGACTCTAGGTTTTTCTGGCCAATATGTACTATATTAGATTCTGCTTGCCGGCCTGCATGCAAGCCATCTTGCTCACTGACTTGGTTATGAGAAGTTCTGAGAAAGTTGCCTTGTCTGACAACCATGTTTAATGACCGCATTGCTTACTAACGAAAATTCCAGTCCCAATTGCTGTTAGAAATGAAGGGCTACCTGTATATATTAAAACAGTGGAAGCTGCCTTTCTGCATTTCCAACACAAGTATTGGGCTACTCCACCTTAGCATAAATGGATGGTTTTGGAGGAGGGGGACTCTTATCATTATCATTATAATTGTTTTCTAGAAACGCCATATCTATAATTTGCCCTTTATTTGGCATAGGCACCATTGTTCTGTTATATATTCAGTGTTTGTGTTGCTAGAAGTAATAAATCTTCAGTGCATTATAACTGTAATCGTGATATAGGAATACATGACCGTTTTGTGTGGTTATATATTAACATCCAAAATCCATTGTAGAGGAAACTAGGTTATCACAGAAATTTCATCATTATCCTGTTTAGGGGTTTGAGAGGGTAGAAGGAAGACAAGTTTTTTCCAAGCTTTTCAAAGATAAAATTGTATATTGTATGTGAATAAATACAGTAGTTTAACAAATAAGCTGTCCTCTGGTCCAATACTTTAAATGTAAAATACAGGTACTAATCAGTTCTGAAGAATGAGCTATGGTATCTAATAATGTAATGCTGATTTTTTTTCAAGATGGATAATAAATATAAATTGTATAAAATATAAATATAGTATTTTATCTAAAATGATTCTTAAATGATGAGGTAAGTTTAACATTACTTAGTTTTGGAAGTATTGATGGTTTTTATTAGTAATTCTTTTAGTTTTAATATAGTTAATAGCTTCCTTTTTCCAACACACTATATGTATGGTTTTCTAAAAGATATCCTTCAAAATCACTAGAGTATTAGAAAAAGAGATATTTTAATATTCTGCATAATATTGAAACTTGTAAGCAGTTCTGTGGCACATGTTTCTTTTTGGAAAAGGAAGGATAACAGCTGATCTAGAATTCTAGGAAGACTGCAGAACTAGCAACTTGTTCAATTTTCTTTTTATCAGAGAAAGTTTTGTTTGCCAGGCATTATGACTTTAAAGATATATCAGCCCCCAGATCAAAGGCATAAATATTAACTTTATTTAAGTTGCTGTTAGTAATGGCTTAAGCATATTTCTTTAAAAATAATATGAGTGATGAAGTTGAACCTTCCTTGTCTGTGGCAAAATATAATATATTCACTGTGGCAAAAGACCCAAAGATTATTTGGGAGACGGGTTGGTGATTTCTTTATGAGTATGAATAAACTTCAGCTGTTGGGGAAAGAATTGCTGCTTCAGATTTGCAACAAGTGTAATTTACAATTTTTGAATTGTTAAACCATGAACACCTGAAATAGTTGTGTTCTTTCTTTAGACTATCCAACATTGTAAAGCATGACAATTTGAGTGACTTAAGGCCTTTTCATTAGTTAGCTAATACTTGGAGGCCAACTCTGGTCTGCTTTAATCCTTTGCTGCACTTATTGGACTGAGAATTGCTCACTCATTCTCATTCATTTCATTTATTTATTGGTCAAGCATGTATAAGATAACATAAGTATAGACATGATTATGAATACATGAAATGAATACGAATAAATGGGGACATTAGGACAGGGACTGAAGGCACGTTGGTGCGCTTATGCACGCCCCTTTTTTTCTTTCCTTCAACACAGAATAAATTAAAGAATAAATAATTATTTTTGTTTAGATGGTCAAAAAATAAAACATTAAAGCTGTAATTCTATATCCATAGAACTCCCATTAATAGGATTTATTCCTAAGTAGAAAGGGATGTGGCTACACTATTAAGCTGATCTTAGAAATATTGGAAGATTGGGGGAGGACTAATATGAATGTTTACACATGTACAGTATATAGATTTGTAAATGTAAAATCATATTTCTTTCTGGCCAAAGGTGGGCATTTTTAATTTTATATTTATTTATTGAAAAGTTGCCATTTCCATTCAAACTATTGAAACACTCATTAAGTCTGTAACAGCACCATAGAAAGAATAAACGAAAGTATTGAATCACTACAGTTTTGGTTAGTTCTTGATATATTTCCTAATCCATAATTTTGGAATAATCTCAAATCATAATTAACAGGACTTTTATACTAACTAACAAGACTTTTTTATACCTTTATACAGAGGAATGCTTCAAATGGAAACAAAGCTCTTTATTCTATCCTTCACAGTAAAAATATAATTGTATATTTTCTCATATGTTATGGTTCTTCATTCACTACATAATGCAATTGCACAAACGTTTTTAACAAAGTACACATAACATGAAATGCTAATGTCACAAATGTCTACAGGTAGTTCTCAAATTACAATAGTATTTGAGCCCAGAATTAAATTGTTGCAATCATAAATTAAGACATTTCCAGCATTTCCATTTCCAAATCCATTTTACCCAATGGGCATTTTTGCCTGCAACTGGAAGTAAACTCTCGAAATGGCAAAAAATGTCAAAAATTATGGTCATATGACTGCAGGATACTCCAAATAGCCATAAAGGTGAATAGCTACCAAAATGTGATCACATGACTGAAGGTTTATACAGTCGTATAAAGTGTAACTTTGAAATCAGGGTCTCATTCTTGTGTAGGGAGTTGGACCTCCAAGGTCCCTTCCAGCTCTGTTAATTCTCTTAAGGTTTTAAGTAGCTTTTGGTGGAGTTCCGTTGTAACTTTGAATGGTCAGTAATCAATCAGTTGCAACTTGAGGATTACCTGTACATATCATTGAATATTATATATATATATATATATATAAACCTACATCCATATAACTTAAGTTCACTTGTGAGGTTTTGTTCCTGAAAGGAACTGATGCCATTTGACTGGTGTTTATGTGGGACATGTATGCTTATAAGGTAAGCACTCTGAAATTTGAATGTCCAATGAGAACTAAGCATTCATAACTTATCACCCTTTTATAATAAGCAAACTCCTATGAAGTTTCCTTTAAAAAAACATGTTGGCTGCAGTAAATGTGGAATATACCAACAAGATTGCTGAAAGTTGATGAAATTTATATTCATCAACTAGATTGATGAATATGCCATATGCTGAATATGGCATATTCCACATGCCATATTCCATATTCCATATTTATTTCAAAATAGAGATAAGAGTTTATAATACTGTGCTAAACATAACTGTTTGATTTTGGCTTAATGTATTGTAAACAATGAGTTAAGATTTAGCATGTTGAGGGAAACTGGTGAAATATTAATCAGTGGAATAGCTTGCATCCTGGGATTGTGGGTGCTCCATCATTGGAGGTTTTCAAGAATAGACTGGACAGCCATTTGACTGGTTGCTGGTATAACGTTCCTGCCTTGAGCAGGGGGTTGGACTAGAAGACCTCTGAGGTCCCTTCCACATCTATGATTCTACATGGTTTGTTCCTTAACAGCATATTGGTAAACAAATGATACTCAGGTTATTTTAATTTGATATTACAGACCTTGGGACTCCCTGTCTATATTGAGGGATCTATTTTCCTTAATAGGAAAAAAATATTGAGAAGGGCCCTGAAAATAGGAATAAACACAGCAATAGGCAAACTATGGATTTCATTCCCTTCTAAAATTCAGTGGTAAAATAACCAGGTTTTGGTGGCATGATTTTTTCTCCTATTTAGAAATAAGGATGGGGATGGCACAGGCTTTAGGAAGCAAATCTGTAGTGCTGCCAATTTTGGATGGCATTTGGGATGTCACTTTTTGATTCCCTTACTTAATAAATCAAAAGGAAATTCAATCCCATGACATACTTTTTCCATAATTGTACCTGCAACCTCCAAACTGTTTGGTGAGTTTTCATCCCTGCTGAAGGAGAAAAGAGAACAACCACAACTTAAGAACAGTGTGAAATAGCTCAGCATATCCAAACATTGCATTCTTTTGACAAGACATATATCGAAAGAATGAATATTTGTCATAATAGTAGAATGCTGAAATTAAATAGGATACTGAAAAGTAGTTGAAAAACCTGTCAAGTAGTTTTGAACGAGATAGTATGGTCTGCCTTTCTGTGCTTAAAATCATGCAAGACTATATGCCGGCTGGTGGGCCCGCGGGGGAGGGCCATCTCTGTGGCTGCCCCAGCTTTCTGGAACCAGTTACCTCCTGAGATCCGTACCATCCCCACCCTATTGGCCTTCCGAAAAGCAGTGAAGACCTGGCTTTTCCGGCAGGCCTGGGGCTGTTGATCTCGCTGTTGCAAACTGGTAAGATCCGGCCATGAATGGTGTGAATGGGTTTTAATTGTTTTTAATGTTTTAATTTTTAATGTTTGTATATATGGTTTTTAAATGCATTGTAAGCCGCCTTGAGTCTTCGGAGAAAGGCAGCATACAAGTTGAATGAATGAATGAATAAATAAATAAATAAATATCAAATTTACTTATAGAACCTAGTTTTTATTTGTAATACTGTAGTGTACTTTATAAAAGATGTGGATGATATACTCAACCTCAACATTATCATTCAACATAAGGTTTTTTTAGCACTTTCACAAAAACTATTGTTATAGTAATTAAATCTATAAATTTCTTTCAAGTATTTTATCAACTAAGAACATCATTTTGGCTTGTTACTCTTTCAGTGTAGACACTATTCCCCAAATAAAATACAGGAATATATTTTAAGTTTATTACTATGAATTATATAAATAGTGGAAATTACTATTTTTAATTGAATATTAAAAACTTATATATGAAATCTATGGGATCTGATCTTGAATTAGGTTCAGGAACACCTAACTTAAAAATTGTGTGATGGTGGGAACAAAATAATTAAAACATATGAGCCTCATATTGCTTCATATTGTGTTGGCTGCTAGTATTTTTCTGAGCCCTGTTTAAAGCATTTTTACTAAGTGATCAAGAATGGTAGGCCTTCTCTGTTGCCCTATTCTAGTAGTCATTAAATTGTCTACAAAGAGACAGTCTTTTTTGCAGTGTTATCTCCACCTGAGGAATGCCTTATCAACAGGATTCCCTTTAGATCATCGTTGTCAGTTTTGAGAAAGTTGTATGTAAATGTTTATTTTAAGTCTTCCAAATGTCATTTGGTTTCTCTACTTGTGTTTCAGCTTTGAAACTCATTTTAATACATTTTTAACTGCTACAATTTCTTGAAGTTTAATTAATATTGCTTTAGTATACAGGATTCTGATTAAATTAGGCACTTTTATTCTTCTAACCCACTTATTCTAAAATTTGACCAAGGAAAACTTTTTGAAATAAATACATTTAAAATTGTAAAGCAACCTCCTTGATATGTG
The DNA here is from genome assembly GCA_022577455.1 of Arizona elegans. Lineage (NCBI taxonomy): Eukaryota > Metazoa > Chordata > Lepidosauria > Squamata > Colubridae > Arizona > Arizona elegans. The sequence continues at coordinate 59,181,147 of JAKOOJ010000005.1, read as the reverse complement.
TCTGTATTAACTTTTTGCAATCTTACATAAGTACTGTTTAGATGAAATGGCATCATATGATTCTGAGGCATGCTTATGCAACTAACAGCATACTATCTTTTCTTTAAGATGGTTTCCTCTTGAGTCCAAGCAAGGAAAACGAACTAAAGACAGAGGAGAGATAAAAGTCAACATTCAGTTTATGAGAAACAACATGACAGCAAGCATGTTTGACTTGTCAATTAAGGACAAAAACAAATCCCCTTTTGCCAAATTAAAGGACAAAATGAAGGGTCGTAAGACAGACGGAACATTTTTGGATACATCTTCTGCAATCATTCCAAGTACTCATACCCCAGAAACTAACAATATAACATCCCTCAATGAATTGCAGTTAAAATCAAAGCCAAAAAAACCTTTTCTTTTGGGACCTCAGCGACTGTCTTTGGCTCACTCAATGTCTGATCTAACTGGACCTCAGATAACTTCAGAAAAAAGTAAATTGGGAACAATTGGCAACTCTTACCTCTTCAGACATCAGCTTGAGTCTGTTGGTTCTGAAGATGAAAGTGGTAAGTACAGATTTCTTAAAAGGCAAACTCTACTTGAAAAGCCTTCTAGTAGAATTATTCCAAACCCCATATCTTTATGCTCTTATTCCCAAGAAAAATATAATTGCTAAGAATTTGTGATATAGTGGAAATCAAATGAAGAATAGAATGCTTCATCAATAATTTATTTTAATAAGTATAATTTTTTCCAACTTTATTACTTATTACTATATTCAGTTTCATTTCACTGTAATTTGTTTTAAAAATAGATTTGATGTATACAAAAGTCCAAAGTTCCAAGTTTCAAATGTTTTTATCTTGAAACAGACATTCTGCATCTTCCATGATTGAAATGAGAGTTTTGTTTCAAGCTTGAAATAAACCTTGACAGTTTTGTATTTTGTGCTGTTCTGTATGCTGTGATGGGACATGTTTTCTTGCAATTGACTTTTCCCAGATGTTGCAGCCTAGGCACTACAGCAGGTGGGACTGATTTAATTAATTTAATTTAATTTAATTTAATTAATTCAATTTATATGCCACCCCTCTCCAAAGACTCAGGGCGGCTCACAATACATTTTAAAAAATCATTATAAAAAAACATTTAAAAATTAAAAACATTAAAAACTCATTCACGCCATTCATGGCCGGATCTCGCCAGATCACAAGAGCGAGATCAACGGCCCAGGCCTGCCGGAAAAGCCAGGTCTTCACCGCTTTTCAGAAGGCTAATAGGGTGGAGATGGTCTGGACCTCAGGAGGTAACTAGTTCCAGAGAGCTGAGGCATCCACAGAGAAGGCCCTCCCCCGCAGGCCCCCCAGCTGGCTTTGTTTAGCTGACAGGACCCGGAAGAGACCAACTCTGTGGGATCTTACCGGTCGCTGGGAGCTATGCGGCGGAAGGCGGTCTCGAAGATAACCTGGCCTGAGCCATGTAGGGCTTTAAAGGTAATAACCAACACCTTGAATTGTGACCGGAGACCAATAGGGAGACAGTGCAGCTCGCAGAGAATTGGTGTAGTATGGGTGTATCTAGGTGCACCCACGACAGCTTGCGCGGCTGCGTTCTGGACCAACTGTAATCTCCGAACACTTTTCAAGGGTAGCCCCATGTAGAGCGTGTTGCAATAATCTAACCGTGAGGTGACAAGGGCATGAGTGACTGTGATGAGAGCCTCCCGATCCAAGTAGGGTCGCAATTGGTGCACCAGGCAAACCTGTGCAAAGGTCCCCCTAGCCACAGCTGTCAGTTGTTGCTCTAATCTTAGCTGTGAATCTAGGAGGACACCCAATTTGCGAGCCCGTTCTGAGGGGGACAATTTCTCTCTTTCCCCCCCCCAGAACCAAGGATGGACAATCGACATAGTCTTTAGGAGGCAATACCCACAGCCATTCGATTTTGTCTGGGTTAAGTCTGATCCTGTTGACTCCCAGCCAGACCCTCATAGCCTCCAGGCACCGGCACATCACATCCACCGCATCACTGAATTGATGCGGGGTAGAGATATACAGCTGGGTATCATTCGCATATTGCTGATACCTCACCCTGTGTCGTCAGATGATCTCACCCAGCGGCTTCATGTAGATGTTAAATAGGAGGGGAGAGAGGACCAAGCCCTGATTTATTGAGCATTTTGGGGGAGTGTTGCAGAATGTGCATAGTCTTGAATCCAATGGACATTAAGATACATAGTTACATACAAAGATAAATCAAAATAGGACAAGTATTTTCATTTAAAGCTCAAAATACTTGTCCTATTTGATTTGTAATCTTTGTGTGCACTCTATGATATTGTGATCTGTACTTTAGAACACATTTCAATACAACTTTTAATGACTTCTAGAGTTTAGTTGTATTACTGGATGTACTTATGCTCTTTCGTTTTACTCTTACTCATGCAAGAATTAGGAGAAGCACTTTGTTCCTATAACATATAATTGCTTTTTCCTGGATTTATGCAAAACTTGTATTTGATTTTGTTAATAATAGAAACAAAACATGGACTTGTGCTTGAACCTGATTTTTGTTGGTTCTTGTTTAAATTTTTTCTTCAGATACTAAAATAATTTCTATAGGAATTTTTTAATGTTTAAATTAAATTGTGGCCAATTTTGCAGCAGGTTGGATGGCAGATAGCAATCAACATGTAGTTAATAGTAGTTAATATTTCAACTACTCTTATGGCCCTTTGAGGAAAACAAAGAGCAGTTCTGCTGAATTCCCATTGCTTTCTTTGATTAAATCTTCTAAATAGTTAAGTTTTATCGTAGTGGAACATAGTAATCTCAGTTGGAATGTTTCTATTTTGACTGTTTTGTTCCAAGCTTGAAACAAAATCTGTTTTTCATACTATGTATATCCATATTATACACCATCCTTAAACTAGAATTTTTCAGATTGGATGACACATGTTATTAAAATACAAAAACAGTAGTGGAAAAAATGGCAAAATTTTAAATATTTGAATCGGCTGAAAACACCCGGGTAAACAAAATAGTATGTGCTAAGCCTATTAACTAGTTAATGTTGACTCTCCCCAGTGAAGTAATGATTACAATTTGTTCAGATCATTCTATATACATGAATTTACAATGTTATTAAAATAACATGTTTTATAGTATTCTGACATTTGTCCTCATACAGGAATTATTAAAGTATTCAAAATTAGAAGATAATATAAGCTGTATTAATTTTGTTTTAATTGTAAATTAACTGCCGTGAAGTAGTTTTTGGGAGTGAAGGTGGGCTACAAATTGCCAAAATAAATGGCACTATTTTTCTCCACGCTATAATCATTATGGTCACTTGCTAAATATAAAAAAACTTTTAATATAGTACTGCATTTTTGTTATGTTTAGAAGTTCTTCAGGTGACTACAGTGAACATAAACACAAGCATAATATTGTAGTGGGAGAATTTATTATATGGTCGCTTGTTGAAACTATTGGTCTTCACTCAGCCAAAGCTAATAATTTTTATAGTCTATATTTGTAGAATAATAGCTGTTGGAATAAACTTTTAATTTTAACTTTTTGCAAATAGTCATATAATATTTTATACATATATATGTATGTATATATATATTCTATTTACACACTTGAGTCCAGTTGCATACTAATAACATTGTTTTCAGGAAATCTAAAATCTCCACACAGACGGACATTAAGTGCAGATACCACTAAAGTGAGTAAACTGGACAATACAGGTGATGACAGTGACTCAGCTTTTGTAGCTCAAAACGATCCTTTTACAAATGTGAGTGCTTCATTGCCTCAAAAGTTTGCTACATTGCCAAGACAGAAGAATCCATTTGAAGAAAACCCTTTATCATGGGAACAAAATGTGGGCTTATTTTCTAAACCACCTGAAATAAAAAAAGAGAATAAGAAAGAGAAAAAGGAAAAGGTTAGTCTCTTTGAAAGAGTGACTGGAAAGAAAGAAGGCAAACGATCAGATAGACTTAGTAACGGAGGATCAGAAGGCTCCTCTGATTTGAAATCACCCAGTCCTTTTGCTGAAAGTCATCAGGGCAACTTTGATTTTGATTCCACTAATCCCTTTACTACAAACTTCAAGCCAAAAAATATGCTGTTATCTAGGTAAGTTCCTTAGTTAGATGTTTTTAAGTTGATGTTTTTTATTATAATGTATTTCTTATCTTTGTACAATGAGAATATTATTTAATAAATATTACAGTCTTGGACTGATACTTCAGTGCTGTGAAGGAACTAAGTGGGTATTGTGGAACAATTCTGTCTGTAACAAATAGTTTTGCCATCTTATTATACAAAAGCCAGTGTACTCTTAAAATGCAGGATTACCTAACAAAGAATTAAGGATCCCTTGTGCTTTAAATGATCAAGCAAAGCTTCAGTGTATCCGTTATTAAAAGGCTGAATATGACTATGCAGCTGAACAGTGTGGGAAACTCACCTACATATTCAAGTTTTTTTTAAATGATTGAAATGCACTTACTTCCTTAGAAGACATCTCACTTTTGAAAGTGATTTTGAAGCATTGCACAACCTTTATAAACCAATGTGTCCTTTAGATACCTGATGCCAAATAGTATTGGACCTTATTTTTTTTTCTTAAAGGCACTTTAAGTAGAGCTTAGAAATGCGCTGAGAGCAATAAAATTGTCATATAATCTATGCCATATTTTGTTATCTCCATGGTAAAATTGGTATTTTTTAGCTGTAGTTAGTATACAGGTAGTCCTTGACTTGCAACCTCAATTGAACCCAAAATTTCTGTCATTAAACGAGACAGGTTTGTCCATTTTACAAGCTTTTTTGCCACAGTTGTTAAGTGAATCACTGTAATTGTAAAGTTAGTAACACAATTGTTATGTGAACCTAGCTTCCTCATTGACTTTGTTTGTTAGCAGCTTGCAAAGGGTGATCACATGACTCCAGGATTTAATTTAATTAATTAAATTTATATGCCTCCCCTCTCCGAAGACTCAGGGCGGCTCACAACACAATGCAGGATACTGCAACTGTTATAAATACATGCCAGTTGCCAAACGTCCAGATTTTGATCACATGATCATAGAAATGCTGCAATGCTGTAAGTGTGAAAAACAATTATAACTTATTGTGTTTTTGTGCTGTTACAACTTCAAATGGTCTCAACAAATGGATGTAAGTCAAAGCCTACCTATAATGAAATTTCCAGATTGACTTAAAATAAAGTTGCTTATCAGTTTGCAGAATAATATTTTATTTATACTGAAGTCAGTTACTGCTATTGAGATTTTTTTCCCACCCCTCCCTTAAAGAAAGTCTTTGTAAGAAGTAATAGCTTATTTGACTTTTTGTACACATTGATATAGAATCTATAGCTCAAATGACTAATTCTTTGAAAAACCTACATGAGGTCATATTGTCCGTTAACAACAATAGAGTTAATGTTTTGTAATCCCAATTACACTTTTCAAAGTTTTCTCTTTTAAAGTTCCTTCATCACTTTCATTACAGTAGCCTAATGGCACTATTCATCATAGTAGCTTTCCAGGTGTTAATGTGTAGCTCTCATAGGAGTCCTATGCACTGAACATACAGTATTTAAGAACAAATGTCAACTAAAACATTGGTTTTTCCAGGATATAGATAACTCTGTGTGCAACATTTTTATAAAAAATGTTTGTTTTTATGCTACACTACAGTAGACTAATATACTAATGTGAAAATTTCTCAATTTACAGCACTTGACAGGTGTTAAAACAAAAGCATCTTTAATTTTAATGTGTTGTTAGGCCCTCTTTAGAGGGACTGTATAAGTTATTAACAAGGTCCTCTGAGACAGGAGACAGGTAATTAACAAGACCTAGAGAAAGAGAAATTTGGATAATTAACAAGCTCTTAGGCACTGGACACAGGGTAACAAATAGTTCAGTAGTTAAAGGCGACAGGTTGTTACTAGCATGATCGAATGCCAGGTTTGAGAATGTGAATAGATAGGTGTCTCAATGAAGTGTCTGATTAGATTATTATATTGGTCACATAGTCAACCAGATGTTTAGACTGGATTTCACATTTTTATCTAACAAGTCCTTTCCAGGGACCTGGGATACAGATGTTGTGATTTGATGATGTTAAATGTATTGTTAAATGTATTTTGTCAATACTAATGGTATTCAGATGTTTTGGGATTGCACCCAAGACACTTATTACTATTGGTACTATCATTGCTTTCTTTTGCTACAGTTGTTCCTTTTCTATTTGCAGGTCTTTGTATTTTGTGATTTTCTCCAGTTCTTTCTCTTCTATTTTCATTGTTGTTTAGAGAGGTTTCATCATTTTTACTTTGGTTCATATTGCTTATAATTTCTAGCTATGCATTACAAGTAGTTGGAAGATTTCTCAGGTCATCTAGTTTATCTTTCTGCTTGGTAAAAGTTCTACTAAAGCATATCAGACAAATGTTTATCCAGCCTCAGCTTGAAGATCTTTAGTGAAGAAGGACCTACCACTTAATGAGACGTCTCTTCTGAAGATTAATGGACCAAATCTTCCCTGATCAACTAAAATGATGTGAGACTTACTTAAATGATATCATTGTCTATAGTGAAAGCTGGGAAAATCATTTAATGCATTGGAAAAAGTAGCAACAAGTCTCCAAAAATTGAATTTCACAGTAGAACCAACAAAATGTCATCTGGATTATAAAGAAATCAAATATGTAGGGTTTTTGGTAGTGAATGGAATTCTAACAGATGAAGAGAACCCAATTAAACAATATAGCTAAAGAGAACCCAATGAAACAACTGTTTGGAGCACCTGTTAGGTAATTTGTACATATTCATGTATAAATATTGAAAATTCAAAAGCATTCACAAACCTTTAAGCCCACTGTATATTTTCTTTAAAAGGGATTTAATTTTATAATTATTCATATAATGTTTATAATTTTCAGGTTTTTAAAAGTATATGATGGTGATGATGATGTTGTTGATTATGGTGAAATATATTCCAAAAATGAGTAGTAATTGAAAGACCTTGAATAAGGAACTAAATGGAGGAATAGCTAGTATAGTTTTGAAAATATACGTTTTTTTCCACTACTACAAAATCAAATCAGTAATTTTAGCATATTAAATATTATTCAGTGTTCAATGTTGATTTGTATTTTGTACTCTGCATTGATAGCTTATGTTTTGAAATGTTATTTTGCTATTTCAAACATTAAAAAAAATGTTTAGGAAAAATCAAATGTCTTAATTTCCATCTGCTTCCTTTATCTTTCTGCTTCCTGTTTGTCTGACAGTTTCAGCAACATTATTTTCTTCATCTGTGAATGTTCATGTTTCTGAATACTGATGGAATTTAATGCTACGTTATATCAGGCATTAATTTATATCAGGCATTGATTTAATCTGCTGATAATAAAACAAAGTTTCAAACAGTGTTAATATTGCCTACTTGTGATCTATTTTTCCATGTTTGCAGGGTATATTCCTTGCCACATTTTGAAAATGTTATTCATGGTTTGATGTTTGTTATGGTAATTATTGTTTACAAAAGAACTTCACTGAAATGAACCACATAATTGCAGATGGAAACTTAAATTTAACAAAAGTTAATAATAAAGTATCTTAATTTTAGTAGAATAGATTTAGAAAAGGCAATAATTTCAGTTATATTTATAAAATTTATTTAATATGTATAATAATTATTGATTTTCCTTTTTATCAAATTGTCCATTTATTCCAGAATTGTAGCACACACAATGTTCCTGTTCACTCTGTTTTCTCGAATATTTATTTATTTGTTACATTTCTGTATAAATTGTATCTTCAATATAATATGGTCTGATTTTTAAAATGGACACCATTTTATGATATTTGTTTAACTAAGTTTATCTTAGCAACATATCATCTTGATTTTATGTATAATAGTCTTTTTAAGGGAGGGAAAGAAACTTTGAGGGAACAGGTTCACATTTTTGAGGAGATTGAGGGTCACATTGGGCAGTTAAGAATAAAAAAGGTAGATGAAGACAATTTACACATATGTCTGCTCTTGATTTTATAATTATTGGGGGGGCATTGGGAGAGGGTAGGAGAATCACTTTAACTATGTAAACTTATTTCAAGTTTGCATTAGAGTTTAGTGTTTTGAAGCCTGAAATGGGAGATTGCCTTTTAGCAATCTCGCCAGAAAAGTGTGGTTGGGATAAACTCTAGGAACAGCAACAAAAAGTGTTTTGGACATAATGTTGCTTAGGGAAAAAAAGTTGGAATATATTTTGCAGATGTGGGCAGTCATAACTTAGTATATAAAATAATTGTAATATTTTTTCTAATGTTTTGATTTTGGAAGCCTGATTATTGTGGGGTAATTTACTTGTATTCTTAAAATGTAAAGGCAAGCAACACTCACATAAAAGCATATTGCTACTTTTGTGACTGGTTTGTTTATAATATTATTCACATAGGTTTGCTTCTGCTATACCCATACTGTTTCTATGTTCCAAACCTCCAAAAGTACTTAGAAGAAAGTTAATCTCTGTTTTCACTTCTGCCCACTTGAGATACTGTAAACCAAGAGCAGACATCTCTGTTAACAGCCCGAATATCTACAGTTCCTACAACAAAAATATTACCCTAAGTTTATACAAAAGTTTAAAAAGTAATTATACATATGGATGTTTCTTTAACAGATGTTTCTTTACTGCCAAAACATATCTTAAGACTGTTATATTTTGAGTCATTCTTGTGAATTTCCCTGTAATCATTTTGAGAGAATTAAAAATGATACAAGTTATGCTTTTTCTAGTTTCTAACAAATTATATCTTGTTATTTAAAATTAATTAGAATAATTTGAATTCATGGAAATTAGAAATATCAACTCTCTAGCTGCTAGGGATAAATGACTTTTTCCTTCATTCTTCATTTGGGGACAGAGCCAAATTGCAATATTGTTTCTTCAAAGGAGAAAACAGCAAACCAGCTGTTTTAATCCATTGTTGAATCAGTACCTATTATCATTGCACTGATAACCTTAGGCTTATAAAGAGATTTTATTCTACTTTCTTTGGACTTTTACTTCCTTTCTGATAATACCTGAGCAAATTTCTTCTGGAAGGAAAACTAATATCCTGATCCCCATCCTAACTATATTCTTGCAACATGGACACAAAGCCCCAAAGGGTCAACCATTAGGTTTTTCATTTTTTGTTTTTTTAGGACAGCGACCCCTTTCATTGAAAACCTGGTATAAAATTCAGCCAATTTTCACATAGCATTTATTCTAGATAAAGAAGGGCCTATAGGAATCAATGTGCTTTAGTGTTATTAAAGTTGGAATAGGGTCAGCCAGCTCTCAACTTATCCACTCTTAGTATATGTGTTTACATTAATATACATTTTAAAATGCTACAGCCAAATAGTTTTCTATAATGTATAGTACTTGCATATAATGTATATATAGTTTACTGCTTCTTACTATGACTTTATAGTAAAGAAGAGTGTGTTTGTGTTTGTTTTGTAACCAGAATAGTAGCACATTATTACCATGCACGGTCATATTCTTGAGCTCATATATGGTCTGATAATGTCTTGTAAGGGTTTGAATTCCATTATTCATATAGCTCTTGAAGACATCCAAATGTTCTGAACTTTATGTTTGCTACACATGTTAAATATTAACACATTAACTTTTAAAAAGATAGTGCTCTTTAGAAAAAAATGTCTGATTTTCAAAAATCTGGGGGAAGGATGATATATGGAAAAAAAGAGCAACCATTATGTTGAGATCGTATGCTTCTAAATATTTATTATATAATATATATTTTTATTACTTCCATAGTCTTAATGTGAATTCCGAAAACTCTGAAGAATTTCAAAAAACAATGGTAAGTAACTACTTGATTGATGTTCCATTTGATATTGAGAAAGGATATCCGGTGTTTAAAGCTTTGTTGTTTAAAACTTTGTTGTTTTTTTTATACTGACTGATTGAACCCTAATTTAATAGTACAAATGGCAGATTTTCTTTCCTGAATTAATTCAGAAACCTATCTGGTCCAATACGTTTATTTCCTTCTTGAAATGGACAATTCAGAAACAAGTTGTCTTTTCTTGTTGATTATTTTGACGTGAGATATATTAAATGTGGTTAGTAATTTAAAGGTATAAATACCGTATTTTTCATACGGTATGCACCTTTTTTCCCCCAAAAAGGATAAAAATCTGGGTGTGTCTTATACTCCGAATGTAGCTCCACCCGGCTTCTCAAACGGAGGTTTCAGAGGCTGAAAAAAGCATCAGAAATGAAGCTTCAGAAAAGAAGCCCCCAGAGCTTCAGATAAGAAGCCCCCAAACACAGCTTCAGAGGCTTTTTTTCTAAAGCTCTGTTTCGGAGGCTTTCAGAGGCAGGAAAAAAAGTTTTTTCTGAAACAGAGTTTCAGAAGTTTCAAAGGCAGAAAAAAAAGCAAGGCACAGAGCTCACAACCAAGGAACCTGTTGCTAAAATTCACCTCTGGGAACAGCTGATTGGTGGTATTATGGGAGGCGGAACCACCTACTAATCAGTTTTTTCTTATTTTCCTCCCCAAAAACTAAGGTGTGTCTTAAACTCCGAAAAATACGGTAGCCTGTTCTTCATGAACCTGTGGCAAGTGGTTTCATGAATCAAACCACATATTAAAAGTTTGGGTGAAAAGCAGAATAATGCAGTCTAATCCCATACCCTGATATCCATAAGAAGGGATGCATGCTTACTTATGTGTTTTCTTAATGTTTTTAAGTATGCAAGGAATAACAATTAACTTAAACTTGCTAACGTAAAAAGGATGAATTTGTACCGGTATAAATATAGACTGTTTCTCACACTGCTTGAATATGTAAGTGGGTGATATGACTGACCTGCACAGAGAGTTCTTTCCTCTTATATTTAAGATGGGCAATCTTTTAGTGGTTGGAGGCAGCACTTTTTTCTAGAAGCAAAGGCTATATTGGATGGAAGAGCGATGTACAATAGAAACAACCAAATACCACATTTGGTTGGGGGTAGGGTTTATCACTTTCCCTTTTTGTTTTGGGGAGAGTTTAACTTTTAAAAGATTGTTTTTATGCTTTTTAAAATAATCTCCTGCCTTAAAATGGGAATAAATTGTTTTATCAGTTTTAAGTGTTTGCAGTATATGTTATGGCAGTTATGGCAAAAAATGTTCAAGGGTTATAGCTGCCTATCCTTACTCTGTGTTAAAGAAAAATTAATTATCTAACTTTATTTATGTTGCTGTATATTTCTCCCCAGTTTCTTGCTTTCTAATCTGAAGAGATTAACCTCCCTCGGCCTCTATTTATATTGAATGGAGTCATATATTCTCAACTATATTACCTGTTGTTTTTCACCTTGGTTATATATTTTTAATTGGGAGACTGGATACAGAATAATACTTCTTCACACAAACTTGTCGGTTTGATGGAAATATGAACTTTTATTCATTAAATTCATTGGAATATATATTTTAAGAAGGAAATATATTAGAAGGTAACAGAAATACTGGAAGATGACAATTCATGAGCACTTTTGAACTTAAATTCCCTAATCCCTTTTCATCCTTTTGCTTTTTGTTTATTCGAAGATAATATACTCAATTATTATTCGCTAAATCCAAGTCCTATGGGTCTTTTTAAGTGGTTTAGGAAAGTTAATCCAAATGTGAATTCTAGATTGATTAATAAATATTACAAGATGATAATCAAGAAACATTTATTTATTTATTAAAAATAAACTCAATCATAAATGACTCCCAGTAGAGTACAAAGAGCAACAGCGACAAACCAGAATGAAAAAAGAAAATGTAATTTAGAATTACTGAAAAAAAAATTGCAGGTAGTACTCACTTTGCAACCCAATTGAGACTGGAATTTCCCTCTCTAAGTGATGTGATAATTAGGCAAAACAGCATTAGTGACAACAGTTTTGGTAGTCCCTGTTTCTGTCACTAAACCAGGACTGTGCTGTAGTTAGGCAAGGCTTTCACACTTCTACCCTGCTAGCACACTTCTGCTTCAACTCATCCTTTCTGTCTCCTCAACATTTCTGCTCTTTTGACCTCACTGCACTCTGCACTCCCGTTGCCCTTGCTAACCTGAGCATTTGCATCTTATCAGCAATGGGAGGAAGAAGACGACAGACTGACTGAAGTCCAAGATTGGGTGAGGAGATAGATGGCTAAGGAAGCTGAAACACGCCTTGTATTTGTAAACGTGGGCAGGTTGCCAAGTGCCTGCATAACAAATGTTATTATTTACCCAATATTTAAAAGCTTTTTATGTCTCTGCTTCTATATTATTATTCAGAACAATATAACAAATTTCTAAAAAAAAAAAACTATTTTACTTTTGAAGTCCAAATTATGGGAATACAATGTCTAGAAGGCACTTTTCAGGAAATTTAAAACATAATTATTGTAAGAATTCAAAGATCGCAACTTAACTATTAAATATTAAACTGAGCAAATAAGTTTGAAGTAATTTAGATAGTGTTCTTTCGATGACTTACATTGTAGTTTTCCCCTGGGAAAATGGTATTTGTTTTGTTTTGCTAGTGCCATCACCTGTGATTGAACAAGAGTTAGCCCATTGAAAAGAAAGCCCAATTAAAAAGCCAAAAGGAAAATGGAAAAGTAAAACAAGAGATGTGAAAGTGGTTTCAATTATATTCCCAAAACAAAACTCCTCATTAGAATAAACAAATGATCAAAGAATGCCAAGTTCAAATGTTATCTTTGCTTTTTCCAGCAGCAGCTATCAGTTTGTACCCAAATAATACTTGATTATCAGGCTTTCTAGCTTGAATCTTTCTCTTATTCTTTATTGAATTTGATATCAGTATTGTTGGGAAATGGCATAGAATATTTATTTTTTGTTAATTTGTCCTCATTTACTGAACATGTGTTTCCATTTAAGGTAGTAAAATTATGCAGATCTCAGTCACTACATTAGTTGCATAGACATAGTTGTTTTACTTGCAACTATACATATGTTTTGATCTAAATGATCAGAAATGAACAAAATTTAATATATTCAACCATCTGTGGTATATAATTAAAATGGTATCTCTTCTGCCAACTGTTAAAATTGGAAACAGGAAAAAAAAATGATTATCTAAAATACGAACATATTTTTTTAAGCCCAAATGAATATATAGATACAGAATTATTACTTATATAATTCAGAAAGGCAAAAAGTATGTATCTAAAAGTTCTTTTAGATTTTGAAAGCTATGTCTATGATACTGTAAACTTTTCCCAGTTATAAGTATTTATAAAGTTGCAGGAGATATACACATTATTTTGAGATGATTTCTAAAAGCAGATGAGATATAAACATAAGTAAAGCATTCTCTTTATTTTCTATTAATGATCGATCAGGAGCTCAAAAAAATTAACACTTGACTGATTTGCAGCATTTATATTGCCTCCCTCCCTCACCCATTCTAGTTAGCTTTATTTCAAATTTCCACTTGCATATTTTAATGATATGTAGGATAGCCAAACTAAATAGAAGTAATTTAAATAAAAGAGATTGAAACTGAATTATTGTACATTTGATGTAGTTTAGCTTGCTAAATCACAAATGATTTTGGTGTTATTTTTATGATCATATTCAGATATAAACAAAAGCTTCCCATTTGTTGAAAATCTGATTTAATGGCTATATGATAAGTAGTTAAAGGTTCTCACATTCATAGCAGAAATTCTGGTTTTTACTAGTAGACAAGTTGAGGAATTTGCTTTTATGCTGATAGCATAACACTTTTTTATTTGTATATAACATTAACAAATAAATTTCATTTGAGAAGCAGTGTATAATATCTGTTTTCGGTGTAATGTTATAGAATAGAACAGAACAGAACAGAACAAAACAGAACAGAACAGAACAACAGAATAGAATAGAATTTTTTATTGGCCAAGTGTGATTGGACACACAAGGAATTTGTCTTTTGTACATATGCTCTCAGTGTACATAAAAAGAAAAGATATATTCATCAAGAATCATAAGGTACAATACTTAATGATAGTCATAGTCAGTTTAATAAATTGTTTCTTTATTCAAATTTGATTATATTGATACAATAGAGCTTAATTTTGAATTGATACATAGTATGCAAATGTATATTTGCACAGTAAATGAAGTACCATAATCTATGCATAATCAATAGTTTTTTATTTATTTATTCATTAATCAAATTGATACAGCCTTTCAAGAAGTTTCTCTGGGCAGCATATAATAATTGAATATAAACAACACACACAAACAATAATCATTATAACAATATACAAATTAGTATTAAAATTAAAAACTTACACAAGCATCTCTTTTATTCTTCCATTTAAAGAAAAAAATCTGTATATAACCAGCCATATAAGACATATTCTATTTTTTACTAAGTGTTACATTGCAATATTGACAGTTTATCGCTATCCTTAAATTTAGATATTACAGTCACTTTGGTCAATCTGGAAGAGAAACATATATAGTCACAGAGTCATTAGTATCACTGAAATATGAATATTGCAAATATTCTGATTTTTTTATTAAAACTCTGGTAGGACTAAAATGTACAGCACTTAGACAAACAATGCTTTAGAAGTACCATAAATCTTTGTACCTTTAAGATTCAGTTCTGAAAGAAAGGCAATTCAAACTTCAATTTTTAGGTATGTCTTGAATAAGATCCATTCCAGTTGGGCTTCAGGCCCGGGTACAGCACGGAAACAGCATTGGTCGCATTGGTTGATGATCTCTGGAGGGCTCGGGACAGGAGTTGTTCCTCTGTCCTGGTCCCGTTAGATCTCTCAGCGGCTTTTGATACCATCGACCATGGTATCATGCTGCACCGGTTGGAAGAGTTGGGGGTGGGAGGCACTATGCTGCGGTGGTTCTCCTCCTTTCTCTCTGACCAGTCGCAGTCTGTGTTGGCAGGGGGGCAAAGGTCGATCCCGAGGCGCCTTAGATGTGGGGTGCCGCAAGGGTCGGTCCTCTCGCCCCTTCTGTTCAACATTTATGTGAAGCCACTGGGTGAGATCATCCTGGTTTCGGGATGAAGTATCATCAGTACGCTGATGACACTCAGCTGTACATCTCCACCCCGGACCACCCCAACGATGCCCTTGAAGTGATGTCCCGGTGCCTGGAGGCCGTGCGGATCTGGATGGGGAGAAACAGACTCAGGCTCAACCCATCCAAGACCGAGTGGCTGTGGTTTTCGGCGTCCCAATATAGTAAGTTGGAGCCATCACTGACTATTGGGGGCGAGTCGTTGGCCCCCACAGAGAGAGCTCGCAACTTGGGCGTCCTCCTGGATTCATGGCTGTCTTTAGAAGAGCATTTAACAGCCGTGACTAGGAGGACTTTTCATCAGGTTCGCCTGATCCGCCAGTTGCATCCCTTTCTAGATCGGGACTCCTTATGCACGGTCACTCATGTCCTCGTCACTTCCCGCCTGGACTACTGTAATGCTCTCTACATGGGGCTCCCCTTGAGGAGCATCCGGAGGCTCCAACTGGTGCAGAGTGCGGCCGCGCGGGTGGTTATGGGAGCGATGTGGCGTTCCCATGTAACACCTCTTCTGCGCGAGCTGCACTGGCTCCTGGTGGTCTTCCGGGTGCGCTTCAAGGTTTTGGTCATCACCTTTAGAGCACTCTAAAGGTGCTCTAGGACCTGGTTATTTACGGGACCTTCTGCTGCCACCAATAGCCTCCCATCGGCCAGTACACTCTCATAGAGAGGGGCTCCTCTGGGTGCTGTCGGCCAAACAGTGTCGACTGGCGGCCCCTAGGGAGAGAGCCTTCTCTGTGGAAGCACCTGCTATCTGGAATGAGCTCCCCCCGGAGATACGGAGGATCCTGGATCTACACACCTTTCACCGCGCTCTCAAGACTTTCCTATTTCAACAGACCGGCTTGGCCTAACTTTTTCTTTTTCCTTTTTAATTCAAATGATGAATTTTAAATTTGTCTTAAAAACATTAGGGTTGTTTAAATTGTCATGGGCCAAATTATTTAATCAGATTTTATACTGTTTTTAAATTTTGTAATTTATGTGTTTTATCTGGCTGTTCACTGCCCTGAATCCTGCAGGAGTAGGGCGGTATATAAATCTAATAAAATAAATAAAAAATAAATAAATAAACAATTTCATTCCCTATATTACCAGGATAGGCAAAGGTTGGTATATAAAATTGTACAGATAAGGTATACAAAATGGAACAAGGGGGAAATTGCATATTCTTTCATTAGGTTATAGAATTAGAACATGTTGTCAGATTATAATGAGGTATAGAACAGATTTTAAGGTGGTTTGGTCAGAGATGTTTCCTTTTTTTCAAATTGCATGGAAATTTTCCAGTCATATTCATTCATCAGGTAGCAGTCTAAATGCTTCAGATACATATCTGGAATCTTGCAAATGTTCTGCCTATTTTGTATATTAGAAAGTAATTGTGCACATCTAAATGTTTCACTTACTTTTAAATGCCATTTTAAATCTATATCTATATGCCTGTATTTGTCTATTACTGTGAATAGTTTCAAAAAGGCAGAAGAATTCATTGATATTTATATTTGATGAGCTCAACATTAGTTGATGATTTTAATGTATTAATTGTCATCTAGATAAATAAGAAAGAGAGAGCATTTTTATATCATAGAATTTACGTCATATATGCAGTAATACTTTCAATTTCATTCATTCAGTTGCAGATTATTGGATGATAGTGTGGTTTCTGCGGATGTGAATTAGCCCTAACTTGTTGTTTAAATATAGAAAGTGATAGATACTAGCAAATCTTAAAATAGAGCCTGAATTCATTAAAAAGAAGTATGTAGCATTGTCTCACTGTTGGGAAGCAACCAAGAAATGTTTTTGAGTCATGTCTATTATCCATTTTAATCATATTGGGTTCTTTTCAAATATAGACTAGTTGCCTTGCATCATCATCTGCCAGGAAAGTGGGAAACAGTCCAGAGAAATGTTCACTTAATAACACTGCATTGTGGATCCCAGATGGAGGCCTCTTTCACTTAGATCTCAATTACAATCTGCTCCTGCTTTTGGTGCAGACCAACAGTGAGAGATGGAAAAAAATGATGTTCTGTAAATTCCTTAGTATTTATATTTTCTTGCAACTTTCTTATTGAAGTTCTGCCAGAATTAATCAGCTGAACCATTGATAGTTGCAGGATTTACCCAGAATTCTCTGGGTTGTTTTATTTATTTATTTGTTGCTTTTGTGTGAGTATTTGTGTCCCAATTTTCAATTAACTAGCTATTCACATATAACAAAAGAGAGAGAGAGGCCCTGTCATCAGGTTTACAAACTAAAAAAAAAAAAAAAGCAAGATATACAAGCAAAGGGAGTGGATGAGATCAGTTCTTCAAGGCCAGAACAAAGTGATAAACTATACCCAGGATTTGTGACCAGCTGGGCAAGACTAATCTTCATTCCGCTAATTCTTTGTTGAATGGCAATTAATTGTTCCTGTTTCTTTCACTTTCCCCCTTTTCAGGCTCAAGTCTACAAGTTGTTGCAGCTAAGGGCTTCTATCTACATAGAAGGATATAGCTGTTCTTTTCCTGGCTTATGAATATAGTTACCCTGATCGTTCCAGTACTTCATAGTCATAATAGTTGCCCTAGATCCTTAATTGATAGCAGAAAGTACAGTATGTTCCTTTTGCTTGTTTTTTTATATCAAGGCTAATTTTTTCCATACTATTGACCAATTGTACAATGGATATATAAATACAAATCAGAACTTGATTTAAACAGATTTTTTTTGGGGAATAGCAAGTTTGATAGAAACAGTACAAATATACCAAATCTTATAATTCTTGATGTCCAGTGGCTGATTTGAGAAAATATGTGAATAATTCTGAAATTGTATGGTTACAATTTCTGGCTCTGATGTAGAAATATTACCTGCAGCTTCCACATGATAGTAATATAAGTATCCTTGGTTTTTACCAATCCATATGACATATAGGACACATTTACTAATGCTCTCTGCATTTCTTTAGAAATGGAGTTCTCATTATTCATTAATTCATGAAATTTGTGACCACTGTACATCACCCTGTACAGTGCTATGTAGGATGTGCTATGATAATAGAATTAGAGCAATGCTGAAATTACATGAAGTGATATGGAGAAACTGGGTTAAATACAAGTAATCCTTAATTTATGACCATTTGTTTAACAACTCACGAATGAAGACCAACCCAGATTGAATCCTGTTTAACAACTGTTCAAACTTATAACAGCACTGGAAAATGACTGGCCCTCGCACTTAAGAACATTGCAGTATCCCCACAGTCATGTGAACAAAATTTGGCTACTGGGCAATTGCATGTGTTTATGATGTTTGCAGACTCCTGAGGTCACATTATCACCATTTGAGACTTCCTCAGTGCTGCCGACAGGCAAAACCATGTGGGAAGCCACATTTGCTTATAAACTGTGTAAAAATGGTAATAAAATTGAATGTGAATCACTTAAGGACCACATCACTTAATGACAGAGGTTCCGGTCCCAACGGAGCAATTGTGAGAATTACCTGTACACTGTTTGTTACAATATTTTAAAAACTTGTTATATCTTCAAGACAGAAATGGGTTTTGATGTATTTGCAGTATTTATGCAGAGGTGTTTGTCATAAGTGCATTTCTTTGCTCTTTATTTAAACGTGCTTCTATAATGCATATGGCATTATGAATTATATGGAAAAACTTCTGTGAGGCCTCTGATTCACATTTTTCTATTAAGACAATGCTCCTAGGTCTGTCATCTTAAAGAAATATCTTTATTCTAGGATGGAAATCCTTTTGATGCTTCAACAGGATATCGTAATCTTACATATGAAGAGGTCTTACAAGAGTTGATGAAACACAAAGAACAACTGAAGAAAAAAGATACCCACATTCGTGAACTTGAGGATTACATTGACAATCTTTTAGTACGAGTAATGGAAGAAACTCCAAGTATTCTACGAGTGCCATATGAACCTTCTCGGCGAGCTGGCAAATTTTCAAAAACCTAAGCTAATGCCAACACTCCTTGGTATTAATTAAGAAGAAGAAAGTGTTTTGATATTGTAAATTTCATATTCATGCATTTGACTCCAAATTTAAGTTAGTATTAGTTCTTGAATCTGTATATAAATTCCAGGTTTTATAAGGTGAAATGTAAACTCCTTTTGCTGCAAAACATTCCTTTACCTTGAACATGTACATCCAGGTATGCTTTATTTTCAAAATATTATGGTTTGAATAATACTGTACAATAGTCATGTAATATACATACTTGAATATTTATTTTGCACTTCAATCAAACATTTTGGAGTTTTACAGCATGCTGCCAGAATGAATGTGCAGAGCTAGAATGTGTTTTGCAGCTCTTAATATGAAGGAAAATGTGATGTACTTTAGGAATCACTACTAAATGAGGTGATAATACATTTTTGTCTAAGGAGATGGACAGTATTGATCCTTAATGTAGAGCTTGAAACAATTACATTTGTGCTCTTGAAGAAATGTGAGCTTTTCAAATGGCAAATTCCATAACCTATTTGGATGGACCAGAGTTTAATATACAAAGGTACAGCATGCCATTAGTTTAAACATACATATGCATATTTAAAAAGAAAGAAATAAAGCAGAAGAAACTAGTGGATAATACCTCATTTGTTTAGAGTATAAGAAGTATGGGGAGAAAAGTTTACAGGAACATAACAGTCTAAATATTAATATGTCATTGTCAGCCAACCTATACATGTGTGTTTAGGGGTTTGTCTGTATACACCTACACATATACATAAACATATGCATCATTTGGGTTCTGCAATATTTGAGACAACAAATTGAGATTAACTTGCTTGTTTTTTCCAATATAGGAAATTATTTTGTAAAATAGATTGCAATTATTTCAGTACTGTATTCTGTGTCAGAATCAAATATTGTCCTCTATTAAAGAACGATGGACATATTTGACTCAGCATGTCTCCGACTAAATAAATGTATGTGCATTGTTGTGCAACTATTTCAAAGTGGTAAATGCAATTCTAATGGAAAATATTGCCATACAGAAAATATTGTTTACTATATTGTAATCAAAAAGTTATTCCTTTATTTTATAAAAATTCAGGCAGAATGATTGCTAGTATGAAGTGCAAATAGACTTAGACATAAGGAGGATGCAGTGTTGGGAAGAATGAAATGATGTTTTTGTTCAATTTTTTTCTTGATTGTGTAATGAACATTTTTTCATACACAAACATATTAAGGATTTCTATGGAGAAGAATGGAAAATATTTTCCCTTCTTCAGAGTAATAATAATTTAAACTCAGAAAGTTTTGTTTTTGATTATGTATTACTGATTAAAACCCTTTTGTAACTAAAATAGGTTAGGGTATTATCAGAAGGAGCAAGTATTCTTTGTATTTTTAAATTTCCCTACCCACATTAAGCAGCATATTGTGCCATGAACAGAGATCCCATTTGAATTCTTAGACTTTGGTTTATTTTTCGATACAGTTTGGAATAAATAAGTAAAACTTATTAAGTGGAGATAGTTTGCATACATTTTTCCTCTATAATTCAAATAAAGTACAAATCCTAATGCTTTATTTGTTAATGTTAACTTGTGCATTTAAAATAGGTGCTTATTTTCATAGTTTGTATAGAATATATTTTAAAAATCAGTTGGTGATTGAAAGCTTACAGATGTTGCATGGTAACACATTTAATGACTTCCACTTATATTATTTAAATTTTTGGGCCAATGACATTTAATCTGAGATTCCACTATATTAAATTCATTAGGTCCTTCCTACATGTGTTCTTCAAATATACCAGATGAATGTAAACCACTTTATATGTTGGAATTTTTAATATTTAACTTTTAAAAACTTAAGTTTTCAAATTAACTTGGTTAATCTTAATGGGAAAAAACAACAGACTGGAGTGTAAAGTGTTTAATTCTTAAAATTAAAATAAAGTTAAGTTTTATGAAGGGTTTTGTTTTTTGTTTTGCTTAAATTCTCTATTCCTTTTAATTTCTGCTTGATGCAAAAGTGAATTAAAGGATACTTTAAATTTACAATAGTTAATTATAAAAATCACAAAAGGCAGGTATATTAAAAAGCATCATAAAATATATTCAATGCAATGTATATAAATAGCAACTATAATTTATATATGAAATGGCTTATATATTTATTAATATAATTTAAATACTGCTTTGTGATCAACTTCTTAAATATCAGTTTCTTTAGGTACAAAATAATTGAAACTTCAAAAGAGGTACAAGGCTTCCTTTTATAAGTGTTTTACAGAAACAAATACAAAGTACCATCTATAATATAAATTAGCAGGGACTGCCTTCAAAAGCATAATTGTTGCATCTATGTTTCTTTAACAGTATAGAAGGTAGTTTTGCTTTAAATATGATGTTGGTGAAATCACAGCCAGTATTAATGTGTTTTCAGAGCTTATTATTCTCTGGAAAGCATTATAATTCATTAATTTATTTAAAATAGAATGCTGCCTCCAAGAATGTTCCATAAAAAAAATAATTCTGAAGCATTGTTTAAAATCAAATTACATCTATTGAAATTATCTGATGGGTAATATTAGGAAAGCATATATTTCACACACTCTTGTGATACCTTGCATGAACATTAATTTGAGCTTAATTACAGTTTTTCATTGAATATAGAATTATCCATAGATTATAGTTGACTAATCTATTGTTGTTCGCTTAAATCAAGGGCTATTTGTGATGGTCCAGCTATGAAAACATTGCCTGTATTTTGAAGGCTTTTTTCAATTGGAGTAATAATCTCTGTTAAGCATTTTAATGATTTCTTCCCTTCTGCCTCCATTAAACCTTTTGCTCAGATTCTTAAAAGAAATCAAATGTATATCCTAAAGTTATTGCTGCACTGAATATTATTAGCAATGTAAAATGGCTATCTATCCAAAGTCCTGTGCACAAGTTGTGCATTTGTAGAATGTTAGGAATGCAAATATATGTATTTGAAAACATGTTTTAAATATGGTAATTTCCTTCCGATTTCAAAGCAACTGAAGAAAGGCCATAGCATTGATAGGAAGAAAAAGGCAGTATTAGTTCCATTAAACTATTTCTAAACATGAGATATCTTCCAGATATCCCTTTTTATGAATGTTCAATATAGTTCTACATTTAATTACTGTTATTAAAAGTTTTTAGTATGCAACTGCTATAGCACTTTATCTTTTTTTAAATTTTAAATTTTTAAAATAATTTTATGACTATAACACTATTACACCCTAAAAGATTGTTAGCCCAACTAAATCTTCTAAACCAAGTATCAAAAGAATCTCAAGTACGTATATTTCAGTTTATCATGAATGATTTTTCCGATTCATTCAGCATGGATGATTCCAGTTTTTATGTATTAGTGTGATAAAATGCATAAGCCTGTATAGCCATATATTAAATCCCCAAACAGGTCTTGCACAAGAAAAGTTCATCTATTAAACGACGATTTTTCTTCACAAAATGGAAAGTCATGATGTAAGTTGAGTCTATGTGTGTAGAACGTGAAAATGCATGAACCATCAGTTTTGTTGCATTTGTAGTCTTCAACACTTTTTAAAAATCAAAATTGTAATCCTAAATTTTAGATTTTGTCCCAGTGGTTGCTGCATGTTAAGCACTAATAAAATGCCACTGTATACTCAGTCACTTGTGTCGTCATCATTTTAATGTATTCAGTATATGCTGCATTTTACTCTGCCATACCAAATTAGTAGATGAAATGTATTCCATTAAATAAGATTTTAAAATTCCAATTAATTGGTCAGTGCCTGGTAAACCCTTGCAACAGGGGAAAAGCCGGGTATTGAACTCAATGGTTCCTGCGCAGCCTCTTTCTGAAGGTGGAGCCTAGTTGGCACCATGATTGACAAACACACACAAACACAGCAAATGTGCCAGAAATGATGCCTGTAGCCTCAGTAGAAAAAGACAAAAACCAGAACTGAGTAAACATGGTTATATGCTCACATTAGCTGATGGTAAAAATGAGTGGTAAAATGAGCTCACTGTTAACTGTATCAGTTACTTGCCCTGCAGTCTTGTTTAGGTTTAGAACTCCCTTTTGGAGAAAAGTCATCTCAGCTGGATGCTAAAATCAGTTTGCATAATACTTTGCTGACAGCGAAGTGCCACAATCTTGACTCATCAGAATTTGGGGCGTGACTCGGGCACTGTCCTCTCATATTATGATTCTCTTTGTATGGGGGAACTCCAAGGAATATGAGGCGGTGAGGTCTGCCATGTATAAATACTTTGGATCCCTGTCTTTTGTGAGGAGTGAATGGGGAAGTAACCACTTGGACCCATGAGATTGATAATCCCTCTCTGTGTGAGGGGAGTTGCCTATAGTCAAAAGTAGATTGTGGTATATTCTCTGAAAATGCCATCTCTGGATCCTTTGTTCCTAAATGACTATTGGCGAGTCTCCAAACTTCTCCTTTGGGGATCTGGATGGAATTGATACACCTCTCCTGGTCCTCTTAGATCTCTTGTGGTTTTTTGATAGCATTGACCATAATAATTTAGTAATTTATCTTTGGGGATTAGGAAGATGAAACACTGCTTTACAATGGCTCTTCTCTTTCTTAAGATTATCTGCTGTTATGGGGAAGGAATGGTCAACCCAGTGGCCTCTGATATATTGGATATCTGTGGAGAGTAAGAGATTGATCTTGACAGGGGGAAGATCAGATAGAGGCAACAAGCAAATAAACATTGCAGAAGCCGAGGTTGAGATTTGGCAGGGGGAGACTGGAGTGGCAAAAGTATCCCAAATTCACATGAAGATAGAAGGACAAGCACATTACAATAGCAAATCTTAATAAAACTTAAAAATAGTTTTAGAAACACCTGGTATCTGTTTCTTGGTGTAGTCTATCTTGAGGGTTATTTCAGGGCTTCTCATCCCATGCATTTAACATTTACATCAAACCACTGGGGAAGGTCCAATAGTTTGAGTTATGTTGTTATCATTATGCTAATGATATCCAGATATGCATCAGTTCCCTGGGCAGTATAAATATTCTGTTGATGTTCTTTCCCACTCTATGGAAGCTGTGGCAGTCTGGAGTGGATAGAACAGGATGAAGAAAAATCCAAGCAAGGTACACTTGGTGTTCTCCCAACAATCACAGCCAGGTGAATAAATCTTTCTCAACCTAAGACATTTAGATGTTTTACAAAGTGGGACTTGGTTCTCTGAAGACTAATTTAAATATACGGGCTTCTAATTATCACTAAGAGAGTTCACCGTGAGCAGATGGGCTGCTTTATAGAAGAGATATTTACCATCACTGCTTATGTGATCAATTGTACAACATAATTCTTTGTAAGGCCTGACTGCCCCTTATAGGCTTCAGAAAATGCAAGTTTTATATTATCCAGTCAGAACTGTAAGCATGTTACAAATTGTGCTTTTAGCTATAGAGTGCTAAATGCAGCAGTCAGTTCTAACCCATGATTATCAATCTATGCTTCTTTTAAAAATAATCTTACATCAAAAACTTAAGGTATTGCATCACTTATGTGAAATTGATTTAAATAACTTCGATGTGACTTTAAAAAAAAAAATCTGCAGCTGAATCCCTGAAGCAAAGGCATGGAAGTAATATACCAATAGAGAAAGGCTTGTTTTATATAATAAAAAAAATGTTTTATTGATGAAAGGAATTGTTTGCATATGAGAATAAAATTGGTTTTCAACTGAAAGATGAAATTACTCACATGCTCACTATTGATAGGTTAAATATACTAATAGGTAACCCTTCATCAATTAGACACTAGAGAAGTTTCTTATACTTCATTTCATAATCTTCACCCAACCAGTCATAATCTTCACCCAAAACTATTGGAACAGAGTTATAGAAAGAGCTCCCTTATATTCCTATTATTTCAGATTTCAATGGCTTTGTAACTGCTGGTTACAGATGTTGACCTTCCTTAGATCTCTGCCTGAAGCTCACAGGTGCATTATTTTACAAGGTTGGTATACAATAACTTTGTTTCAATATATTTTTATATTGACTGTATGTTGACAATAGAATATAGTCATAAATCAGCAAAATTATATTAAAGACTGCATCACAAACTTCATATAATGATATATGCAATTTTGTATAATTTTACATATATACATAATTCAATGATTATGTTTCTAAACAATAAAACAAGTTATCTGACTCTTATAGTTAGTCAGATCTTCAGTTTAATCACTTAAAAATAAAGAACGTGATCACTTTAGAGGACATTTAGTCAGTTTCCAATTGTGCTAAAACAGGAGCACTTTCATTTAGCAGAGATTAATTTGAATTTATTTTTCAGTTTAAGATACCTACCTGTGTGTAGTTAACTATGGTTCTGCTTAATTAAAAACCATTATATTCTGATTTTCAATGCAAGATGGTAGGAAGTTTAGCAGATGGGTTTGTAACTAAGGCACAGCCCATAAGACATATGCCTGGGGCAAATGCATTGCTTCAGCCTGCTGTCACCTCAGTTTTTGAGATTTCTAGGACACTTTTCTAAACCTTTAGGGATTAGACTCACCAGTATCAGCAGGCAGTGTCTTACGAAATCTGGTGACATAGGCTGAATGTGGCAGGCCAGATTGCCTCTATTGTTGCCCCATGTAGGTGCCTGCTGCATAGTGCCAATAGCTTTAACAAGGAAAAACATTGCAATGTGTCATGTCACCTCCTCCTAAATGATTGCTGCTGGCCTTGTTAAGGTGTTGTGGGCCTCATTTTCAGATCTCCGTGGTTTCCATTAGAAATTCCTTGAAAATTAACTCCCCAGGACACCTTTAGAAGTAACTTCAAAGAGTCTCATTTTAATGAGTATCATGCCATTCTATAAACGTTCCCAACAATGGCATTAGAAAAACCAATATTCCCCTTGTTCTCTATGGCGGCATCAATGAGTAAACTCCACAGCAACACTAAATATAAAATAAGAACCTGCTTCAACCAGATGTAGACTTGACCAACTATCAATAGTTTGTAGTCATTTTAGTTAAAACAGCCGCAGTTTTAATTAATGTTATAACTAAGGCAGCACAATTAAGACTAATAATCAATACAACTCACATTAGAAATTCAGGCTTTCAAAGGCAGTATATTGTGAGGCAATCAAAACAGTTTCCGGTGGTTTGAGGCAAAGATTTTGCATAGTTTCCTTCTGAAATACTACTCTATTTCTTTTTTTAAAATCTGCAAATAAGAATGTTTAAAAAGTCATACAAAAGAATGTAACAATAGTTAGATTGATAGTTAGAATAACAATCTAAATAGTGAGATAATAATGTCACAATAGACATCTAAATATTTATATGACGTAGCAAAAAGCTATATAGAACTCTTAATATAGAAACATACGTGTTGTTTGGGTGCCAGCTTGCTCATGCTGATAGAGAAAACACAAAGGAAGCCCTGCGAGATCATAGGAACGATCCAGTTAAGATCAGTATTTTGCTCTTTGCTGCTACCAAATGAACGTTCTTAGAAACTCAGAAGCAGAACATTAAACCTTGCCATTGCTCTTTCAATTCTAAGCAGATGAGAAATTACAAAGTTAAAAAAAAATGATTTTGTCTCCAACACAGAATTTGCACAGAACTATATTTATTCCTTCATTCCTATCCACACACCTTACACTTTTCAGTTAATAGCAGCTTTGAATTGTAGTAATGCTTTAAAGAGAAAAAGGCTTGCAAAAAAAAAAAGGCTTAAAAAAAGGTTTAAAAGGTATATTAAACCACTGCCCAAATTGAGGTCCATGATTTCCACAACAATAATACCACATGTGCCTTTGCTTTTAGCGAAAATGTTACAAGTTAGTTTCCAACATACAGTATAAAGTCACACTAGGCTCTGCTTACTTTTAAAACCTTAAGGTACTGCAGTTTATGTACTATTATAGAACTATTAAGAAATGTTCAGTTTATGAATGGCTGATGAAAAATAGATGAAAAAGCTAGTCCGAACTTGAAAAATAACACACAAACAGCCTTCTGAAGAGTAAAGATATAAAGATTGTTCTGGCTATTCTTCCTGGGTGTTTAATCAAAACACTGCTTCTACAGTATTTACTTGTATTACTTAAGATTATTTATTTATATTTTAGTTTGATCAATAAGAAATATTTCTGGGGCAATCCAAAGGTGCTTTTTCAAGAGATAAACCTCCAGTGGCCTCAACAACCCTCTGAAAGAATGCAAATGATCAGCTGTCTGCAAGGAATATAAATCCTTCCATTGCCCACCATCCAGTCAGAGCTGAAGAAGCTTCTTGCATGAGAAGTGAAAAGTCTTCAAAGAAAAACAAGAAAGTCCAGTTGCCTTTTGAAAAAGCATCTTGAAGACAACCATGACCTGGATGACTGAAAATCTCCATAGGCATTTCTTGGACAAGTTATAAATACAAAAGACTCAAATTCACATATATAAATGTATATAAATTTATATACATTTAAATCACATGTATATAAATATAGCAAAAGTAATCTGTTGATTATCCTATACACAAAGATTCTTAAAAATGCTATAAGAGCTAAAATATCTGAGAAATGACAGAGTTAAATATGATTTGTATTTATATGAATGCATATAAACTCTAAAAGTAAATTTTATTTAGTATAATGTTTTTCTTCATTTTTTAGTTTGTCAGTCTCTGGAAAGCTGAGAAAAGAATTAAAATGGAACTTTGTAATGTTCCTTCTGTTTCTCTATCACAGTGTATGATATAGAGTCACTATACATTAAATGCCAAATTCTCAATAATACTTATGATCAAATCTTTATGATATGTTTTTATGCTGGTATAAGATTGAAGATAAATTAACTGATGGATCTTCCAGATACTTTTTGTATGTAGAAAATGATGTTTACTTCAAATAGAAAATAGAAGAGTAGTTTGGTCTATGGATTAAGGCTATAAACTGGGAGATGTGAGTTCTAGTCACACCTGAGGCACAAAGCCAGCTGAGTGACTATAGAACAATCACTTTCTGTCAGTCTTAGGAAGGAGACAATCAGAAAATATGCCAAATCTTGCCAAGAAAACTATAGGAATTTGTCCAAGGAATCTTTGAGAATCAAAATCAAACAAGATTGAGCAGAAGAAAAAACAACTAAATGCCCAAGAAATAAATATTGTGACGCAATAAACATGGCAGATCATATCTTGTAAGAAGTGGTGTGATATAGAAAACATATGAACTTGCTAACTATGTGAAGGCAAGATGTGGCAAGTGGTACTTCCCAGCTATGCTTAGCAACATTTTGAATGTCATTCAATTCCTGTTTATGGAAATCAGTGTGCAATATCGCTAGAATCTAGAATCCTATTTGTGGAAAGTTTCAATTAATAGAAGAGATCAAGGAAGATACAGTAGATATTCCACTATAACTATTGCCTACCTGCGGTGTATTCATGGTTCCACAAAAAACTTTTGTGAATGACTGGAGTAGAGAATATGTTCCCCATCATAAAACATGAAATTCCTAAACAGGTTTAGAAGCTTTGTCTTCTAATGATGATTGGCATATATGTGAGGAAAAATGTGAGGCTTAGGACCTGGTTACTTACGGGACCACCTACTACCATCAATAGCCTCCCACCGACCAGTACGCTCCCACAGAGAGGGGCTCCTCCAGGTGCCGTCGGCCAAACAATGTCGGCTGTCGGCCCCTAGGGGGAGAGCCTTCTCTGCGGGGGCACCGACGATCTGGAACGAGCTCTCCCCAGAGATACGGAGGATTCCGGATCTGCGCACCTTCCGCCGCGAGCTGAAGACTCTTTTATTTCATCAAGCTGGCCTCGCCTAAATTTTCTCCCTTTTAAGTGCAAATTTTAAATTTTAATGTGTTTTAAAATATGGGTATTTTAAATTATGGGTATTAATTCAGCCAAATTTATTTAATTCATTTTATTCGATTTTAAATTTTGTATATGTATGTGTTTTATTTCATGGCTGTTCACCGCCCTGAGTCCTTCGGGAGTAGGGCGGTATAGAAATTCAATAAAATAAAATAAATTAAATAAATAATAAATAAAATATAAGTTACTATGTCTCTCTTTCTACACACAAACATTATGTAGAAAAAGCTGACATATTCTCATGCATTTAGTAACATTCCTGTATGTTAAAAGGAAAAAAAAAAGGAACAGGTTAGCATGGGCTAGATCAATCATGTATGAATGGGGATGCATGAAGATATCTATATCTTTCATGTAGAGATATGTTCGTTCTAGGATCCCTACATATAAGGAGATATACATATATCTGCAGGAAGGTTTAAATGGGGTAGAATGATGAAAACTGTGTTTCTCCACAAGGTCCACCCATCCGTATGTACATTGTGGTGTTGCACACATGCCCCAAAATGGGGAAGCTTGTGGCAAAATGACACAATGCTGCTTTTATCATTTTGATAGAAACAGGACGTTTTTGCAGACACTCACAAATAGCAAGCACAGTCTCTTTCTATCTCCTCAACAATGGTATATATTGAATTTATATTTTTCCAACAATATTCCTTGCAATATTTACTTCTACCCAAGGTTTATGTTAAATTCCAAAGACATGTAACTAACCTAGAAGAATTCGGTAGCTTGTTATGTTTTACTCATTGTGCTACACAGAACATAGAATTAATTAAATGTCATGTGTCTTGATGTTTATATTTACAGTAAATATCTATATAAAATGTAGTGCTAACATTGCTTTCATGTTTAGGAAGTGTGAATTTGAGACTACAGTTTCTAATGTTTTTGGATGATGTTTTTAATAGTAAACAGAAGGAAGCTTTTCAGAAAGAGAGAAGTAGAGCAAATTCTGCTGTGTTGTGACATGTCTTTGCCCATTGATTAAAATAAACCACCAAACTTAATTTCAATCACTTAAAAAGGGAACCACTTAGAAAATGCAGGGAATGAGTTACAGCTGGTTTAAAAAGCAAAATTGTTTCTTATAAATTGAAAGCAGTGATCATAGCAAAACTTTTTTTTCACAAAAAAAAGTTAATAGAACTATTACTACATGCAAGAATCACACAATTCCTTCTGGCTTTTTTCTGTATTAGCTATATGCCAGCCAATCAACTCAAGGAAATTGTAGAAAGGTAGTGATCGGATCAACCAATCATATATCTATCACATTACAAAACAAACACTCCAGAAAAATAAACTCCTTAAAATAGTTTGCATTATTACCTCCATTATACTGTAACTAATGTCAGAACTCCATTTTTCAAAAAGCACTAGCTTATATCAGCAAGAACTGTCTCCACAGACCAGGATTCAAATTGTGTTCATATAATATCATTGTTTGCTCCCATATTTTGCTCACTATGGTTGCCATAGGCAAAACTGTTCATTTCATTTTTATCCAGTATCTTCTTTTACCAACTATAAGTACACTTCACTCGCATATCTGCATTAATGAAACTGGCATTCAGTACAAAAATTTATTTCTATGTTCTGTAGTAAAATGTTTGGGAGGAGATTTTCTAAAAATAAAATTGCAGAGTTACTGTAATATTGCTGCAATATGATAATGTTATTAAGCCAGATATATTGATATAAACGTCTTTATAGAAATCTTTTATGCCAATATCACCTGATTGGACATACTCTACAAAATATCAATGTCTTTTCTAGTTTATTTGTGTCTTAAGGAGTATGATCAGGAAGCAAGATGAGACCCAAAGTAATATCCTGTACATACACATACCAATTTAATTTGGCTCAATTGCACAATGAGCTTTGCATTTGGAATATTTGTGGAAATAATCAAAAGGCAGGATAACTTTGTTTAGAAAACAAAACTTATGATGAGCCCCTCAAACTATTTAAAGGCAATGCTCTGTCTTCATGGATTTTACAAGGCACATGCGCATACAAACACACGCGCACACACGACAGATGATATTTTGAATTTGATATAATTATTACTGATATAAAGAAATATGAGTTTCAAAAGTTTTCATTCCTCAGAGATCAAAATTGTTATCAGTTTTGTCTTCTGGGTTTTTTTTCTGATCCAAAGAAAACCCTACATTACTATACAAACTTCATTCCTTTGAAATATACATAAAAACAGTGGAATTTAGAAGTAGATAGAACAGAAATACTGCTGCAATTTATATTTTGAATTTCCTTAATTTCCAAATGTTGGGTACTTAATTGGCTCAATTGCTTTTTCTTTTTCTTTTTTAAAATATTAATTACTTGAAGAAACCTGGAAATGTTCAAAGTGAAAATGATAAGTAAATGATAAGTAAAAATACTTATCAATTAATGTCAACAGTGTTTTAATTCAGAATGTTTCCTCACTTCTGTACTCTTTTTAATGAGTTGATGAAGTATAGCAGGGATGGGCAACTATGGTCCAATCGACTTCAACTCCCAGAATTCTTGAGCCAGCATGGCTGGCTCAGGAATTCTGGGAGTTGAAGTCCACAGGTCATAAAGGGGCCATAATTGCCCATCCCTGAAGTATAGTATAGTACATGATTTAATTTTTATCTCATCTTTATTTTTCTGTAATTTAAGGAAACATTCTAGTTAATGTTATCCTTCCCCACCACAACAACTCTATGGAGTGGTTGAGCTAAGAACGAATGACTGACCAAAAGTCATCCTGCTGGTTATTATGCCGAAGAGACTTTTAGAACGCATTGTTTGCCAGTTGCTAATCCAGCATTCTAATCACTACACTAAATTGGCATAGAATTAGATTTAGAGAATAAATGGTACAATCCAAATTTTAAAGGAAATTCTATCATTCGAAAATGTATTCGAATATTTTCAAACCTGGACTAATAGAGTCCAGAAGACCCTGGTAAATAACACAGGTAGTCCTTGACTTAAAACCACAACTGAGCCCAAAATTTCTATTGTTAAATGAGACATTTGCTAAGTGAGTTTTGTCTGATTTTATGATCTTTCTTGCCACATTTGTTAAGTGAATCACTGCAGTTATTAAATTAGTAACCTGGTTGTTAAGTGAACCTGGCTTCCCCATTGACTTTGCTTGTCAGAAAGTCATAAAAGGGGATCACATGACTCTGGAATACTGCAACCATCATAAATATGAATCAGTTACCAAGCATCTGAATTCTGATCTCATGATCATGGGGATGCTGCAGAAGTTGTACCTGTGAAAAAGGGCCGTAAGTCACGTTTCTCAGTGCCATTGTAACTTTGAACAGGTACTAAACAAACTGTTTTAAATTGAGGACTACCTGTAATTGTTGGTTTAAGCTGAGTTTTTATCTTCATGGCCTAATCTCTATAAAACTGGCATTGCTTTCAAATGGATCTGGAAGGTAGAGGAAAAGATGTCTCATGTCAGGCTTACACTAGAGTGTTTTTCTGAGGAGGAGGTATGATTTTTAAAAAAGGTGTGCTGAGGCAGAGGATAATTCATGTTGACATAGAGACAGATTTTTAGAGTCTCTACAAATATAATAGTTGGAAATAAGATGTTCAAATTCCAGGCAGCAAAACCTGGAACATCTTTTTATAGCAAAATATCACAGAGAGTTTACCTTGGCACACTTAATATCCTTCCTTCTGTAGTTCTAGAATGTGGGGATTTTTTTTTTAAAAAAAACCAATTACAAATGTTTTTTCCCTTGTAGAGAGAAGTGTAATTGAAATGCTTACTCATGTCCTCCTAATTGTTTCTTTTTGAAAGAATCCTTGTATACCTCACTATATCCTATAATTTGCAAAATCCATGGTTGCTCAGATTATTTCTATGTTAGCTATTTACTTTCAGAACAAGGGGCTAGAATTTCATGGTTAGTAGAAAAAAATCTGCTTTGTTAACTTGTCAGTCCAGGTTTAAGGAAAAAAATTAGATGTGGAGCCTAATATTGTAATGGTGTATTTGTTATATTAAATTATATGAATAATAAAATATTTTTAGACCATCTAGGACACTTCTGTATATTTTGAAAAATCTTATTTAGATACACAGATGTTCAATTTATTAGCTAGATGCGGTGGCTCAGTGGCTAAGATGCTGAGCTTGTCAATCAGAAAGGTCGTGAGTTTAGCGGCTTGAATCCCTAGCACCGAGTAATGGAGTGAGCTCCTGTTACTTGCCCCAGCTTCTGCCAACCTAGCAGTTTGAAACCATGTAAAAATGCAAATAGAAAAATGGTGGAAAGATAACAGCATTCCGTGCACCTTCAGCCACATGGCCACGGAATTGTCATTAGACAGTGCTGGCTCTTCAGCTTAAAAACGGAGATGAGCACCACCCCCTAGAGTCGGGAATGACTAGCATGTATGTGTGAGGGAAACCTTTCCCTTTCCATTTCCCTTTATCCTACATTATCTGACACAGTCTCCCCAAAAATTTTTTCCATAGCAATGTCTTCTCTCTAGTGCAGGGATGTCAAACTCGTGATGACATGTTGTTGTCATGTGACATATCACAACTTTTTTCACCTTCGCTAAACTGGGGCTGGGTGTGGCCAGCATGTGATGAATCTGGCCCAGGACCTGTGAGTTTGATACCCTGCTCTAGCATATTTAAGCATATAAAGTAGATGAAGTATCATATCCATCATCTTTTCACTAAGTAAGCTGGTTACCATGCCAGATTATCTATGACTACAAATCCTCAATACATATATTTGTAGTAGAGAAAAATACTTTGACCCCGAAGGAATAGTTACATCTATTGGACCATCTCTTTCTTCCTTAGAGAAATCCCTTCTCTATCATATGCATGTTTTTAAGACAATCTGGAGAGTATATACAAGCATTATGGCTTTACAAACCATTTTGCTTTCCAGATCATCTGCCTACTTACCCAAAAAATGAGGTTGTTCCTGATAAAAAGGAGGTCATTACATGAACCACACATTTATAACTTCTGCCCATGAGACTAGTTAATCATACAAATGTTACTTTATAAAATCCATTGGATTGTCCTAGATCTCACTATCTTTCTGCCTTCACAAACTTTTTGTTGTTGTTGTTTTTTATAGTGATTTTTTTAAATGTATTGTGAGTCTGAGTCTTGAGTCTTTGGAGAAGGGCCCTGAGTCTTCAGAGAGGGGCAGCATATAAATTGAATTAATTAAATTAATTAAATTAAATTCTTTATTTAATTAATCAACATTCACTCTGAAAATTGTTAATTATAATATTAAAAAAGGACAATAATTCATTGTAGTGTTAGACATATACAGGTATTTAACTTGCCTGTTTATCTTGAGATTTTGTGGCTGTGAATAAGGTATTTGGTTTCGCTTTGTGTTCATCTTCTGTTCAAGTTTGTATCTATAGGGAATAAGATTAAAAATGCAAACTTAAATATTTGTACCATGTTAGTTAAGAGAAGAAGATCGAGGTAAAGCTAAAGGGAAAGGATATTTCCTATTTGGCCAAGCTGATATGGCTTTCCAATGAATTTCATCTTCGTATCCCTCCATTACTCAGCTATATAGATGCAAAATGTTATTCAGAGTAGGCACAATATTATTCATATATGTGATGTGCCAACTTGCCTGTACAAATATTTTTTTATGGAAGAGCAATGCCTCAAGGTTCATTCTGACATATTTAGTAATATGCCAAGATTTTCTTGAAGCTTAGTACAGAGGGTATCTTTGAATATTAAAACAATATTAATTTCATGTCTTTCATTGTTTTATATTTATGAATGTAGTTTTCCCCACTTGTTAATATCTCATGTCTCTCATCTGATAAGTAACTTTAAGGAAAATGCCTTCTTCCAAATTTGGTTGTGTAATCTCTAGTCATTGATGTGGTTGTTTATGGCTCCTTGGTTGTCTCTAGGTGTTGGGCAGGAATTAAGACCTTACATGTCAGGGTTGAAAATCCCACATCAAGGTGTCAGCATGTTTGGCAGCAAGATAATGAACTCATGATGTATAATTTGGGAAGCTCTATCCTTGGAGCAGAACTGCATGATCCAGCATGCAGAATATCTATATTGAGGTGTATCATTACCAAGAGTGCATTCACGAAATTAATTTGCACTTTAATACTTGTATATTTAAAACCTGCTCAGTACAGAATGTAGTATATCATTCCCAAGACCAGTCTTCCATATATGGAGTAGCATCTTGAATGGGAAGTTTTGCAACATTCACCTCATTCAAAATGAGGAGAGAAATGCTGAGCCTAGCTTTTGTTTTTCACCAATAATTTAGTTCTCAAGAAATGAGTGTGATTAAGGATACTTTCACAAGGGTTTTTTGCCCAGTTCTAAAAATAGGTTAGCACTTGGAGTGTCCTGATTGTGCTGAGCAATTGAGCCAATGATATTTAGTTGAGCCGCACTGTCTCTAGAATAGCAGAAAATCCAACCTTTCTATTTACCATATTGAAGCTCTTCAGAATTTGTCATTGATCTATTTTCCAAGTGGCAGAGCCTTGTCTTGCTCAACCTTCTTGCTGACTGGGTCAGTATTTTCCCCCATGCCAGAATCACAGGTCTTTTAAATGTAACAGAATACAAAAGCCTTGATTGGATTGGATCTCTCTTTCCATAGCAACCATTCTTCTTTATTTAGAAAAATCAGCAGCCAATTGGACAAACCATGAGCAAGACATAAGAAATGATGTTCTCCTATTAGACAACTGGGAACCAATTGGCTTAAAACTATTTTAAGCAGATTGGGGAGTGGAAACAGTGAACAAAAATACAAAAGGAGGACTGCATCGAAATTATTCAGATGGGCATCCAGTCTCTTTCTATTTTACATATCTGTAATGCTGATTTCAATGGAGAGGCTCAAATCTTCTCCAATAAAATGTCATTTGGGCCAAAAATGAGAATAAGCTTTTTTGATAAGTATGGAAGTATATGCTTCATATTTTCCACTAATATGTTGCAGGTTTAATTTCAGGTTCACTTTTCAAGCAGGTACAGTATAATGCAAGCCTTCTATGCAGGAGATCTATTATGCAGCAAATGATTAAAATTCTACAATCCCATCATTTCATTAGCAACTCAGCGTGTGATATGATGAAAGCTCTGCCATCTGACAAGCCAGCTTCATGATCCCTTTTAGAAGAAGTTTGAAAAACATGATGGGTACTTAATCACTTCTATTTTACCAAACCTTCCTTGTGGTTTCCAGACACAAAACTAAAAAGCAACACATGTTAGTAGACTAAAGATATTTATGTTCATGTCTTGGCTCAAAACTCTTTCAATAATTGACTCTATAGTAACTATCATATTGTTTTTGAGTGCATTGTATATTGTCATATTTGTAACCCACAATAATGTTTCCTATTTATATCTAAAATAAAATATTGATAAGTGCCATTAATCTCATTTTAACAAGGAAAAGGAAAGCATTTTGAAAAGACATCAATAAAACTGTGTTCTCATTATTAGTATTCAGGTAAAGTGACATCCTTGAGATTTTTTAAAACCATGGCTTCTACTAATGTATTCATAGGTTTTTGGTTTTTTTTTTGTTAGCTTGTAGTTAGAATTCTTACTGTATGATCAGAACTTTCATGCTCTACAACTTTTCTGGGTCTATAGTAGTAATATTATATGGTCTGAGCTATTTGTATTCAGATTTCTGACCTATTTGTATTCAGATTTAGAGGCAAGCACCTTGATTTTGTCCTCAGCAATTTGTATTTGTGTGAATGGAGTATTAGTGAATTAACGAGAAAGGTGAACTCATAATCCCCAAAACACAGATTCCCTCTCCTTTGAACATACTGTTTCCACTCTGGTTCATATAACTGCTCAACTTCCTGTCTCAAGTGCCATATTTCCAGCAGTTCTACTTACCAGACAATTGCAATGGGATTTCCTTTTTTTTTTTTTTTTTATTTGATTTATATGCCGCCCTTCTCCGGAGACTCAGGGCGGCTTACAATGTGCTAAGCAATAGCCTTCATCCTTTTGTATATTTATACAAAGTCAGCTTATTGCCCCCACAACTGGATCCTCAATTTACCTACCTTAGAAAGGATGGAAGGCTGTGTCAACCTTGAGCCTGGTGAGATTTGAACCTGCAGTAATTGCAGGCAGCTGGTCTTAATAACAGGGTGCTTTAGACCACTGTACTACCAAGGCTCCTTTGTTTTCTTTTGTTACAGTTTAGGACAAGAAGCACATTGTGAATGGATAAAAAGTGTCAATCAAGTTAGGTTCTCCAAATTTCAAGTATGTCCATAAAAAGATTGAAGAACCATGTTCCATTTTATTTTAAAACAAAAATGGATATAAGAATTAAGGGCTAAGCTAAACGGGATGCCGTTTGTGCAATTAAAACTAATCACTGGATTAAAGTGCTTTTCACATTCCTTGCAATAAATATTGAATTTCAGAGTATGAACAAGCCTTAGGTTTCAGTTGAACACCAAAGTTTGTTCTGAGTGGCACATGGGAGGAAGTCTTTACTCTTTTGGCACGGTTCAGCCTTTTTTGCAAATGTAGCTGCTCTTTCTCAGTCCCACCTAGATTTATTTGATTGATTTCAGAAATTTTCAAGGTTCAGAACCTGTTAATAAAAATCTTCCTTTGTTTAAATAAAACAAAAAACTTATTGAAAACAAAACTGATAAAAATGATCTTTCAGCTTCAGATACTAGTATAGGCTGATTTGATATACTGTATAGCTAATGAGCCAACACATTTTGTTATTCTCTGTTTACTTTCTGCAATTATTTTAAGGTGATCTATTATATTATTATTATTTTAAGATATTTAAATTTAGTAACTGGAGCAGTGGGGTTGTGCAGTGAGCCAGAACACACAGTTATAGCTGATTAGTTGGCAAATTCTGCGTGAAGCAATCTGCACTGTGATTGGTTGCTATGGGTGTGGAGGGAAAGTTCCCTTTTTTCCTGTCTTTTTTCTTCTGTGTGCCCTGTGTGCTCTGTAATTTACCTCATGATGCTCCTGTTTGCTTGACTATCTAGTTTGCTGTATATATCATTGTAAAATATATTTGTTTATATAAAACCATGAGTCCGTGTCAGCGTCTCTGACTTCATTTGGACACCTGCTGCGCAATTCCCTGACATACTATTATCAGTGTCTGTTAATAAATTCACCAATTAAAAGTAAAGTGACCTTTTTCTTTTTAGCTCACTGAAAAGCATTAGATTTCTTTATTGAATATGCTGTGCCTCCCACATTCAATTTTCAAAGCACATCTTTCAAATAAATATAATGATGGACTTGCTAAACGTCTATGGAGATTCTCAGTCATCCAGGTCATGGTTGTCCCAAAGGTGTTTTTTCAAGAGGCCATTGGACTTTCTGAAAGTCCAGTTGCCTCTTGAAAAAAGCATCTTTGGGATGGGCTTACTGTAGAACTTGTAGGGGATATCTTCAGCCAGATAGTTTCACTTCATTATTTATTTCACCACCTATTCTAGATTTTGTAGCAGTTGATCAGGACTTTCAGTGATGTTTAGTCGTTGCTTTGATGTGCTGTAGGACTCAACACTTTGAATATAGCTTGAGCAGGAGTATAGTATAATATTTACTACTGTGCCTCATGTGAATGTGTGTTTGTCCTCTCTATTGCAGGCCTTGTTTGTGTCTATCATTGTCGAGGTCTGGCATCTCTGTTCCCATCTGAAGTTTGTTTTACTGAGCCCTAAGACCGGACCTTATGGCTTGTGACACTGTGACGATGGAATTTCCTTCCTTGTAATCTGTCCCTCATTTGGATGGCTTTCCTGTGAACTTTATTGGCCTATTTTCAGTGCTATGCTTCTACATGGTGAGTTTATTTTATCTTGTTTCAAATGTATACTGTCTGGTTTATTATTACATATTATATGGTAATGCTTTAATCTTTAATGTTTGTTTAACCTTCAAAGTTAAATAAATAAAAGGTCTTCAAGACCTAGAAGCTATAGGTCATTATTTTCCCCTAACTTCTAATCTGCACGTATCTTCTCCAAACAGGGAGTACATTTCTCTAATTGTCTTTTCTTCTATTCATATCAGTGATTATTTCTAGGGTCTATAATATTTATTCATTTTGTCTCAGTGGTTATGTGTATTCATTGGTGTACAGGTAATCCTCGACTTACATTTTGTTTAGTGACCATTCGAAGTTACAACAGCCCAAAAATTGATTTATCACCATTTTTCATACTTATGACTGTTGCAGCATTCCACATGATCAAAATTCAAATGTTTGGCAACTGACTCATATTTATGATGGCTGCAGTGTATTGGAGTCCTGTGATCAGTTTTTGTAACCTTTGGACAAGCAAATTCAGTGGAGAAGCCATGGTCACTTAACAACCATGTTACCAACTTAACAACTGCAGTGAATCACTTAATAAATGGCAAGAAAAGTCATAAAATTGGGCCAAACTCATTTTTTTTTTAAAAAAAAAATGATTTATATGCCGCCCTTCTCCGGAGACTCAGGGCGGCTTACAATGTGCTCAGCAATAGCCTTCATCCTTTTTGTATATTTATACAAAGTCAGCTTATTGCCCCCACAACTGGGTCCTCAATTTACCTACCTTAGAAAGGATGGAAGGCTGAGTCAACCTTGAGCCTTGGCAAGATTTGAACCTGCAGTAATTGCAGGCAGCTGGTCTTAATAACCAGCTTAATAACAGGGTGCCTTAGACCACTGTACTACCAAGGCTCTTTTAACAAATGTTTTGCTTAACACCAGAAATTCTGGGCTCAATTGTAGTCATAATTCAAGGACTACCTATATATGACTCATAAAAAAAACCATTCACTTCCAATCTAAAACTAGCAAAATTCAATCAGCATTTGTAGCCTTGGGCGCTTGAAAATCAAGTAATTCTGAACTAGGTTATATTTGAGTTATTGTTGTCCTTGGATAGTTGAAGCTAGAAAGGGTAGTTAATAAACATCTATATAAAGTATATATAGTTTTTCTACTCCAGGTATATCTAGTAGTCTGATTTAGCTTGCAGCTGCATTAAAGCCATAGTGGATCCCCTAAATGCTGAGTTTCAATCTTTTAGACCAGGGGTAGGCAACTGTGGTCCTTTTACAACCTGTGGACTTCAACTCCCAGAATTCCTGAGACAGCCAAGCTGGCTCAGGAATTCTGGGAGTTGACGTCCACAGGTCATAAAGGGGCCATATTTGCCCACCCCTGTTTTAGACAGATGCTTTTGCAGTGTTACTTTTTAATTACTTTTGATTATTTGATTACAAGTAGTGCAAGATCTAAAGATGCAAGGCCTTTGGATGATTTCTGAGTGGGTTTACATAAACTGATTACTTCCTTGAAAATTTGTTTATATTGTGGAATAGTGTTTTGTGAAGCTTTTAACTATGTGCTAAGCTCATTGTAATATATGCCATCATATCATATTCAATACGCTGCTTTGTGAAAACTTATTAGTATCAAGTATTTCCTGTATTTGTGCATGTGGAATGCTTTGTCATAAAAATAATTTTTAAATGGGTACAATGGGTACAAGTATTTCAGTGCTTCATATGTTTAATCTAATTGTAAATCAGTAATATTATATTTTATATTCCAAACTGGGGTTAGAGAGAGGACTTAGAGAGGGCTGTAAAGCACTGTGTAAAACTTTGCATAAAAAGATCAAACTTGAGAATGAAATGAAGTTATGGTTACTGTCTTCCTATGACCTCTATACTTCATGGCAAGCTCTTCTGCATTTGAGATTTTGCTAGAGCAAGACCTGAAATGGGTTTCTACTAATAGCCACTTAAGCAAGTTTTCTGCATTAGCTGAGCTGAATATTGTCAAACATAGTGCTATTCCATGCTAGATTTACAATTTCCTGTATCTGTTTCATGTTTGGGGGAGCTGGATCAGAAAAATCTGGGCTTTCCTTATGAATGAATTAAATCTACAGGTACTTCTTGACTTACAACAGTTCATTGAGTGACTATTTAAAGTTACAATGGCACTGAAAAGAATGAGTTATGGCCATTTTTCACAGTTACAACCTTTGTAGCATCACGTCTTGTGCTCAAAATTTAGATGCTTGGCAACTGGCTCATATTTAAGCCCATTGCTGTGTCCCAAAGTCATGCGATCACCTTTTGCAACCTTTTGACAAGCAATATCAGCGGGGAAGCTAGATTCATTTAACAACCGGGTTACTAACTTATAACTGCAGTGATTCGCTTAACAGCTGTGCAAAAATGTCATGAAGTGGGGCAAAACTCACAATATTTGTCTTACTTAGCAACAGAAAATTTGGGCTTGATTGTTTCTTACAAATTCATTCCACATGTTCCACACTGAGTTTTTCTCTCTCTCTCTCTCTTCCCCACTCCTTCCCTCCCTACCTCCCCCCCTCCCCCCCCCTCTCTCTCTGTAATTTTTCTTAAAGAAGAGGCAGTCATGTAGTGTGGAGCAATATCTTCAGACCCGGTTCTGTTCCTTCAAATTTCCTTTTGCACCTGTTGACAGACAATGCTATCATATTTGTGCACTGCAGCAGTGTGCAGATAGGCTAATTGAAGCTTTACCCAGTCAACTTAATTGGAGGAATGGCCCTCAAAGCTGTCAATAAATGGTGTGTTCACAGTGAGGTAATTAATAACACCATTTCCTTTTGGTAGACATATCATTAGCCATTATTTCTGAAATCACGACAGTGATTTCTTTATTCCAGGAGGTAATTGCAGGTTTCTGGGAAGGGTTTGGATTTACTCACCAATTCACTAACAGTGACCTCATCTTTGAAAATTAAAACTGCCCAAATCTGTTATTTTTGAATTAAGACTGAGGAGGTGGTTTGAATAGCAAATATGCTCTTTAGGAAAGACAGCTCTCTGTGTAATATGTGTTTACACAAAGAATAAATGCAGCTTATGCTGGGAGAATATTCTGAAACAGTGATTTGCGATGGTTTCAGTAGAAAATGCCTTTCTCGTTGCATTATGCTAACGTTAACAGTAATTGCCATGATATGATGCAATAAATACAAAAATGCTTTTTATTTGTTTCCTCAAATTGACCCAATATGCAGTAAAGGTCTCTGCACATCTGTGTAAGAATAATTTATTTGCAAGTTTGTAGGTATAGAATTACATTTATAGTGAATGCAATATATAAGGAATGAATGTGAACAATATTTTTATTCTAATCCTTGATTATTGTCGCTTTTCTCTTCTTCATAAAAAAATGATTTCCTTTATGAACTTTTGTTGTTCACCTGATTTAATATGATTTCTACTTTTAGAATTTCTACTTTTGGAAACTTTATTGGAAAAGTTTCTTTTTTAAAAGAAAATATTTTATGGATGTGTGCGTGCACATAAACACACATGCCGTAACTTGCATAATGCAAAACACAGGTCAGTATCTTTTCTCTAGAATTTCAACTTGGAAACTGACTGGATAGTGAAACTATACAAAACTGTTCAAAAGTAATTTATCAGTTCAATAGGACTTATTTTCAAATAAGTATATGTAAAGCCTTAAAAGTACGGCTGGATTAATTGCCAGTGTTGGCTTCTTTCAATTTCTCATCTTTACATTTTTTGTATCCCATTCCACATAAGCTATTTACTTGCATGAAATGTATGTTTATGACTTAATCATATAATCATGCCCTACTCTTATCCCATTTTGGTTTAATAGCCATCAGTTGGTTAATATGGTTTTCCAACAATGCTGTTGAAAGATATATAGGTATTTTTTAATTCTATATGAAAAAATACTTAATTTATGGATTTATTGGTCATGGGGTTAGGTATCAAAAATACTACTGTTCAGTAATAGAAATATAACTCCTGAATTTAAATATTTAATCAACTGATGTGTCCAATTTTTGTTTATAATCTGTCTTTCCATGTACACATATATACCTTAATCAATATTCCATGTACTCAAGTTTCAGGCTGAATTATTTCCAGAATACTGTATAATATAGTAATTTCAGTTTTCCTCCTTTCTTTGTCCTTTCTATTGAAATAGTTGAAATATATATATAACAGGAAGAGGGAAAATTTGTTCACATGTAGCATAATGTCTTTGTTTTTCTTATTTTGCAAGGCAGGTTCACTCAGAGGAAGATGTGTTACTTGTGTTAGTAACATTGTGTGACAGTATTTAACCATAATCAGATCAATTATGGGTGTCAATTTAGTATCAACTATCACAACTTTACACCCATAAATAACAATGCATAATTCAATAATATGAGGAAATATTCCCCTCCAAACAGCTTTGAAGACAAATATAATAGCTATCAGGCATATTATACTAATGTAAAATAATAATAGCTCTTATAAGCTCCACCTACAATTATGACTTCAGCAACTGTTTCTCACATATTATGATTATGATAGAAATTGATCCATTGCTTTTCTTGGCCACCAATGATTGCAAAATTGAAATTGGAATCATTTTCATTATTATTCCTCTTTAGCAATCTAGTAATACAAACCAGCTGTATA
This sequence comes from Arizona elegans, assembly GCA_022577455.1. Taxonomy (NCBI): domain Eukaryota; kingdom Metazoa; phylum Chordata; class Lepidosauria; order Squamata; family Colubridae; genus Arizona; species Arizona elegans. The sequence continues at coordinate 59,137,596 of JAKOOJ010000005.1, read as the reverse complement.
AAACTTTGAAAAAATGTGTAAGACTGTGCTATATAGCAGTGTAGCTGAAATACAAGAGCTACATTACAAAATAAAAATAAAACATTTGGACAAATTTAGTATTTTCACTGTTTGACTTTTTCAACATTTCTTCCTTTGTTCTTCTTCTATTCATTCCTAAAAATCTTTCTTGATTATGGGAACATTTTTTTAAAAAATGAGATATTCTCATTTAGGATACTATATTTGCTATTGTATGCAGCATTCACAATATAAACATAGGTAACAATGGTTTTGTTCCCTGATTGAAACAAATTATTTTTGACTTCCCAACCTCCATGGAGCCATTACATTGTGCATCCAACATACTAAAGTATAGAAGTAAATGTTTCCCCTGTCTAGTCATGTCTGACTCTAGGGAGTGGTGCTCATCTCCGTTTTTTAGCTGAGGGAGCCAGCGTTATCCAAAGAGGTTTCTGTGGTCATGTAGCCAGCATGCCTATATGCCCAGGCCAGGGTTGGGTTCTACTTACCTTTACTACCGGTTCGCAACGGGGCTGCGTGCTTCCTTCGCTCACACAAGCACAGAAGCTTCTGCGCATACACAGAAGCATTTTCATGATGTCAGGGTCAGTGGGCAGAGCCTCCTGCCGGTAGTAAAACTGTCAGGAGGCTCTGTCTACTAACCCTGACATCATGAACTGGTTTTACTACCGGTTTTACTACCGGTTCTATAGAACTGGGGGCAACCCACCATTGGCCCAGGCAGACAGAACGCTGTTAGCTTCCCATCAAAGTGATACCTATTTATCTACTTGTATTTGCTTGCTTCAAACTGCTAGGTTCGCAGGAGCAGAGACAAGTAATGCTCAGGTCCCAATATCTGGGCTGTCCAGATGACAAGCTCAGCGTCTTTACTCACTGAGCCATCACATGCCCCTATATTAAAGCATGTGTCATGATATATTTTTAATATACTTAGTTTCTTGCTATGGAGCTACATGTAGGAAACAGGGAATATTGAGCAAATAAACGATATTGTAATGCTTTGTATCTAGTATTTAATCTATATCAACTGGAGCATAACTGCTTTTAACAATGGAAAAGGAAGATGGAGTGGAACTACTTTGTTATTCAGAGATGGTGCTGAGGATTAAAGAATCCAGATTTTTGGAAAAAGCAAAGTTTTTTTGAGGCTAAAAATCAGGTCACACTATACCTTGCTAAGTCTCCCACTTAGTATGGCAGACACAATTTTAAGGCCAATCTCCTTCTCTACCTCTTTGACATTTAATCTACCTTTTTTGTCTTTGCTTTGATCAATTTTACGACAATGAGATTTCTGAATAAGGTAAGATGTAGCGCTGGTATGATCAAAGCCTTTTGCAAGGCCAAATTAGTATATACTTCATAAAATGGTCAGATCAAAGCTAAGCAGTAGTTAATTTAATGAATGTATGTTTCTATGTTAATTTGATTTGCAAAACCTTTTCCTTAAAAGGCTTTTAAGAACTTCCATCTACTATTTAGAAAAATAACAACACAGAATTACCTCTTAGAGTGTTTATTCTCAACACTCATGTAAAAACCACCAAACAATTCATAAATAAATAAATATTCACTCTGGTGTATTCAGAATTATTTTTAATATGAATTTATAAATCATATAGTCCTATAATGATTGTTGGGAGAAAGGCTAGAATGAGATACAGATGAAAAAAAAATCTATAAATTTTGGCTTCTCAATGTTTCTCACTTCTACAAATTTATCAATTCAAACATTTCTCAATTTCTCATGTTTTTAATTAAAAGGTAGTTGATAGGGTAATTTATTTAGAAATTAATAGAATAGGTAATTTATTTAGAAATAGAATTTGTATGTATTTTGGTGCCTATTTTTCAAAACACAGATTCACAATTTGGTCAGATACAATACATTTTTGTACATTTTCTATAATACAATATGTGTATTGTAAGGGATTTCTCTTGATTCACATTAAAATACACATACACATAAGGTAGGAAATGTATGCAGATCATGGATTCTGGAATTGTTTGTAACCCTTTTATCAGCAGGGACCATGGGAGGTGTATTTCTTTTCTTCTTTATGAAATATATGTTGCATCTGCAACAATAGTATGCATTTCTGCTTTCCCGTTGTGTTATGTTTGAGTGTGATTGAAGAATCTGTGCATAGGAGTGGGCTGCAAATACTCTGCTCTGGATCATGTGACTAGAAGGAGGTGAGAGGGATCCGCAACACTCTAAGCAACTGTTCAACTGCCTCATCTATAGGGTTGCATTGGGAGATTTCTTTTCTAGACCTCACTGATTCCATCTCAAAACAATTTTTCTTTTGCTGGCCTGTCTAAATTTGGTCCATTCTATTTTTGTTTTTGTAGATATCCTGCTGATTGAAAACAGGATCTCAAGTCCTGCACATATAAAGATTCTGAATGCATCTTAGATATTATTTAAAAATAATATCAAGAAAGATAACATTACCACCAGATGTGAACTATTCCCCATCATTTGCTAAGTCTTTCCAGATTCATATTTGCTAAATGACATAGTATCTTAGTAAGAATGTTTTTTCTTTTTTTCTTTTCTGTTTGTATTTTTTATTTAACTGGTATGGAAAGAAAAATAATTAAATTGTATAGACTTTTTTTTTTTTTGTATGTTGGGGAATCCAAAGTACTCTTAGTTCGTTAGTCCTGACTGAACAACTGTGGAACAGGTAGTGCCATGGAGCTTATATCAGTAGCCCAGAGGGATCTCTGCTATCTTAAGCAGACATGTCTGCTTCTTTGCTATGGCAAAAAATGTCTACTTTAAGTCTCAGACATTATACATAATTGTACTTGAAGCAGACAGCAGGATCAGGACACAGTATGGTCCTTCCCTTGGGTTTTAAAAAATGGATAAAAGTGATTACATTCTCTTCATTTTCCATAAATGTGTTATTTTTTTCCAGAAACAATTTCAATTAATTTGTCTTCAGGGTCTAAGTGCATCTTTAAATTATAAGATGCAAGCCTTATTTAATCTTATCTTATTTTTAATTGCCCAGTGGTCATTCACCTTTTTCTGACTGCATGGAAAATTTTGCTGAGTAAAACTTAACTTAAACAAGCCGATTATTGCTAAATAAAGTTTACAAACCTTTACTTTCTGGCCTTAAATAGCTGATAAAAATCAAGAACTTTGTCAGGCCTTTGGATTTTAAAATAAGGGAGGGGGAAATGAACTTTAGCAATGGCCACCTCTTGCTGTGTCTGCTGACCCTGAACCAAGTGACTGGAAACTGTGCAAACAAGAGAACTATTGTCCCTTTCATAATCAAATGCACCAAGTCAGGTAAATCTTTAAGCAAGATGAATGAGCAGTATTTTTTAAAAATAAAATCACTCACTAGAATTTGGAGTACATTTTCCCTTTAATTAGATGAGCGTAAAGTCAGAGGCCCTTGTCAAACACCCAGCATTACCTTTATGATAACAGCTGAGGGAATAAAAGTGAAATATCATAGACAGACAGGTGAAATTGGCCCAATAAATGCCTTTTTTATTAAAGTCTTTTCTTTCCAGATGAAAAATGTCATTACGACGATGATGCTCTTAATTATATGGTCATTAGGATACTTCTGTAATGGATGCAGCTGGTTTCTAACAGTAACATGATAGAACAGAGCACAGAAAAGTCTGTGCCATTAACTCTTTGGTAGTAAGCTAAATGGGTAGCCTAAATCAATAATGTAATCTAAAAGTATGTTTAGACTTCAGAAGATAATTAGAATTGCAGAAAAAACAATTGCTACCAACCTGCCTTCCATTGAGGACCTGTATACTGCATGAGTCAAAAAGAGGGCTGTGAAAATATTTACAGACTCCTTGCATCCTGGACATAAACTGTTTCATCTCCTACCCTCAAAACGACGCTATAGAGCACTGCACACCAGAACAACTAGAGACAAGAACAGTTTTTTCCCCGAATGCCATCACTCTGCTAAACAAATAATTCCCTCAACACTGTCAAACTATTTACTAAGTCTGCACTACTACTAATCTTGACATCATTCCCATCACCCATCTCCTTCTACTTATGACTGTATGACTGTAACTTCGTTGTTTGTTTCCTTACAATTTATATTGATGTTGATTGTTTCCTGATTGCTTATTTGTTCCCTACGACTATCATTAAGTGTTGTACCTTATGATTCTTGATGAACGTATCTTTTCTTTTGTGTACACTGAGAGCATATGCACCAAGACAAATTCCTTGTGTGTCCAATCACACTTGGCCAATAAAAAATTCTATTCTATTCTATTCTATTCTATTCTATTCTATTCTATTCTATTCTATTCTATTCTATTCTATTCTATTCTATTCTATTCTATTCTATTAAAGTACTTCATATGGTTTTCTATTTTTCTTTTCACAATTAAAAATAATCTTATTTTTATCTTATCGGTCTTGTTGGGTTGCCGAACCGAACCAGACAGTTATAGAGGTGCAGATGACAGACTCAATAATTCCTCTGTAGAACTGTTCTATTCTGTTAAGGCAAAGGGCCTTTGAACATGATTACTCTATATTAGAAAGTTTGTTTTTCACTTTCAGATTCTTGATTAAAGGCAAATGAAAAATTTAACATCATTTTTATTGCTATTATTATTAGCTGGAGTATTTAAAAATTGGTACAGGTAGTCCTCCACTTATGCTCACAATGGAGCCAGAAATTTATGTTGCTAAGTGAGACAGTTGTTAAGTGAATTTTGTTGCCTTTTATGATCCTTCTTAACAGTTGTTAAGTGAAACACTGCAGTTGTTAAGTTAGCAACATGGTTGTTAAGTGAATCTGGCTTCCCCATTGACTTTGCTTGTCAAAGGTGATCATAGGTGTCCATAGGACCCCGGCAAACTGCAACAATCTTAAATATGAGCCAGTTGCCAAGTGACTGAATTTTGATCATGTGTGTTGTGGCCCTGCCCTCTGAGCCTATCTCATCAGGGGAAGAAGGCTCCGAACATGAGGGAGAGGAGTCAGCCAGGCCTCCCTCTCCAGACTCCTCCCCTCTGGCACTGCCTCAGGTGCCGGCCGAGGAAGAGGAGATTAGCCAGGAGCCAGGTGTCTCTGATGAGAGTGAGTAAGGAGAGCCGTCGTTCCTGGATGCACGCCAACGAAGGCATGATAAACTCCCCCAGCACCTGGATGAAACGACGTATCTGGATCCATTCCAGTTGGGCTTCAGGCCCGGGTACAGCATGGAAATGGCATTGGTCGCGTTGGTTGATGATCTCTGGAGGGCTCGGGACAGGGGGTGCTCCTCTGTCCTGGTCCTGTTAGATCTCTCAGCGGCTTTTGATACCATCGACCATGGTATCATGCTGCACCGGTTGGAAGAGTTAGGGGTGGGAGGCACTGTGTTGCGGTGGTTCTCCTCCTTTCTCTCTGACCAGTCGCAGTCTGTGTTGACAGGGGGCCAGAGGTTGACCCCGAGGCTCCTCATATGTGGGTGCCGCAAGGGTCAGTCCTCTCGCCTCTCCTGTTCAATATTTATGTGAAGCCGCTGGGCGAGATCATCAGTGGTTTCGGGGTGGAGTACTATCAGTACGCTGACAACACCCAGTTGTACATCTCCACCCTGGATCACCCCAACGATGCCCTTGAAGTGATGTCCCGATGCCTGGAGGCTGTACGGATCTGGATGGGGAGGAACAGGCTCAGGCTCAACACATCCAAGACCGAGTGGCTGTGGTTTCCGACGTCCCGATATAGTCAGTTGACGCCATCACTGACTATTGGGGGTGAATCATTGGCCCCCACGGAGAGGGCTCGCAACTTGGGTGTCCTACTGGATTCACGGCTGTCTTTAGAAGAGCACTTGACAGCCGTGACCGGGAGGATTTTTTATCAGGTTCGCCTGATTCGCCAGTTGCGTCCCTTTCTGGATCGGGACTCATTACGCACAGTCACTCATGCCCTTGTCACCTCCCGCCTGGACTATTGCAACGCTCTCTACTTAGGGCTCCCCTTGAGGAGCACCCAGAGGCTCCAACTGGCGCAGAATGTGGCCGCGCGGGTGGTAATGGGAGCGATATGGCATTCCCATGTAACACCCCTCCTGCGCGAGCTGCACTGGCTCCCGGTGGTCTTCCGGGTGTGCTTCAAGGTTTTGGTTACCAGCTTTAAAGCGCTCCATGGCTTAGGACCTGGGTACTTGCAGGACTGCCTATTACCACCAATAGCCTCCCACTGGCCGGTACACTCCTATAGAGAGGGGCTCCTCCGGGTGCCGTCAGCCAAACAATGCCGACTGGTGGCCCCCAGGGGGAGAGCCTTCTCTGTGGGGGCACCTACTATCTGGAATGAGCTCCCCCCAGAGATACGGAGGATCCCGGATCTGCGCACCTTCTGCCGTGCTTTAAAGACCTTACTGTTTCACCAGGCGGGCCTGGCCTAATTTTCCCCCTCTTTTATAAAAGATTTTTAATTTTTAAATATCTTTTAGTATTTTATACATTCAATTTTAAATTGGTTTTAAAAGTTTGGGGTTTTAAATTTGTCGGGGCCAAAATTATTTAATTTGATTTTATTCTACTTTTAAATTTTATATGTATGTGTTTTATTGTTTGGCTGTGCACCGCCCTGAGTCCTTCGGGAGTAGGGCAGTATAGAAATCAAATAAAATTAATTAAATTAATTAAATAAATAAACGGTTGCAGCAGTTAAGGAGGCGTGCTAGGGATTATAACTGAGTCACTGGACCACACCCCAGAGACTATATAAGAGAGGGTGGTGGCTGGTAAAACTCTGTGACGACAAAAACTAACTCTGGCTAGTCACTTGAGCAACGCCTGAAGCTGCTGAAGGGATATTGTTTTTGCTGGACTATTTACAATGCGTATGTAATATTATGTTATCTGTTGAAATAAAGCTCTTGGCAGACGGTGCTTATATTGTTGCCAAGTTTGAGATAACGACCTGTGTGTGTGCCAAGTGCTTTCTTAACCCTCGGCTGGCTGTGTTTGTGTGTGTGTGGAGACGGGGACAGATCAATGGGACCATGGGGATGTTGCAATGGTTTTTCAGTAGTAACTTTGAACAGTCACTAAATGAACTGTTGTAAGTTAAGGACTATCTGTATTGTACAAAGCCCATCAAGTGACAGGTCATGCCAATGAGTTTTACATTTAAAAGAAGTATTGCAAGCAAAAAAAATATATCACAAGAGCAAAGAAGCAAAACAAATCAGCCCTAAATCAGTGAAATAGCTTTTTTGTATTGCAATTTAATCAATACAGCATGATTTGATTTTTGGGTAGGCCTTTTGTTCAAACAACATTTACTAGTCACATAATCTTTTACCTAGGCTGCAATCCTATATACTTATATTAGTGCCCTATTATGTTGTGTTGTAGATCTCATTATTCTCAGCAACTGTGCTGGTTAAGATTGATGAAGATTTCAGCGAAGTGCACCTGGAGGGCATGTGGTTGGGGAAAACCATAGAATGTAATTACTTGAGGATAAAACCAATGGACATTGCTATTGACTATACCTATGTAAGACTTACTGTAATACTGGTGCCTTCCAAAACCTTGAATCCTTCTGATGTGTTGGATTACAATTCCCATAAATCCTTGCCAGCATAGCTCTTGGTCAGGTTGGCATGAATAAGGTTATAATTCAAGAAATATGACAGACATTAGAGGGAAAACTTATGTGAGCATTTTGAAATGAATAATGTCTTTTAAAAAGTATTTGTATTTCTTTCTTAAAATAATAAATACAAGATCTCTATGATAATTTTGTCCTCTTCTGCTTTTAAGAATTAAATGTAGAGGCACGTTAACATTTACCTAGCTTTTACAAGCTTGAGAGCTAAAAATGTATGGCAACTCACCAAGCTCCCACTATCTTGGAGCTCTTTTGCAATACAAGTTAATTAACTGGATTTAGATATTCGCAAGATGATATATTTAATGGGATTACGGCTCATATAATGTTCTCTGTGGCTCATTTGGAATCTAAGCTGAAAGAACAGAATACTGAATTTCCAGCTCTTTGAGAGTTAATGTTGTGTTGAAGAAAAGTACAATTTGAACCTCATTGTTCATGAATAGCTAAGTTATTTGAGTGAAATAGAGCTGGGCTCCTGCAAGGGCTGTGCCAAGCAGATGCATGAACACAAGGGTGCAGAGTCCGATTTTCTTGCAGCCACTGAAAGCACAGCTATACTTACCCCTGAACTCTTGGCAAGTTCATGGCAATTGTGTGTCTCATGAAAACATAATGGGCCTTTATTTAGACCCTGTCTCTCCAGTGGGATCAGTTCTGGTTTATGGTCTAGAGGTTGGCAGATAAACATGTGTTTGTTTAATATGGTTGTACTATGAATCTAACCCTTATATTGTTGAAACACATTGCCCATCTGTAGTATTTGAAGGCATTAGTGCTATAATTATTATTCACTTTTAATTATTTTTATAGACTTGATTGGGAAATTAAATCACTCCTGTGTCAATGCAGATCAAAGAGCATACACTAATGCATCTGTGGTTAAATTGATCATAGAAACAGCAGAATTGAGCTTAGATTTTGGCTTTTCAAAACAGTTTCTATTTCTAATAAAAGCAGAGAGTAGAAGAGAAAGATGATATTTACAAATAACATTAATTCCAGGTTTTGTATATCCATATACTGGAAAATTCTTTGTTTTAACTCCAGATTTCAACCCAAATCATAACAACTTGCAATAAGAATTAGAAGTATTGTAATAATAATTCCCTTGAGACTGTTCAGTATTAAACTCTGGAGAGAAGGAGAATACTAAGTGCACATAGTCCTAAAACTTTTTGTTTTTCTATTTGCTTATTTATTCATATATTAGTATTATCTGATAATTTGGTTTCTTTTATATGTGATATATTCTTGAGCAGCATCTTTTAGTGCATTTGCAGAATGTATAGTTTTCATTTAGACAAGAATTTCCAAATTTGAAATATATTTATATTGAAATGTGTTTATGCCCAAAGGGACAACCAAGACCATTTTTGATGCTAAACCTCTGTTTAGAATTCATTTTCCTAGATTCATTTTGCTTTGACCTTTGGTACTAATAGTTTCAGTACATTCTATACATATGCACTTTTGGCTTCTGTTACACTGAGCCACAAGTTTTTTTCAAATGTTTTATTAAAGTTTATCATCAAATAAAATACAAATAGAAGCAAAAGTTGGGAAAGTTAAAGAAGAAAGATGCAAAGAGAAAAAGAAAAGAAAAAAGTAGTAATTTCTGGCTTTCTTCAGAGCAACAGAATACAAAAGTCTACACACCCCTGTTAAAACTTTAGCCTTTTCCTTTACATTTTTATATATTTGTTGCCTATAGCAACAGTCATCTAGTTATCAAAAGCTACACAGTTTCATTTTTTTCAGTTTTGAGCAGTAAGTCCAGAAGTGGTGTCCAAGTAGAAACAAAATTAGATGGATTCTTCTTCTTAATTAAAACAGTCAAATTGAGCAATAGGTTCTGATGAAAATTCACATGCATATAAGGAGAACTTGTCCCAGTGATCACAACTCACAACCTGCCCAAGGTGACAAAAATACAGTTGCATTATCCAAGCAAATATGTCATATAGATTCTGCTAAGGTCAGAATGAAGCCAAATGCTAATCTACCAAGATAACATATAAAAAGTCAAAGCAAGGACAAGTTTTTCTCTTATGGTTGTTTCATTTAAGCAAAAATGTTATATTTGAAACTCATCTCTCTCTACATGGGGCTACCCTTTAAAAGTGTTCAGAGACTACAATTGGTCCAGAATTCAGCCGCGTGAGCTATTGTGGCCGTTGATCTCGCTACGGCGATATTGCGAGACCCGGACATGGAATGGAGTGTATGGGTTTTTAATGTTCTTTTAAAAAATTTTTATGGGATATTGTTCGCATTGTTTTTTTGCTGTAAGCCGCCCAGAGTCCCTAGGGAGTTGGGCGGCATAGAAATGCGACTAATAAATAAATAAATAAATCTCTTGATTGTCCTTTTATGACCATTTCTGATGTTATACATAAGTAGGAAAAGAATAAAATATTTCATGCATCATCCCTGCACGTTTATTTTATATGCATCAGAAAGTTAATTAAATATAATTTATGTATTTAATATAATTTGTGAATCACACATACAATCACACAGATTTATTTATCAAATTTTTCTATTGCCTATCTCATTCTCAGAGTGACTCTGGGCGGTATTTATTTATCAAATTTACTCTAGATTCTTATGTACATATACATACATATAACGTTCCTCCTGTAAGTCATGTGGATAACACATTAATGGTTGTGCAACTAAGAATTCCCACATTTATATCTATGCATTTGGATTAGCACCTATGGCTGAAAATTATGGAGTCTGAAATGGAATGGAGTATTTTGGAAGTTTGTCTTCACATTAAATTTTTTCCAGTTCATCTCCACGTGCAAATTATCAGTTGAAAGTAATTTACATATACATATACATGAAATAAAAGCAATGCGGTGGCTCAGTGGCTAAGACACTGAGCTTGTCAATCAAAAGGTCAGCAGTTCAGTGGTTCGAATCCCTAGTGTCACATAACAGGGTGTGCTCCCGTTACTTGTCCCAGCTTCTGCCAACCCTAGCAGGTAAAAAGCAGGTAAAAAGTGCAAGTAGAAAAATAGTGACCACCTTTGGTGGGAAGGTAACAGTGTTCCATGCGCCTTTGGCATTTAGTCATGCCAGCCACATGACCATGGAGACGTCTTCAGACAGCGCTGTCTCTTTGGCTTTGAAACGGAGATGAGCATGGCCTCCTAGAGTCAGGAACCTTTAACTTTACCTTATACATGAAATAATAATCTAATTTTGTTCTTTCCATGATACAAAGTTGCAGATTATTCCAAACTACAGAATTCAACATTTTAGATTTTTCATCATCCTATACAAAAACAGGAATTTTGATTTAGGCATGAATATAGGAAATTCAGGTGACATGTACATTAGCCCATGCAAATATCTGAAGGATTGCATATAAACAGGAAAACAAATTTAATAATTTAAAAGATCATGTAAATTTATTTAGTTTCAAAAGGGAAGAATTGGGAGGTGGTGAAATAAATATTAGCAGATCATTTCAAATATTTGTATGCATTGTCTATTGAAATATATACCATGGATATATAAAGTCAACACACCCCTATTAAAATGATTTTTCAGATCACGATAAATCACTTCAGAATTCTTTCCACCTTTAACACAACATATAAGCTAAACATTTTTTTTCAATTGAAAAACAAACCAAAACCTTTTAGGTGGAAAAATAACGATTAAAAACTTACAATAATGATGTTGCATAAATATGCATATCCTTAAACTAATATTTTGTTGAAGCACCTTCTGATTTTATGACAGCATATAGTCTTTTGGAGTGAAAGCCTATCATCATGGCACATTTTGTCTTGGGGATCTTTGCTGTATTTCAGCCTAAAACCTAACTGTGCCCAGAGACTGTATCTCTCAGACTTCTCATCCCCCTGATAATTGAGGGGTACCAGGCAGAATCTAATTTAACAGCTTTAGCATTTGGATAGTCTTAAAAGCCATAAATCAGACAGTTACCTGATTTAGAATTGGAGAAGGTAACATAAAGTAAACCTCTATCAAAACCAGATTAGAGCAAAGCTACAGTGAAGCCCTCTTCAATTTTAGTGAAGAGGCTTGTTGGACACTGTGGCAAGGAGGGACTTTCGCCAATAGTAATCTTTCCCAAATCAGGAGGTTCTGACTACAGTGGATCCTGATGACTATGATGTGTTAAACGTGTATGTCACCCAATTTTAATGACTTTGGGCTCATAACAATTTTACAAGAAATTACAATAAAACCAGTAGCTCATAAAAGATAAAAATAAATAAATGGCAAGACCAATGAGGTGAGAGGTCTCGCTGTTTTATGCCAAAGACCTGGGTGAACAGCCAGGTCTTCATGGTTCTTCTAAACAATAGTAAAGTGGGAGCATCCATATATTGGGGGAAACTTGCTTCAGAGGGCAAGTGTTATTACATGTGCACTTCTGGAGTCCCAATTACAATAGTCTTTTTAAGCAAAGGAACCCATATAACATCAACCCTACCGGAACAAATTGGCCAGGCAGATGTTATGGCAAACAGGTAGTCCCTCTAATAACCAAACCTTATACTGTGCAGGGCTTTATAGCTAACAATCAGCCTTGAAATTCACATGCAATTAAACTAGCAATTAGTACATCTTGCAAAGCAGAGGTGTTACATGGGAAGATTAGGACATGGCCATCACTACCCATGCTGTTGCAATCTGGACCAGTTGAAGCTTCTAGGTGGTCTTAAAGGGCAGCTCCCCATGTTGTGATAGTTAAGCCACAAGGTGACTAGGACATAAGTGATTATCTGAAGGGCAACTGGTGATTGGATGGAATTGTGCAAAGGCCCTCCTGGCCACAGTGTCAAACTGGGGGCCCACGGCCAGATACGTCACACACAGGCCATGCCCACCCCAGCTCTGCGAGTGGAAAAATGTCACGAAACATCACATGATGGCAACATGACACTGCGAGTTTGACACTCGTGTTCTAAGGAAAGATAAGGAGCAGATTTCCCTTCAAAATATCCTCCTAAATTAATGCCTTCTCAGATTTCATGCTCCCTAAATATAATTGTGTGAATTAGCTGAAAATGAAATCTATGCTCCATTTCAGTATTTTAACTGTTATTATTTTTGTGTCACCCAGAAAGCTTTTTCTCCTTCTTATCTCTTGCATCAACTCCTTCCAAACAGCCAGCCTTATGGGAAACATTTTTTTCAGGTAATGAGGCTCAAAGTCAGCTCCTTGCCCAGGTGAGCACATACACGTTGACTCATTCAGAGAAGAGCTGAAAAGCTCACATTCAGGTTGCATTAATCTGAAAACAAGTGTACTTTTGTGCCTAAGGAGTATTATTTTCATTGCCATCAATTTAGTACATAGATAGACTGTGATTCTAGACTAGCTATCAGGTTGCCCTGAAGACTGAGACCCCTTAGCAGACCACTCTATTTAATTTAGACTAATCTACAGCTCAGCGAAACTTTGTAACCTCTCTGATTTCCTCTATCATCATGAACACTCTTATTTCCCTTTCCCCAAAGTAACTTCCTTGGAGCTTAACTTGGAAGGTGGGGGAGACAAGGAAAGGGAGAAGAGTGACCACCAGGTAATCTAAAGAGAAATCTCTTTGTGTGTGTGTGTCTGTGTGTGTGTGTGTGTGTCAGCAATTTAGCTGAAAACACAAAACATTTAACTAGTTCATACCTGAGAGACCTGGTGTTTGTTTAACCTTATTTTCTTGTATTCCCTTATATCTTGTTCCATGGGAGAATCCTTAAAGGTAAAAATAAAAAATAAAACTGAAAACTACTTCAATTCTTAGATTTCACAACTGGTGCTTAATACAAGCCACAAACTATCTATGAAAAAAAAAATCTTGGCAAAGAATTAAACCTACTGTATTGTACATATTTATCTGGAAATAAATCCCACTGAACTCAGTTTATTTCTTTTGAGTAGACACAGGATTAAGATCATGGTATGAATGACACCCAGCTAATACTAGCAATTTGAATTTGAGGCCACAAAGGCCCACTGAAAGCAGTCTATGCTAAGATGAATGCATAATTCTAAATTCAGTGCCGCAGTTGCCCGCTTTTACGTTATCATTCCCACCACAAAATTTCTCTGCATTATTTGGAAATCATCATTTGTTTTTGTGTGCAATTTCTGCTGATGTGTGCAGTTTACACTGTTTTTGGAGCTGAGTTAGAGAGGAGCTATCTTATTTGGGTTATCTAGTCTTGGCAATTTAGCTATTGAAATCTGATATTGTAAAATTTTAATGTCATATATCATATATTTTTAGATTGTTATTTTTCTAACTGTTTTGTCTTTTTCCCTTTTTCTTTTCTGTTTTTTTTTTAAAAGGCCTTCAGGCTATTCAATAAACAAATACAATACATACACTGTTTTTGGATATGTATCTTTGTTAAATAAATGTTTTCCATAACACAAATTCTAAATTCAAATGACATGAGTCTATGTCAATGAAGCAGGGGATAAGGCCATTTAGCTGTGGAAGAAATAGGCAGCAGCTACTCTTAATCTTTGTAATAGGCATATTTATGCCTGTTTGTCCCTGGTTAGTATTAGGGTGGAAGATCATGGAAAAGTCCCAGGGCCAGTCAGGCAAGCTGGAAAAACTCCCTTGAAAAAAATAGTAAGAAAATACTTTGAATTCAAATAGAACTCAAATGCCATTAAGTGAAACCTGAGACTGGTATTAGATTTTGTTTCTTTTAATCTTCAATATTTATTATGTCACTGCTGTTATGTGCTGTTGTAATTGACTCCTAGTGACCCTATAGATCAGGGATGGACAACTATGGCCCCTTTATGACCTGTGGATGTCAACTCCCAGAATTCCCGAGCCAGGCTGTCTCAGGAATTCTGGGAGTTGAAGTCCACAGGTTATAAAGAAGCCATAATTTCCCACCCCTGGTATAGGTAACAGCTCTCCCAGCCATTCTGTCTCTTTTCAGCACTTTGTCTATCCAATGTGATCTCCTCCTGTCCCCCTTGTACAACATTGGAGTCTTTTGCAGAGATTCTTTATGGTGTCATTGATCCAATGCATGAGTTTTTGTTTCATGATTTCACTGAACACCTGGTATGATTTACTGCAATGTTGTACAGGTTGTTTTCTAGCAGTCCAAGCAATACAAAGCAGCCATGTCCATCAGCAGAGCTCTAAGGAATCTACATTCTCACTCTTGGCCAGACACCATCCTTCCTATCTGTCATTCCATTCAAAATGAGCAGAACAATTTTTTTCATTAACTGTAACTGATATCGTTGGTATAATATCAGATGGAATTAGAATTGGAATTAGAAGGATTCTATCTTGGAAGATAGAATCCTTCTAGTCTTTTAGGAAAATAGCAAAAATAGCAGCTGCAATAAAAAAATGTGATCCCCTTCTTTCTCCTTCCCCTCTCGATCTTTTATCCACAGAGAGCATAAAGTATGTGTTTCTCCTAAAATGTATCTGAGTACATTTAATCTTTTTTATTTGTGTTGTCATTTAAAGCTTTCTAAACAATGGTCCCTGGACCGGACATGGCTGAAATGATAAAGTTGTCCCCTGTAGCCAAATCTGCCCTTACTTAGAATTGATATTTAAAAGGCTACACAAGCACTACAGAGATCACTTGGCACTTTTGTTAAAGCCAACTGTAGAAAATAGTACCAGCTAAAGCGATTCAACTATTTCAACCAGCAGGAACCTGTGTTGATAGAATTGATTTTCACACCACTTACCAATTCACTTCAGTGTTCTTATGATGCTTCAGCAGTTACTCAGCACCTTGACAACATGTGGCTTTGATGATGTCACTTGAGTTGACGATGCTTAACTCTTCATAAGCTTGAAGAACAGGCTAGATAGTAATGCTAGTTTGCTGCCCCACTGCCGTTTACCTGAAAAAACTTGGTGTGATACCAAATTGTCTAGGATTTTACTCCTAGGAAGCAATTAAAATTTTTAAGAACCAAGCTACTTTTTTTTATATGTTTGGAAACCTTTGGCTTTATGTGTGTGTTTCCTTGAAGCTAAGAATGCTATCTTGCTGCAGTATACCAGATGCCTGAACTGAATTAAATAAGATGGTGACATGTTTTAGTAAGACCTGTTACCCTTCAACAGATTGATGCTGGTGTCAAAATGCTAGCCAGTTTTGGCAGCTGAGCATGTGAAATAAGCTTAAACCACTCTTATCTTTGCACTACAATTATGATTGTGTTAGTAAATATTTTACATATGCTATCTTCAATCTTTTAGTAGGGTAGACTAGGAGAGAATGAAACTGTGCTTTCAAATACACCTTAGCACTAAGTTTAATTTCTGCTCAGTCTGAATGAAAATTAAAATTTGCCTAAGCACAGTACATAATATAGGCCATCCAAACCAAAGGATTAATTTAAAAGTATTTAAAAATATTATATGAAAGTTTTAATTACATGAGGGAAAAATCATAAAGCTGTCCCATAATTAAAGCATATTGATTTCATTTTTTCCTTGAAATGCTAAGACTATTTCAACACATGCAGAATCAATAAACATAATTAAAATATGAGCTCATCAAAACAGCAATTAAATGTACTTAACAGCTTTTGTGGCTTTTTCTCCATATGGTTACTGTGGGAGTGTGAATCTGGCTAGCTAGATAAATGTAACAAAATGAAGAGAAAGTCTAGGGAAATATTACTGTAGTATCATGAGCAAAGACAGTAAAGTTTAACTCTATAATAAATTCCAATAAATCAAAAATTGATTGAAAAGCAATATATACAAACATAAGGAAGAACTTTTGTTTTATATTTCTGTAAGATTAAGATTTTCATTAAAAAAAACACCCATGTCCCTCTCTAGACCGAAGCATTGTCATAGCCTTCCAATATACAAGTTGATCTGCCTTCTTTTTAATAATGTTTGTGTTTAGGAATTGCATTGCATGGACCCAGTATTTGCTTAGGTTACAAGGGACTGCTGTTAAACATGATGGGTCAGACTTCAAAGTAAACATGCATATGAATGTTATGTGTAAAATTGGACACTTCATGTCATTGAGATCCTTCTTCCAAACATCTGCAGAAATTCATGCACACTTCATACTCTTCAGGAATGTGTGTGAAAATAAGTGCTGAAAATGACTTGCACTGAAAAACTTGCTTTAAATCTACATTGCTTTAATGCTCAGGATACAGTTTTTGATTAGCCCAAGTTAGTTCAAACAGTCATTAGAAAGGTGTAGATGAGAAAACCTTGCATCTACTTCCTTGTTCATCATTAGAAATACTAGGTAATATTATAAACAGATTTATCAGACAGAAAGCCAGTATGGTGTCATTGTTCAGGCGTTGAAACACTGAGGTTCAAGTTCACTTTTAGCTATAGAAGCTCTATAGAAGACTATAGATGTTTAGCTATAGAAGACTTACTGTGTAGGCTAAGACAAGAGATCAATTCTACAGAAGAACTAAAACTATGTTTATTAATAATGACTATAGTAACAGAATTTTGCAAGTGTGGCTGTGCTTTACTCACTTGCTCCATTACATTAATATGAATTAGAGGAGTGTTTGCATGAGTCTTTTGTATGTGCTTTTTTGTTATTTTGGACTTAATCCATGCTTTTCTACTTGTTGCCCTAGTAACAGATCTGGCCTATCTTTATCAAGGTCATCTTCCATATTATGTATGCTGGATTATTTTGGCTCAAGTATCTTGAAGACCAAGCTATACTACTGTTCTAGGAAAGAAAATGGAGAAAAGAGTATTATATCAATAGCACTTAGACTTAGATACTGCTTCATAGTATTTTACAGCCCTCTATAAGCAGTTTACAGAGTCAGCATATTGCCCCCAATAATCTGGGTCCTCATTTTACCAATCTCGGGAGGATGAAAGGCTGAGCCAACCTTGAGCTAGTCAGGATCAAACTGCTGGCAGTCAGCAGAATTAGCCTGCAATATGCATTCTAACCACTGCACCACCATGGCTCTGTATATTATCTTGACTTCCTAGATAAACCTGGGCTCCTTTGTAGGAACTCAGTTTATAAGCATAATGACCATGAAAAATCAATGTGAAACAGCAGATGAAGAAGTTCCAAACCATATATAATTTTATAGATTATCAACTTGGATTACACTTTAAAATGAAATTGGAAGTCAATCTATATACTATATACTCCATACACTTATTAAAATATATTTTGCTTAAGGTTAGTAAATGAAGCTTCACAGAATTCATTTGACACCTCGTCAAAAAATGGCTCAATTCTAATGCTTTCTGCTAATACAGCAGAAAGGCTCAATTCTAATACTCCTTACAAAGAGTTATACCACAGCTGTACAGTAAAACATCTGCAGATGCACTAGGCTCAGTCTCTAACATTTGTGGGTAGAATTGGAAAAGATTACTTTCAAAAATACTGAAGAGCTACCAACAGGCAGTATAAATTCAGAATACAGCAGATTTTATTTTTGTGGCATCCAGTTGTGTTCTTAAATGATAAAAGGCCTTTGATATAGTAACAGCCAAACATCTTCTATCATCAGAAAAACAGGTCTAATTTTTGCTAATTTTCCCATTCTTGATGCATCCTTCTATGACTTCCATTCCATTGCAGGACAGAAAAGGAAACACATAAAGAGATTTGGGGAACCATGGGAGATATCACAGAGGACGGTTATTAAATCACTCATGGAAGCTTTCAGACCTTTGTGTCAATGGAAGACACAATTATAGCTCTATACTTTATTTTTATTTATTTATTTCATCAAGCATGTATTTGATAACAGATACAAGTATAAACATGATTATGAATACATGAAATGGATACGAATAAAAGGAAACATTAGGACAGGGACGGTAGGCATGCTGGTGCGCTTAAAGACTTATTAGGAATGGGGTGAGGTCTACAGTAGACAGTCTATCTCTTCAAGGGTCAAAATCATTATGTCCAAAAGGGCATTGCTTCTCACCCCTTTTCTTTTGACTTCTTTGCCTTCTAACATGCCTAATCAACTTTACTTCAATCTCTCTGTCCATTTTGCTTTTGCTTTTCCTCCTAAATGGCTTTTCTCATTCTAGGAAGATTCATGCCTCCCAGATCATTCCTATAACATGAGCAATGAGACTGAAGTTCAGAAGAACAGATTTTTTGGGGGTGAAGAGAACATTTCCAGGCAATTAATTCCCAGCTTGATTCTGGGCACAGCTTTCCATTGTATTTTCAATAATAGATTCAGGCATAGTTTTTGTATACAATGTATATAACTTCTCTGTCAAGTTTACCTGAAGAAAGCAACCAAAATCAGTAAGATTCTTCTATCGCTGTCCTTCATTCACTTTTCATGACTTTAAATTGCATATCAATCTCTCTTTTGGTTTTTCACCATATTTACCTCATCCCAAGTCAAAAGCAGCCTGTCAACCTTAACCAAGTATTCTGAACGTGAGTATTTTAACAATGTTTTCTGTATGTTATGCAGCTATGTAGAATTAGATTTCAGCCTTCATATTTTTTAAAAAAGAAAATTGACAATAGGAACTGCCAGAAATGCTTCAGGTGTCTGGAATTGATCTAGATGTTCAGGCTTTGTCCAAAGTTTTGTTCCATTTCTGCTGTCATGGTCAAATGTGCAATATTATATTCTAAATCTAGCATGCTGTAATAATCACAATTTTGCATGTTGTTTTATAGGAAGCAAAATGTCTGGCAATTACATTTGTCTTTTAAAGTAGAAAATTGATTTGAATAATTCCAAAATTCAAAACAGATGAGGGAGTACAAAAATATCTCTTGTAACAATAAACCATTTTATTTCATTTTGGTTATTTTAAATTAGAACACAGATTGAGTTCCATAATATTTTTTTTAAAAAAGATTGAAAACAAAAAGGATATAAAGCAAAAAACAAAAACAAGAAAATACACCATTGCAGATATAGAGAGTCTATGAGTTCCTTAGGAAACAAATTTCCCTGACATTTGTAGCTGCTAGTGAATTTTGTGCAGTCCTAGTCACCACAAAAATGTATGTATGTTACTTGTTTGGAAATAAACCAAACAATGATACACAAATAGTTAATTTGCTTTCCTTGGGAACAGATTATTAACATTTTTATATTGCTGCCTTTAGTAGTTGTGTGGATTTGTGCAGCTCAGATGTATCTTGATAGGTCCATTTTACTCCTTAACATCTATTTCCCAAAGAGGCCAAAAAAAAAAAAAAATGTGGCACTGCTCACTTCAGAGATTAGAAAAAGGTAGGAATTAAACTAGAACCTTAGTAAACCAGAAAAAAAGGAGTGGATTTATGTTTTTGTGTCAATATGTAAGATCTGTTAGCTACCAAAAACAATTTCCATTATTAAACTTGTGCTTAAATGCAATATCACTCATCTTCCTTTTTCACCCATCTTGATTTAATGGATTTCAGAACTTCAATTCTGAAGAAGTTTCTAGAACCAAAATAATAATCTTAAGCATGTGCAAAGTTTCAATAAAGGTTTAAGTGAAGCAATTCTTTCAAAGCTGCTTCATAAAAATATACATACATATTTCCAAAAATAATGCAAAGTAACCGTGTTGAATCACTACATTGTTCTGAGCCTCTCATCTGGTTATTCTAATGCCTAGAAGAAGCATCTAGACATGTATGTATAAATGGAACTTCTCTCCCAGTTCAGATGTGCTGTTAAGGTAGCTCAAAGCAACTTGTCAAAGAGAATCTTGCTTAATAATAATATCACAATTGTTTTCTCTTCTATCAACCTCACAACCCTGAAAAGCAAAGAATCACTTTCGCTTTACTGCTGCAGGTCCCATTGAAACAAAACTTCTCTTGCCATTTTTCATGTAAAAAAGGGAAAGTAAAATAAATTCACTCACTATAATCTAATCTGTATTTTTGGCTTGTACTGTATGAATTTTTCCGCTGACATGAAAAATGTCACAGTAAGTGAGAACTGCGGAATCTTTAAGACCGGGGTCTCCAACCTTGGCAACTTTAAGACTAGTGGAATTCAACTTCCAGGATTCAACTGGGAGTTGAAGGCATCTTTCTCTTTGGACCTCTGAAGGAGGTGGAGTTACAGTGAGGTAGGACTCACTGTTCTACCAAAAGTGAACAGTGAGTCCTACCTCACTGTTCACCTACCTCAGTTAGTTCCAGCAAAACAAACTACTTGTTTTGCTGGAAGAGAAAAGAGCAGAGAGCTCTAGTGTTTCAATAACAACCACACAGACTAATTCTACTGTATTTCCAATACTTTAGAGGGAAAAAATACATTCCATTTTCAAACACAGCCCACATCAAGGGATCATTGAGATACAGAATTGGTTTTGAGCTGGAGAAAAATTGTCATGTGGAAATATCCAAATACAGTCTGCAAAAAATATGGTCTACATTCTATGTTAGATAGTATTTTTTTCTTTCCCTATTTCGATCATCATTCAATAGCTGAATATCAAAAATAATCAAAATCAAAGCTCCATTGTTTGATTGCTTTTGTTTGATATTGATTGATTATGTCCATCTTGAATACTGTAACCATAAATAATCTGTTAAAAATAACCTTATTTAAAGGCTGTATATATAAAATAGGAGCTGCTTAAAGATGGGTCAAGGACAGAAATAGTTACAGTCTGATAAAAAAAGGAACTATTTATTTATTTATTAAATTTATTTGCCTCCCATGTTGCCATGAGGCTATGTTTCAGAGCAGCTGCCATGCCTTTTTCATATGTAATAAACCTCACATCTAATACAAATCAATGCGAATTTGTTTAAGGCCTAAAATAGGTCACAGAAGCCAACAATAAAAGGGTTGCATCAATTATCAGGTAAAAGCAATTGACTGAAATATAGTCAAACCAACTACTTTTTTAATCAGTGACATCTAGAGACTTATTTTATGCTCTAAGAATCTAACATATCATCAAAAAATAAATCCTTTCAAAAACAAGCCAGAAGTCCTAATTAGCATAAGAAATGTAGATATATCTGAAGATAATTATTCACAGATAATAATTATCCATAGAAAAAGATTTTTTTTTAATTTCTGTCCCCCAATTGTCTTTAGCATTCACAGCATCTGAAGCAAAAGTTTATTTTCATTCAGATGTTCCCTTTCCTTCCTCCATTCTTTTTTTCATAAACCTCAAAAGACTAATTATCTACATATTAAGCATGTTTCTGAAATATGACTGAACCTATCATCATAGGCAAATGTGCTGAAGAATGTACCCCATTATTTGAAATGACAGGATGTATATAAAGCCCATATGTTTTCAAAAGGGTTTCTGTCAGTGTTAATCAAAATGTTGGCAAATTTATGAACACACTGAACAGCACGCTTGCCATATGGGTAATCTCTCTCCTTTAATATTGGGAATTTGAATTAATAATAAACAGTGTAGAGAGCATGAGATAAAATCAATGATCTAAGTGCCAGAAAAAATAAAATAACTTTTGAACTTGTTTGTTTCTGCAAAGGTCACTTTTTGTCTTCCCTCAAATGATCTTTATGCCGACCCTGGTTATCTCAAGGAGTATCATGAACTGGAAAAGGCGTTTAATATTGACTGTATCCTGCCACTGTGACAGGATTTTAGGCAATACCAGCTTCATCAACTCAATATTTATCCTTAGGTAAGTTGCAGGAATCCAAGATTCAATTATAGGTCATTGCTGATATTCATATATGATCACTTTTTAAAAATCTGGTCAGCACTTTAGCCAGCTCTAACTAGTCAGATCTACCCATCTTTTTTATTTGCCAGAATACTTTTTGATAGCTAATATTTATTGGCATGAAAATCAAAATATTCTTGATTTTAGCTGGAAAATGCCTACATATGCCTCAACAACATTCTAAGATAATAATAAGAAAATGTGTATTTATTTGGATTTACTACGTTGTAATAATATATTATAGCTAGTCCTTGTTCAATGGCCACAATTGGCTTTGACTTTGACTTTTATTAGATTTCTATACCGCCCTTCTCCTGAAGGAGTCAGGGCGGTGTACAGCTATATTAAAACACATATAATTTACAAAATTTAAAAAATCATTAAAATCAAATATACAAAAAAATTGGCCCACAAATGAAAACTAACATACATCCATTTAAAATTCATATTCATGCTAGGCCAGCCCGGCTTGTTGAAATAAGAGGGTCTTCAGGACATGGCAAAAGGTGCGCAGGTCGGGGATCATACGTACATCTAGAGGCAGCTCATTCCAGAGGGCTGGTGCCCCCACAGAGAAGGCTCTCCCCCTGGGTGTCTACAGTTGACATTGTTTGGCCAACGGCACCCTGAGGAGCCCCTCTCTGTGGGAGCGAATTGGCCGGTGGGAGGCTGTCGATGGCAGAAGGCGGTCTCGTAAGTACCCAATAATTGGGATGGCAACTGCTAAGCAATGCAGTGGACTGCAAGGAGTTACTATATCACTTCCCTTCAATTATTAAGCTAATATTCACAAATCATTAAGTGAGACATCACATGACCACAACTTGATATTTTACTGCCAGCTTTTCCATTGACTCTGCTGGTTGGAAGCTGGTTCTGAAACATGCAAATAGTAATCTTATGACTACAGGATGCTGTGAAAGTTGTAAGTTCAAGGACTAATAATAAAGTTCCTTTTTCAGTACTGTCTTAATTTCAAATGGTTGCTAATTAAGGCCATCATTAAATGAGACCTATCTGTAGAGCGGAAGGTTTCTTTATTAAGACTTTTCATGGACTTACTGCAATATACCATACATTAAGAAAAAAAAATACTTGGTTGGTTTACAAACCATAACATGGGCAGGAATATTTGAAAATGGTCTTTCATGTTCAAAGAAAAATTCCTGAAAGAACATTTTCCAACTGCTATTGCTGGCACTTTTTTTGTTGATATTCAGTCATTGAATCCCTTCTGTCTCTTTGGAACTTGATGGAAACCATTTTGCCAGCTTTATCTATTCATAATAGTTCCTTAAATTCTTGTACGCTCCTGCTTGTCTTACTGATGATAGTATCTATCTACTTTGTTTTCTGTGAGCATATTTTTCGATTACCCTATATTTTTTTTTGTAAGAATAAATTTTTTGTCCAATGAATAAGTCTCTGATAAACCCTTGACAGGCCTCTAACCTACCTGTTTCCATTTTGTTTCCCAACTAATTTTGCAAATACAGATTGGCTACATTTGTCTCTCTGTGACAAATGTCTCTCTCTATAGTCATGTGATTTCTCTGAAATAATGAAAGATGTTCAAGCTTCCTTCAGCAATTTTCTTCAGTACCTTAGGATGAAAGCCAAGGTCATTCAAAGTCAGCAGATATTTATATCTGTTTCTATCAAGCTCTTCAACTCTTCATAATTACCTAGAGGAACATATTTCCTTTTTTAAGAGAAGTCTGATCTAAAATAGGCATGGAATCATGTGTTCTGTCTCCTTCTCCTCCTCCTCACTACTTATTTTTCTCGCTCTTTTCCATTTATTTTGAATATAGCTGAAGCTCTTCTACTACATTGTTTCCTTCACTAACCTCAGCATTTATGTTTTCTTCTGTACAAATCCAGGGTGCCTGAATGTAGCTTTCTGACTTGG
Organism: Arizona elegans; assembly: GCA_022577455.1. Classification (NCBI taxonomy): domain Eukaryota; kingdom Metazoa; phylum Chordata; class Lepidosauria; order Squamata; family Colubridae; genus Arizona; species Arizona elegans. The sequence goes on along the minus strand of JAKOOJ010000005.1, from coordinate 59,113,344 downwards.
CCTTCTTCCACATTTTATATGTGTCCTTGTGGATTCTTAGATTTTTAGTAAGCTTTTGTGCAGTGAACTGGCCTGTTCTGCATCTTCCATTTTTTCCCCTTTTGGATTTGTTTGTCATTGTGCTTTGGTTTTTTTAGGAACACTCACCCATCTTCGATTCCTTTTCCATTAGCTTCTCTATAATGGAATCCTACTTATAATAGTTTGGAGCTTATTAAAATCTGTTTTCTTGAAGACCAAGACAGGCATTCAATTATGTTCAGCTTTCATTTTAAGTCTCCCCCAAATCAAGCTCAACTCCTGGTGACTTAATAAGCACGTCTTTGGGTTTTCTTTCTGAGGTGGTTTGCCATACCTTCTAGGATGTTTTGTGACTTTGCTATCTAGCCTACAACCTTGATATTTCCAAGTAATGTCCTATGCAATTATTAACCACAAATAACCCTGCCCAGAAAAGGTCATACAAATGTTGCCAATGGCTTTATTTCCCTTATAATTATGAAGTCCACCATTATATAGTCACCAACATTGTTGTTACTTCGATTTATTACATTTTGTCTGCTGATTAATATAAAGTCATATATAACTGATTCTCTTTTGTCTTCTTTTGTTTTGCAAAAAGGGATGTTGTTAGCATATATAGGCTTTGTCTTTTCATTTTACTTTGAAAATTCTTAGAAGGATAGTCTGTAGTCACAGGCACCACAACTGATCTTGGTGAAGTTAACAATCATATTTAGATTCCCAGCTCTACAAATTTCATCATGCACTGTATGCTTTCAGCCCACAAATTACCCATATGAATATCTCAGATTATAATATCAGAATATAATATATATATATATTGGCCTTCCCTCTTATTATTTTAGGAAGTCCTTGAAGCTGTATTTATTTCCCTTCTAATATAACAGCCTCAAAGATGCTGATTGGGATTCCAAAAGTACAAAATGATGTTTGTGAAACTGAATATTCAATAGCATATGTTTTGGGACATGTGTTTTAGGCCACTGAATATATTTGGAATTGGAACATTAGAGCATGCTAGACACCCTCTCTGAAGAGAACTGGCTTGGTAGGAGGTGGTTGATTAAAAATAACACATATAAAATATAAATAATTTCCAACACCCAACTTTTATTTTTTAAGAATGTTTGTGTGGAATCCAGAGGTACTATTTGCTATACACATCATCCTTAAAGCTAATGATTTGCTTTGCAGTCTGCTAGCTTCACATTCACTTTTTAATTTTTTAAAAAATCCAAAAATATTTCAATAGGACAGGAAATTTGTGGGCAGGCACAAAAGCACAACACTTTTAGTACGCAGAATATATATCTTCCTGAAACTATGAATCAGGATTAGATAAAAGGAATTCCATGTAGATATCCTCTTTCCACTTTAAAAAAAAAATAACAACAGAGAACTGCCATTTCAGATTAAGCAAATTATTCCCACAGAGAATGTAAGATTTCAACAATTTCCTTACTCAGCCTTGACAGAATAATTCTGGGTTTTTTTTTAGCATGATGTCTGAACAAATTATGCATATATTGATCATAGCTAAGATTAAAAAGAAGTAACTGCTAACAAGCAGTTCATTTCTACTGGGAAATAAATAAAATGGATTAATTCAGTATTTTTGTATCTCAGTTTCTTAAACCTCTACAAAACTGGGGAGATAAATTGTGAGTCCTATCAACTACTTTAACAATGGTTTTCCATATGTCACAAAAATAGTCAGGGAAAAATAAATTTTCTTTATCCTCTCAAAAGGTTTTCAGTTGTAGAGATGGGATATATGTTATGATCCCAAATAGGTCTCAGGATCATTTTTAAAATTGTTTTGCAGGAGGAGTTATTTATTTTAGGCGTCATATTCTGAGTAATGGTGGAGACTCCATCTTGCACCTGTTTGATTCCTTATTTCAGATCTGAGAACAAAGGACTTTGGGAAAGAAAGTTATAATTTGGAGCTGTCAATTAACTTTAATGTCATTCTTTGGACAAAATTGCAACAGCCGCACAGCAATGATTCTCTAGTGAAACTGTGTATTCCTTATCTGTCAACATTGATTCTAAATTTACTTTAGACTTAGAACTGCTGACAAGTGAACAGAAAGAACTAAATTTATACTGTTTTATTTTGCATTGAGGCTCTGCTAACAGGATCTGCATGTGGTACCCAGTTCAATAAGCTAAGCCCCATGATTATGCAAAGCAATGGTGCTTTGGTGCTTGAAGATGTTCCTCCATGGCTTCAGCTGAAGTATCAGTGAGAAGAAGGTGCTTTATTTATTTATTTGCCAAAGTTTCAATTGAAATGAAGCATTCCTTAGGAACTTTCCCAAAGCCTTCCAATCCCAAACTACATTCAGTTAGTAAGCACATCCCATTGCTCACAGTAGAACTTTTTTTCTAAGTGTGTACAGATTTTGATTTATCTGCCATCATAACTTCTTATCACTGCAATAAATTTAATTATACGAATCAACTTGTCTTATTCCAATTTCCAATTCTTAAAATTCTTCCTTTTTTGTTCATTGCAGTACATTCACATCACAAGTTGATTTGCATTTAGTTTAGAAGCTGAGTTTAAAGTTTGAAGGCTATAGTTTCTAGTGCCTTGTCCTTGTTAGAATGTAGTTGTAGAGCAGGGGTGTCAAACTCATGTTGTCATGGCTTTTCCCCTCCCCTTTGCTAAACCAGGTGGGGGCAGGGCCAGCATGTGACGCATCTGGCCTGCGGGCCATGAGTTTGACACCCCTGTTGTAGAGGGAAATATCATCTCCTCTATCTCCCTCTCTTCATATTTCTTCTTTCTTTCTCTCACACACAAACAATACACGTTATGAATGATCACTTGATCATAATCAAGACATGCTGCTATTGTGATTGATTGCGGTTGCATTGGGATCTTTACTGTGAAGTGCATTTTGACAAATTAATATTAGTAGTGTAAAACCAGCTCACATTGTTGCTTAAACACAAGATGTTCCTATCAGGAGAGTTTTGGCTGGCCAGTCTTCATTTCAGTTTTCCTATGTATGCAGAACACTGTCACTGTTCTGCCCCAGCTCTGGATCCCAAGGAGTGTGACACACACAAAGCTCCAAAAACTCCATTTAATACAAACAGACCCCTTTCAAAATGCAGGCTTTCAGTGCAAATGTCCTTATCAGCCTTCTATGAATTTCAGAAAATAAAGTCCAACACATTTGTATCTTGGATAGGATTTAGGTATCAGTTTGAGAGCAAAGTTTACAAAGGTTTACAAAGAACACCTGTGAATCCAGCCCTCCCCTGCAACAATTAATAAATCAAGCCTTTTTCTTATAAAGACCCATCCTTTGAAGTGTATGTCTTCTAGGACTAATGTTTTAGCCTTTCATCTTGATTCAGCTGTTATATAATAGATGACCCATGTGAAAAGATAATGCTGGATGCATAGAACCTGGTATGTCAGCTTAAGGCTGATGGAATGCCAACCAGGCTAGTCATGTTAACAATGAAAGCTAGAATCTGTCTGGAGAAATATGATATTGATTTTGACCTTAGAGAGAATCATGGCTGTTCAGTGTAGTGCTGATGGCAAATATATGGAATTGATTTATATGATTAAATGAATAAATAACCCTATTGTTTAGTTTTGCATGAAAATATGTGGCACCTAGGTTGGAGTTAATCCTTAATTTTTTTCCTATGCATAATAGATTCCAATGTGTAAACATAGCCATCAGCATGAACAAAGTAGATGCTCTGAGTCAACAGTCAAACGCTTGATTGTGAACTCAAAAACATTGATCATGTTTGCGAAAAACTCCAGACTCTATTATATTAGATTTTAAAAGTTGATTGTAAGAGTCTTTGTAAAATTGTAAGGTCTCTGACTCTAAAATATTAGAAATAAAACAATACCAGGAACGTTTTTTGGGGATATGTCTTTCTCTCTGCTTTTATTGATTTATTTTCAAAATCTTTAATATTTTTGCTTCAATTCAATTTCTTCATTTACATTTTTTTTCATCAGAATCACCCCTAAAACTAAAGATGGAAGTCAGTAGGAATGAATGGGTATGTATATGTCAGAAAACAATTTGCCTTGAAGAAAGGAATTTGACAGGCATAGCCCACTACCATGCCATGGCCTATTCAGAACCAGGCCAAGCGACTCTGTTCCCCTCTCCCCCATTAATAGAATAAAACCAGATATGGGGATTTGTGCTTCTTTTCCTGATTTAAACCTTGGTTTTCATTTTTTTTTTCTTTCCAAGGGAGAAAGAGAGGAAACAGTTAAATTATTCTTCTGCTCCAGCTGGCCAGCCTCAGCTGATAAAATTTGCATTTTAAAAATCTTGTCTGTTTAATGAAAAAGGTGCATTTAATTGTCACATGTAGTTTTTGCCCCAACTGTCAATTTGGTAATGATTTGTTAATTTCTTAGATACAATGAAGGGAAAATTAAGCTTTCCAGTCCCACAGTTTTCAGTGGAAGTAAGTTAAGCACATACCCGAGCTATTGAATCATAAATGCTTCTTTATTTCATGCTAATATATTAATGTATGGATCAGAATGTCATATAATATAGAATAGCATTTTCAGTTCTCCTTTGGCAGCCTTCAGACCTCTGATGTGCTACATATTTCCAGGCACTTGCATGGAAAACAAAAATAAAAGTGCAAGCAATTATGATTGAATGTTTAGGAATTCTTCATGCTGTCTCATAGCCTTAGCAAATGCAAAGACCTAGTAATGAAACAAAATAACGTTTTGCATCAACTAGTTCATACATATTTTAACAGCATAACAATGCCATTATCTCATATCATTTATTTTAAATGATGTATAGGTCATTTTATTCAAACAGTTTTAAGTTTTAACAGTGGCACAAAATCATAAAAACTCCTATTGCAATCTGAAGTTAGCATATTAAATTCTGCCTTGCTAGATTAGGATAAACAGCCATCTGCTTGTTTTTTTTCTCTTCAAAACAGGAAAACATTAGAAGGTTCACAAAGCATAATATGAATAGCCAATGTCCCAGCATATGTTTTTCTCTGAGTTTATGTAATTTATAGTCCATGATGTCCCACTGAAGAATCTTAAGTAATTGCTACAATATACTTCTCTTTTCTATATCTGATTTTCTCTTATTGTAAAAACTAAATGTTCAACGTGTAGACATAACTTCTGCACAAATGAACTAGGATCCAGATGCATTACAGCTAGGTCTCAACTTACAACCACAATTGATCCCAAAATTTATGTTGCTGAGTGATACATTTGTTAAGTGAGTTTTGCCCCATTTTATGACCTTCTTTTTCACAGTTGTTAAGTAAATTATTGCAGTTGTTAAGTTAGTAACACAGTTGTTAAGTGACTCCCCTGGCTTCCGCATTGGCTTTGCTTGTCAGAAGGTTGCAAAATGAGATCACATGACCTTGGGATACTGCAACCGTCATAAATATGAACCAGTTGCCAAGCATCCTAATTTTGATCGCATGATCATGTGGATGTTGTAACGTCAGAAGTGTAAAAAACAATTATAAGTCACTTTTTTTCAATGCCATTGTAACTTTGAATGCTCACTAAATGAACTGTTGTAAGTCAAGGACTACCTGTATTTAGACAAAGATACCTAGAGTCCTTAATTATAACTGTGTGTGCATCAGCTATTGCCTCTGCCATTATCAATATATAGATATCACATACTTTGACTGAGCAGCAGAGGTGGGTTTCAGCAGGTTCTGACCAGTTCTGGAGAATGGGTAGTGGAAATTTTGAGTAGTTTGGAGAACCAGTAAATACCACCTCTGACTGGCCCCACCCCCATCTATTCTCTGCCTCCTGAGTCCCAGCTGATTGGGAGGAAATAGGTATTTTGCAGTAACCTTCCCTTGATATGGGGAAGGAATTTAATTTAATTTAATTTAATTTCCAATTTATATACTGCCCTTCTCCCTGAGGACTCAGGGCGGTGTACAGCCAAGATAAAAAACATAGAATACAAATATTAAAACATTTTAAAAAATCTATAAATTTTGGCCCGAAAGTTAAAAAATCACAGACTAATTAAAAGAATTTAAAAATTTCTTCTTAAGCCAACCCAGCTTGCTGGAAAAGATGGGTTTTCAGGGAACGACGGAAGGCATTGAGGTCAAGGATTCTCCTTATCTCTGGGGGCAACTGATTCCAGAGGGTGGGAGCTCCCACAGAGAAGGCCCTCCTCCTGGGGGCCACCAGCCTACATTGTTTGGCTGATGGCACCCTGAGGAGGCCCTCTCTGTGGGAGCGCACAGGTCAATGGGAGGTCGTCGGTAGCAGCAGGCGGTCTCGCAGATAGCTAGGCCCTATGCCATGGAGCGCTTTAAAGGTGATAACCAACACCTTGAAGTGTACCCGGAAGACCACTGGGAGCCAGTGCAGCTCGCGCAGGAGCGGTGTTACATGGGAGCGCCATGTTGCTCCCATCACTACCCGCGCTGCTGCATTCTGGACCAGCTGGAGCCTCCAGGTGCTCTTCAAGGGGAGCCCCATGTAGAGAGCATTGCAGTAGTCAAGCCGAGAGGTGACGAGGGTGTGAGTGACTGTGCACAAGGAATCCCGATCGAGAAAGGGCCGCAACTGGTGAATCAGGCGAACCTGATAAAAGGTCCCCCTGGAAACAGCAGTCAGATGTTCCTCCAAAGACAGCTGCCTATCCAGGAGGACTCCCAGATTGCGAGCCCTTTCAGTGGGGGCCAAAGACTCGCCCCCAATAGTCAGTGATGGAGTCAACTGACTATATCGGGATACCGGGAGCCACAGCCACTCAGTCTTGGAAGGGTTGAGCTTGAGCCTATTCCTCCCCATCCAGATCCGCACAGCCTCCAGGCACTGGGACATCACTTCAAGGGCATCGTTGGGGTGGTCTGGGGTGGAGATGTACAGCTGGGTGTCATCAGCGTACTGATGGTATCTCACCCCAAAGCCACGGATGATCTCACCCAGAGGCTTCACATAAATATTGAACAGAAGGGGCGAGAGGACCGATCCCTGTGGCACTCCACAGATGAGAGGCCTTTAGGTCGACCTCTGCCCCCCTGCCAACACAAACTGCGAACAGTCGGAGAGAAAAGAGGAGAACCACCGGAACACAGTGCCTCCCACCCCCAACTCTTCCAGCCGGTGCAGCATGATACCATGGTCGATGGTATCAAAAGCCGCTGAGAGATCTAATAGGACCAGAACAGAGGAATAACCCCTGTCCCGAGCCCTCCAGAGATCATCCACCAACGCGACCAATGCCGTTTCCGTGCTGTGCCCAGACCCGAAACCCGACTGGAGCGGATCTAGATAGGATGTTTCCTCCAGGAATTGTGGAAACTGTTGTGCGACCACACTCTCAACAACCTTCGCAATGAAGCGAAGGTTGGAGACAGGATGATAGTTAGCCAATATTGCCGGATCCAGGGACGGCTTCTTGAGGAGAGGCCTCACCACCGCCTCTTTCAGGGCAGCGGGGAAGTGACCCTCACTCAACGAAGCATTAATGACGCCCTGGAGCCAGCCTCGTGTAACCTCCCGGGAAGCCAGTACCAACCAGGAGGGACACGGGTCCAGTAAACATGTGGCCGCACTAAGTCTTCCCAAAATCCTGTCCACATCATCGGGAGTCACAGCATCAAACTCCTCCCAGATAACATTCTCAAGACTGTTCCTCGTCACCCTGCCCTGGTCTACCCAGTCAGAGTCCAAATCCCCCCGGATCTGAGCGATATTGTCATACAGGTATTGTCCGAAATCCTCCGCCTTGCCTTCTAAGGGATCCTCCCGCACTCCCAGATGGAGCAGGGAGCAGGTCACCCTAAACAGGGCGGCCGGACGATTCCCTGATGACGCAATAGAGGCGGAAAAGTAGTTAGACTTTGCCGTCTTTATCGCCACTAGGTAGGCCTTAATATGCGACCTTACCAGTGTTCGATCAGATTCAGCGAGACTGGCCCTCCAACTGCTCTCCAGGCATCTTTTCCGGCGCTTCATTTCCCTCAGCTCCTCAGTAAACCAAGGAGCCGCACGGGATCGGCATCGGGTCAGAGGCCGCAAAGGCACGACTCGGTCCAAGGCCCCACCAGCTGCCCGATCCCAGGCAGCTACCAGGTCCTCGGCCGAGTCATGTGCTAGATCCTCAGGAAATGGCCCAAGCTCCATCTGGAACCTATCAGGATCCATCAGGCGCCTGGGGCGGATCCATCTAATTGGGTCTGCCTCCCTGCGGCGAGGGGTCACGGTTTGAAGATCTAGGCGAAGGAGTGAGTGGTCAGTCCATGACAAGGGTTCCATGTCTATATCCCCTATAACAAGACCACTCAACCACTGGCCAGAGACAAAAATCAAGTCCAGAGTGTGACCTCCCCTGTGAGTAGGGCCATGAACTATGGCCCATGGCCATCATGGAAGCCATGAACTCCCGAGCCACCTCAGACGTTTCACCAATGGATGGCAAGTTGAAATCACCCATGACTAAAAGCCTGGGTGTATCTACTGCCACCGTGGCTATCACGTCGAGTAGCTCAGGTAGGGCTGTTGCCACGCGGCAGGGAGCCAGGTACGTAAGCAACAAGCCCATCTGGACCCCACGGCCCCACCTCACAAGGAGGGACTCACATCCGGCTATCTGAGGCACAGTGGTCTCCCTCGGACCCAGATCCCCGTTGATAATAACCGCCACCCCCCCCGCCCCGCCCCTGGGCCCTCGGCTGATGGAATGCTCTGAAGCCTGGTGGGCACATTTCAACCAGAGGGACGCCACCCTCCGGGCCCAACTAGGTCTCCGTAATACCCGCCAGGTCTGCTCCTCCCTCTTGTATAAGATCGTGAATGAGGGGGCCTTATTGACCACGGACCTGGCATTGCACAGCATCAGCCGAAGGCCCAGCTCCTGAGTATCTAAGCCACCTAGTATCCGAGCAGAGCCTTGGGGACCGGGGCAAGCAATTGCTCTCAGACAGCGAGTGCGATCCCCCAACACCTGATGTGGTCCCCTGCTCCCGCCATATCTGCCCCTCCCATCTACCGTGCCAATGGTACAACTCTCATAGATATCGTCCCCCATCCCTTTCCCAATCCCTCGTCCAGTGCCCCCGAATCGTTACCCTGTACCGGGCACGGCTCTGACCCTGGTGGATTCCCCCCCATCCGCCATAGTCATCTTCCCAGTATCTTTAAAAGAATAATTACAACCCCCCCCAAAACCCCTTAAAATCTTTAAAAATTTCCCTAAAAAACCCCATAAATTCTTCCTTGCTGCATGCCATCTCTCCGGACTCCAAAGTCCGTCATCGAGATAGGCCCTTGATAATGTGGGGGGGCCAAACCTGCGAGAGGGGAGAATCTCACAGGGCGAGGAGTTCTGACACCGAATACATATAGTCATCAGGGGAAACTGTCCAAGGGTGGGGGACCGCTGATGTTACAGACATAGGGAAAATTCCAGTCCATGGTCAGGCCGCCAAGCTCCACTGTCCTCTCACGACAGTGGCTAAGGAGTTGCATATCATTCGACCCCGAAAGTTTCCAGGGCGGCCATCTCTCACCAAGGCCAACCCATGGAGACTTTGATAGAAAGCTCAGGGGTAAGGATAGCCATATTCCGCCTCCTCGGGCCTTATGTCCATAGAACCAGTATCCCTCCTGGGATTAGCGGCATCAGGGAATCCAATATCCAGCTCAAAGGAGGTTTGAGTTCGTAAATGTTCATCAAAGAAGTTCTACATGGTAGGGAATCCAGACAGGCCAGATGGAAGTGGGGAAAATTAGGAGTAGTTCAGCAGGCCAAGAAGGATGGGAAGCTATGATCGTAATAGGCCAAATAGGCCAAAACTCAGTCCGAAGGAAGGAGGAGGCGGGGGATTCAAACCGCATAAGTTTGTAATCATTTTCCAACCCCAGTAACCCTCAACCTTCCATTCTAGTGGGTAAAGCTCCCCTATTTGGGAGCTAAATCTCCCTAAATGGAGATTTTACAGTATCCTTCTCCTGGAGTGGGGTGGAATGGAGATTTTACAGTATCCTTCCCCTGCCACGCCCACCAAGCCACACCCACCAAGCCACACCCACAGAACGGGTAGTAAAAAAATTTGAAACCTACCACTGCTGAGCAGGTCTCAAGATTTAAAACAGTGAAGATATCATTAGGGATTAATTCCTCTGAACTCTCTCAGTAGATACAAATACTGAGTTTGGTTATATTTGCATACATTCTGTTCTGGATGAGCAACATGGGCATGATTACACCATGAATTTGTTCTTTGGCATTTAACAAAGATAAATAACAATCTATTACAATCTTTTTATATGCCAAAAATGTTTATGATATTTTGCTAGATTAAAACAAAAAACACTTAAAAAACAGAACTGAAACTAATACTGATTGGCATTTTGAAATCCTATCCAATGGACTTGAACATAAAATGATATTGTTGGTATAGTTTACATATTCTGTGGTTTGAGTTTATAATGTCAAGTTATAGAGAAATTGAAAGGCAAAGACATTATTTAGCTTTACTTTCCATTTTCAGTGCCTATGACATATCTTTTAAACAAATATTTTACTTCTGAACAAGTTCAATTATTCACAAACCATCTAAATACAAATTTATTTATTTATTTTTTGGTTTGGGCTTAGCCCAACCATTGTGCTTATAAATTATGGTTACTATTTTGAATCACTGTGTGAATCTAACCACAGTGTTCTTTTAACTGAAGTTATTTCCATTATATGCAATGTTATGGTTATTAATATGTCAATTTCTGAATTTGCCCAATTTTTCAGTTTTATACACCCCAAGCACATCTAGATGTTTTGGGACCTGTTTGAATTCTCATTTCTATTATTAAACTAAATATATTAAAAATAAGGAAGGCAAAGTCATTTCTCTCTACTATTAATGGGAACCCAGAAGAATTTGACTGGTTCTTTTTCTTCTATTTAGAAATTTTGTGGATTTTTAAAAACTTTATATATCGTTGATCTGTCCTTCAGTTCTCAATCTTTCTACAATTATTTGATATGGCATGTGCTTATTTTACAAAATGGAGCCTTATAAGAATCTTAAAACAAAGAAGGAATATTGTTATCTCTTAAATAAGAGCTACCTTATTATGAAACAAGTATTCCTCACAATTTGGGCCTTTGTTATCTATACATGAGTTAAATCTAGAAATTTATATTTTTGATTGATTCCAATGGAAATATATTTTTCTAACCTTAATCACTGTACAAGTGGGCAAGTGGGCAACATGTAACAAGGATAAATTTGCACTAGGAAGAAGTTAAGGGAAGCATCTGCATCCCTTTTCCCAAAATAATCATTACTTCCATTTACAACAATAGACATTTCAGTCTCTGCAAGATGGTTTGGGTCTCGGGTATCATAACTCAACATTTAGCAATATTGCGTTGTAATCTAAATGTCTGATTCTATTGTGCAGTCAGAGTTATGCAATACTTTGAAATACTCTTTGTCTTCCATGATGATTATGACATATTTGAGCTGCAGCAATTGAATATCATGATTAAATACCTGAAACAAAGAGGGATCTAGATGATTTGATATAAGATCTAATGTAAAATACTCTCCCAGTCACTGTCTGTTTGTTATAATATTCTATCAAATTACTAAATTCATCAGAAAGTCTTCCAGTACAGCTTATACAAAACTAATAAAATAATAGTCCTTGTGCTTACAGTCTAAAAGACATAGCACAAGAGGAAAAAGAAAGAGTAAAAGAAAAGTAAGCAAACTCAGACACCAGTTCTAATGTAACGTGTCATTCTTTATACTGTTTATTTGGAGCAATAACAAAGTGAGAATAGATTTTGATCTGATGAAATAGGAAAACTGCTTAGCATAGTAAAAAGATTTAAATAAGCAAATGAACTATGAAATCAAACACCTTTCCTCAATGTAGCATTTTTAAAAATATGAATTCATATTTGCCCATGCCAGAAATATCTCAGTAATGAAATCAGATGCTCAAAAATAACATTATTTTTTTGCATTTTGCTTGTACAATCAGTTTTCATTTTTCTCCAATATGTTATTCATTATTTCTATATAAATGTAAGCAAGCAGAAAGAGATTATAATTTGGCAACTATGACCCATGTTCAAAATCTACTGAAGCAATGACCTTTTCACAGCAGAAATAGATAAGGCAAAATCCCTTCACCAGATTTGGTAGTTGTGTGTTTCCTACCACATATAACACAATGAGTTTTTCTTATTGGATAAAGTGCGTTGTATGTGGTGGGAAATAGTCATCCACAAAATGCAGTGATGGGTTTCACATGATCTATTTCTGGTATTCTTTTCTACAATTCTACTGAATTGTGTCTGCTTTCTTTTCCAATGCACACACAGGTTGAATGGGTTAGAAAAAGTCAGGTGTCCTTTTTTGTCTTTGAAACTTCTGAGAAGAAGATAATACCACTGATTTAGGGGTCAAAGAAAGAGGCAGTACCTAGAAGACCTGGACATGGTTTCTATGTGATTCATGCAATACAAAATTTCTTGACAACATGTACTGTGCAAGTGCTTTCCTTATGCAAACCATGGCTGTGGCTCTAAGCACATAACTGAAACTTTCCTAAGTTTCAATGCCTTTGCTTAAACCAACAGAATGACTGTACAGAACATCAAAAAATAGAATAAATGCCTATCATATGCTTTCTTGTAATTAAAGTTAACTAACCAGATCTTTTCCCCCTCGTTGTTTGTATTTTATTATACATATAAATTTCCTTGCTAAACCATTCTTGAATATATTTGTAAGAGTGTTGATGTTCTTCATTTCTCTTAAATATAAATCAGAAATTCTGACAAATATTTTCATTCAAAGAGTTTGATCGTTTCTTGATGACTCTTCATACCTGTAATTAACCTCAGCCAATATCCTCCCATCATACTTGCAAGCACACTTCTTAGCCAAACATAAAGGTTTCATAAATATGTACTAAGTAACCTTAAAGCCCTTTATGAATAATTATGAGTTTTTTAGTTTTTCTGAATCTGCATATTAATTTGGCTCCATAAATAATACATGAAGCCAAAGCCAGATTGTGTGGTATCTGGGGATAAAGGAAGTTAAGAGAGGGATAATTATCAGTTTAATGTGGGAATGTACTTAACCCAAAGATTATCTGGAAAACTGATGATTCCGTGAATTTGTTCTCTATATATTTATCCATGGTTTTGTATATATAAATAACAGCATGAAAAGCAGATGTTTCATTCATAACATTCAGATTTGATTTTCATGGAGTCATGATGTTCCAAGTGACACCAAATTGCCCTAATTTTCCTTTGGTTGAGTTCAGCACAATATCATTCCTGCTTATATCAAGGTACATTTTCCCAAAGGCCAACAATTAATGAGAGACTGGCTTCAATATTCACTTCTGTGGGACATTATGGATTTTAATGATAAAAAAGTGCTGCAAGTCCAGAAAACAATTTCATTTCATTAATCCCTCAAATGCCTTGGGAGAAATCGTCCAGAAGAATCATACATCCTTTTGCACACTTGTGCATCGATACATATACATACAGACACACAACAGAAAGAGGGAGAGAAATAAATATGGCAGAGTTAACCCTGTCTATGCCATGTTTTGAAGTGTAACTCATGAGTAGAATGAAATTGACTAGACAACTGTACAGTAACATTTAAATTTGAAACGGAAGTATTCGATAGTAGGAGCCCTTAGTCCAGAGAATAAATATGGATTCTTAACACTGCAAAGTTATTTTTCTAGGGATCAAAATATATGATAAAAACATATTCTTTAATATAGTATATGTTACCCACTTTATTTTGTTCTTATTAACCAATAATAATAAACATTTTTTTCAGTGATAGAGATTCATTTGCATTCAGTTAATGTAAGCCTGAAATGCAATCCAGTTTACTCAGAAATAACAAAGTACAAAATGACTTAGATTTGCTTCACATGCACACTCATGTTGTGAGAGTTGTGCCCAGCTGCTATGGCTGAAGCAAATGTATCTTGCTGCCTTTGCTGTCTCCTTTTTGCTACTTTTGCTGGCTTGTTTTCACTTCTTTTGCTGTCTCCTTTTTCGACCTGGCTTCTCCAATGAGCATTATAAGACAGGACACAGGTAGACAAAGAGCCTTGGTGGCGCAGCAGACTAAAGTGCTGTTAAGTAGCACTTAGCTGCCAGATGCCTGCAATTACTGCAAGTTCAAATCTCAGCAGGCTCAAGGTTAACTCAGCCTTCCATTTTTCTATTCTCCATTTTTTTTTAAATTTAGTCACCTATAATAATGAAGTGCAATATTTCTATACATTGGCTTCATTTTTCTAAAATATTTTATTTATATGTTAGTCATCCACAATAAAGCTTGTTAAATTTTATCTTACCATGCTTATTTTTACTTTATGGAATCATAGCAATGATCTCAGAATTCATCCAGTCCAATCAATGCTTGGTGCAGGATTTTCTAAAGTTTTTCAGTCACATCTCTTGTGAATGATAGTGTCCAGTAAAGTAAAATGTACTATATCATAAGGCAGCATGTTTCATTAGTTGATCATCCTTTCTGTATGACAATTCTTCCCAACAGCTAACTTGAATCCATCTCCCTATAATTTTAGTCACTTGATTATGTCACTGCCCTCTGCAATAAGAGAAAACAAAACAAATATTTCTTGATGATTTTCCATCTTGTAACACTATATTTAATTCATTTTTCCTTTGTCGTATAAATTTAGATTATATATTTTACTATTCTTCAAATAGTACTTCACTTATCAAAAATTGTTATTGTCAAACACTGGCAAAACATCTTTTTATTACATAGATTCTCCCCAAAAGTGACAATTTTAATTTCTCCCATCGAAACACTTCCCTCTTAATTTCATTCCATATCTTAACATAATTATTTTAAAATAGCATACATTTCTATTTTTGTTACAGTAATTCTCAAGTATTTTACATTTTTCTCAAACTTAAAACCAATTCTTTCCATCAGTTCTATTTTATTTTCTAATTTCATATTTTTTTAACATTTTTGTCTTCTGATTATTAATCTTAAAACCTGCTAAAATATCAAGTCATTTAATTTTCCCATTAATGTTTCCACTTCCTCTAATGGCTCTTCTAAAATTAATACTAAATCATCCACAAAATTTTAACCTATATGTTTCTTTTTAATCTTAACTCCAATGATTCTCTCGTCTTATGTCTCTATTCAGTAGCTCAAGAAGAAAAGTGAAGACAGCAGATATCCTTGTCTTGTCTCTTTTTGAATCTCATGAAATACTGTCATTTAATAAACTTATCTCCAAAGTTTCATATATTCCAGAACTCTAAACAAAAAAATCCAATTAAAATTGTCAGAAGCCTTCTCTGCATCTAAGAATATACCATAGGTAGTCCTCGACTTAACAATCTTTCATTTAGTGACTGTTCAAAGTTTCAAAGACACTGAAAAAACTAACATAACCATTTTTCACACTTAAAACCATTGCAACAGCCTCATGGTCATGTGATCACCTTTCGTATGCTTGGCAACTGCCTCCTATTTATGACAGTTGCAGTATCCCAGGATCATGTGACCTTCTGACAATCAAAATTAAGGGGAAGCCAGATTTATTTTACAACCATGTTATTAACAACTGCAGTGATTCACTTAACAACTGCAGGAAAAAAAGTTCATAAAATGGGGTAACACTCACTTAACACCTGTCTCGCTTAGCAACAAGAGGCCAGCAATGCATCTGGATCAGGTACCTTCCTATTTTAGTCTTTGACAATTTCTCACAGCTGTCTTTTTATTATAGGTTCATTCAAACTTTGTCTCTGATTCTCTCATTTGGTAAATTCTATTTATGCAAATATTCATTTACTTTCTCCAAGGAAATTTATTGATCTTTGTATAAAGTAGTACAATATTGATAAAACATATTTCGCATATTTGAGTATCTGTTTTTGCAGTATTCCCTTCTTGTAACTTTCAATATCACATTCTTTTTCTTTTCTTTATGCAGTTTGTATGTCAACCAGCTTACTTAAAAATTCAAAATCTCTTTCTTTTGCACAGTTCATCTTTATTTCCATCTTTTTCACTGTTAACATTTTATCATTTTTGCTTTTTACTGTTTTTATGTTGAAATTTTTTTTATCTGTGTGAGCTGCCTAGAGTCACTGAGAGTGAGTTGGGCGGTCATATACATTTTGTTAAATCAATCAATCAATTAATCATTTTCTTAATGAGGATATCAGGAAAGATTCTGCTGAATGTTTTGTTGAGGTCAAGGTATACTTATATACCTGGCATTCTTTTAATCTCTTTAGCTATTAATTTAGTTAAAAAAAGGGGGAGGGAGATAAGATTAGTATGGCATGACTTTTTAATGATTAATGTTACATTACTCTGAACATTTAGATTCTATAAAGTAAGACATGATTCACATATAATTAATAAATCTGTCTTACCCATATATCTGCAAACCCTAAAAAAACTCACCACTTTTAAAAAATGTTTATAGTAAAGAAAAATATTGTCAGAATTTGCATTCAGAATTTTAAATTTTAACTTTGGGGGAACTATGGGAAAAGCAATATCTTTAAAGACTATTGAAAATTATTTTAGTGCATTTAAATAAAATCATAGCCCAGCAGAAAAACTTCAAAACAATAATTTTACTTTATTGTATTTGAAAAGCTGCTATTAGAAATGCAGGTACATGTTTGATAAATAGTGGGGAAAGTAATAGTAATGTTATTCTTTAAGATTTTTAAAACATCACTCTAATATAGTGCATAAAAAGCATATTATAAAGAAACCATTATTATTATAAAACTTTCTTATTCTAGGGTCTTATTTTTTCTCAAAAGGGTCTT
This sequence comes from Arizona elegans, assembly GCA_022577455.1. Lineage (NCBI taxonomy): Eukaryota > Metazoa > Chordata > Lepidosauria > Squamata > Colubridae > Arizona > Arizona elegans. Next base: position 59,096,437 of record JAKOOJ010000005.1, on the reverse strand, counting down.
ATTTTTTACTGACTGATAAGAATTATTTCCCATTCTGGGGAAACACCCATATATGCATTGGATTTTTAGAAGCAGTCCATAGTAAAAGGAAATGAGATGTGTATGTTACACAGAATGATACTCAATCTATAGTCAATACTGTATGTTTTATCTATAAAACCTGAAAATAAAAAAAAGTTTTCATATACCATAAAACATTTCATAAAAACATTTTCACTATTAATTGACCTAAAATTTTAAGATAAATGTTTACAAAAAGACATTTGGGTATTACATTTAATAGAACTGGAATATATATGCATATCATATATACAAATCATTTTATTTATTGATATATCACATATAGAAATTGCTTCCGTCCGTCACTGAGTGATTATTCACACACACACACACACACACACACACACGGATTCTGCACAATGCCAGGATTTGGCACTATGTTTCCATATTACATCTAGGTTAATGTAGGTTTATTGAACTCATCAATTAGAATAAGTGCATGTGTGTCTGTGCGTTCAGTATATACACAACAGAATGTGGAAATGGGTTGCTTCAAACCTTCAAATGTAGGATGAATTGTTTTCCAATCCATCTTTGTTTGAATTCAGAGAAAACCAGGTAGGCCAACTGCCCAGCCAGCAGCTAGAGAGCCTCATTATGTGTCATTTGCATCCCATTAACCACAGAGCTGTGGGTCATTCACTGCCTGTCAAGCAGACAAGTCATTCCTTTTGTGTTAATTAGTAGAGAAATAAGGAGTTAATGAAGATCTTATGATCGGGAATGATTCATCTTTGTTGTTTCAAATGAATCTCTGCTCTCTAAACACTCTCGCTGGCTCCTACATGTTGAATAATAGAGAATCAGTTGGAAGAGAGCTCACCAAGGCCTTTAGACTGATGGTCTCCAGGGGCATTTTGCATGGTGGGCTTTGTTAGTTGAAGATTAGAAGGAGTTAATTGCTTCAAGATGGCTAGCAGATTAGGTTACAGGGTGTGTAGTATCTGTGTAAGCATATGTCAGCTCTTGTTAAAAGATAGGATATGCTTATTTTAATGAAATTATAATGGGAAGAATTCATTTGCCAGTATGCTAAAAATCTTATTTATGCACTTAATTTGAAAAAGAATAGATATTGTTTTAAGGCAGATCTCTTTTACATTTATCTGTATTGTATTGCTAATATTCAAACTTTGGAGATCCATGCCTTTTTCTTCCTGCCAAATGCTCTTCAGGAGAAAGCTGAAATATACAAAATATCCCTTTTGCATTTGTGGTTTTGCACCTCTGACTATAACATATGCTTTTAACTATGTTAACAATGAGAGATCAGTATTTATACAAAAAGTGAACAAACCACTGGTTATGATATCATAACTAGAAGCTGAAACAGCCGAAGACATATGTTTATAAAATAAACTATGGTCTGGAACTTAACGTATAGGATACCAAGGCTTATGCTTGTCTTTAATCTGGTTCCTAATGGAAGGGAAATGCATCAATTCATGATTCCAGGACTTCTTTCTTTTAAAAAAAGAAGAAAATTAGGATACTTCTGGCAGATTTTTCTTTAGTAAATGTAAATAATTATTAATAATGTTAATAAATAATTAACATAACAATCAAACTCATTGTAAAAATATCAAATTTATACACATATTAGCTTTATTTTTGCCTGGAATGGAAAGCTAAAATTCTTTATGAGAACTCCAGATCAGAAGCTTTTTTCTGGTTCTTAACTTCTCACCCATCTTTTTTCTTTCATGTTGCAATTTTTAGCTGAACAAACTGGCAAGTGATACAGCAAAAATAAATGAGGCAGAGTGTACCAGCATGTTACTCATTCACTGACAACCTAGACTCTGACAATTTTTTTGTCTTATTATCCTGTGGAAATAGACATTGCTTCTTTGTGGTTTTTGTTAAAGGCATCATGTTTTGTACAACCTAATTGAATTCATATACTAATTTTTCCTGTCTCTTATAACAATATCTTCTCTCTTTTGGGAGGGGGGGGGGCATAATTAAAGTTTCTTCTCTCCAAAGAATAGATTGGTTAAAAAAAATAATAATAACAGAAAGACTATATGCTTATAGATAAAGGGTAAGTGGAATAATTTTCACATCCCTCAGTCTCAACATCCATGAGTTTCTGGAATCTTGATTTTCAGGAAACATTAGCAATAGCAATAACGCTTAGACTTTTATATCACTTCACAGGGCTTTTACAGCGCTCTCTAAGCGGTTTACAGAGTCAGCATGTTTTCCCCAACAATCTGGGTCCTCATCTAACCTACCTCAGAAGGTTGGAAGGCTGAGTCGACCTTGAGTCTGGTGAGTTTTTAACTGCCAAATTGCAGTCAGTCGGCAGTCAGCAGAAGTAGCCTGCAGTATTGCATTCTAACGACTGCGCCAGCACGGTTCTTTCTCATTACAAAGAAAGCAGTTGAAATATCTTTTCAACAGTCATTTTACAAGCTTTCTTTTTTCTGGATATAAAGCAACTTAATGTTCTTTTAATTCTAAGAAGTGTTCCTATAATAATTAGCAAATAGGCAGTCATTGACTTAGAACCATTCATTGAGTGACCATTCAAAGTTATGACGGCATGGAAAAAATGACTTATGACCAGTTTTCACATTTATGACCATTGTAATATCCTCTTGGTCACATGATCAAAACTTGGATGCTTGGCAATTGGCATGTATTTACGACAGTTGGACTATCCAGAGATTGTGTGATCACCATATGCAGCCTTCACAGCTGGCTTCCAACAAGCAACGTCAATGAGGAAAGACAGATTCGCTTAACAACCACAAGATTCATGTAACAACTTCAGTGAATCACAACTATTGTGGCAACAAAGATTGTAAAGTGGAGCAAAACCAGGGGTGAAATCCAGCAGGTTCTGAGAGGTCCTGGAGAATCAGTAGCATAAATTTTAAACAATTCGGAGTACTGGCAGCAGAAATTTTGAATAGTTTGGAAAACCTGCAAATACCACTTCTAGCTGGCCCAAGAGTGGGGTGGGAATGGAGATTCTGCAATATCCTTCCCCTGGAATGGGTAGGAATGGAGATTTTGCAGTATCCTTCCCATGCCACGCCTACCAAGCCACGCCTACCAAGCCACACCACGCCCACCAAGCAACACCCACAGAACCAGTAGTAAAAAAATTTGGATTTCACCACTGAGCAAAACTCACTTAACAGGTCCTTTGCTTAGCAGAAATTTTGGACTCAATTTTTGCAGTCAGTTGAGGACTATTTGTACAGGATTCTTGGATGAAATAATTCTATTTAGCTACAAATCGACCACCAAATACTGAATAATAATCTATCTCCTTCCATTCCTGATTCTATAAAATCTACATGTGAGTATTGGTATTGATCCTGTAAGTAGTATGACACACTTCATGTAAGTATTGGTACTGATTCTGACTCACTTCAAATTTGTACACATTTTCAAATGCATTTAAAGGCAGTAAAATATTAATTATTTATATGATTCTGGATAGTTCATTCTGCTCCCTACAGTGAACAATGTTTCCAAATAATATGCATTAAAGTTATCCCTTGGGTTACTATGGCAATTGGAACTAGATTACCATCACTGAGAAATATAAAGCATGACATCACATGACCACGTTACTTAGAGACAACAATTATGGAGGGCCTGATTGCAGTTGTTAAGTGAGGATTGTATTAAACAAGGACCTCATGTGACTTGTCACTTCCATCTACCTACCAGCTTCCACATGGGATTTGTGGCAAGTTTGCTAGTGGGAAGCCAGCAAGGAATATGAGAAATTGCAATCACATAACTGCAGGGTTGTTGTGGTAGCTAGAATTCTGAAGAAAAAAGAAAAAAAGAAAAGAAAGATAAAAAGAAAAAAATAGAGTATTTATTACTATATGTTTATCACAATTGGGACACCATTGGGATTTTACTCTCCTGCACCACCATGAAAACTCATAAAAACTGAATGGTTCATTGCCCCTGCTTAGAAATAATACTGAAAGGCAAAACATACCTGACTAATTTAGGAAATGGCTTGGTATCAAGTCAATCTCTGCACACCTTATCAGTTGTGGACTAGAAAACATGGGGCTTCAGAGTTCCTTTCATCCCTAAACTTCTTTGTGGTCTTTGGAGCAACTTCTGATCACAGCTGCTAAAAATTTGCACTGTAACTTGTTGCAATTTTGTAGATACAGGAACAATAATAATCTGTATTGTTCATAAAATATTCTTAATTTTTTTAAAAAAAGAAAAACTCAAGACTCCCATCAAAATTGTAATAATAATCCGTTCTCTTTTTTTCCCAATTTTTTTTTTAAATTTTCTTTTAATACAAAACATTCCATCATTCATTAAACAGTAGGTCATCTGGGTACAATTTTTTTGTGCCGTAACAATTAAACTTTAATTCTCAACCCATTCTAAGCTTGCAACATTATCCTGCCTTCTGTAAACCCATTCTCCAAAAACATGAAGTGTGACCTACAGCCAAACAATGGTTGTTGCCTACATCTAATTCTGAAATGCAGAACAAACATTCCTTGGTTTTGATTTCATACCTGACTGCTCCAACTAGAGATGCCAGTGATCAAGGCAAAGGTATCTGCAATTAAAGCATGTTATGATTCTTTCTCTGGAGGAGGTAGTTGATATGAACAATCAGTTTTTTAGGTTCTATGTTCAAAAATGGAGGAGCGTGGTGGCTCAGCATTTAAGACACCAGGCTTGTCGGCTGGAAGATCAAACGCCAGCATCGGGGTGAGCTCCCGTCCTTGCCCCAGCTCCTGCCAATCTAGCAGTTAGAAATGATGCAAATGCAAGTAGATAAATAAATAACACTTTGGTGAAAAGGTAACAGCACTCTGGAATGTCATGCTGGCCACATGACCACAGAAATATCTTTGGACAACGCTGGCTCAATGGCCTTGAAACGACCACTGCCTCCGATAGTCTGCAATGACTAGCAGAGTAAAATCTACATGGACTCCTTTACTTTTACCTTTATGTTCCAAAATAGCAACGTGAATCTTAATCTGGACAGGATTTTGGGGAGACTTAGTGCGGCCACATGTTTACTGGACCCGTGTCCCTCCTGGTTGGTACTGGCTTCCCGGGAGGTTACACGAGGCTGGCTCCAGGGTGTTATCAACGCTCGTTGAGTGAGGGTTACTTCCCCACTGCCTTGAAAGAGGTGGTGGTGAGCCTCTCCTCAAGAAGCCGTCCCTGGATCTGGAAATATTGGCCAACTATCGTCCTGTCTCCAACCTTCCCTTTATGGCGAAGGTTGTTGAGAGTGTGGTCGCGTGACAGTTTCCGCAATTCCTGGAGGAAACATCTTATCTAGATCCATTCCAGTCAGGTTTCAGGTCTGGGCATAGCACAGAAACGGCATTGGTCGCGTTGGTTGATGATCTCTGGAGGGCTCGGGACAGGGGTTGCTCCTCTGTTCTGGTCCTGTTAGACCTCTCAGCAGCTTTTGATACCATCGACCATGGTATCATGCTGCACCGGCTGAAAGAGTTGGGGGTGGGAGGCACTGTGTTCCGGTGGTTCTCCTCCTTTCTCTCCGACCAGTCGCAGTTTGTGTTGGCAGGGGGGCAGAGGTCGACCTCGAGGCCTCTCATTTGTGGAGTGCTGCAGGGATCGGTCCTCTTGCCCCTTCTGTTCAACATTTATGTGAAGCCGTTGGGTGAGATCATCCGTGGCTTTGGGGTGAGATACCACCAGTATGCTGACGACACCCAGCTGTACATCTCCACCCCAGGCCACCCCAACGATGCCCTTGAAGTGATGTCCCAGTGCCTGGAGGCTGTGTGGATCTGGATGGGGAGGAACAGGCTCAAGCTCAACCCTTCCAAGACTGAGTCATCCATCCAGTGACTCCATCACTGACTATTGGGGGTGAGTCATTGGCCCTCACAGAGAGGGCTCGCAATCTGGGAGTCCTCCTGGATATGCAGCTGTCCTTGGAGGAACATCTCATGTCTGTAACCAGGGAGACCTTTTGTCAGGTTTGCCTGATTCACCAGTTGCGGCCCTTTCTTGATCGGGAATCCCTGTGCACAGTCACTCACGCCCTCGTCACCTCTCGCCTTGACTACTGCAACGCTCTCTACATGGGGCTCCCCTTGAGGAGCACCTGGAGGCTCCAGCTGATCCAGAACGCAGCAGCGCGGGTAGTGACGGGAGCAGCATAGCGCTCCCATGTAACACCGCTCATGTGCGAGCTGCACTGGCTCCCAGTGGTCTTCCAGGTGCGCTTCAAGGTGCTGGTTATCACCTTTAAAGCGCTCCATGGCATCGGGCCTAGCTATCTTCGAGACCACCTGCTGCTACCGACGACCTCCCATCGACCCATGCGCTCCCACAGAGAAGGCCTCCTCAGGGTGCCATCAGCCAAACAATGTAGGCTGGTGGCCCCCAGGGGGAGGGCCTTCTCTGTGGGATCTCCCACCCTCTGGAATCAGTTGCCCCCAGAGATAAGGAGAATCCTTGACCTCAATGCCTTCCATCGTTCCCTGAAAACCCATCTTTTCCAGCAAGCTGGGTTGGCTTAAGAAGAAATTTTTAAATGTTTTAAAATGTTTTAAACGTTTTAATTGGTAGTGAGTTTTAATTGGGCCAAATTTATATATCTTTTAATTGTTTTTTAATATTTGTCCTGCATGTTTGTTTGTTTTTTTAATTTTGGCTGTACACCACCCTGAGTCCTCAGGGAGAAGGGCGGTATAGAAATTCAATAATAAATAAATAAATAAATAAATAAATAAATAAATAAATAAATAAATAAATAAATAAATAAATAAATGTTTGTTTAATTTTGATTATTCTTCTTGAAGAAATATACCATCCTTTGGGGATGTTGAGGAGCAAAAAGGGGCTAGAAGACATGATTCTTGAGTTGCTTCAGACAAAAATGGAAGTTTTGGCATATTTGGCAGGCTCAGAAGAAAAAACTGGGAAAGAAACAGCTTTCAAAAAGAATTTTGATGCTACAGAAAGAAGGAATGGGGTTTTTTTGCTATCCCTCACGAAAGGCACTCTGCCTCCTGTCTCAGCTCTTTTCCCTGACAGCAGCTGCAGTAGGAAAAGGCGGACAGCAGTTTTTATATTATCAGTACAGAAAAAAGCTGGCTTTTGAGTAGAGAGAAGGAGGAGGGATAAGTAGAAGTAATTTATTCGGGATCTTTGAGCGGATAATAGCCAATTATTTGTTTATAACACTGGTTAAATTTTCATTAGGCAGATTAATGGAATATCATGTACTGTCAACATTGGACTGAGGGGTGGTCTGTAAGAGATAAACGGGCAAACAGTCGATGTGTTTCCCTGCGTAAATTAGTTTTTGCTTTCCTGTTTTTCATATGAAAATGGAAAAGATGGACAAGGTGGTGCATTTTAAAACGAGTCTCAAGATGGGCCAAATCAGTTAAATATGAAAGCAATCGTGGCAATAAATAAATACATTATAATAACTTAGCACCCTGCTTATAATTTAGATTTCATGAAAGTCAGGGATAATGTCAGTTTTTAACCTGCTCTCTTAATACATATTTCCTCTTCCTGAACCTAGGTGTTTCTTGCTGTGAGGTGAAAGCCTATTACTTTTTTACCCCTGATTTGTCTGTGTAATCTGTTCAGCATTACAGCTGGTAAATGCTAGAGGCTCATCACTCATTCTTGTGAATGCAGGTATTATCATATTCTGGATGGCAGGAGCCCTTTCCTCTAAGTAGTCTATTATCAGTATCAGACATCCTTCTCCTGTCTCCCTTCAGTGAGCAGTTTGGGTTGCCTATCACACTGTTTTGAAGTTGGAATATATAGGGACTACTTAACATTTGTGGATGGGATTTTCAAAACACCTTAAAGGGTTTAGGCAAGTAACTCCCAAAGGCTTCTCTCAAAATCTCCGTCCAATTTATACCATAATAGGAGGAGATTGCTGCAGCACTGGGTGCATAGGGAACCTACACAGTGGATGCTATGCAATATACCATCAGTTACAAATTGCAAAGTGCAAAAATGCTAGAATCGTTCTGTAGCAATAGCTACCTGTAACTAAAAAGCAAAAGTGACAGCTTCAAATACCCTTACACCTAATGATTACATTTCTCATGCATTGGGCAGGGCAACCTTTCATCCTGAAATGTCACCAGTCATCTCTTTGCATTGACCATAATAACATTAATCCGTGGGATATCATATTGAAATGTATTGCCCAGTTTCAGAATACATAGAGATACAGTGACTTTCATTTGATTCATGTTATTTTGGAACATGGATAGGTACATGTGATCAATGAAACAACTCCTTTGGTTGTCTTCTCTTTCACAAAATGGCTATACCAAAATACTAAGAAAATAATTCTGGACTTCCCAGGCTCCTTGAAAGATCAGAAAAATATTTGGAGAGACATGATGAATCATAATACTTGATAATAGAGCTCTTTTGAACCTAGTTAGGGTTAACTAAGCAGACTCACATAAAACTTATTCAATAGGCAAAAGGATGGTTCTGACTGAAAAGATTTCTAATTTGACAGAGGAACCAAATTACCTAAATAATTTTTGGGCTTCCCTTCGTTAGACATGACCAGGTGGAAGCTAAACAGCCATCCCTTCAGCTGACTTTCATTTGGATTGCTGCAGTCAAAAAGGAATTGAACTTGATATTTCAACCTCAACAATTTTAAGGTATGTGGATTTCCACTACCAGAATTCTCCAGCCAGCCTAAATAGTACTTTCCAACTCCGATTCCATGATGATTGGGATTCTTTTTAAAAATTGTGTTTATATTTATGCCTGACTATAGTCTTATAAATGAATGCTTTTGCATATATAGAAATAATCCCTATTGTCCATATATGTATGTACAGTTCAATAGATCCTGCTTATATAAGCTATAGATAAAAAAGAAATTGGGCTAACACAGTTCTGACCATACTAGTTCAGGCATGCTGCAAAGATCATCAAAATAATGAACGTGGAAAATCCATTTAGTACATCCATCCATCCATCCATCCATCCATCCCAAAATGTAATCACTGAAGCCTAATGTCAAGCCATCAAAGTAAAATAGTACAATTTCTTGTCACCTGGGCAAAGGAAAATTGAGCTAAAGTGGAATATTAAGCCTCAGGTAGGCTTAACATATATAAAAAACATTTAAACCACCATGGAAGAAAGGATACAATATTCCAGCTCAGCAGCCATTACCACCAAAAACTCTGAATTAGGGATTCAAGCTTCTTCTTGCAACATGAAGCTGTCATATTTCTGGATGCAGCTTGAAAGAATTCAGAGCAAATTGACTTGGTGTTTTTTTTTTAAAAAAATCTTTTTTTATGACAAAAACTTTTATAACTTCTTGCCAAGCCAAAATAATAATACCCACACTGACTGTAATTAAAAGTTTTAAAATTATTATTATAAAGTTACACTTCCTTCTGGAATCATATAATGCCCTAAAGGCAATTTTCTTAATAGGCCTTCTTAAATGAACTTGCAGTATTTTTAACTAGGCTTGTTTTTATTTTTTGCTTTTTAAGTTGCACATGTAGCTTTCTCTCTTGTGCCTGTGAATGCTGTGCTGTATATCATAAGTATTTGTATCATCACATTGGCTGATGTGAAAGTGGTGATTATTACACAACTTCATACAAAAGGTTCTTCACAATATTGTAAAAACTAGGTGTGAACTTAAACTAGTTATCAAATAGTTTGCAGTTTTGAAAAGTGTTATAAACCATTCTTTCCTTTTAGGCCTGAAGTCATACATTTATTTCAGGCATTTCCATGACATGATTCACAGTAAAGATAACAGATACTATATTAGAATATAACATATTAGAATGTTAAAATAAACTACATAAATCTAAATTAACAAATCATTTTCTGTCTTTCTGGTGTGCCAAAATTTAATAACAACAACAAAAAAAAGACTTATAAAAGTACTCAAGCAGTGTCTGCCTTTACTTTTTTTGGGGGGGGGGAATCCCCCAACAGCAACCCTAGGTAGAAAATAATATATATATATATATATATATATATATATATATATATATATATATATATATATATACACATACATACATACATATATATGTCTATAGAAAAAATGATGCCCAATGCAAATGAATCCCCAAAAATGAGTATGTTGAGATAAAAACTGTAAGAGAAATAATGTGATAACTTTGTATATTTAATCTAGGGAAAAATAGTATCTGCAAAAAGGTTGTGGTTTTCCACATTTATACAATGTTGCACAAACATATGAAGGGTAGTATTTAGTATTTTTATTTCCTATGTGCTTATCTCTAAATGCTGTACAAAACCTATTTATTTTTTTCATATCAACAACCTTTGTGGTAGGTTTGGTTGAGAAAAAAGAATTGGCTCAAAGCATTCAGTGAGATTTGTAGATAAGGGTGGACTAGCACTTCTCTGTTCATAGTCCTTAATCACTAAGTCACAGGGGTTTTCAAAACAATACTGAAAACTTTCAAATCAGTAGCTGCATGTCAGGCAAATGTTATATTCACTATGCTATGTCAGTACCATTTGCAGCCCCTTCCAGATATAAGCAGCTGTAAGCCACTAGAAGAATGTAAAAAAAAAAAACCAGAGCAGTTTGTAGCAAAATATGTTGTGGATTTTTAAAATCATAAAATGTTGTGATAAAGTATCACATTCTTATTATCAACCAGGGTCTGGAAACCAAACAGAATAATAACTAATATCACCAGACATATAAATATTTGACAGTTCAAGATTAAGTGCCTATTATAATTTACACTTTGCTTTATATACTTGACCACACATGCATGGATTATTGAAATGATGCTATTTCTTCAGCCAGTCTAAATTTGTATCCAAATAAGCAAAATGATGAATGTGTCATGCAATTCTGGATAAAATGAAAAGTGATTTAAATGTCAGCTACTAAATTTACCATGACATGTTTCAGATAAATGAGAAGTCTGCATTGCAAAGCTGCGAGAGAAAACATCTGCAGGGCTGCTAGCAGATTATTTGCAAGATTAGCTTCTAAGTAGCTAGATATACTTAAATATTTATACAGACATTTCACAAAACATTTGACATTATCTCAGAAAATCTTTGGCATCATCATATAATTCTTTATGATGTTTATGCATTATATAAGCTATAACATTGTGATTTGTATTTAAAGTTCTTTGGTATTCTGTAAGTGGGTAATTATGGTTTGATTGATTTCAATTAGATTAATTTACATTTTTACTGAAATAAAAGTCAGGGGTATTTATGGAATGTTTTAGCTTTCTTATACAATATTGTAGTTACGAAAGTAACCTCCAGAAATTCTAGAAAATCATTATCAGAGTCACTGGTCTAGATGGACCAACTCAGTGAAAAGCTTTTAAAATGAAGTTATATACATCAGTGTTCTTATGTTCTAAATATTAATGTCAAGATATTAAACATTTTAAATGCAACATTTTTACCATTTTGATATTATCTTTTGCTAGTTTCATTAAACAACTGAAACAGCTGTACTAGTTCCATTAAACAATGTCCACTTAAACAACTGAAGCATAAAGATCCATATGCTTATTTGTTTTATTTCTATGGCTGTTGTTAATTCCATATCACATATATTTAGGGAGTGTTATTTAATGTATAAGATTTGTCAAATATACAAACTGTTCATATAAAGATAATGTCTTGAAGTAGGTATTTAATTGCATTTACACTTAGAGTTACTGACGCTTGACAGTATCCAAAGTACTGTTAGTTTAATCTAAAATTTTATTCCTTAAGGCACTATCAGAGCAGTAAATCTCACTCTTGACTTAGTATAATACCAATGAGAACAGGAGATATTTTCTAAATGGAATCTCATATAGCCCTTTTTATTTTAGCAATGGAATGATAATATGTCTACTTAAAGAGGCAAATTCAAAATACATATCCCTCCTGAAGGATTGATCAATTTTCAAAACTTTCTAAAGGTATAAGGCTTTTCAAAGTTGCCTAAATAATTTTCTCCCGAGTACATTTTCATTTGAAATAAATAAATAAACAAACAAACAAACAAACAAACAAACAAACAAACAAACTTTATTGTCATTGTATGTGTATACACAGTATACACATACAACGAAATTTACTTGACACCCAAAGACCAGGTCCCACACACATAATCCCCAAACACACTCCCACCCACCATTTAGCTTTGTAATTAGCATGAACCATCATTCTCAAAGTGTATAAAAATCAGGCTTGTACTTTTGTGCTGCCTTCATATAATGTTCATATTGTTTTCTTATGCTGTAATATCAACACATACATTTTAAAAAGTTTTAATACAACAGTTTCCTGAAAATGTCTTCTCTGATTATATCTTGGAGACTAAATCTTAGGGGCTATTTGTGACATTGTAAGCCCCTGAGAAGCACTTGATAGTGAGATGGATAATTATTTATTAATTTAATAAATAAATGAATAAAAGACAGTCTTGCAGTTCCCAGTTGCATATCGAACATAGACTACTTAATCCAAGTCCAGTTCAAAGTTAAAGGGTTATAAGAATGAACATCTGGAACTTTGAAATTCCCCATGAAGAGTTAGTTCTTAGGGCAGGGCAAAGTCACCTATCTTCCCTATGGTTATTTTTTTTTAAAATTTGATTTATATACCGCCCTTGTCCAGAAACTCAGGGCGACTTACAATGCGTTAAGCAATAGCCTTCATACTTTTGTATATTTGTACAAAGTCATCTTATTGCCCCCACAAACTGGGTCCTCATTTTACCTATCTTTGAAAGGATGGAAGGCTGAGTCAACCTTGAGCCTGGTGAGATTCGAACTTACAGTAATTGCAGACAGCTAGTGTTAATCACAATGCTTTTAGTCTGCTGAGCCACCAGCCTCTAGTTATTCTACAGTATTCTAATATTCTACAATATTGTGCAATATTGTATTGCACATCTCTTTAAATTATAGCAGTTATTTCTAAATTTCTATGTAGATATTTGAAAATTGTGCTTCTTTATCCTGTTTTTTGAGCAATCAATTTTCTGTTCTTTAGCAATACTGAATGGTCCTTGTAGCTACCATTCTTTTTTTATATTATTTTCAATACTGCCATTATTTTGTCTGCATTTTGTTTAGTTACTACCGTCCCCTTATTTTCTCCTTACCCTTCCATGTATTGTTTTGTTCTTGTAAACTCTTTGGGTTTATTGTTTTTTAACAGAAAGACATAGTCATAATAAATGATAATTTTTATATGAAACAAACCTCTTTTTCTCTATGAAGGCAACTTTTAAATTGATAGGAGAAATGTGAAGACAAGATATAGTGATATGGCATTGTATCAATTTTTATTGATACAATGGGAGTTTTATGGAGTTTGACTTTTGTGTAAAGCAAAATCTGCCAATGAAGAAACTTGTCTCTTAAAGTACAGGAACAGAGGGTCCAAATACAATTTCTGAAAGATTGTCTTCTTCTATTAAAGAGTTTGTCTGCATTGATCAAAGAACAGATGCTCTAGAGTTGTTGGCCTGAACCCTTCTTTGTTTACCCTTCTTGATGGTGTTTTGTTTGATTTTCTTATGTTATGAGCTGCTCAGAGGTCAGACAACTATCATTGTAAGTTTTTTTCTTAACATTTTCACAGTAGGAATAGTCTGAAATCAAATGAGAAAGACATGTGGTGGGTATACACTTGATTCATCAGCCCTCAGGCAATGTTAAGTACCATATTTTTCGGACTATAAGACTTACCAGAGTATAAAACACACCTTAATTTTTGGAGAGGAAAATAAGAAAAAAGCTGATTGGTGGGTGGATCGGCCTCCCGGAATACCCCCAATCAGCTGTTTCCAGAGGTGAATTTTAGCAACAGGTTCCTTGGTTGTGAGCTCTGTGCCTTGCTGCTTTTTTTTTTTTCTGCCTCTGAAACTTCTGAACTCTGTTTCAGAAAAAACTTTTTTTCTTGCCTCTGAAAGCCTCCAAAACAGAGCTTCAGAAAAAAAGTCTCTGAAGGGGGCTTCAGAGACTTGGGGGCTTCTTTTCTGAAGCTCTGTTTGGGGGCTTCTTTTCTGAATCTTCGTTTCTGATGCTTTTTTCAGCCTCTGAAACCTCCATTTGAGAAGCTGACTGGGGCTGCATTTGGAGTATAAGACACACCCAGATTTTCACCTTCTTTTTTGGGGGGAAAAGGTGTGTCTTATACTCCAAAAAATACGGTATTCAAAATGGTCCCAATTAATTTTGAAGCAAGGTGGGCTGAATAGAATATGAAAGTAGATATTTGGCCTCATAATTATTTCTGTAATGAAAACAGTGTTTTTAAATCCCAGATCAAGTTCCAATGGGTAACAATGATATTTAACAGAAAATACTCCAAAGTATTTTTCAAAGTACCTCCAAAGAGATACACAGAAGATTAAAACATAAAAGCTCTTATTATTAACCCAGTCTCTTGTTATAAATCTGAAAATAGATGCTATTATGGAAATGCAAATACAACCATAGCTAGAGCAAAGGCTTTCACTTTTCACACACAGAGAGACAAATTTTATATATACACACATGCACGCAGACACACTACCAATCACTTTTGTAATATTTTTTTTTCTACAGCAGACATTATCCATTGATTTTTTTTCTTTGCTGGGTGTAAAGATGGGGGGAGAGCCTTCCCTGTGGGGGCACCTACTCTCTGGAATGAGCTCCCCCCGGAGATACGGAGGATCCCGGATCTGCGCACCTTCCGCCGTGCTCTCAAGACCTTTTTATTCCACCAGGCGGGCCTGGCCTAATCTTTTCCCTTTTTCTTTTTAATATGAAAATTTTAAGATAAAGATAAAGAAAGATGTACTATTTCATGTAAGATAAAAAAACAACAATGAATCTATGAATTTTAGTCTTGAAATAAAACTACATTTTCATAGCTACTTTATTGCTTTAGCTTCTCATAAATATGTCACAAAAGAAACAATACACCAAAGGAGGGGGGAAAAAAGAATTCACTCCGGTATTTATTGGTTCTATTGTTCATTTTTAAAGATTTCTACAAATTTTTGATAAATTATGCTTAGTTCATAAGATCATTTACCAAAACCTTCTACCTATAAATCAGTACTTTAATTTTAACCGTAATAACACAAGGGCTATCAATAGATTCAAACTCAATGTTAATTGCTTTAATCTTGATTGTAGGAAATATGACTTCTGCAATAGAGTAGTAAATGCCTGGAACACTCTACCTGACCCTGTTGTTAATCTCACTAATCCCCATACCTTTTACCTTAAACTGTCTACCATGGACCTTTCATGTTTCTTAAGAGGTCCCTAATGGAGTGTGCATAAGCGTGCCTACCATCTCTGTCCTACTGTCCCCATTTATATGTAATCATTCTGTGTTTATGGCTATGTTTTGCCTATTTATATCCGTTTATCTGTGCCAATTTTTTTTTCATGTGTCAATGTCTATGTCTATACTGTTACTTGTTTCCTTGTACTTGTTGACAAAATAAATAAATAAATAAGATGCAAAAAAAAAAGATCATGTGAATGTACATTCAAGGTAGTTTTCATATGATAAAATTCTGGAAAAGAAATAATTTTTTATTCAGAAGAATAATCTTCATTCTCAGGTTGCTTGCGTCTTTATGTCTTTAAGGTTCCAAGCTTGCTGTTAATGCTTAGCATTCTTGTTTATGGTCAATGGTTGAGATCATCCTTTGTTTGTAAAATATGGCAAATTAATCCTTGAGATAAGATTGGAAAAAAATTATAATTGAAACACTAAGGATCCAATAAGAATCAATTATAATGAGGTAGATTAAATAAAAAACTCTATGAAAACAAGGTACTTTTATATATTTCTGTAATTCAGTACATGTTCTATATGAAAAAATCAATTTGAAATAGTTGAATTTGATCCATTTGCCTAACTGGTCATGTTCTCTTTGGCTTGTATTTTAACTTCAGTTTTCTTTTTTTGAAGCTCCTCCTTATTTGATGCCTGCTCTCCAACTATGATATGCGCTATACCACTCCCTTTTCTCTGGTTTGTCAGTGGAAAAATAAACAAAAGGCATCATCAGGCTCACTATCATAAAACAGTGAGGTGATATGCCTAACTGAGAAGATTTTTCAGATTATTAACAGATGAAATATAGAAAGTGTAGCATTTCAAAGTTGCCAAGTCTTTGGTGGAATATATGACATTCCAGTGGGTTCATCTGTTTAACAGTCAACATTTTGCTGTATGTATTAACCTTGGCTACATATGCTTTCAGTTTTCAGTTTTGCTAGCTTTGTTTTCTACCACATTTTCCTTTTTATAGTCATATAGGAAATCATAATAAAAATGATAGGTCTACTGGCATAAATAGAAATGAATAGTTTCTGCTTTTTTTCTACACATGGGTTTCAAAGAAAAAGAACAAACACTTGTGCTGCAAAATGTAGATGACATCCAGTTTTGTTTCATTCATTCATTCATTCATTCATTCATTCATTCATTCTGAATGTGTTTGTAGCAAACCACAAGAATGCCAAAATGACATGTATCTCTTAACTTCATGAGCGAATCCCACCTTTATGTACTTTTGTCCTGAAATCAGTTTTGACAACATAAAGTCATAAAGTGTTTGCCTCAGGATGCATTTTTCCTTATTTTCCCACCAATGTCCCTCTCCCCAGTGTGAATACTGGGGAATTTTTTTAATTTATGCCATGCTCATAATGAAGATGTTGATTAAGTGATCTGGCCAATGACAAACCCAAAAAGATAGCCTCGTTTTGGCAGTTTAAGGATCTGGACACAAAATAAATGAATAAATGAAAATGGCACCACATCTTGATCTATAGAAAAACAAGACAGTTTCTTCACTTAATACACTTACGCTAAAACGTAATCAAAATGCCATTACCAACATTAACAGTTTATAACTTATAGTTATAAACAAATGTTATAAAGTAAGCAAACATCTTCCTTGTTTTTTTCCTTCATCTTCAAATATACAGTTTTGTTTTTCCTTTCTATAATATTCCAACATAATATTAATTATGCTTAACCACACTATTTAAAATCAGTGTTTAGTATTTTAGATCTAAACCAAAAAAAGTCTGATGGAAACATGAACATTCATAGGTTCACTTGGCCTAAAAAAAATAGAGTTCTTAATCCCAGTTAGCTGGAAGTTACATATACTTATTTATTGTGAACAACCTGCACATTCTCGGAATCTGTCTTTTCTTAAGTACTGTGTTTAAAGTTCCATAGATTATTTGCCTCTGAAAGATGCTGGGGCTGTGTCACAATTTAAACTAAAGCATATATATTTCATTCACTCATCACTCTGAATATCCATCCACCCACCCACCCATCCATCCATCCATCCATCCATCCATCCATCCATTCTGTAATATTGTGTAATCAATGACATGATTAGGCTTTTAAAAAAAAAGTCGGCAGCCCAGATTGAAGACTCAACTTCCATGCGACGGGATGAGCTTCTGTCCTTGTTCCAGTTCCTGCCACTCTAGCACTTTGAAAGTATACAAATGCAAGGACATAAATAAGTACCACTTTGGTGGGAAGGTAACAGCACTTTGTGATGTCATGCTGGCCACATGACTGCAGAAATGTCTTTGGACAGCACTGACTCAATGGCCTTGAAACGGAGATGAGCATCACCCTCTAGAGTCAGCAATGATTAGAATAAAATTCGCAGGGACTCTTTTACCTTTACTTTGGGAAGATTGTCCTTAGTTTCCTGCCTCTGAGTTTGAAGACAGAATTTCACCTCTCTCGCCTATTTTCATGGAAGAGTCATAATTTGGTTTCCATAAGGCCTACACTTTCTTAGTATTATATTTTCTCTTCGGTACAGACCAATTTATACCATGCCTATTGTCTACAAAAGCTCATGTTAGTTCATATATTTACTATGCAGTTTTTGAACCTAAACATGATTCCTGGTGGTTAAATATCATGCATGTACAGCCTTTGATTTATGTGGAATATTATTCTTATGAATGATAGTACAGCACAGTTATTTCTTCAGTGCAGAAAGATAGTATCAGCCCCAGAAGATGCCTTGTAAGAATAAACTATTAAAATGACTAATGGAATAGATCCTGAGGCCTGTCCGGTTTAGATCAGATATTAGATTATGATCATGCCTCATGTAAAGTTTTATATTTATTTCAGTGTAACAATATGCATGAGTAGCTTGTATCCAACACAAAATGCCCAGGTTGCTTTTCATGGCAAAGTAATTTATTTTTCTTCAAGAATTTCCATAGGGTATATGATTCAGTCATGTCTGGATTTGATCATTTTCCAGGTTTTCCAGCCAAGCTTATTTTCTTTTACTTCTCTGCAGTATTCTGAATATTAAAAAGTCAGCCCAAATCATACTGAATGATTTTTTTTGTGTGTGAACATGTCTGTTAATATATACATTTCTGTGTCAACTGATTTGTTATTATTGTTGTATACAATATACAGGCATCAGTGCTTTATCTTTTTTTTTAAATCCCCACATATCACTACTTTCTACATTAGGAATAGTTCACCAAACGCTACTGTGTTAAATCCTTATCAGAATATAAGCTGAATAATTCGTGTACCCTTAATATTAGAATGCTGCAATATTTATTCATGACTGTAGCAGCTTAAAATAAAAAAAAAATCAATCTATTAAGAGGAAAATATTTTCCTTGTAGCAGCTCTACTTTGATATTTGGATTGTACTCACCTGGAATGCAATAACAGATCATTTTTTTCATATAGTAGCAAACGCAAAAGTTACTTTTGTTCAGGGGACTGAAGAATAGAGCAAACTAAAAGAGGAAAGATTGGAACAGGTGAACATGAGTGACAAAAGATCTATCCTTGAGAAATTTTGTAAAAATAATAACTGTGGAGATTGTATTTATATGAGGTATTTATGGGACAGTTTGGCCACACACTTGTGACAAGAGTCAGCAGAGCAATTCACTCAGAGCAAAGGGGTCAACCTCTTTCCGCAGAGCAATTTAAAAAAATATATAACAAGTATCCTTCCTGGTATACAATTGGCATATACTGTGGCGAAACAGAGCTTTGTGCATAGCAAGCTGATGAGACAGATATCTTTCCAAGTTTTACCTTTCCGCACAGGCTCATTTTCCCTCATAATTGCAAACCACAAGCGCCTCAATTCAATAGCCTTGAAAATCCAACTGGCCCTACGAATCCAAACACCTCTTGGAGAAATTAGGTTATCATTCATTAGCTATCTATCATTTGGCCACTGGTAGGCTGGCAGGATATGAGGGCCATTTAATTAGGCCCAGCACCACTCTTTGGTGTGAAAAGGGCTCTCAAAAGCTTCAATTCCCTACAGCTTCACAGCGGGAAGTTGTTGGCGATAATTGACATAGGATTTCCTTGTTAACCAGCAGCAGACATGCTGGATTAAAGCGACAGAGATCTCAAGAAGAAAGTGAAAAGAGATAAGACAGGGCTTGGAAAGACTTGTGCTTATTTTGCACTTGAGGATGATGAGCAAATAGCAATAACAAACTGGAGAGCTGCTCCCTGCACGTAAGGCCTTCACTTATCAGTCCCATTTCAGCTTGGCTGATCAAAGATTGACTTCCCTTCAAATAACACAGGCCTGGGGTTTGTTAGTTTATTAAGCTGCAGGTTTTATGAATTATCACAGTTTTAAAGATGGATTGCGGCTTATGTGAAGGGGAGAGGATTATCGTGTTTTCATCTAAACAATTATAAAATATCACAGCTGAAAGCTTGCTTGCAAATGACATCATTTTCTCCTGCAAACTAAACAGGGCCATTGTATGCCTTCCTATACCAGGCTCCAACAAGTGTGCTGCCTCCTGAAAATTAACTCGGCTTTTGAGAAGCAACCACAATGTAAATATATCGCTAGTTCACAGTGCTTGTGCTGTTTGACAAGGAAAGTCATATAAAGCAGTTGGGTAGAGTTCAAAAGTAGAAGCAGCAGCCTGGTGGAGACCTAGCCTATAGAGATGTTTCTTAAATTATGCTTCTGATAAAATGATCCTGAAGTACATACACATGAGTATTGTTAAAATGAAAATGTCGTCTTTGGACCAGAGACAATTATTGTATCTCACTTAATAACTTAACCTTGCACAGCACATGTGGTAATAATAAAGAGACTAAAGCAGTAAACCCTTGTTAGAGTATTTCTTCCTCAATTTTTTTGCAGGCGGGGGAATATGCGGATAAGGTTGTTTGTGCAAATGGAATATACATTCTATATATATAATAAAAGCAAGATACCCTTCAAAAGGCAGTACCATGATCAGACTACTTATTAATGGGACCTGTGTAATCATTGTAGATACGGAATATTGTAATTTATGCTTTCTAAATCATAACATAACGTTAGAGATAAACAAATTAATTAACTTAATCCGCCTTATAAATATTCCCCATTTCATTATGGTTTTTGGAAGCAGTAACAACTCTGCTGTTGTATAACTTTGTAGAAGTTTGCTATTAACATAATCAACTGAATATTGTCTAGGAATACTTTACACATCCAAATAGCA
The DNA here is from genome assembly GCA_022577455.1 of Arizona elegans. Classification (NCBI taxonomy): domain Eukaryota; kingdom Metazoa; phylum Chordata; class Lepidosauria; order Squamata; family Colubridae; genus Arizona; species Arizona elegans. The sequence continues at coordinate 59,075,822 of JAKOOJ010000005.1, read as the reverse complement.
TCAAGCATTATAATTAAAGGAGGAAAGTTGATGCGAAATTAATGTGTTGTTTTAATTACTAGGTGGCATTAGATTTAATTGTAAATCAGTGGAGTCAAATATTTCCTGTGTCTATTGTAAAGTGGTCTACTCTGGGTTATTCTGAAAAAGCATTTACATATTGGGAACAATACAAAATATCTTGATTTTTGTCTCTTCCAAAAGCAATGTTTATCTTTAAAGCTTGGGGACAGACTATCTGAAGACCCCTTGATCTATTTCTTCCTCAAAAGGTGACTAATCAATAGGGATTTCACTTTTTGTAGCCCCCAACAGTCATTCATTTGGAAGGCCAGCGCAGCATTACCTCTTCTACATTTTCAAATTCTGATAGACGCTGCATTTTTTTTTTGATACTGTGGTAGAATTTAATATGATTTTTTTTAAAAGAAAATGATTTTGCCTTTATTTTATTTTGATCAGAATGTAATGTTGATGAATTTATCTGTTTGTCATTTTGATGAGAAAATTATTTATGAATATTTATTGTTAAATAAATAGTTCAATTTTACCTCATAGACTGTTATGTTATCTAGTTTCCTGATTAGTAAACTGCGAAACTTGCATGACAATATCTCCCAATAATAACCATTTTTAATTCAATTCTTCAGTCAGTTCTTGCTACAGCTTCCTACTGCTTCTATCTTTTTACTACCTAAGGAATTAAGAAAACACCTTGCAATTTAAGATAAGCAGATACACGTCGGGTTTTTCTTTCACAGAAGACCTGTATCAAGCAAGAGTACCATCACATAATTATATACTATATGTAGAAAGGAGAAAACCATGAAGCACCCCATAAGGATATTTTATTATAAAATATTAAGTCCATTCTTCCTCCTCTTTATGCCAGATGTCAGACTCAAGTAAACTGTTTCTCTCTGATATGCACAGCAGTTTTTAAGGCAATTGTCCACAATACACTAGAGAAATATAGAATCATTCCAGACTAATTTTGACAATTACAATTATAACTGTTCCACATTTATCAGGGGACCAGAAAAGAGAACCCAGAAAATTAGCTTCAACAACATGGAGTTAACCATCCTGATGAGGCTATCTGATGATATGAATATTAGCAATATATATTCCTGATTTCCCACATCTCAATTTAGAACATGTTCATTCTTTTTAATTTTCCAGAAACATTCATGAAAGAAGTTTCTCTGAGATTTCATTAATACCTTATTCTTTCTAAATGCTCCCTTCACAGCTGTCACATGGAATCATGGATTCAGACTACATTTTTACTTTTACTTTTAGATATTCTTCATATTTTGATTTTTTTAAAGCATTTTTTATCTTTTTGAAAAAGGTGGGGTACAACTATTTTTAATTAGCTAGGTAAGTGCAAGAAGCTCAGAGATGATGAGACTCGCAGGCTAATTAATTGATTTTTGTCCTTTTTTTCCCCCCAAGGAAACATGTATTTGGAAAGCAAGTTTGGTACAACAAATTATATAGCATTTAAGGCTCTCAGGTGAAAATCTTGCCAACCTGACTTCCCCTGTTTTCCCAGGTTGTAGTGATAGCTAGTTATTGCAAATTTTTACAGATCTAATATTTTGTATCCTTTTTCCCCTGATATGTATTTCTTGAAAATTGAAACAAAATGCCTCACTTAATTTCTTGATTTTTCTAATGATTTTTAAACAAAATTATGAATCTGTATGTTTGTGTATGATCATTTCAGGATAGAAACATCACGTTGTCTGAAAATCATATGTATGAATATTTGAATCAGTTGATTATAAAATTCAGCTGTAGATTCTATAAACGAAATCCCTTTCTATAGCTTGTATTTGTGTTTCAAATTTAATAATGCCTAATTGAACTATAACTGTACACTCTTATTAATACAAATGAGCCTTAGATCTCAGCTTTAATTATCTTCTGTGTTTTGCAATTTATTTATATGTTTGTCAGATTATGACTATTTTAAATTTTAAAATATGAAAATTTTAAAAAATGAAAATGTTTTCTAAATTTCTTATCTTTAAAATATCTTTTGAAATGAAGTTTGGATTTGCCATGTTGTAGACTTACTGTATTTGACACATTTCCTGAAGAGAATATAATTCATGCATAGTAGTTTCTCCCAGGAAAAGAGAAATGAAAAAATCAATTCAAGTGTGGATATTTGATAAATTCCTAAAGTTACAAGCAATGCATCTGCTTTTAATGTTTTCTATCAGAAGACTGATGCAGTATATCTCCCCCTGCCTTTTTTTGAGTCAGTGTTTAATCATCCAAACAACCTTATAATAGGGAAACATACTTTACGGCACTGGAAGATTTACTTTTCCATTTCCATGTGACTCTTCTGACAACCAATAAATGCCTTATATTGATGAAGTGAACAAATCTCTATCTGGTCATTTTCAACTTGAAACTAATAACCACCATCATGAAATCAGGCATGCAATAAGCTAGGTTAAAACAGAGTTCATCAAATAAATCATTCAGGAATTTTCTATTTCTCTCCCAAGACACGTTGCACATCTGCTTGTTGAAAGGAGGGAAAAAGCAGTATTTCTTTGATCAACTTAAAAAAACATATTCTTGTACCTGTCCCTAGGGCTTTCTTTTCCTGGACCCAATCCTAGAAGATGTATGGTACACCCACAGATTGGACTCTTTTCAAGTGAATTTAGGTGCAGTATTATTGCCTAATAATATAAGACATTTGGAGACGATACATGATGTTGTGTGCCAAGTAACAGAGAGATTAGGAGCCAACTTCTCTGTATTTTTAGATGTCTAGAAATAACTTTTTATAAACTGGTTTGGAAAAAAAATCACTACATTTTAACATTTTAAGTAATTTAAACATATAGGGACAAATTAATGATACAATGTAGATGCTAATCTTGATAAGGTGGTTTCCGGAGTAAGATGCCATACACAACAGGAAATCGAAACATATAGCAAATTCATTCCTGATATGAGTTATTATCTTTATTAAAGGTCACAGATCCAGACAACACAAAATTCAATATAACACATGGAATAAATGTGTCTGTGACCCATCTACTTTGCTGTTAAGAAGTTCAAATTTTATGGGCTACATTTATTATACAAACCTTGCAATTAGATTTGGTTAGAGCTATTTTAGCATCTTTATCTGCCAAAAAGAAACTGTACAAAGAATTCTTCTATCTGTCTAGGAAATGGGCTAAAAAATATACAAATTATCTTGGTAGAACTTACAGTGAAGCAAAAGATGAAACCATGATTCCATATTCCTGACTTCACAAGTGCAAAGTCTTTCAGCACTGTGGATTTTTATGGAATTTTCTCTTGAGTTCAATCCTTATACAGTATAATGGCATATAAGTATGATAATGAACAGATGATATGCCCTCAACAGTTTTGAGAAGAAGAAATTGAATCTGTTTATTTATTTAGTAAATAAATAAATTTATTTATTTTTTATTCAAACTGAGTGTTTGTTAAGACAGTTCATGATAAAAAATATATGCAAAATTAAATATAATGTTCATCGGAATTAAACTTCATCTTTAGACAACCCCCATCCATGAAAAGACAATATGGTGCCCTTCAGATATTGTGAGTGACACTTCCAAACTTGACAATGATAAAGGATTATGGGAGTTTGCCTGTTTCTGTGCCATTTTGTCTTTCTGATAGAGACAATCTAGGATCAAGATCTCTTCCTTCCACTCTCATTTTCAAACTCATATTAAATCTAAATTATCATTCATAAGATTTTGGTGTAAGAGTAGGAAAAATAAAAATGAATGCCATAGTGCTTATACCATCTGCTATCAGCGACTTTATTTCTTCTTTTTTTAAAGAAAAGCCTCAAGCTTTATGTTTATTATTAATAACCAGTAGTTGTGCTAGTAACTGGCTTTGTCTTTTAGCTTGCAAGCATGAAAAGCCAATGCAAATCAGTCTTTTTAAATTAAATATGAGAAAACAATTATATTTTGACAGTTAATTGCAATCTTTACTGAATGTGGTATTCTGAACAAGACACCACATGTATTTAGCGTGCTGATTATATATGTAGATTGTTTTGCAAATTAAGAAAATATCCCTAAAAGAGATACAATAATTGGTTGACTAAATCACCATTTCTTAAGGGGACAGTATTAAGAAATGAATGTTGTATGACTACATCCATAATAATTAGCTTTTAACTTACTGCTTAAAGGTTTTAGATTGGGAGGAGCTTCGATCCTATGCACACTTATTAAGGAATAAAATACACTGAACTCCAAGGACTTAATTGAGAGTACACAAACAGAAAATTGCACTGGTAATCTTCAGATCTATAGGTGCCATTCTATTCCTTGCCAGATTCTCTGGCAAGTCTCTACCCTATACTATGGGTAATATAGTGACAGTCTCTACCCTATACTATGATCAAAATTGAACTTTTATGGGTGTAAATTCCATATAAATTATTTTTTTCAGATATATTGTTATAAATGTATGACAGGTAAAAGTGAAACAGCAGTAATCATCATCATCATCATCATTATTTAGTTGTTCGTTTGTCTGTCGTAGTTGATCTGATTGCTAAATGTTATTTCCTTCTTGGTGAGCTGCCCAAATTAAATAAAATGCAACATATCTCTAACACAAAAATTTGCTATAAAAATGAACCCCATATAAATTATCAATATGAAAATCTATGGGGAGGTAATGGAATGTGTGGGCAATTTTGAAGAAAAGAAAAAAGAGATACTAAGTAAGGTAGAATCCTCCCCTCACCCAATGGCTTAAGAATCCGAGAAAGAAATTTAGGAAGGACCTGCCTTAATGGCTTCGGCACTTAAAAGGGATGGCGAGAAGTTTGTACTTTCAGACTTACAATATTCTGTTAATGTAGCCCTACAATAAAGTAGAATGACTTCATCTAGTTGTGTTTCTCGTCTGGATTACCTGGGAGCACTGCCAGGGGTCAAATTCAGCATCCTGTTTCTCATAGTTTCATGCACATCATCCCAGCTACAGATGGACTCATATCAGTCCATCTGCACATTGAAAATCACAAGCAAGGCAAAAGTGCCCTAATCCTTTTTTTTTACCTCTTGTAGCATTACAATTGATCCTAGAAATAGTATATTTCTTGTCATTCCTGCTTTCCTTAAATAAAGGTAGGTAATTGATTTCTGTGAGTTACCTTAAGTGCCGAAGATGAGCTGCCTATAAATTTTATAAACAAAAATATATGTAAAAATGAAAAACTAAGCGTAAGTGTAATATTTATAAATGCATGAATGATATTCCATTACTAATAAGATCAAACTGGGAAAGTTGTGAGGACATGCTGAAGAGACTTACTGTCCACCAAATATAAAGGCATTACTAAAAAAAAAAAAAAAATCACCCAACACCCCCAATTCCTAATTAAAAGAACCATTTTCAGCAGTGGTGGGTTGCTAGATTTGCCCCAGATTGGGCGAACTGGTAGCGGCGGCAGTGGGAGGCTCCGCCCACCCACCTGGGCATCTCTACGCATGCGCAGAAGCGTCACGTGTGTGTGCATCTATGAGCAAACCAGTAGCAACGGGATTTGAAACCCACTACTGATTTTCAGGTATCTGAAAAAATATTACAAGGAGGAGGAGTTGTGTGTGATTTCAAGAGACAAAACTGTTCTAACCAATCAAAAATTTTCAGTTACTTACAAACACATTTAATTGATTTTCCTGAGCTTGATCTGGAACATGAGATTATACAATAGGAAAAAAAGATGTGTTTACAATAGCATCAACAGCTCATTTTTTCCTTCTTTCTATACTAATAAAGCATGCAGACACCTTTTGTTAGAAGATGACAGTAACAGCTCTTTCATAACATTCTACCCCAATGCTTCAGTCATATTTGATATAACAGTTGTAAATTCAAAATATACCTCAGAATATAATGCAGAAATGAGTTCAAAATACACAAATTCAGAAATTTCCTATGCGATGACCACAAGGGAATTTCCAGCCTTTTAAAACTGATTAGAGACTGTAATTTGTTAGTCATAAATCATTATCTCAGTAACTTAAATAACTGGCATTTAGATAATCTAATATATATGTTTATATTTCATTGCCCACTTAAACTGTGAAATTAGCAAATTATAAGGTCATGCTAAGGACAAAGTAATGATTTTAAAACTGGGAAATGACAAATTTTAAAAAGAAATAAATCATTTGAAAACAAAGTTTCAGTATCTCACAGACAGTAATCTGCCCAAGGCTTAAATCATAGCTGCATTTTACATGACTTATTCCCGTTTACATAAATGGGACTAAAATGCTTCTTTGCCTATAAGAATAATTACATAAATAATTTGTATGTTGAAAATTCTATAGTTTCAGTATAATAGATCTGACCCAAATCTTGATTGGACATATTATCTTATATTAATCTAAATGCATTATCAATTTAATCTTTTTATTTTAAAATCTGATCAATTAATTTTCTTAGTGCCTTTCAAGGTACAGTTGATTATTCTGTTCCAGACTCAGCAGATATTTTTCTGGAACAAGGAAACCAAGCACTTAGTCACAATTCTCCTTGTTTTCAGATATCTTCTAATTCCTAAAAACAAATTTAACAATTTGTTATGTATAAACTAATTGAACTAAGTAGCCTGAGCAAGGTGATGGATAGGGACTGAGGATTACAAACTGGAGATGATGACTTACTCTCCCCCTCAACTGTCCCTCTCTCCTTTATCAGATCTAGGTCTATTACGACCACTCAGCGTTAACTTGCAATCTTAGATCGATCTGCAGCTTTATTTACCACCTATTCCCCCAGATTACCCTGATTATTTAACCCTAAGTGCTTTGTCCAGTGGCTCTGCCTTACTGTTTTGATCTAATCCTTGGCCATCGCTGGTATCAGGACTGGAGGAGATACAGACATTGAGAGTCTTGGATTATGGGGAGATAGACCACCTTCTCTTTGTTTGTTTCAAATGGTTTGGTCGCTGTGAGAGGACGACCCTTTGAGACCTCTACCCCCACCTCCTTTGGATGGACTTACTACAACCACAAGACTTCCCATCGTCGTGAGAGGGCGATAATGTTCCGATGTATTGACATTTGTAACATACTGATCTTCCTTAAACATCTATTTCCTCCCTTATTTTAAATTACCTGTCTTAACCATCTCTAACACTCTTAGAAGAAAATGATCCTTCATCTCCTTCAACTCGCGCCTATCTTTGATGTATTCAATTGCGGAGCTCCTTGCACTGCGAGATTCCCCCCTCTCGCATGTCTGGCCCTCTCAGTTATCAAGGGCCGCCCTTGAGGACGGGTTTTGGAGCCCCGAGAGGTGTTTGCAAAAAACCGACGGCTTTGGAGTTTTTTAGATAAATCTTTAAGTTCTATTTTAAGGGGTTCTGGGAGGATTGTGGGAATGGATCTGGGGGGATCCATAAATCCACTGAAAGGGGTAATGGGTCTGATGATCATGGTGGGGAGGATGGGGACAGAAATCTGACAAGGATACAGGGGGATGAAGCGATGGGCATTAGTATAGTAAGTGGGAGGGGCAGATATGATGGCTGCAGGGGGCCATATTATGTTTCGGAAGTGCGCACTCGATGTTTATGAGCGATTGCCCACTCCGACTCCCAAAGCACTGCTCGTTTCCCGGGTTGTTCAGAGTCTCAGACCCTGGGTCTACAGCTGATGTTATGTAATGCCAGGTCAGTGGTAAATAAAGCCCCCCTCATTCATGATCTTATTTCAGAGCGGGGTGCTGACCTGGCAGGGATTACGGAGACCTGGTTAGGCCAGGAGGGAGGAGTTCCCCTTGTGGAAATGTGCCCGCCAGGTTTCCGTGCATTCCATCAGCCAAGGACTCAGGGAAGGGGTGGGGGAGTGGCAGCAATCATTAGAGAAAGTCTTTGCCCGAGGGAGGCCACTGTTCCTCAGATAGCCGGATGTGAGTCCCTCCTTGTGAAATGGGGTCAGGGGATTCAGATGGGCCTACTGATTGTGTACCTGGCTCCCTGCCACGTAACAGCAGTCCTGCCTGAGCTGCTCGACATTATAGCCAGGGTGGCGGTAGAAACCCCCAGACTTATTGTTATGGGGGATTTTAACCTGCCATCCGCTGGTGAGATGTCGGAGACGGCTCGGGAGTTCATGGCTTCCATGACGGCCATGGACCTGACCCAGGTAGTTCAAGGCCCCACCCACTTGGAGAATCACACTCTGGACTTGATTTTTGTCTCTGATCAGTGGCTGAATGATCTAAGAATAGGGGATATAGACATCAAGCCCTTGTCATGGTCTGATCATTCTCTCCTTCACATGGACTTTCAAGTCACTTCCACCCACCGCAGGGAGACGGAACCAACCAAATGGTTCCGTCCCAGGCGCCTGATGGACCCCGAAAGGTTCCTGATGGAGATTGGGCCATTTCCTGAGACTCTGGCTCACGACTTGACTGAGGACCTGGTGGTCGCCTGGGACAGGGAGGCTACTGCGGCCTTGGACCGCGTCATGCCTTTGCGGCCTCTGATCTGATGCCGATCTCGTCTAGCTCCTTGGTTTTCCGAGGAGCTGAGAGAGATGAAGCGTCGGAAAAGACACCTGGATTGGAGGACAAGCCGATCTGAATCTGACCGAACACAGGTGAGATCTTATATTAAGACCTACCTAGTGGCGATAAGAGCGGCAAAGTCTAGCTACTTCTCCGCTCTTATTGCATCTGCAGAGAACCGCCCAGCTGCGCTGCTTAGGGTGACCCGCTCCCTACTTCAGGTGGGGGTACAGGAAGATCCCTTAAAAGATCGAGCTGAGGATTTTGTACAATTCCTGCATGATAAAGTCGCTCAGATTCGGGAAGGCCTGGACTCCGATTGGGTAGATCCAGGGGAGGAGACAGGGGCAGGTCTTGAGAGCGTTATCTGGGAAGAGTTTGACTCTGTGACTCCTAAGGACGTGGACAGGATTCTGGGCAAGCTTAACGCTGCCACATGTTTATTGGACCCGTGTCCCTCCTGGTTGGTACTGGCCTCCTGGGAGGTTACACGAGGCTGGCTCCAGGGGATTATAAATGCTTCTCTGAATGAGGGTGTCTTTCCCGCTGCCTTGAAAGAGGCAGTTGTGAAGCCCCTCCTCAAGAAGCCTTCCCTGGACCCGGCTATATTATCAAATTATCGTCCAGTCTCCAATCTTCGCTTTGTTGCAAAGGTTGTTGAGAGTGTGGTGGCGCGACAACTACCCCGATACCTGGATGAAGTTGTCTATCTGGATCCGTTCCAGTCGGGCTTCAGGTCACGATACAGCATGGAAACGGCATTGGTCGCATTGGTGGATGATCTCTGGAGGGCTCGGGACAGAGGTTGCTCCTCTATCCTGGTCCTATTTGATCTCTCAGCGGCTTTTGATACCATCGACCATGGTATCTTACTGCGCCGGCTGGAGGGGTTAGGAATAGGGGGCACCGTGCTTCAGTGGTTTTCCTCCTTCCTCTCTGACCGTTCGCAGTTTGTGTTGGCAGGGGGGCAGAGGTCGACCTCAAGGCACCTTATTTGTGGGGTGCCGCAAGGGTCAGTCCTCTCACTCCTTCTGTTCAACATTTATGTAAAACCGCTAGGCGAGATCATCCGTGGTTTTGGGGTGAGTGTTCATCAGTATGCTGATGACACAAAGCTATACTTCTCCACCCCAGACCACCCCAATGATGCCCTTGCTGTGATGTCCCGTTGCCTGGAGGCCGTGCGGATCTGGATGGGGAGAAACAAGCTCAGACTCAACCCCTCCAAGACCGAGTGGCTGTGGCTTCCGGCGTCCCGGTATAGTCAGCTGGTACCATCACTGACAATAGGAGATGAGATCTTGCTCCCCACAGAGAGGGCCTGCAACTTGGGTGTCCTCCTGGATTCACGGCTATCTTTAGAAGATCATTTGACGGCCGTGGCCAGGGGTGCCTTTTATCAGGTTCACCTGATCCGCCAGTTGCGTCCCTTTCTGGATCGGGACACCTTGCGCACGGTCACTCATGCCCTAGTTACCTCCCGTATGGACTACTGTAATGTTCTCTACATGGGGCTCCCCTTGAAAAGCACCCGGAGGCTCCAACTGGTCCAGAATGTAGCTGCGCGGGTGATTATGGGTGCAGCTCGTTATGCCCATGTAACACCTCTCCTACGCGAGCTGCACTGGCTCCCGGTGGTCTTCCGGGTGCGATTCAAGGTGTTAGTTATCACCTTTAAAGCGCTCCATGGCTTAGGACCTGGGTACCTACGAGACCGTCTTTTGCCACCAATAGCCTCCATCCGACCAGTTCGTTCTCACAGGGAGGGACTACTCAGGGTGCCATCAGTCAAATTATGCCGACTGGCGACTCCCAGGGGGAGGGCCTTCTCTGTGAGGGCTCCAACCCTTTGGAATGAACTGCCCCCGGAGATACGGAATATCCTTGATCTCCGTGCTTTCTGCCGTGCCCTCAAGACCCTGATGTTTCAACAGGCGGGGCTAAACATGTGAACATGTGAATGATTTTTTTTTTAATGTTATCTAATTCTGGGTTTTATTTAATTGACCAAACTAAGTAATAATTTTAATTAGCAATTTTATGATGTTTGTGTGTCTATATTTTTCTTGACTGTACACCGCCTTGAGTCCTTCAGGAGAAAGGCAGTATAGAAATATAATAAATAAATAATAAATAAATAAATGTATAAGTGTATAAGTGATAGAAATAAAATATCTCGGAATCATGATTAGAAACATAGCTTGCTTAGCGATAATGCTTTGATTTGTTAATTTATTCATGATTAATATACATAACATAACATACATAAAACATAACATTGGCTTTAATGGGTTTACTCCAAATAGGTCTTTTGCAACAAAATCTGACATTAATATGTTTCAGAATCCATAGTTCATCTGTAGAGCACAATAGCCAAGAGTGCTTTCCCATCCCCATCCCCTAAAAGGAGAAGAATCTAAATGTTCCAATATGTGACATATGAAATAAAAGGCAATACAATTGGAATAAATTATATTTTGGGGGGGGGAGAGCTGTTGAAACATTTTCTAAATCTCATTTCTGCATGAGTAATAGAACTGCCAGCCCAACACCTGCACGGGTGGAAATAATTTACTTAGCTTTACTGACTTCTAGGCAGGTTCCTCACTTGATGAATGGCTTAATTAAACATCTGTTAATCACAACAGTATCTCATCTTGAGGTGAAATACCTATTCTTCATATCCTATCATCCTGCAAGATAACATCAAACATTCCTTCATTTGCGAGACTTAGGTGTATCTTATGATTTCAATAAACTTGTCAGGGAAACAATGTGCCTCCTCTCCTTCTGTCTATCCTGAAAAAACAATTCTGAGCTTGGACTCTTTTTCCACCCTTTTGCCCTTCCCCCGTCTCCACAACCTTCCCATAACCTCAGGCTCCTGAACTCTCTAGTATGTTTTTAGGCCTTGATAATAAAGCAACATCTGCAAACTTACAAGTGCTTTACTCAAGTTAATTGAGTAAATTGAAGCAAGATGCTGGGCAGGGGTGATCTATGATCCCAGGTTGAGGACCCAGAAGGGAGACAACAGATTTACTGCAAAGACAGTGGGCGGCCTTTTGTTCAAGCCCTAGTTCATGGGAAGTTTGAGGTCATTTGGGATTAAAATATCTTCAGAAACAAATGGAATAATTTGACTGAAATATAAGACACCCAGTGCCAGTTTATGCCAGGAAACTATGGATAATTTATTGTCTGTCAATCCAACACTGGTCTGTGATAAATTAAACTGAATTTATAGATTATTGGGAAAGCTGGTACCCTTCCCTGGCAAATTGGTAAAGTAGGAAATTACCATATTTATTGATAATTGAATTTGAAATTTGTGATAATGCTACAACAAAAGACTACTGTATATCTAGTACTCAATAAACAAATTTCTGCACTGGCTATTTTTGCATTCTTCCCCTCTTCACTGCAACTCCCCATCTGCCCTGCACTTCCAAAATGTAATTTGAACAGAAGATACAGTGGAAGGGGGGGGGGGTTCACTCTGCTAATAAACATTCTTCTTTTAATTGCTAAGATGAATTAGAGTTCACTGGTAAGAGTTTATTCCAAAATATGTCAAATGTTAAAATAATAGAGAGTAATTTGGAAAATCCCCTTTCTTCTTCCAGTTAAGTGGAAATCTTTCTGCCTGTTTTCTTAGGAGCAATAAATACTTTTCCTTTTCTCTTAGTAACTTCATTACTTTTCTTACATTAAAGTATACAGTAACACATTTAAAAGTTGCAGTTGCTGTTTTGTAATAGAAAGAGCTGATGTCCAGAATATTTGTTATTCCATTCTCCCATTAAACTACAAGATTGGGTTAATGCGGCTGTATATGTGTCAGTATAAGCATGTGTGTCAGATTAATACTACTCTTTGGAAGTTTGGGAATACAGAATTGAAGAGGTATAAACATATCTGAAAAAAACATTCCCTAGTCATCCAGCCTAGCGAAATAGTGGTACAGATATTCAGGCAATATTTTTCTAGGAAAGGCAGACTGATACATATCTGGATCCCAACCCATAAATACTTTTATGTGTCCTGACCAATACCTTGAATTGAACTTGAAAACATACTGGTAGCTACTGCAGCTCTCAACATGTAAACAGTGTTGAGCCTCAACTTCATTTTAGACCTGCTGAGAACTCCAGGTGGTCTTCAAGAGCAGTCCTGTGTAGATAATTAGGGTAATATAACCATAAAGTTCATAATGACTTTCATCATATTTTACATAAGGCCACATCTGGTGCACCAGCTGGAGCTGGGGAAAAAGCCCTCCTGGCTATCTAGAAATTCTACTACTTTTTCAGCTGGAGATAAATTCTTCCCTTCCTCAAAAAGTGCATCCTCATCGAACAAAGATGGTATTATCCTAAAATCAGTAGGTTTCTGAAATAATATGTTGCTTCAGTTGATCAATCTCATCCTTAAAGTGCACAAAGTCAGCATTTATTCTCAAAGTGATCCGGAACAAGAGTGTGGTCAACAGTATTTACAGTTGTGAAAGGTATAGGAAAACAGACTCCCCATCCTTCTTTTTAAGGAGTCATTTGTAGTAACAATCACTATAGTTTTCACTTCATACCCAGGGTTGAATTCAGATTACCAGGGATTCTGAAAAACTATATCATTTCAAGTTTTTGTAGAATTTATTCCACCAGTTTTTCAGCAACCTTCTCCCTGGAAAGGATAGGTTAGAGCTGGGATATTAGTTGTATATTTCCAATAGATCTTGGGCTGGTTTTCTGAGCAGAGAGGATCAGAGTCACTTTCAAAGTCGCCAGAACACGAGTGTCAAACTTGATTGCATCACGTGATGTATTGTGACATATCACAATGTTTTTTGCCTTTGCAGAGCCGGGGTGGGCATGGCATTCATGTGACACATCCAGTCCATGGGCTGCCAGTTTGACAGGCCTGCACTAGAACAACCCCAATTATTTTGAAAGGCATTGACCACCACTTGGATCCCACCACCTGGATCCCAGTTCCAGTCTGTCTCCCTGTCTGCCTTAACCAGATGGAATGAGGGTGCAGGCCTGCACATGGCAGAGCTAACATCACAAATAACACTCCCAGGTAATATTGCAAGACACTAAATGTCTTTTCTGTCTTCTAATCAAATTCTATACACCCAGATTCCAACTAGTACTTTGATACATGAATGATTGGTGAGATAGTCCTAATAAACACTAATAGAATATTCTAGCCCATCCTTTCATAAAAAGGTTCAGAATACACTAAGCAGTACTGCTAGGTAACATTCCATAGACACCATAAAAGTAGAGAACTAATTCTCTACGTTACTACTCTTTCACTACAATATTTGAACTTTATTTGTGTTCTTGTTTTCTGCCAGTATAATTCCAGCAATCTCTTCAATTGCTTCATTCCTAAAAATTTTCAGAAAATCAGCAAGCCGTCTGACACCATCTGTGACAATAAATTCTTCAGAACAATCTTATAAAGTTCTGGTCACTTCCATACTTCATAGGTTAAGATCTCCTTGCAATTTCTCTTGATATCATAGGGGAAATCCCAAATGTCATCAGGAAACAATCCAGATCCACATGTGGCTGGAATGAGACATTTTAACTTCCTTTGTCCACTCGCAAAAGTGACTGGCTACAGCTGATTTTGTGAATTTCTTGATATTTATTTCAGAAATAATTTATCAAGGAAAAAAATTCTGAAACATTAGCTCCTGGATTCTGTATAATACAAACATTAGAATTCTTGTATTTTTATTCAATTGTTATATATCACTGCACTATACAGTAGATTGGTGGCAAGGGGAAATGGGATTGTAACCAATATATGAATATCAATATAGTAAAATAGCAGAAATAAATAAAATAATAATAATAATAATAATAATAATAATAATAATAATAATAATAAATTTCAAGCTTGAAAACAATTTAGGTAAGACTGAAAATGCTTGCAAATCATAGAATATTAACTGCAATAATAACAAAGGTAAAGAAAAGAAAACATAATAGAGAGTATAGAAAGTAATATCTAGGGGTATATTGCTGGCTAGGTAACTAGTACCGATTCTTAATAAAGACATTCCTATTAGAAGATGAGTACTGCAACATTTTGTTTTGAATTTACTTTTTAAAGTGTATTGATACTAGTTTTATAGTGTAACAATTGTATTTTTCCAATGTTTGATAGAAAAATGGGGAAATACAACATAAGGAATTCTTTTAATCTTCGTTTATGTGCTTAAATACATATATGTGGATAGGGTTATCCAGGGTGGTGGTGATATCTAAAATCAAAATGGTAGCCCCAGCCAAGTGAAAAATATCCTGAGCTTTTTTTTTTTATGCACAGCAACATTGCTTACCATCTTGACTTGTTTTTTTTAATCATTCCCTCACTGCACATGGATATGCAATCACATGAAGAAAGGTTTACTTAAACAGGGCAGAACCTTCTAGAAGGTCAGAGACTTTCTATAGCTTATTCCTTTTTAGGAGTTCAGTATGGTTGTATTGACTAATGATGGTGTCAATGTTTTGACTGACAAGCAGTCAGAATCCCCTAAATTAAAACTAAAAGTCATTGTGACTTTATCTCAGATATATAACAAGCTTGTTCAGCAAGAAACTGCTAGGTTAATCTTTGCTTTTGAAACTAGCCACACGTTTAGGGAGAAATATGACCATTTCCATTTATTGTGAGGAACCAGGAGAGAATTTTGTTTTCCTGGATATTTAGTTGGGAACAGTTGCTTTAATATATGAAAAGTTTACATCTATATTGTCTCTAGCCATGTCATCTATAGATTTTTATGTCTCTACCCATCTCGTAACAAGAGTTGCTTTTTTGGTGAAGCACCTGATTATATTTAAATGAGCTCAAATTAATTTCTCTGAGGCAAGTGCTTGCCAAATTAAGCTTGGGGGAGCTTGCCCATCACTCTTGGGAATTTATGAAAACTTTAAAAGGAAGGTTAAATGTAGAAAAGTGTCTTATTTGAATCCTGATTTTTGAACACATTTGGGAACTCTGCAGGATTCAGGCAATTTCCAGCCCTTCCTGTAATTCCTGCTCAGTGATCAAAGCAGAACATGCTGCCTTCCTCTTTTATAGTAGTCCAAAGTGCAGCTGGTAAATAAAGAAATGGAGAGGGGCAGAGTCCAAACTGGGGCTTGGAATTAAGCTGGGCCATTTTCCTTTGTGGAAAAGGGGTTTAATTTTGTTCAGGTAGATTTTAAATTAAATCAGGAAGATTTACTCATTAGTACTCGAAAGTACCAAAGCAGCCATGAAAGATTGTAATTGAGTGAAGAGGAGTCAGAGGCATTCTCGTGGTAGATGAGATGAATGAGCGCTGCTGGAAATATTACTCAGGGCAGGGTGCCTTGGAAAGAGGATGTGTGAATGGGTTTCCCAAATTCCAATTCTGGAATTTCCTGTCAAGAATGAAAACACAATTTTCTCCCATTGCTGACTTAGGGTCTTAAGATTTAACACTAAGTTTGAGAAGGCTGTGATATAGAAGTAGCTTCTTCATTGCCCTGAAGTGGAAACGAAGTTCCACTTCACACACAATCTTAAAAAGTATAAAGATGTACATGTCATTTGAACATTGTCTATTGGACTTCTGTGCCCTCAGGAATCAAGCACTTCTGTGGCTGTTTCTTATGCCAAACAGTCATAGCATAAATTCATTATAGCATATGACAGAAAATGCATATCTTGATGTTCCTTCACAGAAATTCATTTTTATTTATGGGTGTCTTTCGATTTTGGTTCTGCATCATATTTAAGTGACCATAATGGGCAGATTTGGACAGAATTGGTATTGTCTGTAATAAATTTAGAATCTACTGGAAACCCATAACTCATTGGCTCATTGTTTCAGAAATATTTACTCTGAAGATATTATCAACCAAATCACCATGAGTGGACAAAAGAACGGGAGGGATTTTCAACTTCCTGCTAGCTTCCTCACTGCCTTTATTTGTGGGAAGCTTGCAGGAAGCATTGGCAATCACAATCACATAACTATGGGTGACTGCAGCAGCATGGTAGTGCTGCAGCGGCCAGAACTTTGCTATGCTTATCACTGGTTCCATCATCCCAGCACCCTTGCAATCACAATCTCCACACTTGGCAACTGGTTTACACTTAAGACCATTATGCCTCATAATCATATGACTCCCATTTGCAACTTTACTGCCAACTTCCCTAAAAGTCAATGGGAAAATGGCAAGTTGTCTGTATAAGTCTTTCCCATCTGTGCACCCTTTTCCAAGCCCTTCTGCTCTCACAGACACCCATGCATCCTCCCTAATTATGCTATACCCTCCTACATCCTCTCTAACCCCTGAATACCTTCCATCCTGACTCACACCCTCATGCACCCTCCCCAACCAGTGCTGCACCCTTCAGAACTGAAGGTTACCAACAGACCAACTTGAGAGTTTTAGTAATATATAAACAAGAGAATTCTAAATTGAATTAGGATTTCTTGAAGTCTGAAGAACAAGGGACCTATTTGGAGAGGCACAACTCTACCTTTTCACAGATACTGTTACACAGTTATTCTAGTTTTTTCCTCCTTTATTTTTTTGCATTTCTGTTATTGAGGGGAAGCGAGGAAAAAATGGAAGAAATTGTGGAAGATTAATACATAAAGTGGCACTGATGTAAGGCATCCCTCCCTCAGTTAATTTCAGTAATAAGGAATTGTGTGATCACACAATTAAAAACTTAGCTGAAAGCATCTAGATATAGTGTTTATTTTAAAAACCTGATAATTTCCCCCCAATATCATTTTAATATAAATTCCAGGAAGAAAGAGAGGGCGGGGGAGATGTATATCCAGGATCTCATTTTTAACCACCTTTACTTTTCTATCAGTGTACTTTGCAGAAGAATATCAAAGAAATGTAATCACACTCAGCTACCATATTTTCACTGCACTTTTTGTCTCTGTTATCAAAAAGCACACAGCTGCAATGGCTGCAGAAGTGCTGCCCAGAGTTTCTGAAAATGTCTTGGGGAGTAGCACTGCATGTTGTCATATCTGGATGTTTGCAAGAGAACCAAAACGTCCCCTTAAGATTGTTGCCACAACTGTCTGATCACAGCCCCACTCCTTTTGTACATGGGACACATGTGGTACTCTTAAAGAGAGTTGGATTTTAATTGTACAATCACAGCCACTATTTTTACTTTTCACCTTTCCCTTCTCCTCCCCAGCCACATACAAGTGGATGTTGCTTATCAGAATTCTTTCCTGCCTATTTGGTTGGTTGCTCCCCAGTCAATGCCAAGTTCCATTCAAGGCAAGCTAGATGCAAAGTGTCCTTGTCTTTAATTTTACTCTGGTCTAAAATGTAAGCACATTATGTTCCTTTCAGATCCAGAGAAGGAAAAGTTTCATTTTTTCCCATAGCCTTCTTTTTGGGAAGATTTATAGACAGTCATTTCTTTTTTAATTCTGCAATTCATCATCAACTCTAAAATCTTAGAACAAACCCTCTTGCACTTGTCATCTAAACATAGTCTAGGAAATCGGTTATTTTCATACAAAGAATTCACAAAAATCTTCAGACAGTATGGTAAATTAATTCTTTTCGAAAATCTTTAAACTGTAATGGCAGAGTTATGTAGGAAGTCAGAAGCAAAATGAGTGAGGCTGCATGTTCTCAATGGTGCATCTCTGCTAACAGACTTCTCCTGCTGCTGCACTGCATCTTAATGTTTAAAATTTGGCAGACTTCATTCCCTAAGGAAAATAATTGTGTCTACAAAGAGCATCTGGTTCTGTCTAGTAATATAGAAACAAAAGTTATTAGAAGTCTACTTTCTACAAATAGACTGAGGTGACTTTCCATGCACACTTTTATTTGATAGGAAGCAGCTTAATTTTGTGAGAAAAGTGTACAAGTGCTTGGAAATTTTATCCAACTCTCTCAAAAGGAATAGAACCTTTTGTTCATTTTCCAATAATATCAACGTTTTGTCATAAAAGTGCAGATTCTCTGAAACATAATTATAATTTAGATGTTTCAATCAAATGACTTCTGGAGGAATCTGAACCAAAATTAATACTAAAAAAGTTCTGAAAGCAGAATTAGAACTGAATCTTCTAGGCATCTATTTCTAGCTAACTATTTCTGAGATAGATCCTCCCTCCCTCCCTTCCTTCCTCTATGACATGCTGATCATGACTGGATATGCCAGCTAAAAGCTATTAGGAGCGGTAGGAGGTTCCCAAAAAGCCCTTTTTTGGTAGTCCTGTTTTTTGAAGTTGTACAACAAAGTTGTGGAAGCATTAAAATAGAATTGACATATTTCTCACAAACAAATAACCCACCTTCCAAATAAAACCAAAACAAAAAAACGTTGCCTCTGTGTAGTTTTTGCATCCATGTTAATTATTGGTATTGTTATCCCACCCTCTGCAGACCTCAGTTCACCCTTCTCCCCAGACAAATGCTTGTATAATCCGAGGCTATTAAATAAGATCAATTCATTATGTTCCCACCTAGTTCCTTTACTTCTTCACAACTGCCAGGTATGTCAGTCAAATTACAACCTCAAATATAGGAGGGTATTCTCTTTGGCATCATTTAATGCCTTCCCTTCAGCGGTGCAGCTAAAAAAAGTGATTTTAAAAGTGTTAAAGGATTAGAAACAATTTATACTCTGTTGATCTCCAAGAGCTCAAAGTAGTGTAAATACCACTTCCTCTTCCAATAATCTTTTGTGGTGAATCAGGCTAAGAAGTAGCAATTAATTCAGACTTTTCTAATGAGCTTCCAAGGCTCCGAGTCCTCCGTGTACAATATTTTGACCACTACATCACATGTTTCTCTATGTTTGCATCACTGAGGGATAATTCTGTGTAGTAGATAGAGGAAGGTGCAGGAGATGGAGAAAATTCTCTGCAATCACCTTCCTTCCTGCTTTGGTTGTGGATGTCTTTCACAACCACTTCACAGATTGCTATTGGATACCTAAATTAACCAAGGAGTGGTCAATAGGTCCGGGCCAATTATTTCAAAATGATTAACCAAAAACCACTGCAATTTAGTGAGAGAGAGAGGGTCTGTAACAAAGAATACCAAACATCAAATTCTAGCTCTACAAGTATGACGTGTAGCAATAAATGTTAATTAAAACTGACATAGTGTTCATATATCTCCATCATGACAGCTATGTCAGGACACGTTATGTTAATTATAATATGGCACTGCATCTAATATCCAGTACAATATTGCAAGATGAATCTGATTTGGCTTCAGTTTTCTGCAGAAACAGAAATATTTATACATATACAAAGTCTGGGGCCCGTGAAATTATAGAAATCACATCTAAACATATGCACACATCCACAAGGATGCTTTAATGGAATTAAATTAATGATACTGTGAGTGTGTGAGAAAATGCTTTATTGATATAGCTTTAACATCAGGGCAATACATTATTCTATTCTATTTTTCTTTCCTACCAAGTAATGACAAGGAAATGGCAATCCCCATTATACTCTGGGAATTATTTATCCCTATATCTCTTCAACTCCCATGTTTTTATGTCCCAGCGATTTTTCATTTTGTAAAGATGGATATAAAGAGAATCATATGACATCAAGGATCCAGAGAGGAGGGAGGCAGATGAGGCATCAAACTGCTTTGTTTCTTCTATCTCCCCCTCTGATTAGGTTTACAGTTTCTGATTGTCACTGTCACTGGTATATTCAGAAAAGATAGAAACTATGACCAGCCAGCTTTTTCCCAGGATATCTGCTGACTATATGGCCAATAACCTATTGTCTCTTTCATATAAAGTATTGGAAGTGAAAGCAGAGCACATGTGAGAGCTGCTAAATCACTGATTAGAACTTCAGGTGATAGCTTCTGGCTACTTAGATGCCAGAAGCCACATTCTGATGGGAATCACAGATTAGTCAGGAAATTACTTGCATTAATTTGAGGCCCCTTCTCCTAGGAGGTTAGCTTTTTCCTGTTGCCGCTGGCTATAACTGGCCCTTTTCATAAGAAAGGGTGCTACCAGTTCCTACCTCAAAGAGATCATTCAAAGCAAATGAGAATAGTCAAAGGTAGCACATTAAACAGAACAGTTTTAAAATGATGAACTGTTTTTTCTTACAGGTAATTTGTTCTTGCTTAATAACATACTCTTGCAAAACTCAACCTGTTTCTTTCTGAATATTAAGAACAGACTCCCTATATTTTGTTTAATGAAGAAAATGGCCTAACTGTACATTTGGTCGGACCTGTGGTTGCAAAAATAGAATGCTTTCCTTACTCTTCTATTATGCTTTTTGCCCAATACCATTTGCTCAGGTACATTTTTCTTTAAGTTTGTGTAGACTTTTTATGCTAACCTTTCTTTGCCTTTGGTTACTATACCAGTTTTTAATTTGACCCTTTTTTCTTCAGTATAACCATATTATATATATGCTTTGATTATGCAAACCAACTTGAAAACTGTCTTTTTTAATAAAAATTAGCTTATAAATTTTCTTAAAAATTAGATATTGTTCATGCTTTAATATTAGAAGTCTGTATAAATTTATTCAGCATATGTTACCTTCCACCCTCAAACAAGTAAGTATCTATTTTATTTCACATGCCTCCAATATGGCATTTTATAAATTTGTTGGATTATAGCTCCTCTCATTTTCAGTTATGTTTACAATAATAAAAAGCATTTCATTTGTCTTTTGGTTAAAATCCTTTCTGTGGGCATCAGCATGCTCCTTTGGAGCTCTTTAGTAAGATTATGTTGTGATTAGGAATCAATAAGAAGAAAATCTATATTAGAATGGCAATGATACACCAAAGAGTGAATTTAATATATTGCCTGGGTCAGTTATTCAGAGTTTTATTTTTTTTAAGTCACATACTGGGTCTTGATAGCACAGAATCAGAGTGACTAAATATCTCTGTAGATTCTCAGGTCATAGCTGTCTTAAAGGTGCTTTTCCAAAAGGCAACTAGGCTGTTTTTTTCCAGGAGGGAAAAAAGATACTTTGCATTTATTTATTTATTTATTTATTTATTTATTCATTCATTCATTCATTCATTCATTCATTCATTTATTTATTTATTTATTTATTTATTTATTTATTTATTTATTTATTTATATACCGCCCTTCTCCCTGAGGACTCAGGGCGGTGCACAGCCAGAATTAAAAACATGAAATACAAATATTAAAAACAATTAAAATCTATATAAATTTGGCCCAAAATTTAAAAAACCACAAACCAATTAAACATTTAAAAATTTTAAAAAATTTCTTCCTAAGCCAGCCCGGCTTGCTGGAAAAAGTGGGTTTTAAGGGCACGGCGGAAGGCACTGAGGTCATAACTGATAAAGCGTCTTGGATGAGAAGCGAAACATTTTTTTCCCTCAAGGAAAAAATTAGTCCAGTTCTTTTGAAAAACACCTTTGAGAATAGGTGTGGGTTTTTTGAGTTCCATTGTGTGTAACTGAATTCAGCACCAATGCCAAATGTCTATAAATTTTCAAGAATAAGTCTATTAATCATCCAATCGTTAATTTACTTAGTTTAAAATTTTTCTTGAAAACTATATTCTAACAGCTCTGTCCCTGCTCCTCCAATGATAATACCTTATCACTACTGCTAAAGGTGCTCTAGGCCATAGGAAGTGACAGCCAGAATAGGTTTTGATAAAGAGGCAGGAAAGACGAAGTGAGCACATTTAGGGAAGGTGAAGTTGCTCAGAACATTTTGGCCTCAGAAGTGGAAGAAGGCCCTTAGACTGGTTTTGCAGTTTTCAAAAGGTGACCAGATGAAGGTTTGCTTTTGGAACAATGGAATGAATGCATAAAGAGTCAGTAAGTCCCATATTTCCTCGTAGATAAAGATTTCTTAGTGAAGGCATTGGATTCATCAGTTTTTAGAATGTTCTTAAGCACTTGAGCTCTTGTATGGAACTCCTTGTTGCTTTGCTTGTCAAAGCATGGCTGACCAATCCACATATCTCAGCTTTTAGTTCTTTTACTTCTTCCACCATCTTGCTGTACATTCTTTCCTTCCAAAAAATTAGGAAAGACTTTTAAAACAATTCTCACTTCTAGTCCTGTACTGTCATTCAATGGTTATTTTATCAACAGCAGCTTTCAGTCTTTGAATTAGTATTTGGAGGAGAGTTGGATTGCCCTGAACACTTTCAAGTTTCAGAATAGCCTCAGGCAAATCCTCAGAGAAAATACATCTTTGCTATATCTGTCAACAGTTTCAAAATAATATTTTCCCTCTATTTTCAAAAGTCTCATTAATTTAAGATCAACTTTAAAATATTTTAGAGAGCTACCAAAATGTTTGGTTGAACCAAAGTACAACTGGGAAAAAAGTCCTGTTATTTCAGAATATATGAACAAATTAGAACAATTTTGTGAGTTAATGACTTAAGTATCATATTAAACACATTGTAATTTCTGTCAAAAAAAAATAATAAAGATTTTTCAAATGCCTCCCTTGGATGTACCATAAAATTGGTATCAAGACAAGGTCAAAAACAGTTCCTTTCCCAAATCTACATTGATTGAATTATAATATCTGAATTTTATTGAAGAGTGAAAACTTTAAAATCTTTCTAAGGGTGTCAGTATTGGTGTGTAGATATATTGATATTATTTTATGTATGTAATAGTTAGTTTAAAATAAATATGATAGCACATATGATAGCAAATGCAGTGCAAAATATTAATCAATGAAGTTTTAATTTTTTAAAAAAAATCCTCATAAATTACATAACTCAAACATTAAAACATCTTTAATAACCACTACTTGGCATGTGGCACTTAATAAAACTGAACTAAACTCGTTTTCTGCTTGACAGGCTACCAGTGGAGAATGTGGCCTACAAGTAAATGATTAAGAGACAGAAATCTTTCCTGAACTACTATTAAACACTTCAAAGATTTTCCACGTCAGATAAAATGAAAAGCAAATGTGTTCCACTGCCTCTCAAATACCTCAAATGTTTTAGCAGGTGCAAGCAATGAAACCTTCTCTAGTGACAGCACTTTAGGGCTGAGCAAAGTGCACCCAAGTGAATGATGGGAAAACTGTGTCTACTGTATTATGACTGTAGATGAGAAAATATATCTACCCCTAATTTCTATCTACTCTTATAATATTAGGGGGTGCAGGGGTGGAATGAGGGAGTAATGTTTTGTCTTCTGCTGCTACTATCCAGTCTCTTACTTAAATTATCTTACTTTTTCATGTGCTCTCATTTAGCTCTTTAACCTTCAGCTTCTTCCTTCAGTAATGCATTAGACAAAAAGAAAAAGAAAAAAGTAAAATTAACTTTTCTATTTCTTTCTGCTTGCACATTGACCCCATCATTTATGTCTATGTTTTCCTTCAAGAAGAGGAAAAAGTATTTGATTAAACGCTGAAATGACGGGTGAGTGCAAAGTTAAGGCTATCATATTTGGATTGCAGAAAACCAGTTAACCACCAGATTGCAGAATAGGGTTGGAGCTTCTGGAGTTGTTCCCTGTGACCTACTTGCTCTCCAGATTTTTGCTGCCCACCTGCATTAGCTTGTATAAAGTAGACACATTTTACTGAGTCATTTCTATAGCAATTTTGATCTGCTGCAGTTTAAAGCATTGTATAGAAAAAAAGTACGTAAATAACATGGGACAATAAACATAGGAAAGAAAAGGAAAGATGGCCAAACATAACTCTTGAAGCAATGCACATCTAATCCCATTTTCCAATTCTCAGTTGTTAGAGTCTCCAATTCATTGGAAATGTTTCTAGATGAAGTATCACACATTTTGTACTCTAGAAACAAGAAGCTCTAAAAGCAAGAAGCCGAGAAATAAGAGGTTACATCAGATCACCCAACTTGAGTTCCATTTGTAACCTAAAGTGGGTTGTGAACATGAATCGTCGGCAATAAAATGTACAACTTCTTCAAGGAGACAGGATTTAAGGGGAAAAGGTCATTGATAGTTCATTGCTAAATCCATACTAATTTAATTAGGATGTTTGAACTTTATTGAAAAGTCTGACTGAACTGAAAACATAAGCACTGCATTATATATTATTGTGCACAAATAAATAAAAGGGGTCTGTCTCATAATATTCCTTGGTAGTGGGAGAATCGAAAAAGGGAAACAAAATCATGTTTTATATTTCTTAACATTTGCCTTAAAAAAACCCGATATCGTCTATTGCAAAATGACCTTTGGCTTTCACTCTAAAGTTCTAAGATCCAAACAGCAAACCTCAAAGTACAAGAAATGTGTAATATGTAGACCTCCTGGGACCCATCCAGTCTGGAAAGCCATCCAGAATAAAATAAACCCCCAAACGATACTCATTGTTCTTCATTTCTTGTAACCATATCATTTCTTACATTTTAATCCTTGTTCTTTCTTTTCCTCAGGTAGTTCATGGAAGATATTTCATTGTACAACAAAGGAGCACTTTGCTGGTAGGACCATCTGGCTGCTCATGAGGAACCTTTGTTGAAGGCAAGAATAGAGTGTCAGGCCACAGCTGGGGATCAGGGTGCATAGCAGCTTCGGTTGTTGATTTCTTAAAATAATGGCTAGATATCCACTGCCTAGGGACATGGTGGCTCAGTGGCTAAGATGCTGAGCTTGTCAATCGAAAGGTCAGCAGTTCAACAGTTCAAATCCCTTGTGCCACATAATAGGGTGAGCTCCCATTACTTGTCTCAGCTTCTGCCAACCTAGCAGTTCAAAAGCATGTAAAAAATGCAAGTAGAAAAATAGGGACTACCTTTGATGGGAATGTAACAGCGTTCTGTGTGCCTTTGGCATTTAATCATGCCAGCCACATGACCACGGAGACGTCTTCAGACAGTACTGGCTCTTTGGCTTTGAAACGGAGATGAGCACTGGCCCCTAGAGTCAGGAACAACTAGCACATATGTGTGAGGGGAACCTTTACCTTTATCAACTGCCTAAGTCCCTACATACTTTCCTCCTTTGTCAATTCCAAGTGACAATGTTGAGAGTAGGAATTTTACATTGTCTTTGATTGCAATACCATGTAGCTACAGTTATTTTTGAGGAACTATCAAACCAAATCAAATATTTATTGACAGTCCTAGACCAGCTTAAATGAGCCAACATAACTAACATTCATATTCACAACAATCTTGAAGGCAGTCGAGCAATGGCTTGCCTGAAAACTTTCAGAATAAATGTGCAACAACTCTTAGTAAAGTTATGCCCTATGACCTGACATACTTACAAACTAAATTTGCTCTGTGTCTGTTTTCTGGATTAGAAATGATGGTACTCCAGCTATCATTTATTTATTTTTTAAAATGTTTATAGCCACTCATCTTAACTACATAAATCTGGGTGGTGAGTAATATCCCCCCAAATCCCAATAAAATTCCTAATCCATTAAATTTTTTGTGAGTACAAAACCTCTGCACAAGCAAATAGCCAAGGCACCACCAAATAATTCCAGAAAAGACATACATATATTGGGCTTCTGTAGCATCTTAGCATTAATACTTTGGGGGCGGGGGACAAGAGGCCAACAGGATAAAATCAAAGGAAGTTGTCTTTATCCCTAAAGATGGCAAGTTGAAGAGAAGGGATCTGTACCCACAGTGTCAGATCTACTCAGTTATACATAAATAATGTATATTAAGCAAATCATTTGAATTATTTTTGTTTCAGGCTTTAGCACACAACATGAGGCTATTCAGTGCCCTTCTCTCTCCAGCCCCAATAAAATACTTTAGAGTGACAATAGATGAAGTCATTGCCTGAGAATAGCACTCATCTCTGCAAAAATGGTCTAAATTGCTAGTAGCTGCAGATTTTCTATCGTGAAAGAATTTGGTTTCCTGCCATTGAGAACTGATTTGCCATTGCCTCCCTCCCCACCTGAGAGAAAATGACTAGACCAAGGTCTTGCAACTGGCTTCATGCACAAGACTGGACTAGAGCTCAGAGTCTCCTAGTTTCTGATCTTATGTCTTAACCATTGCACCAAACTGGCTGTCACATATGTACTTGATAATTCATAGCACTATGTGTATGTGTGTATATGCATACATGCATACATACATACATACAAATAAATACACATCTATTGTACGTTATGTTCTAACATACATGTTAATAACATGTTATTACTAGGTGCAATAATCAAAAAAGACAGAAGATCCAAAGAAAACTAATTAAATCTAGTTTTTACCAATAACATTCACTATATCAGTATTCTTTGTAGTTTTCTATCCTTGAAAAACTACCCCAAATCCAAGGATGCCTCTTGATGAACTATACTTTCTCCTTAGCAAATCATTTTATAATAATTTTTACAATAGCATTATGATCAAGATGGATAAATGTGAACTAGATAATCCTATGATCTGGTGGATTTCTCATCCAAGGGCTATTAGTAAATAGTTTTGAATTGTTTTACCATCTCTTTAGAAGGCCAGATCCTGAAGATGAAACTCAAATACTTTGACCACCTAAGGACTCACTGGAGAAGAGCCTAATGCTGGGAAATACTGGGAAATATTGAGGGCAAAAGAAGAACGGGACGACATAGAATGAGTTGGCTGGATGGAGTCACTGAAGCAGTAGGTGTGAGCTTAAATGGACTCCAGAGGATGGTAGAGGACAGGAAGGCCTGGAGGAATGTTGTCCATGGGGTTAGACACGACTTCGCAATTAACAACAACAAAAATATCTCCCAGAGTTTCATCCTACATTCAATTCTATTTAGCATCTTTACAAAGACCTACAGAATGGAATGAAAGGGAGACGTATTTGCAAAGGACAAAAAAAAAAAAAAAAGAAAAGAAAAGAAAGAAAGAAAGAAAGAAAGAAAGAAAGAAAGAAAGAGAAAAAAAGAAAAGGAAGAACTGATAGAGACGAAACCTATAAAGGGAAAAAGGACACAATTCAAAATTGTAGTTGAAAATTGCACCAGGATGTCATTCAGCTATGACAAGTATAAAGTCCTACAACAAGATAGGATAAATAAAATGCAAAGATACGGGAATAGGGAGGCCTGGCTTGGCAGCAGCGCATTAGGGAGAAATCTAGGATACTAATGAACCATCAGGTGGACATAACCAAGCAATGTGATGTAGTAGCTAAAAAGGCCAATGCAATCATACACTCTTTAATAAAAGCAGTGCACAGAGATTATAGGAGATAATAGTTTCGTTACAGTTTTCTATACTGAATAAATTGCATTTGGAGTAGCAGATCCAATTTGCCAGTTAATTCTCACTCAGATTCTTCCATAACAATTTTCCATAATTTAATGTACTGCCAAATAATGTTCTACTAACTTTTCCCCAAATTTCCCAAATTCATCTTACCCCAAAGTACCCCTAAGTGGTAATGCTTTTGGCCTTGCATTAGGATTGCCAGGTGGCAGCAGGGGGAGCTGGAAATAAGACAGGATGAACCTGTATTAATTTTCGTTTCTGGTCTCAGGAAGAAGGCATCAGTGCTCTATCGTGGGATGAATAATAGTGTCATATGAACGTGCATTCAAAAGTTTAGCAGATGCACTGTGAGTGTGAAATTCAATTTAACTGTTGTTGATTTGACTTAAGGTTCCTGTGGGTCACACTGTGCCACTCAAATTCAGTCCAGATTCCCCCTTTGCCTGAAAATCCCTTCTACAGAGATGCTCTGCTGTTTCCCCTTAACTTTAGTTATGCCTTGAAGTTTCACTCTCCTTCGCTAGTGACATGAATTTGCTTATCTCACATTCAGCCACCCAATAAGAAACAGCAGCTCCCACTGAGAAAACAAATCAGCATGAAATCACACAATTGATAGGGTTTCCTCCAAGGTGCCCTTAAAATTAATTACATTGGGAGGCCAAGTAACTTTCTCAAGCCAAGGAGGCCCAGCCTGTCAGCTCAGATTGAGCTGTGTTGCTTTAAGCATTCACACCAGTTCACCCTTTAACTCTGGTGGATTGAAAAAGAGTTGAAGGGAAGTATGTTCATATATGCCAATATATATGAAGAGGCATCACATGTCCTGCAAATTGAAAAAGAGGTCAACATTTTGATTCAATATTTTAATATTTCCTCTATTATTATAGTTAAAAAGGAATATCATAACATTTATGCACCCACTACAAGGTTGGCAGTGTAATTTTATGCCTATTAAATTTTTATTTAGGTATTTGTTCACATCCAAAATATATAGATTCCATTGTTGAAACCATTTTTTCATATACCAAAAATATTCATTTAAAACATTTATTTTATTGAATAGTAAAATTATTATCTTTTACAATCCATGAGTTATAAGTCATTATTTTAAATTGATCATTGAACATCTTTCTAATAATTACTATTTTTTATTTTAATGTTTATTTTCCTCAATATTTTCAATAGTTCAAACATTTAATATAAATTACATAGTCATTTACTCTAGGAAATCCTTGTGAACTGAAAAATGAAATGTAATTCCTGGTGTCATAATTTATTTGTTTTAGAAACTATCTTCCTCACAGAGGAACTCAGTGTAATAATATTATTATTAGCAACAATTTCTACTACAATGCCATTTGTACAGAAAATTTATACATAAATTAATCAATTGAGTAAATTAATCAATTGAGTAAAGTTATGGTTTGCTCCTTGAGAAATCACAACCATGTGTTGTTTAATAAAACATTCATATAATCATCCATCCATCCATCCAAATACAGGTAATCCTCGAGTTACAACAGTTCACTTAGCAACAGTTTGAAGTTACATCACCCTCTCTAAGTACTTACAACACAGTCCCGAGGTTATGAATGTTGCAGCACCACAGCAGTCATTCACCGTTATGAATGACTGCAGAGGCACTGCAACATTCGCCCTGCCTATCCTCCCCCCCCCCCCCCGCTGGATCTCCACAGGCACTGAGCCTGTGGAGCCTCACTTACCTTGCATAGATTTAGCTAGCTGTATCGTTTTCAGCCTCTCTGCCATGTTTTTTTTATTTTTTGCCTGCATCCCAGCAGGCACCAGTCATGTTTGCAAAAAGCTTTTGGCATGAAGAACAGAAGCCTGGAGGGACATATGCGCCCCTCCCGGCCTTAGTTTTTCACTGTGTCCTGTCTAACCTGCAGGGATGCAGGTTAGAGAGGACACAGCTCGCTTGATCATCAAGTTCTTCAAAAGGTAAGGGCCTGTGGAGACCCAATTGTGTGTGTGGGGGGGAGCATGAGATATCTCAGTGGATCAGGGGGCTTTGGGTGGTCAGAAGCACTAGGCCTCCCCCATGATCCTTCCCACCCTGAGATACCTCATGGGCACTTAATGACTTCAGCATTCAATTAGTGAATGCATTGGGTAAATCAGAGAGGAATCACATTCAATTAACATGATCCCATTAACGAACTCTTCGGTTTACAAATGTAATTGGCAGTCTCTATTACATTTGTAAGTCGAGCACTACCTGTATAATGTTGAAACAATTATTTATACATTTTGAAAGCAAAATTTATATTTTCCAAAAGAATGCATACTATTTTATGCATTTCATACAAAATAGAATCAAGTAAAAATAATAAATGGAATGGAAGTAAGAATATAATAGTTTGGTTGAATGCTATCTTATAAATATGTCAGTTGTAATAAAAAGCAAAAGCTATGAATGAGGCAACTATGGTACAAGCTTTCCACATATGGAAATACACAACAAATAGTTAACATATATTAATTTCAAACTTAATCTTTATGATTATTTAGACTCATAATAAACAGTGCTAAAACATCACCTAGTTTTTCATTCCTATCCAAATTTTATTTCTGCCTTGAAAATATTTGTCTTACAATACAATATTTACAAGTAATACAACATTGATCCATAACAATTGAGACTGAGTAAATCTCAGATGACTCTTTTTCTCAAGCCATCTGGGTACTGTTTGCCAAATATATTCCTTCCTTTGCAGACCACACCACATACTGTTTCTTGCAAGATATTCTGTGTCCAGTTACTCTATAAATTCAAATGTGCTACATAAGGAGGAGATCTTTTCTCCATTTTTTACTTTAGTTAATTTTAAAGGGTTATATACATTTGCCTTTCAAGATCCAATCTGAATATGGGTGTTTTGTTTTGATTTGTTTTGTCTGTGTCTTCGCAAAGTTTTACACAACCCAGAATTTAATGTATACAGTATATTAATCTTATAGATTATTTATAATACTAATTAACTAATTAACAATGTGGGATCCAAGCTCTAGTCATTTAACTAAGGTATGTGTGTCTTTGTAATCTTTCAAAAAACTAGAAATTATATTGGACTCAGATCTTAAAACAATTCTTCAGAATGAG
Source organism: Arizona elegans (assembly GCA_022577455.1). NCBI lineage: Eukaryota > Metazoa > Chordata > Lepidosauria > Squamata > Colubridae > Arizona > Arizona elegans. Next base: position 59,044,904 of record JAKOOJ010000005.1, on the reverse strand, counting down.
TTCATGACAGAAAAATGATAATACAAAACTGACAAAACTGACTGAAAAATAATAACACAAAATTAAAAACATAATGAGAGACAAAACCTTAGGAAATACAAAAATAGTTTTTAATCAGGGAAAACATTATGAAACGGTTATTAAAGTTTAACATATTTTTAAAACTTCTGAAAGTAAGAAAGAAATGACCAGGTATGAAAACATATCAATTAGGAAAGTTGGTGGGATAATAAAAATATTTATTATCACTATTCTTGGTAGAATTGAAAGCTGACCACAAGATAAACATTGGAGGAGTATTCCATTAAATGCAAAATATATAAAAAGTCTGAATTTTCTTCAGTAGCCTGAAATTAGCCCAGAAGCCAACTGGAAGCTAATTTGGATGAGAAAAGATGAGACTATTGTGATTACAATATTCAGTAAGGCCGATCCTCATGGTAATAGCATGTAACAAGGATCCTGAATTTGTACATTTCTTATTTAAAATCCACACCTGGAAGACATGCAGAGTAGAATAAGAATAGCAGTACACCTCCCTGATCTACAGTTCCAATTTATCAATGTTCATATATGATGAAGCAAAAGATAGCATGATTACCACAGCTTTTCTCTTGGCCTCCCCAACCTGCCCCTTTGAATGGACCAATACAGCTGAATAATCACACCAAGTGAGGAATCTTGCTAATCAGAGTTCCCAATTGCTGGAAGAAGCTTAACATATTACATAACAATCTGTTTTCAATTTTGTTCTTTTCAACCTGGGAAAATCAAGAGTTTGAGCCAATGGCACTTTCATTCCTCTCCGTATGAGAACTTGCATCATTATCCTTTAGTCCAGGAGTGAAATCTACTTACCTTCCCTACCGGTTCGGAAGTGCATGTGCCGCACACTTGGACCAGTGGTGGGTTGCCCCCAGTTTGCACTGGTTCTATAGAGGTGGTAGTAAAACCGGCGGGAGGCTCCACCCACTGACCCTGACATCATCAAAACGCTTCTGCACGTGCGCAGAAGAGCGCGCGTGCGAGAACGAAGCGAGCGCATGAGCGCAGCCCCGTTGCAAACCAGTAGTAAAGGTAAGTAGAACCCACCCCTAACTTAGACCCTCTCTGCATTCGCAAACCCTTCTGCACATGCACAGAGGGTAAAAAACAGGTTACTTCCTGGTTTAAATCAGGAAGTAATGACCGGGCAGGTGTACAGAGCCTCACACTCCTGTCGCTACTGGTTCTTCAAGCCATCCACTGCCATAGCTACCGGTTTGGCCAAACCAGTCCGAAATGGTAGCATTTCACCCCTGCTTTAGTCCTACAGCTTCTGCAGATTATTTGTCTAAATCGGTAGAACTGAAAGTACTTCAATGGCATGCTCATTCCTTAAGTACATATTATTTAGATAGAGAGACACTTATAGCCTTCAAGTGATTTCAAATACTCTTTCTGCATTCAGCAACAGTAGGCTGAGTTAAAGGACAAGATAGCACCTAAGGACAATTAACTATCGTAAGTGGCATTACTGTTCACTGTTATCATTTTATGCCTGGGCCTACCTGAGACTGCCTAATTAGAGATTGACCCTAAATCAGAGCAAGTTCAGACTTCACTCAGTCAACATTTTCAAAGTTTGATCCTCACCGGAGTCTTATGTTACTTGTAAGTTTTATAAATCGAATAACAAATTATGTTTTAAGGAGTGGGGGTGAGTTTCAAATTGCTACTACTTATTTATCTTTGGTTTGCAAGATAAATATGATATTGAGATACTGAATGAATTACCTTCAAAAAATTCATTGGTATAAATTCTAATGGTAACCATATTGAAATTATTGTCCTGATTTTTTTTAAGGTACAAAATTTTAATTATAAATAAAGCTTTCTTTTTCCACAAAGTACAAGGCAAAATGAATATCTGAGTATTCATAAATTTTAGGCTCCACTGGTTTCATTGACAGTGCTAAGAAAATACTTCATGTTAGAATTTGCCTGCCTGACTTAACAGAATTTTACATTTAAACAATGTTGTCTTCCATCTATTTAGGCTTTTTTCCTACTTCTTTTATAATTTTTCTTCTGTCTATATCTCTGTATGAAAGCAAAACTGTATATGTGTCTTTTGACTGGGAATGCTAAAAATCCTGCACTCACAAGAATACAGTTGGGATTACAATCCAGTGGCTAAAGTACAGCAAATGAAACTAATCATCTTACTTTGCATTTCCTGAACTATGATGGATAGAAATTTACATTGATCTAAATTGAGCCAAGGACAACACTTTATTTTCGCTACAAATTGAGTTCAAAATGCTAAATGTTCTGGGAATTGAAAAATGTTCGAAAGAAATAAGACAATGCAAAGTATAGTTCTACAGATGATTATAGAAATCTTGGGGGTAAATCTTCTCATGACGATTTTAATCAGATATAAGGCAATGTTGGACAAAATGTCAGATCAGGTCAGGTCTAAACAAAAGAATTATTCTCTATAATGCTTTTGAATCAATTTAGTATATCTGATTAAAATCTGTAGTAGCACAAGTTAGTTAACTAGCAACATTATTCAACAATATTAAACTAAAATATTTTTCCCCAATAAAATAGAATATATGTAGTTCAGATTGAATTATGGAGTCCTATGGTGGTCTGGACTTTATTACTTGCCTGCAGACATTTCATTACCTGCTTAGGTAACATCATCAATACTTGAGTGTGATATTTGTTCCCTATTTATATACAGTAGCTTGCCCTGCCAGTTTTGGTGCAGATTTCGCTTTCTTCTTAGTAGTTTCTTGATTAGGTTATCATTTTCTGCTTGATACCATAATATCATAATCAGTCAATCAATGAATCAAATTCTAATTAAGGAATTGCCAGGGGAAAAACCAGCCCTGCATTGGCAGGGAGCAAACCCTATACTCACTCATACTGATGTTACCTAGTTGGATAATTAAACATTTGCAAGCAATTGACTAAGCTCAGAGAGCACCACGGACTCCACAGTGAAATATGTTGTTTGTAAAGTTATATCACAATGGCTATTTTTTGATCATTTATTTATTTATCATTCCTTTAAACTAGAGATATATGCATAAACAATGCTCACAATTTAATGGCTAATAGCTTCTTTCACAATGAAATATCTTCTAGTAATCTTATTTTTCAGGAATAATATTTCAGGACTAGAGATGTCAACTCACTGGTGTTAAAATGTAGTTTCTGGAAGCATTTTCCAGATGTTAAGCTTTTAAGTATTAAACTTTATTGGGAAAATGGACTAGCCCATACAGCAGAACTTTTTAAATCATTTCTTCCTTTTCTAAAATAAAAAGCACAAATGAGGCAGCGTTTGAGAAAGAATGAGAGTGACAGAATGATGCATACACTGAATGAGTTTTACACTGCATGTTTAGACAGAGTAAATTCTTCCTGAAGAATCAAATTTTCAAGCACATATTTTACATTTACAAAGCAAAATATGCAAAAATAAAATAGAAAAAAATTAAATGACAGAAGAAAGACAAGCAGAAATATGAAGTAAGCAAAAAAGAAGGCAAATGAAGAGAAGAACCATGTTAATCTCTATACCCAGGAATCTAATACCATTTTTCCCAACTAAAAGATTTTATAAAACGACATAGACCAGTGTTTTTCATCCTTGGCAGTGTTCAGATGTGAGGATTTCAATTCCCAGAATTCCAAGCAGGACTTGCTAGAGAGTTTTGGGGTGTCTGAAGTTCAGACATCTGAACATTGCCAAGGTTGAGAAACACCGGCATAGACTTATGTGGACTGCAGTTGACTTCCTTAATGCATACAGTATAATAGCAAGGCTACTATAAACAGCTTCCTGCAGTTCAAAATGGATTATATTGGGATTACCATACATTGGATAGATTAAGAGACTAAGCCTGGATGTAGCTCCAAAGTTTATTCCTATGAAACATTTTTTTAAAAACTAAAAATGATGGCACAATATGGCATTTGAAACAAGAATTATTTCATTCAGCTATATTATCCTGGAGACGATCATTGCAAGACCATCCCAGACCAAATATTAGGAATGAGGTGGAAAAGAAATGCACACAGAGATGCTGACAGAATTTTTATTAAAGGCATTCTGACTCATTCAGGAAGCAAATAATTCATAAAATGTGAAGAGGCAGCTAATTGTCTTTGGTGAAGTTAAGAAAATTGAAATATGTTTGCTTCTACAATGCAGTTACCATTACTCTCCTATTCAGTCTTTCAATTGCCCAGGCTCACAATTTTGTCTTTGAGATACATTGTTCATAATGTCAGTGCTGTTCTGTCTACCAGTTAAGAAATCATCTTTGCATATTCTCATCAGAGTTATATGTTGCCCAGCAGTTTAAATATGGAGTTAGGGCAACATAGAGTACGTTCTATATTTTGCAGAGACAAAAACATGGCAGGGCTTTACTAGCGTGACAAGCGGGAAAGAAGACAGTTTTTTGGAGAATAGTATACTTTATAAATGGTTGAATATTTTGTGCTAAAACTAAGGATTGAAATATTTATCCAATGTGGTGCTTATGCACTTATTGAGGAATCAGGTGGCCAACAAGCTTCTTTCTACAATCTCTTGCTGTCTTCCTGTGTTAAAATGAAGATGGCTATTAATCTCTATTCACAGTAATAGTGAGGGGAAACATCCTGCTTTGATTGAGTTTGGTCAGAAACTGCATTACTGTATTCTCCATCCCAAGACAAGTTATCTATCCAGATTCTTACTTCCAAATTTGATGGAATTTTTCATGAAGCTGTTTGTGCCCAGCTCTAATATAACATAAATACACAAAATGTCATTTCTTAAACTTCTTTCCTGAGGCATATCCTACTAATTGCTACAGAAAAAAGTCACAATAGATAAATTTTACTTCATACAGGATTATTTTACTGGAAAGTTCATATTATAAAATTCAGGGCTGCTGGAAGGCCTTACCAAAATACTTGCCAAGAACCATATCCCACTGGAATTCACTACTTGTCTTCAGAAGCTATGCTTTTGTCCAGCTACTAGTGACAGGATCAAGAGAAGGTATTAACAGCTTCTACTTGTTTTCCATTTCTCTTTAGGTAATAATGCAAGTAAGCCCAGAACAGGTGGACAAACAAATTGGCATGATTCTGGTAGTAAAATGGCAGAGGGATCTTTGCTAAAGTAACCAAAAGGTCCTGAAACCAGTATATTTTCCCTGAAGGTCCATGAATATTCAGACTGCTCAGCAGTGGCCAACAGTGTCTAGAAAATTCTATATCAGGGTTAGGGATGAATCCACCAATTTGGGAATCCACCAGGTTGGGAAAACTGATACATTCATTTATATGTTTTTATTATACTTATGTGTGCTACAGTCACCATGAAAACTGACTGTGGGTTATAAATACAGTGCCCAAACCAGTGGTGAAATCTAAAATTTGTTACTACCGGTTCTATGGGCGTGGCTTGGTGGGGAGGGGGTAATGTGACTGGGTGGACATGGCCAATTTTATTTTATTTTTTACTTTTAAAAGCATTTTTTCTACAACCTCTTCAGTGAAGAGGTTGTTAAAAAATGCTTTCAAAAGGCTCTGACGATCTCAGCTGAGTTGCCTGATTATCAGAGCCATTTTTTCTTTTAAATGAAATGCCTCTGATAATCAGGCAACTCAGTTTGGATCATCATCAGTTTGGATCATCAGAAGTTGCCTCTGCTGATCAGGCAACTCAGCTTGGATCATCAGAGGTTGTAGAAAAAATGCTTTTAAAAGTTAAAAAAAAAAGCCTCTGATGATTGTGCGGCTCAGCTGGGCATGGGGGGGGGGCATGGATTTTTGCTATTGGTTCTCCGAACCACCTGCCTCCATCACTACCAGATCGGTCTGAACCGGGAGAATTTCACCCCTGTACAAAACATCCTTTATTATAAAGGAAAGCTGTTCTTTATATTTATTTATCTTTCAAAAACTCACTTTTGTGCTTTATTTGCTCGCTTAATTTTCATCATACAAGTGGTATCCCAGTCATGGATGTACTTACACTTAGCAATGGCAGAGGTAGAAGAGTTGGCTCACATATTATTTAATTGTCAGTATAAGAGGGTGAGAGACAGGTACCTTGGTTCATATACTAAATGAATGACCCATTGGGAACCCCATATTAAAATAACATATCTTATGTGTGGTCAAAATTTGAAAACTACATTTAATATGGCACAGTACTTGAGTAAAATGGATTGGTTGAGATTGACTGATTGGGGTAGATTGTAGGGGTGATACTGAAATATAATTTTAACTTATCTTACTTATCTATACTGTATATTAAATTGTTATTTTATTCCAATTTCATTTTGAATTGTATTTTATTCTATTTCATTTTAAATTGTTTTTATAGGATTTTAGTAATAATTTGTGTTGGGAGCTCTGTATTTGGCCTATGGGCTAATCAATAAACTAAACTAACATAGACATTCACATGAAAGATATGAAAATTGAATTGTCTTTTTTTTAATTACACATATTGTCTAATTTTTTTCTTGGTTTTTTTCTTGAATTTATTTTTGTAAAGCAAAGTTATAAAGATAATTAAAAGTGTTTATCCTTATAAACCTTTTTAAGTTATGTTATTCCATTGCCATAATTTATAATGTTTAAGTCACAAGGAGAGTACCTGGTTCTTATTGGCCACTTAAATCTGTTGTGAACACATCTCCCCTTAATCAATTTCTAAGCATCCTCTTCTACTTTGGCTTGGTTAGAAAAAGACTGTATAGCTGATTTGTACAACCTTGATTTCTTTGTTTTAACATGGAAATATCCAGTAAGATTGATATTCCATTTTAAAAAAATCAATCTCCTGTCATGCACTGTCCTCAAATTTGTTTGTGGCTGCAAGAGCAATTGGACACATAGCTTCTGCGGCGTAGACCTGCCATGAGTTCCAGTCTTCCTCCTACCACCCAACAAGAATAGAATAGAATAGAATAGAATAGAATAGAATAGAATAGAATAGAATAGAATAGAATAGAATAGAATAGAATAGAATAACAGAGTTGGAAGGGACCTTGTAAGTCTTCTAGTCCAACCCTCTGCTTAGGCAGGAAACTCTACGCCACTTCAGTAAAATGTTTATCCAACATCTTCTTAAAAACTTCCAATGTTGGAGCATTCACAACTTCTGGAGGCAAGTTGTTCCACTGATTAATTGTTATAACTTTCAATCTCTATAATACTAAAGAAAAATAAATAAATGGTATGAAACAGGAGACTCTATGTATGGATAAAAACTATCTCAGCTAATAGGTTGCAATATTTTTTTCAATCAATCAATCTCCCATCTCCCAATAGACCATTTGCCCCATTGATCCTTGAGCCAAAATAAAAATCCACAAATGAATTCTGGACAACATAATTCTTATCAACATTATCTATGTGGAAAGATAATTTGTCCGTGACCCCAGCCCATCATTCTCTTTGGACAGGAGCTGTTTTACCTTCTGATAGAGATGCTCAATGGGCAGAGAAAAGAACCTGAGTCATTTACCAGTTAGTGTCCTTGAACTACCCCACATTAAATCTATGAAGACAGCATAATTTCCAGATTTACTGCTGAGATACAGCAAAGTTCATGGAGCAATGGGGTAAATACAATTAACAGATACTTTTATATCAACTTAAAGACAGTAGATATATAGATTTATATGGCTATGAAAACTGTCCTAAATAGCACATGCCACTCAACAGCAACACTCTTGTTTTGCATGTACAATTGTCCATTTTCAATCCCAGCATCTCCAGGTATAGTTAGGAAGACTCTTAAGCCAAGAACTCCAGAGAGTAATTGAAAACTAAGGTTGATACTATTGACCATGTGGACTATGAGTATCTCAATATCTGGACATGTCTGCAATAATGAAAATTTCAGAACTAATTTTCTCAATGTTTTTTCTTTCCATAAATTTTCAAGAGCTTTAGTTTTTGTAAGATTTTAAAACCATTGGTACTGATATCAATTTTTGTGTGGACTAAGTAAATCTTATATCTAACTTTCCACATTGAAGTCTTACATTAGCAGCATAATAGCTCTTGTATGTGAGGAATCAGCACAGTGGGAAAACAGTCTCACTTTCCCCACCCAATCAGCAGCTGGAAGTTCTGCTTAGTGAACCTGCCACACTAGTGGATAATAATTGTGCTATTAATTGGTGCTGTCCAGACTAAGCAGAATGTAAAAGATCCCACTGTGTCCAGTAATTAATGTTTTTCCTCTTCACTGCAAGATCATTAATAAGAGATTCATCCAAGAAACAAGTAATTGGATGGTTCTGCTTCATTAGAGTATTTTTAGATAAAGCATTGGCCTAGAGATGTGGCGGTAGGGGGAGGGGAAATGCACAGTGCTTAGTTAAACAATTATTGATAGCTAATGTGTTATGCTTTTGTAGTTTTCATATTCATGCAGATTCTAATTATTAATTTACATGGCCCCAAATATGTTTTGATTGACATATACCCTGAGTGGTGGAGAGAATGAGAACTACACTGTCAGATTAATCTAAATATCCTTGAATTCTATCCGTAACCCAATTTTCTCAATGGGACATATGCAGCTATTGTCACAGGAAGCAGAGAAAGGTCAGTTGGTGCTAATTAGCTTTGAATGGAGCTCTTGCATTGACCCATGATCTGATCATTTTCTGAAAAGTGGAGAGTGGAAGTCAAGTGCCAGCAACTAATTCAGGAAGATGGCTAATGGAACTTCCTATGAGACATCCATTTTGCAGGCATGCTTATTGACTTGTCTCTCTGTGTTGCTTTTTCCCTGAAGAGTTTGGAGTGGCCTTTGACCTGTCAGGAGGACTCCGATGAGCTTGAGTAACTTTCCCAAGGACATCCAGAGAATTTCACACTTGACCAAAGATTAAAAACCGAGTTTCCTGCCGCAAAATCCAGCAGCTTCCTCTGGCTTTCTTGTATGACTTTATTATGCTGCAGCATATTTGCACAGGCTGGACAAACAACCTGTAGGTCAAAATGTATTATAGTTATGTAAAACACATCATCTGCAAAAATAAGATATGTATAATGTATCCTAAAATATCCTAAAATTGTCCAACTCTTCACAGTGAATATTGTTATTTAGACAAAGCAATAATAGCAATGCAAAAATAAGAATTATTGTATTTCACTGAATTTTACAAGCTTGACAGGTTATATTTCTTTCGATTCATCCTCATTATATATATTGTATGTGACTGAGAATTTGAATTTGCTTCCACTGGAACATTCTTAGAGCACTTATGTGAAGGTCTTAGCAGTGGAAAAAAACAAAGTCTTCACCTGTTATTCTTTCATACTTTTTATTGCAGTCCTAGTAAAAACTTGACTTGGAGAGTTGAAAGTCCCTTTTGAATGGAGCCAAGATGATAGTCCATATAACAGACAATAATTGTCCCTCCCCCACACACACACCATATCCAGTATCAAAATTTAATACTAATACAATCCCATTGCAAATAGGAGATGTCTTCCATTTGCAAGAGATGAGTTAGGATATAACTAGTTTTCAAAAATCTGTTTTTCTCCAAAGCTGTTGATATTCCGGTTCCTAGTATTTCTGGCCAGGTTGGAGAATGTTAATATATGTCATTTTACTTGTGCCATCTAAGTTAAGGACAGTAGATTGTTGGCTTAGTAGTTTACTACCCGAAGTCACAATTATGAGGGTTAGGCATGTACTGTATGTAGAACTTTTAAATAAAGAAAGCAAAATTTAAAAAATGGAAATCATGTTGAATATTACATATTATAAATATCTCACCTGAAAAACTCAACATCTTCAGAAAGTTTGTATGGTTTTGTGACTGTTGGCTCGACAGGAGAAAAATATTTCCATAGGTCTTAAAAATGAAGAGACAACTTGATCCTAATTCTATTTGTTCGGGGACGTGTTGGTTGATTGGTTGGTAGGTGAGTATACCTGGAAGAATATGCAAATATTGAATTAAAATATATTGGGTAGGAGAAAACTAGATCCTTTTCCATAATTATTGCTAATCTACAAAATTCCATAATTGCAAAGTCTATAAAACCATTCCTTCCCTGTCATTTCAAAAGAAATCCAAGTTTAATGATTTCCCATCATCTGAACATAGTTATCCTCATCTGTCTTTAAAAGCAGATACTATGAATACATTCTCATTCTGTTTGGCTATTTATACTAAGCAATTCAAATCACTTATCAGAATATTTTCACATAGAGTGTTTCCACCTTTCCTGAATCAGCTTTGTTTTCATGAGTTTCAATTCAGAGCTCATAGGCTGTTTCCAGATATCATAGAGGAGATAAGCAATCTGGTGCCACTCACTCACCTTTCTGTGACTCTTTTGACCATGATTTTTGGAAACATAGTTTTCTACTGTGAGAAGACGAGAGGCTAAACCCATCCCACTTTGCAGTTTTCATTCCTCTACAAAATTTAAATGCAGCCTTTGGCTGCCAAAGGTTAGCCACTCTGCAATAAATGTTGAACTACTATAGCTTCATGCTATCATTTCATTAGTCTTTTAAAGAAAGATGATACAAACCAACAGAGCATGAACTGGTTAGATGCAGGACAATTGGGGAGGTGGTGCTTTCTTTTTGGTAAACTGAAAAGGGTACTGATGGATTAAGATGATATTCTCATTGTTTAAGGCTGAGAGCAGTCTTTCCCCTTCAACTCAACATGTATAAACAATTTAGTAACATCAAGAGAAAGGTTTTTTGTTGCCATATCCCATCTCTTATCTATAAACAAAGCCTGAAAGTCATGTTGGTCAGTCCTAATGTTAGCACAATTTATCTATATTAAGCTTGACCAAATAAACAAACTTTATATTCCTTCCTTTTACTTCTGACAATTCTGATCTTTAGTTCCTCCAAATCATAATTTAGAAGTTTTAGAATATTCCTTTTCATTTTGTTCTATATTCCTTCTCACAAAATTCTTCAAAGCTTTAAGAAAAAAGCCATTAAAAAAATGCAATATAAGAAAATTATCTCAGTTGTACTCTTACTTTCTTGTTTGTCTACCCCTTTTAATTATTAAGACATGCTGATTTCTTTTACATGTCCAGTGTACCATCTTTTTCATGTCATTTATTTAATGTCATTTCTACAGAGCTGAGGTAGCGCAGTAATTAGAGTGTAATACTGTAGGCTACTTCAGCTGACTGCTAGCTGCAGTTCAGCAGTTCAAATCTCACCTGCTCAAGGTTGACTCAGTCTTCCATTCTTCCGAGGTGGGTAAAATAAGGACCCAGACTGTTGGGGGCAATATGCTGACTCTGTTAAACTGCTTAGAGAGGGCTGTAAAATCACTATGAAGTGGTATATAAGTCTAAGTGCTATTGCTATTTTTAAATCAACTTTCAAACCGATCTTAATCAAGTTTAGTAAACCTGTTCCTTTCATAACATTTTTAAAACTCTATATGTAGAGGCAAACAGTCTTAAAATTAATTTCTGAGACCATTGTTCAAAAATACCCTTCAATATAGCCAATGTTAAAATATTTTGCTTCATTCTGTATTTGTAAGAAAAATGTAAATGTTCTTCTTTAATTGCAATCCTTAGTTCTTCCTGGTTCCCTCTAGTGTCCAATTTTTAAAGTCTTGGTTTATTACAAATTTTTAAATAAATCATTTATTACAAATGATTCAAGATAAAGTATTCCCACAGGAAGGGTAAATCCAAATACTATTTCAAATTTCAACCCTTAGTCCTTTTGTAATTTTTTAAAATCAAAGCTTTAATTGCATTTTTGCTGTTAATTCAATTTTTTAAATTATTTAAACTTATTTAATTTTTTTTTTTGCCAAGGATTGAAAAAACTTTGCTTGGTGCTGTAGAACATGTTGATCCAAAGGTTCCTAATACATGAAATTCCAACTTAACAAGTATTTATAAAAGCAACTGAAAGTAATTAGAAAAGGAAGCATCCAGTGTCCTTTCAAAGTCACTAACCACAGTTTGAGGAAGGTGGCTATTTGAGAGCTCTAAACCCACCAGAGATTGTCGTTTTGCAGTTTCCTTGCAAAGAACAATTGTCTGGAGCACTTGCGGTTGATTTCAAGTCCTTTCCTTGTACATAGAGAAATTATCAAAAGCCAGTGTACTTGTTGACTTTTGATTCTGTCTCAGTCATCAGCACCACTTTTTGCAGAAATGTGTTCAGTCTACCCTTCCTTCTCTTGAAGCCCTTCTAAAGTTACATCATTACTTTTCTCTTTCTACAATCTGTCCTGTTTAATCCTAGGAACCATAAACTCTTTTTTTTCCTGTTTTATACAACAGGTCTATAATGGGCAATCAGCAATAAATATGTTGTCTTTTCTTTAATCAAACAAGTCAATTTGACCACCTCAGCAAATTCTATCTTCAATGAGGTTCAAGGTGCTCTTTTATTCTTTCATTTTATTCGTTACCTTTTGAGCTTTTCACATGAGAGCGGTTCTTTCAGATCAGTTTTGAAACAGTGCTGACATGAAATTCTTTAGTCATTGTACATTGGGCCATCTAGTAATCGTTAATTTAGAAAAAATATTAAATCCCAGCGTCTGTGCAAATGCAGGGATTCATAGCTTATTGGGCTATGAAGTGCCCAATTAAAGTGAACCAAAATTATACACGCACAAAATTGGAAACAAGAAGAGGTCCCGACTCAAGAGAAATTAATATCCAAAATTATGGAATGCGCTGAGATGGATAAACTTACCAAGGAAATCCAAGGAAAGGAAGAATCTGAATATTATCTGGTCTGGCAAAAATGGTATAAATGGTTAGAGGGAAGTGGAAAAAAAAAGAAGAAGAAAGAAAGAAAAATTAAATAAAAGAAAAGATATCAATAGAGTAAAATAAATTTTTACATCAAATGAAATTTAAGAAAGAGACACCAGATATAAATAAAATAATATCATTATATAAGGTGAGAGAAATATTGTATATTGAAGAATATAGGATATTGATATTGTAACAATTCAGATAATATAGGTAGATGTTATTAAGATGATGCTTGTTGTAAATTGTTTTACTTGCATTTATAAATGTATTATGTGGTTTCTTAAATTAATAAAAGTTTAAAAATTTTTAAAAAAAGTGAACCAAAATGTCACCCAGCCCAAACAGATGCAAGCTTTACTTTTGGAGTTATTTTGGTTATTCCTAATAAATGATTGATCAAATGGGAGTTTATTTCCTCTTCAGAGATTAAACGGTATCCCGGTATCCTATCTCCAATTGTGATCAAGTTAGAATAGTTAAAGGAATCTGTAACACAATGAGCTACTAAGTGATAATATCACTACATGCCAGGATTGTATAATAAAGTGTTTCTTGGTATGGCAGTACTTAGTTCATTATTCACTGAAGTTTTTAAAGCTATGAGTAATTCCCTTTAAGTACTGTGTTTCTTCTCAGGTTAATGGGTTCCTTTTAAGGTGTAACTTCTTGCTTAACAGGTTCCTAGTTGCTTCAAGGTGCTGTGCTGTGTGCGCTTTGCTAGGTGTTAATTATGACTGTAGTAATTAGCTTGTTCGGCTGTCAGCTTGTCAGAGAGTATGTTGATTTCATTTAGGTTTTGTTAAGTTTACTCTTTTTGACATTTCTTCATTGTACTTTCTCTCCTTCTAAATGTTCTGCCCAAGGTAAAAGCGCCCCCCCCTTTTTTTTTTGGTACAGCCCAACTACTCAATGGCTTGGCATTCTTGGTGAACATAAGGTATTCTGTCCAAAGCAGGCTTAAAGGAACTTTTCATAACGAGAGCTCTTTTAATTCTAAACAATAAATATGCTGCAGTGATGGATGGTTATTTCAACCATGGGAAGCAAAAATGCCAGAAGAAGGGAAGAAATGTATTGATTTAGAAATGCAGTGATTGGTTGAAAAAGAAAAGAAAAAGAAATTGAAAAGTGGCAGTCTACTCTCCTTGTAAAATAAACTGTGCCTCTAAAAATGAACAGATGTTTTTGAGATTAGGAAACAACTGCTGTATAAAACTCTGCTGGGTGCCTAATATTTTAGATTCCATGGCTTTTTGCTTCTTTAAGGCATTTTGCCCTTAGCTATATACTTTTGAGAGTGACATTCATTTTTTTTTCCTCTCACTCAGTTTGCATGACATACATTTGAAAGTAGAGGACCTACATTTCAAGTCAGGACTCATCAGAGATTGTCAAAACAGTCAACCTAACGAGGAGTATTAGAGATCAGCAGGGATAACAAGAACAATCTAGGACCTCAGAAATAACAGTACCACTCCAATTTTTGCTGCTACTAGTATCTTCAGAATTTGATTTGCTTCACCAGTAGGCCAAGGAACTAGCCTGAAATTCCAGTGCCTGCTGGTTGGAGATGGCAGGTGACCTTCCGAAGTAGGGCAGGACTTTGGAAATAATCAGATTTCAGTTTAAAATCTTTCAGTTTCTTTCTCCATTTCCCGTCTGCCTGTCACCAATATTCTACTTAATGTCATTAATTCCAGATTAGTCTTCTCCAGCCAAGACTCAAAACTAGTACAATTGCAAGAATATCTGCTGTCACTAAACAATGTCTTCATTTTGAATCCTGGTTGCAGTTTGTTTAGGACTAAATCTCTTTTTATTTTAATGAGACTTACTTCTGTGATGGTGAGCAGAGATTTGTAAGTTTCATTGTGGCAGGTGAGAACCAATCATATACACTAGTTGTTGTTTTTTTCCAATTCCTCTTGGCTGAGGAATTCTGGGAATTAAAATAAAGTTTCCAGGTTTGAAAAACACTGATCTACACTGATGTTGTCTTCTTTTCTTTTTGGTGTTTTTGTAGAGTAGATGTAAAATGCTGTGGTATTTTATCTCTAATAAGTGGAATTCAGGATAAGCCAACACCATGTCCTGATATTGAGGTAGACTGGTGCTGTTCCTTAATTGTCATTGAGGTATAGTATATAGTATGTAATTTACTTTTCAGTTTCTTTAGGCAAATGTTAATGCCCCTTTTGCATGTCTGACACTAAATTCTCAATTGCTCTCTTTCAATTCTTTGTTTCTTTTCCATCCAAAAATGATAGGCCGCTGCTCTTGAGATAGATGTTCTTTAATCTTGCATAACAAAGTTTAATATTCATTTGTTTACAGCTAGAGAGTACTATTGACTTGACTAAGTTCTCCACATTAGGTAGCAACTAAGAGCATCCTGCTTGCTTGTGACCTGGCTTCTTTCTCATTTATCTCTAAGTCACTGGTTTTCAAACATTTTTGCCCCAAGGTCCCTCTACATTCTTAAAAATAACAGAGGACATGAAAAGGCTTTGGTTCATGTGATACTTTGGTTCAAGAATCTATTGATACTTATTGCATTAGAAATGAAAACAGAAAGGTCATTTACTTCACTTTGCTGATCCCCTGTATGGATCTTGATGAATCCCAGAATCCCAACACATTTTGAGACTGGCTATTCTAAGCCAGGGATTCCCAATGCCCAGTCCGTTGACCAGCACACAGCTGTGGCAAGCCAGAAACTGTGCCATGAAAAAAAGTGAAGCCCCATCCATGGATCCAGGCAGCATGCGAAACCACCACCCTTCCCATACATGAGAGGGAGGGGGGATGGAAGAGAGAGAGGGGGGAGGGAGAGGGAGAGGGATAGAGAGAGGGAGAGAATACATCAATATGGACATTTCTGGTATCTCCTACATGTTGATTTGTTAAAGCAGCAGTTTGAGTAGCTAACATAGTTGGGCTAGGCCTTTACTTAAAAATCTGCTGGCTACAGGAAATCTAACCCAGTCTAGACTTGAATGCTTAACATTCCAAGTATCCTCAGGCAACTGTAAGTGTTCATCAATTGATATACATGCAATTAAGTACTTAGCTCACATATCATAGAACCAGCAAGTCTAACTCATATAGGAACTTGACAGGTGAGAGCTGCAGCTAAGTATTACATCTATTTATAGATGGATATTCTGTTTATCCTCCAGGAGCAAAGCATACCATAATAGGGATCTTTTCTTCTGTTTTACCCTCATAGCAAGAAATCTGTAATTGGTTAAACTAAGAGATAGTAATTTTTTTTTAAGTTTTCAAAATTTTCTTTAGAATTTCTGTGGTTAAATCTGACTTCCTAAGCTTAGATTGCCCTCATCATTACACTATACAGACCCTCTGGTTATTTCCCCCCCTTTAGTTCAGAAATTAAAAGCTCATCCCAATGGCTTTTAACTGAAACTGTTTTTCATATAATGCAATATAATCAAAACATTTTGATTGATTGATTCATTGATCAAAAGTTTGATTATTGTGATTAGTTGCACAGCCAGCCAGATGTTTAAACTGAATGTGGCATTTTTGTCCATGTATCAAGTCCTCCCCAAGAACCTGGAATAGGCAGCTATTATTGTTTAATAGTATTTTTTCCTTTTTTAAAAAAGTTTTTTTATTTTTTAAGACAAATATTTAATACATCAATCATCCCTCCCCTGTGATATATAAGTGTTGACTTCTTCAGTTCTTTTTATTCTTCTTGCTCCAACAGTTTCTTCTATCTTAATCGTCATCCAAACCACTATAAAAGTTCATTCCTATAACCATATTCTTGCCATCAAATTTTTACATATAGTTATAAAATTAATCATTTATATCTCTTTTCCAACCAACAATAAAAATAATTCCATATTCTAAACTATTCTGATTCTTCCCTATCTTTAATCAACAAAGTTAATCAGTTCATTTCTGCACAATCTAAAATCTTTTTTATTACTTCATCTTCCAAAGGTATTTTCTCTAATTTCCAATTTTGAGCATAAACAATTCTTGCAGATGTTATTACGTGTATAATCAAATAAATATATTCCTTTTTAATTTTGTTTAATAATATTAAAGGTATTGCAGGACATACCTGCAAAGGTATTGCAATATTTTGCAAATATTGCAGGTATTGCAAAATATTAAAGGTATTGCAGGACATACCTGCAATACCTTTGCAGGTATTGCAAAAGCTTCCTTTTGCAATTGACCAATTGTTATTTTTTTCCATGCTGATCATGTTCAAGTGGTGCCTCAGATGTTTTGGAAATATACCCAAGGCACCAATTATTATCAGTACTGGCTTTCCTTTCTTTGCTACAGTTGTTCTATTTCACGTCTTTACAATTTGTGATTTTCTGCAGTTCTTTCTTTTATATTTTGCTGTCTCTAGGTCCACTATTTTTATTTTTTATTTTTGGTCGGTCTTATGAACAATTGTTATGGATTATTGTGTGGTAGATGCTTTTTCTGACTGAATTCTAAAGTCCCAGAGCATTTTAGCTTCTTCATTTTCTCTTCATCTATTTTATGGTCCAAATAGTTCTTGCTTGCAGGCAAATGATATTTTTTGGAGATATTCCAGTGCAACATTGATGCTACAACCTCATTGAGTTAGTTGTGTAGGGTTTCCTGCCTGGGCAGGGGATTGGACTAGAAGACCTCCAAGGTCCCTTCCAACTCTGTTATTCTATTCTATTCTATTCTATTCTATTCTATTCTATTCTATTCTATTCTATTCTATTCTATTCTATTCTATTCTACTGCCTCATTATCTTTATCATTATCAGTTTTATTATTAATTTACTATAGGATCTGTGCATTATTTTTCCTGATTCATCCAATAGGGTTCAAACCTGTTTCCATAATATGCAACATTAAAGTTACTGCAGGAAAAAGGAATGGGAGCTTCTGTTTCTGTTTTCTTTTCTCACTAATATGAGTCTCAATATTGTCTCAAACCTACTGGGGCGCCCTATTGATGAATGCATGTGTGATGCATTTTATCACACTTTGTGCATGAAGTTTGCTCCTTATTTTGTATGGTTATTGGTTTGACATTGGTTGTTTGACTTTTAGGCACAATTTGGATTTCATCTTTCAGAAGTTGCTCACTTGTTAAATATGAATTTCTTCTGAATCAAACAGAAATTATTCCAAAAGAAATTTTCCACTTGAAACATCTCTACAAGGATTTTCAAAAATTCCATCTTGTGACTTTAAGGACATTTGAATAGAGTCTTGATGCTTGTTTATTCATTGAGTGCTATGAGAGTCAATTCTTGGCTTCTTATAAAGGTGTAACTTTCTTACTGTGTTTATTACAGAAATATGCACATACACGCATCTGATGGCAATAAGAATTCAATGTTCATTGTATAAAGTGGCTTTTAAAAAATGTAAATTTAATCTCCAAATGTGAAATTTTAGCTCTTTTTATGTACTAAAAAGTTGTACTATTTGTTTGACTCAGCCTTCCATCCTTCCGAGGTTGGTAAAATGAGGACCCAGATGGTTGGGGCAAATATGCTGACTCTTAGACCACTTAGAGAGGGCAGTAAAGCACTCTGAATAGGTATATAAGACTAAGTGCTATTGCTATTATAATGAAAATATTGTTTATATGGTTGTTTCAAAAAATAAATAAACTGTTTTTCAAGGAAGAAGATGGACAAGGAACAAAAAACAGCAGCAGCAATTTGTGAGAAGAAAACTGAAAGCAGAATCTACTCATATAGCTTGCTGGAGGATTCCAGACTGAAGGCTGAAGTTCAAAATTTGTAATGGCTATACTTTGGAGTCTGGTTGTTGATATCAACTGAAACAAGTTAAATAGATAATGTATATGAAAGAGAAGTCCACTGTTCTTTGGAGTCCTTTTTTATACAATATACATGCTAATTTGCTTTTTCCCTTGCAAGAGAGGCTTCTACCATATATGGGGTTGCTTGAGACTTTCTTTCAGATTTCCCTCTTGTTCATGTTTTTGAGCTTACTTTATATAAGTTTTCCGTTACTTACCCTTCCATCCCTTTGTATCTTCCTTTGCAGCTTCTATTTCCTAATCTGAAAAATCCCTGTGGGAGGAATTCTCTCATGAACATCTCAGCACTAATAGCTGCAGGAGAACCATCTTCCACCCACAAATATTGTCTTCTCTTTTAAAGGAAACACTGAAAGCAAATTTGCTAGCCCAAAGGAAGAGCAGAAGAAAAAATATGCAATCTATTGAATTTGATAGTAGAAATGGAAGATTAGTTCACTTCACTTAATGGTATACATAATTACTAGCATCCAAAAACCTGTCCTGAAATAACCTAAAATGTGGAAGAAAATTATACTGACAGATTGTGTTTTTTATCACTTATTTTAAGTACTGAATATTTTATGTCCTAGTAGTATATAGAGTACAATGCTTACTCTGCATTCATGTCAGTTAGTTCTAACTTCTCAGTCAGAAATCCTAGGAAGTGGGGGGGAAATATGTCATACAAAATTAAAATTGAACGAATTGATCCTTCCAATGACTATGGGATTAGCTTTAGCTCCAGATTAAGCCAGGTCAGCTAACTCCATTCTGCAAGAAAAATTACTCAGAGTTAACTGGATTATCCATTGTCCATGATTTAGATAAAGTCCTAGACACACCCTTCCAAAAATGGCCCAGTCATTTCATCTCTGTGGCTGCTTTTAATCCCCTACTAATCTTTGCTAGGGGAAAACACATAGATATATACAGTGCATATACATACACAAACTGAATTCCCACCTAACTGCTCCAAATGGAGGGAAATAATAAGTTAACTGGTAGGAAGCAGGAAAGGTTACCTCTTTGTGACAGCTGAAAGCTCTCCCACGGGGGGGCGGAGGGGGGGGAATGATCATCCTGAATTTTGTGATTTTGGCTTGTGAAGTGGATGGTTCGGCATGTCATGTCATGAAAGCATGGTTGTGTGGGGGGAGAGGTTCGGAAAACAGTGACCCTGATGATTTTAGACTTTGACCATAATTGTCAGGGATGCTCTATATACCAAATGTGCATAAAAATAAAGACCATTTTAAGAAAAAAAAAACAAGCATACAGATCAATATGTATGCTGAATCTACTTACTGAATGCGAGTAACTTTTGAATAAAACCCAGAAACAAGCAAGCAAGCTGTGGTGAATATTGTCAGACTTGCTGAAACATTCAGTCCATACCTGTTTAATGATGCCCTGACTACATAGCATTGTCTACAGAATTATTCTACTGTCTCTCTGGCTTCTCTCTGGTGCTAGATTCCTGATTTGATATCAAGGATAAATTTCACCAATGCTATGAAGATTGGATTACTCAATAATTTGGAATGAAAACCATGTCTGTGAGCAACAAAAAAGATATATGATAACGATAGGGGACCAGAGGTTTTCCAGAGATGCTAAACTCCTAGCAACCCCTGCAATCATAGCCAACGGTAAAGAATGTGTGATGTTAAGCAACATCTGGAGGGGCCAGAGGTTATCCACCCTTACTGTACCAGGAAGAAAAGACTGCCCTCTACTGCCACTTAATAACCAGAAAAATACATATGGCAGAGACCAGAAGTCAGGCTTGTAGACATTTTTCAAGCCCTCCTGTCTCCTATTGCTGGGGGGATGGCGGGGGGGGGGAGGGGGAGGTGAGAGAACTGTGTTTTATGATGTTTTTGACATTAATGCCTCAAAGCACATAGTTAATGAAAACTCTAATGTGTTGTTAATATACTTGGAGGCTGTTTTTCTATTAATAGCTACCAACAAAGCTTCATTAGGTAGATGTGAGGCAGCATATTCTGATTGCATATTTTAAGCTATTCACCTATGCAATGAAACGTGAGGTAAATTGCTTGATTAGTTTTTGCCCACTGCTCCCACCTCTCTTTCTTGCAGTGTGTATAGGAAGTGGTTGTAAAAACTAAACAGGCCCATGTTTGGCACTGAAACCTCTTTAGAATGTCAAAGGAACTTTGCACAAAGGCGATGCCAGGAGCGTTGATTGTCTTGTAATTTGATTTAGCTCTCCTGTGCAGCTCCTCATCTATGCAAGTAGGGGCAAAATGGCTGATGTCTGCAAATGCCCGAAAGGCTAATAAAGCTTGCTGTGTTCCCAGCATGCTCTCTGCTGTCAGAAACCAGCAATTAACTTAATAGGGTTCTCGAAAAGCAGTAGATCCATGAAATGTGGCATGTGTTGACATTCTCCTGCTGATCTAAACAACCTCCCATCATTGAGGAGAAGAATATGTTTGCTGTTTGAATTATGTAGGAGCTTGTTATGTGAATTATATAGCACCACTTTGTAGTATTAAGTCTAATATTTTATGATCTTCAATTGATTAGCTAGGCTTTGGGGATTACTTATAAAGGTTAGGATATTACAGCCCAGATTTTGACAGCTTGTATACAAAGCTTTTCAAATCTGAATTTTTTAAAAAAGAAAGAAAATGTGGTCTTTCTATTCTCATCCTCCATCACCATCACCAGTACCAGCAGTGGCAGCCTCACCATATTTTGGCATTAGTTAGCATTTTTTCTGCTTCAAATTAATACATTAATTAAGAACTTTTAAGGAAGAAAAATAAAATATCTAAGGCTATGTAACTGCCTACATTGGTTCAAATAGTTGAATCATTTTTTTTAAAAAAAAATGGCTTTTGAAACAATTTGAAAAAAATGGAATGCATTGATTCAGGTTTTTCAACTTTTTTGTAAAAATTGATTTACACACGCATAAAATCTTTTCAGATCTCCAGAATGGATTCAAACAAGTTTGGAACTAACTGGTTTAATTAGATATTCACAGTGTTCTGAAGATTCAGTTCACTGATTCAAACAAAATGTCTGGCTCAATAGAATTCCTTTCAAACCAAATGTTAGCACAATCCCAATATTTACTGTGATCATTCTATTAAGAGGCCAGAATGTACAGAACAGCTTTCTCCAGACTGATAAACCTATAAAAACATTGGACCACTACTCCATTTCTATCTAGGAAGCATATATTTAATATATTATTAAATATATAATATGGCTTTCTATAACGATTTGTGCATGTGAAGCAAATGCCATACTGAAGCACTTTTTGATGATATAAACACACAGAGACACATATATACACATCATATATATAAGGAAAGATGTTTTCTCACATAGGTGCCAAAATTAGATGGGAAACATCATGTCTGGATTTTGCTGGATCTGTGGACATAATGAGTGTAAAAGGAAGTGAAATCAAACTGCAATTTAAGAAGGAAAAGAGAAAAGGGTATTTATTCCCTTGCTTCCGTTAGCAAACATAGTTCGTTTATTTCACAGGAATTACTGCATACATCTCTAGGTATTGAATGCACAAACTATCAGTCAGGACCTTTCAGTTTAACTGGAAAAGAAATGTTTTAAAAAAGCAAAAATGATGGCAAATGGCAAAAATTATGAAGACGGAAAACTCCATTTCATTTGGTAAAGGAAGCTCATTTTCAGTGTTAGATATGATAACCAAATACAGTTGTGTTTTCTAGAACCTGCAGTCAGATTCCAACCTTTTGCAGCTACAAATGAAAGAGCTATAAGTTATGCATCTTGGATGGTCTATAAGTCCAGAGTGGTTGGGTGTGCCAAATCTACCTAATCAAGTCTGCTATTAATTCAGAATAAACACAAGTATTCCAGTGGTCTGGAGGCAGAAATGAGAGATGCTCATATCCAATAAAGAGAATTCCTCTATGCCTTTTGTGTAGAGATAATTTAGGTTAAAAGTTCCCTAGTAGATTGAATGGCCTGTTTTAGTTCTCTGTGTTTTTTAATTAAGCATAATGACAAAAGGTGCAGAAGAATCATGTTGAAATCTGAAGTTTAACTTTCAGGGATCTCTTGCTCTTTATTTCCACCCATATTTTGGAAAACACACACAGAGATTCACAGAGAGATCAAGAGAGGAAGAGAAGCAGATAGACAGACACACATACATGCACAGCATCTTAGATGTATTTTCTAGTTTTGCTGGTTAGCAAAGTATAACAATCAAAATATACTAGCCAAGCCTTTAAGTGCATCCACTGCACTATTTCAAAAAGCGTTTTTTTTTTTAGTATTGTGCCTAGAGCAGTGCATAACAAAACAAAAATATAGTCTTACTAAATAATTGCTGCTGATATAGACCTAAGTAGAAAACATGTAAAACATCTGACCTAATGCAGTTTGAATAATCTCGGAACCAAACATCTCTTCCACAACATATGATGAATTGCAATTGAACAGAAGCTGATAGCATATAAGAATCGGGAAGGAATGCTGCTGTAGTCTCTTTCAATAGGGATCAAAGTATAAATTTATTGCAAATCTTGAACGCGAACATATCATATGTGTTCATCCATCCATACTGAGCAGTGATAATGCAAGCTGACAACTTTGAATGGTCCAATATTTCTGATATTAATGCTACATATTATTGTCAAATAAAGTTATATTTCATCCCTGCATTTACTCTAGAGTGGTCTAGTATTAACAATCCTATGTGTCTGATGTAATCAATGTTCCCTGACTAGTAGCATTATGGCTGTTACAAGAAATAATATAAGATGTTTTCTTATAAGTGAATCTCTTCTTTTCTTTGTCTGATGCGAGTCAAGGTTTTCGGGTTTTCAGGTTTGTTGTTGTTTTATATACCGCCCTACTGCCGAAGAACTAAGGACGGTGAACAGCTAAAAAATAAAACACATAGATTACAAAATTTAAAAGAACAATATAAAACCACATTAAATAAATTTGGCCCGGAACAAATTAAAACACCCCCAATACTTAAGACAGATTTAAAATTTACAATTTAAAAAGTTAAAAGGGAGAAGTTAGGCCAGGCCGGCCTGTTGAAATAAGAAAGTCTTGCAAATACTTTAATGACCATCCATAAATTATCAAGTTGAAAACATGACATTTATAAAGTCCAGTAATCGATGAGCTTCTTGTATAGGCCCTTCATTTCAATGAAAAGATAGTTTTTCACTAACATCTGTTGAATGACAGCAAGATCTTGCATATTTTGAAGTCTATGTTTTTCAGCAAAGAGGCATAACTAAGCTTCCTAGAGTCACCCTATAGGGGAGATGGGCAGTATATACATTTAATAAAAGATAGATAGAAGATAGATAGATAGATAGATAGATAGATAGATAGATAGATGATAGATAGATAGATAGATAGATAGATAGATAGATAGATAGATAGATAGATAGATAGATAGACTGTGCATTTGAACTTCCATGATTCAAAGAATTAATGGAACAGGTGGTTCTTTCTTTTAAAAAAACTAATACAATTGTTGTCATGGGCATCTTTCTGTGCCTTTGTGGGTAGAGTCAATCTTGACTCCTAAAACTCACAATTTCCTTGTTTCTAGCTGGTGCATTTAGCTATTACACTTAATTGGTTCTTGTACATGTCTATTTGAATTCAATTACATTATATGCTTTTCTACAAAATGAGGTTGAAGTATCCTTAATCAGTTATAAAATGAACAACAAATGTCACAATTCTATTTTGAAAATAACATATTTTAACCCATGTACTACATTATAATTAACAGATATGTTTGCCTTGCTCAGGTGTAAGATAGCTAAGACTGACATTTCACTTTTGAGTGCAGACAGTAGATTTAATAAGCATAATTTTTGTCCACATGCCTAGACTGAATTTTTTTAAGTAATATATTTATTGTAGGACAAAAATACATAAAAAGGCTAATTTGTGAATTCTGCTTTAGCCTATTGACAAATCATCCACTGATGTTAAAATATACTGTATATGAAGTTGAAATGATGCCAAACTGCTATTTCACTACAGTTTTGAAAAACTAAAAAATACCCAACAAATATTTTATTCATGCTTTATTCATTTTCAATAATCTTTTGTACTGCAGATGAGAGATTATGAGCTTTTAACTTCAATTTGAACAATGAAATCAGAATATTAAATCAAAGTAAATGAACCATTTTTGTTCTCCTGTCATCGTTGGTGAAGATAGCTATAACCTGAAGATGTAGACCTTCTAAGATATTTTACAAAATGTAATTTATTGCTTGAAAGTGAAACTTTGCCTCATTTACTGTATATTAAATATATTGTTATGCTTAAAAATGATGAAAAGCAAACAAGTAGTAAATATGAAAGAAGCAAGATTGCACTTGATTGAGCAGAGATATATGCTCATGTTTTTATCTACACCATGGGGTTGAGGGATAATATCACTACTCCATGTTTATGAGGCTGCAAGGGTCAGGATTGTAGAGAACAGGCTTAAGATTCTTTGTCATTATCTCTGCCAAGGATTCTTCTGGAAAGGAGCAGATTTGTGATTTGAGGGTCCTTCTATATTCACAGATCCTTTTCAAACAGTCTGACCTGATGCGGAAAAATATACAGTAACGTAGAATCTCATTATCATTTGGTTAGATTACTTCAGTGCACTACACATGAGGCTGCCTTTAGATACTACAGGCAGTCCTCACTTAGTAACCACAATTAGAACAGGAAGTCTGTTCCTAAGCACCACAGTCACGAAAGCAAAATATAACATGATTGCGATGGACTTATGACAGCAGTCATTAAGCAATTCACCACAGGTTGTTAAGCAAGGCAGCTGTGATTGCGATTTGGAATTGTACTGCTGGCTTCTCCGTTGACTATGTTGGAAGCTTGCTGTGAAGGTTGCTAATATTGATTGTATGATCATGGAATGCTGCAATAGTCATAAATGCCCACTGGTTGTAAAGAACTCAAGTCTCCACCACAAGTCTGCGGGGACACTGAAATGGGCATAAGTGTGAGGATGATCATAATGCTAATTTTCAGCACTGTTGTAACTTTGGACTATAGCTCTTCAGAGCAGTTGTTATGCAAAGACAACCTGTATTAAGTAACTAGAACTTTTTTTAGAACAGTGTAGTCCATTTCTTAACCAGAAGTCAAGACAAAAAAAAAAGGATTTTTTACTTAGTAGTTACTGTGGACCCTACACAGATTACTGATTGGTTTTCAAGTATAATATAAAATATTAGTTTTTATACATAAGGCTCCTTATGGTTTGACAGATGGTACAGCAAGATTATCTATTGATAGTGGAAAATATTTGTAGCTCAAGTTTGAAATGAGGGGTCTTTGGTGCTCTCGGAGCTTGCTGGTATTCTTGCAGACACTTCATTACTCTAACTAGGTAACATCATCAGTGCTAGTAAGGAGTGCTGTTTGCTGTCAGTTTATACTCTGGTGACTTGCCTGTCTGTGTGAGTGGAAACGGTTTTAGAGATTAGGTTGGGCAGTTTACTGATGGCTTCTTTGGAAGTTTCTGATTGGGGTATTGCTTACTTGATTGTTGGTCTGAAGTTGACCTCGGAGTTAATCTATGCTGATCTGAGTGCTGATTACTGGTGGAGAGGTGGAGTCTTTTTCTCTTTGGGGCTGGTTGATTGTCTCTTTTGCATAGTCTATAGATGTTGTTAATGTCTGTTAATGGATCATCTACTCCAACCTGACTGACCTACTAGATCAGAGGTGTCAAACTGGTGCCCCACAGGCTGTATGTGTCACATGCAGACAACACCCACACCAGCTCCACAAAGGAAAAACGTTGTGAAACATTATGACGGTAACATGATGTGGCACGTTTGACACCCATGTGCTAGATCAACTAGGGAAAAATTACTATAGTTCCATACTTCTGGGAGATGAGAGAGACCCAGGCTAGAAGACACTGCTTCTCAATGGTGATACCAATTTTGTTATAGTTCTATTTTGAATATTCAGCTTCGTTTTACAATGTGTTACTTAATTAGCTAGTTTAAAACACTATTTATGTGTTGATGCTTCTTTTTATATAATGTAAGCTGCCAAGATTTGTCAGATCATGGAAGGATATCAATAAATTAATAACCTTCAAAAATAGTTTTGGAACAAGTGGGAAGATTAATGTACCACTCCTAAACAAATGAAGCAAATATATATATATATATATATATATATATATATATTGCTCTACTGAAGACTTTAATGCAGAGGTGTCCAATCTTGGCAACTTTAAGAACTGTGGACTTCAACTCCCAGAATTCCCAAGCCAAGATTGGACACACCTGCTTTAATGCATCGAAATTTGAATATGCAGACATTCTCATGGGATTAGTAAAGCTAATAGCTTTATCCTGTTAGAATACAGACTAAAAAACAGACTTTAGAATGTTTCTTTATACCTAATAACAATTTTAAAGTTATAAGTTAACTTTTGAAAGAGTTAAAAAGTTCTAGCATATAGAATGCAGGCAATAATCTGAAATGATTCTTGCAGCTTACTTTTTCCGTATATATTCTTTTCATCACCTTTTTCATCTAAATTATTTAGTGTAAGTTTATAACAACTTTTCTAATGAACTTTAAATGATTTCTATGCAGTGTTGATAAACTCTTTAAGACTACACTATTTACTCAATTACCTTGGACTGAAATTCTAGCTAAATAGACATGAATAAAAGGATTGTGTAAGTATTTTCAAAGCAAGGGACAGTGGCAAGTGCAGACACTTAGCTTTGGCATATTTGTAGAGATAACAGAAAGCAGCTTTCGAAGCAGATACACAAATGTAGACAAAAATGTCCTGGATTTAATGACTTAATGCATCTCTTTTCAAAAGATTTATATAGTTCTCATACAGTTTTTAGTTCATGCAAAGCATGCCTCTTCGAAGCATTAAAATAGCTGCATCTTTGACTATTTACACGGCTGCTTTGAAAGCTATTTTTCCATATGTATATTTTAGTTGGGTCACCTTTGCAGCAGCTGTACATGTACACCCACACAAAAGTATCTAGGAAGACAAAGAGAGACATCAAAACAACCAAGGGAGCCTTTCAGAGGATGTGACTGGATGTGATCTTGTGCAGGAGTGGCTTGCTCATACTAATAAAGTTTACAAAGTTTACAAAGTTCAAATGCTTTGCACAGCTCTTCTCTTTCATCTGATTCTTCTAGTAATTCTAGAGGGTATGAATTTCCATATGCTAATCCTTGTCAACTAATGCCAAAGTAGAGAAAGTATTATGTAAGTTTTATAGCTGGTTTAGTTTTTCTTCATGTCTGGGGCAAAGAGAGACCTAGGATACTGGTCAAATTCTGAATTTGAACACACTAGACTAGCCCATCCCATACAGTAACACCAATAGCCTATCAAAATTCCCCCCCCCCACAAAAAAATCATATTGATACTGAATGTCATTGTGTGACATTTCAAGGACTATGTGTCAATGAATCACAGTCTATTGATTAGTCATTTGAAAGAAAAAAGTAGATATATCCATATCTTGTCATCCCTGATGTTCTAAGTGGTTTGTCCTCTTCTGAAGGGTCTTGACTGCATGTCAGAAGATGAGGAGTCAGATCCAGGGAATTTCAGACATTTTGTGGGGTGAAATTAGTCCATCCAGCTGCTGGAAACCTTAAGGCAACCACAGAATAACTCTGTGAATGAAATGGGAGGTTTCCAATTTTGATATATAAAAATAAATGTTGTAGTTTAGCAAATTGAAATGCAAAGAAGTATTCATTATTAGATGCTATCTCCTTTGAAGTTTCTGGGATCACAAAAAAAGTGCTGGTGCATCTCCAGCCATGATGGTTTATCTGGATCAGATCCATAAGAAGAAAATAACTGTCTTTGAATATCACCTATTTAGACCATGAACTGGTTTTCTTGGTTAACAGTGTAGATAATTGCAAAAAAACTGATTATGAAGTTGGAATACATACAGACACAGACACATGCACAAGTACATAATAGTCAGAGCATAATATATATGTCCTTACATATATGCAGACACAGTATACTTTTGTGTGTAGTTTTCTACAATTGACATTTTAATGTCAAACCTCATGTAATCTGAACTATACAGATTTGTAGGTAGATTTTCCACAATTTATCCACATAGGATCCTAATCCATATTGAGAACTAACAATGGGGTTGAAGACAAGTTTAGTGGGCTTTAATCCTTAGGATCCCAATGTGATTCTGTTCTGGATAAGATATTTGTGTCGATTCAGGCTTCACAGAAATCTATTTTTGGCAGAGACCCTAATATAGACCAAGCATGTGTTTTCTTATAGACTAAGGTAAGAGAGATGGGTCAAAGATAGCTTCTTCTTCAGATGATTTTATGTGCAAAAGAAATCCATCCCAGACAAACCATAACACTTAGATGGAGAGTTCTATTCAGCTTAATGCATTATAATTGGTGTAACTTTATTTCTTATTATGATCTGTGCAATATTTCCCCCTTGTTTCTTAAGTTTCCATATGACTTTTGTTGATGATTTCATGCCACATTATTATAAATATATTAACATGCATTGTTCCTTTTTCTTAAAAAAAAACAATATAGCAGTTTTAAATGTGAACACAAATATTGTCTGAATAATTTTAAGATTAAATAGTTTTCTTTATCTAATTATTTTAGTCAAACAATAATGATTCAATGGGAAAGAAAATATTCCTGTAACTGAAGAAGAAAGTAGATAATACAGATTTCCATTCAAATATTATTCCTATGGAATATTGGCAACATTTAATGTTTCAGGCTAAGTTATAAATTCCTTCAGAACATATCAAATGTCTTTAAAGAATATTTCTGTTTGAAAATGAATTAAGCCATCCTGAAAGAATTTTAAAGGTTGTGATATTCACAGTCTGATAAAGCAGCACCTCTAATGAAATTCTAATTAGCAATTTCATGCACTTTGCTATTAGTCATATCAGATTAATGCACATTTTCACAGCCTTCCTTTAATTAAGTGCACTTATTTTAAGTTCCAAACAATTTCTTGTAAGATTAAAACTGTGCTGTAATGTTATTTAGTAAACAGCAGATGTGTGAAAATGTAGGTATCCATATATTTACTGATGAATATGTTAACTGTCCAGAACTGAATAAATTTGTCATTTCTCAGATTATAAATCATCTTCTATGTACCTCCTGCTTTTGCAAAATTATGACAGAGAATGTTGGACAGTTTAAATTATCACTTGTGTCGAACCCAAAATTGGCATTTGTGTAGCCATTTTAATTAGCTTGATATTATACTCATTTATTTCTTCTCTTTTTCTCTGTTTTGTAAAGGGTTTTTTTCGGGCTCCCCACATTCTTAAGGTGGGAGGAGGGAACAGATAGTGAGCATTGTTTTGGCTAGGTGATCTTCTTTCCCGTGGGAACGGAGGCTGTCCTTGATGAGAGCTGAAGGTGGAGTTTGATGATGTCGAGCAAAGTTGATTTTGCTTTTATTGGGGAATGTGACTTTTGTGGGATGTTTCTAATTTATAATATTATGTGCCGTAATTCCGGTTTGTGTCAGATCCAGAATTACAACAGTCTTTGCCAATTTGATGCCTACCTAAATAAAAAAAAAATGTTTTGGAAGATGGACTTTGCCTGTTTCTTTTTTGAATGGGTTTCATCACTTGGAAACTTGACACCTTGATTCGTTGTGAATTTTTACAATGAATTCATTTTTTTCTTTTTAATAAAGTAAAAAATGCTAACATATAGGAAAGGAATCTGATGAAGGAAATTCAAATTTTCTAGATGCAACCAATTTACACATCATGGTTATTATTTAAGAATCAGTAATTAACTTACAGAATTTATCATTTGTTCTTTTATCCATCTTATCTTTTCTTCTTCTTTTTTTTTTTTTTTGGGGGGGTGGATGGGTGGAAGGTGATTGCAAATCATCAGGACTCGTGTTTTTTTTTTTAATCATGAAAAAAACCCACATAAGATAAGGTGCAGATAGCCAGAAAAATAGAAAAAGAGGAGAGGGGGTTGTTCCCAGTGACCGACCTAGATTTTGCAAAATTATCCAGGTACGTGTCATATATTTGCCTTCATCCATGAGAGAGGTTCTGTTATATTTCCATATTTACTGATCTAAGCTGAATGACTTTCTTATTCAGATCATTCAGAAACATTAAATATGTAAATTTGTCACATTTATTTCTGGTTTGTCTATTTCTTGCTGCATATAGTTCTTTACACCTTTGGTTGGAAATGTGTGGAGAAGGAAAGCTAGAATGGCTAAGTACTCCTAAACAAATGAACATGAAATATGCCCACTCAGTGAACTATATTGGTCTGCAATTGACAGTAAAAATAAAAAAATATGTGTCAAAAGAACTATATTAAATAACAGCAAGAACTCAAAAGAGAAAAGTGGACAAATCTAAGGGCATCTTGGTGAGATTAATTGCAATCATTAAAATAAACATATTTCCCAAAATAAATTATTTGTTCCAAATGGTGCCAATTACAGTTTCAGAGAATTACAAGAATGCAAGGAATGATCTGCAAATTTATATGCAGAAAAGAGCCAGATTTAATTTTTTAAAAAATTACAAGATTCAAAAGACACAGGTCGTCTTGCTCTTCAATATTTTAGATTGTAACACAAAATGAGTTGCTTTTCTTGGATAGCATTCCTAGCTTATCAAGCATTCCAAGCTTACAATCAATCATTCATGCCCCAATCACTTCCAGATTGGACTACTACAATGTCCTAAACATGAGGCTGCCCTTGAAGAATATTTGGAAGTTTCAACTTGTACAAATGCAGCCATGGAGGCAGTTATATGTGCTCCTTATACCTCTGTTCCACAAACTACTGGTTGTCAGTTTGCTTCTTCATCTAATTCAATGTGCTGGTTTTAACCTTTAAAATCCTTCATGCCAATGGGGCCTGGCTATCTGAGGGACTGCCTCTCCCCACTTACATTTTGCAAAGAAGGCATGCTGCAGATACCATCAACTAATGATCTTCATTTGGTGGGTACCAGGATTATATGACTTCTCTACTGTGGCCTAATGGAACAACCTTCCCCCAGAAATTAGATTGGCTCTATTCCTTTTGCTCTTTCAAAAGACCCTTAAGACCTGCTTATATGACCAGGCTTGGAGCTCCCACAGAACTGGAGGCTTGCCGAGATTGCTCCATGTTTGAGGCAGACAGTTTTTGTTCCCCTTCCATTAATAAGTGTACTTTGGATTTTTTAGAATATTTTGCTACACCGTCATCAAGATGTTCAGACTGAATTTGGCATTTTATCCACCTATCGAGTTCTTCCCAAGGAACTGGGATACGCAGATGTTGATGTTTGATTGTGTTAGAGCAGGTGTGTCAAACTGGATTTCTTCGAGGGCCAGATCAGCATTGTAGTTCTTCTCCATGGCCCAGCCGGTGGGGGGGGGGGAGGGAGGGGGGAGATGGGACGGTTGTCTCCTGCAGCACCCTGGCAGCCAAAACGGGGCACAGGGGGGCCTGGTGTGCCCCCCCTGTGCCCCATTTTCAGCCTGGATGGTCTCCTGCAGCACTCTGCTGCCAAAACAGGGCATGGGGGTCACTTGCGACCCCCCCCAGCACCCCATTTTGGCTGCCAAAGGGACCATGGGCCAGACCTTTGCTATTTCCAGGCTGGCCCTGCGGGCCAGTTTTGATCACCTCTGGAGTTTGACACCCCTGTGTTAGAGGTATCATTGTAGGATTTAAGCTGTTGGGAGTAAAGCTGCCTTTTGCAATTGACTAAACATAAATATGTCAATGCCAGGGATGTTCAAATGGTGCTCCAGTTGTTTTGGAATTTCACCCAAGGGACCTATTGCTATTGGTACTACCTTTGCTTTCTTTTGCCATAGTCATTCTATTTCTATTTGCAGGTCTTTGTATTTTGTTATCTTCTCCAGTTCTTTCTCTTCTATTCTGCTGTGTCCAGGTATTGCAATGTTGTCTATACTTTTTTAAATTAATTGTTAAGTTTGGTGTGTTATGCAGCAGCTGCCTGTCTGTCTGAATTCTAAAGTAATCTGGGATTTTAGTAGACAATAAGCCTTCCTGATATACTAGCTTCAGTATATCTTCTTCTCTATCCTTCAGATACTCTTCCAATGCCCTTTTTTCTTCTTCAATCGTCTGATGTGCTTGCAGCATTCATTTAATGCCCACCGACCGGTATTTTCTTTGGTAAGTAGAGTTTGTCAATATCAATGTGGGATATAAGGCATAATTATTGTCCTTATTCTTCTGGTCTTCCTATCCAAGGCTTTTATTTCTTCTTGAGTCCAGTACACTATTCCAGCTGTGTATCTATTGACTGGAATTGCCCAGGTTTTAATTGCCTTGATGGTATTTTCTCCACTGAGTTTGGACTTTAAGATTTCATTCATTCTCTTGATGCATTCATTTCTAACCTTTCTCTTCACTTCAGTGTGCTTGATGTTGTCAACTTGAATGATGTCCAGGTGTTTGTAGTGATAATCTTCATCCAGATTCTTGATGTTATTTCTATAGGGCATCTTGATTCCTTCAGTTTTCACTATTTTTCTCCATTTGGTGGTGTGCGAGGCACGTTTGTCCAGTTCAAATTCCATTAAAATAAATATACAGACAGTGTTGAACAGCGGCTCTATTTCAGATGGTGTTTCTTTAGATATTTATTTCTTTAGCTTTAGATATTTCATGTAATATTTATTGCTGTGGTTTTTATTTGCTGTTTATATTATTTTATTTATCTATTGTTGTGTGCTGCTGAGAGTCACCTTTGGTGAAATGGTGTTATGTATAAGCAAGCAGGTCAATAAAGTTAAAACTCTATTTTATTGCATTCGGCCTATAATATAGGAATCTCCGCAGACTGCTTGCATTGTTTTGAGAAAAGATAGATAAGATTTTATGGAGCAGAGTGTGTATGTGTGGGTGTGTAGGTGTGTGAGAGAGAAATCAGTTCTGTATCTCTTCTGGCTGCTATATAAATTTGAGGAATGGAATGGAATGGAATGGGATGGGATGGGATGTGATGGGATGGAGTGAAGTGGAGTGGAGTGGAGTGGAGTGGAGTGGAGTGGAGTGGAGTGAAGTGGAGTGAATTAGAGTAGAATCGAATCGAATAGAATAGAATAGAATAGAATAGAATAGAATAGAATAGAATAGAATAGAATAGAATAGAAAGCAAGAAATATTTAGTGGAATGCCATGGTTGATGTATTTAGAAATTGTGGAAAGAATACCAATCTGATCTTAAGAAAGAGGAAGATACATAAGAAAAATTTGGAACAGCATTTGGAACACTTCTATAAAATCAATACTATATGTTAGGACACATATACAAACTCCTACTTAAATATGGTAAAGTGGCAAAACAAATAAAAAACGTGTAAAATGGATCCAATTTTTTAAAGAAGCAATCACAATATAACAATGGGAAAATGTGTTTTCATAACATTTACTCCAAACTACAATCTAAAAGAATTTTGGTACAAAATGTTTTACAGATGACACACAAGTCCTTCAATAATCTACAAGATAGATCAAGCATATAGTAATAAATGTGGAAATGCCATGAAACAGAAGTAACATTTTACCACATGTGGTAAACATGCAAAAAAAAAAAGATATATATAGTACAATGCATAACATTTTGGAAATTAAAGTTGAAATGAAATCACAAAATTTTTAACCAGGTATAATCCAAGCAAAACATATATCAAGAAAAAAATATACTTTACTGGGATACATGCTCACGGCAGAATAAATGTTTTTCAACATTGGAAGAAAGATGCAATTCTGACAAAATCTGATTGGAGATTGGAGACTATACAGCAATTGCAAAATTAATAGCATTAGCATATGTTCACATCAAATTTTAACCACATTAAAGCAAGAATATTTCTCATATACATATACAATATATTATACAGCATGGCATATTATAAACACTTATACTATAGTTTTTACTGGACCCTAAATGTTTATAAACAGTGCAAATTTGTAGAGGCACAAGAAGGGGAAAATTGCTGATGATATATCTACTCACAAAACTTGGATCAGATGTGAGATACAGAAAACATAAGACAAATGAAACATAAATTTGTGATCAAAATCTGAGTCTTTATAAAATAACATTGTCAATATTCTCATTTAGAACCTGCTGATAGAACTCTCTCTTCTAATATAGTAATTTCATCTTTCCTGAATGATTTTTGCTACCGAATTATTTTCCCAATCTACAGCTAAACCAGAATTCATTAAGCTTGACCATATGGCTACCATATATTTGCACAATATACCTAAACCAGGTCAAATTCTTCAGACTTTTGTAGATTTTATTAGCTTGTATCCCAAGGGCAAAAAGAGGAAGAAATGAGAAATCTTATTATACAGTACAGTTGATAATGCATATCTCTATGCAAACTGATGTTTAATGAATTAATGCATATTTTAACAATTTTAGTTTTACAGGTAATTATTTAAATGTATGCAAAGAGATACCTCATCTTTTCCTTAATAGTGCACTAATACAGATCAAACTTACAACAGTACATTTAGTGACTGTTTGAAGTTACAACAGCACTCGAAAAAGTGACTTACAACCGTTTTTCATACTTATGACCATTGCGGCATCCGATCATGTGATCAAAATTCAGACTCTTGGAAACTGGTCCATTTTTATGACAGTGCAGTGTCCTGGGATCATGTGATCATGTTTTGCTTCTGACAAGCAAAGTCAATGAGGAAGCCAGATTCTCCTAATAACTGTGTTATTAACCTAACAATTGCAGTGATTCACTTAACAAATGTGTCAAGAAAGATTGTAAAATGAGGCAAAATTCACCTAACAAATGTCTTACATAGCAACAGAAGTTTGCAACTCAATTGTGGTCATAAGTCAAGGACTACCTGTACTTTTCTATAGCCCTAAAACCTAATTTCTCTACTTTTGTATACCATTGTTGAAACATGAATATTTATCACATCTTGAAAAATTCATAGGAGGTTACAGTTTTCTTCTTTTTGCCTTTAAGATACAACTATCTATATACTACTAAAATTCTTCTGTCTGTTTGATTGTTGAATCAGTTGGTTGAAATAGGGCATCATAGGGCAACAATTTTTAATCAACATACCTCAAATGGGCTAACCTACAGAATACATTCAAAATATGAGATCCATAATTCCTGTGACATTGAAATTGTGGATGTTTCAGTGATGCTACACTACTGCACTATTGCATTGCCATGGTCAACTGCAGTCTTACGATTGTCATTTTCAATGTTTCCTGCCAGCTTGCTACAAGAAAAACAATAGGGAAGTCAACAGGAAGTTAGAAGTTGTTTCTGTTCCCATTGCTTTTCTGGGCCTCCTGTGTTTATTCTGTTTCTCTGTTCAAGTAAGAATCTCTGAAACAATGACCCAGTAGGTCACAGGTTGCGTAGTATTCACTAATTGTGCACATTTTAAGTACATGGTCCCTTGTTGATGTCATTCACTTTGGATGTAATATTTCTGACATTTCTAGCAACTCTCCAGGGCTTTGCACACCTCTTTCCACTGCCTCCATAAAGGATACTTGTATTATTATTGCAGATTGACATCTCAATAACCTGGAACATATTGCATGCTGCATATATCTGGAGCAGGACCATCTATGGTCCACTTTGTCAAGTCACGTGTGAACTATAATTTTGACTAATAATTACCAGACATGAATGCTATGAAACATTAATGTCTGTACTGCTTGCTCCCTCTCTCTCTTTTCTGAATTTTAATGCATTCAAAAAACATGTGCCTAAGGCCAAAGCAGACCCTTCCAAACTATCCCATATGGAAGTATTTTAAAAGTGATAAATGATTTGGAATCTACACTGTCTACTGGTCTGTGTCTCAGGAAAGAAATTAGAGCTAACAGGTGTTAGATGGGGAATGGTAAGGCATTTTAATAGAATTGTCAAAATGTTGGTACCAGATGTTGACATTCATGCATATAAAGAGAACGGCAATGCTATGCTGTCATTTAAATGATTTTTTAAAAAAGGAATGGAAATACCATGTCTATCAGAGAAAGTTCTTTTTGTATCCAAAACTGGGCGGGGGTGAAGAGGAGGAGTTGGTTGTAGGTTTTGCACAGACCATTTCTCCTTCACCTTTCTCTATGATTTGCATCAAAGTGCAGTGGTTATATGGCTCACATCTGCGCGCTTTAAATAATCCATGCTTGTCAATGCCATTTTCCCCTTCTGATCATAAACATTGCAAACCTTCCTCCATAAGCCTTGAAGTTTCTGCAAACCTATTTCTATATTTAGGGATGGATGGATTATTTAAATGCTGAAAGTTACAAAATAATCCGGTGATTAAAATATTGGTAATGTAATCTCCACAAATATATATGGCATTTTAAACTTAAGAATGAAGGCTAAAGGTATAGAAAAAATCAATTCTTTCTCCTGGAAGGTTTGTAATATAAAATCAGTACCTCTGATTCTACCATGGAAGTCTACATTCTCAAATAAGTTTTATGAGCAGTTAATCAGGTCTGCATTTCAATATCCTTTGCCAATTTGAAGATTCCAAGCATAATTTAGCATTACTCTGTGACTGAAGAATATATATATATATATATATATATATATATATATATATATATATATATATATATATATATATATACATACATACATACATACATACATACATACATACATACACACACACACACACACACATATACACACACATACACACACACACAGAGTAATATATATGCATAATTTACTTTGCAACACTCCTTTGTTATAATTGCTATTATACACTTAACACACACACACAGAGAGAGAGAGAGAGACAAAACCATGTATGTACTGCATGGCATAAAGTCAAAGAAGGGGCGCTGTATACAGTTTTTAAATCTGATACAAAACAATGATTTTTTTATAATATCAAGTTTGAAGGCAATCACAGATTATCTTCAAACTACTTTAGATATTGGTGAGTAAAAGTAATGGTAATGTGAGGAGATACACACACAGAGAGAGAAAGAGAGAGAGAGAGAGAGAGAGAGAGAGAGAGAGAGAGAGAGAGAGAGAGAGAGGGGGGGGGGGGGATTCCATAGGAAAGTGCCATGCCAAATTGCATCTTTAAACAATATATATATAAAACTCCCTTCTCAGCCTTATAGATAGTATGTGTCTTCCTTAATCTTAGGTCCTCTACCAGAGGCCTGAGAGAGGGTTCTGCTTAGGATCTTAGCTATTCCTGCACTCTTCTGGACTAACAACTCCAACATTGTTCCTGGGGTCTGTTGGAGCCACACTTCCAGCTAAGAATCATAAGCCTAAAGATTATACCATCACTGGGATTACTTTGGCCTTTACTTTATTTTCTAGTTCCTCCTTCAGGATCTAATGCCTTACTTTTATTGTGAAGAAACCAACACCACTATGCAAACTGGTGGTCAACATAGATATTTTATGTAAAGGGCAGACAAAAACTATCAAGATGGTGGCTACAATCAAATGACTGAAAACTTGCTTCTGTTTACATGTATCATGCAGATGAGGTACATATAAAAGAGGAAGAAACTTAATCATGTAAGTGACATCTTGGCTGTTTGAACCTTTCCCAGGATATCCTTGATTTCATGGGTTTGATATTTGAAGAATCTTGGAAGAAAGCATTCTGTGAAATCTTTATTTTTCAAAGCCTCCTTAGGGTTTCTTTGTATCTACAAAATCTTTTGGGCAAGATAGAAACTCCTTAAATGTTTTACTTCCCAAAAGATTTATCAAGCAATAAACCTGAAACTAAAATATGTCTTAATTAAGTCAATGGTCTCCAACAACTCTACTCAACACCTTTCTTTATGCATGCATTCACCAATCAAGAAAGAAGTCCAGTCCTGCTAAATTGAGTTTGGGCATAGGTTCCATGAAACAGTTTGTTTGTTTATTTATTTTAGTTACCATTAGGCTTCTTTTTACTTGTTTGGCTTTTTACATATACAATAAATATATGGTCAGTTTGCATTTACATTTGCATACTAAAATGCATGAATGTGCATTAATACCTTTATGTGCAAATGGAGAAGTGTTTTTTATGGTTTCCAATCATGTGGAAATCTGACATCACAGGTGTGCTTGGATATTATATGGTGCCTTATGTTACATCTGAGCAAATTAAAGAAGGTGTTTCCCTCATACTTAATGTGTTTCGTCTTTGCCACATACCAGTGCACAAATGCTTTTCATTAAATGCAAATAACATATTTTCAAGTGATTTGAGTCTTATGTTCTTCATACAATCTATCATTATGCATACCTAATATATTGTGCAAACTGCCAATTTTCTAGTCTTCTGCTTTGGAGGCATATTTCTGTAATCAAATAAAATGTATATTTCTTTCCCGTGGTTTACATTTTAAATGTGAAGGTTTTCAAAGCAAATACATTCCGTGTTTGAAGCAAGATATCATGTATTTATGGGAGTTTAATAACTTCTTCCATTAATAACATAGACAAACTAATTTAGCAGAACGTGTCTGTTTTAAACTTTGGGAACACAGAGTGGGAGTATGAAAATCAATCTTTCCTTTGTACTTGAGCCACTGACCCATTGAAGCTTTGAAGATCACTTCTTTAAGAAATTGTGAGGAGTTATTTAACTACAAACAGCAGCTACCTTCCCCTTCCAGCTGCATAATCAAACATAATAAATTAGAAGAAGAAAAAAAAAAGGTTCAGTCTATTTAAAAAAAACACTTAAAATTCTTTGGGGCACTCTGAAAAAGATACACGGTTGGGGGGGGGGGAAATCAAACATAACTACTGACATAATTTTAAAAAACAAAAAAATAGTTTCATGATTTTCCTAATTCTCTTTTATTCAGCATTTTGATAGAGGTGAAAGGCCAGCTCTGTAAACTATTGTCTCATCCAGCATAAATATTTACAAACAATTTTCCTTTTTACCTTTATTTCAGGAATGATTTGTATTCCTAGTCATGATCTTTAAGTCTAATATAGTGCTTAGCAGAGGCGAATTGCTTCAGAATAGCAATTCTTCTGCAAATGCTGTTTGTTCTGACCTAGGCTTCCTGATATAGTAAAAAGCACACAATTAG
The DNA here is from genome assembly GCA_022577455.1 of Arizona elegans. NCBI lineage: Eukaryota > Metazoa > Chordata > Lepidosauria > Squamata > Colubridae > Arizona > Arizona elegans. Next base: position 59,005,094 of record JAKOOJ010000005.1, on the reverse strand, counting down.
TCCCAAAACCCTGTTTTTTATTTTAACGACTGTGAATTCCTTTCATTCACAGTACATGCTGAATCACCAACAGTTTATAAATAGTCCAACAGAAGACTACCACAGTCCTTTGGATAAGGCTGGTAAACACCCAGCTTTATCTTCTTTGACACACTGCCAAAGACCTAATTGGCAATTATCTTGGCAAGGCCACATGGAAACACAGATTCAAAAACGGAGCTTCAAAGTACAAACCGACACTATCCACAACGTTGTTTCCTGCAAAGGCCCATGTTCTTCCTTTATGTCTTATGGGAGGGGCCAATCATCTCTAAGCCTTACTCCCAAGTCATCACTTTTGTTTTAAGTGTTGCTGCCTTCTGGCAGCTCTGCGCATGCGCACACTAGGAACAGGCTTCCCCTGTTCCTCTGCCTCTCTGATGTCCGACTCTGGAGGCTCCGGAGTCCACACATAACTCCCAGATGGCTCTGATCCCATCTCTGCCTCCATACAGAGCCCTCATCTGAACCTTCCCCAGACTCCGGGACTGGCCCATATTCTTCCCCAACCTCCTCACTGTCCGCAGGCTGCTGGCAGATCACAACACTGTTGCATATCCTCCATCTTCTGGCTAGTGATTGAAAAGAAGTCTTGATCAGCTTAAAATGCGCAAACATAGTTCTACTGCCTAAAAGTGGACATTATGAAGGTTTTTAATGATTTAGTTTGAAGTAATGAGTCTTTTAAAATGTCGATCTCTGAAGAATGCTATTTTGTAAAAATATATTGATTCTAATCTATATGAACAAAACACTGGTCAAAGTATTAGTGACAGTTTTTGAGGACATAGAAAGCAAATGATAGGACTCTTTCATCACTTTTGGCCTTCAAAAGTATCTCAGCAATGAACTGAGCACTGAACACAGGTCTGATACCTATTTTACTATCTGATCCTATCTGATACTGGAGGAAGGGTCTGGGCAAAAATTGTTCAAGGTTGCTGGAGTTGCATCTGCATTTATGAACAAGACCTTGGTAGTACAGTGGTCTAAGGTACCCTGTTATTAAGCTGGTTATTAAGACCAGCTGCCTGCAATTACTGCAGGTTCGAATCTCGCCAAGGCTCAAAGTTGACTCAGCCTTCCATCCTTTCTAAGGTAGGTAAATTGAGGACCCAGTTGTGGGGGACAATAAGCTGACTTTGTATAAATATACAAAAGAATGAAGGCTATTGCTTAGCGCATTGTAAGCCGCCCTAAGTCTCCAGAGAAGGGCGGCATATAAATCAAATTAAAAAAAAAAAAAAAAGACCTGGGCCAGATGATTATGTTGCCTTCTATTCTGTCCCTCCTGACGCATTAAGACAAACTCACCCTACAGACATATACCTGGTTTTTCTTTTTCCCCTTAGATTTTATTTATTACCAGATTCCTGTACATACGCTTATATGTTTCTAGCAAGAAAATTTAATTTGTACAAACTGTAAATCCATTGCTTTCACATTAACTCTATGCATGAGAATAACATCAGTACAGATATAACAGGCACAACATCAAGGACGAAGACAGCATATTTTAGCAATAGCAATAGCACTTAGACTTAGACTTATATACTGCTTTACAGTGCTTTACAGCCTTCTCTAAGCGGTTTACAGAGTCAGCATATTGCCCCCAACAATTTGGGTCCTCATTTTACCCAACTCGGAAGGATGGAAGGCTGAGTCAACCTTTAGGAATTTAGGCCTGAATTTTGATGCTCATTTTTTGGGCAAATCCACTTTGCAGTTGCTAAATGAAAGAGGAGCAGTACTGCTGAGGAATCACTTACTGAAGATTGCATGTGATGTCACCAAAAGGAGAATGGTGTCATGAAAGGCTTGAAAATGAATTTCTGGAAATGTACTTTCCCAATGTTTTGAAGATTTCAAGATTGAAAATGCAAACAGAAAACAGTAATATAGAATTCCTATTTCATATTTAATAACCCTTCAAAATACCAAATTTCAGAAGCAAAATTAAGGTGTGAAAATCGGAAATTTCACTCCCAGGAACATTCTTCTCTTACTTCCACCATATTTTAGGAAACACACATACACATACATATAAATCCAGAGATACACACATGCAAGAAACAAACTATTTTGCCACCAGAATTGAAAGGGTCATCTTGAGGATAGGATTAGTCTTAGAGACCATTTGGGACCTATGAACCATGAATTAGCAATCTTTATTCTATGATTCTTGTGACATAATAATGTCACATTAGTATTTAAGAGCTACTTCTTGTGGGCAATAATGCAATAACCCAAAGTGAGCAATCCTCAAATTTGCTACTGTATATCTGCAATATAAAGCCAGAAACCAACCTTTTTAAGCAACTGTTGAGGAACTCACTAGATCTTAAACTAGGTTTTAATGAATTAATATTGTTTTAAGATAATATGAAATGTATATGATTTGTTGAAATCATTTATTTGATAGTATAGAACATTACACTGATAATATTTGATATGCTGATCATTTTTGGCAACAAATAACTATTTATTGCTTTTTAAAACTAAAACAGTTAAAATCTAAGTATATTCTAAAGCTTCCAATGTCTCTGAGGCATAGCAAATGCTAAAAATAAATGTGATGTATTAGTAATCAGTTATTTTGGCATATTGCATTCTTTTTGTAAACTTCACATATTTTAAAAGTTGTTATTAATAGTTTGTTGAAGGGTAATAATCCTATTTTTAGTTCATACTAATATACCATATACCAGTCAAAAGACAGAGAGAAAAAAATCCACCATTTTTAAATAGACTGTTCCAAATGATTATCAGAACAAAAATAAATTTTTAATATTTTACCCAATGTTTACCCAAATAAATTGGACTATCTTTAAAACAGGAAATGTACCAAACATAGCAAATGATAGCCTCCAATTGAACCCATAATGATACATAATCAATGTCATGGTTTTTCAATACAATACAAAGATTAATAAATATACTTAGTGACATAATCGCAAAACAAGAAAATTAAAATCCCCATTTTCATATGGAAAGTTACTGTTTAGATAAGGACAGCCTTGGAGTCATAAACATTTAATCATTGAATTACCAATTTGTTTACAATAGCTAAGTGGAATTAACATAAACATCCCTCTTAAAATCTATATCAGTCTAGTAATGAAATTAAATTTTACAGCATTTATTTTTACTCACTGACTCACAAGAATCTTCAGCTATATATCAGTAACAGCATTAATCTGAGTTACACAATTTGCAAAATTCAGCTTCACCAAGAAGGATGTTATAACTAAATATAGTTCCAAATATATAAATATATCCCCAAAAATAATAAATTCTTTTTTTTATTGAAAAAGTTTTCAAATACAAGTTTTTCCCCCTTCCCCCCCTCTTCCCTAACCCCCCTCACCACCCCTCCCCCCCGTGACTTCTTCACAACAATAGGCTATTTCATAACTAATTACATACATAATATCTTTCCTTTCCCTTACTCCCTCCTCAGAATACTGACCCTTAGCATATTATTCTTATAACTCCCATTTTTACGATAATCTGCCCTTTTTCTCCTCCCCTAAATTTATAGTGTATTATTACAATTTAACATTTAATCTTTTATATATATTAATATAACATTTTAAAGCGGCCTTCTCCCTACATCCAAATTTAACATTTATTCAGTTCTATCCAATTCCTCCACTCCCCTAAATATATGACTTAAAGATCCTTTTTCTTAGACTAATCAATCAGTAAACTAACCTATTTCAACCCTTCAATTCCTACAAAATCATGCAATACAATTCTAAATATAATCCACTGCCCACTTTACTAAGATATACACATATCTATATATGCATTCCATTTTGTAAAAAGAAAAAAGACAATAACTTTAAATTTATAATCCACATAATATCTTCTTTGGTGTCTTTCCACTGGACTGTTAAATCCATCACCCATAATAGGGTAAAATAACATGCTGGTGCAACAGTTTGTTCAAAATCTTCAATCATCTTCTGCCCCCATCAGTAGTAGATATCCTCGTATATATATAAAAGTAAAAACAACCACCCAAGTGACATTATAATTATATCCATATAGTTATAGTTGTGGTGTTCATCAGGATTATTGATTCCCATCCTCCTAATGGGTAACATCCAGATCTTCTGCATGCTCCAGCGTAACTCTCCTGCCTTGTAACTCAAAATAATTATAATATATTTACCAGTAAAAGAAATCCAGAGTAGATAATTCAAATCCAACAAGGTAAGGCTCTTTTCACATCCCAAAATCACGGCATTACAGAGATCTGCCACAATCCTCAGGATAGTATTAAACAATTGTTCGCCTCCACTATCTTTCCAGATATTCATTCATTTTTTAAAGTCCCTGGCTTCATGTTGCTTGGTTTAGAAACTGCTATTTCTATGAGATCTATTTCTTTTCTTTTTCTTTTGCGGGTTGAATTTCCATCCTCGTTTCGTGCCTACCAATTGTGTGTCGGCTGATCGATTTTCATTCTGCTTTATGAGTTGATCTTGTTGGGTTAGTTTTGTCATCTCATCTTTCTTCTCCATCACTTGTATATCAACCCAAAAATAATAAATTCTGAACAAAAGACAAAAACCAGTTTCTTGTATATTTTCATAAAGCCTTGAAACTGATTGGCAAAATATTAAATTTACTCCAAAGAACTGGAGTAAGGTATAGGTATATTCCAAATATACAATGTCCTCTATCCCTAGAATATTTGGCATAAAGCTATACAATCTTCACAAATCTAGAAAGTTTTAAAATAGTCATTTAAAAAGCCAAAAATATTAATATAATATAATATAATATAATATAATATAATATAATATAATATAATATAATATAATATAATATAATCAACTTACATTCAGTTCCTGCCATATGTTTACTTTATATATTACTGGACTGTCTATGAAGATAAACCAAATTAAAACAGATTTTAAAGTATACAGTAAGGTCTGCCCTTGACTTCAATAAAAGTTCACCTCAGAATATTGAAATCTAAGATATGCTCTCAAGTATGAAAGAAAATGACACAATATTGAGTATATCTTTTATAGATTATTGAAAAACGAATCACTGCCAACAGTAATGATACACAAAATGAGTCACAAAATGCTATTGACATTCAAGATGTTCCCTTGTATATAAGAACTTGAAAGAGGAGATGGACTCTCATTGACTTGTATGAACAACTGTATAGGACAATTATGGCAAGTCACTCTCTTCAAAAAGTTGGCATGTTTGTTGGCAAAGGAGTGTAGTGCCCACATCAGTCTGTCTCTGGTCAAATAGAAAGACTAAATAATAGTGATTTCATCTTAAGGTTGCTGTCCCATCAATAATGCCAATCTCTCACTACTTCTCCCTTTCTTTTCCTGCTGTCAACTTAGCCATTAAACCCAAAACAGACAGAAAGTCAATAGACAGTACAGTAGCAAAGGAAAAAAAATGATCCATTCAAGAAAACACCTACAATTCAAGGATCACCAAGTCTGAATCATTGTTAAAATGGATAATGGCATCAACACAGATCCATTTCATGAAAATGTTGGATTGTGCTGAAATGAGTAAACTGACATTTGAAATAAGAGAACAGGAAGACAACCAATATTATTTAATATGGGGTTTATTTCATCACTGGATAGATAATAAAATATGGAGATGAAATACAATATATGAACTGGAACTTAAGATAAAATGTGTAAAAATTTGTTTTTAGGGAAAATTTGTGTCATATATGGATCCTTTGAAGATTTGGGGAGCACAAAAGGATGCTAACTGATCGATACACTGTCTGTAATTGTTTGAAAGGATGATATTTTTATATTGTTTTTGTTTGAAATAAAAAATTGTTTTTCAAAAAAAATATATAGATCCATTTCATCTTTTGTGTTTGAGGAACATATTTCTCTCCTGCTAGAATCTCCAAGGCATTTAGAGCAGCTTCAAAGAAGTAAAGATATATTCCCACTTTGCCCATTAATAGATCAGGGAGTGGAAAAAATACCAGGGCCTAAATTTTATTTCTAAATCCACACTATTGCTGAATATAGTAATCAAATGCTGCAGAATAACATCCAGCATTCTTCCCTGTCCACAAATTTGTTCTTTAATGATTTTTCTGCTCTGCTGAGTTTATATTTATGTAGAATACAGTTAATCACATAATTAAAAGGATACATTTTTGTGTCAATGCATTAGTATAGCATGAGCTTTGCCCTGAAAAGTCAGCGTTTTCCTTCAGCAATTGAGATCAGGGAGTTTCAGCAGATGTTGTATTAAAAATAAGCTTTAAAAATGCAGTTTACTTTGCTGCAACAGTGCTTTGGCAAAGGCTGAATTAGAGCCTAATAAACATATAATCAAATTTCAGTACTGAGTTATTAATTAAGCAAGGGCATCTTTTTCTATGCTAACTGCCTCATAAACAATTGACAGGAGATTTGCGAATTTTGACTTTCTGACACCATTAAGCAAATCAATATTAGGTTTCAGACACAGCAATTCAGACAGTTTTCCTTGTTATTAGGCAATTGTCTGCCTGGAATACTAATGACAGAATTAAGAGCTGTAGATTTTGCATGTGCTCCATCAAAAAGATCTTTATCTGTGGGGAATTGGGCCTCATTTGCATGGCAGGAGAATTCACTTTTGTAGGTACTATTTTCCTTAATATGTCAGTCATTAGTATTTATAAAACTGCCTAGTAGTGAAACCTTTTATACAGTTTATAATGAACAGTCATCTCCCTGCTGGAGATGTCATTGAACAAAGCAAAGATTCATATATTTATTTACTTTGGACTCATTTATAACTAACCTGGAGTGGGATTTGAGACCTAAGGTATGTCTCTCAAGCATCCACTTTTCAGCAGCTTTAAGTGAGGTTTTAATTTTGCTTCAAATATTCATCAATTAATTTGCTGGGAATTATTATACCTTTGACACACACTTTCCTTGAGTGCCTGTTTTTGTTTCCTTTGCTCTCTTCGGATTTATTCTGTGCCATGAGTCATTCAAACATATGCTTACAGCTAAGATGACATTATGTGCTAAATCAGAATTATGGCTGGAGTCAGCCGGAGACAAAAAGAAGAAACAGAGATGTAGTTAGCACATGATATACATTGTAGTGAAGCTTATACACTCAACAAATTCCAGTGGGTTTATTTACAATGCAGTATAGCTAACTTATATTGGATTTGATAACTCAGAATCATATAATCTTTAGCATGTTCATCTAATAACAGTCAATTTAATAAAAAGTTGTATAATTTTGCACTGTAGAATTCATTTGATTGTATGTGATACTAATATCTACAAAATAAAGAGGACATTTTTACAAAGCTTGCTACTAGTGGCAATGGATGCATTTTATGAAGTACCATTGTGAGGGGTTTTTTTTTACTCTGCTCCAAGGACACAATGTGAAGGGACACATAATCTTTCATAGCTTACTATCCTAAATGGTCATGTTGAGATGAAGAATTTGAGGAAGACACTAGGTTGAGGGAGGGCACAAGTTTGGAGATGAATAAGATACAACAACCTATGCAGATCAAAACACCTCATTCAAATACATATGGAGGTTCATTGTGCTTCCAGAATAGATACTTATAGCATGTTTCTCAGGAAAAGAAGCCACTTTGACAAAAGCTTCTGAAAGATTTTTAGATCTTGAAGTTGGGGCACTAATGCATTCATTCACAAAATTGAAATAATTTATGGGCAATTCTCTGGGGGTTTTGCCCAAATTGGTTTTCTGTTCAGGAGGTTGTTCAACAAAACCTAGAAAGTTCTACTTTACTGAATCTAATTTTTCAGGAAATTCCTGTGTTTTGAGATTTTGAAGCACCTGTCTGCTTCTCTCAACTTACTTTTTAGCTAGGATCAGCAATATCTGACCTCAACCCACCTGTGTATCCCAAGCTTTTCCAGTAAAAGCCAGTAGAATGTAACAATAACAAAAAAAATAGCACTTTTGTTCCCATAACGAAACTTATTTTCTTTACTAAAACTAATAGAAGGAAATGTATCTATACCATATTCTTCTTTAAGGAGATGATGTGGAATTTCATCTGCAGAATCCATAGCTCTTTCAGCATCCAGGAAACATACTCTGATTTAATTCCTTTTTGGATGTCCTGGCATATTAGCATCAATTATGAAGATAAGGGCAGTGAAATAATACCTTTCAAGAAGCCATAAAATTTCCACCATTGTCTGGACACATTCCAAAACTATTATTGGTACTGCATACACATCATATTGCATTTTTTTTCAAAATGTATTCATCCATTTTAGAAAGGCAGGTAAGACCCATGAATCCGAAACATCTGCAAAGCTCCAATTTTAATCTGTTGCACTAGAGCTACAATAAATGATAGCTCAGCAGCTGTTTGAGAAAGAGAAATAAAAAGTGTCAGTGTGAAAGAGCAGAAGGACTGCATGAAGTGATTGACAAAGCTATCCTCAGATCGTGACTGTTAGCTATCAGAACATTATGGATCATAGGATGATGTAATGGCAAGAATCATTCTGAGAGGATGAGGAGATCATGAGAATGAAGAATGGAATATATTTGTATTTCACTAGTATATCACTGCCCAGTGAAATTAAACCAGTAACATAATTCCTTTCATAGTCTCATACCCTGACAATCATTGAATCACATGAAGAAGGAAACATTATTACTCTTTATTACTAATTTTTCTCTTTGCACACACAAAAATTCTTAACCTATCAGTCTCAATCTGTTACAAGTATTGCTCATAAGCAGTTCTATTTTCATTGCTTCGTTCATCATATTCAATCTCAAAACAACAATTTTAAATAAAAATACATCAATTTTAAAGGTGCTCAAAATCTCCCTAATTTCTGTGTAGTTTGCAATGTTTTATCACATGCAATAGTCTTGCATTCTTATAGATGTCATCCTGTTCCAGTGAAGAACGTACATACATGCATACATACATACTGTACATACATAAATTATATAAGCACAAACTTCTAATTTTAAGTTGGATAATATGAACACTTTTGCACTAAAATTCAGTTCATCTACTCACTGTGATCTAATTATCCTGCAAATTACATCCCATTCTGAATAGAAATAAGAATGTTTTAGGCAATTAAATGGTTATGTTTAACAATAAATGTTTAGCTATTTATGTGTTGACATTATACCAGTATTAGCTAATATAAAGACAAAGCCTTTTTAAAATACTATGGTAAATTGTTTCAGCTATATAGGAAGAACCTGAAATGACTAGGATATGGCTATTTCAAAGCTCCAAATCTAACCCTTGGGGTAAGAAAGGCAGTTGTTCTATTGCTCTAATTCCAACATCTCACAGAACAATTTTTTGACTTAGTAAAATTGTTCCACTATCGGAGTAGCCTGATACACTCAATACCCTCCTATACAGTTGACCAACAGACTAAAAATGAAGGAGGAGCGTAGTAAACTATTGGAAGGGTTGAGAATTGTTAGACTCTTCAGCTCTTTAAGATCTACAGTACTTTCAGATCAATTCTCAGCCTGTTCTTTTTGAACCAGACTTTTTACAGCTATAAAATATCCTCAGAAATTAACCTGGAAATTGAAATATTCTCTCCAAGGCTGGAACTCTCCCTTTCCTCTTTAAGGAGGCAAAACCAATTAATTGTATGGATAGGAGTGCAACTGGAGTAATTTTCTTTTTTAAAAAATAATGTAGATCATATTTACGCAGATCATTAAAATATGTGTTCTAACTTAGATATAACTGTTACAATTATCCTCTAAGACAGTACCAATATTTTTCATATATAATTTGTATTACTGCAGATTAGCATATGATGTTGTTGAATACTGTAAATAAATAAAATCACATCCCAAAATTTCGCCCTCTCTTAGGAGGAATTTCTTTTTCTCTCAGAAAGTCTCTTCCCATCAAAGGAAACCATTTTGGGGAACTAACTAATATATTGTGCTTGCATTGTCTTATAACATTTAAACAATATTTCATCAGTATGACCATCACTGTGGTTTTTAACTTAAGCAGGAAAATAAATTCAGAGATGCAGTTTTCTATGACATCTTTTAATTATAAGCAATACTAGATTTTTTTAAAAAAAAATCATAGAGAAGTGTGATTTTTGAGTTGACAGTACCCTTTTTCCTTGTAAAATATAAAAACTTGCATAAATTGAAAATGAGAGCCAAATTGCACATTATTCTCATTAATTAACACTACCATATCAGAAATACTCACTTAAGAAATGAGGCCCTATTGAAAAAAATGTTCATGTTGTCCAAGTCATTTTACCTTACAACTTATTTTTTTCAACACAAATTTACTATTACAGTCTACCTTAGACTTTACTTATTTATTTTATTTATATTTCAGTTTCTAGATTGCCCATCTCTCTCAAGGATACAACTTTCCCCTTGGGTACCTACATGATTCATTGGATCTACCAGGCTGGTTGCTAATGGCAAACACCTGGAAAGTACTATACTATTCCATATTAAAGGTTAATGAGGGATTAGACTGAGATATTCACTATTATTAACTTAATCAGCAGATATTCACTTCTGTCAACTCTAAGTAAGATATGTTACCAATATTCAGAATATTGTTAAATTTGTTGTCTATTGTTGTCTATTGTAATGTAAGCAGATTTAGCACAACTGTATAAGACTCTTGTCTCTAGGAGTAGTATCAACAATTACGTTTGGTGAAAGTAAGGAATACTATAGCAGATCTATTTCTTTCTGGAGTTCAGAAAGATCTGCTGTGAGTATGGGTACAGCCTGGAGTGAGATTTACATTCTCTCCCCTGGATTTTCCAGAGTCAGTGAGAGGTCATCAGATACCTCCCCTACTTCCCTTACCTATATTGTTGTATAATGCCAGACACTGTTCACCTGGGAGATCTGATCCAGAACATAATCCAATTTAGTAGTTTCTAAAGAGTTATTAGATTGCAGCAGAAAGAATTCCTTACCTTTTATATATAAGAGAGAGATGTAACTCAAACACATCTAAGGAATCCAGTCTTAGAATTACTATTGTCCTGATTGCAAACATGGATGAAAGCTTGGACCGCTAGATGACAATGCACTGAAATAGCAGACTTTTGTTTGGCTGAAATGTCACACACCACTTTACAAAATATATAGAAAAAGGGGCATCAACAAAATACATTTGGATAAACATTACTCTCATTTCTCATTTCTCTCTTGCTTGAGTTAGTTTGCAGAGTCAGTCATAAAACTTAATTATTAGGTGAAAAGATGATATCCTCACATCTGAATAGCAGTTGGCAGCCTATTCTCTGGAGGAATCCCCAATCTTTATTTTCTCCTAATGAAAAAGTTTCCACTATTTCATAGGACACTTAAACGTTTAAATCTGTAGACTTTGATTATTTTTTTAAGACTCAATCATAGATTATCTATATAGTGGTGCAGGCAGATTTTAACCCACAACCAACTTTCTTAGGTTAGGCACTAATTGTCCCTGCATAAATAAACATTTATCAGATGTGCTGGGTGTGTTCTATGTTTGATCAAAGAAAAGATATAGCATTACACCAGGTTATTTTATTCAATAGATGCAATCCAGGTTTTTTTTCCTGTAAATCTTGAGATCAAGTTTAAATGTATTTGGTAAGATATGATTTGGAAACCACAATTTAGAAGATTGCAATTGTTATATTGAGATATGTGCAGTGTATATATTTATGCATACAAGCACAGACAAAAAAAAATGTTGCAGAACAACAGCTCATGATACCTGAAACAACATATTTGTATGGAATGTCAACATAGGAAAATGTGAAAATCCTGAGATGGTGTTTCTGAGTGCCGTTTTTAACTAAACAATCAAGAAAGAATGTCTCTCCTGTATTTTGGAAAAGCCACACCAATTTATTGTGATACATTTTGTATACATTTCTCTTTTTATATGAAAATTTACTACTATTGGCTCTTCAGTTACTGGAGGATCAAAAGAATTGTAACTACAGACTTCAAAATGAGAGTTACATTTTAGTAAAGATAAAGTGGTGGTAATTATAAAAATATTGCCTGCTGTTTCTGAATTTCTGCTTCCTCAGGTTGGTCTCTTTATCCAACCATATTAATGCTGATCATCAAATGAGTATCCAGTGATAGACTTCCCTTTTCCTGTAGCACTATACCAAGTTTCTTTCCATGTGGGATTTGAATCTTTAATACTACAGTGGTATCATTCATTGTTAATTGGTTCTGGGAGGCATGATAAATACCAAAAATGATGAATACCAAACAATTTTTCCCCAAAAGGAATAATGTAATGTGTCACAAGGCAGCCAACAAGGACAAGTTCTTGCTTATGTATTGAGTACCAAACAAATGGTGAGTGCCAGGACAAAATTTTCATGACAAAATGCATTGAGTACCAAATTAGATGAGTTTCAAAGCAGTTGAGTACGAAGGTACCACTGTATACTATTTCATACTATTGGAAATAATGTACTTTAAATAAAATACTTTAGGTTTAAATAAGTACTTAAAATAGATTTCAAGTAAGATTTTAGTAAACTTTCTTATTGAATGATTGCTCGCTTATAAAGAGTGGTCATTACAGCCACTTCTTTATTCTTCAGCCAGGAACTATTTTGAGCACAATTCTACCCAGATCTAGATGGCAACTATTGGTGTTCTGTCAGAGAAATGAAAATTGCATTATCTTTTTTCACATAGCTACCTAACATCTGCAATCCCAGTTCTTCATTTTCTGAATGGCCAAGTTTTTCTCCGGAAGTTCTGTAATGCAGTTCTGTAATGACAAAATTGTGGCTTCCCTGGAATGTAACTAGAGTAGTTTTTATTATTCATGTCTTCAAAGAAGCAAAACCCTAATTGTCCTGAATTATAATCTGAATATCCAAACAGATGGTATTTGATCATCCTGAAAAATTGTAGTAAATCATACTAATCTACAGTAGGTTTCTATGGATGTGAGATTAACCTCATTAAATGATTAAAGCAATTAAGTTCCTTTCAGAATGTTGTTCCTTACCTAATCAGACACACTAGGTACAATATGAAATTACCTTTTTAACACAGACCTGAACTCAAAGTATCAATTACAATGAATGATTCAGATAATAGAAGCAAAAATTAGAATAATCAACAATTGGCCTCTGGAAAACACTTCTGGACCAGTCTGAATAGAAAAACTGTTCCTTAGAGAAAAAGAACAGAATGGAAACTTTGGTTGAATTACCACACACACAAAATGTGATGTGAAGCATCTGTTCTTTGAGGGAAAAATTAAATCCTCAAATTGCCTTCCAGAAGCACCACTGTCCTTCATGAAATTGCTGTATTACTTTTCAAAAGAATGCATACTATTTAAGGACCTCCAAGGCTCAAAGGAACGTGAAACTCTTCTTAAACCAGAGTACTGGGAATTCTCTACTGCAAACATTCAATTATTCCAAACAGAAGGCCAAATTCTGGAAAGAAAATATATTGTGTGGATTATGAAAAGCATGTATAGTTTAGTTAATTTTGTATGTAAGACCTTCAAGTGCTTAGTTTCAGTTCGGATAGCACAAGCAGAGAAGACCCAGTTGTAAAATTCTATTCAGCCCACTTGCTATATGGCTTACTTTCTAAACCTTTCTGATTCTCTCTTTGCATAAAGTTTTTATATTTGTTTTTATAATATTTGTAAATATATGGATTTTTTCATTTTTATGTTTTTTTTATATTTGTTGCTTTAGTACTTCCCCTCAGAGTCGCTTTTAGTCAAAGTAACTAATCAGTTAATCTGATTAATAAATATGTTTATTTTGAAAAGAAAAAGATACCTTACTCTTGTAAAGTTGAGAATTAAAACACAAGCAACTAAAATCAAGTAAATTTCATCAAAATATTCATTCAAATTCATCAAAATCGTAATCACATTTAAGTTGCATACCATACATAATTTATTAAATGTCACTAAGGATTCTACTTCTAAGTTTAAAAGAGGGGGAAATACTCAGAAAACGTAGAAGATTATTGATTGACAAAAAGCTACCCTGTTTCCCCCAAAATAAGACATCCCTGATAATAAGCCCAGTCGGGCTTTTGAGCACATGGCAATAAGGCCAAGTGCTTTTTTCAGGGTTCAAAAAAATATAAGACAGGATCTTATTTTCGGGGAAACATGGTAAATGTAGTAAACTGAAATGTAACATGGAAGTGCTTGCCATGTGCTTGCCTTTCACTTTGCTTTTTTTAAACAGGTTTAGACTGTTTACATCCATATTAACAGGTTAACTTGAAAAAGGCTCTGATTAATAAAAGGATAGTTTTAAAATTGCTGTTTAAACTAATTTTGTATTTTATACAAAAGTATCATAAAAACAAAATGGAGTAAAAAAGCACGAATGTTGAATCACACAAGATAATAGATTGGGTATGACTTCTCTTAATAAACAGCTAGAAAATGACATTGGAAATTTTTGCTACATATGCATTAGATTTGGTAAAGAATGCAATAATTCAGCTTCTTAAAAAAGAAATCTGTCAAACTAGGACGAAGTCTGCTAAAAGCAGGATGTTGTTAGTCAAAAAATAAAATTCTTGTTAGTTCTGTATGGACTGGCTCTTTTATGCTTGTTAGCTGAAAATGAGGCTGAAGTAAAGAAAGGAAATGTGTTAGAAATAGTGGCCCAACTATATTCTCTAGGACTGAGAGTGGTTCCCAAACAATACTAATGATTATGTAATATCAAAGTGCAGATGAAAAGAAAGTGCTATCTCATTTCATAATCACTGTGTGACACATTAAATCAGTCAAAGGAAAGGGTAAGCTCTACTTAAGTCATTAGTTGCTACTGCATTCAAAAAAAAGTGATTGGTGACATGGTGCCACTTACTAAGTTTTTTTTAAAATGTTACTACCTATATCAAATGTAAGAAATAGTCTAAATATGTGATCAGACTTGACTGGATTATAAAGGTTGGCTAATACCTTTAAAGCATTTTGTGCTTTAGCTATCATATCTAATTTTCTGCATGAAGGATAAACCTAATTCGTCTGAGGAAATCTGGGGTTTCAATTTACAGCTCATGAGTCTTAGATAATTTCCTGCTCTGCTTGTAAACAAAAGATAAGTAGTGTGGATTTCAGGTATTTAGTCAGACGTTTGTTTTAATTTCGAATTCAGTTCACTTTCTACAAGCTGGAATAGCCTGATGAATTTTTAAAGAGGATGGGTAGAATCTAAATCCAGATAAGCAGATATCTGCTTCTCCAACAGGACTTTTGACTTCTCTTCTCTCCCAACTCTATTGCAGCCTCCTCTGCAGCCACATCATAACTGCTCCAAAGTGCTTTCCAATTTTTCAGAAAAAAAAGTGTTAAGAATGTGTGGTACATCTCCTCTGGGTTGCTTCTGGCAACCAAAAAGGCAAGTTATCAGAACCAAACCATTGGATTTTACCCAATATGAAAAGAACTTGAGTTGAAGCTGTTCCTGGAGGTTCTGAACCCTGTTATTTTTCTTATAAAATTCTCTTTGGCATTTAAATCAAATTATGAACTCCAAAATAGGAGTTCCTTTTGTTCCTGCTCCCGCTTCTTTGGCTCTCATTCAAACATGGGCGATAAGCTAAGTATAGTTTCCCTAGTTACAAATGTTGTACAACTAGGGTGTTTTCAATGTAGGCATCTGGGGAGAGTGTTTCAGGTATAAACATTAGAGGTGAAACTACTTGCCACATATGTGAGTAGAGTAAGTCACTTTTTATGGCACCTGAATAATGCTTACTTGTAGATGTGTGGGAAATTAACACATTTTTTAAAATATTATTAATATTTTATAAATATGCTGCCTCTTGCTTCACTTTCCTTCTAAACTGTAGGCAGGAAAAAAAGGGAAGATTCCCAAGCAACAACACAGCAGGCATATTTTATCCACTTCTTGCCAGTATAGTGTTTCAAAATAATGAAAGTATGATTTAAAATTCCTGAAGAAAATAAAGATGGTAATACATGGGAAAAATCACCAAACTGCGACTCACTTATTTTGGCCATGTCATGTGGGAAATTCACTGGAGAAAGCAATTATGCTTGGAAGAGTTAGTGGTCAAAGGAAACCAGGCTTCCAAAAACATGGGTCTGAACACCATTAAAGCTGACACCAGCCAGAGCATACAATTCAAAGAAGTAGTGCAAGATCAGAAGTCATTGAGAGACCTGGCCCATAGAATCACCAAGAGTTGGACATGGACATGATTAAATTAATATCATTATTATCATCAATACATGGAAGAACCATGAATAATACTAACACTAGCCAGCCCTGTCCAACTTCTTGCCAACATTGTTAGATCCCCTTAAATATGCCACATTCACTGGCAAAGGAAAAGATCAGTTATATTTTTTATTAATTAAAATTTGTCCCTTTAAATGCTCCCTCTTATTTTGGATTCCTTGCTGGAACATAAATCCACAAGTGGTAACACTACTTTTCTTGACAAGATAATGTTAAGGCACGAAATAAAGAGTATCCTATAAAAGGGATTAAACTGAGCATTTTGGAAAACTCGGATCATCCTTGATGTTGAAGTCCACAATAAAAATGGGGTTCAAGTTAATAAATGGGGACAAGTGGAAGCACATGTTAGCCCAAGGGAAGATTGCATTTCCTTCATGCTCTTTGGCATATATTTTTAAATTGCTGTATTCTGGATTGGTTGGTAAGAAAGATAAGAGGTCAGTAACTAGAAATTGACAGACATAGCAGGTTTTCGAAGATCAATATTGAAAACTACAACAAGATTAAGGAAGGTCTCTGACTTAAAGTAGGAATCCTCTGCTGCCTTTATTAATGATAGTGTTGCTGACAACTGAGATCATTTATACAAACCTATCTTTAGAAGACACAGAGGCAGCAAAAACAAAGATTACAAAGCTTCAGATCAACCAGGGACCCCCCCAAAAAAGGAATCTGAGGTACCTGCAGGGCTGTAGATGCTAATGGCCAAATATCTGTCAAGGATACAGAGAAATTGAAACATTTGACATGTTCTGCAATTGAAGAGAAAGAGGGATATACCAGAATATGTGCTGTTTTTTGAAAGACAGAAGGGAAAATAGATAAGTGGGTTATACAACTGCAAGTAATACTTAAGTGCCTTTAGTGACAGGCACTGACATGAGACATTTCCAACTATTGATTCTCTCAGGCTAAATTATCCCTTGTACTTCCAGTAGCTATCAAAGTGCTATCCATGATATAACATCCTTCTTGCAGCACCTCCAGTTAGGGTTATCTCCAGTTAGGGTTATTATCAGTTAGGGTTAATAACCTCTAGTTAGGGTTATTATCAGTTAGGGTTATCCAACGTGTATCTGAAATTAATACTGTGTTAAAATTTGTTCTCTAGTATATTGCATGTTTTTTGTGCCAGAGAAGTGATTAATCTTTTATTTTTAATTTTAAACCTCAGTTGCATAGCATCATTGCCTGTTTCTTGAAAAACATCTATGAGGAATTCATTCCTGGAATCTTAACTAAAGCATGGAAAGCTAAGACAGCAAGCCACCTACAGTATTGTAGAATGGAAGATACCACATTCATATATGCTTTCTTGACCACTTCCTATTAAGCTCTCAACCAAAACAAAAATCTATCCTACTCGGAAGAATTGAAGAAAAAGTGGATTTTTTTCATTCCTCCCCTGAAAACAGTTTTCTTTTTCAAGGAAAAAACCTTTGCTCTAAAACTGAATGAAAATGATGAAAATTTGAGGACAAATTTTTAGCAGAGTTTGAAGTGAAATCTAGGCATAATGCTAGAACAAAGAAAAATCCAATTTTTTTTCTAGCCGTAAGGAAATGCACGGTATAGTGGTTTACATTGTTTGGGACAAAGTATGACTTCCTTCTCATTTTTACTAAGAATGATAGTGCTGGAAATTCCACAAGCCATTGATTGTCATCCAAATGTCTGCTCATAGTGCTTTAAGATAAGTTCATATAAGTATACTAGGAAAATAATTAAAATAGTTAAGCAGTCAGCTAAATAGCAGCTGAATAGTCAGTTACTAAAGAACTGTAGGCTATCAAATCATTCCCAAACTGAGTTCAAACTCTGTAATTCCCATCTAGCATGATCAACTCAACCCAACTTGAGGTCACAGACTGAGGAAATCAGATTTAAAGCAATCTTATTTATATAATATTGCTATCTAGGTTATACCCTGCAGTAGGAAATCTAATGGCCATACTACAGTATGGTGATGGAATGCTTTATACTATCTCTACCCATGCAAATTTCTGACTTAGATTGGCAGATGGTATACAAATGTTTTCAAAATCAAAATCCATATAAGTATAAAAAGACGTTTATCATTCTATTCACAATTATCAATATATCATAACATAAGTAGATTATTTTGTTCTCATTGGAACACATTTAATTTAGAAAATTACTTCTGTAGTTGAGATAAATATCTATATTTATTTGTTCTCCATTCTTATTGTGACTTCAGATATAGTAGTAGTTATGTGAAGTTTATTTGATTAACGTTTGATTGTGAGTTTTGTTATTTTCAGCACAGTGGTAAAGCATGCATTAATTGAGATAATGAGTATGAGCTGTAATTTAGCTCAGTAATCAAACTCATAAACCAAGCATTATCAAATTTATGAACACAGCATGTGCAAGTATCCTCAGTGATAATGAATTCACAGTCAGATTACTCCCTTGCAATTGTTGTTAATCCTTTAAATATATTATACTGGCTAGTATCTATTATTTTGCCCACTTTTGTGCAAAGATCTTTCTTCCTTCCTTTCTTCCTCTAAAGAAAACAATGGGAAGGAAAGATCTAAATGTTCACTAGCTCTTAAATAAAATATTCTCACCTGGAATTTGGGATACTCTGCAAGAAAAAAAGGGCCTTACAAGAACCTTTGTATAATACTACACAGAATATAGAGGAGATACAGTAATGAAGACTGTCACCCATTTATCTCACATGTGGAATGTCCACTGATGTCTGATGCCATTGGGGAAAGCAGGGAGATTGGATAAGATAGACAGCTTTTGGCAAGATCCAACAAGACCATACTATTTTTGTTTAATAAAGGTTATTTATTTGAAATAATTTATGGATTCCTGGACACTGAAAGGCCCTGTTCACCATGGAATATGTGGCAGAAATGTTTTCTACTATTCTTGGCTAGATAAAAGTATCAAAGTTAATACAAATGCATGAGCATTACATTAAAAAAATCATGTTTGTGAAACTGCACTTGCGTATAATCGGACTAATCTGTATTTAATAGATTATTTATTGTTTAATAGATTATATTTCAACTGAAAAAAGCATACATACAGTATATTATTTAGAAATATATTTTTGTACAGAGCTGTCAGTTCCATTGAAAAATGCCTACATTTTGCACATAAACTGTACAGAACAGCAACTGCAGATTTTCATGGGTGTTCCATCCTCCTATGCCACCACCAAAATCACCTGGTGGAAAGGATCAAGATATATATGTACAACCAAGCATCTTTTCAATGGGATTGCACAGAAATAGTATAACATGACTTAATGATGAATAAATATTGAGAAAGTATGAGGAAGTGATTCTTTAATAAAGAAAAATTAAGTGAAATCAAGAAAATCTAACCTTTTTATATTTTTTCTGAATTTGACAATTATTTACCATAATTGTCAAATTCATAATTAATATTTACCATAAAAGTTTACTGTTCAAAATAATTTGATCTAAATAATCTTCTTTTTCTTTCAATAACAAGCACAATTTTCATCTGAACCTTAAAGATGATATTTTCCCCACCAGCTATGTTTTATTTTTGATTCCTGAAAAATGAGAGAACATTAGTGTCTGTGTCTTACAACTCCCTGATCCTTCAAGAAAACTGCTTTTACTGTTGTAGTACATTTGGCATCTCTATACAGGTTAAATGTTGTGCCAAGAGAAGCAATGCTGATTTCCTAGCATTGTTATATTAACATACCTCCAATTTAGCCCAGAGCAAAAGGAAATGATGTTATTTGGAATGAGATGATAATTGACTTTCCATGCCTTTGAGTCCTAAGGCATTTTCTTGGGACATGACAGCCAACTGTGTAAATTGAAACGAGCAAACAATTGTCCACTGGGAACTCTGGCACTTTGAAAGCTGTCTTTTGCCTTATTTGTTGATCACGCACACACACACCAAAAAAAACATATTTTATTTTGACAGAGATCACATGGGTTTAAACATCAAATAAATGGGCATTCAGCATCTATCACCTGTGTGTCTGCACTAACTGGAGAAGAACTTGCATCTATTAAAACTGTAGTGAGAAAATGGTAGTTAATGACTTCTACTGAAAGATCAAAAGAAAGTTTGAAAACATTGGTATGGGCAGAGGCCAAATTACAAATATTATCTGAACAATTTGGAAGTGAATAGCCCATGTACAACTTAGGAGAGGCATCAATTGGTCATGCTTCAACTTTCGATTTTGTTTGCCTTTAACATCTGCACTTCAACTTTGGTCTCAAGCCATTTGTCCTTTTTTAGCTTTTCTCAAGAAAGCTGAGAAAAGCTGATCCCCATTTATAATTACAGCCCTAGATTGTGAAGTCATTTATGACTGTGAAAGTTCTGGCATCGCTTGGCATATTGGTTTGCATATCCAAGGCAGCATCTTAAATGTTATGTCCAAAATGTGACTCTATTTATTTCATTATGATAATATGTTCAAAGCATATGGGTTATAAAAACTTTTGTTTTCATGGGCAAAATTAGAAAAGTAAAAGAGACATAATACTTGCATTACTACAGATCCATCAGGACAATTTTCTTCCCCTCATCTTTGAGTGAATCAGTGGTCTTATTCTTTCTAGAAACTTTGTGGTAACATATGAATAGACACTATAGAAGAATATTGGAATTGATTATATCATTTTCTTCTCACTCTTTTATATCTACCCTTTTATATCCACTATTCTCACTCTTTTACATCTACCCTTTTATATCCATGACAGATCTCTGCTATTCTTTCTTGTCAATTCCTCATGCATCTCTATTGTCTCTCAAAATTGAATAGCCAGTTCTTCGTGTTAATCCCATACAGTCATGCCATCATTGATGCACTTTTCAATTTTTTATTGATGCCATTCTTGTGTATTGTGCCTAGCAAAACACCATACACCATACCCTGCACAGCTTTTCTTGCATCATAAGAACAAATATTTCCAGGGCAATGTCTATAACAATAACAAAAACACTGAAGATTTGTTGACAATTTAAAAGCCATAAGCTTTCAGAAGTAAGATAAGTGTGGTGCAGAATGGAATGTGTCTTCATTTTATCCTACCATTCTTCTATTAACTTGATGGATAATTTGTTTTCAGTGTCTCTTTCAAAGAAAAAGAAATTTTAGATACAATTCTAAGAAACAGACTGTTATTCTTGAATTTATTTACAGGTAAACCATCTGTAATTGTCATGTCTCATCATTCTAGGTTTCTTTGCCCCCAGATGTGTCTCACTTATTAATTATGATGAAATGTGTTCCCATGGAGCCTTATCAGATTGGGAAGGGTGGGCAGCTATGGAAAATTTAGAGATGGAAAGATGTATAAGAGAAAGCTAAAATGTCAGCTAATGCACTTTTCACCACCCTCTATAATGAAACTCGAGAACACCTTCAAGGGAAATCTAGAAAAAATCAAGGAGAGTCAGATAGAAAAGAAGATCATTTTACATAGAATAAGACTTTGAAATAGCATTAGTATGATCATTCAAATGCTAACCATACCTGAGCTTTTGAGGCTTGCCAAGATCAGCCACCTGCTGCCACCTGCTGCAGCTTTATTCAGTATATTTAGTCAAAATTCTTCAACTTCCAATTGTACCAGTTAAGTACATTTCTCAATTTTTAAAATATGCTTATATTAGCTTTAAAATAAACAAATAAAAGCAATGATTTATGAATATCATAAATGTTTGGATGGGTAGAGACTCTTGCAAAAAGATGATCCTTTAGCTGTATCTTCTAAATGATTTTGCTGTCCTTTCCTTTCTTTCTTTTTTAAAAAGAAGACTGTCCATTGTACTTTGTGTCTATTGTTCTCCAAGAACAAGCAAACAAAATTATAATGCACCCCCACTAGGGCATTATCTAATTATAAGAAATAGAATCAATAAGTAGAAATAAGCAATTTAAGCTATACAAATGAACTTATTACAGTAACTCTGTAAGGCTCACAGGCCAGGATAATCAAGCAACACTCCAAAATCACAGATATGTTAATCAATCTGCCGTAACACTACCCCAATATACTATACCTTGGTTATTAAAATGTTGTCCCGTTTCAGTTTTAGTTCTTTCTCTAGCTAACTATGAAAAATAAAATCATAGTTATTTTAAAATACATTTTCAAGAGTATAAAACTGTAATGAACTATTCACTACATCTTTCCAATTCTATCAGAGATTCATATCCATACTGCATTACAATATAAAAATGAACATTTAATAATTTAGCTGGACTACTTTTTTTATGAAGAACACACTGCAAATAGTTGCTAGGTAACTATATTTTTACTGTGATTTAAAATATTTTTAATATTCCATATTAAGGGCTATTGGAGTATCATTTCTTTGTTTCTTTGTTTTGAACATACAGTATGTAAATAAACCATGAGGAAGATCTACATCCAATTTCTGCTTAATAGATTTATGCTCACCTTGGATTCACAGCTATTTTGTGTCCTGGAGAACATTTTCTAGCTTCAACAAATGTGCCAATTGTTTACACAGAAAATGGTTTTGCATCAGTAATTCATGCTTTAGGTACCTCAAGACTGGATTACTGCAATACGTTCTAAATGAGGCTGCCCTTGAAGATTTGTAGAAGCTACAGTTGGTACAAAATGAGGCCCTTCCTGTGCTAATGAGAGCCATTTCAACTATGTGGTACTGTTTTTTTCAGCTTCTGTGTTTACTTCCAATAAATCAATACAATTCAAATCAGAATTATTGTTTAAAGTTACAAAATCTCACCTGTATTGACTTCCAGTTATATTCAGGTTTGTGTCCTTTGCTTTTCTGTGAGTTAAAATCATAATGGAATGAGAGACCTGTGGGTAAGAATCAGAATACAGATCTTGTCTGAGGCTACTCCATTTCTGTGCAATAGCCTGAAGATGCAGACCAATCCTTTATTATTTTTAGGCGACTGAATCATGCAGGATTATCTTCTTTTTGATGGTGATTTATACTATTTTTTTAAAAAATGTAACTATGGATATTATTGATAAAGATTTTATGGAATGGTCTAAGGAATGTTTACGCTTATTTTGGTTTTATTGAATGCATGACTAAAGTAAGTTTAACCTTAGCAGTATATGACTGCTAGAATGAATGAATGAATGAATGAATGAATGAATGAATGAATGAAACATGATCCTTAATTTCATCAGTTGTAGAGGAAAGTTTGGGAATCAAGACAGGGTCTTGGAGCTACATGGAACCCTTGAATCTCAAATAGCCTACTTCTGATCATAGCTGAGATAGTCTTTGTATTAACATTAACATTACTAAGTAACCTTAACATTAACAAGAAGGGCACTAACTTAAATACTGTATTTTGATTAGTTCCTTATAAGATGTTACACACACAATTATAATTTTTTTATGATATAGAAATTTGTACTAGTTGAATTTAAATGTATACTTTTTTCAAAAAAATCCAAATAATATGCAAACAGTTTCCTGTTTTCTTGTGAAAAACATATGTGACATATCAACTAAAAACCTACCTGTAACAATTGTAGAAAATTATTTTTATCTCGGAGAATGCAACCAAATACGTTTCAATTCAAGATTGCTTTCTGAAAGGTATGTTTTAAAGTGATGTTATGCAGACTTTCACATTTTGATTTAATACATGCATAATTACACATTTTATGTTTTACTTTATTTAGATTTAGATTTACATCTATGCATGTGTGAAGCTGAACTGGCCTACACACTGTTCTGAAGGTTTGTAGCAGCATCCTTTTGAAGGCTCAACTGGAAAGAGAATTTGTTATAACTTACAGGAAATTAAAAAATTCCTGCAATACCAACCCACTACTCAAAGTCAGCCTGTGGTATCCCACAATACACTGTGCTCTGAAGCTGAGCCAGAATGATTTTTGAAGAGTAATTTCAAGTCGTATAAAGGGTCGCATTGTGTATTAAAGCCACATTTGCTTCTGTGTTCTGTGAATTTCAAGCTCATTAGCAAACCTTTGTCCCTTTGCCATCTGTCTTGCTTTGAAACCTGCTTTATTTGTCTGTTTTTGAGAAGTCCAAAGAAAAACATTGTGACCATTTTTCCCAGAGAAAATGTGATCAAATAGAAATTATGATTCTGAGGCACATGTCTCCAACATTGAGTGTAAGAGGAAGAGAAAAATGGGGAATGAAGCTTATTTTACCATTTGACTGTTAAGCATATATGAGCCAGAGATGGCAGAAGAGGGTCTCAGAAAAAATTACAGGTTGTTTTTCCTGTATGTTTTCCCTGTTCCTCCTGTGCTGAGGGCTGAGTTACCAAGAGATTATTAACAAGAGGATATCTCAGCACCTTTGATTATTAAGCCTTTAGGGAAAGAACAATGGCTTGATATTCTTCTGAATTGTCTTTGTCTTCTCCAGTAAATATGTTCCTGAAGTATATGCAAGATCTGGTAATCTTTGTAAGAGTAAAATTTGTTGTTGTTAATTGTGAAGTCATGTCCGACCCATCGCAACCCCATGGACAATGTTCCTCCAGGCCTTCCTGTCCTCTACCATCCCCCGAGGACCATTTAAGCTCACGCTGACTGCTTCAGTGATGCCATCCAACCTCATTCTTTGCTGCCCCCTTCTTGTTTTGCCCTCGATCATTCCTAGCATTAGGCTCTTCTCCAGTGAGTCCTTCCTTCTCATTAAGTGGCCAAAGTATTTCAGTTTCATCTTCAGGATCTGGCCTGGCCTTCTAAAAAGCAGTCAGGGTTGATCTCTAGGACTGACTTGTTTAATCACCTTGCAGTTTAAGGGACTCACAGAAGTTTTCTCCAGCACCTTCTCAAAGGGCTCAATTCTTTGACACTCAGCCTTCCTTATGGTCCAACTTTCACAACCATACATTGCAACTGAGAAAACCAAAGCCTTGACTATAAGCACTTTTGTTGGCAGGGTGATTTCTCTGCTTTTTAGTATGCTGTCTAACTTTGCCATAGCTTTTGTCCCCAGGACCAAGTGTCTTTTAATTTCTTGGCTATAGTCCTCATGTGTGGTGATCTTGGAGCCCAGGAAAATAAAATCTGTCACTACCATTTCTTGCCCATCTATTTCCCAGGAATTGAGAGGGCCAGGAGCCATGATCTTAGTTTTCTTAATGTTGAGTTTCAAGCCAACTTTTGCACTCTCCTCCTTCACCCGCATCAGAATTATTTTATTTTATTTATTTTATTAGATTTCTATACCGCCCTACTCCTGAAGGACTCAGGACAGTGCACAGCCAAACAATAAAAACACATACAATACAAAATTTAAAAATAGAATAAAATCAAATTAAATAATTTTGGCCCCGACAAATTTAAAACCCCAAACTTTTAAAACCAAGTTAAAATTGAATATATAAAATACTAAAAGATATTTAAAATTTTTAAAATCTTTATAAAAGAGGGGGAAAATTAGTCCAGGCCGGCCTGGTGAAATAGTAAGGTCTTTAAGGCGCGGCGGAAGGTGCGCAGATCTGGGATCCTCCGTATCTCTGGGGGAGCTCATTCCAGATAGTAGGTGATCCCACAGAGAAGGCTCTCCCCCTGGGGGCCGCCAGTCGGCATTGAGAAGGCTCTTTAGTTCCTCTTCACTTTCTGCCATTAAAGTGGTATCATCTGCATATCTGAGGCTGTTGATATTTCTCCCGGCAATCTTAATTCCAACTTGTGATTCATCTAGCTCCACCTTTTTCATGATGTGCTCTGCATATAAGTTAAATAGGCAGGGCCACAGGATACAGCCTTGCCAAACTCCTTTCTCAATTTTGAACCAATCAGTGGTTCCATGTCCAGTTCTCACTGTTGCTTCTCGACCCTCATATAGGTTTCTCAAGAGACAAATAAGATGGTCTGGTACTCCCATCTCTTTGAGAACTTGACACAATTTGTTTTGATCCACACAATCAAAGGCTCTAGTCAATGAAGCAGAAGTAGATGTTTTTCTGGAACTCCCTAACTTTCTCCATGATCCAGCGTATGTTGGCAATTTGATCTCTAGTTCCTCTATCTCTTAAAAATCCTGCCTGCACTTCTAGTAGTTCTTGGTCCACATACTGCTGGAGTCTAGCTTGTAGGATTTTGAGCATAACTTTGCTAGCATGTGAAAAGTAAAACTAATCTTTATGTAATTTGGAATGAGCAAAAATATGTCCATATACAAAATGAAATTGCCAGTCTGGGACTAGTTTCCATAGGAAGTATTGGACAGACAAAGCAAGCTATATACTGTAATACAATCAACAATTCCCCTTCTGTTGGTTAATTTATATTCTTCTTATGTCCAGGGAGTATTTTAAAAAAGAGAATTTGTATAATATGAAAGAATGTTGGTCTTTCTGCCACATTGTAAATTTACACAAACTTTGGAAAGATCAGTTAGTTCTACTCCAGCAATACATTTTCTGATATTTTATAATCTACTGTCGACTTTGATATACACATCTCTACTATTTGTATATAGTAATTTCAATGGGATTTCTAGTCTTAAGCACTAAGCATATTCAAGTGGAGAAAATTAATATGTTTACTTTCCTTTCTTTTAAAAAGTTTCTGGTCCCTATAAAGTTTGTATAATTTTCATAAATAAGTGTGCGAAAAGTTGAATTTAAATATACCTCTAAACAGTTATTTAATGTGTAATTCTTGGTGCTTTTCATTTGTAACTACACCATGCAGTTAGAGACGTATGCGGTCGAACCCAGAATGTTTTATTCTGTCCATTATTGTGGAAGATGTAGATTAAATCAAAATAAAATAGTGGTCTGAATAAAATTAATGACCTGCCCTATCAATCTTTCAAAAGAATTCTTAGGAACAATGCACATGGACAAATACATAATGGAGCAGCAAATGACTTTTGAATTATCAACATCATGAGAAAGAATTATAAGATATCTTTTTAATTGTTTCACTTAAGTGAAAAACAATTTCTCCCCTTTTGAGGACAAGGAGCCAATTATGACTTTTACCTGGTCAATGTTGCATGGAGATCCCAGGCCAAGTAGCTAAGTTCTCAATCTTGTATCATTGCACCATTTGGCACATTTAATACCAAAGCATTCTTCCTATTTCCTACCCCCACCCCATGGTGATAGGGCAGCTTTCACTATTTCTTTACTTTCCAGAGAAGCAGCTAACTCTTAGATTCTTCGTGCTTGCTAACATTTGCAAAAATGCTTATTTTAAGCGATATATTATAAGTTATGGCATTCAAGTGCCCTCCAGATGTTTTGCCATCCTATAATCCCTGTTCAAAGGCCATGATGGGCGGGCCTTATTGAAGCTGTAGTCCAAAACATATGGCAAGCACCAGGTTTATTTCCAACCAGAATTCAGTTTGCATTTTCCTTCTGTGAAGTAAATGCTATACAAATCTATCCTGACAAAGATATTTTAACATAATCCTGTTCAACGTAGTTCGTAAAAAAATACCAGGTCAGCATATCATTACTTCCAAGATTGCTTCAATTAATGTAGGAGCAGCATTGACAATGAGATTGCAGTGGGAATAGATCCATTAGGTGGCAGTTTATATATAATACGCTTCTTCAGTAAAGCAGAATCTCTTATCAGAGGAAGTTATTTGCATGCATGAATGTTCCTTATTGTTTTTCAAGACTGTGCTATTCCACAAAATATTCCTTTGGTATAACCAATCTGTTCATTTCCCCAAGGACATATGTTTATTTTTTTTTCACATGAAGGACAATGGTATAGGTTATTCAGCAACCTTCCCATGTTTATTACAACACAAATCCTTGTAACTCTCTCCATGTACCAATTTGAAATGATAAAGAGTGCTTATGTTTCATTGTTCTCTACTCTGGTTTTTCTTCAGATGCAATAAATCTTTTAACTTTTACTTGATACTGCATCAAGGCTATGATATGGGTAGCACCTTGGGATGAGCTAAGAACCAGAATTTATGAGATAATGTTGAAAGTCAGGATCAAAAAGCAAGTAAGAATTAAAGGAAAACTAACTGATTCAGGAATGCAGAAGAGTTTGAGAGGTCCTTGATTCTTAAGCAAGCCTCATCTGGAACAGGAAACCACTTCAGAATAGAATAGAATAGAATAGAATAGAATAGAATAGAATAGAATAGAATAGAATAGAATAGAATTCTTTATTGGCCAAGTGTGATTGGACACACAAGGAATTTGTCTTTGGTGCATATGCTCTCAATGTACATAAAAAGACAAGATACATTTGTCGTACTTTGTGCTGAGAAGAATCCAGTGGCTAAGGTGGATGGATAGTTAGTCGTACAGACACCTCAGGCAATGCTGCAACTACTGTAATTATTCAGTGATTTTGAAATAGAGCTTCATGTAGATGAAAAACATTCTAATTTGAGTCCAGATATTTGTCATTTGTATTATATAAGGGAAATGCTGGTCCCAGAATGCACATCCAGGATTAGCTGTGAAAAATATTATGTGTGTTTTCATATGTACCCCTTAAAATTCTACACCGCATTTACATTTCTACGCCACCCATTTAAATCAAAGAAGCTGCATAATTAGTCTGCATCCTATGATATTATATTACTTTCTTGCACCTTTTTCTAGTCACATCTTGTAATTCTTGTAAACTTTATATTATTTAGGTTTTTTTTAAAAAAAAATTCAAATACAAAAATAGTAGATAGTAAATGTGAATGTTTGGAAACAAGAGCAACATACTGATTTCAACTCATGGAAACTGAAAGTATATTTGCCCACTTCGTTGGGCAGGTGTCCATCTGTAGTTTCAACTAAATTCTGTTCATTAGATTAAATAGTTAACAAGAACTCTGCCAATATAAAAAGCCATCCATGTGGTTATTATAAGCTAATGCTGGAAAATATCAGTTAAACTGGAAAACACATGTTGCCAGCTTGGTTTGAGGGAATGTACACCAGAGCCAAAAATTATTTTAAAAATGAAAGCAGTAACAAGGCTCAAAGTTCCATGTGGCTGATTTGGGAATATATTCATCCTAAAAGCCACCAAAATACTTTTTTTCAATCAAACCTCCAATTGATCAGACACAGACTTACTCTCTGCTGAGCAAGGGGTTCAGAGCCACTATAAAACTAGGTTTGCCACTGCTATTACTTCAGAAAATCAAAGAAGCTGCATAATTAGTCTGTATCCTATGTTATTAAATTAGCAATGCAATCATCTACTGTATGGTAATAACTAAAACATTTTCTAGGCTATGTGAAATGAATTTGCAATGCAGTTCACAGTAGCAATATTTTTTTTTTTCTAGATGGGGTAGAAAACCTGAGGAAAATGGCCACTGCTTCTGTCTATCACCCTTTGATCCCTTATAACTTTCCTGTGGTACATTAGAATTTATTTCCCACTCTATACTTTTGATTTGGTACTCAACTCCACAGGTGCTGTGTCAGTAAATGATATTTAATGGCACTTCTACTTTAGCTATAGCAGATAACTAAACCCTGGAAAATTTCATGAAAAGAGTTTCGAAGTGCCAAAAAGCAGATGATCCCACAAATCCCACAAATGACCAACAAATGGAAGACGGCACCTTCAACTTCTACCATTCCCACAAAAAGAAAAAAAAAACCAAATACCAAACAACCCAAAATTTCTCAATGCCAAAAATAGGCTGAACAGCATCAAGCATTTGATCAAACACACTGAAGTTCTTCCCCTCCTATCAGTCAGTGGGGGGGGGGAGGAATCCAGCATCAGTACATTACAGGGAAGAATCCAACCAGCAGAAGAAGATATAAGAAAGGAGACAAAGGAAAAATTTGTTTCAGTCCTAATCTGTAATGTATCATTATATTCCCATATAAATCTCTAAAGTATTTCCTCAGTTCACTTCATTCTAAATAACTTCATCACTTTTATCCTTGACTCCATTCACTTTTCTGAAGGCTCCTTGTTTTGTCTTTTTTACTGACTTCTAAGAGAAAACATTTCTTCAAAATTTATGTTATTTTTTAATATAATTTGGGAGTAAACATGGAAGAAAGGGGGAGTTTTCTATCTCACACAAATGACTCTTACCAGCTTACAAGAAAAGAAACAATCCATCAAACTTGTTTGATTCCTTGACTGCTGCATATTTTAAGGTTTGGATTGATGATGGAAATTAGTTTTTAATTTATTTTTTGTTTACCACCCTTGTTGAGATGGGCAGCCATACAAATTGAACAAGTAAATAAATAAACAAACCCCTGACATCCATGATGAAAGACATTAACCATTAACCACTTACTCCCAACAGCAACAAAGCTTATTGACCCCCTGACCCAAATGCCTGGGGGAACAACCAGATCTTCAAAGTCTTGTGAAAGCTTTGCAACCATCCAAATATCCAGGGAGATGATGTTCCATAAGGCAGGTGCTGCCACTGAGAAGGTACAACTCAGGGGTTCAACTGGATGATACTGTTTAATAGACAGGATCCGGAGTATGCCCTCTCTACTAGATCTGATGGAGTAGGCAGACACAATGGGAGAAAGGCAGCTCTCCAACTAGCCTGGCTCTATGCCATAGATGGCTTTATAGGTGATGACCAGGACCTTAACTTGTACCCAGAACCCTACTGGGAGCCATTGTAGTTCTCAGGACATTCGTGTTACATGAGCATAATGTAAAACACCAAAAATTGCCCATGCTGCAGTTTCATGTTGAACATGTTACAATAATCCAAATGGGAGGTGACTAAAGCACTCCAGTTCCAAATTTTCGTTTCCTCCTTTAATATTAACCATTCCTTGTTGTTTCTCTTTAGTGTATTCTTTGTGTTTTTCCTCTCTAGTCTCACTTATTACATGTCTTTCTGTAATCCTGTTTTTTGCAGGTCATTCTCTTGTATGTACAGTATGTTTATTATCCATATCTCCTGGATTCCAATCCAATCAGTACTTTTTCTATACATCTTATTAGCATTACTCCACACACTTCTGTGCAACATGATATTTTACCCACTGTTCCAAGCAGCCTCTGCATCTTTCTTTCTTGTGTCCGCTTACCTTTCATGCGATTTGTGGGTTTAGACTTGTTGAACCTTAACAATTATTTATGTAAACTCATTCTTCCTTTCCTGCAGTTACAGTTCTACTTTCACCTTTATTTCCTTCACTTCTTTCCTTTTCTTCCATGTTTATCTCCCCAACCCACCCCTTCACTCTAGACACTACAAATACAAAGAATGTATCCATTTTGCTCCAAAACTCATCTCTGGTTGTTCCACTATTACATTCACTGGACTATAATATTCCGCTATATCAACTGATGAATTTCTATTTTTATGTAAATCCACAAAAACCTAGGTAGCACCAACTGATTCTGACAAATATTTTAGCCCTTAATTAATCCTATCCCTTATTTCCATATGTGCATTTGTCCATTCTGTTCAACAAGATCAGGATACCTTCATTTGGATCTATTAACCTCATTTCTCTTAATTTCCTTCCTTCCTTCCTTCCTTCCTTCCTTCCTTCCTTCCTTCCTTCCTTCCTTCCTTCTTTCCTGAATTAATTCTTTCACATTCCAAGTTGTAATCTTTAAACCTTAAAAATATTATTATGCTGAAAGTCTTATGAGAGTTTTTTTTTTTTAAATTAAAGGATAAATAATACTAACATGACGGTATCTTAGGAAAAAATGGAAAAGGGAGAGAGGAAGAGGGAGGAGGGAGAAAGGGCGGGATGGAGGAACAGTTGATCAGTATTGTATTTAGTTTACAAAAATTACTAAGGCTGTGCAAATCGTGGGTCATGGGGAACAAATGTTTTTCTTTAAAGATGATTATTTACCTACTACATTTAATTGCAGTCGTGGAATAGTTTCAATTTATGGCAGGAAATTTCCTGAATTTTTTTCGGACCAGTTTTTATTTAATTCAATAAAAAAATTGCTTCAAGGAGCAAAGAATTTTAGTAAAATTCACATGGATTTTGTACTTAGAGATAAAAGGCTGATTTCCATGACTAGCTTGTCCCATCATGAATATATGTCACTTGTCAAAGGCAGAAAGCATAACGCCATTCTTTACCAACCCCAACCCACTAGCAATGTAACTTCCAGCCACATTTTCCTGTTAGGCGTCAAAAGTAGTGGTTTCTGGCTTGTGTCAGATCAAGCAGTGCTGACTGGTTTATCTCCCACCTGTCATTTCATTGTTGGCAAACATTTCCACTTCAATTATCTAACATGTGAAAGCAGGAATGTCTCATTCCCCTTTGGTCACTGCTCACTGCCTTCCACAATAAAATCATTTTTTAACCAGTTCACAAGTACAATGGTGAAGAATCGAGTCCTCCCTCCCTCCCTCCCTCCCTCCCTTCCTTCCTTCCTTCCTTCCTTCCTTCCTTCCTTCCTTCTCTTCAATCCAGACAAAATCTTCAATCAGGCCAACACCATGACCAAATAAGAGGAAGGGACTGAAATCTGGAATGGTATTTCTTAACTAGTTTCATTTCCAGCTGATTTTCACATGGAAATCCAGTTGCTTAAGCTGTAGTGCAGAAAAACCCAAAGTGATTGAGATGTGCCTTGGTGGTGCGGTGTTTACAATGCAGTATTGCAGGAAACTCTGCCCACTGCCACAAGTTCGATCCTGATCAGCTCCTGGTTAACTCAGTCTTCCATCCTTCCAATGAAGATCAGATTATTGGGGGTAATATGCTGTTTCTGTAAACTACTTAGAGAGTGCTATAGAGAATTATGAAGCGTATATAAGTTTAAGTACTATTGCTATGTGTAGGGTGTGTATGTGTTTCCTAACTTTCACTGTACACTGTAATCTTTCAATGCTCTTCAATTCCCTCATTGAAGGATGTTTTTCCTACTGAGATTTTTTAGTTGAAAGACTACTTTACTACTGAGTAGGAGACCTACTCTTGTAAAATTGTTTCAGAAATTCAGATACTTGGGCCTGACAGATACAAATATCCACTCTGCCTGCCTGCCTGCCTACCTGCCTGCCTATCTATCATCTATCTATCTATTTATCTAACATTAGTTTTGTGGAAAGTTTTGTAAGATTATTTGTGTGGCTCTAATAGGAAATATTCAGAACTATTAATTTACTTCTCATATGGAAGTAAATCCAGGAATTTTTCTTGTGAATAGAATGGGGCGGTACTGATAGTGAATTCAACTGGTTTATTATTTGTTTCTTGGTTTCTTTACTGCACATATACTACACAGTACCAGAAGTCCGTGCATTATCATCTTACAATCAAAACTCTATTGAAGAGTAGTAACAAGAGATGTAAAGAGACACAATTTCATGATTATTTCTATAAACATAGTTATTTTACAATGTAAGTGTTATGTATTGATACATTTCAGCGGGAGTTTCAAACCTGCCTATGTTTCTGATTGGCTGACAGTCCCTCCAGGATTGTATATAAGGAGGGCTGCAACCTCTGAGTTTTCGCTGAAGTCTCACTGTATATTAAAGAGCTGTTGTCACTTGCTTGCTTGTGCCTCTCGTTATTCCCGAACCACTTCATTGGCGACGAAGGTGGGATTGAGGCCACAAGAAGCGAACCAGTGAGACCACGAACTTCAGCTAGGCGACGAGGCGAACTACAGGAGGCATACCGAACATGTCTGCCTATGTTCCGCCCAAGCCTTTTGATCCAACCCGCGAAAAATGGGTCTCGTACCTAACGAGGTTTGAGTGCTCGCTCGAAGCCAGCGACATGCAGGGACTCTCCGCTAATCAGAAGAGAGCCCTCTTCCTAAGCCACTGAGGACCGGATGTGTTCGAGATGGCGGAGTCACTTTGTGACCCAACGCCGGTCCAGACCGTTTCCTGGGACACCCTGATGGCAACTCTC
Organism: Arizona elegans; assembly: GCA_022577455.1. Lineage (NCBI taxonomy): Eukaryota > Metazoa > Chordata > Lepidosauria > Squamata > Colubridae > Arizona > Arizona elegans. The sequence goes on along the minus strand of JAKOOJ010000005.1, from coordinate 58,970,927 downwards.
TGGGCTCACTACACTCCCGTGCCCTCCAAGTTCGTGCAGAGATACCAACTCAGACAGCGAGTACAGCGAGAGGGAGAACCGGTCAGCGCTTACATGGCGAGCCTGCGAAAAGCCGCAACGCATTGCGACTATAGGGACTTGGATGATGCGTTGCTTGAGCAACTAATCTGTGGTGTTCGGGACATTAGGCTACAACGACGCCTGCTCGCTAAGCCTGATTTAATGCTTGCTGGTGCCCTAGACAAGGCCAGAGCTCATGAAGCTTCCACAAAAGCTGCAGAAACGCTGCAGCATCCGCTGACCAGCAAAGACAATCCCAAGTCTGCACCAGTGCACAGGCAAGACACCGGATCCAGCTCGGAGTCCGAGTCAGATGAGGACGTCTTCCGAACAGAGCACCAGAGAAAAGACGCAGGCAGCCCCCGGCGAAACTGCCCCAGTTGTGGCGGGCACCATGATAGACTGTCCTGCAAATACAGAGAGGCTATTTGCAGGCATTGCGAGAAAAAAGGGCACTTGGCGCGAGTCTGTAGAGCCATTCTGCCCAGAAAACACCAACCACGTGAGCGCCGCAGCCAACCAGAATCGACGTGCCAGAAGCATCCAATGAGAGAAGGTGGCGCGAAGAAACGGCACGAATTTGAACCGCGAGATGGCCACAGCATACACATAGACCAGGCCAGCACGGCGATCGAGGACAAAGTCAGCACGGTATTCGAAATCAACGGCAAGCCATGCTCGATGGAGATCGACACCGGATCAGCTCGTTCCATAATGTCATGGGCGACTCTAACCATCCTGCCATCATTCCGAAAAGACCAGCTATCCAAGCAACGACCGCGCATCCTAGACTACCAGGGGAACCGGGTCCCCCTCAAAGGCGTGGGCACATTCCGAATCACCTACAGAGACTACGAAAAAGACCTGCCGCTGACCATCACAAAGCAGCTTCCTAGCCTTCTAGGCATGGGGTGGTTCCGAGCCCTCGGCATGGGTTTCACCGGCGTCCACCAAATGTCCGAGCCGTCACTGAAGGACAGCCTCCTGAACGAGTTCCAGGACGTCTTCGGGAACACGTTGGGCAAGTATGTGGGGACCCCTATCTCCCTAAACTTAGACCCCAACGTAGCCCAAATAAGACTTAAAGCCAGACGGGTGCCTTTCGCATTAAAACCAAAGATCGATGTGGAACTGGACAAATTAATTAAACAAGGGGTGTTAGTCCCTGTCGACCATGCGAAATGGGAGACCCCCATAGTGACCCCAGTAAAGTCTGATGGCTCAATCAGGATTTGCGCCAACTACAAGTGCACGATCAACAAGGCTTTGCAGCCAAGCGCCTATCCGGTGCCAATCGTGCATCATCTACTACACTCCCTGGGGCCCGGAAAATTTTTTGCCAAATTAGACCTAGCTCAGGCCTATCAACAATTACCAGTCAACGACGCCACAGCATAGGCGCAAACAATTGTAACTCATAAGGGTGCATTCAAATGCACCAGGCTCCAGTTTGGGGTGAGCGTCGCACCCGGTGATCTGTCCCCGTCCCCACACACACACAAACACAGCCAGCCGAGGGTTAAGGAAACACTTTGGAACGCACCCAGGTCTTATCTCCCACTTGGCAGCGATAGACACCCCGTCTGCCAAATGCCTTTATTTTCACAAACAGAAAGATAAGATACTAACGTACAAAAAAGTCCAAGCAGAAATAATATTCCTCCCAGCAGTTCCGGACGAGGCTTTAGTGACTATCCAAGGTTTACTTTTGTTCGTCACAAGGATCCCTGACCACTACCCTCTATTATATAGTCTCTGGGGTGTGGTCCAGTGACTCAGTTCTAATCCCTAGCATGCCTCCTAAGCTGCTGCAATCGTTTATCATGCCTTCGGAGGCGTGCATCCAGGAATGATGTTTCATCGTCACTCTGAGACGAACCAGCTGTCTCCCTGCTGATCTCCTCTCCCTCGGCCGGCACCTGAGACAATGCCAGAGGGGAGGGGCCTGGAGAGGGAGGCCTGGCTGACTCCTCTTCCTCATGCTCGGAGCTTTCTTCCTCCAATGGGACAGGCTCAGAGGGCGGGGCCACAACACCCGGCCTATTTCAAAGCACCATGAGCGCCTTTTGCAAGGGCTCCCGGGGGTGGTGCCTTATTTCAACGACGTTTTAGTCAGCGCTCAGGACGAACGTCAGCTAGGGGACCGAGTAAGGAACGTCCTTTCCCGATTTAGAGAAGCAGGACTTAAATTAAAGAAAAATAAGTGCATGATCGCTGCCCCCTCTATAGAGTTTCTGGGGTACAGGGTGGATGGCACAGGCATCCACCCTACCGAAAGCAAGGTGAGAGCTATTTATTTATTTATTTATTTATTTATTTATTTGTTTTAATTTCTATACCGCCCTTCTCCAATATAGGACTCAGGGCGGTGCACAGCCAAAGTAAAATCCAGACATAGAAAGATTAAAAAACTGATTAAAATAATTAAATAATTTGGCCATAATTAAAAACAGTTCCAATTTAAAATAGTTTAAAAGTTTGACTCAAGCCAGCCCAGCTAGTTGGAATAGATGGGTTTTCAGGGCCCGACGAAAAATCTGGAGGTCTGTTATTGTACGTAACTCTGGGGGGAGGTTGTTCCAAAGGGTGGGCGCCGCCTCAGAGAAGGCTCTCCCCCTGGGGGTCGCCAGCCGACATTGTCTGGCGGATGGCACCCTGAGGAGGCCCACTCTGTGCGAGCGTACTGGCCGGTGGGAGGCTATTGGTGGCAGAAGGCGGTCTCGTAAATACCCCGGCCCTAAGCCATGGAGCATTTTAAAGGTGGTCACCAACACCTTGAAGCGCACCCGGAAGACCACCGGAAGCCAGTGCAGCTCGCGCAGGAGAGGTGTCACATGGGAGCGCCTCGTCGCCCCCATAATCCCCCGCGCGGCCGCGTTCTGGACCAGCTGGAGTCTCCGGGTGCACCCCAGGGGGAGCCCCATGTAGAGAGCGTTACAGTAGTCCAGGCGGGAAGTGACGAGTGCTTGAGTGACTGTGCGTAGGGAGTCCCGATCTAGAAAGGGACGCAACTGGCGTATCAGGCGAACCTGATAAAAAGCCCCCCTGGCCACGGCCGTCAAATGATCTTCCAAAGACAGACGTGCATCCAGGAGGACGCCCAAGTTACGAGCCCTCTCCGTGGGGGCGAGTGATTCACCCCCAATAGCCAGCGATGGCATCAGCTGGCTATATCGGGACGCCGGAAGCCACAGCCACTCGGTCTTGGAGGGGTTGAGTCAGAGCCTGTTTCTCCCCATCCAGGCCCGCACGGCCTCCAGACACTGGGACATCACTTCAAGGGCATCATTGGGGTGGTCTGGGGTGGAGATGTACAGCTGGGTGTCATCAGCGTACTGATGGAACTCCACCCCAAAACCACGGATGATCTCACCCAGCGGCTTTACATAAATGTTGAACAGAAGGGGCGAAAGGACCGACCTTTGTGGCACCCCACAAGCAAGGTGCCTCGGGGCCGACCGTTGCCCCCCTGTCAACACAGATTGCGACCGGTCAGAGAGGTAGGAGGAGAACCACCGCAGCACGGTGCCTCCCACCCCCAACCCCGCCAACCGGTGCAACATGATACCATGGTCGATGGTATCAAAAGCCGCTGAGAGGTCTAACAGGACCAGGATAGAGGAACAACCCCTGTCCCGGGCCCTCCAGAGATCATCCACCAATGCGACCAATGCCATTTCAGTGCTGTGCCCAGGCCGGAAGCCGGACTGGAGCGGGTCTAGATAGACAGCTTCATCCAGGTACCGGGGAAGCTGTTGCGCCACCACACTCTCAACAACCTTCGCAATGAAGCGAAGGTTGGAGACTGGACGATAGTTAGCCAAAACAGCCGGATCCAGAGAGGGCTTCTTGAGGAGGGGCCTCACAACCGCTTCTTTCAAAGCGGTCGGCAGGATCCCCTCACTCAAAGAAGCGTTAACAATCTTCTGGAGCCAGCCTCGTGTCACCTCCCAGGAAGCCAGTACCAACCAGGAGGGACACGGGTCCAATAAACATGTGGTCGCGTTCAGCCGTCCCAGGACCCTGTCCATGTCCTCGGGAGCCACAGGATCGAACTCCCCCCAGGTAACACTCTCAAGACCTGCCTCAGTCATCCCGTCCGGACATACCCAGTCAGAGGCCAGCCCTTCCCGAATCTGAGCAATTTTGTCATACAGATACTGCACAAAATCCTCAGCACGACCCTGCAAGGGATCATCCCGCACCTCCAGATGAAGGAGGGAGCGGGTCACCCTAAACAGGGCGGCTGGGCGATTATCTGATGACGCGATAAGAGCGGCAAAATAATAGGTAGGTCTTAATATGAGACCTCACCAATGTTCGGTCAGATTCGGAGCGGCTGGTCCTCCAACTACTCTCCAGGTGTCTTTTCCGGTGCTTCATCTCCCTAAGCTCCTCGGAGAACCAAGGAGCTAGGTGAGTTCGGTGCCGGGTCAGAGGCCGCAAAGGCACAACTCGGTCCAAGGCCCCGGCAGCCGCACTATCCCAGGCGGCCACCAGGTCTTCCGCCGAGTCATGAGCCAGAGTCTCAGGAAATGGCCCAAGCTCCATCTGGAACCTATCAGGGTCCATCAGGCGCCTGGGGCGGAACCACCTGGTCGGTCCCGCCTCCCTGCGGCGGGGTGCAGTGGTCAGAAAGTCCAGTCAAAGGAGCGAGTGGTCAGACCATGACAAGGGTTCGATGGCTATATCCCCTATATCAAGGCCACTCAACCACTGACCAGAGACAAAAACTAAGTCCAGAGTGTGTCCCCCCGTGTGAGTGGAGTCATGAATTAACTGAGTAAGGTCCATGGCCGTCATGGAAGCCATGAACTCCCGAGCCACCTCAGACGTTTCACCGATAGATGGGAGGTTGAAATCCCCCATGATGACAAGTCTGGGGGTGTCCACTGCCACCTCGGCTATAACGTTAAGCAGCTCAGGCAGGGCCGTTGCCACGTGGCAGGGAGCCAGGTACGTGATCAACAAGCCCATCTGTACTCCACGACCCCACTTCACAAAGAGGGACTCACATCCGACTATCTGTGGAACAGTGGTCTCCCTTGGATCCAGACCTTCCTTTATGATAACCGCCACCCCCCCCGCCCCTGCCCTGAGCCCTCGGCTGATGATATGCACGGAAACCTGGTGGGCACATATCCACGAGGGGGACTCCCCCCTCCTGGCCCAACCAGGTCTCCGTAATACCCGCCAGGTCCGCCTCCCCCTCCTGAATAAGATCATGGATGAGGGGGGCTTTATTAACAACGGACCTGGCATTGCATAGCATCAGCCGAAGGCTCTGGCCCTGAGAATCTGGACAACCTGGGGAACAAGAAAAGCATTGGGGACCGGAATGCGCAATCGCTCTGAGATAGCGAGTGCGCATTCCCGGAACATGATATGGTCCCCAGCTTCCGCCATATCTGCCCCTCCCACTCACTATGCTGATGGAACAGCCCTCTTCAAATCGAACTCCACCCCCCTCCCCGACCTCCGGTTCTATGTCCCTAATGTCATGGCCCTTCGCTAAGGCTGGTCTTGAACCCGGTGGATTTCCCCCAGGACCCACCTTAATCCCCCCCGAACCCCTTAAGATTTTTGTTAAAAACCCGCTAAAAAACCCACTTAAAAAACCCCTCAAACTCTTCTTTGCTGCATGCCATCTCTCGGGGCTCCAACGCCCGTCATCAAGATAGGCCCTCGATAGCGAAGAGGGCCAGACCTGCGAGAGGGGGGAATCTCGCAGGGCACGAAGGTCATTCACCGAGTACATCTGAACATCAAGGGGGGGTGATAATCCATGGCCAATAACCAGGGGACAATTTGATGTTATCACAGTCAAGAGTGAGTGCCAGGCTTCAACAGAGTTTCAATGGGACACATTGGACCTCATTGCCCTCTCACGGCAATGGCAGGAGTAAGAATGCTGTTTCGAACCGGTAAAGGGTGACCCAGCCCGCCTCTCACGGCGGCTGGTCAACCACGATCATCCAAAGAACCGGAGTTGAGACAGTAGCTGTGAACCTACTCCACCAAGACTTGAATCCCCAGATGTAACCTCCATTCAATGGAGGAAAGAATGGGATCAGGTCAGTCCACATAGTCCGGGGCAGGCTCAACGGTGGAGATCATAGCAGTCAAAAGCTCTAGGGAGGTCAAGATGATACCTAGTCCAGGAGATGATGATGGGGGGGGGGGAAGAGGAGAGCCAAGGCAAAAAACGCCAGAGGGGGGAGAAAAACCCTCAGTCATGGTCCAGCTCTCCCCCGTCCCTCCAGATCTTCCTAATAATCATGCTGTTCGTCTCGCCCAGCCTTCACAAATCAACATGAAGGCCTCTGGGCCGGTCAAGGGCCAAACAACGCCCTATGATCACCCAGGAGGTCTAAACCACGGCGGCCCCTTCCTTGAGCTGGCGGCCGCCATTTCCACGCTGCCAGCATCGCCGTCGCCGCCGCTGCCAGCCTCCCCGTCCTCACCTCGCCCCCCTCACCGCCCTAACACATGTCCAAAGGGCGGATTGGGCTGGCGAGGATCCCGACGAGGGTGCCGCACCGCCGCCATCGTCGCGGCGCTGACGCCGTCTTCCTGGCCCTGCCGCCTTCACCATGGGAGGTCTGCCGCCGCCCCCTCAAGCTGCGAGCCTCTGCGAGCCTCCGCGGGCCTCCAGGACGTTCTAAAAAGCCGGAGACCCCTCAGCAGAGAGCCCCGACACTCCTCCAGCTGGGCCAGGGCTGCAGCAATCAAAATTCAGCCCTCCGAGGCCCCCCGAAGCCATGTTCACTCCCCCGAAGACACCAGAGTCACAGGGAAGTCGCCATCTTGCGCATGCGCAGAAGAGATATTAAGAGCGCACCAGCCCCCAAAACCAAAGCGGACCTCCAAGCCTTCCTTGGACTGCTCAATTTTTATTCAATGTTCCTGAAGGACAAGGCTACCGTCACAGATCCCCTACACAAACTATTGGGGAAGAATGTACCATGGGTGTGGGGGAAACCACAAACAGCCCCTTTTGAGGCGGTAAAGAGACTTCTATCTGAAGACAGTTTCCTAATCCAATACAACTCAGCGCTACCGCTTGTATTGGTTTGTGACGCCTCCCCCGTAGGAGTTGGTGCCGTCCTAGGCCATAGACTGCCAAACAGCCTAGAGGCGCCCATTGCGTTTTACTCTCGCACCCTGTCAAGCGCAGAGCGGAACTATAGTCAGTTGGATAGAGGCTCTGGCTGCAATTGCGTGGGTTAAAAAGTTCCACAAATACCTCTATGGCCATCAATTCGAACTTGTGACTGACTACCGGCCCTTGCTGGGACTTTTGGCCGGTGATAGGCCCATCCCCGCTGCTCTGTCCCCACGTTTGACCAGGTGGGCCATTTTCCTGTCGGCCTACTCATACCAACTTGTCCATCGACCCGGACGGACTTTGGGCCACGCGGACGCCCTCAGCCGCTGCCCCCTACCCGACCTACTTGCCAATCCCACGCCGGAAGCCCCCGTCCTTCTGCTGGACACTATGACTTTGGGACCTATCTCCTCTTGCGAGGTGGCAAAAGCCTCTGCTAGAGACCCTGTTATTCGTACTGTGATGGGTTGGGTCCTCAAGGGGTGGCCGGTCAAAGTGGACGGTGGGGAGTACCAAGGTTATGTTAACAAACGTAATGAATTGTTTATGCAAGGGAGTTGCTTGTTGTGGGGTGACAGGGTGGTAGTACCAACGAAACTAAGAACAAGGGTCTTAGAATTACTACACGAAGGGCACCCAGGCATTGTCAGAATGAAAAGTTTAGCCCGCAGTTATGTTTGATGGCCCAACATGGATCAAGTCATCTCCGAGTGGGTGGAGAAGTGCAGACCCTGCCAGGAGTCTCGCCCCGATCCCCCGGTAGCACCCATCCGAGAGTGGGAGAAACCAAAAGGGCCATGGGGGAGGATCCACATTGATTTTGCCAGCCCCTTCCACAGGCAAACATTTTTAATTGTAGTCGATGCCTTTTCAAAATGGCTCGAAATAATTCTAATGCCTTCAACCACAGCCGAAGCAGTCATCAAAGTCCTGAGGAAGCTATTTGCCACCCATGGCCTACCGGATACTCTGGTATCTGACAACGGCCCTCAATTCACAGCAACCCTGTTTGAGGGCTACTTGGCCGGACTGGGCATCCGCCATGCCCTATCGGCCCCCTTCCATCCGGCTTCTAGCAGATTGGCCGAACATTTCGTAAGAACGGCCAAAGAAGCATTGTCCAGGCTAGATAACAGGGCCTGGCAGGCCAGGATAGACCAATTCTTAGCTGTCCAGCATGCCACACCATGCATGGCCACAGGGAGAAGCCCAGCCGAGCTCCTCATGGGCAGGAAGCTTCGGTGTGTGTTAGACAGGCTTCACCCTAATTACTCACACAAAAATTTCAAGGGAGAGACCACCGGACTAAGACAGTTCCAGGTTGGGTCCCCGGTGTTCGCTCGCAATTATGCTAGCGGACCTCTATGGGTTGCAGGGACCATAGTGGGCATAACAGGCCCAAAATCGTACATGGTAGACGTAGGGGTAGACAGACTCTGGAAGCGCCACATAGACCAACTTAGAAAAAGGATAGTTGGCAAAGCAAACATCAATTTAGACATCTCCGGACCTAACTACAACAACTTTCCCAAAACAGTTAACTTAAGCCCGGGTTCGTGAGAATACTTAGCTGACAAGCCCTGGTTCTAGCGCTGCCCCAGCGACTCGCCACTCCCAACCGGGGATAACCACGCCCCGGACAAAATCCAGGAGGTTCCATTGGCGGAGCCGGGAGAGACAGAAAGTCCCTCTGACCAGCTCGACGCCCCACCAAACACTGAACTGCGCAGGTCAACAAGAACGAGAACTCGTCCAGGACACCTGCGAGATTTTGTGTGTAATTATGTAAATATTTGAGTGTTAGTGCCTTCTGGGGGAGGGGTGTTATGTATTGATACATTTCAGTGGGAGTTTCAAACCTGCCTAAGTTTCTGATTGGCTGACAGTCCCTCCAGGATTGTATATAAGGAGGGCTGCAACCTCTGAGTTTTCGCTGAAGTCTCACTGTATATTAAAGAGCTGTTGTCACTTGCTTGCTTGTGCCTCTCGTTATTCCTGAACCACTTCAGTAAGGTTTATACCTGCATCATTCAGGTTAATTGATTAAAAACCTTCAGCAGCTTAAATTTTTCCCGATAGAAAGTATGTCTATACTTGTAAACACTTGGAAGTATTCTCTTTTGTGTAAGAAATAACCTTATGTTCCAGGAGTTGGATTCACACCAGAAAAAAAATGAGCAATAAATAAAAAAATATCACCCTTAGTATACCTCTGTTACGCCTATAGTTTAAGTTGCTTGAATTTTAGTTATGTCATAAATTTAAATTAGTAATGCAGCCCATCTTTAAAATTCTTAATTACTTGATGACAAGTATTGTTTATTTAGTGCTATTCATTTCATGCAAGAGTGTTACTTTTAAATAATTATATTTGGCACTCTTACAAAGACATAGTCCTATTACCCTTCTAAGATTAAAGCCCCAGCCCCACAAAATAGCAACAGTGAGCAATTTTAATATACTAGACACACTGCATATATAGAAAGGTACTTCTTGTTTCAGGATGGTAAATGCTACTTATGAAATGGTCACTTATTATTGTCTTTTGCTTGAACGAGCAGTCTGTTTTTTCATTGGCTAGGATTTTTTTCTGTCCATTTCCTGGGATCCTATCATAGCAGCATCTGGCATGATTAAGTCCTGGAAGCCAAATGTAGAATTGCCAGAGTGCATTTAAGACTGCATTAAGAGTTTTCAACACAATGGAGCCTTGCCTATGAAGCGAACCTAGGAACATGGTTAAATGCTACTAATTTATTTTTTCAAAGAGGAGAAGGGATATATATTTTGGCCTTCATTCAGGTGTTGCCAAAAACGGCAGTGGTGTCTAGTGATATTTCTGCATTCTCTATACTTACAGTTAAGTAAATATACCAATGTTCCTGATATGCCTAGATTCAGAAGGATTGGAAGATGGGAGGGTTATTTAACTGAAAGTTTCTTTAGTTCAATAGTCCTTAAAACCACAGATTGAAGGAAATCTAGGTTTAGATTTTGAGTGGTACATTTCTAATTTTATTGAAATAATTTGCAGCATGAAAAAAAAGGGTAACTACCATTACAAGAAATGAACCATTTAAAGTTTTTTTTTTTTCTTTAATTTATATGCCTCCCTTCTCCGGAGACTCAGGGCGGCTTACAATGCGTTAAGCAATAGCCTTCATACTTTTTGTATATTTATACAAAGTCAGCTTATTGCCCCCACAATCTGGGTCCTCATTTTACCTACCTTTGAAAGGATGGAAGGCTGAGTCAACCTTGAGCCTGGTGGGATTTGAACTTACGGTAATTGCAGGCAGCAGATGTTAATAACAGTGCATTAGTCCGCTGTGCTATCAAGGCTCTTTTTTTTTTTTTACTGCTTACTGCTGATGGCTATTTAAAACCTAACATAAAAGCAAAGGCAGCTTTGATGGATTATCCAGTTCTCTGCATAGCATGAAATTTCAAAATGATACATAACCACTTATCTTTCAGATTCCTTAAGATAAACCCAGTGGAGTTATTTAAAAAACGTTTGATAATTTGAGACTGATTCTTCCTCTCTTCTTTGTCATCTCTACTTAGCAACTGTCACCATTTAGTCAGAAATTAATTGTGTTAGTGGTAAAGATGTAAGTTGTCTAACTGTCAGCTGGTAGCTGACTATGTAAGTACTGGTTTGCATTTGAGACTTTCTTAAAGCATCGTCAACAGTCAAATTTAACTTAAAACAGTTACTCATAAGCCCTAAAATATAGCTTGTTTAAGAAGTATGCATGTATTGTAATTTTACCAGGGGAAATGAAAGATGATGGATCTCTGCCATAAGGGTAGGTTTCAAAATTACAACTCTTTTTAGATCAGAGTAGTGATTTTCATTACTTTAATGAAAGATACTTGACTCTTTTCCAGGGGCAATTTAACTGTTAGTACTACTACTACAAGAAAATCACCAGTAGCCACATTCAGTGTAGACACTTTATGAATATACCCTCAGAGTTGTATTCCTAAATAAGCAGGGCCACAAATGACTTAGCAAGGAGGTTGAGTAGAAGTTCTTCATGATAATGTCTATATGTTCCAATTCCTTTCAGACAGAAAACAAAATATTCTCCTATTGCCAAATTTGACTTGGGTCTGAAAGTCTCTAAGACAGATTTTATCCCAAAAAACATGCCTCTAAAAATCTACAGGAGGACAATTAACTTGACAAATTGGTACTGGCATGGGCATTCACTGGAGGCAATGAAAACATGTCACCAGCACACAAATTAAACCGTTTACACATTTGCATTATAATTGTGATATCAATTCCCATTTACTGAAGTTGTGTGATGATGCCATGATGCACATATCATAATTTTGCCATCACTGTGGTTTCTTGGGTGATAGGTACTACAGCATAAAAGTAGGAGTAGGTACCATCAATTTAAGGCACCTTAGCATGATCCTTAAAGTCAGCCAATTTTGATACACATAGTCAATGGGGTACTTTAGATTTCAGGGAGGTTGAGAATTAACAATTGTGTTAACAGAGAGGTATAGAACTTTATGTTGAAAATAACCAACATGTGCAGACAGAACTAACTCCCTACCATCACTTCTTGATGGTAACTTTACTCAACAAAGTTGACCAAATCAGGGGATCATTTACATAACATTCTTAGTTTGCTTAAATGTTTACCTAATTAATTTTGCTTTGTTGTTCAAGCCTGTTTAAGGTTCAGTGTATTGGTGGGACCCAAAATATTGATGAATTTTGAAATCAGGTCAAGCAAGTGGTATGCACACAGCCATAAATAATTTGCACATCTCTTTACTGCATATGGTTTGCATGCACATAATACAGTGGTTCATCTTCTTAATCTTTGTTTATATATCTATAACAGTACATATTGTGTACAGATGAAGCACCTATGGATATTCAGATATATGCGCACCAAAAACACCACTGAAAGTTTTTTTTAAGTTCTCCCTTTAAAGAATTAAATACGTTTGATAGTGTTTTGTCAGTTCTGTTTCCTCACAGGTTCAAATTTGTATCCAGGCTTTTGGATCAAAGCCCAATATTTACCCATTTATTCACTTATTCATGTATTTATTTCTTCTGCACAGGGTGGATTTCCAGCAATAAGTTCTTTGGGGGAGGAAGGGCCCCCCTTCCCCTGCCCCCCCCCCCCCCGCAACAGTTTCAAAAATGTAAATGGCCTATGACTCCGTTAGTTTCTGATGGCGCTGAAATAAATGTATACATTTAATATTAATAATAATAGGTTGAATAATACATGCAGATGTAAATGGGTCAACAATTTAAATGTACTTTTAAATTGGGAAAAATATAAACAATGATTCTGCCATCTGCATACATAGGCACAAACCATTGCCTCTCATCATAAATTATTATGTGATGCCTACATTCATAAAGAAAAAAAACAAGATTGTAGGAATCTGAACTGAATGAGCTTATTCTATGTGTAAGTACCCTTGAAGTTGTTGAGAGCATACAAGTCTAATAAAATAAATAAAAATGGTGCCTGTATGGAGCTTCTGCTGTGTTAGAATTGCTTATGTTTAGCCAGCTAATTCTATATACAATGGACTATCTTTGGAAAGAAAATGTTTGGATTATTGAACAGTTTTTCATTTTTTTTACAAAATGGAAATGATTTGATAAAGGCCTTTTTGCTAGGTTGCAAGCACAAGGAAACATATGCATGCTTATTTTATAATAGGTATCACTGAGTTCAATGCTCCCAACACCCAGTAGCCACATTCAGTGTAGACACTTTATGAATATACCCTCAGAGTTGTATTCCTAAATAAGCAGGGCCACAAATGACTTAGCAAGGAGGTTGAGTAGAAGTTCTTCATGATAATGTCTATATGTTCCAATTCCTTTCAGACAGAAAACAAAATATTCTCCTATTGCCAAATTTAATTGTAACGGTATGTGAAATGATCTTGGGCAACCAGAGGAAGAACTGGTGCTCCTCCATTCTCATGGGAGCTTACCAGAGACCAATGGAGAGGATCAAGAACCATTCCAGCCTGTGGTGGGATTCAAAATATTTTACTACCGGTTCTGTGGGTGTGGCTTGGTGGGCGTGGCAGGGGAAGGATACTGTAAAATCTCCATTCCCACCCCACTCCAGGGGAAGGATACTGTAAAATCAGCTGGGACTCGGGAGGCCGAGAATAGATGGGGCGGGGCTAGTCAGAGGTGGTATTTACCGGTACTCAAAATTTCCACTACCGGTTCTCCAGAACTGGTCAGAACGTGCTGAATATCACCTCTGATTCCAGCCCTTCGACCTCTTCCTCCAGTCTCCCAAGATCATCTCACAGACCATCACAATAAGGGCACTTAAAATATCTAACTGGGTCATCCTGCTGCCATCAGTTTCCTCTCACTCACTCAATTAACCAGTCTTTATTCTCTCATAGACCAGGAATAAAAGCAGAAAAATCACAATTCATTAGGATAAAAAGGAAGAAATATATTTATTGTCTGATCTCCTCTCATTTCCCTCCTTGCCTAAAAGTTCAGCATCTGCCACAGCCTCCTGATCTCTTTGGATCAAGGGAGAAAGGTCACAGCTCCTCCCTTTTCTAGCTCGATTTCAGCTCTCCTTGATTTTCATTGTTTGCACTATCTCCTCCATGTATTTGCTTTCAATGGGGGTCTTCTTCTACCTGTGAATGTAAGCCGACTCCCCCTGAGTTTATAGGTAACTCTTTAAGAAAGAAACTTCATTTTCTTTGGGGTAAACACAGTATCATGGAAAGGCAACACTACTGTTCGAAACTGTCACAATCTAAGTAATGGAGAGAAAGCTTCGGGCGGAATAATCATTTTTGGATGCTGAGTTTTGGTATTAGAAGAATCAGGTGCTAAGAAAGAAAAGCGTATTAAAAGCTTGGCCAGTAGCCTGCCCTATGGCTCAGGAACAGATTGAGTAGAGATAAAATGAAAGATGTCTGTGCCTTTGATCTGGGGCTTTTGGGTGTGTTCATTAAAGAACATCACGTTTTTTTAAATTAAAAATGTAGGAGACTGGATTAATTCCTGGTTTGTCTTTTAATACAATTATACCAGTAATTACTGTTTTTGAACTGGGCATAGATGGAATGAATGGTACCTTTGAATATCTCAGAAGAGATTATTTAACTTTATTTGAGTATTATTAGCATCAGAGATGGTAACAGGAGCTTGAACTAAGCCTAATTAAGGATCAGATTTGGCACATCAACAGTTCTTTGAGTTTCAGACTGAAGAGTAGATCTGAACTTTGAAGAGCTGGGTGAAACCAGGCTTCATAATCATGGCAAGCTGTCTCAGTTTTTGTGGTGCCAAAGTGGCTTCTCTTGGCAGGATCTGTACGTGCTAATATTGTTCCAAAAATCTCTCCCTTTTTAAAACATTTTCATTCAGTTGGATGGGCTGGAAACTGCTTGCTTGTTTTTTAACAGAGAAAAATGTTTGGAAGGAATTCTTATGAGTGACATATAAAATTATTATGGTTATCTTAGTGACAAGATTCCCCCCAAGGTGTTTTGGACTGTTTTGTCTTTCATAAGAGTTGATACCCAGTATATTTCATTGCAACCCTTTGTCATGATTCAGTTACGTCCCAAGCAATGACATCGTAACAGACCTTCTCCTAAGAGCCTTTTGTCAAAAGCAAGAAAGCTTCACACCCATGATATGTCATGTATTTAAAAAGAGGGGGGGCACTATATAACAATAGAGGAAACTTGCAAATAATATTAAAAAATCTGAAAGAAAATATAAAATCACTTTAGAATGGAAAAGGGAAGTTTTTTTCACCCTCCATCCCCACACTAGATGATAGAATACAGTGATACACATAATCATGGGATGCAACAATTTGTTTGGACAAGTATTGCTATTCAGGATATCATTGTGGGCATGGAATAATTGCTAGCACAGCAACAATAATTATTCTTATTCTATTTATTATTGTTATTGTTATTAAAATAATTCAAGATGACAAACGTAATATTCCTTTCTCTTATTTTCCCCAAAACAAAAACTCTGTGAAGTTGGTTCAGCTGAGAAAAGGAGACTGGCCCAAAGTAACCCAGTCAGCTTTCATGCCTAAGGAAGGACTAGAACTTACTGTTTCCTGATTTCTAGGCCAGCACTTTAACTTCTGGAACAGGGCTATCAAACTCAATTTCATTGAGGGCCGCATCAGGGTTGTATTTGATCTTGGGGGGGCATGGCCAGGATGGTTGTAGCCAGCTCGACATCACTTGTGTTGGGGGGCCTGTGGTGGCCCCAGCACTCTGCCAGT
Organism: Arizona elegans; assembly: GCA_022577455.1. Classification (NCBI taxonomy): domain Eukaryota; kingdom Metazoa; phylum Chordata; class Lepidosauria; order Squamata; family Colubridae; genus Arizona; species Arizona elegans. The sequence goes on along the minus strand of JAKOOJ010000005.1, from coordinate 58,955,459 downwards.
GAAAACGGGCTCCCTAGCTCCATTTCCAGCTGCAATGGCCCCCTGCAACCCTCTGCGAGAGAAAACAAGCTCCGTTTTCACTGGCAGAGGCACTGCGAACTGGTCCTTCATTATTTCCACTGCAGCCCCACGGGCCAGATCTATGCATCTTATGGCCGGATCCAAAGCTGGGGTTGGTTTTGAGCAACTGCACAGTAACCTAAATTACAGCATGTGGCATCTCAAGCCTAAGAATGAAACAACTAGAGAACAACACATGTGTGAAAAGCACACATGTGTGAAAAAACAAAGCCATGATTGGATCTTTTGGTAAAGAAAAGTAACATCCTGGATGTTCCATGTCATGAATAGTAATAATTCTAAGAGCTGTGCTTGAATTAAGTCTTTGTTAAATCCCAGCTTGTCAACAATAATGCTGCTAGCTTCATTCAAGAAGAAGAAATGTATATCAGTTTGACACATGGGTACACAGCTGCACGAGAAAGCCTAAATCCAGAGCTTTGCATATTCTGCATAGGCGTCAGTCAGCATGGAAGCTGGAATGTGGTGCAGAATTGGACTTTCTCAGAATCTCAGTTTTCATTTTCCAACAACCATGTTCCTTGTTTTTGAGTTCTAAAAAGCAGAGTTACTATGCTCTCCGGTGGCTGTGTTGCCCTGCTCAGTTCATGTGGTTGTCTCCATGTTAATTCCAGTGCCTCTGTTCCTTAGGCTCCTGATCGCATTTCATTCATGGGTGACTACTTCAATCCCTTTGAAAATATACAAAATCCTCTGAAAAATCAAACCTTTCAGTACGTTATCCAACTAGTGAAGACTGTGGATTTTTCTGAAATCCGAATTCCGAATGATCTAAAAGAAATTCCATATCAGGTATTTCCTTTGTTTGAAATTAAAAAATGATGAATAATGTTGAAATCCCAATGCTCCTACTCAATGCTGCAATTTTCTCCCTTAGCGAAACCACAAAAGAATGGATTCTTTACATTTATACTTAAATGTTTTTTTAAAAAAAAACCTTAATCGTTTGAACCATGTTTTTTTCAACTCAGTTTACTTAAACTATCATTCAGTAATGAATTCTAATCTGTTTGGGTTTTTTTACAATACTGATTTAAAAGCCGTCACAATAACTTTGCCTACCTCTTGACAGATTAAAATAAACAGAAGGGAAGTTAATGCGCATTATATTATTTGCAAAAGAGCTCTGAAAAGCTTTGCAGTTATAGAAAACAAAACAATAACTGTATTTAACTGTCAAAAGTTGATCATTACAAAACATTCACCGTAACAGCCTGAGCATATCTGGTATGTCTGTGTACATGTATATTATTGTATAACTGTGCAGTGCCTTGGCTTCATTTCTGAAAAACTGTTTTAGAGCTCACAGGAATGCACCCCCAAGCATCTGTTAGCAACTCATTAAAACGGTCACATCTTTTTCCAGGATCATGTACAGAAAGTCCTCAATTTATGAACAGAATTGAGCCCAAAATTTCCATTGCTAAGCAAGAGAATCGTTAAAAGGGAGTTTGCTCTATTTTTATGACTTTCCTGGCCACATTTGTTAAGTGAATCACTGCAGTTATTAAATTAGTAACATGATTGTTAAATGAATATGGATTCCTCATTGACTTTGCTTGTCAGACAGTTGCAAAAGGGGATCCCATTACCTCAGGACACTGCAACCATCCTAAATACATGCCAGTTGACATCTGAATGGCCATTGTTAAGATGGTACTAAGGGCCAGAAAAGTTTATCTAGTGCTGAATTGCAAATAGAAATACATACCACCTCTGTTATTGGAAACAGAGGACATATTTTTAATTTTAATAAAACTACTATCCTTATCATATAAACATCCATTAATTTGTTTAGCTTTGCAGTAAAAAATCCCATTGTCTAATTATGAATTCTGCCAAAGTTTTGCTACACTCAAAAAGTAAAGCTAAAACGTAGAGATTTGTTTTTCAACCTGGAAGATTTATAACCTGAATCTATACAGGTTTCCTTTGACATAAACCCTAAATGTTCACTGAGGCTTGCTCTCAGGTAAATGAGCATAAGAGTATAGCTTTTGATTCCAGTGTAATGAGTAGGTAATGAGTAAGTCAATGAATAATTTTAGCATTGCCACTGGTTTAAACATTAAAGCCGTGCACTCTGCCCTTATATTTCACATGATTCTAAAAATAAATGAGGCGTGGAAGTGTTGGAATCCACTGTCCAATATAAAGGCTAGTCTATTTTATAGCAAGTTAATGTAAAATGTGAAAATGGTGCAAGAGCACAAAATTGCTGCCAATTGTCCTTCCTGGTCACAGGATAACCTGTGGGATAACCTGTCAAAGCTTTGTCTATCTTAATTCTTCCAACATTTCCCAGCATATCCTTGAAACTCTTCCTAATGAACCATGGGGTTGCAGCTACTTAACGTTTTCATTTTCTAAGTGGTCAATAGAAGAGAATAAGAAGAGAGGGTCAACCTATTCTCCAAAGAGCCGAGGTGGAGGAAGAGCTAAGGTGGCACAGTTGTTAGAGTGTAGTACTGCAGCTACTTTAGCTGACTGCTAGTTCAGCAGATTAGTGGATCAAATCTCACTGGCTCAAGGTTGACTCAGCTTTCCCTCCTTCCGACGTGGGTAAAATGAGGACCCAGACTGTTGGGGGCAATATGCTATTTAGTATACTGCCTTTGGTGTAAGCCGCCCAGAGTCCTCGGAGAGTGAGTGGCATAGAAATATAAATAATAAAATAAATAATAAAGCACCTGAAGGCAGGACAAGAAGCAATGCATGGAAACTAATCAAGGAGTGAAGCAACCTAGAATTAAGAAGAAATTTCCTGACTGTTCTAACAATTAATCAGTGGAACAACTTGCCTCCAGAAGTTGTGGGAGCTCCAACACTGGAAGTTTTTAAGAAGAGATTGGACAACCATTTGCCTGAAATGGTGCAGGGTTTCCTGAGCATAGGGACAGCGGATTTCCTGAGCTGGGGGTTTCCTGAGCAGGGGGTTGGACTAGAAGACTTCCAAGGTCCCTTCCAACTTTGTTATTCTGTTAGTCTGTTAAATGCTGAAATACTTTCTTCTGAACAGAAAACATGCTTGAGGTGGCACCGGATTTTGCAGCATGCCAATTTCTATTCATTTTTTTTTTTAACAAAAAGATTAAAAAAGATTTTGGGAGAGGCACAAAAGAAAATTAAGCATGGAGGGAAGTATTCAGGACCAGATTTTGACCTAGATGCATTGATACAGTTTCCTTCTTTCTTAGAGATACAACAGGTATAATACCTAAGTATAGTGACCTGAAAATAGGTTTAATGAGATACAAATTTATGCACCGTCAATAAAAAAAATAGGTCCACCTATATGTAATGAGTTTTATCCAAAATGATGCTTACCACTCCAGCCTTTTATATCTGTCTGTCTGTCTATCTATCTATCTATCTCTCTATCCTTAGTACAGCTTGCAATTGTTCCAACATTATATTATTATTATTATTTTAAAAATCATTCTTCCAAACATATAATTGGAACCAGCATCCCTGGGTGCGAGGCATAAGAAAAAAAATAAGCCATTCATCAATGTTCACCACATTTCACAAATGACTTTTCAATCTAATAATTTGCCCTCACTTGATGTTGTTTTGTAGTGAGATAACATGTACCTTGGGTGATCAACAACTTTCTTTTTCATCATTTGACATTCATTATTTATTCTGTTAACATCGGTAGTCAAATCTCCAGCAAAAGAATTACATTTGGATTAGAAAACCATTTCTTTACTAACTATGCAAACAACTAGCATTTGAAGTAAATACTAAACTAGCATTTACTAACTGTGAGAGGGACTTTGGAGTCATGTGGACGAACACTTAAACATGAGCCAGCAGTGTGCTGCAGCAGCCCAAAAAGTTAATACAATCCTTGGTTATATAAACAGAGGCATAGAGTCAAAATCATGTGAAGTATTAGTACCACTTTATAAAGCCTTGGTAAACCACATCTGGCTTACCAAGGCTTTAACCAATGGAAAAGCTTGCCTTCAGACGTTGTGGGTGCTTCATCATTGGAGGTTTCTAAGATAAGACTGGACAGACACTTGTCTGAAATGGTATAGGATCTCCTGCTTGAGCAGGGGGCTGGACTAGAAGACCTGCAAGGTCCCTTCCAGCTCTATTCTGATTCTGATTCTGAAGTAGCTACATTCATTGCACAAAACAGTACCCCCATCTCCCAGGACCTGATAGGGCTATCTGAATGAGTTAAGTAGTTTAACGCCACTCTAGATTTGTTGGTAGAACTGGAACAGAGTTTATTTCTTGGAGAATAAAAAGCATTGGTTCCTTCTTATCACAAAGGCAACTTGGCACATAATTTTACAAATGAAAAATACTGAATGAAGGAAGGACCTTTACATTTGTCCTGCATCCAGATCCCTTAAACGTGCTTATTCCTACATCTTATAATTTAACCAATTGTCCAAGCAAACTCTTCTTTTTGACTGTAGAACCAGAACTGAGGGAAGTATGAGAAGACTTTAGAAAACAATATATATTTGCAAAAGTAGAAAAAAATTTTTTAAATAAATATTGGGACACCAGGCCAGGGAGAAACAAGGATATATGATGGCAACCAAATTATTATTAATAGGAAGAAGAAATGGCAAAAGGTTTTCAGGTGAATGGCTTATAGGCTGCCTGACTGGTTAGAATAGTATTTCTGCCCTTCCCCCATAAACACATCTCTTTCTTTCTTTCTTTCTTTCTTTCTTTCTTTCTTTCTTTCTTTCTTTCTTTCTTTCCTTCCTTCCTTCCTTCCTTCCTTCCTTCCTTCTTTCTTTCTTTCTTTCTTTCTTTCTTTCTTTCTTTCTTTCTTTCTTCTGGACCCCCAACTCCATAGTTCCATAATTAATTAGATTTATTGTGTGCATGCTTGTACATGGATATATGTGACTGCATTTTTGAAGCTTTCTATATTTCTTGCCATAAATATATTTTAAATTTGATTTTTTTTTTCTTAGAAAGCTGAGAGGGACTTATAATGCGCTTTCATTGTTATATAGCAAGTCCTCAGCTCCAGTTTTAATCTCTTGTACAATTAAATGTGTCCGCAGTATGTTTGTAAAACATACTTATACTTATGCACTAGCTCCCAAACTGTTTAAACTTTATGGACAAATCGCTACTACCTTATATGTTGGATTTTTCACTACTACTTTATATGTGGTGGTGTGGGGGGGAGGTCCCTTACATTTGAAGATTTGAAAGCTTCTGGTGATTGGAGCTACAAAATACAGTACTGAATTCTTGGTAACATCTGAACTATTGTATCAACATAAAACATCTGTTTTACTTTTTCAGAACTTTTAACCTCTTGAGATTCATTACGTCACTCAATGAGTTGAATTAGTAACAGTTTCATTCCTCTCTCTCTCCAAACTTCATTTTAACTTGGACCTAATAAACTGGACTTCCATTTCAGTGAAAGTTCATACTGAAATTCACATGCAGCAGAAGATGGACAGTGTGTTCTCTTGGGAGTCAAGATATTTATCTTCTTTCTCTCTTTTTTTTAAACAAATCTGGGAGGGTATCTTGTTGATTAAAAAAAGTCAAGAGACTGGTCATGGCCATACAGCAAATATTAAAAGGGGTGGGGGCTTTGAATGTGCAGTCAGGGTGACCCTCTTGACTTTTTAGAACTATCCAGCCACCAATCCCTCTCTACCCCGCTGCCACAGACATTCCTCTGAGTCTATATATATCTTTTTGAGTCAATAGCAGCATTCGTTTTCAATACTTTTAATGTTTCAGGGTAGTTAAGGCTGTAGGAAGTGATGAAGCAAAGCTTGGTAACCAAGGATGTTCTATTTTAAAATTTTATTGTAGTTTTGCATTTTGGTGGGAAATGGAGACTTTCCCTTTTTTAATGCATTACTTTAAGCCAGAGGTCTTCAAACTTGGCAGCTTTAAGACTTGTGGACTTCAAGCTATGCTGGCTGGAGAATTCTGGGAGTTGAAGTCCACAAGTCTTAAAGCTGCCAAGTTTGAAGACCTCTGCTTTAAGCCTTTGGAGGGATTTTTTTCCCCATCTCAAAGTGGCAGATAACAATACTTGTGGAGACCTTTGTCAAATGAATGTTCTTTACATATGCTGGGCTATAATTCCTAATCAGTGACCATCTTGACCAGGGGTGTCAAGATGACAGACATTGGGTGGCATTAAAATCATTTGGCCAAAGTGGCAGCCGCGTTACCATCCCCTTTGGATCTAGCAATGGCATTTTAGGTTTCCTGGGAACAGGGCCGCAAGAAAGGTTTTTCCTAGAGAACATTGTAACAATGGAATAATTGCAGGACCGACTGAAGTGTCAGTCAAGGCACAAGTCTGGTGTACTTAGTACATAATATGCATTTTCGAAAACAGGCTAATTACATAATTACCTAATTATGTTTGTTTGAATGGGCCATTCTTCTTTTTGGACAATTAATATATTTATTTAGTAGAAAGGGAATTGACAGGCTAGGCTTTTATTTATTACAGAAGCTAAAAGGTTTCTGAGCAAGTTGTTCTGCTCTCTGATTTCACTGTTCCTAAAGAAGGAGAGATCAATTTAAATAGAATGGGAAAGGGTGACGAGAAGAGAGGAGAACCTGTATGACATGAATCGGTTAAACTGATTTAAGGCCGTCTACTGAATCTGTACAGTCAAACTAAAATTAACTTCATACTCATCAAACATTTGGTTCTTGTGACTATTTCTACTGCTTTCTACGGAACAGAGTAATGGATCTTTTGCATCATACATTTACAGCTTCTTTTTAATTTATTGGTCAAATAACTCGGTGAGTTTAGGCTCAGCTGAGAGTTATTTATTTACATTTATATACATCAAATATAACTTTAATAGATTAAAAGAAAGAAAAGCATATAAAACTCACAGTAAAGATTACTTTTAGTGGGAACTTCAGAATGCACAGAAATATTGTAAACTTTTAAGTTTTTCAAAATTCTTTATTAGGTTAGGATTTTGTTTTGTTTTTCTGGGTATTTAGGAAGAAACAGAAAAATCCCCAAAGTGGGTTATATAATACAGCCACAAAATCTCCAGTTTACATATATTCTCAGAAAGAGAAGAGACAAAAGAAATGAGTCTCTAGTCAACGTTGCATTCAGAATCAAAGAACAGAAAAGCTACAATCCAAAATAGTGGATTCCAATCAGTAGTGGGTTTCAATTTCAGTCGCTACTGGTTCACTCAGGAGCACGCAGGTGCATGGGTGCTCATGCGCACACACAACACTTCTGCGCATGCGCAGAGATGTCCGGGTGGGTGGGTGTTACATATATAAATAGCAAGTGAAGCCAGGGATGTAGGCTTCACTCAGATCCGGGTTTAGCTGGACATTTGCATGCCCACTGCTGGTTGGTGGATTCAAACGGAGAGAAAAATAAAGCGTTGTCAGTGGCTGAATCGGTGGGACAGCTCCCTTTAAAAGGAAGCGCTGCCGGCTAAGCCTTTGCAGAAGTCACTTACTTAAATAAAGAGCTGAAGTTATTGTCTGTCATCCTGCCTCTTCATTGCCTCCCACGATTTAACAGTGGAGGGAGCCCCCTACCACCGCCACTACCAGTTCGCCCGATCCAGGGTGACCGGGTAGCAACCCACCACTGATTCCAATAATATCAGCCTTTGCCTTTGCTAAATGCTGGATTCAAGCACAAGAACAATATACATTTCTATTGCTATGTAGATATTTTTTTCTTCTTTTTGGAGTAATGGCTGTTAGAACCAAAGGACTTATCCTCTTATTGCAAATTGCAGGATGGGAAATTCCTAACAAATTTATAGTGAGATCAGAAAGTTATGTCACTACACCAAGCTATTATCCAGAAATGTCTCTGAAATAGCTATATTTTGTTTTGTTTTAAAAAAGAATGAACAGACATGTAGTCTAGCCTGAAATAGAAAGTATGGAAATCCAGCTATTCTGCTAGCTTCTAGATGTTACAAATGTGCAGATCTAAGTTCAAGATGTACCAAGTTTCCCTTTTGGCAAGATAACATAACTAATAATATCCAGACACAGAGATAGAAGTAATGCCAAATCTGAATGTGCATTGAGCATCTTGGATTTGTTATGGCCCAGCAGAAACCACCCACACATACACATATACACAAACCACCATGCAGTCCAACCACTGCAGGAAATCAGTTCAAAAGTGGCTTGCAATATACCACCGGCAAGGTGATCTTATGAAAAAGTTAAAGCAAAGTAGGCCAGATAAACATATATAATACTTTATGAATATATAAAGGCTTATAGCAAGCAATGTAAATTATCTCCCAGCCATATAACATCACAGGGGTCAAGCTATTCTCCAAAGCACCTGAAGACAGGGTAAGAAGCAATGGATGGAAACTAATCAAGGAGAGAAACAACCTAGAACCAAGGAGAAATTTCCTGACAGAACAATCAGTGGAACAACTTCCAGTAGTTGTGGGGGCTTCAACGCTGGAGGTTTTTAAGAAGAGATTGGACAACCATTTGTCTGAAATGGTACATAGTTTCCTGCTTGAGCAGGGGTTGGACTAGAAGACCTCTAAGGTCCCTTCCAACTCCGTTATTCTGTTATATATATATAGTAATATAGTACGCATGTATGGATGAGTCTATTTAGTTCCTGGTTCATGTGGTGTAACATGAACTCTGAAGTCATTGAATATTACTCAGTTAACATCGTGAGGAGAAATATAAAAATACAAGGCAAGCCCTCAGGAATTTTGCTCCATAGGGGTAAAGCTTAAAGATATAAGTAGAGCTACTAGAACTGGGCCAGAATAATTCAGAGGATGGTCAGAAGGCACCGAGGAGACATAGAAACTCTTTGCTGCCATGCAGTGCTTGTCTAGATGTTCTCAACACAGATCTGTTCCAGGTCTGCCTATTGCAAACCTCGAAATAAACTGTTCTCGTAATGCATGAAAAGGAAAGAGAAAAGTTCTCTTTTAAATGAATGCCTCTTTTCTTGCTTCCATCTTCTAAGTATATGTATCTAAATGCTATGCAGAATTCTGCTATTCGTTAATAATAGCATTAGCGGTTCAGAAGTTGGCTTCTTTTAAAAAAATAGAAGAAGAATGAAGAGAAGAAGTCTTTAATACTTCGTCTTAACAGCTGATAATGTAAAATAGGGTGGCATTTGGAGGAATAGGAAGATGCCAGTCTCCTGGGAGAGAAAGGTGTTAACTTCTAATAGCTTTTCAGTAATAGCCAAGCATCTGCAGTTCCCCCATAAAAAAAAGGTTTTTAAAAATTAATAGAGCTGAATGTGCTTCACACTGAGGAGAATGCCAGATTAATAAGCGCATTAAGGACCGTTTTGGATTGGAAATAATTATGGAAGATGACAAGGAGCAGAGGTAGCCCTGGTAGTGCTTTCAGGAATGCATTTTAAAAAGGAGTTTAAAGAGCCTTCAGATGTTGGTATTATCCTGCGTGACCAAATTAAGAGCAAATGAGAAAAGTTTATCTGGCATTTTGGAGTATTGAAAGAGCTTAGTGTTATAAATTATACAGTATGAGGAAAGGTAGTAGTGTGCAAATTCACATTAAACATTATTGGCAGTTTAAATAGCAGCTGCTTTATGAAGCACTAAATGTTTTAAATTTAGGATTTAAAAAACACACACGGAGAAATACATATGATGTTATTGTTGCCAATAGAATGAGCAGGCATTCTTGCCTTCTGGAACTTCTTTCTCATGTTTATAATAGGTCTAAAAATAATCTAAGATTGCAGATGATCAGTTTTGCCTTCACCCTGTCCTAAGCAGGTCAGTAGGAGCTGGGGCAAGTAACTGGAGCTCACTCACCCCGCTGTGTAGAGCTTAGGCTATCGGCCCAGGCTATCGGCTCTCTAGTTGACAAGATCAGATTCTTTAACCACTGAGCCATCACAGCCCCTATCTTTTGTATTTTCTTTCTGTCACATAAAATTGCTGTCAAACAGCATTTTTTGTCAGTGCTACACTCCTCAGCCACTGGTGAATCTCTGCCTAGAGAAATCTGCATGAGACATATTGTATGCTGTGAATCTGTGCTACTTATATGGGACTAAGCCAGTGACAGCACCTACCAATTTATAGGGACTTGGTTAACTTTGAAAAAATTAAACAGGGTCAAACCTGGGTAACATGTGGGTGAAAGACCACCAAGATAGTCCAGGATTGCAGACTAGATGGAAAATTGGAAAAAAATATCTCGGGAGGAAGCAATGCCAAATCATTTTGCTTTGCAGCTAATGAAACAGAATGCCGTCATCAAGCACCGAGTTTAAGGAAAACTTTAAATAGCACTGAACTGTGCAAACATGTTTCTAATAAACCAAATTTAAAACTGGTCTGTGAGACCTACTGAATTCAACTGTTCTTCCAGATTGATCCGATGAATGTTTCTCCAGAAGAAAGATTCACTGAGCCAGCATGCTTCTCTACAGAGAATTGTAGCCATAGTTTTTTTTGGCTGTAAGGCTTACCTTTGTTGGCTTCCATGGGCCACTGGGTTGGAGTTTGTGTTTGATTGGAAATAAGGACTATTTGGATTGCATTCAGAGCTTATTACGTTCTCATAAGTCTAATCTTCTTTATTTGAAGAGCATGTTCTTTGAAGTCTTGTCTGCGGCATAAGACACAGACCCCTCTTAAGGTAAATGTAAAGTAACAAATGCTAGAAACAGACCAAATTGTCCTGGGTCCCACCCACTCTAGAAACTCAGTTTATTTATATATTCCCGTTACCCCCTTATTCAAATACACTTCCAACATCACAGCTTTGAATTACTGAAATCCAAACCATTTCCAGCATTTCAGGGGTCCAAAGTCAACATTTTTACCATATTAGCTATTTCCTGTTTGCCAGAGTCATCAGTCACTATATTCTGACTTTATTCAAGCTATTATTCATCAAAATCTGTTATCTAACATTAGCAACATGTTGTCATTTACAGAAGATAGGTTTCTGCAGTATATGGGATTCTGGCTGGCTGCAATTCAGGTATGTCCATGAATCCACATAATTGTCATTTCCCAGGACAGTTGTATTTCATAGAGGACAAAATATGGAAGAGGCGTGTTTCCATTTTTATTTTCAGTGATGCAAATGATGACATAGAAACTGCTATAAAAAAACAAGTAGTTAAGCCCCCACTCAGGATTCATGTTGCTTTTACAAAACCATGATTATTACTGTATAATTTCTATCCAATTTCCTGATTGGATAGAAATTATATTGTAATAATATAAGGAGAAGAAGGAAAATGACTAAAATATGTGATGTAGATGAGAAAAGCTCACAGCAAGACAATACAATTATAGCAACTTATCATTGAACTGTTCTTCTACACAACATGGTGCAGACTCATTACTTCAAATCCAACTTCTCTGAGATTTATTTTTTTCTTTTGAAACAATTTCTGACAGCTTTTGATCTTCTAAATGGAAAAAAATCAAAGAAATCTGTTTCTCAGGAGTATTAATAGCAGAGGAATGTCTGGATGCTACAAAGTACAGAACTGAATATAATAGCATCCTAGTTTTATTCATCTTCAAAGAAAACGAAATATCTTTTGCAGCCTAAAAAAAAATGGGATACCCTACAGATTTTGAAGGGATGGAATAAACCTCTTTCCATAAGAAAATATGAGAAGAAAGTCATCTTGAAGGACACTCTTTGCTTTTGTCCATTTAATACCCTGGCAAGCTAGCTGTCATGAACTAATCAAGCTTTCATATCTGAAGCAAAATTACTATACAGTTGGAGTAGTTCATAAACTTGATAATTGTTTCATTATCATTCCCTTTGTACCCTTTTTTGGTTATACATTGATATCTACAAATATTTCCTTTGACACAGTTCCTAAAATACTGATTTTCTAGGGACTGGACAAGCTTCATATTTTACACTTTCTTTCTGTGCCTAAAATAGCTCTTCCTTCTGGGGGGGGTGAGCATCTATCCTTAAGAAAAGCAAGGGAGGCAGCAACTGCATCTTTGATTTAGATTGCAGTTAACTATTACCTATGGGAGTGCAATGGCCCAGCAGTTAAAGAGGTTTAACTTGCTGGAAAGCTGACAGCCTGAGACCCAAGCACTATGTGACGGGGTGAGCTCCCAATACTTGCCCCAGCTTTTGCCCACCTAGCAGTTTGAAAGCATGCCAAGGCAAGTAGATAAATAGGTACTACGTTCCACTTAGGGTTAGGGTGCCTTGATATGCTTATCAGGGCACTGCCTTTTGAAGCCTACCATATCTACCTTTCCTGGTAATATATGGGAAAATCCCATTGTGGGAAATTCTATTTAGGACACAATATATTCGAAGAACAAAATGGAATGCCAATTGATTAGGAAAGCTTGGCTATGCTTACAAGGGTTCTGCCTCTTTGATCCAATCCAATTGCGGGAAATTCTACTTAGAGTTACGGTTAGGTCACCATAAATTCAGAGAGCAAAATGAACATTGCCTATGGATTTGGAGAGCTTTGTTGTGGCCTGTCGGCCACCAGCCCCTTCAGCAGCCAAATAAACTGGGAGGTGGCGTGGGAGTCAGGGCCAGCATCAAGGCAATCTGAGAGCTCTGAGGGGGAAGAGGTAATGGAGCTAGAGAGATAGAGACAGGGGCAGAGCCTGAGCTGTTCATCAGCCCTCAGATGGAGAGTCAACAGCTTTCAGGTCTGGAGGTGGCTGATGAGGAAGAGGAGGAACAGCTGGGTCCAGTGTCTGACACACGGATGCACAGATGCAGAGAAGAGGAGAGCAGTGGAAATCTATGGACCGGTCTTGGGACAGAGAACTGGCCCATTTTATATTCTTATGGCTTTTTCTTTCAATGTTGGTGGGAGCATTATAGGTGGTTTCTTGTTTAGGCCACTGTTTACTGATAGCTTGTTTGTCTGACTTGTTAGTTCTTTGATTGTGGTATTGATTACTTCTTGTTTATTGGTCTAGCATTAATCTTGGTGTTAATCACTGTTCATCTGTGTGTTGATTTCTAGTGAGGAGGTCCTTTGATCTTTTTGACTATCTCTTTTAAATGTTGTTTATCTCTATGCACCTGTTGGTGGCTGACTTGCTTCACTTCTCCCAAATTGGTCAATAAAGCAGATTCTTAGGTTTCCCTGCCTTGTAGCCCTAGACTTTCATAAAAAAAAAATCTTTGCTTTCCATTGTTCAGGGTCCCTCTTTCTTGCAAAGCAGTCTTTGAACAATATAAGGGCTGGTTCTTCTCAGTGCTGTGGTCCTTCTTCAGATGGAACATGCAAACGTTACCTTAAAGGGGGATAATGTAAATAATGGATGGTGGAAAATGCATTTCTAACATTCATTTTTTAACCTGATGATTTGCAAGAACAAAGCAAAATCTTTGGCCAGGCTAAATGCATAGCTTTGTACTATGGGCTTGTTACAAAAGTACTCTTTTACATTAATATATATTTCAGAAGGTAGGGTATGGCAGAGTCAAAGGAGCCATAGGCTCCTTTATTGTCCTCTGTAGTTGGCATTTGGGATTACTTTTATTCATCTAATCCTAAATAAATTTCCAGGCAGAGGGCATGTTTTCTATTTATCACTTTTCCTGTTGAACCATTGTTGGGATATATTTCCTCAGGTTGCTTAGTTTTGCACTTCTATATGCACCATCCACTTCTCTTGATATCTGAAAAAAATGTATTAATTTCTCTCTTTTTAGCATTTTCCCCAATTTTATCTGTTTTGTCTGTACCCGATTGCTGGCCTTATGGTTATAATGAAGGTTTTATTTGATTAAAACAAATGCTAAAGATGCTTGAGGTGCTTGATAAAAGAAAAAAAACTGAAGCAGAGACGAGAACAATACCAAAACCACAACACCCTTTCAGGATCCTTGGAGGTGAACTTTGATTTTATGTATCAAGTTGTCTGATATCTAAAACTTTAGAACTTTCCTACTAAGGGACCAGAACCTGTCCTTGTTCCCTTGTATTCTATCTCATTGTTCCTTCTTTCAATCTATTTGTATATTTATGTGTGTAAAAACCTCAACGGACACCTAGTCTAGCTCCACTGAAGAATTATTTCTCCCTTCCCGTGCATTGTTGGTGGTAGCGTCTGAAAAATTCTTATGAATTTTTTCCCAGCTCTTTTTCATTCATTTTAAAGGAAAGAGATCTACTTATTCAGTTTCTTTTTTTAATCTCAAAGGAGGGCTTTTTTCTTTATGTGTGAGATTCACATGAGTACAGGATGCTAGTATTTACAGTACCTACCATGAGGCAGCTGAGGGACAGGCATGATATGAGTGATCAGTGCTCGATTGCAGTTCAACTATCTGCAGGCTCCCTGTTTTCCTACACTTTAATTAAATCCCAGGGGAAGAAATCATGTGGAAATGCCTCCCATGAGGGGGGAGTTTCAGATCAAAAAAGAAAGACATCAAAAGAGCCTGGAAAACGATAGAGGGGCTATAATTGGGAAATAAGCCCCAATACTTTTAGGGGACTGTACAAAAAAATAGAAAGCTTACAATACACTTCCAGGGGTTCTTTCTCATGGTAACATTATCCACCTGCCTCCAGCCAGCCAAAAACTATTTGCCATAAATTAGCTGTTGCCCATTGACAACTCCTCTCCTGCCATAATAATAACATCACACAAAATGATAGTATTTATTTACTCTGTACATTAAGTAATTAAGAAAAGAGATGAGAGGTATATGTATATATTTATTTATAGAATTTATATGGCCATCCATATTATATATTGATCCTAGGCAGCTCACAAGCACCAGTAAAGCAAGAATGAAAACCAAACCACCCTTCCCAGCAGACGCCAGACCAACCAGACTATTATATTTTTAGAGATATTCCCAGCTTTGCTATTACACACACACACCACACACACACCACTAAACATCACCAGCTGCTGAAAAAACATCCCACCAATCCCTTTTTAATGTGGGTGGGTGATGAGTTTTGACTGACAGCTAGATGGGAGGATTTGGACATGGATTTAGCAATATTCCAGAATAATGCTAAACCGGTGGTATCAGCTGATAGTTGATCTTTTTTAAGACATGACTCCTTAGAAATAGTGCTAAACCATGTTCAAAATTAGTTGGAACTTCGGGTGATGAGCATGAGAAAAATTGTGTCAGGAAGCTGCCAACTCTTTCTCTGTCTCTCTGTGTCTCTCTTTTTGCCTCTCTTTCTGTCTCTTTTTGTCTCTTTCGCTCTCTCTTTTTGTCTCGCTCTCTCTGTGTGTCTGTGTCTCTTTCCCTCTCCCTCCCTCCCTCCCTCCCTTCCTCCCCCCTCTCTCTTTCTTTTTCTCTCTCTCTCTCCCTCTCCCCCTCCCTCTCTTTCTTCCTCTCCCTCTCCCTCCCTCCCTCCCTCCCTCTCTTCTTCTCTCTCTCCCTCCCTCCCTCCCTTCCTCCCTCCCTCCCTCCCCCCCGCTCTCTCTCTCTCTTTCTGTCTCTCCATTGTGCAGCCCCTTGGCCTTCCATGCTGGTCTGTGTTATGTGCTATTCAGGCTGATACAGATCTGAAAAGTATCCCAAAGCAGATTTTTTTTCACAAAGCAGATTGGCTCTGGTTGGAAGTGCTGCTCAAAGAGAAAACTTCAACTTTAATAGGATTAAGGATCATTTTAAAATGTATTAGGAATAGATTGGGAGTAGAAAAAGGAACATTGGTCTGAGAGTCTCCTTGGTATCTCAGCTCCTGCTTGATAAGCAAATGGTAGCTTTGCTAAAAAGGCCTTTTCTCAACTTCATCTGGAAAACCAATTGCAGTTTTTCCTAGATCAGGGGCACTTCCAACAGTCACTCATGTCCTAGTCAGATCATGGTTTGACTACTGCGATGTCCTGTGTGCTTGAAGACCACCCAGGAGCTTATGCTGGTTCAGAATGCAGCACCATAGACAGTGATGGGCAATTCTCCATATGTAACATCTCTGTTTTACAAGCTGTCCTTTAAGTACAGATTGTTACCTATAAAGCAAAGGGCCTATCTACTTGAGGGACTGCTTGTCTCTCATAGAATCTGCCAAGATAGTTTGATATGGCAGGTTTGTTTGTGACCAGTTTCCATCAATTAAACAATGCTATCCATGGGCCCTGAAAGTACATCTTCTCTGTAGCAGCACCTGTCCTCTGGAATGAAGTTCTCCCCCACCAAGATTTGAATGGACCCCCACCCTGCTAGTATTTCAAAGGCCCCTGAAGAAGTGGGTTTTTTTCAACGCCTTTGCTGATGATGATTGATGCCCATCTTCCTTTTCCCCATTCCCTTCCAGGTTTGTTTACAATCCCTGGTCCTGTGTTGTGTATTGGTTTTGTGTCTTTGTATTGTTTCTTGTTTTTAAATGTTTTTAACAATTTGTAAACTGCCCATCAGATAGCATTTATTTATATTATTTCTTATGGGAAAAAACCTCATTAAAAGCTGAAAGGCAACTTTTGAAGGAGTATTATTAAGCAAAACCTTACCCTCCTACCCTTGCTATTTAGAAACAATTTATAACAGTAGATAGATAGAATTTATTGTCACCTTGAATGTACACTAATCGGCATACATTAAAATGAAATTTCATTGCATACAGCTCTCAAAAGGTCACCACGTCCAATATACACTACATAAGCATGACGAAAGAAAGAAAGAAAGAAAGAAAGAAAGAAAGAAAGAAAGAAAGAAAGAAAGAAAGAAAGAAAGAAAGAAAGAAAGATTATGCATATACCCAAATATATTATATGACACAGAGGAACAACATTGTCTAGTTCAGATGTATACATGTTCATGACAAGAAAAAAGAAGTATTTTGGAAAGGCTATTTTTCCCAGAAAAATTGAACAATGATGCCTTTTGGTTGGCTTTTTTTTGGGGGGGGATGATATTTTGCCTTTAGCAAGTTGCATAGCCCAGTGGTCAAGGTGCTTAGCTAAGAATGAGAAGATCTGTGTTCAAATATTTATTCAGACCTGAAATGCATTGAGTGACTTCAAGCTAATTATTAGCTTTCCGTTTAATCTATTTCAGGAGAAGATTAAATGAAGATTAAATGAGGGAGAAGACCACAGCACTCCTCCTTGAGTTGCTTTGGATACAAAGCAGTAAATAAGCTTTAGCAGAACCTCTCCTGGCAGCTGCCCCCTTTCCTTCCATAGGGCCCTCTACTTAGCACCACCACCAGCAATTCCTACACTGGGTCACCCAACTGTGGTTTTTGTGAGATGATGTCATCATAGTGAAATAGTAGCACTTGCTGGGAATGGAGAAAGGCTGCCACAAAAAAGAAAAGTAAATTAAATTAAAGGCAAAACAAAAAATTACAGAAGGAAAAGAAGGAAGTTCTTCTCACATTGCAGCTGCATCCCAGATTCAGAATCCATTCTTACTCACAGCTGAATACCCCAAAGTGAGCTTTGATTCTCACATCCAGGGGTGATCCACAAAATGTGGTCAAAACATTCATACCAAATACAATAAAAAAAATAAGATACCTGATTTTACATATACTTACAGCAGCAAGAATTGCTTATGCGCAATATTGAAAAGGAAATAATGTACCACCAGAGGGATTAATTATTCAAAAGATATTTGAATGTGCCGAAATGAACAAATTAACTTTAAAATTAAAGGAAAAAGAGGATTCAGAGTCTTCTGCGGTGTGGGATAAATGGTATAGGTGGATTGATAATTGAAATAAAAATAGATAATGTTTAGAAGAAAGTTAAAGATGTACATATCTTTAGGGATGCAGTACGCTCCCTCCCACATGCTGGGGTAGACCAGGTGTCTCAATAGAAAAACACTTAATCTCTCCCCTGGCTCAACCTGATGAAGGGAGGAGAACTTGTGGCTCAGAGGTTAATATAACTGCCTAACATGCAGGCAGCCCAAGTTTGAATCCAAGTAAGGGTATGGCTAGCTGATGAGAGCTAAATAGCTTGAAATAGATTTATACTAATTTTCCTTTATTTCTTTATCAGCAAAATATAAATTTGATATAAATTTGAAATGTAGAGTTTACATGAATAATTAATCCAACCAATCTTTTGGGGGGAAAATGACACTGTCTGGTCGATTATGTATTGGAATTTTGAAAAAGAAAATTATAATAAAAATATATTATTTTAAAAAACATTCAAGGTTGTGGTCACAACAGTGTGATCAAAACTATGCCGGTTTGTTTTTAACCATAGGCAAAGAAACAAAAACGAAAACCAGGTGAAATTTCCATAACACTGCTGTGATCATTATCTTGACTGTTTTGACCACACCCTGCAGATAACCCTGCCCAGATCTTGATATTCAAGCCAAGATATTCATAACCTCTGTTCTATGTTGTTTTAGGAAGGCCTAAACCAAATGTTAAGCCCTATTCCCAAGCATATACAGGTAGTCCTCAATTTACAATCGTTCATTTAATGACCTTTCAAAGTTACAAAACGTGAGTTATGACCATTCTTCACAGTTACCACCTTTGTAGCATCCCTATGACCATGTGATAAAAATTCAGATGCGTGGCAACTGGTTCATATTTATGACCGCTGCCTTGTCCCAAGGTCACGTGACCCCCCTTTTGTGACCTTCCGACAAGCCATGGGGAAGCCAGATTCACTTAACAACTGGGTTGCTAACTTATCAATTGCAGTGACTCACTTAACAACTGTGGCAAGGAACGTCATAAAATGGGGCAACACTCACTTAACAAATGTCTCACTTAACAGAAATTTGGGGCTCAGTTGTGGTTGTAAGTCGAGGACCTGTATTCTTCTTATTACTTAGTCTACTTCTACACACAATTTATTCAAATTTAAGGAAGGAAGGAAGGAAGGAAAGGAAGGAAAGGAAGGAAGGAAGGAAAGAAGGAAGGAAGGATAACTTAATGCTGGTATCTCACGTGTGATTTCATTCTCTTGCTTTGCAATGTGAACAAGGGCCACTGACATTTCAAAGTGCACCCTTAGAGCTGGCAATCCTATCTGACAGTGTTTTTTAAAAGTGAGAGCAATGGTTTATACATGGCTCCAAAAAATTTTTTTAGTTTACTCCAGAAGAATTTTGACAGAGAAAAAAGGAAAATAGAAGTAAAACCTACCTATTGGTTTCTTCCAGTTATGGGAGAGTTCGAATCTGTCACCACAACTAATCTAATATAGTGATGGAATTTGTATTCTAGCATATACAAAATACTCCAGTTTAGAAGTATTTGAATTAAAACATTTAGCTCAATGGTCAGCTGAAGGCCAGCCTGGGAAACTGAGTGCCATTTTTGCAAAATGGAAAATTTAACTGTAACATGCCATAGTGGAAGCAGAGCCTGACTAAAAGTATTACATGCAGTTATTTAAGGTATCACTGGTCTACAAATTTTGGGAAGCTGATTACCTCCGAGATAAAATGTGTTACTTTTACATATTTTGATTAGATGAATTAGAAAACATGTGATAAAGATGCTGGTTGGCCAAAGTTTTCAAGATATTTCACAATAAAAATTTATACACGGGCGAGTATATTGGCCTACAAGGGAGGGAGTTGTCTAATGATCATAATGCCTCGTAACTTCTCGACAAAGTACGGTAAAACAATGAAAACAGTACCACATGGAAGTGTATAAATTTATCTTCACTTTGAGAACAGCAAGGCAGATGGCTATGAAAAACACATGGAAGATTTGCTTAGATCCTATAAAGTATTTGATGCAAACATGTCACTGAAAATCACTTCTTACATTTAGACTATTTTCCCTTTGAACTGTGGGGCAGTGAGTGATGAGCATGGGGACAGATTCCACCAGGATATTGCAGGCATGGAGAAAAGATACCAAGGGAAATGGAGTCCGTCCATGCTTGCCGATTACTGCTGGATTCTCCCCAGGGATGATCCTACTGCAGTTCACAAGAAAAAAGCCAAAAAAACCCCGCAGTTTACATCCCAAATAAAGATGGAACCTTGTCATTTAATCTGATATTAGAGTTTATCAGTTTTTCATGCAAAAAGCTTACATGAAAGCTTTCATTTTCATGAAAATGTTACATGAAAAACCAATAAATGACTGGAAAGTTATGTTACTGGAATCAATAAAAAGATAAATGTCAGTGTTCTGAGTAATCCACTTGCTGAAAGCAGAACTCTGAGACAGGTAGATTCTTCAAAGAACATCTTTATTGGATACATCATATTGTCACAGCGGTTGAAAAACCAACTCTAAAAGTTCCTGCGGTTTTCACCTAATTAAAAGAGCAAAAGTCCCCCCTCCCAGAGGTCACCAGTCACATTGTCCATTGAATATAACTGGAAGGCTGCTTGGTCACTCCGCTTTTCCTCAACTGCCACCTGTTACAATGACCTTGGTTCCCACAGGAAAACTTTTTATTTTGACTGTTAGCCAGGCTATCTACTTCCCCCATCACTTCCCCATCTCAGGCTTCATGGCAACTATGAGGTAGCACAAGATTGCTTCAGTCAGGTTCATTTCAGAGTTGACAATAAATTTATAATTGGTATGGCACTATTCTCGTTGCTATATCACATTTTGCAGAAAAGTTATGGAGCATAATCACACATCCCCCTCATAATTTTGAATTATTTTGATGCAATTTTGACCTGAAGCTGTACCTTGGAAACTGGAGCCAATTAATACTCAGGACTTAATTTTCCTTTATTAGTGACCCAATTCCAGTAAAATTAAGCTACTTTCATTTCCGAGGCTTTCTCCTTGTAGACCAATGTATTCGGAGAGATCACATTAAAGCGCCAGTCTTGTTCTGGTAATCCTCATTCTCATGAGGTAATCTTCATTCTCATATGAAAACAAAGAAAACATAATTTAGTGTTTTAGTGTCATTTGAATACCTATACATATACCTGCAGCTACACCTACACACGCACAAGCACACACAAATGGAATGGAATGGAATGGAATGGAATGGAATGGAATGGAATGGAACGGAAAGGAACGGAATGGAACGGAACTGAATTGAATTGAATTGAATTGGATTCTTTATTGGCCAAGTATGATTGGACACACAAGGAATTTGTCTTTGGTGCATAAGCTCTCAGTGTACATAAAAAATACATTAATCAAGAATCGTAAGATACAACACTGAATGATAGTCATAGGATACTAAATAAGCAATCAAATCATACTAGGAAACTCCAATATATATTGGAATTGTTATATCAAAAGATTTTATTCACTAGCTGTGACATCTGGATGTGGTTTGTAGAAGCGTTTTCTTTTAACACAACACAAGTTATCGCCTTGTAAAGCAGCTTGGTCTGGAATTTACGAAGAAAGGGTAACCATGAAGGGGCATTGCAATAAATGACAGAGTAGAACCTAAAGATTGTGGAGGCTACTCCTTTTGCTTGGTTTCAAGACAGGCAATTACATTTTATACAAGAAGGTTATCAGATCAAGTGCCAAGTAAGGAGAGCACTGAATCAGTGTCTGGATAGCAGACTTAAAACAACAATGTATGTATCAAGAAAAGTTTCAAATCTGGATGTAGCAACTCTAATGTGAATTTCCTTCCAATTTTTTGACCTTTTTCTTCCACAGAATTGTTGGAATTGATCTGGACACTAGTGGACTTTTTCTATTCTGTCCCTACTAAGACAAAATCCTTCCCTTGAAAAAATTGTGAGAAATCACCCAGCCAAATTCACTGCCCATAAATTGGGTGGGGAATTCCAAAAGGTCCTTTGCACTCATTTTAAAAGTTATTCACTATAGAATGAACATTATCATATTATTTTAATAGCATTTAAATTAAAGCAAGTTTATTGTTTTGTCCTATCCTTTGTGGAGTTTTTGAACAACTATACCTGTCATATCATTTTATATATTTATATAATTTATTCTCTTTATATAATATATATTTATACATTTTATATTCATATGCAGTTTGTGTGTGTGTGTTTTAATCAGAGGATAAAACTAACAAAACCAAAAGAGAAGAAAGAAAACTAGGAAGAAAAAAGAAGAGAAAAGTTAATGTTTCCACATATCAATGAACCTTAAATTGTTCATCAATTTTTTTTAAAAAATCTTTTACCTTTAGTAAAATTAATATTTTTCTCAGATATGTTTTCCACTTGCAGGAAGACCAGTCCCGCTATTAAGCACTGATTTTCATGAGAAAACTCTATCAGTCCCTCATAAATTCATAAAACATTCCTTTACCTTCATTTTGGGGCATAAATTTCCAACATCATAGTCTTAACCCTATGAAAATTAACTTTTATTCCAACAAATATGCCATATTCATCAGTCTATACAAGGTCTTGTTTTAGTGGAGGTTAATATACAAAATAAGGGATGCAGTGACTCAGTGGCTAAGACACTGAGCCTGTCAATCGAAAGGTCAGCAGTTCAGCAATTTGAATCCCTAGTGCCGCGTAATGGGGTGAGCTTCTGTTACTTGTCCCAGCTTCTGCCAACCTAGCAGTTCGAAAGCACATAAAAAATGCAAGTAGAAAAATAGGGACCACCTTTGGTGGGAAGGTAACAGCATCCGTACACCTTTGGCGTTTAGTCATGCTGGCCACATGACCACGGAGACATCTTCGGACAGCGCTGGCTCTTCGGCTTTGAAACGGAGATGAGCACTGCCCCCTAGAATCAGGAACGACTAGCACATATGTGCGAGGGGAACCTTTACCTTTACCTCTAATATTTCCATTTCCATTCCATTTAATAATTCCATTTCTCTTTTTAATATCGGCTGAAATATGTTCTTCACCAGAGGGGTTTCTTTGTTTTTGGCTAGGATTTTCCTGCAAGTGGAGGATCTAGTTTTTTTTTCCCCAGATCAACCAGGTGTTGATTCCTTGATTGCAACAGGAATTGACTAATCAACTTGTCACCTGAGCCTGATATCATGAGCAGAGATAGAGAATGACTGGCCCAAAGTCACCCAGCTGGTTTTTGTTCCTAGGGTGAGACTAGAACTCCTGGTCCCCTACAACAGGAACTGAAAAAAGGCAATACTGAATTAGGTGCTATAGGCAATGACTTTTCTAAATGTACATTATATCCTGATTATGGATTATAAAATGTTTGATATGGAATCGAAATGGAGAAATTCTCTGAAAAAGAAAAAAAACCATTATCTCAAAAAAATTACAAGAAGCACCATCTTCTTGAAATCTCCAGTGATGCAATACCACATTTACTTTTTACCTTCAAGAAGAAAAGGACCATTCTTTAAATTAGTCCAAATGACATTTTGGTTCTATTCTAAAACTCATGCACAGTACTTAACTAATGTTCATACTTCCTTTCTAATGTATAAATAGAGGGATGCATATTCTTTTGAGTTTTAGAGATTACATGACAGTGGTTGAAATGTATCCCGGTCCTATCATGTTATGCCTCATAATCTCCAGCAAGTGAAACCCCTGTTCTGCTTCCATTTCAGCTAATTTCTTGGAAGAAATTTTTCTGCGGTTTCCAAACTGCAGATGTTACTGGGCTTTCTGTCTGTCCAATGAGGCATCCCTTTCTTTGTGCTGAATGTCTGGCTCAAGTTAAACTATTCCTATTGATGTATGTTTGGGTGGCTGGAACTTGTTTTTACTAGTCAGTATATTAGATGGTTCCCGAGAATATTATCCGGCTTATTTCTTTACTCACCTATTAAGAAAGTGATGCAAGACTAACCTGTGCTAATGAAGCCAAGAAACAGCTTTGCATACCTTGAATAATAAGAGTTGACTGAGGTTTTCATGAAACTTGATCATGCCTTTGGATTTTTATTGCTTGAGCCAATTAACTCCTTGATTAGCAATGAAGGAACAAAGTACATTTCTTAGCAGCAGGCTGGTTAGATACACACGCATACCCGCAAAGAGGAAGAGGAAAATGATCATCTTAGGAAGCAGAATTTGCATCTGAGAATGAAAATACAAATCTAGTTTCCCAATTTTTAAAGAAAATGAATTTCAGAATACTGGAAAATCATAAGAGCAAGACACAAAAGATAATCTTTGGACTGAGAATGGAATTTGAGGTCTGTCTATTATTTTGCTCTGTTTACTAAGCCTCTAAGATCAGGTAATGGTCTTTGATGGAATCAGCATGCTAATTCTGAAATACAGTTTGTCTTTCCAACTGTTCATTCATGCATTAAGCTAGGACATACCCCTGCAATCATTCTACATTACCCAAACCATAATCACATTGATACACATCTTACGAGCTCAGCTGTCTAATAATGAGTACAGATGTATATGATAAGGAGTTTCTAATTATGAGAGCTGCTGTATTCCCTGTGATGTTCATTGTTCCAGCAGCCTTTCTAACAAGGAACAAGTATATTTATACATCAAACATGGAATAAATATTTATTTTATAAGTAGAGCAAAGAGATTCAGCTTCAAAAATCTTCCTGGAAACAGGAGAGAAAGGGGAAGGAAGGAAGAAAATAGATGGAAATATGTTGTGATCTTTACCCAAAGCAGTGACGGATATCAAAAACTGAGAACAAGTAGGGCAAAGTCTTTAGCTATTAGCCTGTGTAATTTCCACCTCATATTTACAGGCTGTGTGAAGGGTTTGTAAGCATTTCTATGAAATTCTATTAAACATCGTTGGTTTTGTAATAGTTTTATGAGATATGGAAGTCATAACTGATGCTGTAGTTCAGGGGTGGGGAACGATGAGCCCTTTATGACCTGTGGACTTTGACTCCCAGAATTACTGAGCCGACTGGCTCAGGAATTCTGGGAGTCGAAGTCCACATGTCGTAAAGGGGCCATTGTTCCACATGCCTGCTGTACTTGATGCTGACTGTTGCTTCTTTTAGTAGGTGGGTTCATGTCCTATGCATGCTAGTGAAATTGTACAGGTTGATTGGCATTTACTCAGAAATGGCATACAACAGCACCTGGAGAAAAGAAATGTTCTCTATGGAGAATTTCTATATAATTCTTTATTGTACACTATTACCATTTCTTGCTACACCTCTCTTCAAATGGCGCTCCATAAAGTTCATTACACTGTTATACAATAATAGAAGACATTTTAGTCCTCAGAATATCCTTTACTCCAAGGTGCTTTTTCCCTGGTTGAACAATTTAAAGTATCAAATAATTGTAGTCTTCTTGCACTGGGAAATCTCACTAACTGTCTGCTGGGCTGAACCCACTTCCATTATCACTTTCAAGGTCAGTAAACTGGCTTTGAAATGTAAAAACAGAGGCAAAGAAGCCAAAGGGTTGAAAGTTTAACAATGTTTTTCTCTGTAGCTTCTTAAAAGTTATTTGAGTTGCTATTTTGTTCCCATTGGTGATAGCTTTGAAGAAAAGCAGACCTTCTTCTAATTCCAAATACCCTAATAAAATAGGTAATAATGGAAATAACCACCATCCATTTAAAGTAGAATATCACAAACTTGTTATTCTGTAACATGACCACTCTGGCTAAAAGAGCAAGCTAGTTCCCAAACATGTTTAATCTTGCATCCATTTTAATCTCTTAATTCTCCACAAACCCAAGTGAGAAATTGAGGAACAACCTGAGCAACAGCTGTTTTTACAGAGCCATTGCTCCTTCTAATTATGTATTTATTTCTTTATTAATTACTGCTATAATTTTCTCTGACATTTAACATTTAACATAACTACAGTTAGTTTTATATTTTAGCTAGTAATTTATCTTATCATTATGTGCATTACAAAGACATGGCAAATACAAATACATGTGAGCATATCAGGTTTAACCCCTTCTCTCAAAAATAATACTTTTTAAAATGCAGTAGAATGTGCAATCAAACTGAATGTTATATACAGCTTTATATAAACTTAATTTTTTACACACCGATGCAAATACATCACCTGCCACTCCCTGAAATTTGTGATTAAATAACAAAATGTCTAAAACTGCAAGAAAGGAAAGGAAAGGAAAGGAAAGGAAAGGAAAGGAAAGGAAAGGAAAGGAAAGGAAAGGAAAGGAAAGGAAAGGAAAGGAAAGGAAAGGAAAAGAAAAGAAAGGAAAGGAATTTATATTCTTCACTACTACTTTTCAGTTACTGAAACTAACTTGGCTAATTTCTATTAAATAATTATACTAACTGGCTATTGCAAATCTGACTATTCCAATTTCAGTAATATGCTGAAATGTAAGATGTGTTACAAGCAACAATTGCATCAAGTTTTTATTGATTCATATGTGAAAAAAATTGCTTGATATTCAGACATGTTGTGACAGTTGGGGTAATTCCAGCTACCAGAAAATTTAGGATATTTGCTATCTCGAGGAAGGCACATGTAGACTGAAAGAATTTTGGGAAACTAATATTGTACGTGGCAAAGGTGGCACAACTAATATACTCTATGCACAAAAATGGAAGAAAGAAAAATTCACAGCAGAGGATTGGATTAGAAAATTGATGGAACTTAACTGAAATGGCAAAGCTGATCAGTTTGGTCAGGGAACAAACCAGTGGTGGGTTGCCCCTGGTTTGCACCGGTTCTATAGAACCGGTAGTAAAACCGGCGGGAGGCTCCGCCCACTGAACCTGACATCATAAAAATGCTTCTGTGCATGTGCAGAAGCTTCTGCGCTTGCGCGAGCAAAGCAAGTACACACGTGTGGCCCCAGTGCAAACTGGTAGTAAAGATAAGTAGAACCCACCCCTGGAACAAACAATCTGGAAACAGACTGGAAACTAAGTGGTGTTTTCTTTAAAAAAAGAAAAAACTGAACTGCTGATTTATGGATTGAGGGATTAAAAAGAGTTAAAGAGGGAAAGAAGTGTAAAATGGCAATTATGTGATGGAAAGAAGATAGAAGTCAACATTCTGTTTTCTTTTTTTCACTTCTTTTTTCTTAGTTCCTTTTTCTTATTTTTTTTTTCATTTTTATACTTTTATTGTATTGTAAAATTCTAAGAAAAATACTTTAAAAAAGAGAGTCCTTGTGCAATGCAATGGGAATTTTTCCCTTATAAATAA
The DNA here is from genome assembly GCA_022577455.1 of Arizona elegans. Taxonomy (NCBI): domain Eukaryota; kingdom Metazoa; phylum Chordata; class Lepidosauria; order Squamata; family Colubridae; genus Arizona; species Arizona elegans. The sequence goes on along the minus strand of JAKOOJ010000005.1, from coordinate 58,928,450 downwards.
AAGGCAACTTTTAAAATTTTCAAAAGGTGGCTTCAGTTTCCGGAAACCAATTCAACCACATTTCAGGTAGCAGTTTTTCAGAGGACCATATCTTTTTTGTCATACAACATGATTGAGTTCAAAGGTCTAATAAAGACTTAAATGGTCATTTGGGGAAAGTAATTGCAAATAAAACTAGAAAAATCAGTTACTGAAAAGGAAACACAAACCCCTGAGGAATGCAATTTACCTACAAAGTTGAATGTACATGCAATTAAAACCCTTTCTAGTAAACACTGCTTGGCCCTGATGTCCTTGCATACTCAGTTCCTAAGGCACTGGGAGTATTGGATAAGATCTTTACTGAGATTTAACTGACAATTATTACTAAAAGAAAAAAGAAAATTGGACAATATCTTAGGAATGTTGACTAGATAGAGATGTAAGAGTTTCAAGTTTTAATGCAGGGATGCCCAACCTAGGCAAATTTAAGACTTTTGGACTTCAACTCCCAGTCCAATCCATGGACGTCAACTCAGCCTAGCTGGGTGGAGAATTCTGGGAATTGAAATCCACAAGTCTTAAAGTTGTCAAGATTGAAACACCCCTGCTTTAAGGAACGCTGGAATATTTTTCTAAAAATGTAGCAGACACTTACCGTCTGCCAGATTCATCAGAAAATGCTTTCAAAAAGCTGTATTTCATTCTTCCTACACTGGGAACATAGTAAATTTGAAGAAACAAAGTTAACATATGTTTTGGCATGTCCATTTGTAATTCCTTCCTGGTTAGATATTATTACTGTGGCAAAGTAGTTTATTGGAGTGTAGTTAAGAGATCAAGATGTTAAGATTTCATTGACGGTCTAAAATCTGGAAACTTTTAGTCTGTTAAGGTCATTGGATATGCTGAACTTGGACTGTGCAAAATAGCCGATTATGTACTCATAAAAAATGCTTATGTCTCAAAATAAAAATTCACTTAATATTTTTTAACCCTGAGTATTTGAATTAGGTTTGTACCAAAGAGATGCAAGACTCAACAATATCATTTTTTGTGTGCTGCTCAGAGCTAGAGTATAGCAATTATTAGCAAATTATTAGCAATAAATATTTAAATTTAATAATATGGTCTAGGGTCTAGGGTCAAAATAATGGTAAAATTAAATTAAGTTATATTATTTTAATATGGTGGGGGTTTTTTCGTTTTTTTTTAAATGTAGATATTTGGGTTTAGTTGGGGGTGCTTACCTTTTTTTAGTTGTTTAATTGTTATTTTTTAAAGATGTTCTCTTTTGCTTTCCAGAAGGTTTTGTCTTTGTCTTTTTTCTTATCTGGTTTAGTAGAGTCTTTTTAATTATTTTTTTCACTATATAACTTTTTATACATAATAGATTGCAATCTTTTATACAATAGTAATATAATCCTGTGGCTAATACACACACACAAGTAACTATGATAAGTAAAACAATTTTAAGTCTTAATAATATTTTTAATTTAAAAACACATTTACAAAATTAAAATGCTGGTTTATCATTTACATTTTAAAATAAGTCAACACACACAAAAAACAAATGAAATACAAAATGGCTGTCATGATAAAATTTTCCACTTGTAAAATTACTGCCGTAGTGGGCATAGCGAACATCAAACGCCCATTTGCCAGAAGTCAAACTCAGGAGAATGTTCCCCATCATTACCGTGAAATTCCTTATCCATGTCCAGCTACCTTTGATCCTTTTTAAGCCCTTTGGCAAGTGGTACATTTCTCAAAAAAGTCATGGATTATAGCCACATTTCTTTCAGCGATTAAAAATAAAAGGAAAAAGCCACTTAGGATAAGTTGCCAATTGATCTTCAAGGGAGATGACAATAGGCACCTTAGTGTCCCAGAGCACTTTTAGAGACATTCTGTCACTACCCCATGCTTTAGACATGGAACACAAGTATAGCTTTATTTCTTCTTCTTCTCAAAATAAAATAGCATTAGCAATCCAGATTATTGCATTAACATCCTTTTCTCCTTTAAAAAGTTAATTGTTCATGTGCGCTTTCCAAAATATTCTTTCCAGATTCCTATCAGATTCTCCATTCCTTTTTGGCTTTAATAGTATCTCAGCATCAATTGTTCCAAGCACTCTCACTGTTTCCATGCTTGTCAAAGCAAACTACTTTCCAAAGAGGGATTTTCATCGCCTGTTTTATCAGTACAGGTGGCCAGTCTTATTTTGGGGCGGGGGGGTTGGCAGGGTTGTTCCAGCATAGGGCATGGATAATGAAATTGTGAATAAGAAAACTTTGCATCTATAGAATTGGTGGAATTAGGCACCAGAGCTTATGGTTGCTCTGTTCTTCCTTCCACAGATTTGTTTTGCCTCTTTCTCCTACAGTATTTTCTTCCCAATGTATCTATATTAGCCCTCTCTTTTTATGATGATGGCAGATCTCACTGGGTTAGCCTGGTTGTGGGGCTTCACATGGCTTCTTCCAGCTGCTAGGCTTCTGCTTCTTTGGAGTAACTTCTCAACTGATGTCTATGGAGATTCTCAGTCATCCAGGTCATGGTTGCCCCAAAGGTGCTTTTTCAAGAGGCAACTTCCTGGTTTTTCTTTGAAGATGTTTTGCTTCTCATCCAAGAAGCTGCTCAACTGATGGTTGAGAGAATTGCACTGCACTATGGTTCATGCTAACCTGTCTTCTCTGAATGGCTCTTAATAATATTAGCAGAGAGCCCCCCCATCCCCCCAGATCATTCTGCTAGAAAGTAGTACTGCCTGCAGAGCACGTGATCACCTGGCCATGCTTTGCATATGCTCAAATATCATTTCTGATTACCAAGAGTGATGTTCTTATCTCCTGATATTACTTTAAACCCATTAAAAGTGACAGTTCACACATTAAATGCAAACCACCAAGTGATGAGAGATCTGAATGACAGAAATAAATGTAAGAGCCAATTCTTTGATAGGCTTCTCACTTTTGAGGACAATATTTATTCCACCAAAGCACAAAGGAAAACCACCTACTTTTGAAAATGAAAATATGAAGACATGTGTAATCTCTGCCATGATGACTGATATCCAAATTCTCCTGAAATCTTTTAAGTTATCTACCTCTGGTCCAGTGGTGAGTTGCCCCCGGTTCGGCCTGGTTCGCAAGAACTGGTAGTAAAACCAGCCAGAGGCCCCACCCACCACCCAGATGTCGTCATTGGCGATCTGCGCATGCGCAGAAGCATGCACGATCCCATTGCAAACCGGTAGTAAAGGTAAGTAGAACCCACCTCTGCTCTGGTCAGGTTAGCCATCTGTCTTTTGGAGAATGAAACATATTACTGCCACCTTGTTAGCTACTGCTGATGAGTTTTTCAGCAGCACTTTGAGAACTTTCAAAGATCCATATTTATTTTAGACTGTAACTAGATACCTTGTTTTAGGATTGGGCTTTGCAAGAAACCAATCATGCTTGGAGATTCCAGTGCGCCTAAAAGCCAAGCAACTTTTCAAAGCCCTTGGCAAAAATTTATATAATAAGCTGTCACTCAGTATCAAAAAGAATTGGATTCTTTCTACACATTATTAAACTTGATACATATATTCAAGACGGAAATAGTTTCTATGTCACAGAACATTAGAAAAACTATGGCTATAAAGTTAAATTTTGGCTGCTTGATATTGTAGACTATTGTGATTGAACTATTCACTGGAGATTGGGGCTAATGATCCTATACTTTCTTTTTAAAAAATGCAAGTTGAAACAAGCCACATGATTTTTTTTAAAAAAAAGTATTTTTCTGGATTAAATTTGTTCTATGCTGGCAAATTGTATTGAATTTAACGATGTAGAATCTCATCACTTCACAAAGAATACTATTCTTTATTCAAAAGATTTAAATTAAAATGACCAAAAGATTTTTATCCAAATCCAGGATTATGTGATTTCTTTCCAATTAGAAGCCCTACATATAATTCTCACTTTTAATGGTATCCCTTTCTAAACTAGGCATGCATTTTTAGACTACTGGATTTAAAAACTGAGTATTGTATCTATTGAAAGTTAGAACTTCTTTTTATGGACTATGGAAACAAATATAGGTACATTACTACTTTAACATTCTGTATTTGCCACAAATATTTGAGCAATTAGACATTTAGACTGCATTCCTTAAAGCACAAACCTACACATAATGTAAAAGTAGTGACAGTGCACTACTTTACATAGGTCCAATTATTTAGATCAATAATAAAGTTTATTTTGAAGCAATAAAGCACTGAAATGCCTTCTACCACAAAAAAGATTAATTTGTTTCAACTACATACTCTTATTTTATTGCAATTTGGATACTTAAGTCAGTAATTGTCCACAAATTGAGCCTTAACAATGATTTACAAAGTATGCTGAACAAATTTCAATAGTAATTTTATTTATTTATTAGTCCAATTTATATGCCGCCCTTCTCCGTAGACTCAGAATGGCTTACAATGCTTTATAGCAATAGCCTGGATACTTTTTTGTATATACCTGCTTATTAGGGCTTTCGCCGCCCCCCCCGCCCCCAAGTGGTGTTGTTCTATACAAAGTTGGCTTATTGCCCCCACAATCCGGGTCCTCAATTTACCTACCTCAAAAGGATGGAAGGCTGAGTCAACCTTGAGCCTGGTGAGATTTGAACTTGCACTAATTGCAGGCAGTTGGCAGCCAAGTGCTAGTACTTAACAGCACTTTAGTCTGCTGCACCACTGAGGCTCTTATTTTGATTTACAACTACTATTTCTGGAAATTAAGTTCCTATCAAAATCCATTGCCCAAACTGAAATGCAATGAAATTGTTTTATGCAAACTTTTATTCACTGAAAAAATAAATGTTTGTACTCATAGAGACATGACTGCAAAATATCATATGTTTTGTAACTTTAAACTTTATGCATTAAAGTTATCACATAAGCAGTTTTGAATGAGAGAACCTAGTAACCATTTAGTAGTGCTTCTAAAGGTGCAGTGGAGAATAAATGGCTAATTACCTTACTTCTTCGCTTGCCCCAAAGGATATTTTCAAAGACAGTTTACTAAGATCTCAGGGGCCCTTTTAATAAGGAATACAGTGGATACCTGTGGGCCCAGCACACTGATTTATAACCTGAGTGTGCCAGATGCCAAAAATATAGATGTCTGGTTCTAAACATAATTTTATTTGCAATTAATACTGTGTCAATAATCAAACTATACAATTTGCATTTCTCGCTTACAAGAAATATTCATCCAAGTGGATGACTTGTAAACGTATGTGTGTGTGTGTGTGTGCGTGTATTACTATTGTATCCTTTTAATAATTTTTTAAAATAAATCCCTAGAACATATAAAAAATAAAATATACAATATATAAAAAAGAATGGTTATGATGAAATCAATAATTCAGGAATTTTTTTAAAAAAATCCAAATACCTAGCGTTGTTGTTTTTCTTGTTCACTAAGTGACAGTTTATATAACCAATTAAGTTAGCGATATAATTAAATGCTTATCATTTAACCTTCTAGCACAACTCCTCTCACTTTTTTTGTACAGTATCTCAGGCAGGCTCACCTGTCACACTTAAGAGAAAACAGCAGGAAGGATGAAATAACTAATGATTGGCATTAGGAGGGAGGGAGTGACTCTCCCCCACACACACACACACACATACACACCTTCTGTTGTCATCAGTAGCAGATCATCTCTTCTGCTATTTTTGGTCAATGACCCTGCCCCTACCTAAGAATTTAACAACTCTTCTCTCACTTCCATTCTGGATGAAAAGTAACTTTTCCTCTTTAAACCAATGGAATCCTCACATAGCCACAAAATGTATATAATCATGCCATGCCACTTATTTTTAGGACAAGTAGACCATCTGATATAGTAACCTAGGCATGGATCTATTTGGAAGATCCCTTTTCTCGGGTTACTGAGAAAAATTCACTGAGATGAATTATTACTTGGAAAAAAGCATATAGGCCAATCAGCCCTACCTCTTGCACAGTGTAGGAAGCCAGATCAAAGTATACCCAACAGATAGCTGTCCAACTTCTGCTTGACCACAAATGGGAGCCCATAACCAGCAAAGGATGACCATTACTTCCTTAAGTAATTAGTTTCATTACTTAAGTATTCTTATTCTTTGAAATGTTTTGCTAATCTTCAGCTAGAATCTGCCTATAACTTAGAACCGTTATTTCATATTTGACATTCCAAGAGGTTGAATTGGAAGTAACTTCCTTCTAAGTGATAACTGTTTAAATATTTTAAGAATGCCATCATACTTTTTAAATCTAGTTTCTTAGCTTTTTATCTCTTGATTATCTTTGTCCCATTTGGTTGATCTTGCTTCAGTTTCCCTGAACCTTTATAATGGTCTGACTAGCGCAGAAAAAAGCCTGTTATTGCTTCTCATTATCTGGAAGCTCATAGATTTGGAAATATTGTAGTATTCATGAATGTAATATCTTACCTCATGATTTGTTGACAAGTTTCCTCTAAATCCTTTGTTCTTAAGAAGCAGTCTCAAATGAAGCCAGTTGACTCTATATCCTGATATTAGATTTGCCATAAGCACCTAGTTGGTCTTGGTGGATTCTATGAAATCTTGATCTGATACAGTAGGCTTATATATTATACAAATATGTGAAGAACATAATCCAATTTTCATGTATCTTAATATTTTCCAAAAACTTCATAAATTTTATGTGGTAATTAATATTTAATATTTAAATCTATACTATGAATGCATAATCTAATCTAAGATATTTTTAATAAAAATTTAAGTGATGGTTCATTTAATATCTTAATTTAGCATAGAATGTCATTGATTTAAATGTATATACCGTAGTCTACTTAATATATGCAAGTATGAATAAACCAATATGACTGAACACACAGAGACCCAGAAACGTGCACATGAGTGCATAAACACACACACACACACCTCTCAAGGGAATTTAACCTATATTGTTAATTTGATGGAGTGCTAATAGGTCTCCTAGGTGTCACTGATTTTTCATAGCAGTTGTAATTTAAATGCTTATTTCTTGTTGGATCAACAAAAAGAATAGAAATCCTTTGAATAGTCTTGTAGGTCCTTAGAAATATTCCATATGGAAATATTCCCTTCTTCAGATTCTTAAGTAATTCTATATGTCTCTTTCCTAAATAATATATCACGTAAAGCTATCCATTATTTTTAAATGATGGTCCAGACAAACATTTTGTTCTCAGCTGAGAAGTAGGCCACAATGGAGTTTTTATCACACTTAACTTCAGTGTTCTTTGCTCAATTCAGCGTAGACTAGTGGATAAGAGTGACTAAGTGAGGAACAGCCTGAAGGGGAAATGGATCCAAATTCAATGGTACAAACTTCAGAATATATCTATTTTAAGCTGCCATGTTTCATTTTGTCTTTCCCATCCAAGCATCATTAATCAGAGAACAACCATTATTTTTGACCTTTTGTGGTTCAGGGTGCAAGGTTAGGAGATTTGCTCTAATAATTACCAATCAGTCTGACAAAGTAACCTTAATTAGTGGGGCTTTTTAATATTGCAGATAGGAAAGGAGCTTAAGTGAGAATACATGTTATTATGATTTAACACCTTGTTCACATCTCACATATATTCTTTTTCTTCTTCTGACACCAATGTAATTAGAGAACCGAGATACAACAGATTTTGATGTTATCAATACCTCCTCAATTCTCTGTATTTCCAACAGGAAGAGAAGAGTTTCTAGTCTACTTTTGCCATTTATTTTGTTTCTTCTTTTTAATCTGTTAAAGATTTAACATTATTTGAAACTGGAAAGTGTGTTGTTGTTTTAGGAAAAAGAAGTAGGAGGAAGGAGAGAGAAAGAATAAACAGATTCAGCAAAATTAATATGCACTAAAACTTAAGTTAGTGTCTTAATAAAGGAACTCAGTTAAGGAACCTGCCCAAGCTCCTACAGGGAAAAAGTCCATATAAGGTCAGAAAGAAGACCTTGATACACATCTTTATCAGTTATATCTGAAGAAATACATAGAGCAAACTTTCCAAAGATAGCCATCAGTAGCTGGGCAGAATCGTGCAGGAAAGGATGGTGTTTTGATTTCTTTTCTCTAATCCTTTCAACCTTATTATTGGTTTCCAAAAATGTTCCCATTTCTGGGAACAACAAGCAGAAAAGAATACTTAAATACTACATTTATGGTCCAAAGAATGCAAGATAGTGGACATGGATATTTCCTTCACCAACATCATTTTTACCTCATGAGACTTTTGTGAGTTAAATAAATTGAAATAAAGCTCCTTCCTTCCTTCCTTCCTTCCTTCCTTCCTTCCTTCCTTCCTTCCTTCCTTCCTTTTCATCCATCCATTCTATTCACAATTCTGCCCCATAGGGTTCATTGTTAAATGGATATTTGAACTTGGAGTTGATTTGCCTTTGGCTAGTCTCTTCTGGCTTTTCAACATTAATTGCCATACTCAGCCAATCATTGAATCTTCTATATGCTACTTTATTACTTTTTGTTTTCTTTTTGTTTATAGATATAAAAGAAATGAAGGCAGCTACTGATTATTTAAAAAATAAACCTAATCTCAGTCCAGTTTTCTAGTCAATGAAGACAAAATATGGTAAGTGCTTGAGAATTATAAAAATCAGCTATAGTCATTTTTATTCCAGAAAATGTTATATGTTTGCCAATAAATTAACCCATTTAAACAGTCTACTGTCTATAACTGACTTGTGGCCACCTTCAACAGTTCAATATACTTTTGTTATTACCCTTAATCTCTTAAATCGTTGCAGTGTACTCAGAATCCTACAGTCATGGAAAAACGATGCAAAGTAGAAGAGCACATTTTCTGGTTAACAGGATTTCCAAAGGTGATCTTTTCAGTACATTACAGGTTCACCTGAAAAAGTGTCCTTTATCCTGTAGGCTACAATAACGTCTAATCATCATCGTCTACACCCAATTCACAATTCTATATACAAGCCAAGGAAAAAACTTCAGGACGAGCTGCTGAAATAGGTTAGAGAGAAAAGAAGCAGCAGCAGAAGATTGAACTTTGAAAGGATAACAATACAGTCAGCGAGAATCATAACCAGAGTAAGCTCTTTCCTGGAGATTTTTGAGGTTGGCCTCACTGTAAAAAGTTATACACTCAAGTTTTTTTTAAAAAAAAGGACCGAGAAAGAGAAGACAGAGACCTAGAACTTCCCATCAAGGTACTTAGCAGTTTGAATGGCCACACAAGACATCTTACTCATTCTCAGTGCGGTAAGAAGTAAAGTGTTTTATTAGTATTAATGTCATTGTTAAAGCTGTGTTTTGGATTCACTTCTCCAAAGTTCCGCTTGCCAGAAAAATATTACAGTTCTCCTCAGAACTGTGGTTCTTCTTCAGCAAAGCATTCCAATGGGCCTCGGATCATCATCTGGCATCTCAGCTAGCTGGAAGAAATTTCTATGATGATGCAGAATCTTTTTCTCCCGTCAACTATTGGTGCTTTCATCAGCTTGCAGAGAGAACTTTTTCCATCTAACATAACAAACAAACAGAAGAGCCAGAGCAGATGAAGAAAGGCAGTGCGGCCTCTGGGTTTCACTTTTTAAACTTAGGGGACCAGCTGCCTTCTCAAAAGAAATGATTCAATTAAAGCATATTTAATTTTTTTTAATAATAATAATTTTATTTCTATACCGCCCATCTCCCGAAGGACTCAGGGCGGTGTACAGCCAGTTTAAAAATACAAGACACAACAATAATTAAAAATTAAAATAATTAAATAGAATTGGCTGATTTAAAACTCTAAAAATTAAAATACCCCAATTTAAAATGATTATATTGACAGCCCTGCCTGGCGGAACAACAAGGTCTTCAATGCGCAGCGGAACACCCGGAGGTCGGAGATCTTGCGTATTTCCGGGGGCAGTTCATTCCACAGGGCTGGGGCTCCCACAGAGAAGGCCCTCCCCCTGGGTGTCGCCAGCCGACATAACTTGGCTGATGGCACCCTGAGGAGACCCTCTCTGTGGGAACGGACTGGTCGGTGGGAGGCTATTGGTGGCAGGAGACGGTCTCGAAGGTACCCGGGTACCCGGTTGTTTGAAGTACAACCCTCTTTTGAAGCTTTGCAAAAGGGTAATAATTGGTTCAAAATTGGTAACTAGGCATGTAGATTTCCCTATTTCCCTCTTTTTCTCCAGATCTTTTTGTGGCTTGAGGATAATAGTCAAATTCTCTGTACAATGCAGGTAATTAGAGCTTCTGAATTTCTGACAGATAGCATTTAGTGTCCATGGCAGAGATTGCTCATCCCACTGGGGATATCTTTCCATTGTCTTATTGTCAAGTTTCTCCTAAAATTGAATCAAATCCTAAAAGACCATCAGGAGTTATCTTGCTGTCTAGGGCAGTAGTTGCCCCTCTTATAAGGCAGTGATTTAGCTTTTGAAGATAAATTCTGTTTATTAGGCAATTTTATTTTTCTTTACTATCTTATACAGAAAATCCACTGAATTGCCATTGCATAGATTCAAAATAGTCTATTACTAAATTCAAAGAGAGATGGACCTTTAATTTTTATTGATTTCATACCTTTAAATGTTTACTTACACTATCTAAAGAATTTGCATGTCAGCTACTTTTTTTAGTGTACAATGACCATATGTCATAAGGGGGAGTCTCTATTTATTATTGATTGCTTATTTGTTCCCTCTGACTATCATTAAGTGTTGTACCTTATGATTTTTGACGAATGTATCTTTTCTTTTATGTACACTGAGAGCGTATGCACCAAGACAAATTCCTTATGTGTCCAATCTCACTTGGCCAATAAAGAATTCTATTCTATTCTATTCTATTCTATTCTATTCTATTCTATTCTATTCTATTCTATTCTTAAGACTATAGGTCATTAAGGCCACATACAAGATGAAGAACCACCTAGATCAAACTATGTTGCACTTGTTTTGGTGCATGTTGGAGCATGGAAAATGAAACTAAGGATTTGAGGGGTAGGCTGAGAAATTAATTATGTAAAATTTGTTTATAACTGTAGCAGGCTATTACTGAATATGACCATATAGTTTGCATGCAAAGCCACAGTAAACTTGAAATTCACAATGTAATCAATTCAGAATAGATTTTGCCATTTCAAGCTCACCCAGATGTTGCTGGATGCTGGTTCAGGCCAGCAGGGTCAATGGTGAGGATATGATGAGATCTCAATATTTGAGACCATCAGGCTGGGGAAGACTGCCTTGTAGAACTGCAAAAGTGTTCTTTTGCAGTTTAACACTTTTTAAAGTGTTAAAAAGTGTTTAACAAAACCAAAATATTAAGATCACTTACCAATACCTAGCCTGGAGAATAATTTCTGGATCCTGCAACTTGGTGTAGTGATTGTGATATACACATAGAGTTTATACACATAATCCAGGATTCATCATCACACATTGACCGGCAGATGTACAGGGGAAAGTTACATGCACAGCATAAAGGCAGCCATTGCTCCCTAGTTAGAGAGTGATTATTGATTCTGGAGACTGAATATAGCTGAGAAGACTAGTAGCAGTTGATAAAGCCTTCCTGCAGATTTAAAATGGGAAAATCCAAATCTGTTGGCCAGAAATTTACATATGTATGGGTAATCAATTATATTTAAAATATATCAATTACATTTAAAAATTAAAAAATGTCATATTGAGATGGGAAGATAGCAGAATAAAATATAACCCAGTTAATATATTAGCTGCAAAAATATAATCTACTATGCAAGTATACTTTGATTTCAAATAGACAACTTTGTTACATATAATTGAGATTAGAGATATTCAGAACAAAAGTTCCAAGTACATCTGAAATTGTCTATTCACTAGCATCTTTATTTAAACAACTTTCCCATTGTAATAGATTTATGTTACGCCAACACTATCAAGGGCTCTTTATCCAAATAGCAAAAGTTCTCTTGTCAATTTTTCTCTTATTAAGTAAGTGAACAAATTCAACCTGAAAGCTCCAGCTTTTTTAGAGCAGAAATAAATAAGGTATGTTTGTTGAAAATATAGAGGCAACCTACTTATTCTATAAGGTAGAGTCATAAATGGTAAACAAAAAATGTAAACATTATCCCGTTGGGTTAATTATGCAATTGCCCAAATGATTCAGAGCTTAGATATTGCTAAAGAAATCTATCACTTCACAGAGAGTGTCATCTTTAACATATAATTTAGGGGTTAATGTAGTGTAAGTATCTGCTTTACACATTGTTGTCTAATGAGGACAGGGTGGTAATCTCTTCTCATTAGGTTAATGTGTCAACTCTGCCAGGTTACATCATCAGCCTATTTTTAAACAGATATAATTAATGTAAGCATCTAACAATACATGATAATTATTGCCATGAATTCATTGTGATGCTTACCTTATTACAATAATAAGAAGAAAAATGTTACATGGGTGCCATTATGGAAGTTATGAGTTTTCATGAAATACACATGACTATAGAACCCAGAATATTTTGTTCATTCAGCTAATACAAATGTTTGCAAATCTGCAGGATAAAAATGTCCACAAATCAACTTAAGGCAGCAAACACCCATATGGATGGAAAGTTCCATACCATTTCCTGTTCAGGTTCATTTTAAGAAAAAATGGTAAGAAAGGATATACTTTGATGCTGGGATGTTTGTACTAAAGGTATTCATAATGGTTTGCATGCCAACACAATAAGTAACATCAGTTACGATTTATTATATTTTGTCTGTCTGCCTGCCTACTTTGTATAAAAGACCCCTGACAGTTAATATGTTAGGCTGCAAAAATCTGGATGACCATATGATGGGATGGAGTTTTGTGGCCTATGTTTTATTATTATTATTCCCACTTAATTAAACTGAAGGCAGAAAAAAGCAAAAGCAAAAAATACAAATATAAAGGCACATGCAAATACATATGGGTTTTCCTATAGGTATACAAAACTATACACAACAGTCTCAATAAAAAAGGCCATAGTTTGTAATAAACAGTTTGTTTGTTTGTTTGTTTGTTTGTTTGTATTTAAAATGTTTAGCCATCTAACTCCAATTCCAGTGGACTCTGTAAGCCACTGGTAACATAATGTCTTCAATTTATTGAAATTTGTTTTTCCAATATTGATGGACTAGTTTTAAGAAATAAGGATAACATGTCCACTTTCCCAATAGAAGCATTCAGTACTGTTTCTCTCTTCCACTTCCTGGAATGACCATCCACCACTTCTTTGAATAAATCAGCTAAATTGTTCTTTGGATGTGAAAGCAAAAAAAAAAAGGCTAGAGTAAAAATTTTCTGTGCAAATAGGCAGTAAAGAAAATTGGATTTAATTCATTTGTGCGTATTCTTAATTAACAGCTCAGAATTAAAGCATGTGCTAAAATGTATTGGCTTTGATGGCATAATTTTGTTTGGGATAAAAAGTGAATCATTTAAATCTATCAATTATTTTCCCGGTTCATAATTAGAAACAAAACAGATCCCACAACAGCTGTAGTCTGCATTTTGAGGTAGATTTCTCTCTATTATGTCCATTTTAAACACAGAGAAAGTTTTCTTGTAGGCAACATTTGGCAATCGCAACTCTCGTCTGCTGCTTAGAGTGCTTCATTAGGCGACAGATGTATCCCTCAGCTGCTATTTGCAAATTCAAATGAGTTCTTCAGTTACAGAAGTCCCATTACATTTCTCAGAAATCAACTGGATACGCTACTTATCAAGTTTATTACAACAACCCTATAAAAAGGTTGGGACGCCCATATTTATCTAACAAGTATGAATCACAGTATATAACACTGATAAATTTAGGTCCATATATCTTCTGGAAATCATGCCTGTAGCATCTTCCTGGATAATTTATTCATTGACACCAAGTACTTCTGGAAAAATATGTGCAAATGATATGTAAACAGATGTGCGAGAGCACATAGAAGAATTGTTTTTTTAAGAAATGGAAAGCTTCACCTTAGAGTCTTGCAATCTCACACAAGCATTATCCCTATCCTACTTTTTTGAAGCAGTGTAAAACATTTTGATGTCTAAAGCGAAGGATAAGATACCTGAGCCCTGCTTTCAAATATTGATGCCATAGGACTAAGCAATGAATTTTACAACAATTCTGGCAAGAGGTCTGTGTTCACCAACACACTTCTCTAGAAACACAAGAGAAATCCTGTAGCATACACAACTCTAGAGCTTTCCAGGATTCCTTAATTATCTGGATGTGTTTTCAAGATACAAGAAAATTGCTGGAGAAAAAAATAACAATAGCCAGGTCAAAGTTATACAGAAATAGCTTTCAGTCTGCAGGCAGAGAAATCCATATCAATCCTGAAACACAGTCAGATATCATAATACAAGGAGAGGGGGGAGGAAGAGGAGGAGGAGGAAGAGGGAGGAGGACGAGGACGAGTGGTCAAGAGATCAAGCCACAACCACCATAACTGTAAATCATTCAAATATCTAATCAAAGATTATCTCTATTTAGCAAAATTAATGTTCTAGCATTGTATTAGAATAAAGTTTGTTGGTTCTCACTTCTCACCTTTCCTCGTGCTAACAGCAGGACAACAAAATGCATCTGAGACTTTGCCAATTCTTCTAGGCTATCTAGGCAGAAAGAGAAGTATTTTCAAATGCCAAATATCTATTCCTGAGTTTTTATACATACATACATACATACATACATACATACATACATACATATAGGTCTTTGGTTATTCGGGTCTTCTCCCACGTAAAATTGGAAGTATCTTGGTGACGTTTCGACGAAGTCTCATTCGTCATCTTCAGGCTGGTGTTCTCGGCTTCGTGCTTCCAGGAGCAATGTGAGATCGCAGCTGTCTCTTCCTTTTAACTGCTAGTGGGGGTGAAGGAAGAGACAGCTGCGATCTCACATTGCTCCTGGAAGCACGAAGCCGAGAACACCAGCCTGAAGATGACGAATGAGACTTCGTCGAAACGTCGCCAAGACACTTCCAATTTTACGTGGGAGAAGACCCGAATAACCAAAGACCTACAGACAAACACCCGCGAAAACCTGAGAATGAATATATATATATATATATATATATATATATATATATATATATATATATATATATATATATATATATATATATATATATATATATATATATATACACACACACATACATATATATATACATACATATATATATATATTTACAAATAATTCAGGGCAGCCAACACATCTTCCTCCTCCTATTTTCCCCACAACAACAATCCTATGAAGTGAGTTGGGCTGAGAGACAGTGACTGGCCCAAGATCACCTAGCTGCCTTTCATGGCTAGGGCAGCTTTGACTTCAGGGTTTCCTGCATTCTAGCTTGATGCCTTAACCACAGAAGGAAGACAATAACACAGATAAATGATGCATCATCGGGATATGTATTTTACACACCCAGGGGGAAAAAATTGAGTAAATCTAATCAAAGTTTACCCGTTATTATTTTTGAAAGTAATATGTATACCAGTATGTAAAAATATGTAATAAATGTCATAGTTTTGTTGTTTTTTTTTAAAAAAAAAGCAAATTGCTTTTTGAATTTAGACAGATTTTTATTGCCGATTTCAAATCATAGCACCTGTAGAGCAAAAGTCAGGAGAGTTTCAATGACAAAAATTTCAACTCTAAATGCCTAATGTGGCCTCATCCTAATTATGATCCATTTTCTCCAGTTCTCTCTGGGGATGGGAGACTTGTTTGTTACAGGAGATGTATCTATTATTAATCTTAAAGTAGTTAGTGGAATCATTTGCAATGTTCATTAACCAGCATCATCACCTTATGGATTACTAAACAGCATCAATGCTTTTGCTAATGAGCCCCAGTAGTGCAATATTTTACATATATTATAGCTAGACAATTAGGGAATGCCATGCTTTTTAGAGTGGATCTTAAAATAAATTGTTTTGGACATTAAGTAGATACAGTGATACAGACCTAATATGCAAGGCTAACATTAGCTAATCTAATGTGATACAGAATAAAGCTTGTAAAAAGAATAGTATTTCCTTTTTTTGTTTTTTTAATTTCTGTAAGGACTATAATGGGTAACAGGGACCATCTAGTACTCTGTAAGGACAGATCCTAGAATATTATTCAGCAATTCATGCCATAATGTACTACAATTATGACAATTGCTCATACCAGTTGGTTTCTAATATTATCAGAACTCTGAAGCTGTTTGATCAATGCATAGTTGCCTCATCCATCTCTGAGACCAGCAGCAAGACCGCCCTGGAAACAGCAAAGGATCGGCCCACCGTGCCACAGCCAGCCAAAACAGAGCTCAGGAGGGCCGCACACAGCCCTATCAAACTCCATTTTTGCTGGCAGAAGGCAGCAGGAAGCCATTGCAGCCAAAATTGGAGCTCGCGAGGGCCACGCATGACCCACCCAAGCTCTGTTTCACTGGCAGAGGGCTGCAGGAGGCCGTTGCAGTCAAAAATGAACTCAGGAGCCCTTTTTCATTGGCAGAGCACTTGGACCACCACAGGCACCCCCGACACAAGTCACGTCGACCTGGCCATGTCCACCTTGGCCATGCCCACTCCAGACCCCCGAGGTCAAACACAATCCTGATGCGGCCCTCAATGAAATTGAGTTTGACACCCCTGGATTATAGTGATGATACCATCTCAAGTTGGCATTCCTAGATTTTTGTCTCAAGGTTTCCATTTCCTGGGCAGCATCGGTGAATAATATATTTAAAAAGGTAACAGTTAAAAAGCCCTTGTGGATTTTATTCTGCTAGCTGTAGCCAACCATAGAGGGCAGAGCTTATTTCCATTTCAAGGGCATTGAACCAGTGCTCTCTGAAGACATTTCCATGGTCATGTGGCCCGAATGATGTCACAGAGAGCTGTAATCTTCCCACTAAAGTGGTACCTATTTATTTACTCATATTTGCATGCTATGGAACTGCTAGGTTGGCAGGAGCTGGGGAGAGGAAGGAAGCTCACCCTACTGTGTGAACAGCCGGCTTTCCAGCTGCCAAGCCAAGTGTCTTAACCACTGAGCCATCATGCCATCATTAGTATTGGTGAATAATATCCAATAATAATAACAGTATCCAATAATATCAAAGTGACATAACTGCAGGATGTAAACTTTGCCACCTCACTATGTAATGAAGCGCAAGACCGGAAGCGCAAATGCTCTATTTTGATTGCAGGATGGAACAACTCAGAAAACGAGCTGCATGTGCTATGCAAAAGAGAGTCACTGAATATTTAAAAGAACAGTACCATGGCAACAAACATATGCAACAAATATAGAAACATGCTCTTCTAGAGTCAGTAAACATTGAAAGGAACTGTTGCCTTTTCCTTGGGGTTTCTTCCTTGATACACCTGTTCTCTTGCTTCAGGCCCATGTTTTATTTTGGATCCCTGCTAGGGTGCATACTTCTATAGTGCTAAAACTAAAAAAAAGTTTCATCCAAAATACTAAATTTAATGTGAGAAGATTTGCATTGAAGTTCACAGGTCGGTTGTCTGAATAGATGCAAAATTAGAAACAGCAGAGGATAATTTAAATAGAAATCTACAGTACAGAACATTCTGAAGAAAACCACCCCAGGTGATCAATGTGCCATTTCCTCCAATCTGTTGCTTTGAAATGGCACCTGGATTTGAGTGTTCTATCCTTATAAAGCAAAACACCGGCTTTCTCTGAGCATTATGAACATCTGGTATTCTATCCTTGTATTTAGTTTGAACTGGCCTGAGATGAACAAAGGCCGTTGGCTCATATGTGACAAAGTGGCTAATCTAAGCATCATCATTTATAGAAAAGTGATTTATACAAATCAGACCATTGGTTCACCTAACCAACTATTGGGTACAGCCAAATGGTTACATTTCCATAGAGAAGGGATTTCACTGCCTAAACATATAGAAGAAGGGAAAATGAGGGGGGGGGGTGGAGAACATGGGAATTGGTATTTAAGAGTGAGAAAACATCACTTGAAAACTAGAAATGGAATAAGAGATTTCATCCATAATAAGGATAAATAAAATAAAACTAAAATATATTTTATATATTTTATTAAAATAAAAATAAGGATATCCTTATTTTTAAAGCATGAGTTTGAACCAGTCTCTAAATACAGTACCAGCCTAGCACCCAGTCACTTATTTTTAAGACTGCCCATATCAATGCAGAATTTAAATCCATATTTAGAACATTGATAGCTGAACTGAAGTCCCAGTTGTATTGGCAGGATCAGCACAGAAATGAAGCATTTCATTAGCACAAAAGATCACATTGTCAGTGTTTATGCTTGAAACTCTTAAAGAAGGTGGGAACTGAGTAAAATAAACTGAAGGTCTAAGTAACAATAGATTTGGTTCCCAAAATTCTCTGCTAAGCAGATAATTTCATGAAAGAGTTAATCTCACTGGCCATTTGCTCCTATTGGTTGAGATAATCCATCACCTATTACCTTATTCTTTTATACAAGTTGCAGCATTGTATGAACCCCAAAAGCAATAGATATATTAGATCTCCCGAGTGCTTCAGAGCTATCCTATTTGATTTGAAATCTTCAAAGCAGATCTTTGTCTCAATTTGCAAATCAATATAGTGTTGTCAGATTAAATCACCCATTTGAAATTTGCACATCTCTACTTATTTATTAGATCTTTTATGTGCTTTTCCTCTAGAAGCTAAAATGGGACACATACCCTCTTCCAATATATTTCTACAATAACATCTTAGATGTATCATTTGATCAAAAGAGATCAATAGACTTTGCATGGGTGACAGGTTTTTCCAGAGTCATCTGCCTGAACCTAGGCCAATACCTTAGCCAATAAGAACCTTGTTTGTTGCCATGTACTAGTTCTGCCCTGTTTGATGGCAGCCAGGAGAAAATGCTTCCCCACTAGCTATACATTTGAGTTGTATGGGAAAGGGTTCTTAATACGCACAGCAATTTATGAACCCAGAGCTCCTCCATATGTACTGTGTGTATATAACTATATAGGGCCTTTTGATGTATCCATCAGTCATGCATGTACCTATGAATAGATTTAAAAAGTAGGAGAAATTGGCTTACTTCTCATTTGAATTAAATCCCCAAAGGGTTTTCTAAGATTTCCTCTAACGCTAACTTGAATTCTAGTCATCCAGTTATGAATAGTCATAAACATGTGGCCGCTTATGTTACTTGAAGACAATATAAAATTATTTGCAGCAGCCAGTTCCTGTTAAAGCAGTCCACTGAGTGCTGTATAAAGCAATGCTGAAGAAGCCACTTTGCTCTTTTGCAAGTCCCTTGTGCACATTATCCCTAAAATGTTTTCAGTGTTTACTATAAATGCAAAGTGTACTTCTGATTCACTTGACTGACAGGCAGGGAGAGAAGGGATAAGATTCCTCTCTGAAGAACAATCTGCTTGATTCTTAACAGGATGCTTGAGTTATTTTCCGTCTGAAATTCAACCTTATTTCTGTTCAATCTGCTATCTGGCAAAATGCCAGTTGACCGCAGACAATTAAATTATTACCAGGTTTACAACTCTGGAAACAAAATGAGCACTGATTTAGTTAATGACATATAATGTTGATAATAACAAAAATCATCAGTCTGGCTGTGAATTAAAAATTACTATTCGCATACAACATTGATACCAAAATATAAAGCTATTTTGAGTACCTTCAGTCAAGGATATGAGCTGCGTTCTAGGTTCTAAATCAAGATGCTGCCAAAATGTGAACTCAGTTAATTCTAATAAGTTTAAATGCATGACAAATCCCGAGTTCATACCAGGGAACTTAATTTTTATTGTACTTCAGACTGAACCTGGTTATGCATTAATAGTTTGGAGATATTTTCTATATGGGTAAGCATATCAAGGAATAACTGCTATAATTCAAAGGTTGGCAACTTGGTGTCTCTAGGGACTATTACGTCCATTAGTATCTCCATTAGTGTAATTCTTTTCTTTACAAAGAAAATAAAATAGTCTTATTTATAATGTACAAGCACACATTGTTTTAGATGTGTGGAGATTTTGGAGTATAATGAGTGTCGTGGAGTCTCATTCAGCTAGATTAAAACCTGATAGCTGCTGATATTGCCATGCAAGAAAAAAATAATCTAAAGCTACAATGACACAATTACAGTAGGAACATGGAATGTCAGAAGCATGAGCCACAGAAAATCTCAACACAATGAAAGATGAAATTAATAAATTACACATTGACATATTGGACACCAGTAGAGTGTAAGGACATGGAACTGGATGATTTCATCCAGAAACATCAAATTGTTTACTCCTTAAACAAAAACAAAGCCATTACTTAACCATTGTTCTGGAAAGAGACAACAAAAAGAGCAGTTAAGTAAAATGTAGTCAATAACCAAATCATATCAATTAGATTTTGTTTAATGTAACGTGAAGTTTAACCACTCAAAAAGAAGAATAGGAAGTTGTTGATTTTACAGGCAAATTCAAGTCGAAAATAACAGAATATGCAGGCAAGATGTGATGCTTATGATTTGCCAATAGAATACTAAAGCTGGAAAGCACGTGGAAAACATAATTGGACTGGGTGGCCCAGGAAATATAAATTAAACAGGAGAACGATAAATCAGTTTCTTCCGATCCAGTAGTTTCAACATTGCACACACATTCTTGAAATAATTCAATATATATTATCCTTCATTTTAGGCACAACTATCAACAGCAAAGGAACTAGCTGACAAAGAGTATTACAGCAGACTAGCATTTGATAGGGTAGCATTGAAGACCTTGGAAAAGATATCCCATATCACGATACAATAATTAAAATCAAGCAGAGAATGGGTTTTCCTGTAACACTTAATGTGGAGATGAAAATTGGTCTTTGAAGAAATAAGATTGAACATTGGTGTTGAAGATGACCCTGAAAATATCACGAATAGCCATAAAAACAAATGGATCACAGATCACATTCCAATCCAGAGTACTCACTTGAGGCACAAATGGTCATGGCCAAACTATTATATATTGGACACATTTTGTGAAGACCCAGCTCCCTTGAAGTTCATAAGCTGGAAAAATGAAAAGAAAAAGAAGTAAAGGACAATTAGTAGCAAGCTGGCAGAGTCAACTACAATTGGAACCTTTGAATGTACCACTGAAAGACCTAAAAGACCAAGCTGAGGATATACCATTTTGGAAAAATCAGTCTGTGTTCACTAAGAGTTGACACCAATTGGACTGCTCTTAGTCAGTCAATGACAACATCAGCAAGAATATTTATTCTTGCTGATGTTGTCAGCAAGATTCAGTGCCAAATAGGTATTTGGTTTCTCTATCTGCCACTCAGACTTTATTTGCTTTACTGTTTGGTACTATAAACAAATGGGAATATATGATAACAAGCAGTCAGAGAAAGATGTGTAGTGATTGCATTATATGATGACACAGAAGAAAGCTGAAAAGAACACTGTTTTGCACACAATAAGGATGCACTTCATTGGCCTACCTAAACAAAAACATAACATACCTGTAAATTTTTTTTAAAATTCCAATAGGAGGATTTTTCTCTTATTATATAATGCTATATTTGGAATCCAGCCATCTCCCTCATTAATTCCTTTAAGTATTTCTTAGCTTTTATTTGTTTTGCGGGGTTTCATATTTTGAAATCAATATTTCACTTAACAGCTATAACACCAGTTGAAACACTTGTTCTTTCTCCCTCCCTTCAATGCAACTCCAAAGAGATTATTACAAATCAAAGGGGAATAATTCATTTTCAGATCCCATTAAAATTTTCAGTCATGATGGCTAATAGGAATTATCAGCTTGGGTACCAATTACTATCTTCCCTAGCGATGGCTGGTGCAGCTGTGAACTTCTGTCTCCTGGATCCAAGATTCAGCAGACAATTCTCAGCAAGCTGGTATAGTATTGAGGACATGTACTAGATCAACACCCTGCAATCTCTCATTGGAAACTGGCTTATTTTTATTGTCTTGGCTACGGCAAGTCATAAGAGAAGATAAGTGATGATTTTAGAAACTGGACATTAAAGGGGATTAACTATTTTAAGCAGAAGGAAAAATGCAAGCTGATGTCAGTTATACTGGGACTTACAGAATGATACAAAGCATTATAATATATGTCAGAGTGCACACAGTGTGACTATGTGAGACAACCCAGGAGCAATAACATCAGACAGAAGTTTGTAATAATAAATAGTGGTTTATCTCTACAAAAGAATATACATACACCTACTAGGCAAAGGTCAAACAATCAACCAGGAATTTACAGCATGGAAGCACACACGGAGAGAGAGAAATGCCCCAACAGGGCCTCTCTTATAGTACAGACTCTTAAAGTGCTAACAGTCAAATAACCCTGCTGACTCATTACTACTATTGCATCATCATTACAGCATTACAGCAGCTGGTCAGCTATTAAATCATCATTACCCTGACACTCCTCCCATTTAAAGCTGAACAGTTGAATGCTTTAACATATTCATGATGCTTTCTATTTCTATTATGTCCACAGCTCCTGCTTCGGTTTCTACTCTCAGTGGTACAAACACTACTAGTACCATTACTACTGCTGCTGGTGGAACTGCTCCTAATTTCATTTTCTAATGACTCTGTACACACTGTCTCATTATTTTCCATTACATCCAGTTCACCGTCTCTTGGCTGAATACCTTCACTTTCTCTTTTTACTGGCTCAACTTCCTCAGTTCGGTTTATCTGTCTGCCTGACATTCTCTTTAACTTCAGCTTCCTCCATTTATCCTGTTCTTCCTTAGGCAATGACCATGACCATATATCTTGGTACTTACGGGGTTCATTACAAATATTACCTACTCTAAACCCACTTGCAGTGAACCGCTCAGGAGGTATACCTTTATTACACCTTTCAGGTCTCCTAGGTATGACTCTGTTCGTTTGCCTTGAGTTTTTCCTACTTACAGAATACACCCTGGATTTTGCCTCCTTACAAACAATCTAAGTATATCTTGCATGGCTTTGGCTTTGGCTTTGGCTTTGGCTTTGGCTTTGGCTTTGGCTTTGGCTTTGGCTTTGGCTTACATCCCTCAGCTAAGTCTGGCATCTTCTGTAGTATTCTGCAACTGTAATGCCCCAACTGGCCAATCAAATACGCCATGGATTCTAGAAGAGCAGGTGGAAGCCATGGCTAGGAGATCCTTTGTACGACTTCAGATTATATATCAGCTGTAGTGGTTACCAGACCAGTGTGTTTTCAGGTGTAATTCAGTGGGATGGTTTGTCACTGTTAAAGCCCTTCATGGCTTGAGACCAAATTGCCCAAGAGACTGTCTTTTCCCAGTTATTTCTACTTGTCCAATTTGTTCCTGCGGGCTGAACATGCTTAAGCCAAGGTATGTCATCTAACAGGGACTACGAGGCATATCTTTTCTGCTGTAGTCCCTGACTTGTGGAATATTCTCCCTCCAGAGATTGGGATGGCCGCAACCCTGCTGCTTTTTCATAAGGCCTTGAAGACTTGATTATGTGCCTGGGCCTGGAGCTCCAAGTGTAAGAGTCCTGTTTCTTAGATATATTAACATTATAATTTTTATGCCTATATCTATATCTACGGTACATCTATTATATCTCCGTCTCTATCACTATCACTATCAATCAGAGGTGGGTTTCAGCAGGTTCTGACCAGTTCTGGAGAACTAGTAGCGGAAATTTTTAGTAGTTCGGAGAACCGGTAGTAAAAATTCTGACTGGCCCCACCCTCATCTATTCTCTGCCTCCCAAGTCCCAGCTGATTGGGAGGAAATGGGGATTTTGTAGTAACCTTCCCCTGGATTCGGGAAGGAATGGAGATTTTACAGTATCCTTCCCCTGCCATGCCCACCAAGCCACACTCACCAAACTGGTAGTAAAAAATTTTGAAACCCACCACTGCTATCAATATATATATATATATATATATATATATATATATATATATATATATATATATATATATATATATATATATATATATATATATATAATGTAGGAAGAATCTGGCTAAAGAGATATAGATATAGATAGATAGATATAGATAGATATAGATAGATATAGATGATATAGATATAGATATAGATATAGAGATAGATATAGAGATAGATATAGATATAGATATAGATATAGATATAGGTATAGGTATAGGTATAGGTATAGGTATAGGTATAGGTATAGGTATAGATATAGATATAGATAGATAGATAGGTATCTGTATGTATATGTGTTATATGTATATGTATAGCATATGTACATGTATTATATAACCTAGAACTAAAGAGAAATTATCTGACAGTGAGAATAATTAATCAGTGGAATGGCTTGATTCCAGAGTTTTAGAGATTTTTATGAAGAGATTGGTCAGCTATTTGTCCAGAATAGTATAGGATTTCCTACTTGAGTAGGGGATTGGACTAGAAGATGTCCAAGGTCCCTTTGAACTGTTTTATTTATTTATTTATTTATTTATTTATTTATTTATTTATTTATTTATTTATAAAATTTATAGGGCACCCATCTTATCTCAAGGTAGCTCATTTTATTGTTACTATTACTAGATTTTTAATTGATCTTATTATTGTTTCCTCCTAGCATTGCTTGTCTGAGATGGGGGGTGGGGGAGCGCTATACAAATGTAATAAATTAAGATTTTTTTTATTTCTGTTGAAATAAATTGTTTTGTCATTAAGATGATGCTTCAGGGTGATGGTCTTAAGACATCCTTTATATCCACCAATGACCACGATTATTTAAAAAAAACCAACAAACACTGTAGCTATTCATTCTTCCTTGTGGTGAAGTGAAGAAAATGCAAAGGATTCTAAGTGTAAGCCTCAAATAAGTCTAAAGTGCAAGCCACATGTGACATAATTACTGGTACCTGGACATAGTTTGTTCATTTACCTTGTTTAGTCATTTTCCTGTATTATTTGTGGCAGGTACTTCAGTTCATAAGCACTTTGAAGTTTCCCATTGTTGATGTTTTTAATGAGTGCTTGGCAGAGATACATTCTTTTGGCTTGGCAATTTGCCATTATTTAATCAGTCAGAATCAAAGGATATATAAATAATGAGTACACTTATTTCTCAATAGTTTTGGAGTGAATGAGCAGATCTTTGCATTCATCACTTGTAATCTATTAGATTCTGGTGTTCATATATACAGAAATAGATGCACTCATTATTTATATATTAAAAGTTCTTTTAGCTCTTTCTTTAGCAAAAATGAGCAATTACATTTTTCTGTAATCTATGTGAAACTTCATTTGAAAAAATAAGAATGTTCTATTGAAAAAGTGGATTACATTTCCTACATCATAATAAAAACAAACACACCTTGTCCCAAAAGTACTAAAATGAATACCATGTTTGTATCTATCTTTGTGATTAAACAGTTATGTGTACTATAAAGATTCAGGATCATCAGGCAATATCTGCTATTCAGTTTATATGACTATTCCACAATGGAACTGGCACTGGCCCTCGAGGTATGTAAACCAATTTTTTCCAGCCTTGTTAGTTATATAGCTAGTTGTACTAAAAATTACATCTTGGGCAGTCTTTGGAACAAGAATGTCCTTCCAACATTTTTTTTAAATGAAAAACAGACTTTTATGTTATTCACACAAAGATAAGAAATATATTTTCATTTTGAGATTTATGGAGAAGGAAGGGGAAGACTTTCTAATTTCTTCTGCAATAAGAATACGTTGCAGATTTATATTTTTTCCTGATAATACATCCAAAGAAGAGAGAAGCTGCATAAGCTGCATTACAACATTCATCAGGGGTACCACAAATCTTTATGAAGAAGAAAGCAAGCAAGCAAGCAAGCAAGCAAGCAAGCAAGCAAGAAAGAAAGAAAGAAAGAAAGAAAGAAAGAAAGAAAGAAAGAGGGAGGGAGGGACAGAGAAGGAAAAAGAAAGAAAGAGGGAGAGACAAGGAAAAAGAAAGAAAGAAAGAAAGAAAGAAAGAAAGAAAGAAAGAAAGAAAGAAAGAAAGAAATACAGAGAGAGAGAGAAAGAAAAAAGAAAGAAAGAAAGAAAGAGGGAAAGAGAAGGAAAAAGTAAGAAAGAAATTCAGAGAGAGAGAGAGAAAGAAAAAAGAAAGAAAGAAAGAAAGAAAGAAAGAAAGAAAGAGGGAAAGAGAAGGAAAAAATAAGAAAGAAATTCAGAGAGAGAGAGAGAGAGAGAGAGAGAGAGAGAAAGAAAGAAAGATGGAAAGAAGGAAGGAAGGAAGGAAGGAAGGAAGGAAGGAAGGAAGGAAGGAAGGAAGGAAGGATATTCCAACTCATTACCAGCCCACCAATTTGCCCAATGTGTCAACTCCAATATATAACTCAAATATGGAATATTCAAATATGGATTATAGATTAAGAAAAAAGAGATTGCCAAAGTATGTCATAGAAATGCAGCAATGAACTTAATAGTTTATACCTTAATTATGTATTCTGAATTGTTTATAAATCTTTTGTCAATGGCTTTTAGCTATTCATTAACATAGATATGACTGCTATTTAGGAAAAGTTCTTCGCCTTTTTGTGGTCATTTTAGAATTACTGTTATTCAGGATTTATAGAACAGTCTTTAGAAGGATTGTGCCAAAGGCAATATGTTGATTTTATTCCTGTCTCTAAAAGGCAGATATTTCTTACAAGGGATTTCCTGCAATAAATACCTGTGTCATTTACCAGGGAAGGTTGATGTTGTGAAACACCTCGCAGCTGAAATATGGTCTATTTCAGACTGATCATGATGTAAGTCCTACAGTTCTTGTAAGAGACGAAAGAGGAAGACTCGAGGCTTTGCTGTTTTCCATCAAATTGTCCCAATAAAAGGAAAATATTTAGTTTCTGGAAAATGGCCAATGGGGTCCTGTTTTGGGTCATGTGCCAGAGGTAACAGAGGACACTGAGTAACTAGTTTTAAATTGATCTTTGTTCCTCAGCCATTATTCAAATTGTTCCATTTTATAGAAAAATGCAGAGAATTTGTGAGACAGAGGGGTATCCTTCAGATATAGTAATCAGGGTTTATAATCTCTGATCTCTTTCTGCTCTTTTGACCAGGAAGCTACTTTCAGTAGGTCTAATTTTAATTTCTGCAAAAAGAAAAGAAAAGAAAAGAAAAGAAAAGAAAAGAAAAGAAAAGAAAAGAAAAGAAAAGAAAAGAAAAGAAAAGAAAAGAAAAAAAGAAAACAGGTAGAGAACAGTGATGGGAAATTATGGATCCTGAAATTTAGCTCAGGGAATGGAGTTTGTCACATTCTGTAGCTCACAGTCCATACACTGAAAATGCACAGCTGTGAAAGTAACAAAAAAAGTATTTTCTCTCTGCTTTTATGATTTTCTTTCTTGAGTGATGATAAGGAAACAGTGGAAGTCTTGAGGAACTGAGACTGGACAAATGAAAGAACAGACAAAATGAAATGTTTGAATCATAGACAGGCTAATCTAAAATTGAGAAAGCAACTTTTCCCAATATGAATCTCATACAATTTGGGGATGCTTCTGGATGTGCCAGGGAATTGTCCAGAAGTTTCTTAATGTTGCCAGCTATTAAGGGTGTTCCAGTTTCATCTCTTCCTGAGAAAAGTTGATCTGGTCACAATGGTTCATACCTTCAAAATGTTGTGCTTAAAATGCTGTAAGATGTCTTATGGCAGGCTGCTTGTCAAAAGTGCATTAAAAATATACCAATTTGAGATTGGTATCTTCCTTGCACATCCTGCTTTCTCCCCCTCAACCAACAACAAGGGGCTTAAGTATCTTGGAAAGCTTGGATTAACTCTGCAAATTAATCCGTGTAAATCCTGATCCAGAAAAATGGTCAGAAACAGCTGCACAGCATTTCCCCTGGATCTGTAGGGCAATCTGGTTTTCCAGGGTCTTTCCCTTAGCTTCTCTTCTACCTCTAAGTTTGTCCACTCCCTCTAGAAACATTGGTTTCTCTCTCACCCTCATTATCATGCACATCCTTCTCCACTGAATAGATGGACAAATTTGCCATTCCCAAACAGTGTCTGGATTGGGTTGTTTTGTGTGTGGGGAGGGGGGGTTGCCTGCCACAAAAAAACTGACATGCTGAGATAGAGGGGAAAAGTAGATCCAGGGGACCAGCTGCATCTTCTTTTTGGTGCTCCAGGTGCTCAACATAGAAGCACTGACCAGCTCAAACATGGAAAAATAGCAGTAGTTGTTGTAGTTGGATGAAAAGGATTGTAGTTAGCCTAAAATAGTACATCTAAATTGTTGTCTATTGTGGGTTTTACACATCATAAAACACCAGACTGTGAAATATGAACACAAACTTTCTATTTTTATCTTAACCGAATTCAAGTTTCTGTTTCTTACTTGCAATGGTCTGAAATGGACTTTGAAGAAACAGGCTAGGAAGAGTAATAATGCTTTTGAAGGTTGGTGTTGGAGAAGATTCCTGAAAATACTGAGAACAGCCAAAAAAAAAAAAAAAAAAACCCAAAAAGACCCCAAGCAAAGAAATCATCAAACAAATCGATACATGTTTTTCCCCAAGGCACAAATTATGAAACTTGAATTATCTTACTTTGGACACAATATGCAAAGACCCTAGAAAAGTCTCCAATGCTGGGAAAGGTAGAAGGAAAGAGAAAAGAGAGACCAGAAGCAAAGTGTATGAACTGAGTTATAGAACCAACTAGTTCATTGTTGAAGGTCCATATGGATATAAGGGACTGAAATATTAGTCTAGTTCTAATCTTTTAAAAGTTCAACCTTTGCTTCCAGAGAGTCACAATTCTGATCTTTGTAAGTATAGATGCATCACAGCATTTGAATATCTTTTCCAAAGCCTTCATGGCTACTTGAACAAAATGTTATACTGGGGGAACCAGCTAAACAACTAGGAACAAAAGACTAAAACACTGTTATTAACACCAGCTGCCTGCAATTACTGCAAGTTCAAATCTCACCAGGCTCAAAGTTGACTCAGCCTTCCATCCTTTCTAAGGAAGGTAAAATGAGGACCCAGATTGTGGGGGCAATAAGCTGATTTTGTATAAAATATACAAAAGTATGAAGGCTATTGTTTAACACATTGTAAGCCACCCTGAGTCTTCAGAGAAGGGCGGCATATAAATCAAATTAAAAACAAAACAAAAAACAATTGATCAATGGAAAAAGGGACAAATATTTTTTTATACTAGCTTAAAATTGCAACATATCTGCCAGTTTCTCAAGGTTTTGTTTGCATGGCAAATTTGCTAAATCAGAAATTCTGGCATTTCTAGCCTTTTTTTCACTCACAAACACGTCTTCTTGTACTAATAAAAGTCAGACTTCAGAAATCAGGTCATGTAAATCATAGATGATTACCAGAGAGTGGTGAAAGGAGTATTTTTGTATAATGATATATACATATTTGACTGTTTGAATTTCTGTACTTATATTCATTTCAGCTGAGTTGCTGAATACAAAACAGATGCCAAAAATCGTGGATTAAAGATTACAAAGACGGATTTTCACATTGCTTTTGTTCAGTGTTTTTATCAATAGTACACATGAAAAGGATCTCAGAGGCTGAACTGAATGCATTTAGCTGATATAGATAAACAGATATTGAAAAGTTCAATTAACCCCTTTTTAAAATGCCCTAATAAGTGATACAGCTTTAAATTCACAAGCATATAGTAGAACGGATGGAAAACTATATTGTAATATAATATTTGTTCAAACTGTTCATTTCCACATTGCTACTTTTTTATCAAAATGAATGTATAGTTGATCATTTATGTCCCACATGCAAAATAATTTTGTGTCAGAAATATAATCTCTTTATAAAAAAAGTATTGTATATGGCAATTTATCTAAAGAGAATAAAATCTAGAATGACTGAGGCTTTTTGACCTTAATCCAAAAACTGGACTGGACTCCAAAAGGCAGATCTTTGCTTTTGAGGATTATACAAATAGCAGAACATACTGTATGTTTTTGAATACATGAACGAAAGTTATTAAAAGATGGACATTTTAGTCTTTTTTCACTTGCCAACATTCTTCTTCTATGCAATTAAATGTTCATGAGATCCATGATTGTTTTTATCTGGTCTGTGATGAGATAAGAAAGGTGGATATACAGATACAATAACAGCAATGGACGGCCTATTCTTTTTTCTCATAAGGATGTTTTACCCTTTCTACATTAATATGTTAATTTAAAGAAAATCACATGACAGCTTCATAGTGTAATATGTTTTCTGGCAAAGAAAACTTTTCTAGAATTATTTATTTTTCAAAGATGTATGTATATTGTATCATAT
This sequence comes from Arizona elegans, assembly GCA_022577455.1. Taxonomy (NCBI): domain Eukaryota; kingdom Metazoa; phylum Chordata; class Lepidosauria; order Squamata; family Colubridae; genus Arizona; species Arizona elegans. The sequence continues at coordinate 58,898,096 of JAKOOJ010000005.1, read as the reverse complement.
GATTTTGAGCTGGTAATTGCATTCAGGGCAGTTCAAAATTTAAAGAATACTTTCATTTTAATTACCTATTAGCACTAGAAATTGGAACAGGTCAGATCACTTCAAAATGCAAACTGAATTAAACATTCAAGCATCTCTCATATAGAACAGAACAGAATAAGTATTACTATACTGTTGCCTGGTGGGGGTTAAAAGTGGCTATTTAATTGGAAAGCTCAAAGACTGTTGTGCCAATTGGCAAAGTACATTATTTTAAGATGAAGTCAGTTTCTAATAAAGTAAATTGTTTATAATAAGAGAAAGATGATATATCGTTGAACATCTTCAATATATACTTGTTTATATCTAAGAAAGATTCTTATGCTTAAGAAAGATGAGAGCCAATCTAGTGTAGTGGTTAAGGCATTAATTACAAAGCCAACTCAGTGGCTTTGGCCAGTCACTCACTCTCTGCTCTAGGAAGGAGGCAATAGCAAACCATTTCTGAAAACTTGCCAAAAAAAGCTGCAGGGACTTGTTCAGGCAATCGTCAAGAATCAATACTGACTTGAAGGGACAAAAAAAAAATTTTTTTAAAGATTTTTCACCTCCTTTCGTGTGCGAGCTTGAATTTCAAGGTTGAAATTTCACCCCAGATTCTTCATGAAATGACATTTGTCTCTGGAAAAAAATATGTTGAAAGGTGAACATGCTAACAATCTCCTATAGTTTCCAGCAGGAGACTTTGGATGAACCTCCATGAAGGTGCCTACTCTATAAACTAGTTTTGTTCTTCTGAATGGCTGCTTGTGGGTAAGAGAGTAACAGAGACATAAATCAGTCAATGTGAAAGGATCTTATTTCTAGATAGCCATCCTGATCATCCTGTGTCCTGATCAACTGATGGATTGTACTGGCATAGGGTGATTGCATGTATTCAAGCGTTGCTGACTTTCAATTGTTCACCATTGGCAACATCGAAATGCCATGTCCTGCAACCACTGCCACAACTCTAAATATTTCTGGTGCAATGCCAAAACTTTAAGACAACCAGGAGTATATTGGGGGAGGAAAAATGACATCCATTCAGTTCTGACATGCAAAATAAATTCTGAACTTCTAAATACAATTCTTTTGTACCTAAATTGGGTGGATTATTTGAACTGAAAAGGAAAAGGAAGAAGATCCTTCATGCCTGCATCTGTTTTGATCACTGCTTAATTAAGGAATCAAAATCAAAACTCTTTGAGTTATTTGACTTAAAATGGATTTTTTATTCTGCTGAGTAGTTTGGGTTGCTGTTTGAAACCAAGCCTATAAGTGGAGCAAGAAGAGAATTTCATCATCCTTCTCCTGAGAAAGGAGAAATTTACTTTCTAAACTTTTTATCAGCTAAAATATAAATGTCTTTATTTTTCATTATTTCATTTCAGCAGCCAGATTTTTGCTCCCTTATATAGCAATAGCACTTAGACTTACTGTATATACTGCTTCAGAGTGCTTTTGCAGCCCTCTCTAAGCAGTTTACAGAGTCAGCATACTGCCCCCAACAATCTGGGTCCTCATATACTCTCTTATATATAGATTTTCTTTATAAGCCATTTTAGGAAAGATTTTATTTCAAAAAAAACTTGAAAGTATCAGTGTGCAGAGATCCTTATTCAAACTCTGCAGAATTATTTTATATGATGAAAGAATTAATTTATACCTGAAAAACACCTCTAAGTATCTGCAGTTTAATGCATTTTAAAAATACGTTCATATGTTGATCAACATATTACCTTTCTAGACCATTCATGACTCCTTGAATTATCATATCAAAGGTATTTCCTTATCTAAACAGAGAAACAGAATTACCATAGATGAGCAAAAAAAGGAGTGGAAGCAGGAGCAGCTTCCTGCCAGCTTCCATTTTGTCTTCCCTTGTAGGATGCTGGCAGGAAGCATTGGAAATGATGGTGTTGTGACTGCAACTGACAGCAACAATACCACAGGGGTGAAGCAGTCACAACTTTCAATCCAATAGTAGTCATGGGTCACAGATTTTGGACACATTCTGTAACAAACAAAAAAGTTTTAGCAGTAGATAGCAGTAGATAGTGGGGGTCCTAGTTATCAAGAGGTATGGGGGGGGAGGCTGGTAACTGACCTCTCTGATGGAACAGCCTGCCCTCTGAGGCAAGGATGGCATCCAGTTTTATTTCTTCTCAGAAACTGGTATTTAGTTGTGGGATCCTGATTATCTAGATCAGTGTATTAATGTATTATTGGAATTTGTAATTTATTGTTGTTATTGAAAATGTTCATTATTGTTGCTTTTACTTCTTTTTTAAAAAGACCCTGTAAACCATGTAAAATTTCTCTGAATTGACTGATAAATCACATTTTAAGAAAAACATTTACTGTCTGCCTGCCTGCCTGCTTCCCTCCCTCCCTTCCTTCCTTCCTTTCTTTCGTTCTTTCTTTTTGCACTGCATTAGGACCTACTCCCATTTAAGAGGGTATCAGATTGCAACTCTAGTTAATTTTTAGAAATAATTAGTGTATTGATATCCCAGAAACAAAAAACTATGTAAAACACATATTCCAAAGTCCAAGATGTTTACTTAAGGAAATGTGATTTGCATCCCATTTGGAGAGCCAAGCTTTTGCATATTTATCCGTCTCTCAAAGGCACACTGGGAGTAGAGTTTTCCTAGCTAAGAATCTTGGAAGCGTTCATTCTTAAATTTGGCCCTATTCCACTAAAGGAAGAGATGGCTTTATATTTCTAACAGCCATAAACAGTCTCATCATAAAAATGATGACTCAAAGTTTTGACAAGGTTTTAAAAATATTTTACACATGAGCATATGAAATCTTAATCTTAATCTGGGTTTCATATTGGGATAAATACATTCTTCTCACATGTGTCTGCCATTCTTTGCCTTCTGGGTCCTATAAATATAGCATTTATGCATTTCATAGCAAACCAAAATAAAACATAACAAGCTGATCCCTACAGTTTGGGTGTGACTACAGACAAACAAAAATAATGTTCCCAGAACAAAACTGGGAATAATAGAACAATAATGGCATGATTGCAAATTTAAAACCACAAAAATGTGCTCTTATCTGTCTCATTCTTTTATTGTTCTCTATTTATAAGATTGCATTTTAATAACATTTCTCTATATTCTGACTTAATGCACAAAGTATGAACAATGCAGACTATTTATTCATTAGACTTGCATTACACAAATTTTTAATTTAAAAAAATACATTCTGTGGCTATTTATTTCAAAGCCTTTCCATAGACTTCTGCAAAAAAATAAATAACTAAAGATTCTTCCTCTTGAAATTAAATATTAGAAGCAGTTTGCATTTCTTGATTATTTCTTGTCCTCTCCATATTCTCCTTTATTGATTGGAAACTTGAGAGAAGCAGTCTGAAATGAGAATGTAGACTGTGGAGACAAAAACTTGAATTTTGGCAAGCAAATTTCCCTCCAAGCTAGACCTGAAGGAAAGCTGGATTGTTCACTTGATATAAGGCCGATTCTCAGTTTATTTTTAATAATTTTCTTTTAAGCAGCTGGTCTACTGTTACCAATTTCTCATTGCATCAGCTTTAAGAAATTCCCCGAGGAATTTCAGGGAAGTGAGGAATGTTAGGAACACACTGATGTACAGTGCTGCAAGATGCACATTGAACTGCTAGTAATAGTCCCTTTAAGGTAAACTGCAGTCAATTCTTCATTACTCAATAGGAACATAATCCCTTTCAGCCCCCTTTAAGTGCCCCAAGGCCTTACAACCTTTCCATTAGAAGCAACTGTCATCCCAAGCTCTTTTTTGTAAAATTTCATTATTTTCTGAAGGCACAACAGGTAGGATGTTTTTAATACAGATACATAAACCAACAAAAAGATCAGTTGCATGCATGACCCCTGAAAGTTACCCATTAACTCCCAAGGAGTTGGGAGTTGCATCACTGTAATTTACACACACACACACACACACAAGCCAAAGTGGGATTGATGTCAAGCCCTCTGCTGACAACCATTGCCAAGGCTCACACAATGTGCTATGCATGCACCTGCATTATTTTGTTGTGCAATCTAATCCGTCAAACATTCGCATGTATAGACTACATTAGAATGACAAATGTCAGTTGTTGAGATTCACCAGCTGTGCTTGCACATCTGGTTGGAAGCTGTTACGTGGGAGAAAAGCATCCCTGCTTAACTCTTGTTGAAATTCACCTTGTTTCAATGCCTTCCTAGAATTTTTGGAGGGCAGATTCAAGACTTAAATGCTATATAAATAATAACTACTGCTGGGTGTCAGCAGTCATTACTTAGAAGGAAAGTCATTATTCAGGTTTGCCACAACAAATAATTTTAAGAAGGCACGTGGTTAATGTCAGAATGGTTTATCTTTCTACTTATTGCAAAAGACTTATTGTCTGCACAAATCCGGACAATCATTAGATGAAAGCAAAGAGATACTGTACAGAAAACTCTCTGTAAACTTGTAATGGTCATCTGCATTTTGGCAAGTCAGATCCAATAGCCCTTCTATAAATCAACATTTCTTTTTACTAATTCATCCTTCTTTTGCTTATTCTGACATAATGGGTGCCTGCCTAACCAAAGAGTTTGTCATAGTCAAAATGGAGCAGTTAATTATATTCTAGGGAACCTGTAAACTTTCCAAAAGGGTCAGTTCACAGTACTATGGCGGCCTGGTGGCACGGTGGTTAAAATGCAGTATTACAGGCTCTGCCCACAGTCTGGAGTTTGATCCTGAGGGGCTCAAGATTGACTTAGCCTTCCATCCTTCCAAGGTCAGTAAAATGAGGACCCAGATTGTTGGGTACAATACGTTGACATTGTAAAATGCTCAGGGAGTGCTGTAAAGCACTGTGGAGCAGTGTATAAATCTAAGTGCTATTGTTATTGTTATGTTGTTATATAAAAATAAAGTAAAGTAAAATCATCAGGGAAAAAAAACTTTTTTGAAGAACAAGAGATTTGTTTGTCTCCCACATGTGCGAGGAATTCAGCTCAGCACCTCTTGGCCGAGAATACAATTCTAAGTTTTCCACGAGGGAATGAGTCATCTTCTCTAGACAAGCGTCAGAGATATTTTGGAAATTCTACTGATGTTACTGAAACACATAATTAGCAGGCCCATAATACAATAATTCCCATATGCATAACAAACTCCAGTTCAAATGTGCCAAAAAACTAATATGTTCATAATTAAAAACAAGATTAATTACCAGTTAATTTCTCCTTTCATTATTCTCTGTACAGTTCACACAACTGGCTTGACAAATAGTATCCACTACCTTTGCTGAGACTCAGATCTTGCTTATTTTAACCCTTCAAGTAATTAAGGAAGCAAATGTGTTTCTCCATGTTCTGAATACTCTTCTATTTGACCTTTAGTTCCTCTTCTTTTTTCCTTTTTTTTTTAAAGAAAAAAGCAGAAAAATCATGTCAGCATTATTCAGTAATCTACTGCTAAATTTTAGCAGCAAGTTTTGAAGAAGCCGAGAAGTTCCAATAAAAAAAGTATGGTCTAATATTTTGTATATAAAACATGTTGAAATGGTCCTACAACAATACACTGCAATACAGTAAGACTTTAAAAATTGAACTAAACTGAGCTGCCATGATTGTATAGTTAACATTTAACCATGACTCAAAGGTTTAAGATATAAGAATGTTTTCGCCTCAGTTTTAACTCAATGGGACTAATAAATCATACTCCGATTCTAATCACATGAGCTCAATTCATTCATGTCTAGGAAACGCAGAATCCTGATCAAGCATTCCAAACAAAAGTCAACAACAATGTTGCCCCATTATTTCACCACCTTACTAGCTTTATCTGGATCATCCTCCAAACTAAGTAGGATGCAGAGCATGAAAAATGGCAACCATCAGCAACACTACCAAGTTTTTAGATCAAAGCATGTCAGCTGCCAAAACTATTTATCAGTTCAAATTATTTATCAACTATTCACCAAATAATAGCATATCTAAAGATGAATTAGCATAATACTCTGTGTGGAGTTGCTTTCTAAGGTGGTCAAGACGATTGACTGGCACTGATTGTAGAGACTATGTTAACCTTTTTTAAACTAATCCATCAGCCACCATTCTTTTTGAGGAACAATTCAAAATGTGATGACATATAAAATCCCCTCTAAATTAGGACTGGGCTATTTGATAAACCAGTGTCTGTCTTGTGAGCATGCCCAAACATTAAGATTTTTTTCAGAGAACGTTCTTGCCCACCTGTAAAAAGAACAACACAAAACCAAGAATAAATAAAATGGTCACAGCTTTATTAATTCAGAAAGTGTAGACATCACATGTAAACTGGATAGCAAATAGACAGTAGCACATGTTAAGTATTTTCCAACTTGTTTACATAGTCAGGTTGTTTTCTAACTCTACTTACCTGACCTGAAGACAGACAAGGAATTCTTTCTTGTTCCACTTCTTTCTGGGAAGAACTTTTCTGGATCCCATCCAAAAGCAATGAACTGTAGACATGTGCAGCCATCCTGACTTGTAGTCTTGAAGGTCCTTACCAAATCATCTTAACCAGTGGCCTCCCAACCTTTTGGGCACCAGGGACTGGTGGAGAGAGGTTTTTCCATGGACAGGAGGGGGTATGGTTTTAGTGCAGCCTGTATCCCATGCATGGGGCTTCGCTTATTTGCACGGCCCAGTTTCTGGCATGCCATGAACTGGTGCCGGTCCATGGACTGGGGTTGGGGACTCCGATTTAAACAATAGCTAACCTGACTGGAGCTTCCAAAGTGTCTGACTAAAAGTGATTCAAATGAAATCAGGAAGGAATACGTTTCCTCAAAGTTAGTCCTACTCAGTTCCCAATAAAGGAGAAGTAGCAAATGCCTTAGTACAAATGGAGGAAGAAGAAAAGTTATGCAGAAAAAACCTGGAGGGAAAGTGCACAGTTCCTGCCAAAGGAAGAATAGCTGGGCTTTGTGATAAACTCAGCCACATGCTCAATGAGAACCCATTAATATGTTCTCCCTGAAAAGGACACCATTGTGGGACCAAGATCCTCTCAGTCTCACCCGCTATCATACTCACTTTTACTAAGGATGCAGAAGAAGGATGCTCAGGATTTCCCTGACAAAGGTAGTCAAAGGAGCCTCTTCTCTACTATCTTCCAGGTTATGAGTCAAGTTCTGAAAAGTGGATACTGCAAATATTTTTGTTTGGGAATATTCTCCATGTGTAGGCAGCGGGATCCACAGAGTGTTTCTTGCGATACTGCTACAAGTGTTGTTTTCTACAGAGTCATGTTTAGCTCACCTCTCTCAATAGTGATTTGCTGGCCCCATGTTCTTGCAGGAGAATCAATATTTACACTATATTTTGCAAGTAATCATTATTCATTGTCCAACTTAGAATTATATCTGTACAATGGTGTCCTTTGTTCAGTACCCTGAGGTGATCTGGTTACAGTTAATGTTGCTATTAAATAACTGAAAGGAGTCACTATTACCAAAGAGAAGGAAAATTGTTCTGAGAGACTTCCATTTTGCCAATGACTGTGCCCTGAATGCTGGCTCAGAGCCAGAGATGCAAGCCAGTATGGACACATGTAAAGCTTTGGAGTCACTACCAATATTCAAATTACTAAGGACATGCACCCAGCCTGCTCCTCATGCATCATACATAGGATCCAAAATCACAGTCAAAAGGCAGAAACCAAAAGCAGCGGACCAGTTCAATTATTTTGGTAGAAGCCTCTACCAAATAGCAGCTAATATGGAAGTCAACTGCAGCATATCAAAAGCAAGCTCTGCTCCATTGTGTGGGAATGTCAAAGAATGAGTGAAGCAGCAAAACTGAAGGTCTACAGCACTGAAGTACTCACTACCTTTCTGTATGCCTGTGAAATGTGGACTGTATATTGAAGGCATGCAAAGATAGCTTAATCATTTCCACCTGACTTGTCTTTGCAGTATATTAGGCATGAGATGGCTTGATAAAATGCCAGATACCAAAGTTCTTTCTAGAGCAAGTCTACCATCAATCCACACACATTGCTAATGAGCGTGCACAGATCCATTGAGTAGATGGATCATCTGTATGTCAAACAAGCGCATACCCAAGGAGGTCTTTTCTGGGGAATTTTCTAATGATAAATGCTTGCATGGAAAGCAGAAGAAACATTACAAAGATACACTACACTCCCTGAAGTCATTTGACATAGATATGACCACCTGGGAAACTTCGCACGCAATCATTCCATCTGGCATAGCTTCATTCATAAGGGCTGTCAAATTTACAAAGTAAAGCACACTGCAAAAGCACAACGTAAGTTGCCCTCAGTCACTTTGGATAGTGAGATGGACAGCAAATAAATAAATGCATACATGCATATATACATACATACATACATACATACATACATACATACATACGAGCTGTGCAAGTCTAAAGGCCTCGATGCAATAATTGTCATGTCTACACGCTTGCCCAATGTGTGCTAGGACATTCCATTCCTGAATTGGCCTGACTGTCATCTTCAGATACATCACATTTAGTTTGAATGTGACTGATGGGGTTGAGGTCTTCATCAATGACAATGGACAAAAACCAAAATATTCAACATCCTCTTTGGTATCTACCATAACCATAAAGAGATGCAAACATTTACAAAGAGACAAGAGATGATTTTATGTTCTCATGCTTCTAGATATAGAAAATATTTCATTGTCTCTTGGTGAGAAACAAGATTCAAACCTGAACATATTTTTAACAGGCCTATTGGTTCCTTCCCAACATGTATTCATGATTTAAAATAATGTTATTCTCCAAATCATTTCAATAATGCTATATAGTTAACAACTTGGTGGAGTTCCATCCCCTAAAACAGGGGATGTCTGTATAAAGCAAATAAAACTGATGCTATATAACAATTCTAGAAGTCTGAGGCCAGATGGCTGCATGGTATGCATTTAAGATCTACAGTATGGAAAGCAGAAAAGTAGTTCTGGATGGTTGAGGATTTAACAATCTCACAAAACCTTCTAATTATATCAGTGAAAGTCTCTAGCCTCACTGGCTGCAGAGAAAACCTTGAACGCCCTCAGGAAAGGACAGCCCAAAGCTAAGAAACCAATGAGTCAGAGGGAAGTTGCTTCCAAGTTCAGCTAATTATTAGGTGTATACTTCATTATCCTTTTGCAAGATCTTTAAACGGTTCCTTTGTACAGCAATCAGAGCTCCATGGAAGTTAAGATTCCCTGTCATGTGACAGAATTATAGAATGTGGCATTTGGGGAAGAAGCTCAAGTTTCATTTTTAACAAAGAGTTTGCACTCAAGACCAAAGGCACACTGGCATTTTAAGAAGAAATTGCTGTGATTCAAGTTACTTTAGAATCCATGTTTTGCCTCAGGTCCAAAGGGTGTTTTTGGTAAATCCAAAACTCTGCATCTTCTTACTGGCAAATTGTTTGGAGGGGCTTAATTTATTCTCTCTCTCATTTTCTCTTTCCTCTCACCCTTCTTCTGTCCATCTGCTTCAAGTGGTTTTTAGAATTTTCTCAGGTGTTTTTTTTTTTCCTTTTTTCCTCAAGACAGAAGAATGTAAACATTCAAGGTCAAGAACTAACCTTTGTTATCTTTATGTAGGATGTCTATATACTGCTACAAATCTATTTGGAAACCAGAGTTGTTGTTGTTTTTAAGTAGATAAATAAAATAAGTATTAAATAAGAGAAAAAAATCTAGTTCACCATAATAATAGGCCACTGCTAATCATTTACTGTTCCGTGTGGATTAGCACCATGCCAAGGGACAGATATTGCTTTCCAAGTTCTATCTAAAAATGTCTAATATCTTGTTCTCGAGTGTCTGTTTTCCTTTCCTTTCCTGGTTTTTGAGCCCTCCTTCTGACCTTAGCCTTATGATTTATCATTTATTTTCTAGGAGATGGGGATAAAATTCTGACTTACACTTCTGGTTTTAACTCAAATGCTCCTTTTCCATCCTAATAAGCACAATAGAGTTATTCTTCAACAAATATGGAAACAATGAAAGCCATATGTGCAATTTGCTCGTACATTTTGTCTTTAATTCAAAGAAACCTGCTGAGAATCACTCCCTTCATAAGTGACAAATGACTCTTGGGACAGGAAGATGTAAGAACTATAATACTCAACAAATACATTCTAATGGAAAAGTCATAAGATGGGGTCATTTTTTTTCTCTTTTAGTCATGTATAAGCTTTCAAAGGAGAAAATTAGGATAGGGTTATTACAGCATTAAGAGCAGATAATTATAAAATCTTTTACACAAGGGTGCACAAAAGGGCCTATGCTTGAAATAAACTTCCAAGTGTTCTGTGCTCGAAACAGAATCTAAGGTTCAGAATCTAAGGTTCTGAAAATTTTGTTTCAAGGTCAAAATAAATTCTGTTCATTTCGAAACCTAATTCTGGCCAGTCCAAGCCTCCTTGTTTCTCTTATTCCAGGCTGTTCTGAGCATCGTGATTACTTTTTGTTCTTTGATGGGTGATTGTCTTGTTTTTTTCATCCAATTTTCCTACAAATTTTCCTCCAATCTGCCCCCTCCTGCAGAAAAAATAGCCAAGCATAAAAATCACATTGTTGGGTTTGTTGTTTTTTTTTTTTTTTTTTTTTTGACAGATTAGGGTTGAAATTCAGTAGTGCTCATTTCAGCCTACATGTTTGACTTCTCTTGATGCAATCAAAGATGCACTTAGAAATGGTAAGAAAAAAGGAATCCCGTGTGAAGTAGAACTCTACATGCATAAGAACAGAACTCAACATGATGATGAAAGTGGCATGAAGTTTTATCAACAACATAATTTGGTATATCAAGTGGATGGAATGGAATGAATACACATGGCTTATATAAATAAAAGACTGGCACCAGAATACTATACACACAAGTAGTTTGAGCCTCCCTTAAGGATTTCTGCGTGTTTTCTGCCACTAACGTTTATAATACTTCTTAAATCTTGACACATCTAAAAAAAAATAGAAGGGAACTAGAAATACAAGATTCCTGCTTCTGTCTATTATCACTGAACAGAAACTAAGCTTCAGGACTGTCTTTGAGGTTTTGCTCCATCTTTCAACCTGCTCAACAAAAATGTTTACAAACACTTTGTGGTAAGAGCTTTTTCATTGATGTTGTCTTCAAAATCCACCAGTGAAAGGCCTTGGCTCCATTCTAGTTCTTCTTTTAAGTGGCAAGTAATCATCTGAAATAGAAAGAGAATCTGTACTGAGCTCTTTTTATTTGTTTGTGACTTACCCCACCAGAGGTGAGAAATCTGGCCTTTTGTGTAAAACCTCATCAGCCAGTCAATCACATTCCCTGTGTAAACTCAGGCATGAATTCACAGGACAATTAATAGTGAAGGAACATGAAAGATTTTGTTTCGGGCTAGCTTTGGGGAGGATACTGTAATAAATGTCCACATTTTCTTCCTCAGAATCATCTCATTTCAACAGAATCCTGATTGGAATAGACAGTATCAATGATGAGTTGTTCTTATGTAAGTATAATTGATGCCTAGGAAGTTAATAATATAATCTTCTGCGTGGCTCCTTGCTCCTCTCCCCCTCTGACATAAACTCCTGACCTTCTGATTAAAGATACGCAAAAGATCAGACAGGAAATAGATCAAAAATAATTCAGTTCCTTCATGATTTCCACTACAACAGCAAGGCTCTCAGGATTCCAACCATTGGACACAGAAGCACAGAATGGGACAACTTGCCACGGCCAACTCACCATAGCCAATTTTCCACAGCCAGCTCACCACAGCCAGCTCAACGCCAGACAACTCACCATAATAATTAAATTTTAATTATTTAAAATTATTTTTAAAATTATTTTAATTTTTGCCATTCACATTTCATTTTGTCCCTTCTTTGGCATTCTTTCTTGTGGCGAGTTGGACTGTAGCCATTGGCCAGGGCGACTTGACCTTTGGGGAGTTGGCCATGGTGAGTTGGCTGTGGCAAGTTGTTGTAGACCCACAGAAGTTGTCGTAGACCCACAAGCCCACCCACCCACCCGTAAACAACAAAAATAGCATACTACTAAAATTCTGAAAACTTAGGAAATAGGGCTGGGGTAAAAGTCTGAGAGCTCAATTCAGTTCTGGTGCCTAGCATGTTCTTAGCTCTTAAAAATGTTTGTCATCTATGCCAGACTCTGGCTGGAAGATTTCAGTTCTTATTATTTTTTAAAAAAATGAGATATGTAACATATTTGGGAGATGGAGAGAAACAGACACTCAACTGCTCTGCAGCAGCTTTCTCCAATTTTGTCTCCCAATCCCCTCCCCTCCCCAACCCCAGCACAGTATAATCAGGTTTGGAGGAAGACTATTTGTTCAGGATTCATCAAAACCTCATTATCAGACTTTCAACCTGTTCAAACAATGAATCAGGGGCAGATCAGTTTGAAGCCAATCCCACAGAACTGAAGATCCCTTGCTCCCCTCCCTCCCTTTTCATTTTGGCAAAAGCCCCATGCACTGCCTAAGCCTAGCGGAATTAAAAAAAAAAATGCCCCACCCCCCACTTCTTTGCTTTCACTCTGTTTCAATAAATCAATCCCAAATCAACGTCTCCTCCTAAGCCTGGGAGACTGACTGGGGTTTAGCCTGTGAGCTTTTCCCTCCAGACAACAATTATGGGGAGAAACATCTGAATAAACACAGGATCATTTACTTAAAGAATTGACAGGCCTTCTACTTGAACTGCTTGAAATTATTTGATGCCATTTTTTTTTGCGTTGGTTTTTTTCCCCCCATAGAAACATATAATTACAGTCATTTGCCAATGGCTAAGGGGGAGGGATTAAGAGAAGCTTCTGCAGGCACATATGCATGCATACATAAACATCTTCTTGCCTATCATGGTTTGCAAAGGTTCCATCCAAATAGCCACACTGTGTGCCTTGATACAACTGCATTTCTTTGATCTGGTATTTCCCAAGATCGGGGCTGCTTAGAGTTAGCTATTTCTCTCTTAGATTTGGCTGTGTCAGGATGGAGAACTAATCCCCCTGCCCATATTTCCCATGAGCCAAATTAAGTCTGGGAAAGGGAAGATACATCCTCTCCTTCCAACGGTCTCTTCCTTCATTCAAACAGAAGCCGGGAGTAATTGCTCCCAGCCTCCCTCCAAGGAAAAGGTGGCAGCTTTGAAGTGGCATCTCTCCATTGAGTCAGTGTCATTGTGCTTCTGCCTTTCTCAAACAAGAGGAGAACCAGTGGCTTTGGGTTTGAGGTGTTGTGGACCAAAGGAAGATGCCTGGTAGTAGATAGGCACAGTCTCTTCCTTCCTGGCTGGGCTATTTTTCATTTTATTTTGACATGAGGAGAAGACACTCTCTTAATGAAGAATGAAAGTCCTACATTCATTCTTCACAGACTTTTAAGCTGATCAAAGAAAAAGCAGTGAGTTAGAACACAAGGCAATAATTATCTATGGCACCAATTAGGGAAGAAACGGCTTCTAGGTGCTTTGAGAATGTGTATTAAAGAATGTATCTGAGTGCATTCAGTATGCAGGGACCCCAACCTACTCTCAAGGACTGGGCTTCTTTCCAATATTATGAACGAATTTTATTTCCATTTCTTTTTCAAAAAGGCCATTTAAAAAGCAAATAACCTAACCTTGTTTTAACTGATGCATCCTCCACCATTATGTTATTAACCCTCGTGCTGTTAGAGTAATGCTATTTTGGAAACTTTAGAAGATTATAAATCATGTGGCATTCTTGTATCATCCTGAATATTAGGTAGCTGACTCCTACCTGGAAGGTAAGAGTAACCTTCACTGACTGCAGTTCAATGAGATTGACAGCCTAGGCCCTAGAAGGTTATCTTTACAAGAGGGATATACAACTGGAATCAGAGCCACACACAACTCCCTTCAAGCATTGGAATAGCTTCTAAAGCACGGATCTCCAACCTTGTCAACTTTAAGACTTGTGGACTTCAACTCCCAGAATTCCTCAGCCAGCTTTGCTTGGCTTGAAGTTCACAAGTTTTAAAATTGACAAGGTTGGAAATCCCTGTTCTAAAGCCATGTGATAAGACATGGAAGTTATTCAATATATTGGAGGAAATGTTATCAAATATATTTATTTTCAACTTATTTAGCTGTTGCTCTAGTCCTCACTATACATGTTCTCCACCTATGGCCAAATGTTTTAATTCACGCTGGCTAGGGAATTCTGAGAGTTGGAATCCACAATCTTAAAGTTGCCAAGTTTGAGAAACAGTTGCTTTAACTGATGCAAGTGCCACCCAATTTCTAACATAAAAGCTAAAAGTGACTTTCAGGCTAAAATGGATTTCCAGAGAACATGAAGATGCACACAGGTGGTGATGGCTGCTGGTCATTTTTTGAACGTGAGTACTGTAGCAAATGAAAGACTTCAACAGCAGCCACAATTTTGATTCCTGCAGTCGTGATTGCCAACTGTTAGTGACCCTTTCTTCACCAGGCTTCCATCATCCAAAGTATCCAAAAGGAAAATAGCACAATAGGATTGTCATGTATCCACCAAAGTTTTTCAGATTAACACAGCTGATGAATTTGAAGGCCAAGAAAAGATTTCCGGATCATTCTTTGACCAAAGTTCTAAAATTAACAACAACAACAAAACAAAGAACAAAGCCAAGTATTCCAACTTTTTTCTCCTTGTTTGCACTTATTTTCTTAGTTGGACTTAAATTCTATCTAGGCAATTTGTCACTACATAAACCCTATACCCCAGTTTACATTTAGGAATGGGTCTAGGTCAGCGGTTACCAACTGGTGGTCTGGGAGAAAATTTTGGTGGTCTGCAGAAAAAGTATTTGCATTTTTTATATTGCACTAAATCAGGGGTCCTCAAACTACGGCCCCTGGGCCGGATATGTGCAATGAATGTTTGTGTTACTGCAGAGAGTCTCCCCCTTTGGGGTCTTCTTGTGTGGGTTGAAGGGGGCAGAAATTCTGACTTGGGGGTCTGCTTCAGCCTCCTGGTGCGGGGCTTTGGGCAAAGGCTGGAGGGAAGTGCTG
Source organism: Arizona elegans (assembly GCA_022577455.1). NCBI lineage: Eukaryota > Metazoa > Chordata > Lepidosauria > Squamata > Colubridae > Arizona > Arizona elegans. The sequence continues at coordinate 58,883,014 of JAKOOJ010000005.1, read as the reverse complement.
CTGGTGGCGAAGAGCCAGAGGACCTTGTTCCAGTGGGACTGCATCATGGCCTGGAACTGGCTGACCATCTCAGCCTGCTGAGCCTCCAGGTGCCAGTACCTGGCCTTCCAGCCTATGCTCCTAGTCCTCAGTGAGGTGTTTCTGCTGAACCTCCTTCTCAGTCAGATCCAATTTGAACTGAGCTGCTTTGCCAAAACTTTCTTGTGGTGGCTGCTTAGCTCCAACAGCTGCTTCCTGTTGGGGCCCTAAGGAGCCTGGGCAGGCAGGCAAGGAGTGGCTGGGAAGGGAAGGGTGAGTAGAGGCCAGTGAGGTGCCCTAGATGCAAGTGACATTGAGTTGGCCACGCTCACCCAGTCACATAACCACCTAGCCACGCCCACCCAACCGGTCATTAGGCAGATCATATTAGTGGTCCGTGGGATTTAAAATTATGTATTTAGTAGTCCCTGAGCTCCAAAAGGTTGGGGATCCCTGGTCTAAGTGACTCTCTAGAGTCTCTGTTACATCCAGCTCTTCCCATCTCTAAAATTTAAAGTTTACAATTTAAGCTTACTCAACCAACACTAAACAAAGTCTTTCAAATCAGAGACATTATAGACTAACAGATTTTGGTATGGCTTAGTAGAGAACACACCATTGTGTCTTTTTCAACAAACCAGAGTTAAGTGCAATTATTTGGGCCAAGCTAGGATACTGGAAGGAAAACTCTTCTTAAATTGACATCTAAACCTAGGCTTGCTCTGAAAATTTATTCCAAGAGATCTTTATAAACTAAAAAAAATTTCAACATCTAACATGTGAAAGGAGGATAATACTGTGACATTCAAGTTCTGTACTTTATCTAAACTAGACTCCTGCAAATCTGTCTGCATATAACTCTAATGTAAGTCCTCCAGATGATTTTTTTTTTAAATTTGATTTATATGCCGCCCTTCTCCGGAGACTCAGGGCAGCTTACAATGCATTAAGCAATAGCCTTCATACTTTTGTATATTTATACAAAGTCAGTTTATTGCCCCCACAATCTGGATTTCAAATGATACTGTGAATATCCTTAAAGTACAACCTTACATTTAGGTAACTAGCAAGTTTTATGATAGTCCATAAACCTATTCCTTTAATAAAGATTTTTAAGATATGATCAAATGCTAACATGGTAGAAGCATTTCCATCAGTTTCCATGGTTGTACACATTTCAATGGACCAAAGCCAGGGGGGATTTACTCCCAACACTTTGCTTTGACTTTGGGGGTCCAAGGGTTTTAAAACTGAGGCTGTCCCATGCTTGCCACTCTGGCTAAAGCCTCTGTTCCCCAGAGTTTGAGTGTAAAAGATACACCATGGAGTTCCTGCCTGCTGGATTGGAATGCTTTTTATCTAATGGTTCCCATTCAGTGCTGTTTTCAGGCTGGTTTACACGAGTGATGGTAACTGGTTCAGTCAATCCGGTTTCCTGAGCTGGCAGGAATATCACAGTAATCTAATCTAGCCACAAGAACTGGATTTGTGGAACGCAAGGCTATACACTTCATCTAGATCAGTGGTCTCCAACCTTGGCAACTTTAAGACTTGTGGACTTCAGCTCCCAGAATTCACTGGCTGAGGAATTCTGGGAGTTGAAGTCCACAAGTCTTAAAGTTGCCAAGGTTGGAGACCCCTGGTAGATAACTTGTGGTTCAGTGTGTTGTGCAAACCCAACCATGGTGCTTCGGGTTCCTCTTTTTCAACCTAACCACAACCAGCACCTCACTGGATTCACTTCCTCACCTCCCAGGCGCTCAAAATTTCTTGACGTTCATCGGAAAAGGACAGATGTGCTGGCGGTGGGCTGCGAAGGTAGGGACGGAAACAGGCAGGACCAACCTTTCAGTTAAGGGCACAGAAGCCCTGCAGGCCAAGGGAGGCTGCTCTTTAGCGGGATGCTTGTAGGAGAGTAAATTGGGCTAGAATTGATCTGCACGGAGGAAAAAGAGAGACTAGGGGGAAAAAATATTCCATTCTTCTTAACATCTAGGCCAGTTAAAAGTCTGCAGAGATTCTCAGTCATCCAGGCCATGGTTGTCCCAAAGCTGCTTTTTTCAGGAGGCAACTGGACTTTCTTGTATTTATTTATTATTATTTTTTGAAGACATTTCACTTCCATCCAAGAAGCTTCTTCAGCTCTGACAGGTTCATTCCCCACTGTCCTGTCAGAGCTGAAGAAGTTTCTTGGATGGGAAGTGAAATGTCTTCCAAAAAAACCACCAGAAAGTCCAGTTGCCTCCTGAAAAAAAGCAGCTTTGGGATCTAGGTAAGTTATTTTTTTCACCGGACCTGATCAAATTGAACCAACGTTCAATGGGAAAAACTGGAAATCGGGTTGATTTTCGAGCGGCGACCCGCGAAAATGAAGAAGAAAGTGGTCGGAAAGTTTGGGGCACCTTCGCGCGCTCCTGGGGAGCCTCGGCCCTGGTCTTCACCGCGACCAAACGAGGGTGGGGATACCATGATTGGAGTCCTGCTCCCCCCCGTCCTGGTCTCCCCCTTTTCGAGGAAAACAGTCCTTGGGGGCTCTTGTCCTGAATAGCAAGCCAGCTACGAATGAACTCCAGCGCGAGTCCAGCAACTTTGCGCCGGGGCTCAGTTGTTGACTTTGCGCCACGGATAGCTTCTCAATCGGGATGAGACACCGACTCTTTGCTGGAAATAAGCATCCTCAGCCAGGATGCCCCTCTCCTCCGGCAGGCCCTCGGGTTGGGCAAGTAGGAGGCCGTTAAAATATCCTGCATATCGGCCTAGTTGAGTACAATAGGATTTCCACCTCCAGAAGTGGCAAATGAGAGTCCTTCGGGGTGGGATCCGGTGTGCTGTTTACCAACAAGTATCCTTGAGCCGAGTTGTTCTTCACCAACAACTTGCCACCAACAACTTGGGTTAAAACACGATTGCGGCGTTCGCACAACCCAAATAAATTAAACTATACTGCGGCTCCGTGTGACGGCCTAACGCAAGCAGGCTGCTGACTTTCCCAGCCCACCTGAATCATAGTAACCGGTCTGGCAGCCTATTGCGTAAAAGAAGCCCAGTCACAGTGACTGAAGCAGCGCTGGCTTCCTGGAAAGCGCGCAGGGACGTCTCATACAAGCACGAGCATCTTGCCAGTCGTTGGGCTGACAATGAGAGAGACACCATTCGCAAATTCACCCCAATTGGCACGATGACGTCACGAGGCGGATGACATCATTCGTCTCCTCCACGGCAGACGCCCCCTACTGGCGGCCTGGAGCATTCTGCACCTACGGTACCTCGGACACTCCAGGTTCTCGCCTTCCCTTTTCCCGCTTCACCTACAAACGTAAAACTTAAGGAGAGTGGGATTGTAGCCCTCCCCTTAAAAGTCGTGGGAGTTGTTGTCAAATGTTAAAGGAACCTGGTGCTCTCCAACGGCGTTTAGCTATGCCTTCCATTCAACCCCAGGGGTCTTGCCTCCAAGTTGGAAAAGATTGGGAAGGATGCGTTGGTATTGTGAAGGTTCTTCTTCCTATAGAAGAACATTAGAAAAGTCATGATGTACAAATTTGGGGAAAACAACATCAGAGGGGGAGGGAGGGAGAGGAAAAGAGGGGTAGAGAGAGGAAGACAGAGGAGGAGAGGGAGGGAGGGGAGAAAGAGGGAGGGGAGGAAGAGAGGGGGGAGAGAGAGAGGAAGGGAGAGAGAGAGGGAGGGAGAGAGAGAGGGAGGGGGAGGGAGAGGGAGGGAGGGAGAGGAAGGAAGAGAGAGGGGAGAGAGGGAGGGAGGGGGAGAGGGAGGGAGGGGGAGGAAGAGAGGGGGAGAGAGTGGGAGGGGGAGAGAGAGGAAGGGAGGGGGAGGAAGAGAGAGGAGAGAGAGAGGGAGGGACGGAGGGAGAGCGTGGGGGAGAGAGAGAAATCAATGCGCCTCACCTTGTTTTGCTTTAGATCCAAGAGCAGAATAGAAACACTTGTCCAATTCTTTTGTAATAAGCCTTTTTGTGGATATGTTCTGTGAATATGTTTTGTGGATAAGTAGGGAAGGGAGTTCCCCTTCCCCACTCCCCCCCCCCCCACTTTCTCTTTATATTGATGGAAACATCATTGCTTTCAACCAGATCCCTGCATGGCTTTTAATTCCCTGCGGCGCCTCCTTCCAGAGAGCTTTCCAAGACAAGCAGACAGTTCTCAGCTTAAGGGCTTTGGAGTTCAGAACACGCCTTCCCAACACCATCGCTACCTCCTAAAGATGAGTTGAAAGATACCTGCAAACTTTCAAATTTTTTCTCATTTTTCCACCAGGAACTTTTTTTTTAAAGTCCAAATATTCACGTTCAGTTTTTAAGTTCAGATCACATCTCCCCGCTCCCCTGTCTATGTTTTTCTCCCATAAATTAATTTAATTTAAAGCAGATCCCGATCGCTTGACACTTAAACGTGTATTATGCCCATTGTTGTGTCATCCTCTCGTGCTTCTGGAGGTCCAAAGTAAAGCACCGGCCTGATTCACACCGGCCTGGATTTGTATGTGCGGTGTCTACGCCTACGGATTACCCTGTGAGGATTGGAGAACGTTTCCCGCACCCTCCAGACTCCAACTCCCATCATTCTATTCGGAATCTGCATTATTGGGGCTGTCGCCTAACACGTCGAGAGGGAAGCCGGGAAGATAAAGCTGGAGCGAAGGCGCTTTCCTGATATATTACAATAATGTTCTGAATCGGCCAACAATAACATGCCGAAGTAGTATTGATGGCCAAGTGGTCGCTTCAATTTATCTAACAAAAGGCTATAAAATTCTTGGATGAGGGAGGGGGGAGGGAGAGAGGGAAGCAGGGGGCTTCCTTTGCAGACGGGAGGGGGGAAAGTATTTGACAGTCCACTAGCCCATCAATAAAACCCCAGAAGGAACAAACTTTTCTAAATTCTCCGATGTTTCCTGACACTCACTGCGGATTCCTGGAAGAGAATAGATTCTCCTTACTAAGTTTTATCCTACTTTCCAATAAAAGTAATCCCAAAGCAGGGATTACTTACCTCTAAGGAGACTTTCGTAGGATTGCGCTCTTCATCTCTCTCCCTGAAACCGAATCAAAATCGACTGACTTAACTCTTCCGGTCACCCCCATTGGTTCCACCGGGAGATGAATAGAAAGCATCCAAAGCTCCATTTGGGTCCCCCTTTTTTTCAGCACCCTCCCATCGGTGCTCTCCGGAGAGGTGGAACTACGACTCCCATTAGCCTGCTTGCATGGAGATGAGGGGAGTAGTAACCCAAGGCAACTGAGCGCCACCGAATTAGAGGCTCCCTTTTCCAGGCGAGGCGACAGCTATGCAGCATCCCTTTCCGTCTGCCTCCCCCTCCCCTTCCCTAAAACGGGAATGTTCTTAAGATCCCCCAGCCTGGCGCTTCGGAAGTTTAAACAATGAATCCCCGTTTGGGTGAGGGTTTCTTCTGGGCAGGGGGAAGGCGAGGGATGGGTGGGTGGGAAATAGGCAAATGTTCCCCTGGAAATTCAACATCGAAATGCCACCAGGTTCTTCTTACCCATTTGAAGAACGGAGTTTTTCTCATTTATTCCGAACCAGGTTTTGGCGGCGGGGAATGAGGTGAAGAGAACAAACCCCGTTTTTTTCCCCAAATATCCAAGCCAAATGTCCGTCCTGAACTCCAGGCGTGCCATCCAATTCCTGGGCATCCAAACCCTGGGCCGATTCGGCAGCCCAGCACCCTTCCACAGGCTCCTTCGGAAGAGCGTCGCTCTTGGCTTTCCCCATTCCCAAATCAAAGAAAAGAGTTATGTTTTTTTTTTTTTTTGTTGTTGTTGTTATTATTATTGGATTAACCGAAAAGAGACCCAGGCAGGCCTGGAATGGGAGTGAGGACTTTTTCTCTTACCTCTCTTGGCTTTTGAGACGTCGCATGGCCCCTTTTTCAATAAAATGAATCCCAGCCCCAAAGAAGGATGGACTAGGAAAGATCTCTGTGTTTTGACAATTTGTTTGCCACTTCTCTGTTACAAAGGGAATAAGGCAACTAAGAGATGCTTTGGGGTTTAAGCCCCTCGGAATGGAAGAGCCCTTTCCCCCTTCCTTTCTCTGCTTGCAGAAGAGGCGAAGGGGGAGGAATGTGATGGTCAATGCCTTTTAGTAAGTTCCCTGCTTTTAATAACAACAACGACGGCAACCTCAGGTAAATAATAATAATACCGCTTTCTAAAGCCCAAAGGAGGGCATGCCATGAATGGATAATAACCCTAGCTGAAAAATTCCCTATCTAATTCGATAGTTAGTGCTAGGCAAAAGCTAGCCTTCGTAAATAATATACAAAGTAAGAAACCTAATCCAGCCGGCTAGAATGTTTAATTCATCATTATGCGAACTAATTGGAAGGTGATTATATGGTAATTGCTCATTAGTGGTGTATATTTATCGCTGTACCTTATGTCAAGGCCATGGGAATTGTGTAGAGTCTGTTCTCTCATTTCAAGATCAGTTTCAGGAGCCGGCTGGATCAAGTGGGTTCCTCCCCCCACCCACCCACCCACCCACCCCGGCCAGCATCTTGACGTCAGGTCCAGCCAAGTGCAATAGAGAGCGGAGCTATAAATATTAGCCGGCTTTCCCTCGCCGGGAGGGGAATAAAAAAAAGGAGGGTTGCATGTGGGGATGGTCGGAGGAGGAGGAGGAGGAGGAGGAGGAGGAGGAGGAGGAGGAGGAGGAGGAGGAGGAGGAGGAGGATAGCGGGATGCTGATCCCCACGGTAACTGCTTCCCCAAAGGCATTTTAGGGGAAGTAAGACCCCTGAATCCTGGCTATTTGCCAGCGTGGGGAAGGGAGGAAGTAGGGGAAATTTTAAAAACATCAGCCATGCGATGGCTAGGCTAATCTTTCCCCAGCCACTGGGGTGCAGCAGATTAGGGACATGAATGAAGCTAGTCAGCCTAATGTTCATGAGGCACTGGGAAATTAGGCAGCAATTTAATCTGATATTCTGAACAATATTTAAAGCCGGGTTGGGAGAGAAGAAAATGCTTGTCCCATGCCTGAGGGAGGGGGGACAGTGACCAGGTGTGGCGGGATGGGACTGAGTGTCTCACCTTGTCTTGTAGTAGGAGATGTTTGCACGAGGCAAAAACTATGAATGTTCCAGTGACACAATCAATTTTTTCACAACGATAAGGATAAATCCAGGGAGCCGAGAAAGATTCGCATTTTGTGGGAACTTTGCTTTTGGGAGCTGTCAGGTTCCCATCACTGGATGAGGCCGAAGTCCGTCCTATTTAGAGATTTAGATTTATAGAATCTTTGGGCCCTGTAGTTGAGAGCCTGAGAAATGGCAAAATACTAAAAAGTGGCGGGAAGAAGCCGAGCCCGACCATGGCTAATTTTTTCTTAATTGGGGGTACCAGGTAAGTTGCCTTTTCCAAGGGATTCCTTCGCCCCCATGTTCAGCTGTGCATCTGCAGTAGATACGCTGCAAGAGATGCCCAAAGAGCCTCCGAGAGCTTGGAAAAGAAAAGGCTTTTGTGAGCTCCTGGGTCAACCAGGCACCTGCCAGCGGATTAAATTCCGGCAAGAGGCGTCAAATGACAGTCTCTTGACACTCTTCCCTCTCCAGGAAAGGGTAGATTTTTCCAAGGTAGCGGGCAGGACTCAGGTAAGGCGAACAGCCTCGTTTTGAATAGCCAAGCCTGGACACATCTCTTCGGAGACGCGCGCCTCCCTTTTTCCTCTTATTGTCATTTTCCCTCCCAGCTGGGTAGTTCGCTTCTTTAAAGGTGGGAAGATCCCTCCTACTCTCACAAACTTTTTTTTTTTTTTTTTTACTTTTACACAGCGGCTATGTTCACACAATCTGCTTAACCAAGTCAGATTAAGACCCAGCAGCTGATGATGATGATGATGATTTTATACCAACGGCCATTTAGGTAGGCTTCTTTCAGGGAGTTGAAAGGTGTATGAATCTATCTCCTTTCCGTCATCAAATGTCGAACCCAGAAAATGGATGAATTTAATAATCAGATTAATCCAATGTGCGAGAACAAAGCCTTCCCGTCTTCATGAATTTCCCTAAAAACAAGTTCAAAAGAAATCTGAAGAAAACTGCTTTTGGCCTGTATTCTCTGAGAATGTGGGCAATCCTAACCCAAGACAGTTTTAAACTGAGTAACTAAGTAGAATTCCCTTAGTTTGGTCTTCTACTTTTGAGAAGACATCTACAAGGTCATGCTGTTATTTTCACCACAAAGGTGAAGTCCTTAAGATGTCTAACAATATTATCAGCCGGATGTCAAGACTTCGGAGCATTTTATTCCTGCTGTGACAATCCTCTTATGCGCTTGGGTTTACCGGATGCATGGATCCAGTCTTCCAAAAAGACAAATGCTAATTTCTTGAACATTATTTACCTGCAAGCTGGTCCTGTCTCCCCAACTTCCTCCGTCCCTCCCTTCCAAAAAAAATCTCCATCCTCCAAAATGAAATTGGCAGAAGAGAACGCACAAAGCTAAATTCTGAGGAGATTTATAGCAACCTCTCCTAATGTGGGGCCTTTCAAGTTACTTGGGCTAAAGTTTCCCAAGTTTCAAGTCCGGATGACCTAAACTTCTGAATCAGCGGCTCTTGGCTTTGATTTAGGCTTGGAAAAGGCTGCTCAGACTTCAGTTCACTGATCTGAAAGAGGCTGAAGAAGTTCAGGCGGAATTGTTCCTGCCATCCTCCAGGCTATCCATTCACATCAAAGCCAAGGAGGAAAGGAGTGACTAGTCCACTCCAGCACCAACTCCATTGATCTCACGGGACTAGACTTCCTGGAGCTTTGAATACTCGGAGGAGAGAGAGACCCTCTCCATCGGGATTTGTTCCTGAACAATCTAGGGGGAGAATTTGTTCATTGGAAATAGTTAAAGGGGAAAAGAGAGGAGGTCTAAGCAGCCCCTCTCAAACGTATGTGAAGTCTACTTTTCCTGGCCCGAGCGCGATCACAAAAGCCTAAAAAAAATCAAAGCCAAGCGCCGCTGGTTAATCAGGGGTCTCGCTTCCAGCGCTGCTTTCCCCCACCGCACGCTGCCCCGCACCCCAGGGCTGTGAGCGTCCCATCAGGATAAGCCCGACCTGGCTCAAGGTTACCGTTTGGGGTCACTAGGTCCTCTAAACTGCGACGTCCGAGGCACAGCGGGGCTATTTGGAAAAGTAAATCAATTGATACATTATTATCTCCGTCAGGAAAGAGAAGCAGAAGTTTGGGCTGGCCCAGGCGGCTAAGTCCGTGACTTGCGCGCTGCTTCTGTGTCCTTTCGGCAGCGCAGAGTTCAGCAGCTTTCCGCCAAGCGTAGAAGGGACGGATTAATGCCTGAGAAAGGTATTGGCACGGTAAACTCTCGCTACAAGTTTCCTGCGCCCTTGGGGTGCTCAGTTTCTTGGGAAGAGGAGCTCCGTCGGCGAAAACGGGCTAAGCGTTGAGGCGTTGGGAAAGTCTTTACACCCCATGGAGGAGAATCCAGACCCAAAGCACTACCAAGCACCAGCTTTTGCCATCATCAGCAGCATAACTTTGGAAGGGGAGGAAACGACAATGGTGACTACAGTAATGATTTGACATAGTATTGTAACACCAAGCTGAGCTATCAAGGCGACTCTCTTGCCTAAATTGGCCTCCCTTCACATTAGTAGATTATAAATCCCATTAGTGCCCTCTACTAAGGACCATTTAGGAGACAGGCCTTGCTCTTCAGCAGGAGACCACGGCAGTATTCTGAACGTTGTTGTACAAAAGGGATTTATTTCTAGGGAAATCCGTTTGAGTTTCACGACCTTTCTCCTGAGTTAGGCTGCTGCCTAATTCAAATGGGGCTCATCTCAGCCGCTAATCTTTCTCCATATTTCAAATCCTGTCCTAGAGGCAGCCTCAGTACTTACATGTACGAAATTCCTAGTAGGCCGAGAATGGTATGGCTGAAAAGAAATCAATCAATCTCAATCTCAATCTCTGTAATCTCTCTCTCTCTCCCTCCCTCCCTCCCTCTCTCACACACACACAATATTTAAGGGGCTCCACGAAGTCTGACTCCGAAGGTGACCTCTCAAAGTTTCTACCGTTTTTCCAAGCAAAGTTTATATTCCCTACCTCATTTATTAAGGACAAGGAGGGCAGCCAGGAATGGTCCTGACTGCTTTGGGCACATTGACGTGAAAGTAAGTTTTGGGGGCGGGGGTTGGAAAGGCAGAACTGCTGCTTCTAAAGAAGGCCCGTGAGCCTCCGCTTAGAACCTACGGGGAAAATGACAAAGAGGCCTGGGCAATTTTCTGCCTGAAGACTCAGAAAAATGGTCTTTGGACCCCAAGGGGGCTGAACTTTGATCATTGTGAATGCTGGACTGGGAAGCTTTCGGGATCTGGTACGGGATCTGAGACGCTTCGGAACCGAGGTAAGACTCCAGGAACCAGATCGAAGCAACGTAACTGTTCTAAGACAATGGGGGCAGCGGGTAAATGGTTGGCTACGCTCTGCGCATGCGGGGGAAGCAGACAGACAAACAGAGCGGGGAGGGAGAGAGAACTTTTTTTTAACTTCCATCAGTTTTCCGTTCCGGCCACTGGACGGTTTTGTTAGCTACGATCCCCCGATGCAAATGCGAACCTCCCAACTGTTCGAGCTCTTCAAACAGCATAAAGAAAAGAGTTTCTCTGGTACTAAAACAGTCATTTCCAGTGTAGTTTCCTTACAAGGAAGTCCCATTTAAAACCGAAGGCGGGGCTTTGGGGCATTTACCACTATGCCGCCTCTGTATATCACGTTCACGATGTATACACCCTTTTACACACACACACTCCGCGGAAGTCTACTGGCCTTGCTTGATGGACCACAGCGAAGTTACTCCAAACCAGGGATCTCCAACCTTGGCAAATTTAAGCCTGACGGACTTCAACTTCCAGAAGTCCGTCAGGCTTAAAGTTGCCAAGGTTGGAGATCCCTGCTCCAAACTACATCCGCACCTATAGTCGGTTAGATATAGCTGCGAAGAGCCGCAGCTGAGCGAACGGGGCTTCCCGCTGAGGAGCACCCAAGCACCTGCTCTCTAACCCTGGGCATCCCGAGCAGGAGTTTCACCCCCTCCCTTGGGGGAAGAACGGAACGGGTTCGGGACAGGCTTCACAATAAATGGGCCTCACTCAGCAACCTGCGGCCCTGCACGTCTGCACTCTTCCCTGACCGCTCGTCATGCGGGGAGAAGTCGCCGAGAAGCGAATCCGTCCACCCGCCCAAAGGGGACTTTCTCTCTCTTCGTCAAGGGGGTTTATATTTCGGCCTTTCCCGAGGGGGGGGGGGGGCGGCAGGTTCCTCTAAATTGATGGGCTTCATACACTTCCGGAGGGGCCCCGGTTGCGAACGGTCGCTCTTCGAGACCGTTAAAAGATGAGACAGAGCAGGTTCGCGTTTGCTAAAGAAGAACGCCGGGAAGCCGGTGTTAACGTGCAGCTACATACGGTGTAACGCACCCAGCAACTCTTATTCTACCTGGAAACGGCGTCTCCGAGAGTGCGGGAGCCACTTCTCTAATATAGCAGCTGCTAGAAGGCCGCCCCCTTTCAGGGAAGAAGGGAGGGAGAGAGAGAGAGGGAGGGAGGGAGAGAAAGAAAGGGGGAGGGAAGGGAAAGGAAAGGAAGAGAAAGGAAAGGAAAGAGGGAGGGAGGGAGGAAGGAAGGAAGGGAGGGAGGGAGGGAGGGAGGGAGGGAGGGAGGGAGGAAGGAAGGAAAGAAGGAAGGAAGGAAGGAAGGAAGGAAGGAAGGAAGGAAGGAAGGAAGGAAGGAAGGAAGGAAGGAAGGAAGGAAGGATAGAGTGAGCAATAAGAGAAGAACGAAGAAGACACGGGGAGGGGCGCATCGGAGCTTTGGTGCGCACGCTAGGAACAACCCAGCCGCAGTCCGTTTCGGTCTCGGCCGGCCCTTCGCGGGCGGAAGGTGGCATTGGCGCGCGGGAGCGCAAGCGAGAGACCGAAGCCGGGGAGAAGCAGGGGCACTCTCGGTTTCTGGAAGTCGGGAGTTCAGAGGGAAAGAGTTTCCGCCCCGCTGCAGAGGCTTCCCTCCGAAGCCGACTTCTTCAAACAATCTAAAGAAAAGAGGTTTTGGGTAACGCCTCGCTCGCCCTGGCCTCTACCTGCTGCTCCCAACCTCGCCTTCCGTGCGCTCTCTTCCCCCGCGCCTTTCAGCCTCGAGACGGGGCCTGTCCCGGCCGGGAAGGAGACTTCTGCGGGGACGCAAAATTCCAGCCTTCCAGCGCCGGCGCTACCAGCAGCAGCCTGCGTAATCCGGGCCCGCTTTAAAAGAGATGAATTAATAAAGCAAATGAGGACTTAATAATTCCGAGCGTCCTGCTTTTTTCTTTTTCTTTTTTTTTCTTTTTTCTTTTTGGAGAGGGGGGAAAAGGGAGGAGAAGGAAAAGAAGAAGAGAGCGAGAGACAGAAAGAGAGGGAGGGAGGGAGAGAGGGAGGGAGGGAGTGGAGCAAGTGCGCCCAAATTGTTTGCAGTGGATCAAGGCAAGCCGCCTTTTGCTTCACTTTCTTTATCTTAATTCCGACTTGAAAAGATATAATTATCTAGTTTGAACAGAGCTGCTATCAAATCCTTCTTTAGGCAGGGAAGGGGGAAAGCTGGAGTGTTCTGAGCCGCTCGGTGGAGCCTGAGATAGCGAGTAATGAAGTTGTGGAGTCCTCAGATACAAAGGGCATTAACCTCATTAGCATGAAACCTTTTCTTCTAGCCATTGTGGGACTCTTTCAGACCCCTAATCCCCCCTATTTTCAAAGCTTGGTTTGTAATAAAGCTTTTAGAGTTTTTTTCTCCCCAAAGCTAATAGCATTCTCTGAAGATTTTATTGCTGTTACGCTACATAGGGCGCTTAATTCCCCCCTTCTGTCTCCTTTCTTTTTTTTACCCTTCTTTGGGGTTTCAGAAAAGAGAGTTTGTGTTATGCGGGAGGGTGCGTGTGTGTATATACACACAAACCCATTTACACACAGCCATACACTCACTCACTCTCTCTTTCACACACACACATCCTTTAAAAATATCAAAATGGGAAAGAATTTTGAGTAATAAAAAAAACGGAGTATAAGGAGAAGAAGTGGGGGTTTACATTTTATATTTTAATAGGATTGAGAGAAAATTTTAAAATATTAAAATGAATCTTTTGCATAAATTCTCTATTTTCTAAAGAGGAAGGAAGGAAGGAAGGAAGGAAGGAAGGAAGGAAGGAAGGAAGGAAGGAAGGAAGGGATATTTACTATAGCATTCTCTCTATAGGAGTTCTGAAGTGGAATGTGATAGGAATAAAGGATTTTTAACTTCCCAACTAGTCTGAGTGAATAATAATTTAAGATTGAAAGGAGAAACAGGATGAATGGATAGATAGATAAATAGATAGATAGATAGATAGTTCTCCTTCGTGTGTGTGTGTGTGTGTGTGTGTGTCTAATCAGATCTTTTAAACCCAATTTCTAAAAGGCCCTGTATTAGTCAGCACACGCACGGAATCTTTAATTTGAAATGTTCAAGGCAGGTTATTGAACAAAGCTGGTATTTTCGTGATGCATTGTAGCTTCACCTTATCGCAGTGTAAAGGATAGTCAGATTGTCCTAAATTATGTCCAACTAGCCCCCCTGGATCGACGGATTAAGAGATTAAAGGAGACCACTGGGCAATGGCTCCTCTTTCCCCTTCATATTCCTGGTATGATAATTGCCTAAACTGATTTGCACTTCCACAAAAAAGTCTTTGTAGCTGGAACACAGCAGACCGAGGTTTGTGCTGTCAATGGCAAGAAAACTGATTAATGCAGCCTATCAGACTAAAGAGCAAATGAACCATGAATTAAATTAAAAAAAAAAAAACCTGGGGTATCCTAGAAAGCCAACTAGCTTCCTGCAGGATTATAAAAAACTTTTTGCCCTTCCCTATTAACGCTGGCATCCCTCTCTTCTCTTAGAAAAATTCTTATTGGCATTCTCTCCCTTCCTTTAGGAAAAAAAAAATCTCCTTTAGAAGATGTACACAGTACCACCAAAATAAAAAGAAAATAAATACGACTGAAAGGAAACTGATATGAAAACTGTATTTTTGAAGCTACAGCTTGAATCCTCTGTCCCAAAGTAGCATGTAAAGCATAATTATTATATTACTACATGCTATTCATGCATTGATCCTCAAGGCAATCCTGTGGAATGATCTTACACATGTATGTTCCGAAGGCAGTCCACCGAGTTCAACAAAACTGCCAGGTAAATTGTAGTTTGGGTCGCAGCCTTATTTGGAAGTAAATTAGGCTAGCACCAAAAGGGCTTTACTTCCAAGTCTCTGTTAAAATGAAGCTTCACAAGAACAGAAAGAAAAGGAGGGAAGGGTTTAATTAAACTGGGCCTTTTCAAACCATTTTCATGATTGGATAGGTTCATGGGTTCAGATGGGACTTAAATCCAAATTAAGGCTCAGTAATGCCCAGATTACAGTGGGCCAATCAGCAGCCCAATTATATTACTTCAATATATACCAGTATTAAAATGTTAACAGCCCAAAAATTCTAAGTAGTTGTAATAATGTACTTCTGAGATACGTTTTTATGGACACAATATTTATCTCCAACAACGCACACCGAGCTACACTTCCAAAAGTTCAGGTATACTCTGGCAAACCTGTTTTCTAGGTGGACTTTAATAACTTACATAGACAATTGTATTGGTATGTTTTTTTTTTATCCTTAGCTGTGCACCGCCCTGAGTCCAATAGGAGAAGAGCGGTATATAAATTGAATAAATAATAATAATAATAAAATTGCTTCCAAATGAACACTGCATTTTTCAAAACAGAAACACGTTCCTTTGTTTGAAAAATCATCTTATTGTCAATGTGATTTGATATAAATATTTTTATCTCGTGTTACTAACAAAGTTACTTCAGGATGGCTGATTCCAATCAACATTGATCATAAAATGTAAAGACTATTAGCACCAGAAAGGGATTGGGGCAGCGGTGAAATCCATTTTTTTTACTACCGGTTCTGTGGGCGTGGCTTGGTGGGCGTGGCTTGGTGGGCGTGGCAGGGGAAGGATACTGCAAAATCTCCATTCCCACCCCACTCCAGGGGAAGGATATTGCAAAATCTCCATTCCCACCCCACTCTGCGGCCAGCCAGAGGTGGTCTTTGCTGGTTCTCCAAACTACTCAAAATTTCCGCTATCAGTTCTTCAGAACCTGTCAGAACCTGCTGGATTTCACCCCTGGATTGGGGGCATGGAAAGGAGAAAGTTTTTTTTTTTTAATGCTTAAAGTTGTTAAACTGTATTGATAAATCTTTATTGACAAAATATTGACATTGAGATACTTCTTGGAAGTATATAGTGTGTTAGAATTCTAACAAATTAAACACACAACACAAAAATATTTACATTCTGGTAAATAAGACAATAAGGAAACATTTGTCATTTTAGTCAGTCTTTCCCAGCCTGGTGCACTTCAAGTGTCAATTCAGTTCCCAGAATTCCAAAGGCCATGTTGGCTGGGAATTCTGGGAGTTGAAATCCACCACTTTAAAAGGCACAGTGTTGGAGAGGTTCTTTTTAATAGCTGTAAAATCTTGGAACAATTGACGTTATTTATTTCAGTGCTTGAAATCCCTCCCTATGGAAAATGGGTCAGGGTTGAAATGCCTTTTCTACACTGGTGCCTCCCAGCTATGCTAGACTACTATTCCCATCACCCCAGATGCTGGGTATTATGGGGATTGCAGTCTTCCGCATTTGGAAGGCCCAGAAAGGCTGAAATGTCTTCAGATCCCTCCAGTAATCCTGTTTTTAACACAGCCCATTAATGGAAAGAAAAATATATATATAACTGGAATTTTAGGACTATTTTCTTGAAATTTCTGTCTTGCAGCAAAATTACAAAGGTTCCTTTCCCTTCCATCTTTCACAACCTTTATCCATTCCTTCAGAGGGTATCCCATTTGGGGAAAAGCAAAACTGATTGGGAAAAAAAAATAGAATTTGTTACCGCTACTTCGTTTAGTTTTCACAACCACATTGACACCAGAAGTTATAAAAAAGATTTACAAACTGCACAGCTTCTCATAAAATAAACTTTAAAAGCACACTGAACCTGTCTCGGGAGGAGGGGGGAAAGTACACTTCATACCCACACCTCCCTTTAGCAATCTTTTCTTTCAAGCGCTGCACCCTCCTTCCTCCCCTTCCCAAAAGGTCTTTTAACCAACCAACCAACCAACCAAAAAGAAAAAGAAAAGCATGCAGTTCAAGTTTCTGGAACAGGTGTGTCGATTTTGGCTAGGTGGGATTTTCTCTCCCTCAAGACTGGGAGAAAATCAGAATGATGGTTAATAAGAATAAATCCCTCGTGAAGTGCAAGGTGTCCCTACGCCGCGGCTGTTGGGCAGAGTGTAGGGATTTATTTCCCTTTTGAAATTTGAAGTGATTTCATTCTGAATGGCAAGAAACAGAATATTGGTAAATCATCTCCTCTCGGTGATTTGGCTTTGATTGGCAGTCTCTCCCTTTTCCCCACCCTGGGGTCTCTCGCTCGCTCTCCCTCCCTCCCTCCCTCGCTCTTTTATTTATTTTTATTTTATTTTTTTTTGTACCGGTGCAGGACCAGCGCGATCAACGCTCGGACTGACTCTCGCCACTGCCTCTGTCTAAGCCAGACGGGGCCGTGCAAACAAGCCGGAATCTGTCCGTCTCTCTCTCTCTCGCCCGGCCACGACACTCACTTTCCTGGGCTTGTCCCGAGCCTTGAACACGTGTGCGGTGTTCCTGGAAAAGTCTGTTAAGCGTCAGCATCGAGTTTCTCTCCCCCTCTTTCTTTCTTTCTCTTTCTCTCTCTCTCTCTCTCTCTCTCTCTCTCTCTCTCTCTCTCTCTCTCTCTCTCTCTTTTTGCTGCTTCTTTTTCTACTTGTTTAAAGGGGTGATTTAATCGTCGGACGTGACGTCGATCTCCTCTGGGCTGGCCTGCTTGGTGGCGATCCTCCACCGGTTAATATGATGAGTTCCTTTCTTCTTCTGTTGGGAGTCCGAGCCTTCTTCTTCCAACTTCTGCCGCTTGAACTTTGTCCGTCGATTCTGAAACCAAACTTTTACCTGGGGGAGCACAAGGGGATAGGAGGAGAAAACAGAAGCGGCTATTAAGCTCGGGCAGGGACTCCCTGCTAGTTAATTCTAATTCATCATCATTGGGGGGTGGGGTTCCCCAAAGGATCCTTTTCTGCCCCTTGAAATGCTGCAAATCTGCGCCCAGGAGCTTCTTCCCGGATTCGAATATATGGGACGCGCCCCACCCCCACCCCACCCCCTCGGTTTAAAGCGAACCAGGAAGCAACGAGAATAACTCCAAAAAGAAACTTCTCACTTCGAAAATGTCCCTAATCCTCACAGCCTTCTTTACCCTCCCAGACGCTGAGAGTTTGGTTTTAATTCCAGAAGCGACCTTCATCCACAATCCTTCCAACCAAAGGCCACTGGCGGTCACCTCACACTTTCCCTTCCCACCACTATAACTGTATGAGCAAAGGCGCACTGGCTCTTTTCTCCTTGCTACAAATGAAGCGTTCAGCAGCAGCCTGGAGAGAAGTGCCAGAAATCTCCAGAGCCGCCTCCTGCCTACCTTTGATAGCAGGAGCCAGGATCGCAGGCGGGCCCTCGCCCACACACCACCACGCAATACACACGCACTGGAGCTACACGAGGGTATTCCCGGACTAATAACTTAACACTAGAGTTGCAAACCTTAAACCTGGCTGTTACACGGAATTCTGGTTTCGAGCTTACTTAATTTACTGAATTTAATACTGAACTTAATTCAGAAGTTAATTCAAAGATGGGTTAATTAAGAGCAGCGATGCAGGAGGGCAGGCTGGGATTGGAGGCTGGGTAAAGACTTTTAAGATTAAGCCCCTTAGAACACCAGTCTTTTCCCTGCAAAACGGTACCCGACCATTCACGTGTAATTTATAGAAAAATTTCTCCACGGAGTCTAATGGGACTTCCTTTAAAGCAAGCGCCCAAACTGTGAAAAGCTATGTTCTTTCTCCCTTACTTGCTCTACCCAGAGCTTCGCCTGGTCTTGGAGCCTGACAATATGGCATTTCATGCGAATCGGTGCTTTAAGATCCTATGCACGCTTACTGGGAAATAAATGCCATAGAAATTAATGGACTTCCCGTGGCTTCGGAAGACAATGCCAGGATCAAAGGCAATCTCATTGACTTCACAGGAACACTGACCTCTTGCCTCTCTGGAACTCAGTTAAGCCACAGTAATTGGGCTTTAAGATTAATCTCCCACTTTAGGCACAGTCCTTGGAAATATGCCCCCATTGATGTCAATTTAGGACTGCAGCTTTTCACTCTTGACTGGAACGCGTTTTTAACATTAGATTCCATCAGAAAATCAATAGGGCTCCTCTCCCAGGAAAATCGTTCAGGATCATGATGCCGAATGTTCAACACTCGTTACAACACACCCCCTTGGATCACGCTGGAGAATTGGATTTTGAATGCCACCGGAGCTTCTGACTGCATTCGAATTCTAAATGCTTATTTTGAATTAGGGGGCACTTCGATCATAAAACGTTAACTTCTCGCCAACAAAGCATCATAATTCTATTAACATAACCCGTTAAGCCGAATTATCCCACGACTTAACCCCAAGGAGCTGGTTCACACAACAACTGATGTGATTCGGTTTGCTTGGCCTTGTGTGAACAGAGTCTCTCTGCTGTAGAGTGACTTGCTATTTACTCCAGAATAGCTCTATTATGGTCTGGTGGGGGGGGGGATACCTTCTGTGGACCCCACCTCCTCATATCTCAATGGACCACTGTCAGAAGCCTTATGCCCATTTATCTGGACTCAACCCTGGTGATTTCATTTTAAACACATTTACTCTACCTTGCCACACAATTTGCTTTAAATAGAGCGTCACTGACCAGGAGCTTCCACCCCCAAGAAGAGTTGGATCTATGTACATTCACCTGCACACATTCCTGTTTGCATTGCTCCATGTATGTTTATCTGCATCAATCCATGATACATATCTCTGCATGCCATGTATGGTATATATACACACACGATGTATTTAAAAAATCTGACAGGGAGGAAAAGGGACTGGCCCCTGTGTCGTTTACTGAACGGTGGCAGCCACATCTACATATTGTGGGTATTAAACACAATGGAGTGAAGGTGTTCTGTTCTTGCGGAGAAGGGAATATTTACCCATCTAGTCTGCTTTCAGGTGTGTTTATGAACGTTATCACACCTGTGCCCAATTCCTGAGTCCCCACATCATCTTTCTGTGGTGCCCATTACAGGACATTTTACACAAGAAAATGATGGTGACAGTACTTAGGAATTCCAGAGTTCAAGTTCTTGCTATTAATCACCACAGCTTAAACACAATAACAACTAAGCCAGACTTTTTTTTAAAACAAAAATTCCTCCTCCACCCATTTTCTGCCATCTTTCGTTTGATCTTTCCCCTGAAAAGCGGCTCTTACTGTCGGACCTTAGAAACCGATTAAGAGACAGGCCTACCAACATTTAGCCCAAACTCAGCTAAGGCTCCAGGTTAATTTAGGAGGGAGGGAGGGGGAGGAAATCCCTTTAAAGGTGGAGGAGGGGATTATTCTACCGTAATTAAAAATAATCAAAGGGGGAGGGAGGGAGAGCGGCGAAGGAGCTGAGTTAATTAAGGAGGAGGTTCGAATTCTGCCAACTTCAAATAGAGGCTTCTTTTGTACCAAGCGCTTCTGTCTTATCAAAGGAGGGGAAGGGGCTTCAGGTCTCCTAGAAGCTCGGGGGAACCGCGATTGGAGTTAAAAACGGGAAAGTCCTTCAGATCGGGCCCTTTTAGGAAAGCAGGGAGGAAGAAGTGAGTTCCCGAAGGGTGGCGGAAATCCAAATCAAACCCGACCCTGCTGAGGCTGCGAGTCATTTAGTAATAGATTATATTGGTCCCGAAATTACCTTCGGAGCGCTTGGAACTGACTTCCCCTGTGGCGGCCAAAGGTAAACGCGGTTCTAAAAGAAGGAATAGGAAAAGGAGCGCTTTCTTTCTTTTTTCTTTTTTCTTTTTTTTTTCTTTTTCTTTTTTCGGCGTCAGCCTGGAAATGCCCGATAAAGGCTTTTCACGGAAGGGGGGGCCGGGGGCAGGGGGAAAAAAACCCGAAAACGGGACCATTTTAATCAGCCCCTTTAACCCGCTTCGCTGCCCTTTCTGAAGCCCTTCGCTGCCAGGAGCCGCCTTTCCTCCCATCTCGGCTGCGTTTTCACATTCTCTCCCGAAGAGCCCCTTCTTTAAATAGTGTGAGCGGGGGAACAAGGGGTGAGTTTAATTTGCTTTTCAGCGTGCTAATTGAAGGGGACGGCGGTTCATTTCTCCACGCCGATCTCCAAAGGGGAGCTCATTTTGTCGGGGACTGGGGGCCTGACACCACCACAATAGACCCCGACCAGCTTCGGAATCAAGCGGGACAAAGACCACCTTAAAAGGCCGCTTTGCCCGTGGAAATCAGCTTGTCAGCAGCCCCTTGTCGGGCGAACCTCATCAAAGCGTCGATCCCGTTGACTGGGATTTTGTGAAGGGAGGCATGTTTAAAACAAAAGACTCAACCTCGTCCCTGCTTCTCCTCCGCTCCGCCCCGAGAAAGGCAAGAAGGGTGGAATGGGGGGGGGGGAGAGAGAGAGAGAGAGGAGGGAGGAGGAAAAAGTGTTACAACTTAATCCGACCCAAGAACGTTACTGTTTACTGGGAACTTTGAACTAAGCTGGGTCTATTTTCCCCTTCTTCTTCTTCGCCTCCCGCTTCTCTTCCTTTCTTTTAAACATGAGAATAACGTCGCGGTGGAAGCGTCTTTCTTCCAAAATGGCTTGGAGGGGAGAACAAGGCCCCCAAACTTAAAGGAAGGCGCAATAACTAACCTGAACTACCACCGGAAACTCAGGCTAAAAAAAAAAAAAAAAACCTTCACCGAACGCCTACCTTAAACCAACCCTCTGGTTACAAAGATGCAGGCGCCCAGAAGGCAGCTGAGCAAGCTTAAAATTCAGCCTGAGCGATTAATTTGATCTGCTTTCCCCTCTTCTTCCTCCTCCCCCCCCACCGCCCCACTCCCAAGGTTAATACAATAGATCATTATCCTAAGCACACTTTTCCAAGCGTCTCTTACGGCCTCATCTGGGCGATTGTCAAACAACGCCATTCTGGTCCCATTGCTTTGCCCTGCGCACCAGCATTTTGATGTGTTTATTCCCCAGGTCTCTCTGTCTCTCTCACACACACACACACAGACACACTCACTCACACGCACACAAGCCCACTAATATCTCCTTTGGATCGGAGAACATCCGCGCTTCTCAACGGCAGAACTTCCAACGAGCTCAGAATTCAAGTCACGGAAGTTGTGTGGGGGGAGGCCAAACTTCGACCCACAAAGCCGGAGACGATTTTAAGAAGATTCCGGCTTCACTGGAGAACGGAAGGCTTCTTCTTCTTTTTTTTTTTTAAATCGAGTGAAAATCCGTGGGATTTAAAATCCAGGCCACTAGATCCAACAACTAAATCTTCTAACCTTTTGCTCGGGAATCGTCCCGTTTCAATAGGATTTGGGGCTCCTAAGCAGAAGTGCTCAGGATCTACCCATTGTTCAAACCCAAGTTATTTTAGTCTCATTGGATATTGAATCAAGACGTATGTAAAATTAAAAACAGGAAATTTCACTTTCAAAAACAAACCTGGAAAGGGAAAATATAGGATTCCCCCCCCCACTCTCTCGAGGACACGTGATCTAGAGTTTGAAATGTGTTGTTAAATGCGCAGATTTTATTTAAAACAATCCCAAAACAAGTCCGTAGCCTAACCAAGAACACAATAACCAATCAAAAGAGCACACCCTTTGTGCTTCAATTGTCACCACTGACACGGGATAACTGTAGAGGGAGGTCCTCATAAAGGGCCCCGGTAATACTTTTAAAAATCCTCAAAGATGAAGAAGCCCCAACACCCAACTCCTGTTTTTATTCCTCTGCCTTGAAATTTGGCCCCGGATTATCCTCACTGCGTGAGCCAAAACCTGTTAAGCCGATCTGCCTTGATCAACGGTGTAATCCTAGGCTGGTCTACTTAGAAGTCAGACCCACTGAATTGAATGGGCCTGGCTTCCAAGCAAGGCGTATAGGATTGCACTAGCAAGATGATGAATTCCTTTTACTGCCACTCAGGCGAAAGATCTGATTTTACTTGGACTTCAAGGAGCGTGTAGCGAGAACCGCTGGCTTTGGGCACCGAACAGGTCTCTCTCTCTGACTTTTTTAAAGAGAGACACGTTTGAGGAAAATAAGCACGAAGGGGGGATATTTCTTTCTCTTTCGAGAATGTGACCAGAAGGAAATATTTTCGGCTCCTTCCCCCCCCCCACCCCCCACCCCCAGTCAACGCGCGGCCCTTGCATTTCAGGCACTGTACACCGGAGACCTCCCCCCCCCTTCTTTCTTCCTACCTGAGTTTCCGTGAGACTGAGGCTGTGGGCCAGTTGCTTTCTTTCTGCCCCGACCACGTAGTGATTTTTTTCAAAAGCGTGTTCCAACCTCAGTAACTGGGATGGAGAAAAAGCGGTGCGGATCCGTTTCGGTTTCCGGGCCAGTGCGTTGTGCAAGAGGAAACTCTCCGGGCTGGTTTCATTACCTGGATAACCAGAAGAAAAAAAAAAAAAGTGAAGACACACACACACAAGCCCAGCTCAATACTATTTTGTGCTTCTCTTTCTCGAGATGACAAATAACACTCGGATCCTTTTTTATTTATAGCCCTTTAGGTTTGTTTTAGGTTTGTTACTTCGGCTACAGCTTCAATTCTCCCTTGAAGGCGGACTGGAATTAGCTGCCCCCGCCTTTCTAGTACTTACCTCCAGAAAGGAAACTGGGGAGGGAGGTGAAGCTGAGGGTATATTAATTGGCCATTTGGTATTCTTTTGTAGAAGGTAAGACGAGGTGTAAGAGTGCTTCGAATGCATCTAATTAGAATTAAGGGAATGAGCAGTAACAAAACAAAGCAAATGATTTCTTCTACGGATCAGTCTTCTCCACAGAGTCCGGGAAAGGTGCAAAAAAGAATCTTTCAGGAGACCCAATTTTCGGAATAGATCCCCCCCCCAACCTGGATCCATCGTAAGCTCCCAATTTATTCTCTCGGTGTCACGAGCTCCAGCGCTCTTCCTTCTTCCTCTTCCTCCTCCTCTCCTGGCTGGGCACTTTTGTTTATTTTGAAAACCCTCTTTGTCAGTTCCCTGCTAAGATAAGCGGGTAGAGTTACTGCCCTTGCCACGATCCGTTTTGAAAAATGGGGTCGGAGTGTCGCTCTTGCCAAAGTTGGTTTTACGAAATTCAAAGTCCTCCTACGCCTCCCTCCTCTGCTAAAAGAAGGCAAGGGAGCAAACGGCGCAGCGGAGATCATACCTTAAAAATAAGCCTCGCTAAATTCATTGGGCCTTTGTCCTATCCTCAAACAAAAACACGGTTGTGTTTTTCTTTCCGTGACACGCACACACATCCAGCGTTTCATTCTCCCATTGCAAAAAACAAAAACAAAAAAACACCCCGTTTTTAGTAAAGTCTTGAAAATGTTACCCCAATCGCCTGCCTATTTTGTTCTATTGATTTCCCCGCCTTGGTATTTCCCTTCTTTTCCCCGGCGAGGCCGATGCCCGAGTCTAACGAGCACCACAACCACAGCCAAGCTCTTCCTTTCCGCTGGCGCCCTTCAACAATCAGAGCACAACGGAGCGCGGATTACGGAGCAAGCGAACCCCTTAATTTTCCACCCGGAGCTTAGTCCCGTAATAATTGCTAGCAGTTCTCTTCCTTCTGGGGAATCGCTCCAACCCGAGAGTAGCGCCAGTGTGGATTCGACCTTTCTTCTCCACACCCCAAATAGGTACCCCATAGTGAATTTGGCGGATGGCCTTTATTTAAGTGTTTGTTGGGCGGGGGAGAAGGGAAGCTTTATAAAATAACTGAAGAGCAAATATATACTTTTTCCAAGGCATTGGCGTGGGTTAGAATTGCAACTGCACCCAGGGAGTGAGAGAGACAGAGCAGGAGCGCCCGTATAGCAGGACGGATGCCTTACAGGCAAAGGCAGCGGGTGCAGATCTCTCAGGCTGATTGCTCCTCTCTCCCCAACCCCCCTCCCCATTTCAGCCTTCAAAAGTCTTAATCACTGGGCCTCCGAATTTCTCTCTCCCTCTCTCCCTCTCTCTCCCTCTCTCTCTCTCTCACACACACAAACGAAGCTACCTTCTCTCTTTTTATCTCTCTGGCTGTCTCACCTGCCACGGGTCCTTTCACCCACTCTTCTATTTAGTGGTAATTATATGCGAACCCATAAAGAAAGGAAAAAAGAAAGGAAAGGGAAAAGGAAACGAAAGAGAAAAGCTGTTAGTCAGGAATCTTTCCCAAGTCTTTGCAGCTTTACTTTGTGCTGTACTGAAGATCTCCCCGTTCATTGGGAAATGACAGCGGAGGGGAGGGGGGGAAGGTGCCAAACCAAAACAGGGGGATGCAACTGTAGGGCGACTTAAGTTGTTATTTTCCTGAGAAGTTAAGACCCTTGGAGACCCTGGACTTCAAAGGAATGTATTCTAAGGAACTTCCCTTAGAAGCCGCACTTCGGAAGCCGATTACTGTAACCCGAAGGACTCACAAAGAAATAAGGCTAAGGAATGTGTATATGTGCTTGTATTTTAGTTAGTTAGAAATACACACATGCACACAATACAAAGGCTTTTCCTGAAGCCACTAGGGGAGTTTCTCAAAGAAGTAGCATAAATATTTGAGTCCAGGAGACAGCATTAATCCCCAATGCATGTCACCTTTGCGTTGTCTATTTAAAAATAAATTCGGTTGAGAGATATTAAAAGCCGCCCTAATACTAAGAAGAATTAGCTTCCACCCTACCCCTTTGTTCTCCTCCGGTTTTAATAGACTCTAGTGTCTTTTCATTGGAATTTCCAGCGATAGGTTAATTTACAGGAGAAGCCCCCCTGCCCCCTGATTTAAACGATTACACCAGTTTTATTTCGTCGAAGATTTTCAGACGAACACGGGAAAAAAGTGGTGGTGGTGGGGAATAGGGAAAAAAAAACCTAAACCGAGAAACAGGAATTTCCACAAAAATTCCCTCTCTTCTCCCTGAGGAGGGGGTGGCTCCTTTGAGCGAAATCGATTCTCGAAATCGTGGTTCCCGAGGAACCCTGCTTGCTCCATTCTCTTTGCACTCCCACCAGTCTGCAAATCCACCAAGAAAGAGGGAAGAAGCCGGAGTTCCCTTGAAGCTGATCCGGACTAGCTCAAATAATTATTTATCGGGGATGCAAATAGCTTTCGAATTGGCAGGGACAAAGAGCCGCGACTTCCTCCTGGCTCCCACCTGAACTCGAAGGCGGTGGACTTGGCCCTCTTCCTCAATAACGGCAATCGGGAGTCCCCCTCCTCGATTTATTTCCCCACCCGTCCTGTGCAAAAAAAAAAAAAAAAAAAAAGCCGGGGAAGCGAGCGTGCCGGCCCTCTCCTCGGCGCTTACCTTGGAACCGGTGGCCCAGATACCGGTATCTGTGTATGAGCCAGGGGTAGAAGGTGGACGGGTCCCTTTGCTGCGAGGCGAAGAGCGGGTGCGGCGAGGGAGAGGAGGGCAGCGGGTGGGCGGCCAAGGCGTGGGGCGGGGGCACGGGGTGGACCGGGACGGCGGCGGGATTCGGCGGGTGCGAGACAGCCTCGGCGAAGACCAAGTCCGGGTTGGAGTAGACTCCCCGCCCGCCCGAGTGGAAGCCGTTGAGAAAAGGATTCATGGGGCTGGAGTTGGCATAGCTGAGCGCCGCCGGCCGGATGGGATCCTCGGCGCGGGAAGCGGGCAAGGAAGGGCTGTCTTTGGCCACCAGAGATTCGATGGTGAAGCAGCGTTTCGGGGTAGGCTGGAACATCCTGGCGACGAGCAGACGCTCCTCCGGCCGGCCTGCCGCCTGCCGCCGCCGCCGCTTCTCCTCCTCCTCCTCCTCGTCCTCCTCGGGGTCCTGGCCAGGAGATCGGAGGGATCGGCCCGCCTAGATCCAGAATCCGGCCGCCGAACGGCCGCCAGGGACGGCAAGAGGAGGAAAAGTGCTCGGCCGCCTGAAGAGGCGAGCGCCCGAAAGGGAGACGCTCTCCGCAGCCGCTCCGCTCGGCTCCCGCGCTCCCTTCATCCACTAAGGGGAGAAAAAAAGTTGCTGGGCGAAGTTCTGGCTTTTTTTTCCTTTTCTTTTCTTCTTCTTCTCCCACCCCCCTTTTTTCTTCGCCACCCCCCCCGTCCGCCTGCCCGCCCGTCCGTCCGTCCGTCCGCCCTCCCGCTCGCTCGCTCCTTCCTTCCTTCCTTCCTTCCTTCCTTCCTTCCTTCCTTCCTTCCTCCGCGCAGCGCCCGAGGCGGCCCCTTTCAAGTCCAGCGGCAATCCATGGCAGGCGAGCGATCGGGGTCCCTTTGCCCAAAGTGGCGCAAACGATTTGTTAGTTCATGAGCCTAATTAGTGCCGCGGATCACATAAACAGCTTCCTCTGAAGCCTGGTAAATGGCTTGATGATTGGTCGCTATTACTCGCCTTGAGGTTGAAGGGGGAAAGACTCTTTCAAGTGCGTCAGAGGGGAGAGGCAAAACTTCTGGCCCACGCGATCCTGGAGGGGTGGATCCGGGCCCGACTGGAACGGACTCCCTCCGCCTGCCTGCCTGCCTGCCTGCCTGCCTGCCTGCGGGCCGAGACGGAAGGGGGCGAAGGAGGGAGGGAGCCAGGCGCAAAATCACCGGAGGAGGCAGGAAGAGACGGACGCGGCGGCGGTCCCGCCAGCGGAATCCAAGCCCCGCCAGGAGGCAGGTAGGAACGGGGCGGGGGGGGGCGGTTTCCCAGCTTTGAGGAGAGACAGGGAGGAGCTGGGGCGGGAGTGTGGGAAAAGAAGGGAGTCTCTCCTCGGGCTTAAAACGAAAACAAACGCCGAGCCGCCTTGCTCAAGTCCCCCAACGCCGCGCTTCGGTGGGAAGGAGCAGCTGAGGGTTTTTTTTGGGGGGGGAACCCCATCTCCAGCCTTTCTGGGAAAGATGAGGTTCGGGAGATGGGTCGTGGCTGGGGGAGCGCCTCCTCACGCCCCCTTTACACCTGAGGAGCTTTTCCCCATCCCGACCTGCAGTCCCGGAGTATGTGGGTGTGGGGGGGGCACTTTCTCCTTCAGGGACTTTTCCGGAACTCGGGTCGGAAAGAAAAGAACTCGGCGAGTGCCATGCCGCCTTCCCTGGCTCGGGCCGGCAGCAACTTCGGGGAGACTCTTAGAGAAGAGAGATGGAGGGGGGGAGGGAGGGAGGGAGGGAGGAGGACACAAAGCTGAGCTTGCGGGGAAGAGACGGGAGCGTCATCCGGGGATCCGGCTTCGTCCGGGTTTTCGAGATTGCCGTGGCGTTCGGGGACGATTTTTTAGGCCCGAGTCCTCCTGCTCCCATTGGCTGCCGCGGTCGAATAATTATGATCACATCCTTACACTGAGGGCCGCTGCTTAGTGTTTATTGGTAGTTAAGGATCTATTATCTATTCATCAACCTCCTATTTTTACCAATTACACTCTCCTAAAGTGAGGTACCAGCAGGTATTTTTCACGTTTACCATTAATGATTAAAAAAAAATCTACGTCTTTTAAATCTATTGGGCGATGTGATTTATTTTCTGAAAGGCGAGGAATTGTGTGTGAAGAAGCATATTTCTGCGATGCAAGAAATCCTCTTTCAGAACGCCCTACTTTTCTCCTGGGTTTGGTTTTTGGGTTTCTTTTTTTGGGAGGAGGGGGGGTCCTGTTTTCTTCCCACTCCTTTACCTAGAAGTAAATAAGCTGAGATGTTATTGTTTAAATTGATCAGCACGTTCATATAATTGGATACTTATCTGCCTTTTTTCATAACAACTCTCAATCAAACAAAACAAGGACAAGGGTTGCTGGGGAAGCTAAGATGACCACGATCTCTCGTGGGAAAGATAGTTAGAACTAGGATATAAACGCTTAGGAGTTCCCTTCAGACTGGGCATTTTGTGAGTGTCTAATGCGAAATATACTTTTTTTTAATCCACAGTCCACTTGCACTACTTTTATATCTCCTTTTATTTGACATATGAAAATAACATATAAAATACAAACATGTTGAATATATTATATATATTATTATAATATATATAATATATATATTATATATTTTATATATATATATATATATATATATATATATATATATATATATATATATATATATATATATTCATAAGCGAATGCTGTTGAAATGAATACAATTATTAACATCATATATCATTACATAAAAGCCAAATATTTCTCGGTGGACTGCATGTAGGCGAAAGGGGAGAGTAAATTAGAAACGCTTTCAGAGATGTGCCTCCATAAAGAAGCTTACTGGAGTTTTTTAGTCTGCCCGCATCGCTTACGTTCTCCTCGCCTTCTTCCTCGTAGCCTGATGTATTGGTGTGTGTTTAATATTCTTTCAGAGGAATATTTAATCCAGAGAAAAAGGTTGGCACCTGAATTTGCTTTTGCTTGGCGATTCTAAGCATATTTTCATTTTCCCGTAAGAGATTCATCTACACTGCAAAACAGTCCATCTTCGTCCACCCTTCCCTTTCGTTTCACACGACCGAATATTTTGGCTAGAGCCTTAGAAAAGGGTAGAACGAGGGAAAAGTGACCTTGGAAAGAGAATTTTGTATCTATAGGCGAATATACGAACCACGCCGTTAATCCGGAATTGAAGATTTCTGTTGATCCAACTATTTTGGATTCATTAGCAAAGAATTCTAAGGGATCGCCATTTCTCTTCCTCTCCTAAAGGTGCGAAATCTACTCACTTTTGCCGGAGCACTTTTACCTCTGTCCAAGTATAAATACAGAATACAAGTACTGTGGTGATAATAATTTATTTTATCCTTGGTTGCATACAGAAGGAGAATTCTCCCGAAATCAGCGGATTTGACAAGCTTGGACAGATTGATTTATCAACAGATCTAAGCCTCTTTACAAGATGCAGCCGTAGGCCAAAAGATTCCGCCATGGGGTTGGAACAGGGGTGGGAAAGGGGTTTGGGGGAAAAAAAAGACTTCAGGGGCCACTTTACAGCCAAACCAAGTTTGGGTTGTGAAAGTTCCCAAATGGTGGTGGTGGAGAATGGAAGAAGTACAGGCAGGCCAACTTGCTTCTAGAGTATCTCCAATTTTAATTTCTGCCAAGAAAGAAAATCTCACTATCTAAATATCTATCTGGAGGTTTGAGGTTTGAGCCCGCTTGCCGCGTTAGAGTGAGTCCCAGGCCTTTTAGTGAGTTTCTGGTATGCCGGAGATTATCTCCAACCTTTGAAACTGAACAGTTTCGGAATAGCGACTCACTTCGGAAGTGAGAAGCCGGCGGGGCTCTTTGGCTTCTCGGTCTAACTTTGACAGGAAGCCCATCCGAATGTATGGTCTCGGCATCGCCTCCAACCAGATCTCACCTGCCAAGGTCGTCCCGGGCTCTTTCAAGCCGAAGAGAACTGGAGCCCGGGGAAGCCCTCCCCGTCTTTGGACAGTTTGGCGGCGCAGAAACCTGCCTGCTTTGCGAGTTGGCGCTGCGGAAGGGCCGCCTTTCCTCCTGGGCTGCGAGTCAGGGGGGAAAAGTGCGGGGTTTTTCTACCTAGGCCAGAATAATTCCACACTTCCCAGGAGCCGCTGGGCTGCCGAGAGGCCTTTCCAAAAGAGGTTTGCGCTTTGTTGGGACGGGAGAGGTTTTGATTGTGTGTGTGTGTGTGTGTGTGTGTGTGTGTGTGTGTGTGTGTGTGTGTAACAGAAGTTGGGGGGAGGTTGCTCCTATTTTTTTCCTGGAGCTTTTCATTCGGCGTCCTGAGTTCGGATCCCCTTCCCCGTGGTCCTGATGATCTGATTCCTTCTTCTCTGTCGCCCACCAATTATTTAAAGCCTGGTTCAGACTAATCAACCCCGCGCCTCCACCGTCTCAACCTCCAACATTCCCGGGAAAGAAGTCAGCCCGTAGACACGCGGGCGCGGCGAAAAGTTCCGTCTTCCTGCTTTCCTAAGGCCCTCGTGGGTTCAGCGGAACTGGCCCGGGCTCACAAGAAAGACCCGGAGGGAGTGGGGCCGGGCGGACAGACGAAGAAATAATTATAAGTGACTTCAATACAGATTCAGCTCTATCTGAATGCAAATTCAGATTCATTGTCTGGTAAGTTGAGCTGCTCCGAGACCCGTTCCAAAGCCTTTGAAGTGCCCGGAGCCAGCCTGGCTGTGGAACCTCGGCTTGCCTTTTCTCCTTCCCTGGGATAGGCCACAGATGGATCTGCTAAGACACAGGAAGGCTCAACCCATTGAGAATGGCAAGAGGTCGGTGGCCCCAAAAGCGCCTCTTTCTCCGGACAGTCAGGTTGCGGCGTTCATTCAGATGCAGTGGGCAAAGCCTTCACTCCCGCCCTAGCAGGAGCAGGGAAGAAGGACCGGATTGGCCTGCGCTCTCCTTCAGATCTGATCTCCGGAGCACCTTCCCCTTCTATCGGAAAGAAGCGCGGCTTTGCTACCTAGCTTGCTTCGGATGCGCCAGGGAATCCTGAATCGACGGCTCCTTGGCGGCTTTGACTGGCTGGGCGATGTCCCCCCTAGCCGTCCCCCCCGTAGTCGGAATCGCTCTTTCACGGAGATACCTCAGGGATACGCGGGTTCCAGAAAACCAGCTGAAGAATTAAGAGTGAAGTTCAGGATAAACGTGAATAGCATCTGGCCCTGAACGAAACCTCTGGCCAAGTGTATTCAGAAAGAAACTTCCAGGGAATGCCAAGATGCCAACTTGGCAGTGCCCATGAATCAGTAGAAGTCCACCGAGTGGGGCCATCTTTCCTTGCCCCTAATTCGGAGCCCTTCCTCTTCCCCTGATAAGAGACCCCCAGGATGCAGCTTGGAACTGGTCCCTGGGTCCCCATCGCAGCATTCCTCTCTTTGGGCCTATTTCAGATCCCGAGCAGGCCAGCAATGTGGTGCTGGAAGGTTGGAAGCTGAAGGGACATTCTTTGCCTGGATAGAACAACCTGGGAATGTGCCTGGTTGTGTGTAGCACTGTAAGTGTGGGTGTGTTGTGGGAGAGACTCCGGAGACTTGCTAGTTTCAGTATATAATTTCTGGCACTCCACTCCGGCTCTGCTGAGGTCTGCAGGTCAGGGCGGATTCCCTCCAGAAAGCTCTTCAACCTGACAGGGGGAATTAAGCATCAGGGAACAGCCAAGCACCATTAAGGACTCCGGGATGGTCTCGGCAACATGACCTGAGTAGAAATGACCCTAAAGAGCCCGGCTGTAAATTAAAAACAAACAAACAAGAATGGCAAACAAAAGCAAAAGCAGAAATAGGGGGCAGGAGGGAGGTCATTTCCGGATGTTTGTGGATTTCCTCCTGTCCTTTGGGGTAGAGGTTTGGATTTCAAAAGTTAGTCTCGGGAGCTAAAAATACTCCTTGTTCCTGAAGCTCGCTAATGCCGTGCATTGGTTCAAGCACATTTATTTCGAAGTAAGGCCCACCGATCTTCACGCAGCTTATTTACAGCAAAATAAGATGATCCTCTGATTAAGCTATCAAGATAATTACTTCCCCCCTTTTCAAAGCAACCTCAGTAAAACTGCCACAAAATATATACTGCTCCCCTCCCAGATGTCTGCATTTGGAAGGCTTGTTAAGAATCAAACTATTTTAATTAGAATCATATTATCAGCCTTAATGTTTTTCCATCCTCTCTGTCACCCCATAAAATAACATATCCAGCCAAGCAGAGAGGCCATAAGGACTACAGTCCAATTGGCTAAACTGCAAACTTTTAAATAATTTAATTAGCAATTTTTAAACCCTTCCTAGGATTACAAGTCTATGGACTGTATTATTCCCCTCTTTCGCACAAACACACATATACATTAAGAGTGGAAATAACACATTTGTATCTTTTAAAATATACAATATCTATAACACAAATTTTAAGAGGCTGAAAAAAGTAGCATTGTTTTATAAAAAGTCAGCAATAAAAAAACCCCAGCATCATCCAAACCTATGTTGTTATTTTATGAACGATTTTAAAAATAGTTTCTATATTGCTTTGCAAGTGAACTCGGGTTTGCACTGTGTCCAGAACGTGGATTTATTATTCAATATTTTTACTTTAAGAATCAATTGCTCAATAAAGACACTTTTTAGAAAGTCTTTTCTGACCCAGGCATCTTGTATATTTTAAATAAAATCTTAGGCATGCAGCGCCGCCTAGTGGACATGTTTGAAAATCTCGAACATAACTCTTACATCACATGAAAAACCGCTACAAATACAATTATTTTTCACTAGGTATATCGGCGATTTCCTGTACTTTCCTCTCTGAAAATGAAGATACTTCTAAATATACTATGTTATTCACTTCAGAGCTGTTCTTGTATCTGAACTGTGACATAAACTGTCTGGCATCCAACATTCTGAATCAGTGCAACAGTTTTAGATTTCTGGTAAAATTTACGAATCTACAGGCGTTTAATGCTTCGTCATAACGTGTGATTGTGACTCATTTTCAGTAAAAATATGTTTCTAAATTAATAAGTTCATTAGGAAATTGGGTTGGACACATCAGCCATCTGTCAGACACAAAACACTTCACTGTTAGAATTTTCAAAGTCCTGGCTGGAGTGAAATTGTACTCAATATTTTGAATTCTGTTATGAATACCGAAACCATTTAAAGCTGCTTTCTTTCCTTCCCTGACTTTGTGTTTCAGATAAGACACCACCTCAGAGTCCCTAATTTGACTGCATTCAAACCTATGATTTGGGTTGGTGTTTTATTTTTAAATGGGACTTTAGCACCGACTAGATATCTTTTTTTAAAAAAAAAATGTAAATGTTTGCTGCTGCTGCAACAATCTTTCTTCCACATTTTGATTTAAAATTGAAAGCTTTGCTTGGATTTGAAATGGCACAAGCAAACACGTTTTTTTCTTTCAATTTCTTTCTCAATCCAAAAGGTTTGTATCAGAGTAAGGGTGCTCTTATCATACCAATGAAACTGGTTTCTTGTCTGCAGCTATGAATGGTGACTTTTCTAGTGATCTGTTATGTTCTGGGATATACTATTTTTATTCTATTCCACAAGGTTTGAATGCTTAGTCCTTATCTGCTTCTACACTGGAGCTGGGATCGGCACCACACGCTAAGATTTTGTAGAAAATTGTCTTCCCAATCTGAATTCAGATAAAATCCAGGGAAGCTCTTCCAAAGATTGTGACTTTAATGGGCGTGCATTTGGCTATATTTCCTGCTCACTTCCTCAAGCATGGTGTGAAAATATCGAATTTTAAGTCCTCATGAGTTTGCAGTTAGGATTTGGTTCTTAGATTTTGGGCAGTTACTCCTCTGGTTTGTCTCTTGTTTTAAGTTTCCGGTATGATTCCAATCTGGCTTTGCCTTTGATTTTTGCATTCCCACGGCCTGATTGCTTTTCTCATGTCACCCACTTTGTAGACCCAGCTTTTCCACCCTTTCACTTCAGTTTTTCTTTTGCGAGAAGCTCAACAACCCCCTCCTCCCCCTTTCCCCCCCAGGAGCATTATCAGCTAACTTTCTAGACAAATGCATGAAATTGTTGCAATTAGAATTGTGAACGTTGACACTACTTTCAAACCAAAATGAGCTAATTCCCATTTAAACATTCCCTTTAGTAAACTGATCTAATTAAGTATTTGGAAACTTATTTAAAAGTTTCTACTCCTTGTGGTTGAATGTCTCTCTTTGGGCATTTCCTTCTTTCTTTGGGGTAATAAGGGGAGCTACAGAATTGCTTTGTCTTTTCCTTATCTTTACTGGACTATGGACTGATTCAATGCATTTTTACTAAAGATTACAAATCAGAGGTGCTCACCCATCTCCCTGCTCAGAGATTTGAGCCTGTATAGCAATGTTTTTTCAAACTTGGCAACTTTAAGATGTGTGAACTTCAACTCCCAATGCTTCAATGATGGCTGAGGGATTCTGGGAGTTAAGTCCACACAGAAACACTGATGTGTATGAGTGAGTGAGTGTGTGTGCATTTCCATTAAGGTACCAGAAAAGGTTCTGCAGGTTCCATGAAGACCCCCTAAAAGTTCTTCCACTTAAGATATCACCTGTATCTTTTTCTGGTCATAGCAGTGTCAAGCAATCATGAGCCCTTGGCTCAGGACTGATAGGTCCTGTGAATTTCTTTGCAGAAATATTTCTCATCCTAGCTCATTTAGCAATAGCTATACAATCTGATTATTTCCATGGCAAACATACGCTAAATCCATTCTGGGACTCTGTTCCCATATTGACAAGCAGGTAGAGTCATTTTGATGGGCTCTTCCAAGGAGGTGTCCAGACTAGCAGATCCTTCCTGCCTTCCTCCCTCCTTCCCTTCCCTTCCCTTCCCTCCCTCCCTCCCTCCCTCCCGGATCAGGGCGGATTTGCCTGCACAAGCCACCAAATGAGAAATGTCAGTTTGTTGGCTGAGATCATACAATCCCTTAACTGAACTAAAACAGGCTGGATAGTTGAATGTTCATGCATGTTTTATGAACTAGGCCATCCACTTAAGCCATCATTTGGCATGGCATGTGTGCATGTAGTCTGTCTTTCAACCCAGTTTGGGCTCTGCCAACTTGACCCATCAATTTTCTGAAGTGACGTTTCATAAATTGTTCTTAACCTCTGCACTGATTTGGGGGAGCCTCAGGCCTTCCAGGAAGCTGCTGCTCCCCCTCCTGTCCCCAGTGCACATGAACAGCAGGGCCATGGAATTGACAGGTTAGATACTAAAAGGGATGCCCTTGTGAAAATCGATTCCTATTTTAAATGATGGGATAGATTAATATTTTTCCCTCGAGGCTGAAAATTATTCTGTCTCTAACATCATCCCCAACGATGTTACAGCACCGTGGGGTCCCTAGAGGCTCTGTTGACCCATTTTGTCAATGGACCAAAAGGCAGAGCGCGATAGGGATGCAAAATTACAGTGAGAAGAAAGTGGGCGGGAGGCTTAAAGGAAACATTTCTCAGAGTGGGCCTGCTGAGTTTCCCAGTACCATGGCGTTTTTATGCCTTCTCCTCTCCATTTCCAATCACCTCCCACGCGAATTTTTGGGAGGAGACAGGCTGACGGAAGGAAGGAAGGAAATCCCGACATATGCAGATGATATAAATCAACCCCGCTTCTGAAGCGGAGATTCAATATTAGCAAATTAAAGAGCCATTTGAGAAACTAATTAATACCTGGCTTTAAATCGCGCCTCGTTGAAAGGCTTCAAACGCCTGGCTCGCCTTAACAGCAACTCAAGACCGCCAGTCCGAGGCACTGAAGGACACAGCCGGCCTCCCTCTGCCCAGGACGCGGGGGTTTCCCCGTCCTGCCACGCGAGGCAGGGACCTCGGAAATGAGAAGCTTCGAAACTTCGAATAGGGGCCAGAATTCGGCGGCAGAGAAACGCGGGAGCCCAGGAGATAAACTGCTGAACTTTTGGAGAAAGGATTTCCAAGGGGGCGGGGGGGGGCGGGGAACGGGGACAAAAGACATGCCGGTTGGGTTGGAGGTTGCTTAAGGAACCAGTTTATAGCAAACTCAAAGCGCCCAAGAAACATCCCGCTTCCCTTTGAGTTCCCCATCCCATCCCGACCTCTCCCTTCGGCTTTTAATGGAGCGATTTACCGTATTTCTAAAGAAAAAAGGGCTGAGAAAGGAAAAGGGTTAGGATCGGGGCAGGAAAAGCTGGGTCTCTCTCACTCTTGTCTAGTTCTTTAGCCGTAAATTTAAGTTCAATTCGAAAAACGCCCTCCCGCTAGTAGTCACTATATTTATCTGACTCCTTAACCTCGAGGTCTTTCAAGCAGGAGTGAAGAGGAAGGAGAATCAGAATCCCGGGTAGGGTTTGGGGATGGGGAGCCCATTTCAAGAAGAATGGATTGGTGGCAGGAGATAGGTGGCACTTTGCCTTGCTTTGTAACTAGGCTGAATTGGCTGGGAAGGTCCCTC
The DNA here is from genome assembly GCA_022577455.1 of Arizona elegans. Taxonomy (NCBI): domain Eukaryota; kingdom Metazoa; phylum Chordata; class Lepidosauria; order Squamata; family Colubridae; genus Arizona; species Arizona elegans. The sequence continues at coordinate 58,846,858 of JAKOOJ010000005.1, read as the reverse complement.
CAATCTACCTTTGCCAAGTGGGAAGGTGAACTATTGCTGGCGTGTGGGGGCTGATGTGGCCAAACTGGCAGTTTGGGAAGAATCTCTCAAAGAGGCTGAAGACAACCCCAACTTTTCTGGAAGTGTGGAAAGAAATACATCCTAATTCCATTTTTATTTGTCCCAGGTTACACAACAACAAACAAAACACAAATGCACAGAAACTCCTTTGCTTCTGTGTAAACTTTTTTGAATCTACACAGCATACTAAAAAGCAGAGATATCACCCTGCCAACAAAAGTGTGTATAGTCAAGGCTATGGTTATCCCACTTGCAATGTATGGAAAGTTGGACCATAAGAAAGGCTGAGCGCCAAAGAATTGAGGCCTTTAACTATGGTGCCGGAGAAGACTCCTGCGAGTCCCTGGGACTGCAAAGCGATCGAATCAGTCAGTCCTAGAGGAGATCAACCCTGACTGCTCTTTAGAAGGCCAGATCCTGAAGATGAAACTCAAATACTTTGGCCACCTAATGAGAAGGAAGGACTCACTGGAGAAGAACCTAATGCTGGGAAAGATTTGAGGGCAAAAGAAGAATGGGACGACAGAGAATGAGGTGGCTGGATGGAGTCACTGAAGCAGTAGTCATGAGCTTGAAAGGACTCCGGAGGATGGTAGAAGACAGGAAGGCCTGGAGGAACCATGGAGTCCCGATGGGTTGGACATGACTTCGGGACTAACAACAAGAACAAAACTTTTTTGCCCCGCCTGACCAAGTTAAGCTAAACTTGGAGAAAGTTAAGTCTGGGGAACAAAAGTTCAAAGAAAGTTAGTTTTAGGATTCGGCGCAGCCTAATTTGTCATGACTTGCGGAAGAAAACGGCTGAAACGGTGTTCATTTCAGAATAATTTCCCAGAGCTCATGGCCCCAAGCCTATTGTAACATTTCCAGTTTAATACAGTCTTACAACATCTCCTTCCCCATGCCCCAAACTCAAGCGCAAGCCTCTTTATACTTAGAGCCTTGGAGGATCGCCACCCTCCTAGAGAAAAACTGCTGGCGGATTTGTCTGTCTGTGTGTGTGTGTGTGTGTGAGAGAGAGAGAGAGAGAGAGAGAGAGAGAGGGAGGGAGGGAGGGAGGGAGAGAAGGAGAGAGAGAGAGAAAAAAAACAGCCACACTTCTGGTTCTTCTGAACGGAGGGAACCGTAAGGAGCAGCTGCTTCCTGAGTTGTCGATCTTAACGCGCGTCCGTTGGTGTGAAGATTGAATCCCACCCGGTGCTCGACGCGTCCAGCTTCTCTCCGGAAACGAAGGCGCCGCTCCGATTTCAACATTTAGGTGGGAGCTTTCTTTAACGGAACCCCAATTTCCACTTGATTTTAGCTTGGTGAATTCTCAACCCCAGGCTGACGGGGCTTCTTGGAGGATGAGTCCAAAACCTCTGGAGCTCACGCCCAGATTGCTAACCTAAGGTAGGGGAAGCGGAGAAGCCCAGAGTGGGAGCAGCAGAATCGTTCTGGAATCTTATGGACTACTTATGGAATATTCCTAAATTCAGTTAAGATGAGAAGGCGATGCCTGGAGCCGCCAAGATATGATTGCTCGTTTGTTGTCCGCAGGCTCAACTAGTCTTCTGGGGCAACTGCTTAGCAGAAGGAGACCGCCAGCAACATGGACTGGCTGAGGCTGGGGATTTAGGGAACGCAACCAAAAACTCTTTCTTACTATTATTTTCTGTAGGGAAGGGACAGAGTGAGGACGAAGGTCACCCTTGAAGTTGGGCAGCGAAGTCTTGAGACCCTTCCGGGGTTTCGTTTCGGGTGTTTGTTCCGCCTTCCCCAAATGTCTGAAAGAACCCGTAGTTCAGGGGTCTCCAAACTTGGCAACTTTTAGACTTGCTTTGAGCAAAGCTGGCTGACGAATTCTGGGAGTTGAAGTCCACAAGTCTTAAAGTTGCCAAGTTTGGAGACCCCTTCTTGTAGTTGATTCAATCCCTGCAGTCATGAACAAGAGAAACCAAAGGGGCTGAGTTGGTGGGGAAGAACCCTGGAGCTTCAGGCGATCCCGAATGGAGGGATTCTAGGGTTCAGAAGCTGAACAAGGCTTGGGAAGTGGCCTTTGGGTTGGGTTGGGGGCCATCCAGGCCTCTCGGCGAGTTGCATCAATGTCCAGAAGTCTGAAACAAGCGGCTAATTGCAGAATTCACTACTTCAGGCATTGCGGTCCAAGTGGAGGTGCCGGTTGCCAATCCTCACATTTGCGGGAAAATATTGGGGTTTTTTTTAGGGGTCAGAGAAGAGTTTAAGTGTTTAAGTTCACAGGGTCCTAAATTCACTTCTTTCCTCTGGCACAGACTCAGAGATACCAATTATACTCAATTCTACCATCAAGAATTGAGAGGAAAGTAGGCCTTGTGAACAATATTCCATGTGTCTTCTGTGGAGGCGTCTTAACGCTAACATTTCAAAAGTAAAAATGTATAAACAAACTACTTTTCTAAAATATAGACTTTCCCTGGACTTCTCCATCTTTGCCTTGGTAGATTGACAGATGCCAAAGTGCACAATGAGGTTGGCTGTTCTATTCGTTTTGTTTTTTTAAAGATGGTATAAGCCCATACGGTCATTTGTTTTCAATTATAAAGGAGCATTGGTTGGAAATAGAATAGTTAATTTTGTGAATACATGGGGAAAGGAGCTGCTGGGCCATCCAAAATGCTGGGTTGAGAGTCACTGAAAGGAAGGACTGAAGGATGCAATACTTGTCCTTAACTCCTCATAGGCAGCACTCAAGTCACTCTAATTGGAACTAGGATACTGACACAATAATTGTGTTGAAGGCCATCCCCGCTCTTTAACAATGTTATCTATCTATCTATCTATCTATCTATCTATCTATCTATCTATCTATCATCTTCATAAGAGGCCTATTTTGTTGGGAGTAAATCATTTCATAATAAAGGTTATAATATATAATATATACATCATATAAGGTACTAGAAATAAAGCTGAGGGAGAGAAAAAATGTCAGGCAGAGATTTAAAGAAGTGATGTTTAGATCAGTTAACCATAGAATAATGTTGTTGTATGTTGAGTGGGTAGTTATATAAATCAAATCAATCAATAAGCAAGCAAGTTCTTCATTGTTTTTAGTACAATGAATTAATGATTCCATTATAGCCGCATTACGTAAAGCTTCCTTAGCTGCATGTACACATCAATTTAATTTTCTTGGCAGCAATGCAGAACTTTGCTATTTCCTCCTTCTTAAATTCTTTTATTTTACTTCCTATTTAGTTTTCAGTCCTGCTATTTCTAACTAGTCTCCTATCGGCCAAAGTCTTCTAAGCAAGTACAAAGATTTAACTGAGTAAGTTTTCAGACCAGTTTTTAGAAGAAAAAAACAAACAAACCCGGGCAACATTTTGATTCCAAAGACAAGATAGTTGAATTATATGTATTCAAATAAGATCGGCAAAAAGACCAGGTTGAGGAGGGAGGTCAGAGGGAGGAAGGAAATGAAACGTAGAAGAAAAGTGTTCAGTATTTACCGGTATGTATTTTCCCATTTGGAGAAGAGAGAGCCTTGTGAGTCATTATATGGCAACAGCATTATGTACACAAACCATTCAGTCAGAGGCATAACTAACTTTCCGCATGCATTGCATTCTCACCATTCTCCCTTTCTGCTCCTCTAGGAGACCTGAGCAATTTCTCAAAGACCTAACTTCTCATTGCTTTCCTATGCAAAATGAATCCACATGAAGAGAAGGTGAGAAAGGGAGAAGCACATTCAGATTTGCAAGATTCAACTTTGAGCCGTGGTGGTGCAGTGGTTAGAATGCAATATTGCAGGCAAATTCTGCCGGCTGCCAGGAATTTGATCCTCATCAGCTCAAGGTTGACTCAACCTTCCAAGGTTGACTCAGCCTTCTATCCTTCCGAGGTCGGTAAAATGAGGACCCAGATTGTTGGAAGCAAATTGTTGACTCTGTGAACTGGTTAGAGAGGGCTGTAACGCATCATGAAACAGTATATAAATTTACGTGCTATTGCTATTCTGTTACTATAGCTGTTACAATAAAAGTAGTCCTGACCTATATGGCACTTAGTTTCTTAGTGTGGTCTGGGCTAACACCCAGAAATATGCTAAGTAGGCACTTCATTGGTGTTCTTGAGATATTAAAACTGAGACTAGGTGGCCAATTATGAAGTATGTTATTTTTTTGTACTCCATAAAGTGGAGAATGGACTGGACGATCTCCACTATATCTTGCTGCATGGTTCTATTAATTTATCAATGTACTTTTTGAAATGTTGCACAAAAAGTACTTGTCTGTAAAAGTGAACTTGTTGCTTTTTTGTGGATTATGGGAGTGCTTCTCATTGGGACTGGTTGGATAAGCTTTATATTTATTGCTGGCTAGAAAAACCTTATGGTTTGTTTGTTTTTTTGCCTGACACGGAAAAAAAAAAGAACTTATGATTTATGGTTTTGATGATTATACAGGCTAGATTATAGAAAGAAGAGTTCTATGTTGTAACCACAGAGTAAGAGCTAAATTTATAATTGTACTTAAAACTGCTGTAAAGAAAATCAGAAGCCAGGTCTTTGTATCTATTCTTTCTTTTCTATTTTATTCCCCCCCCTTTTTTTTTTGCTCTTTTAGCTTTCTCTGATCTTTTTCTTTTTTTGTATTAGTTTTTAATCTATTCTCTCTCTCTCTCTCTCTCTCTCTCTCTCTCTCTCTCTCTCTCTCTCTCTCTCTCTCTCTCTCTCTCTCTGTATATATGTATATACTGTATGTATACTGTACATGAGTGGTTGGATAAACTCAGCTTCATGTTCTATCAATATCTAACTTATGCTTGACCGTACAATAGGATACAGTCGTCTACAATCCAGCATGGAATTCCTTTGGGAAGAATTGTTCCTTTCTCAATAGCCAATGGCTGGTTTGCAAAGGTTGGCAGTCATTCTGGCTGTTACATTGCTGATAACATTATGCTCTTCCTGGTTGAAATGTTGATCAGCTCTTGCCTTGTGGTTTCATACTTTGTTGTAAGCTGACTTGAGAGATGAGGTATAAATAATTATTTCGCAAGGTAGCTTTAAAAAGAGAGTTGGTTCAAAGCTTTGAAACACAGCCTACGGAGATGATATCTTCAGTATACAGTGCATGTCGGAATACCACCTCCCTTGGAAATGCAAAGTGGCACATTAGAGGGGACTCAAATTTTTCCCCTTTTGACAAGCAAGGTTTTTCTTTATGTAATTGTGTGAAGAGCTTTCAAACAGGGGACACATCTGCATCTATAAAAAAAAACATTTCATACAGGTAGTGAATTAGATTTCCATCACGAATCACAGACTAAACCATCTAGTTCTTGCATTATGCAAAGATTTCCACAACCTTCAATCTTATTTCTTTCCCTTTTGAAAAGAACTATAAAAAGGGAACAATAAATTTAGGAAAATCAACTATACCTGGCAACTAGCAACTTTTATCTCAAGACTGTCTGGGTCCAAGAATATTTTTTCCGGAATCTTCAAAAGATGAAATGTATGAACTTGAAAATGAGATGCAGCATCATATACAGTAACCAAATAAACTGGGTAAAAGCAAAAAAATCCCTCCCACTCACTGAGTCTGAAAATATATACATACACGTTTGTCACCCTAAGGAGGGATATAGCTTTTTAAACATCCCTTATTCAATACTTCTTTTCCAAAAGGCATTTGTACAGATGGAAGAAATGTATTAGGTATTATTTTGCTGACTGAACCAAAATGGGAGATCAAATTTGAATAAAACACTATTTATTTAAAGAATGCTTCAAGGCTGTTTGCTTCTTGGTACTTTAACCATTGCTATTTCCCACATTTTTAAATATCGTGGATTTAAATAAAAATGTACTTTAGTTTTCAGTGTTTTGTTTTCTGGCAGTTAAGAACAAAAATGGCAGGAACAAATTGAGATGTTTCTCTTTCTCTCTCTCTCAATATATGTACTTATGTATGAAATTATGCTGAAGACATAATAGTAATAACTGTAAACTGAGAAGCTGGAGGTTGGCATGATTGATTGCACATGTGCTTGGAGTTCCAGCAATGAAAGTCTGCATTGCATAACTGCATGGTGAATTTTCCCTTCCCTTGATTAGTTTGAACTGATCATGTCTGTAGCAAAAAGGTGATGTGATGATGATGATGATGATGATGATGATGATGATGATGATGGTGATGTGCAAATGATGCTCACATTACTGCTGCTGGCTTTTCCTTAACTTGAATTCCCATCATCTTGAATTATAATTGATTACTAATTATTAGTCGGAGGGGCAAATGTTAAATAACAATAGGGAGCTTTCCCCCCTCTCTTCTAAGAGTTCTACACTGAATGAGAGATTAATTCAAGTGTTAAAACTTTTGAGCTTTGTAGTCTTGTGGGAATCTTCCTTTGTGTTCAGCTGTGTCAGTCCATGTTTAAACATTCACTTGCATGTTTTCTTCCTCCTGATTGCTAAAAAATTAAAATTCTGATCATATGCAATTTCATATTGTAGACATGAAATATAATGACTACAAGAATACAACTGTTGTTTCGGTTGTTTTCATTATAAACACTGATTAAGGGATAAGCTCTTTGGTGCTCTCTTGCTTGTTTTCTTGCAGAGGTTTCATTAACCAAAGTAGGTAACATCATCAGTACACACTGATGATGTTACCTAGTTAGGGTAATGAAACCTCTGCAAGAAAACAAGCAAGCTCAGAGAGCACCAAGGACTCATCATTTCAACACTGAGCTACAAATATTCTCCTTTATTGGAATGAGCTCCATTTTGGTTTAGAAAAGGATATAATATATTTACAGATAATGTAAAAATGAACACAATCAGATAAGTGGAAGTAAAGAGCTGCCCTTTCACCTATAACTGGTCAGTCAAGGGGCAATAAAGACATGAATTTTGGTGTCTAAATCTAGCCACAGCTGTACTATTGAAGAAGAGAAGAGGCAGTATCAGCTTTAACAGCTGCCAATGAAATAATCTATGCCAAAGACTTCATGAGCATGACTTCTGGTTGCCTCAATGGAAGCCTTTGTAACAAATGTTGCTAGTGCATATATGTATAGTTGTTGGTTTTTTTCTAAAACAATTGTTCCCTTTTTATAATTCTTTTGGAAATAAAGAAGTTAGAAATAATGGGAAATAAAACTTAGCAAATTTAGTACTAACTAAAATGAAAGATAATGATAATGATTCAGAGGTAATTTTTTTGCGCAAGGTAGTATTCTGCAAAAAAAAAAGAAAGAAAGAAAAATATTTCATAATCATAATACTTCGTTGGGGATCAGCTCAATGAAAAATGCTCACTTCTAGATCCTTTTCCTTTCTTAAAATTTTGCTCTGACATATTCAGTTGCCGTGGAACTATTTCTAATGCATTCCGTACTTCTGGGTCTTCACTTACTCCAATAATTTTATTATTTCATACAATGAGGCAGAAGGCAGTCTTTGGCTCAGGCATCTAAGTACGCAGAAACAGAAAAGAGGTTTTGTTGCATATATTCAGGGGGTGGGGGGAAAACATAGAGTTGTAGGAATTATTTGTACAGATCAAACATTTTCTCTCTAAAACTAATAGTTTGAAAGGATTTAAGTCTGTGAAATGATCATCACTATAATTTTTGAGATTCTGTTCATTATAATTCAAATATGTATTGATGTTTCAGCTTCAGCGCAATTCTTCAATAATTGAATGGAATTCAAATAAAATAAACCAGATCACTGTATCTGACTAATAATCACTGGGAAAGAGGAGTGTTCAAATACTTCAGATAGCATCGGATAGATCTTGTGGTTTGCATACATTCCTGTGCAGTTACAAACACAGTCTAATCCCAGCAAAGAACAGCTTGGATTTATAGCTGGATGAGAATAAAATGGGACAGGGACTGGTTATGGGTCAAGAAACGTTAATTGGTTTGTGGGAATGGCTTGGAAGACACCAAACTGTTAGATGCATTTTTGGACCAAATTACACATGATTTACCTGGTATGAATAGACATGCCTAGATGTACTGGAAGCAGTAAGCATGATTTATAAAGACAGAAAGACATTAACAATATTGGTTTCTTCGTTTTTATTTTTTTCCCCTCATGTCTTTAATTTTTCTTGGCTTGTTTTTTTAGCATTTTTCTGCTTATTACATACAATTACTCTTCAATTGAATAGCTCAGTGAGTATATATTCACGTCTTTAAAATTAAGTGTTCAAAATAAATGCCATAATATTGGTACTCCATTCATTCATTCATTCATTCAATGTGTATGGCCACTCATCTCAAATTCATGACTCTAGATGGCTAACAACAATTTTTGTTTTTGTTTTTCTTTTTATGACCCTGTAATCCCTAGTGCCATGGAACAGGGTGAGCTCCCATTACTTGTCCCAGCTTCTGCTAACCTAGCAGTTCGAAAGCACGTAAAAAAAAATGCAAGTAGAAAAATAGAAAAATAGGGACCACCTTTGGTGGGAAGGTAACAGCGTTCCGTACGTCTTTGGTGTTTAGTCATGCCAGCCACATGACCATGGAGACATCTATGGACAGTGCTGGCTCTTCGGCTTTGAAACAGAAATGAGCACCGTCCCCTAGAGTCGGTAATGACTAGCACATATGTGTGAGGGGAACCTTTACCTTTACTTTAATCCCTTTTTATTGGGGTGGAGTTGGGGCAACTGAATGGAGCTGATGTCAGCGAGTGTTTACTTGTCGGATGCCCTTCCTGACGTCTGTGTGGAGTTCACAGCCCTGATAGAGAAATATCTGCCACTGCCTAGGATTGAACTCTCCAAGTGGCAGTCTATCGTCTTCATCTTTAGACCACCGTGCTGCTCTAGATGGCTAACAACAGTTAAAAACACCATAAAAACATGCAACAACAGCAATAACAATTACACATATATATAATCAGCATCCAAAGTAGAAATGAAACCACCATCAACAAACCAACATTGCCATTGCACAATTCTGCCACAAATCTGGACCACCAAGTCCAGTGACAGTCATATTCCTATGGTTTTGTGAAAGGCCGTTCTATCCTCTTGGAGGATAATGTTTCAAAGGGCAGACATCATGACCATAAATGGTCATTCTTTGGCCCTGCTAAATGGCTCTTCCTAATAGACAAGCCCAGGAGTGTGCCTGCCCTAACAGATCTTGGTTGGGTAATTGGGGATAGGCAATAAGTCAAAGGGTCACTACCAACACCTTGAATTGGTAATCAATATATTGGCAATCAATGCAGCTCGTAGAGCAGTAGTGAAACATTGTGCTCTTTGAGGATCACACATACTGTAACTGCTTGTGAATTGCATTCTGTATAAGCCATAGCCTCACAAAGTTCTTCAAGGGCAGGCCCTTGCAAAGTGTATCAGAGTAGTCTATGTTAACAGACAGATGTGAACTAGGTAGATAGGTTTGGAGCGCTATTGAATTAAATTAAGCAGAGAGTATTTTTAGGGCAAAAAGGATCTGAGATTCTGCATTTCAAGTTAGATAATATACAGATAGTCCCCAACTTACGGCCACAAATCCAAAATTTCTGTTTGTTAAGCGAGACAGTTGTTAAGTGAGTTTTGCCCCATTCTACGACTTTCCTTGACACAGTTGTTAAGTGAATCACCACAGCTGATAAGTTAGTAACATGGTTCTTACACGAATCTGGCTTCTCCATTGACTTTGCTTGTCAGAAGGTCATACAACCAGTTGCCAAGCATCTGAATTTTGATCACTGTGATCATGGGAATGTTACAAAGGTCGTAAGTGTGAAATACGGTCGTAAGTCACTTTTTTTAGTGCCATTGTAACTTTGAACGGTCACTAAATGAACTGTTGTAAGTGGAGGACTATCTATACTGTTTGTTCATGGCAACTGGAGAAATGAGCCCAGGGTGAATATGCCAACAGTCTGTACTGCTGGACAGTCTATAACTATACTACAGTAGTCTTCAATTTATAACCATTCATTTAGTGACTGTTCAAAACTAGAATGGCACTGAAAAAAGTGAGAATTGGTCCTCATACTTACAACCTCTGCAGCATCCCTATAGTCATGTGATCAAAATTTGGGCACTTGGCAGCTGGCATGTATTTACAAGTGGTTGCAGCATTTTAGGGTCATGTGATCACCATTTGCAACCATCCCAATCAGATTCGGACAAGCAAAGCCAGATTCACGATTCACTTAGCAACTGCAGTGATCCACTTAACAACCATAGCAAAAAAAGGGTGATAAAAATTGGACATGACTCAGTTAACCACCTTGTTTAACCATGGAAATTCTGTGGTCATAAGCCAAGGGCTGCCTGTATATCTCTAAACTCTTTCTAAATATTAAAGAGTATCCATGCAAAAAAAAAAAAAAATCCACCTCCATTTGGGTACAAATCTAACCATCACTAAAAAAAATTCCATGTTTTATGCTGCCCACTTTTGTTTTTAAAAAACCAAACACAGTTTAAACCCTTAATCTCAGTGCTTAAAGAATAGATAAATTATCTATTTATTTTGATGAGAGTCCAAAGATAAAATTTCATAGAGTTTTAACTGATGTAGTAAACTTATGTTTACATCTAATCCAAAAGTCTTGATTTAAAAGAAGTCCATAAAGGGTTCATTTTCCATTTTCTATCCTCATTTCCAGAGACTTCAAACAATGGTAACCTGATCTACCAAGCTAACTCATCTGGACTGAGGAGTTGAAAGCAAAGCCCCTCTTTGTCCTCTGCCCACTTCTCCCTGGTTTCATCTTCTCCAAGCTCTCCAGAACTTTATTGAAGGAAAAGGTAACACATGAAAGACAGTGCCATGATCATGGTGGAAGGTTGTTTTCCTAGAAAGAGGTTGCTGTTAAAATCCCTATGTCCCTTTCTGATTATCAATGTTATCTATTGAGATTATCTGAAATGTACAGATTGGTTTGAGCATTGCTCTCAGTGGGGTTTGAGTTTTGATTTTCCAGAACACAGAGAGAATGAGTAGGAAAATATTGACTAGTCCCAGTGGTGGGTTGCTCCCGGTTTGCACCAGTTCGCAAGAACCGGTAGTAAAAATTTGTAGTAGCTCCGAGAACCAGTAATAACATTGGCTGGCCATACCCCCAAACCAGTCCCTGGCCCAGTCGCTGCTTGCTTACCCTGCCCACCTCATCAGAGGCTTTTTTTTTTAACTGTTAAAAGCATTTTTTCTACAACATCTTCAGCTGAAAAAATGCTTTTAAAAGTAAAAAAATAAAAAAGGTGGCCAAGCCCACCCAGTCACATTACCCCCCACCAAGCCACGCCCACAAAATAAGCCATGCCCACAGAACCGGTAGTAAAAAAATTTAGAACCCACCCCTGAATAGTCCAATATGGAACTATTAATGTATTATATTTTAAACAATATCTTTCTGTTTGTACCAGTACATCAAAACTCTCTTGCCCAAATATTTGCGTAGATCCTAAAAGGGCATTGTTAATTAAAATGTAATTGTTACAGGTGAGCATAGTTAAATGCAAAGCATTCCATTTTGATCTTCGTTCTTCTGATCTTAAATATGATCTTGTCTGTTAAGCTGGCCAACTGCCATAGGAATAAATGAATTGCATAGTTGGAACCATAGTCATATATGGCAGGTCATTGCTAGTTTTTATACCTGTTTTAGGATCATAATCATCAATGGGATTCCTTAAATAGGATGTAAATGAAAACCTTCACCCAGTTATAAGAAGATAATTACAAGTAGCCCTCGACGTACAACCACAATTGGGCCCAAAATGTCTCTTGCTAAGCGAGAGAGTTTTACTCTGAACTTTACAGAATTTTGATCCATTTTACAACCTTCCTTGCCAAAGTTGTTAAGTGAATCACTGCACTTTTCCAGTCAGTAACATAGTTGTTAAGTGAATCTGGCTTCCCCACAGACTTTGCTTGTCAGAAAGTTTCAGAAGGGGATCACATGACCTTGGGACACAGCAACGGTCATAAGTATGAACCTGTTGCCAAGCATCTGAATTTTGATCACATGATCATGGGGACTTTACAAAGGCCAAAAGTGTGAAAAATGGCCATAAGTCACTTTTTTCAATGCCATTGTAACTTTGAATGGTCACTAAATTAACTGTTGTAGGTCTGGGATTACCCATATAGACATGTGTATAAATTTGTAATATATAGTAAGGGAGTTTGATTATACCTTTTCTAGACCTGCTTTTATTGAAGCCAACAAATACAGAAAGGAAGGCAGGGAAAACCAGCACACCAATCTTGAAACTGATAATTCAGAATTATGATTCTCTAGTTTTCCTCAGCTTTGTGCACTTCTGATGTATAATTTAGAACTGATATCATTCCACTCAGGATACATTGCTTTGAGATTGGCCAATATAAAATGGTACAGGAGGGAAAAGCCAACAATAATTCTGAAGATATTAAGTTTGATATTAAGATAGGTTGAAGTTTATAAAACTTTACAAATGGGAAATTTTCAAAAAATTTCTCCATGCAGATTTTAGGTCTCTTAAAAAAGATTTCTTTATGATTGAGGGGGAAAATGTGGGAGTTCCTGCGAGGAAGTATGTCTTAAGATTAGATAAAAGTTAGATATGTTGTAGGCCATTTGCCTACTCAACTAGAACTCCACTGCCATACTTTCTGACCAGTTTTCTTCATCCAAAAGAGGAAGAGAACGAAGTAGAGAATCATCTTCAAAGATAAAATTTCCACAGGAAGAAAGATTGCAAACACAAACTAATAATTTTCTCCTCTAAAGGAGAAAATACTTGAAAAATGTTGGTTCTGATACGAAGCGCTTAATTGAAGCAGAGGCTTTACAATATCAGCTTAGGCCCATATCAGATAATGACCTAGTTTTCTTAAGAAGTCTGTAATGGTGGAAAAGGTTGGAAGAAAGAGAAGAGGAGGGCAACCAGTAGCAACATAGTTGGTGCAATGTTAGAAGGTTTGGGGACAAACCATCCTCATCATAATAATCAATCGAATAAGGGTAGAGAGCTATCTTCTCTTACTGTATATCTTTCCTCCTTAGTAACTGAAAATTGTTGCTGATTTCTTCTTCTTTAAATAATAATATTTTCTTAGCAGGATCTTAATTTATTACTTATTATACAGTATAATTATTTAAGACCATTGCATGATTTAATTTGTATTGATTACATAGTATTGTCTCTAGTATCACTTCTCGTAGAAATTCAGTAGACAACGTGTCATCTGCTGAGTCATTATTTCAGAGATATTTCCTTACCTGAACAGAGAACAGAATGATCCCACGCTGGCAAAGGGCATTAGAAGTGGGAGTGAATTAAGACTTACTTATGGGTTCCTCATAAATTTTCCTTGTGGAAAACTGGCAGGAAGCATTGGAAAAAGTGATCATGTGACCAAGTTGACTGTGGCAATGCTGAAGCAGCCACAATTTTGCTGAATTTTAAACCCACAAAAGTAATAGCTTCCAAATTTTGAATGCATCCTTTAAGTTAGCCCATTTGAGGTTGATTAAAAAATTGTTGCCCTATAATGTACTGTTTTGCCCAATTGACGTTCACAAACAAATGGGAAGGAGAGTTTTAGTAGTATAGCAATAACACCTAGACTTGTATACCATCTCATAATATTTTACTGCCTTCTCTGGGTAGTTTACAACATCAGCATATTGCCCCTAACAACCTGGGTTCTCATTTTACTGACCTTGGAAGGATAGAAGGATGAGTCAACCTTAAGTCCATCAGGATCATACTCCAGACTATGGGCAGAGTTTACCTGCAATATTGCATTCTAACCACTGCACCATCTGGGCTCAATATAAATTTGGGAAAGATTCTTAGAGTCTAAAGAGTAACCCTTCTATATGCCCTTCTCCTATTTCTGAAAATGTTAAGAGGGAAATAGAAAGACAGATGCATCTCACAATTGGACATTTATTTTATGAGCTAAAATGAAGTTCAGAGGAATTTTAAGTCAGCTCCAAACTCCTTCTCTTGTTTTGAAGTCTTCTGTCAGTTCTGAAACTTGGTAACATATGTGCTACATACAAGTAACAATGTGTACCTGAGAATTGAGCTTTAATTTATTTTTACAGTATCGAGCCAACCTGCTTTTCAAAATAAGCTGTGTGTCTTTCACAGAATAAAAATACACAACTAGCAATGTATACAGAGAAAGTCTATTTTCTCTCTCTTTTTACATCTCATTTGATACTCTGTATTTAAAAAGAAAAAAAACTCTCCCAAGAAATGGATTGGAAAAAACAATAGAGAGGAAGGAAAGAAATATGCATTGAAGATATCAAAAGTTACTGTTCCTCCTTTTTTTTCCAGATATGCTTCTGATGGTTTCACTGTGCAGTTGCTATTTCATGCATAAACCAATCTTGAGACTGATAAAGTGTAATTTCACCTAATGGCCATCTGGCTGGGCACTTCATTAAACTGAGGTTGAAGTTAAATTCCATCTACAGATCATCATTATTCTCCTTGTTGTTCTTAGCCCAAATAATTATCTGTATGTGTAGAAGTGGTTTTAAGATCATTCTAAGTATCATGCATTCTTTTTCTTGGCAAACTAATTTGATAAAAAACATATCCAATTGGTTGAATTGTGTTCTGGCAGAACACAACTATAAACATCTATTGTCTCCAAAAATGTTTTGGCTATCTGAATACATGAAATGTATTACAGATCTAGGGGGGAAAACGTCTACTAATTCCCCAGTTTCTAATTCTTTAATTTCTAGAAGTATGAATAGCTCCACAGGTTTCAAAGAGACAGGACAGCAGCTGAGTTATGTATTAATTCATTTATTTGTCACTGCAATCAATGGACTCAATTACTGTTTACAGTAATTAAGAGCCCAAACAAGCAATTCTAATTAAAGCATTCACTGTAAACAAACCCCATAAACCATTATAAATAGCATCAATCGGTCATAGGCATCTCATCGTTCTTCAAAAGTCCTTTAAAAATTAGTTTTTAATAATTTCTGGAATGCTACCCTGTTTCCCCGAAACTAAGACCCAACTGGAAAATAAGCCCTAGCATGATTTTTTTAAGGATGCTCGTAATATAAGGCCTACCCCAAAAATAAGCCCCAGTTAGGATCATCAGCAGATGGAGGCTTTAGTACTGTATTTCCCCAAAAATAAGTCCCAACCAAAAAATAAGCCTTAATGCATCTTTTGCAGCAAAAATTAATATAAGACCCGGTCTTATTTTGGGGGAAACACAGTAGTAATGTAGGAACCAGCCTGATTTCTAAAGGGAGGCAATTGTCATAGCTGACAAGCAACACCTGCAAGCTTGGGAAGTCACCAGCATTTTTTCCTTAGATACTTTGATTGAGTAGATGAATTTTGTTTGGAGAAAGTGGTTCTGCAAAATACTTGAGTGCCAAGCCATATAGAATGTGGGTGTCAAACTCGCAACATCACATTGCCATCATGTGACATTTTGTGACTTTTTCCATTCATGGAGCTGGGGTAGGTGTGGCCTGCGCATGACACATCCAGGCCACAGGCTGTTAGTTTGACACCCCTGATATAGAACTTTAATGGCACTTTGCCTTTCACCTAGAAGCTAGTAGGAAGCCAGTGCAAAGCTCTTAGCAATGCCTTGGCACCATATTCTGGACTATCTGGAGCTTCCAGATGGTCTTCAATGTCAATTCAAATATGATTTATTGAAATACTCTAGTCAAGTACTGGTCAGGGCATGAATCTCTATTGCAAGTTCCTCCTGCTGAACAGAGAACCACAATCAATGCACTAACTGATGTTGGATCCTGACCCTGACCTCCATCTGCTCATAAAGCAATAATTGGGAGTGCAAGAGGACCTCCAAGTCACAGACCTCCTTTAGCAGAAGCAGTGCCCTTTATGAAGAGACAAGACTCAACTACTAGACCATCTCAATGTACAATCACCACATCCATCTTGATGACATTAAACTCAACCGGCTTCCTTCTATCCAGTTCTTATTAGACAACAGACTCTGGGATAAAACAGATCATTATAATAGCCATGGGTGTTCTAAAATTTCCTAAACTAATCTAAATTCCCTAAAGAGCCATGGTTAGGATGCAGTATTGCAGGCTAACTCTGCCAACTGCCAGCAGTTCGATTCTGACCGGTTCAAGGTTGACCTAGCCTTCCATCCTTCTGAAGATGGTAAAATGAGGACTCAGATTGTTGGGGACAATATGTTGACTCTGTAAATTGCTTAGAGAGGGCTGTAAAGAACTGTGAAGTGGTATATGTGTCTAAATGCTATTGCTATTGCTAAATATATCTTACAAAGACAACATGTAGGTAGTCCTTGACTTACACCATTCATTTAGTGACTGTTCAAAGTTGCAATGGCATTGAAAAAAGTGACATGACTATTTTTCACACTTAGGATTGTTGCAGCCTTCCCATGGTGACTGAACAGTGCTATATATTTATTTCCAGTACTTTGGAGGTTTTTTTAAAAAAATATCACCACTACATACAGTAAAATACTCCTTCTGTATTAAGGCATTACCAAAGATGTTGTGTCTCTTATGATATTGACCTTATTGTCACTATTCATTTGTTGCATTGTGGACTTTCACTATGTGTTTAGCAACTGTTTGCAGTTAACAAATAGCAATGAAAAAGTAAGTTTGTGACTTTCCTCCCATGTACAACACATCCAAGTGTGGTATGGCCCCTGTAGTTCCTTTCCAAGGATGTTCCAAACTACTGACTGTATGTTAGTTAGTTAGTTAGTTAGTTAGTTAGTTAGTTAGTTAGTTAATTAGTTAGTACAGGTATTTCTCATGGCAGAAGCTAAATTCTGTGCAAGTTAGGGACAGCTTTGACATCAATTACCTCACCAACTAACATCTAAAAATTGTTGCCAGTAACATCAAAAATAAGAACAAAATTGTTCAAGTCTAATGAAAAAACCACTGTTCCCACCCGTTTAGTTTGTGGGAAAGTGATGATAAATAAATGTATTGTGTAAATGTGGAAAGAGTGTGCAAATAAACATCCCATTTATATCTACTCAGCAGAAAACCTGAATTCCTGCATAAAATGCATGAAAAAAACAAAACCATAGGTTACTGACTTGGAAAAAACCACTGTTCCCTGATGTGAATGTTGTATTACTGTGCTGTCTTGTTATTATGTCATTCTGTGACACAGTGCTGTTTTCTTAGTGATTTTGCTGTTTCTTTATTGTTCAATGGCCAAATAACTATGTCTAATTTCAACTATAGAATTACCACACTGAAAAGAAAGAAAGATTGGTAACACATGGAGTTAATGATAAATCAGTCATAACATTCCCCACCCATTATAAAATAGTAGACACAATCTTGGCATTTCTTTTTAATGACCAAAGATTTTTGCAGTTGTTTACTCATTTTCTTCTGAAGACATTCAGAAAGATAGTATTCCATTTTGAAGAATATACAAGTATTCAAGCCATAGTCACTTCTTCCGAATTACATGGACAGGATGAATTTGATCTCAAATTCCTTTTGTCCAAATCCATTTCTTCATAATAGACCATCATAATTTGTTTTATATTTTGCATTTTTGTATACCATATGGATATGATCATTTATCACAGGTTTACTATATAAACTGGATAATGACTTGCTCATTTTAGCTCACTCTAGTACATTCTATTGAATATTTACAATACATTTAGATCCTGATAATATTTTTATAATGCAACTGCATTTCATAATTGAGTGGTACTATAAATAAGCCTTATTTTGGGGAGGTCTTATTATTTTGGGGCACGTGGAGGTAACCAGAGGAAATGGCGGGGACCAGCTGCGCATGCATTTAAATATTTTTGAGGAGGGCTTATTTTCGGGGGGGGGCTTATTTTAGTGCATGCACTCAAAAGCCTGATTGGGCTTATTATCAGGGATGTCTTATTTTAGGGGAAACAGGGTATATGCTTAGATGTACCTCTATTCCACTTTCTCCACATACAAACACACACACACACACACACACACACACACACACACACACACACACACTTTCAGGGTCACTGTGATGGGAACAAACAGTAAGCATTGATCTGTACTCTTGCAATCCAGAAACTCTACAAATGGCCATCAGACATTATGGTGATGATACGTTGCTCTACAGATCATCTGATTCAAAAAAGTATAGTACCACATGCTATTTGAAATGAAAAAAAAATCCTCCAAATGTAAGGATCATAACTCACAAATTGCTCTTTGTGGATGTGCAATTTTTGAAAGCACTGGAACTCTCGTAAGCCTACTCTGTTGTGATTCTAAAAGGAATAGTGCCCACTCATACAGCATCTGATAGAAATTTAAGTATTGAACATCAGTACCAACCCTTCTTTCATTTTAAATAGCTTCTGCGCCTTGAGTAGATGTCGGTCACCAAAAGGAAACTGAAAGCAGATGGGGGAGAAGATGTTTTGGAAATGTAATTGGCACAAAATACTGCCTAGTAGGAATAGAATAGAATAGAATAGAATAGAATAGAATAGAATAGAATAGAATAGAATAGAATAGAACAGAACAGAACAGAATATAATCTTGTTTACATTGAGTGTGTGGAAACTAGGGGAAACTGTGTGAGAAAGTAATCAGGAAGAGCCAATTTGGTAGAGTGCCAGTGAAGAGAATGGCTGAAATGTACCTTCATCAAGTGGGAAAATGGAAGTTTCTGAGTGATTCTAAGACCCAGATTTTAACTTTGGGCAGAAGAATTGTGGAGTCCTAATGTTCACCTCATATTTGAAATATTAGAAGTCCTTGAAGCTTGAATTTCAAAGCAGCCAATGTGTGTTTGAGATAGCTATAGTTTTCATTAAGATAAAATGAGCAAGGGCTGTATATATTAGATCTTGGCTTAGGATGCCTCTACCACGCTGAGATCTTGGGATACATCTTATTTCCTGCTGTGAGAGATGTCTGCCATGTGAGAAATAATGCCTTGCACATCCAGTCTGTTGAAAAATAGAGAGAAAGCATGAGAAAAAATGAGAGTAGAAAACGTATCTAGCCAACAGGCCAGGGGTCCCCAAATTTGGCAGCTTTAAGACTTGTGGACTTCAACTCCCAGAATTCTCCAGTCAATTTAGCTAAACCAGCTTAGCTAAGATGTCTGGAGAATTCTGGGAGTTGAAGTCCACAAGTCTTAAAGCTGCCAAGTTTGAAGACCTTTGGGCTAACATTTGGCCATCACTGATCCAAACCAGTTACAGCTGGGCTTCCATCTTCTGAAGGAAATTCAGTTTTCTGTGTATTCATATGTGTTTTATATATATTTGTGTGTGTGTGTGCATGAATCCATGCTATGCAAAATGATAAGCGATTATGAAATGTGATAATGAATTTCAGTTGGTGATTCTACAAAGAGCTGCCAATATAACCTTGATTGGATCTTTACAAAAATTGGGAAGCTTTGCAGCTTCTCCTAGTGCTGGATCCAGATTTACTTGAAATAGTGTCATTGGAACCAGTGGAGCTTGTTATTCATGACATTAATTGATTGACTGAAATATGAATTTGACTTGTTAACTCCTTTACATTAGCACCAGAAAGAGAAAATATGCAGGTTTACTAAAATAAGCACATGTTGCATAATTGGAAATACAAATAAAAGGACAAGAAATCTAATTATTACAGGGAGTCTGCTCTAAATGTGATATAGTTTAACTCATATGAAAAGCTGGCAGAGAAGCAAAACACATTGCTTCCTGCAGTCATTATTTTATATAGAGATCTGCAGAATTTTATAACTGAAGTAGATTAGTGGCTTTCTGAGCTAGGCAAACTTGCCATGAAATGCCATACAAATGTTGCACGCATAAAATTGAAAACCGAAAGTGAAGCTTAGAAACAACAAGTTAAGATTACTATCCGGAATAGTATCTAATTACAAGGATCACATATGTCTGATGAAAGCCCACAGCAATGAGTCGTCAGGATGAATGAATGGCCGTTTTGAAGAGCTCTGGTTGATTAACTGCAGAGGATGGATGGTCTGTAATATATGGAGAACATGGCTATCCATCTAACAAAGAGGATAAAAATAAATAGTGAACAGCTGCCTGTTTAGTTAACCCTGGATCATCCTGCGCACTCCGAGAGCGTGGGATCTTGCTAGAAAACAGAGGATATGATTTTGGGAGCAGATACATGCAGAACACATTAATGGATCAGAGTGGACTGATTTAAATTGGAAGGATATAAAATCTCTCTTTAAAAAGACTAAGAAGAAATTGCAATACATATGAATTAGCCTGAATTAGATGTAATTGGTTCATTAAAGCATTGACACTGCATTATGGGGTGCCTTTTCCATATTATTTTCAAACTGCATGGAAGAATTTCCTAAACCACTGTGATAAAAGAAAATCCCACACCCTGTTCTAAATGTCCCTAGATGAATATGACATAATGATTGAAGTCAAGTGCATTGCTCACATCATTTCCTTATGAGCACCTGTTCGTTTTCTAATTCCCTTTGAAAGGCAGGACTTTGTGGAAATCTCTATTATGTTGATTTCCAATATCTCTTGAAATATGAAAAAAGTATCCAAGAAGCCATTTAAGGATCCATTACATATTAAACACACACAAAAAAATGTTCTTGGCCACTGCAGCATAGCATCAAGCTATTGCTGCAGCCAATAATTCTTTCAAAATTAAAAACTCTTAAAGAGTTTTACAATATAATATCTAGTAGCCCAAAATGTCACTGTTATATATTTCCTTAAGAATTTCATTCTAATAACCATTTTGGAATGACATCCTTTACACATTTCCAGCAAGATAATAATTATTCTAAACTCTTGTGCACAGTTCTCCCTGGAGTAATATGATTTAGAATAAATTGTTGCAAATATGAGATTGCTGAGGAATTTCAGTTATCCTGTTAGTAATGGGACTCACAGGCATGTAAGCTTGAGAATGTTGATTCAAGCCAAAATACTCCTGTGTTATTATTACAATAACAATTAAGGACACTTCAGGAACCAATATGCCAAAATACCACATGAAAGGATAGTTTAAAAGATGATCGCATTTGTTCTGGCTCACAGTACACCAGTGGGAGGGGAAAATCTTTCCAAGATGGATATTTCTATGAATATGGACAGATGAAAAACATTGCTGGCTCCTTGCCATACAGATGTTTATGAATGGATTGTTCAAAATGCGAGATTTGGCTTTAAGCAGAAAATCTGTAAAATAAAATATTTTCATCTTGATTTTCATTGAAAAGATATTATGAAATAATAGAACAAAATTTGTTAGTCTATTTTCCATTGTAGCTATGCCATGTTTTGTACAGTTTCAATTATTTGTACTTCTAGGGTTGAAACGTTAGTCTTCTTTCCTTAATTATCTCCTGTATCCACTACAGCTTTCTCCAACTTTTGATGTGTTTAAGATTATGAACTTTGCCTGCCAGAATGGATGTCGAGGTTCACACATCTGGAAGGCATCCCTATGGGGAATGTGGCCAATAGTGGCTTCTATGGCTTTTTAACCAACATTCCACTAGATCATTTGACAGCGTTTAGAAATGCATGCATTGCTTCAAATCCAAATTAAACACTTAGTCTCTAGTGTGTTACTTTTTGAGCCTTTGGCTATAACAATGAATGTTATAGAACTGAGTGGGAAATAGATACCAATATCTGCATTTAGAGTTCTGTTGGCAGAGGCACTGGCATCTACTTCAGCTTCAGTACACAAAATTTCTTAAGAGGTTAGATTTATCCTTATCCACTGTCATAATTTTTAAAACTGTCTCCCTTATTCTGAAGGGAACTTGAGGCAAGGCTGTTTCTGATTCATGCGCAGTGGATTTATTAAAACTGTCTGGGAACAGGTTTGGGTGAACACTTCAAACATTGTTCTTCAGGTCACGTTCTTTGATCCAACATCAGAATTTCATTCAATAGGTGGAGGGGATTAACAGCAGCTTCTCACCAACAACTTCCTTGTAGTCCACGCAATTTAAATAGAAGAACCTGGATGTGTAGCTAGAATCAATCTAGAACCAGTTTGCAGGGCTGTTTTTTTTTGCTTTGTCTGAAAAGTAATGATCCGGATGAAACTGGCAGGAACCCCAGCTAAATAGAATATTTTTTTGAAATGTAAGGAAGTATGAAGCATTCAGTTTTTACCATCATTAAAAAAATATTTGGGAAACACATACATTCCTACTTTTTTTTTTTTTTAATTTAATTTGTATACCGCCCTTCTCCCAGAAGGGACTCAGGGCGGTGAACAGCCAAAATTAAAAAACATACAAATACAAAAGTTAAGATAATTAAAAGAATTAGATCATTGGCTACCCAATTTAAAACCCCAAATCCATAAAATTTAAAATCCCAATTAAAAACCATTTAGGCTAGGCCGGCTTGATGAAATAAAAACGTCTTCAGGACTTTACGGAAGGTCCGGAGGTCCGGAATCAATCGTATTCCAGGAGGCAGCTCATTCCACAGGGTGGGTGCCCCCACAGAGAAGGCTCTCCCCCTGGGGGCCACCAGCCGACATTGCCTGACCGACGGCACCCCGAGGAGGCCCTCTCTGTGAGAGCGTATTGGACGGTGGGAGGTTATCGGTAGCAGCAGGCGGTCTCGCAAATACCCTGGCCCTAAGCCATGGAGCGCTTTAAAGATGAGAACCAACACCTTAAAGCGCACCCGGAAGACCACCAGGAGCCAATGCAGCTCGCGCAGGAGAGGTGTTACGTGGGAGCGCCACGTCGCTCCCATAATCACCCGCGCGGCCACATTCTGCACCAGCTGGAGCCTCCGGGTGCTCCTCAGGGGGAGCCCCATGTAGAGAGCGTTACAGTAGTCCAGGCGTGACGTAACCAAGGCATGAGTGACTGTGCACAAGGAGTCCCGATCCAGAAAGGGGCGCAACTGGCGTATCAGGCGAACCTGATAAAAAGCCCCCCTGGCCACGGCCGTCATATGCTCTTCTAAAGACAGCCGTGTGTCCAGGAGGATGCCCAAGTTGTGAGCCCCCTCTGTGGGGGTCAGTGACTCGCCCCCAATAGCCAGCGATGGCACCAGCTGGCTATACCGGGACACCGGCATCCACAGCCACTCGGTCTTGGAAGGGTTGAGCCGAAGCCTGTTCCTCCCCATCCAGACCCGCACGGCCTCCAGACACTGGGACATCACTTCGAGGGCATCATTGGGGTGGTCTGGGGTGGAAATGTACAGCTGAGTGTCATCAGAGTACAGATGGCATCGCACCCCAAAACCACGGATGATCTCACCCAGCGGCTTCACATAAATGTTGAACAGGAGCGGCGAGAGGACCGACCCTTGCGGCACCCCGCAAGCAAGGCGCCTCGAGGTCGACCTCTGCCCCCTGCCAACACAGACTGCGACCGGTCAGAGAGATAGGAGGAGAACCACCACAGCACAGTGCCTCCCACCCTCAGTCCCTTACAGTAACCATGTTGTAATGACAGTCTTTTGATTTATGACTTCATTATTCATATATTTTCTATGATTTCCATATTTATATGCATGTTGGAAAAGGAGGGAGGAAGTGAAAGCCCCCGAATTGCCAAATGCACTTTTAACAGGTCAAAGAGCGGAGAAGATTCTCAGTGTTGGCCTATGTGGATTCCTATCCCCACCTCTTTTACAGTAAGTGTGAGGGGAAAATATTTGGCAAAGCAAATGATCTGTTTTATGATCCACTCCTTACATTAAATCAGATTGGAAAAAAAAATAAGTTTTTGCTCAAACATAGGCAAGATTCAAAATTGTGTTTGACCAATAGGAACTGAGGTTGAGCAAGCACATGGATTAATGAATGTCACAGTGGATGAATTACTTTCATAACAATACCCATTGCTCGGGTCCATAATACCACCAATAGCAGGTTGAAGTGGATCTTTTTGAGCAATTCCTTCCAATGTTTGGATTCCAAACCAGTGGTGGGATTCAAATTTTTTTACTACCGGTTCTGTGGGCATGGCTTGGTGGTTGTGGCATGGCTTGGTGGGCATGGCAGGGGAAGGATTCTGTAAAATCTCCATTCCCACCCCACTCCAGGGGAAGATTACTGCAAAACCCCCATTTCCTCCCGATCAGCTGGGATTCGGGATGCAGAGAATAGATGGGGGTGGGGCCAGTCAGAGATGGTATTTACCGGTTCTCCGAACTACTCAAAATTTCTGCTACTGGTTCTCCAGAACTGGTCAGAACATGCTGAATACCACCTCTGTCCCAAACCTATGTGTTTATGTGACTGTTACACGTCCCTATAATGCCTTTGGTTACAGCGCCATCAAGTTTTTCTGCCCTTTATGACAGTGTTAATCAAGATATGGATTACACCAAATGGAAATATATCAGCTGGGCAGATGGCTTCTTGTTTGGTAAGCATTCCAAATTAAACATGATTCCCATAACCATATATGAAAGTGTCTTATCCAAGTCTTGTTCAATCTGGTCCTTCCAGATGTGTTGGAATAGAAGAACTCAGAGAATCCCGTTGTCCTTAGGAGAGCCAGTTAAGGCACAAGGCTAGAAACCAGGAGACTGAATATCTATGGAGATTCTTAGTCATCCAGGTCATCCAAGTTGTTCCAAAGGTGCTGTTTAAAGATTCTGAGTTCTAGTCTCGCCTGAGGCATGAAAGCCCTCTGGGTGACTCTGGGATAGTCACTCCCTTTCAGGCCAACTCACCTCACAGGATTCTTGGAGAAAACAGAATGTGGAAGGAGTATTATAGATGTTCACTGCCTTCAGTTACTTATAACAATAATAAGGCAGGACTTTTTCAAAAAAAAATTTAAAGCTGCGTTTTGCAGTCGAGTTTATCTGAAGGGCATCCAGAAGTGGCTTAGAATTCAGACTCTAATTCTAAACTGACGAAGGCTGAGCTATTTTATTTCAGTCAGTAACATTTTTCCAATTGTAAAGCAGAGTTCTTCTAGCTATCTGAGATCTTTTCTAATGGGAAGTGCATGATTTGCCATCTTAAAGGAAAAGCCATCATATGAAGAAAGGATGGGGGAAATGATTACACCAAGTGAATTGTGGAGAAATAAATCATAACAAAACAGTTGCAAATATTCCAAAGCTTTCCAATTTTGGTTTACTTGTTACTATGGATTATAATAGCCAGACATTATGCAGAATTCTTGTTTGTTCTTCCTACGCTGGAAAAGGACAACTTGAATACTGCATTTGGACCACACTGTTACTTCTTCTATTGCTTTGTTCTGCTGTCCAAGAACCTGCTGCAAAAATTCAGTGATGAATGGCCAAAATTGCATGATTTTCTGCCATATTTTTTTAGTGAAAAGGGTAATATATAAACAGCAAAATCCAGAATATAATAAATAGGCCAATAATTCTGCCTCTAGATATCTAAGGATTTCATTGAGTGAATTCTTTGGTGATCAAAAGATATTGCAAATTATTTTCTCTCTTTTTTGAATCATAGCTGCTGGCCACAAAAAGGGTTTCTCACCTGTGTAAGTTATTACTTTGCCAACCGGAATAATCAGTCCTGGTCTTCACTATTTACAAATTGAAAGTACATCCAATAATACTTTAGAAGGATTTGGTTATGCACATTCCCTGTGGAACAACCTTATAGAACAAAATGCATTTCAAATATTTTTGAGAAATCACTGGAGTTCAGGAGAGTTTGACAAAAATCTTTCTGGATCTTGGTGAAATGAGAAGCAGGGCAGAAGATCATTCTGATTTGTGCACAAGTATTGCAGGAATGGAAACAAATAAGTAAGGATGCTTTCCTTCCCTCCCATCCAGAACTGAACTTTTAAATTCCAAAAAATATTTTTAAAATCAAGTTTCACTCTCAATGCTAAAATAGATCTGATGGAATCCTTTCAGGTTAACTGATATACATATTCAATGGAAGCTAGCGTTATAATAGAACAGCCTTATACAGGACTAGAAATGGAAGATGCACTGAATCTGGTATACCACGAAGGCTTCCTGAGTATTAGAGACCAAATTGGCTTACAAGAAAGATCAAAGAGAGAATACAAAACAGATGTAGCAAGGCAAACTATGACATGACAGTACATAAAATACAACAGGTAAAGCAGATGGCAACAGGACCTGGCAATGTCTAAGAGCAGGAAAGTTGAAGAAAGAGACAGAGGAGCTAATTCTGGCTGCACAAGACCAACTCTTAAGAACAAATGCATACAAAGCCAGAATTAAGACAGGAACAGATAGCAAATACTGTCTTTACAAAGAAGCTGAAGAAACAGTGAACTACCTACTCAGTTGCTGCAAGAATATCGCACAGACTGACTACAAACAACGGCATGACATAGTAGCAACAATGGTGCATTGTAATATCTCCAATATAGATCACTTGCCTCAATCAAGAACTTGCAAAATAATAGAAAATGATAAACCTAAATGGCTCTTTAGAAAGGCACCTGTCACAAGATACCCCTTACAGCTTTACATCCTGTGACAATATCTATAACACCATCAGACAACATCTGCCTATCACAGGTCCTTGTAAAGGAGTCAATGGGTGGATAATAATGCCAAATCCAGACTAAATAACTGGCTGATTTTGCAGCCAACATTAATAATAATGACATAGGTAGCAGCTGAGGAAGGTTTTTATAAGGTGATTACTGCTGCTAGCTTTTCTTTTTTCAGGACCAAAACCCCATCTTTTAAAAAAGTCACCAACATTGAAAATATTATCAAGGGGAGAGAGGATGAACTCAGAACAATTCAAGCAAAAGCTAATATAGAAAAATCCAAAGATTAGGAATTTCTGCTTCCATAATAGCCTTTGAATAAAACAGAATACCTTGTATCAGACAGTTCCAGGTACAATCTTTAGCATTGCTATAGAATAAGTTATTGCTTTATCTAGACTGAACCAACATGGATTCCCCAGGACTTCTTATGGGGGTTTTTCCCCCAGCTGGGCTTTTTATGAAACTTATAACTGAATTGAGAAAATGTCATTTTACAGTAAACTACTTTCTCATCTCCAAACTTGATTTGCTTTTGGACTTAACAGATCTCAGCTTTGGACCAGTATACAAGTCCTGTTCATGATAAGTGATGGGTACAATTCCAATCTAATAAATATACTTATTTATTTATTTATATTATAGCTATGTTAAGGGAAACCTATGTGAAGTTATACATGAGCCACATAATAGGCCTTAATGGAATCAATTTTGCTGACTAGACATAAAGACATTTGTGATTTAAAGTCAATCCTAATATTACATTTTTGTTTGGTCGCTGATATAAAAACCAAAGCCAGACAACATCAATAACAATATAAATGCAAACATTAACATTCTATTCGTAGCCCTTGTTTTGGAAGATCCCAGTTGAACATTACATGCCCTCAAACAAACTTGGTGACTTTCAAAATGATTCAAAGTTAATCAGAAAAAGATAAAAATATGTCAGATTGGCCTTGATAGTTTGTGGGAGAAGGAAATAATACTCCAAACCAATCTTTACATAGCACTTTCTATATAGAATACAGGCTGCTATTTCACAGTCACTCTGAGCAGCTTATATGAATATGGTAGCTTCATATACCTTTGAAAGGAGATTGTCCAAAAAAAGCATATGTGCTAATAAAAATCATTCTACAATATTTGGCATAATACATTGATTTATGGAGCTAGTTAGCTTTTGCTGTAAATCTGGGCACCTAAACAGATTGAGCTTGTTATTCTGCTCTGATCATTTTGATGAACTGTATCTAGGATCCTTTGACTAAGCTCCAGTTTAGTATGATCATAAATCATTGTGCTTACAGAACCTAAAGAGAAGTCATACTGGAACAATTTCTTCTCCCACATGAGCGAGCCTTTGAGATTATGAAAATTTACATTCCAAATTGAGGGGTGCTAAACTCCGCAGATAGAAATTTAACTTTAGCCAAAGATTAATCTTTCTTGCCTGGACTCGGTACAAATTCAATCAGCTTGCAATGTGGAAAAACTGCATTTAATTTGAATCAAGAAGAAAACTGAACTGATTCTAAAAGGGCAACTTTGTTATAGGAACCCAACACACAAGATTTGGCTGAGAAAATCTTAATTGCCACAAGTTTCTTTTAAGCCTCTCTATCCTGAAAAAAATATTGGATGGCAGTGGCAATCCTTTGGGCATTTAGTATCACCTAAATCAAATGTTCATTGGGTGATACCAAAAACTGAAGGATAAGTTCAAGGTATTTGATTGAACTTAAGAAACTTTTGTAATTTCAGGGGTGTTGACTTTTCCCATCTCACTGAATGAACTGGGTGCTTTGTTTTCTTTGTTTTCTTGGTCCTTTCTCCTATGTCCTTTCCCCTTCATTATGTTTTGACTTAAATACTTGTTTTAGAAATAGCTACAGAATTTGCTTTTTGAAAGGTATCCTCTAATCATCCCGGACATGCCATAGTTTTTGATCAGCACAAAATATTGGCTACACATCTCCCTGAATGACAAACTTTTTCATATTTGTTCTATCTGAAGTTCATCATGTGCACCTATGATGTGCATGAACTATGGGGAAGAAGAACAGACCATCTTGTAGTACTTGTTGATTCTTGAATCTGTATAATTATGTGCCATGAGGTACATGCCCAAAATGTGTGACATTTTGAAGATTGAGTCAGAAGATCAGTGTAATTTTATCCAATTTTGTCCAATAGCTCAATTAATAGGAAAGTAAAAACGGAAAACCAAAGTACTGAAACATCTCTTGGGACAGTATTTTAACTGATGGTTTTTATTTCCTTGAATAAAAAATATCAATCCACTTTATCATTTCAAATCCTGAATCCAACATTCATGTATGAGTTGTAGGACCATTGCCCCAACTCATGATCCTGCAGTAAGAGAAAGATTTCATTGTTGAGGTATACTAATTGGTTGTCATCAGAAGATCTTGGCATAGTATCAATTAGGCCAAGCAATAGCCAATGAGATCATAGATTTCTCACTTGTGTACTTTTAAACAAACATTGTACAGGGAACCCAAACAGCCTGCATATGCAAAACCCTGCAACATTAAAATTGTTATTAAATTCTTTGCCTCTCATTCTCTCTTTCCGATCATCCCATTCTACTATAAACCTCCATAAACTCAGCTTGCATGTTATGAAGACCAATGCTTCATTCCCTTCATAAAGACATGTGTATAGGCTTTAGAACCCTAGACAAATCTTCAAGGAGATTATATTGTAGAAACTTGTAAAAAAAAAACAACCCAAATCAAGGGAAACCTTGTCTACTCTAGCTATTTCCTTTAATTTAATCTGTTCCCTTCTAAAAAGAAAATATCCAGCTATAAAGTGTGTGGAGTTATAGTGACAGCCTGTGGCAAAATAGAAGAATTTCAATACCTTAATCCTATTGATTTTCATTCGCTTTTGATCTCCCTCATTCTTCCTGCTTGTCAGGAAAGATGAAGATAGGGGAATTTCAGCCTAACTCTCCTTATCACTACATAGACAACTCTTCATAAGCAGTGGCAGAGAGAGAGAGAGTGTGTGTGAGAGAGAGAGAGAGAGAGGAAGAAGGCTTAGTTTCCCTCACACAATTTCTTCAGATTGCAATGGATGGATCTTGTGCCTGAAAGCTGCCAAGCAGAGAATCAAACTTTGCACGTCCACAAACTAATAGCTAATGGAAGGAACTACGACATTGCCAGGGAGACCCAAGCAATCTTTTCTGATAGTGCTAGCACTGTATTCTAATTAGCTGATTGACACTGTTGCCACTGTAACCAGTAATTTTTGATATTTTTCACACACACAAAAAAAACATAAATACTGCAATCCTTTTAAGTACTTAGAAAATCATAGCAGTTTTCAGTTCCCATTAGGAATTCAGACTATGTTCTATTCTGCTTACTTTTAACTTCTATGAATAGAATTTTTTGGATATTAGCAGCACGGCGTGATCCATAGGGAAATTTGGGATATGAAAGGAATTTAGCACTGATTTTTATGGAAGTGGATTTTCAAGCTTTTTTTTTTTTTTAAAGACCTTGTCCATAGCATGGAAGATAGCATTGAATGGAATCTTCTATCATTCCTCCTTTGGTTCAAAATGTATATTGTACCTGTACATGGATATAACTTTATTTGTGAGTGATGCAAATGAAACAGGTACCCTTTTCAACCAATCCATAATCCTACCTTTGGTCTTTTTACCCATCCAGGTATTATGCATGTATTCTCTCTTCATCTCTGTTACCTAGCCAGAGCAAATACTGGACCAATTTACTGGTTTATTGTCAATTCTGTCCGAACCACTGCTTCATTTATTACATACTTGTTCTTTCTCACACATGTACCATGCATGGATGCCTGCCTCTTTATTCATATACCATGCATGGATCTAGCATCTTTCTCCAGTTAGATATATTAGGCCTTTCTACCCAACCACCACTTACCTCAATCTCTTCTTCTATCTATCCCATGTACCAGCTGTTCAGTCATAATCCAACCATATATCCAGTGAGCCTCCCTCACCTATTTGTAACATAAACATAGACATTCTGAGAATGTTTCCATCAAGCTGCATTGAAAACAAATTTATAGGTTTACCACATTCTGAGCTTCTGAAAGAAAAATAATGTATGGAATTATAAATGGTTAATTAATCTGTAGTATATATTACCTTGGAGTTGTTGATGTTATTTGGCTAAACATCTCACTGTAAAATTCCTATGGGTGCTTACTACATGTACCCATAATTTTTTAAAAATATTATTACAAAATAAACTGTGGGGAGGAGGCCATTTAATTCTTGTTTTCAGTGAACCTATCATGATTTTTTTTCAGACATGAGATCTTCTCTAAAGATTTTTATCTAAAATAAAATGGTAGGATTTTGCAAATGTGCTTTTTGATCCTCTATCAATTTAGGTTGATTAATTAGTAACCTAACCTATATGTTTGGGCCATTTTTTCCCATGAAAGGGTTGGTAGTGGCATATGGCCTATTGAATATTAAATCCATTCTCGAGTAACGTTCTTCCAATTGGCCAGGCAACAATCTTCTATCTCACCACAAAGGCAGCAAACTTTGCTTATATACTAATAACATGCTGACAATTTTTCATTCTTGAAATGTCTGTGCTAGGGTGGGTCTTCTTCCTCTTTTTCTCCCACTCCTGAGCAATAGAACTAAAAAAGAAAGGGGAGGATCTATATTCTGTCTATATTCTGCCCAATTTAATCAAATAAATCTTCTTTAAAGCAATGCAAAATGAATCACAGATGGATTTGCCCTTTTACAGGTTGCAGGAATCACCATTTATAGTTCGTTTAATTTATCAAAGGCAGGGGAGAAGAATTAAGGTTACCCCTTTGCTCTTTTGCAGTAATAATCAGAACCAGTCTATGTGGCAGTCTAATTTACTTAAAATATATAATGACAGTTGCAACAAGGACTATGTGACCTCTTTGGAAGCCACTAACAGCAGTGGTGAGCTTTTATAATATTGGGTTTAATAAAAAAAAGAGTGTTATATTAAGCATGGTGGCTGGTGAATTTAAGCATCTGGTTCTCATATCTGGAGGAAAGATGGCAAACACATGCTCTACCTTTTTGACTAACCTTTCATAAAACCCCTCTTCCTTGCAACAGAGGAAACTCTTTTCTGATTACATACTTTTAAATGTGAGGAAGGAACTTCTTAGAGGATGTTCAACATATGAAAGAAATGCTAAGTAAGCAAAACAACTTTGAGTTTCACAAGATCACTTTTTTTATACTTATCAAGGTTTCTTCCAATTCTCAAGGAACACGCAACAAGAAAAATGCAGAGTATAAAATGTAATAAAATTAATGCAATTAACAGCAAACCAAAATTACAATTATTTAAAGACTTAAATAATTAAATACTGGGAGAACAGGAGCCAAACATATATCTTTAAAGAGCATATATCATTAATCTAATCCCCTTTCCATGCCCAGATAAACAGGGATTAACACTAAACAGAAGACAATACCCTAATCAAGGAACTACCAAGGAGAAAAACCACACTGCCACCAATCCCGGTAGGCCAAGCTACTGTATATAAGCAATCATAGACAAATCACCCTCACATCTGATTGTATATAAACAGTGAGTAAACCCCACACTGAATAGCAATGATGATGTTATCTAGTTGGGTAATGAAACATCTGCAAGCAAAAAACCCAAGTTCAGAGAGGACTCCAACTTTCAGTGGAGGGGGTGTTGTCCAGCCAGGTGGATGGGAATGCAATCAAGGCACAGAAGTGATTCCTCTTCACTACACTCACAACAAAAGAATAGGCTTTCTTTTGCCAAATAATGGCTCTAGATTCATGTTGGCCAGTTTATGACAGTCATGGTAGACTTCGGATTCTAAGCTTTTTCTGACTGGGCAATCACATCACAGATGGTGGAATCCGGCAAGACAAGAAATCTAATGCAATCCAGATATTTCACCAAAAGATTTTGTCCCACTTACCAAAATTAAATTTGCAAATACTCAAATGGTTTAATGGAGCTTCTGGTCAGGGAGAGTCCCTTACAGATTACAGCTACATCACCTTCTTGCCCTCTGTCCCTAACATTTCACATCACAGAATATTGTGCTGATAGAACTCTCTGCCAGTTCAGTACTTCCATCCTGCTGCATTCAGCCTTGGCAAATCCTAGAAAGTGACTTGGCATTTAAAAAATGGGATCTTTAGTCTGGAGGGCTCATCTTCATTGTCACCTAGATTTTCTTGATTATTCAGACTTCTAAAAGAAAGTCAGGACACCTACCACCTTCCTTTCCCTGCAATGGCTAAGTTGTAGCCTTCTGTCATATCTCCCCCTGCCTGTTATTATAGAATAGCCAAGCATTATTCCCCAATCTCTCACCATCTTTCTCACACATCCCATGGTGCCAGGCAACACTTAATAAAAACCTCATTTTCCAATTATTCAAGGAGAGATATAATTGGAACAGGCTATAGCTTGATGAATTCTTCACACATTGCTGGTTGCCTGATTTTGGCCCTCAGCCCAAAGTAAAGAAAATAGATCCAGTTTTTAAGCTGGTGAAGTACATGCTTAGCTTCATAACAGTCTCTCCTTTGGATTATAGTAACTCTAGGTAGGTTACTATATGAGTTGACATAGTTATGAGGATAAAGAATCAAATCCTAACACTCCAAAGTCTCTTCTTTGTCCTTTTCTCTGAATATTCATTGTGATTCTCCCCCATGTTGGCTGAAGCAACACTTTATGACTTGCTGTGATTATATCATTAGAATATTGATACCGTATATTCATGTTTGTGTTAATTTGAAAGCATTTTTGAAGGCTGACATTTTTTAGTATGGATTCATATAAATGCATGATCATGCTTAATTTCTATACAAAATATAATAGATGTAATTGCATATTCTCCAGTGAGTATTTACAAATTGTTGACATTCTGAGTCATCTTTCTTCAATGAAAAGCCAAAACCATTCTGTACCCTTCTTTTCCTGTACCCTTCTTTTCCTTCCTAATTGCTAACATCTGCTTTCTAATGACTATTTCACATGTTTTTCAGAAGAAATAAAAAGAAACATGTTTTAATGCCTAGTTTATTCCCCATAGTTCTTGAATTATGCATTTATGTAAGTGTGTGGGAGATGGGGGTGGTATGTGGTAAGTGTATAGATGTATATATAACCCTGAAAATAATCCTCAGAATCTGAATTTTTTTAAAAAAAGTTATGCGAAAAAGGAAGGAAGTTAAAGAAATTTATAAAATCTGATGCAGATCCAGAATATGTTCAGAAAGCTCTTTTCCTTAGTTTCTCTAGAACTGTGAAGGCATCTAAAATTTTACAACTATAAAAAGCTATTCTGAGTTGCCTCACCTGTGAGATGAATGAGATGAAATGTCATGAAGGCATGTCATTTAAAAAAAATTATATTAAGGTTAAACGATGTGTGGATTTACTAAAAACATTTATCCAAAGGTGTGTAAAGGGCACAAAACAGCAGATATTGCTCAATGTCCAGTGATTTATGTTGGAACAAACAAACATCCAAATTTGATAGCTACATTAATAGTTCTGAATAGACTGGAGGACACTTCTGTGAAAATGTCAATTCAGTTTAAAATTAAAAGGCACATATATCCATGCTTGGAACATTAAGTAGACTCTAGATCTACAGATCACGCTTGCAGTATTGAGTATATCAGGGTTTTTTCTTCACACACTGAAATTTGTCGCCTCCACTTGTAACAGTGATAGCCATTCTGGATGGTCTTAAAAAGAGAGTGGACAAGTTTATATCAGATCAGGCAACTAATAGTAATGGCTATTTACAACCTCATGAATCTTTGGGCCTTTCTTTACTTGCACCTAACCATAGCACAAACCTGGGCTGGCAACCTATTTTTTTCTACTGAGTCCTCATAATCTTGCCTTCCTTTTGTGTCTAGCCCATGAATGAGTCTGGCTTAAATCATTCTTAGCTTTACTATTGTTAAAGTACGGCTAAGTACAGCTTTCCCTTTAATTCAACAGTGTTCAGAAAAGAAAAGAAAAATGTTATGTATTAGCAAAGGTGATTGACTAAAGCAAGTAAAGAATTTCACAAACTCATCTGGGTAAAAAGAAGCTCCCTGAGCAAAACTGTAGGAGGAATGAGTGGAATGATAGGTCTCATTAGTTTTATCAAAGGCGGCTTTTAGTTTGCACTTATGGAAATACAATTCTGTTGTCTGCTGAAATCTAGATAGGTTTACTTAGAGAGAAAGAGATGGATTCAGATTTATTTTACTGTTCTCTTTTTATCTGGCTTGCCTTTCTGTGTCATACTCTATATGCCGCCCACTCTCCGAGGACTCTGGGTGGCTTACACCAAAGACAGTATACTAAATAGCATATTGCCCCCAACAATCTGGGTCCTCATTTTACCCACCTCGGAAGGATGGAAGGCTGAGTCAACCTTGAGCCGGTGAGATTTGATCCACTGATCTGCTGAACTAGCAGTCAGCTGAAGTAGCTGCAGTACTGCACTCTAACCACTGCGCCACTGCCACTGGCTCATTTCCCTCTATCTACCTTTCCCTTTCCCTCTATCTATCTCTACCTTTACCTCTATCTACCTCTTTTTATCCTCTTGGTTTATGAATACCTAGTATATTTGGCTGAAATGCCTAGAACATTTGGTCTCTGTACAGGTAGCCCAAAATTTATGTTGTTAAATGAGAAATTTGTTAAGTTGGTTTTGCCCCATTTTACGACTTTTCTTGTCACATTGTTAAGTTAGGGTGACCAATTTTTTTACAATGAGAAGGAGGACACATGTGTGTGTGTGCCATGTCATGTTTCGGTAAGAAGTAAACAAAGCCACTTGCGCATGGCACACTCTTGCACGCGGCACACTCTCTCAAAACAATTCTCCATAATCGTGTCTCACCGCATTATACTGAGCCTTGACGAATTGTCATGTCAAATACAAATACATCACATCACATGAAACGGATCAGATCGGCATCGATAGAATATGGAGATTTACAGATTAGTCTTCAAATATCAAAAAGGAGGACATGTAGGAGGACACTTTTTGAGAGACAGAACTTACAAAAGAAGGACTGTCCTGCCTAAAGAAGGACAATTGGTCACCTTAGTTAAGTGAATCACTGAAGTTCTTAAATTAGTAACATGGTTGTTAAGTGAATCTGGCTTCCCCATTGACTTTGCTTGTCAAAAGGTCGCAAAAGGGGATCACATGACCCTGGGACACTGCAACTGTCATAAATATGAACCAGCTGTCAAACATCCAAATGTAAAACACGTGACCATGGGGATGCTGCAACGGTCATAAATGTGAAAAATGGTTAAAAGTCACTTTTTTCAGTGCTGTTGTAACTTTGAATGGTCACTAAATGAATTGTTGTAAGTCGAGGACTACCTGTACCTGTCCATGTGCAGTTTTTCAGTCCCTTCCTTTCATTTCTTTCAGATCAACTTTTCTCCCCAAAATTGAAAGCAAAGCCTCTTTCCATGCTTCTTGTTTATCTCTGTCTAAATTTTTATAAATGAGTTTTCTTCTTCATTACATGTTGGTCCTAATCTAAGGTGGTGTGCTTTCTATTGCATTATTGCATATAAAAATATATGCATCTTTCTTTATTTCATAATAGATCATATAAAGAGTAGCAATAATACATTTCTCACATTTAAAAATATGTATATACAGCACAAACAGTGTATAATACCTCATTCTGAGAAGAAGCTAACCTTGCCACTAAGTCATGCCAATAAGCCTGCCAGGCCAAGAAAGCAAGTGTCATGGGGTTGGAGGGTTCTTTGATCTTTAGTTAGAGCTTAACTTTTAAACAATTTCAGTTTTGCTATTGTTATTTGTTTGTTTTTAAGCTGGAGTAGGATACTTTCTGCACTGATTCAGTGCAACATTTTTTTATCAGCCCTTCCCGCACAGCTCAGAGGATTTTCTTATCCATAATATTTCTCCTTTAAAAGAAGACCAAGAGAAATATTTCAAAAGTTTTATTGTGGTGTGCCTTGAATCAAACCAATTGAATTTTTACAACATTAGTGTCCTCTAAATGATGTACTAACCCTCATATTTTTATCCAGTTCAACCCAAGAACTCAGTGTATCTCTAATTATACTGGCTAGAGAAGAAAACATTTGGCCCCAACTTCTTGCCTTTTCTTTCTTTTTGTAGAAATATTTTCACCCTTGGAAATCACTTTCCTACAAGTTTCTTTATTTCACATTATTTTGAACTTCAGAATTGTCCAAATAAGGCTGGGAGGAAAAACTGGCAAACCAGTCTAGACAAATCCAAGCAGAGTCCAAGAACTGAACAAAAGCATCAGGACTGCCTCATTCCTCCTGCAGTACCCTGATCGGTAGATGTGTTCTTCTTGTTGGGGATATGCTGAAGGGGAATAACAGCATATCAGTCATACCAATCATACCAGCCATACAGTCAGCATGCTTATAACAACTGGCACACTCTCACTGAAGACAGTGCAACTCAGCAGGAATTTGTAACAGATGCCACAGAAGCAGGGCAGCCATTGCCAATGCAGATGTCTCAGCCCTGACTTCATAGCCTTCATTGTGTCTATGGCAGAGTATAAGTCTGATTTCCATGTTGACATCTTTTGCAAATCCCTATTCATATGACTAAAAGAGCTGATCATTATAAATTACCAGTCTGTAAAATAAAGCCAGTTGGGTCTGCAATGTATGGAACAAGCTACTATTCCCCAGTTTTTCTCCAGCTCAGGCTCAAAAAAATGATGGAGGATCACTGAAGATGCCTCCACTTATTCACCACATAATTCTCTAAGCCTTCCTTCTTTCTCCATCCACAGTGTAGAAAGGAGTGGGGGAAAAGGACCTGTTCCTTTCTCTTTTTCTCATTGATCAATGTTGTAGCCATATTTGTAGGCATTATTGCACCTTCTGGGTGACCAAAGAGATGTGCCAGAATTAGAGGGGAAGGGAACTTCTCTTTCCCTGCCCATTGCTGGAAGAACAACAACACAAATTATGGAAATTGTAGGTGTGGGGTGATGGTGGTAGCTGGGCAGTACTATAGATGGGACAAACCCTTTTAGGTCTCCAAAGATATTGATTCTTCCATCGTCATGGACACCAAAACAGGCTCAATATTATTCTGAAATAATTTTCTAAAAATTGCCAGAAACTATTCCATGTGTTCTAACAGCAGAGCCTAGGTTTCAATGGAATCAGAAGGCTCTTTCTCTAATGAGAATTGGAATAATTTAACTTTGGGGCATTTGTTTACATTTTTTCACTTCAGATATGATCAGAGCGGAACAGTAGAAGATCCAGCATTCGGTTTCATTCTGTTTAATTTGCACTGTATAGATATAAGTTAATAACAAAGATTTATCAAGGTTGTATTTGCTGATAAATTAACTAAAAAGGAGAAAGGCAATGTTTTCTTGATGTTCCATCATAAAATTGCCCTGTTGACCCTGATCAAGCAGTTCACATAAGGAAGATGAGGAGAGGTATTACAAAGCAGTTTTGACAAACGATAGAGCTCTTTTCATCTTAGTTTTGTTGTGCTTGAATCCTTAGGTTATCAGCTTGCAGCCGAACACAGAGAAGCAATGAATGATGATTCCTTTAGTGTGAACTGTACAGGAAGAATGAAAAATAAACACTGACACTTGT
Organism: Arizona elegans; assembly: GCA_022577455.1. Classification (NCBI taxonomy): domain Eukaryota; kingdom Metazoa; phylum Chordata; class Lepidosauria; order Squamata; family Colubridae; genus Arizona; species Arizona elegans. The sequence continues at coordinate 58,808,610 of JAKOOJ010000005.1, read as the reverse complement.
TTCTTAATAGTTGCTGGTTTGCAGCAGAAAGTTGTAAATCTATTGGTCCGATTTCTTTTTCCTCCGTTGGCTCATCCTGTGCCGCTCTTTTTATGTGTAATAATTACTAACATCTGCTTTCTGATCTTGGACTGAGTGGAATTGCAGAAGCACTTTCTATTCAGAAGAATTGCAACAGCTGTTTTATTTAGCCTTGGGCAGCACTTCCTGTTCAGTCTACAGCTGTCTTCCTGTGTCCAATTTAGGTTTGAGACTTTCTATCTTTCTGTCTTTCTTTCTTTCAAAACCTTTTGCATTACAACAGGAAAGAAAAGAAAATAACTAACCCAGATTCTGTTAAATATAATTTCCAGTGGAGGAGAATAGTAATCACTTAAGGTTGCACTGAATGTGTAGGAAAATTCCCAGATCACATCTCCAGCAATAATAAGTAATACCCTAACCATATAAAATAATAATACATCATTTATATTTGCACAATATGCTAAACTATATTAATTTTAAGCTTGTTTTCTCTTAATGTTTCATAAATCCAACCTGTTTGGTTTCCTTATAGTGCAAGTATATTGCAAATCTAGAAGCTTACCCATTGATATGAAAGAAGGCATTGTGGATTGTGATCATGAAATGATCACTTTTCTGAATGAAGGTTGCAAGAATGCAGCTCCACAGAGGCAATAACAGGTCTGTAATTTGGCCTAGAAGATCATTGTAATCACATGGAGGGAACAACTGATGGAGTAATGGCTTCAAGTGTAATTCTAAATTAGTGATACATAAAAGCAAAATGCTTGGGAGAGGAATAAGTAAAAAGGCAAAGATAAACAGTGGGTATTTAAATAATAATTATTTTAAAAAATTTAAAATGAATACAAATCAATACAAAGTAAGGAAAGAAGGAAGAAAAAATAATAAATAAGAAAGCTAAAAATACAAAGGAGAAAGTAAAAGTAAAAGAGAAATAGAAAAAAAGAAAAAAGATATAAAGCTGCTTCCAATCTTCTTCACAGCAGTTATAAATACAATTTTAAATTTACCTTGTTTTTTTTTTAAGTTACATAATGACTTTCTTTACATAATCTATCTACATAATCTATAATTTCAAAAACATAAATTATAAGTTCATTCCCCCCCCCCCGTTTTATGCAATAAGTGGGGGTGGGGGTCCAGTCAGGAATAAACTGCCTGCCTTTTGTCTTCTTTTCTAATTATAAACTCAACGAGTTGTTTGACAACTGGTCAGCCCTTCCCAATGAAGAAATTATTGAGAAGATTTGAAAAAGACAACTTAATGCAGACAAACAGAAACAGTTTGATTTGCTCTCCTTGAGCGACAGATTGCCAGGAGCAGCTGGGAGTTTTTCCCAAAGCACCAAATTTTTAAGGTTAATGACAAAAATTAGTTTCACTACTTTAATGTCCTAATGTGTACTAAGCTGAAAAATCAGGGCTTCTTCTTACATTAATTCCTGTTGATGTTAATTCCTGTGGATCAGTTTTTTCTTTGTCCTCTTAAAAGACTTGCCATCTAGTTAAGCCTTTCCTCTAGCTTTTCTTTAAGCCTGCCCCGAGATGCAGTTTCCATGCTCCAAGCTTGCATTTGGATTCTGGACAGAAAGCAAAATAATAATCTCCCTTCTCTTCCCACTATCCACAACCTGACTATATTTAGCTGGTATGGTTCTTTAGAAAAATAAAAGAGACATCAACTTAGCAATTCATGTAAATATACAGCCAAACTCACTGCCAGGAAATATTGGTATAGTTAAGTTAATATGTTTCCAAGAAATCTTATGCAAGTTGACTCAGAAATAAAGTTTCCCCCTCCTTCTTATTCCATGGTGCTTACCCCATGTAAGTGGGTTGGCTTGCAAGTTTGACTGGTATGAGAGAAAATAAAGAGAATGTGCCCTACATTTTTCTCCTTATGTTACCTGATATAAAAGAATGATTGGCTTTTGAAAGAAAGTTTTCAAAATTATACATGGGAAAGACCTGAATTATTTCCAAAGGGAGAGGAACTAAGCATTGTACCTACAGTCCCGTGTAAAATGTTTCAAGAATACATAGAATGTCTAGTAAAATCTCTACTCTGCTGAATGAAAATAAAGCATACCAAAAGACATGCAAAGTAGAGAAGAGAATACCGATAAAATAGAATATTTGTAACTCAGGGTAATCAGTCCCTGGGGTTCTCTGAGTTTGGTTGCCTTCTTGCAGATGTTTCATTACCCAAGCTAAGTAACATCATCAGTGCTAGTAACGAGTGGGGTTTGCTCTCAATTTAGAGTGGAGAATGAACTTTAATTAAATAGCAGCAGTACAGTAGTAGTAAAAAGCAAATGTTTCCATTTATCTTGCTTGTTCAAATATAAGAAATGTGCCCATTATGTTTTGAACACATTGCTCAACTTGATTAACTTCTAGTGATCCAAAACAAGACAGGATCAAATCCATATTACTAGCTAAATGTATTCCTTCTACATCTTGTGAAAAAAATCTAAACTATGAAGATTCAAAATATTGTCATGTTGAAAGAAGGATAGGAAAACAAGAATCCTTCAATACAAAATAGGCCTGTCATTTCTGTTTACTGAACAGTCCAGCTTATTCTTTCTCACATTGTCCTCCTCGCTTGGGGACCTGTCATATTTCCATGTATCAAGAAATATCTCTGGCTTTCTTTTGGAGAAATATGAGCTTTCTGTGAAGTATGTTTTGATCCTGAAGTTTTAAATTCCTGTTTCTAATGGCTATTTAAAATATCAACCTTAGGACATTTCCGCCAAGATAATCTTGTCCAAAAGACTTACATCCATACCAGGGTGAAATCCTGCAGGTTCTGACAGGTTCTGGAGAACTAGTAGCAGAAATTTTGAGCAGTTAGGAGAACCGGTAGCGGAAATTTTTAGTAGTTCGGAGAACCAGCAAATACCACCTGTAGCTGGCCCAGAGTGGGGTGGGAATGGAGGTTTTGCAATATCCTTCCCCCAGGAGTGGGGAGGGAATGGAGGTTTTGCAGTATCCTTCCCCCAGGAGTGGAGTGGGAATGGAGATTTTGCAGTATCCTTCCTCTGCCACACCCACCAAGCCACGCCCACCAAGCCACACCCACAGAACCGGTAGTAAAAAAAAATTGGATTTCACCACTGATCCATACCTGTTTTATTATTGTTCTGTATTTTATATTTTGTATTCTGATATGACCTAATGGCTAATTAATCAAGTACTACTATCTTACTACTTTATAGTTTATTTGAAAGTATGTTGATTTTTTAAAAAAAAAACAAATAGAATTTGAGCATAAATGATGTTAGTTGCATTAACTCTGAAATTATATGCATATCTACCAAGAAATAAGTTCTTTTATATTCCCAGATAAATCAATTTAGAATTTAGCTTTCATTCTCACTGATTTTCCTCACACAAAAAGAGAAATAATTTACTCTTATGTTGTATAGGGCAACATTTGAGCAATTGTTGTGTGTCCTGGCTCTTTGGACAGCCATAGCAGATTCTCCACTGATTTCATTTTTCATTTTTTTTTCATTTTATTAAATTTGTATACCGCCCTACTCCCGAAGGACTCAGGGCAGTGAACAGGCAACGAAATAAAACACATAAATACAAAAGTTAAAACATGATTAAAACCCAATTAAATATTTTTTGCCTGAAACAATTTAAAACTCCCAATAATTTAAAACGAATTAAAATTTGAGTTTAAAAATTTAAAAGAAGGGGAAAAAATTAGGCCAGGCCGGCCTGCTGGAATAGGAGTGTCTTCAAAGTATGGCAGAAAGTGCGCAGATCCGGGATCCTCTGTATCTCCGGGGGGAGCTCGTTCCAGATAGTAGGTGCCCCCACAGAGAAGGCCCTCCCCCTAGGGGCCGCCAGTCGACATTGTTTGGCTGATGGCACCCGGAGGAGCCCCTTTCTATGAGAGCGTACCGGCCGGTGGGAGGCTGTTTGTGGTAGTAGGCGGTCCTGTAAGTAGCCAGGTCCTAAGCCATGGAGCGCTCTAAAGGTGGTAACCAAAACCTTGAAGCGCACCCAGAAGACCACCGGAAGCCAGTGCAGCTCGCGCAGGAGAGGTGTCACATGGGAGCACCATGTTGCTCCCATAACCACCCGCATGGCCGCACTCTGCACCAGTTAGAGCCTCCGGGTGCTCCTCAAGGGGAGCCCCATGTAGAGAGCGTTACAATAGTCCAGGCGGGAGGTAACGAGGGCATGAGTGACTGTGTGTAGGGAGTCCCGATCCAGAAAGGGACGCAACTGGCGAATCAGGCGAACCTGATGAAAGATCCTCCCGGTCACGGCCGTCAAGTGCTCTTCTAAAGACAGCCGTGAGTCCAGGAGGACGCCCAAGTTGCGAGCCCTCTCCGTGGGGGCCAGCAATTCGCCCCCAATAGTCAGCGATGGCATCAACTGACTATATTGGGACGTCAGAAACCACAGTCACTCGGTCTTGGATGGGTTGAGCCTGAGCCTGTTCCTCCCCATCCAGATCTGCACGGCCTCCAGACAGCGAGACATCACTTCAAGGGCATCGTTGGGGTGGTCCGGGGTGGAGATGTACAGCTGGATGTCATCAGCGTACTGGTGGTACTTCACCCCGAAACCACAGATGATCTCACCCAGCGGCTTTACATAAATGTTGAACAAAAGGGGCGAGAGGACCGACCCTTGTGGCACCCCACATATGAGGGGCCTCAGTGTCGACCTCTGCCCCCCTGCCAACACAGACTGCAACTGGCCGGAGAGAAAGGAGGAGAACCACCGTAGTACAGTGCCTCCCACCCGTAACTCTTCCAACTGGTGCAGCATGATACCATGGTCGATGGTATCAAAAGCCGCTGAGAAGTCTAACAGGACCAGGACAGAGGAGCACCCCCTGTCCCGAGCCCTCCAGAGATCATCAACCAACATGACCAATGCCGTTTCTGTGCTGTACCCAGGTCTGAAACCCAACTGGAATGGATCCAGATACGTCATCTCATCCAGGTGCTGGGGAAGCGTTGCGCAACCACACTCTCGACAACCTTCGCCACAAAACGAAGGTTGGAGACCGGACGATAATTAGACAACATTGCCGGGTCCAGGGAAGGCTTCTTGAGGAGAGGCCTCACCACCGCCTCTTTCAAGGTGGCGGGGAAGTCACCCTCACCCAATGAAGCATTTATAATCCCCTGGAGCCAACCCGGGAAGCCAGCACTAACCAGGAAGGACACGGGTCCAATAAACAAATGGTCACGTTCAGTCTGCCCAGAATCCTGTCCACGTCCTCAGGGGTCACAGGATCAAACTCATCCCAGATAACATTCTCAAGACCTACCCCAGTCCCTCCCCCTGAGACTACCCAGTCGGAGTCCAGATCTTCCCAAATCTGAGTGATTTTGTCATACAGATACTGAACAAAATCCTCGGCTCTACCCTCCAAGGGGTCCTCCCGCGCTTCCTGGTGGAGCAGGGAGCGGGTCACCCTAAACAGGGTGGCCGGGTGGTTATCTGATGATGCAATAAGAGCAGCAAAATAACTACATTTCGCTGCTTTTATCACCACTAGGTAATTCCTAATATGGGATCTTACCAGTGTCCGGTCCATTTCAGAAAGACTGGCCCTCCAACTACTCTCTAGGCGTCTTTTCTGGCACTTCAACTCCCTCAGCTCCTCAGTGAACCAAGGAGCCAAATGAGATCGGCGCCGGGTCAGAGGCCGCAAAGGCCCGACCCGATCCAGAGCTCCAGCGGCCGTCCTGTCCCAGGCGGCCACTAGGTCTCCAGTCGAGGCGTGTGCCAGAGCCTTGGGAAATGGCCCAAGCTCCATCTGGAACCTATCAGGTTCCATCAGGCACCTGGGGCGGAACCATCTTACCGGCTCCGCCTCCCTGTGGTGGGGTGCAGCGGTTCGAAGGTCGAGACGAAGGAGAGAGTGATCTGACCATGACAAGGGCTTGGTGACTATATCCCCTATCTCAAGATCACTCAGCCACTGTCCAGAGACAAAGACCAGACCCAGCGTGTTTCCCCCCGTGTGGGCAGGGCCATGAATTAACTGGGTCAGGTCCATGGCTGTCATGGAAGCCATGAACTCCCGAGCCACCTCAGATGCCTCACCCATGGACAGCAGGTTGAAATCCCCCATGACCATAAGCCTGGGGGTATCAACCGCCACCGCGGCGATGACGTTGAGTAGCTCGGGCAGGGCTGTTGCCACGTGGCAGGGAGCCAGGTACGTGATCAGCAAACCCATCTGAACCCCATGATCCCACTTCAGAGGAGGGACTCACAGCCGGCCGTCTGAGGAACAGTGGCCTCCCTCGGTCTCAGACCTTCTTTAATAATAACCGCTACTCCCCCGCCCCTGCCCTGTAACCTCGGCCAATGGAATGCGAGGAAACCTGGTGCGCACATCTCGATGAGGGGGACCTCCCCTCCTGGCCCAACCAGGTCTCCGTAATACCCGCCAGGTCCGCTCCCCCCTCACAAATAAGATCACAAATGAGGGGGGCTTTATTTACTACAGACCTGGCATTGCACAGCATCAGCCGAAGGGTCGGGTCATGGGCTTGGACATCAAAACAGGAATGCTACTGGGAAGTTTCTGGGAGATAACCTGCTTCCATCTCTTCTTAGCACACATACACACATACATACACACACACACACTTCCATCAAAATTGTTGACAAAACTGGGAATGCTGAAGAAGACACAAATGGAGATCTTCGGGCTACACAATTGCATGTGTGCATGGGGCCACATGAAATTTGACAGATGCTCACTCTCATTCTGTGGGGACAAGAATGAACACACTAATTTTGCTTACCCTGATATTATTCTTGCTGCTGTCCACAATTAGAGGTTTCTGTGCAATAGGGAGCCTCTTCTGTTTATGAGGAGTCAATACATTTAAGAGTCTGAAACATCAAAAACATCTCTAGATGTATTTGTGAGGATCAAAGAGAATAAAAGGGAAACCAGCATACTCAACTGTGATCTCCCTTCTTCCCTCTTCTTCCCTCTTACCTCTAAAAATGGCTAATGTGGTGCCATCATGTCATCATTAGCTAAAAGTGCAGATAAGGCATAACTTATTTAAGAGTAACTTACTTCTCATCTGTGCTTTCAACTAACAGTGCCATGAAAATACTCCACTAGCCATTTGTAGAGATCATGTTGCCATGATGCACCATTTGCTCATCCACAGTCTACTGTAGAAGCAATGTAATTTTTTCCTTAATTGTTCAGTTTTGAAGTAATATTTTTTTTATCATTCCTTAGCCAACAATGACCTACAATGCTTCATCCATGTTCTTGGTGTCAATGACTGGCTTCTTCTAAGCTTCTGTTGGCTGTTGGGGTTACTAGAGGCATGCCCTGTACCATCACTTGTTTCTGCTCTTCTTAACTATTTTGTGTTGGATTGCAGGAGAAACTGGACAATTGATTTTTACAAAGGCATCTGTTCATGTAATATCTGACCCGCTCTTTCCAAACATGGAGTCATTACATTGGCTCCTTACATATACTAACATAGCAGTCTTGTGAAAGAATGTGTCCCACTATTAAACCTTTTGGTGTTTGGTGGCCTTCAAAGAAATGATTATGTGTCCATAAAAACTAAGCTTGCCTGATTATTTTAACAAGGAAAGAGACAGCCAATCAGGTAGGAAAGGTATGTTGCGGATACCATCAGTTAAAGAATATCAACCAATAGGATCCAGGAAGAGAGTCTTCCCTATTATTGCCCTTGCTCTTTGGAACATCTTACCTCCAGAAGTGAGGTAGGCATTACTCTCCTTCTAAAAGAGTGTTAAGATCAGGGGTGGGTTCTACTTACCTTTACTACCAGTTCGCAGCGCGTGCGCACGCTCTTCTGCAGATGCGCATATCACCTATGATGTGTTCTGTCCCCGTCTCACACACGCACACCAGCAGTCGACCAAGAGTTAAAATAAACCAGCAGACAAGAATGTCCTTTGATAACAGAATTGGCAGCAACCCAGTGTCTGCTTGCCAAAAGTTTTTACTTACAAAGGGAGGTTTATCTCCTCCGTCCAAAAATCAATCCAAGCAGAGCATATAACAAAGTTCCAGAAATGCAGAATGACTTGGTAGCTTTCAGTTTTGTCCGTCACAAAAGCCTGAATGGCCACCACACCCCCTTTTATCCCCTGTGAGGTGTGGTCCAGTGACTCAGCTTAATCTCTGGCATGCCTCCTTCTCTGCTGCGCGCACTTGTCTTTCTGACACTGTCAGGGATCCAGCCAAGATTTATCTCCGTCGCTATCTAACTGCGGCTGCTCGGAAGTGCCTGGCTCCTGGCCTATCTCTTGGCCTTCGGAAGACAACTGAGGCATTGCCAGAGAGGAGGGTCCTGGAGAGGGAGGCCTTGCCAACTCCTCTCCTTCACTTTCGGAGTCTTCTCCCTCCGATAAGATGGACTTGGGGGTCGGAGTCACAACATGATGATGTCCAGGGTAGTAGGCGGAGCTTCCCACCAGTTTTACTACCAGTTCTTGCGAACCGGTCCAAACCAGGAGCAATCTACTACTGGTTAAGTAGTGGATTGCCCCCTCTGCCAATGCAATGAAGGTCGAAGAATCATATGCGACCCTGGGAATGGCTGGTGACAAGAGGGTTGTCCCTCTGGCTTTTTAATTTTAACTTTGTTCTTAATTCTGTTTTAACTTTCTTAAATTTATGTTTGTACTTTTGTACTGCTTTTTACGTTTTTATTGAAAACTACCCAAGATTGCTTAGGTGAGATAAGCAGTTTAGAAATGTGATAAGATAGATGTTACCTAGATGAGAGATGAGAGATAGGGAGGGAGGGAGGGAGGGAGAAAAAGAGAGAGAGAGAGATTCTGTCACAAAGGAATTCATTAATGTTTTCTGCTGCCAGATTTTCTTCTATTTTCATTCCTTTGGGAGGAAAGTGACATATTCATATTCAGTTTGGTCTAATATAATGGGGCATATTTCATGGAATATTTCTGGATGATATTGACTGCAGCCAAACACTGCCCATTTAACGTACATGGAATGTTTGAAACCTTGAGAACCTTATTGACAAAAGTTGTCACTTTCCTCTTCTAGGTCCAAAAGGTGCTTTTTCAGGAGGCAACTGGACTTTGTTTTTTCTTTTGAAGACGTTTCGCTTCTCATCCAAGAAGCTTCTTGAACTCTGACAAGATAGTGGAGAATGGAAGCTTCTGTCAGAGCTGAAGAAGTTTCTTGGATGAGAAGTGAAACGTCTTCAAAAGGAAAAACAAAGTCCAGGTGCCTCCTGAAAAAGCGCCTTTAGAACAGCTATGACCTGGATGACTGAGAATCTCTAAAGACTTTCCTCTTCTAGCCAATTTTTGGACATTGGTGTTTACAGTTTACTGACATGGAACACTTCTCACTGGTGACCTACCAGTCAGGGAAAAGCCTCCATCCGAGGTACTCACCCACACTTGCCCTGGCACATCTTGCCACACTTCAACAAAAGCACTTGGAAGCTGACATTACATGGGATAGGGGAAAAAAGTAATTCAATTTACCAACTACTGCTCTTAAATTGTGCTGCAGTAAAGCTGTACAAACAGATTACTTTTGCGCCTCAGTATTGACGCACATTAGAGCTCGGCCATCAGAGCAGCACAATTGTTGATGTCATATTTTTCTGCTGACTCAAGGACTGGAAGAATGCACATTATTGTGGGCACGAGGAAGCATCTTAGCCTGAGACAGCTGGGTGAAATTGAGAGTGAAATGCCAATAGATGAACAGAGGATAGACCTGGTGGTTATCACTGGATTTCTGCCATTATTAGTCATGTTTTTCTCCCTGAGTTCTACTTTAAGCCTGCACAGCTCAAAAGGAAACAAAATTGATCAGGAAAATAAACCTTGATTAAAATTCAATCAAGTAATTAAAATCAACAATTCTGTACTTTTGACTTCTAACTAGTTGTTTTCGTAAAGTCACATGAAAACCATTCATATACCTTTCTATTAGCATCCTTGAATTTTTGAATGTTAAAATCACTAAAGTCTGTTTTCTTTTTCCTGAACATTTTATGATCCTGAAATTTGAGGGAAAATGTGGCTTTGTGTCAGCATGATTTTCTGATCAAAGACCATGTTGGTGCCACTAAATTTGGAAGACCTCTTTGAGAAATATTACCTTTCTCCCTCCCCCCTCCCCGACTACTGCTAGCTTGGCCCTTGTTTTTAACACAGCAATGGAAAGCATCAGAATTTTCCTTTCCACTGAATGCATTGCATATATTGTCTTTCTTTCTCATTTTTCTGATTATTAACTCTAGTTTTCAGGCCACATGGCAAGCAAATCTGCTTTTTCATATTAGCAGATGAGCCTCCTAACTTAATACATGTTAAAGAAACCAAGCATGTCACTAGCAGCATTAAAGATTTATTAGCTGATTATGGAGAGCATAATTCTGTAAGCCCTAGATGTCTCTAAACAGAATCAAAATACAATTGCTTGCATATAAAACCACAATATATGGTCCACACAATACTGTACTTATTAGCTCTGTTCACATAACAAGGACAGCCAGCATATTACAGGAACTGTCTAAGCTGCAAAAATGATCCACTTAATTATGTCAGAGTTGTTCATATTTATCTTCAAACAGATCATATCTTGTTTAAAGCTGAACTGGCTCTCTTTTTATTGTGTGAATTACTTAATGACCAGTTGACTGTATCTCAAGACTGCAGCATCAAGTGGATCTCAAATCAACTTGTTGCAAATATGGACCAACAACCATCTCGAGGTAGGAAGAGAAGACGTCATCTTCTAGTTACCCTGAGGAAACTGAAACCACAATCTCTTAATATATAAATCTATGCAAGTGGTAGATTTGTGTAACAAGAGATCCAGGAAACATTAATGAACCAAATTTGGAAAATGCAAAAAAAAAAAAATGTTATAAAGTGGACAGCTTTACATTCATTCATTCATACATACATACATATACATACATACATACATACATACATTTTTATGCTTTAACTTTGTATATATACATTTAGCTTGTGTGTAAATATGTTGGTGGATGTCAATGTGTGTGCGTGCATATTCTTGCTTATATATTCAATAAACTTAGTTATGAATATATATATTCCAATTTGACCCTAAAAGTTAGCAGACTATTGACTGGCTTCTTGTCAGATGTGCTAACATATTTTCTGCTTATTTTTTATCTCCCAAACTTGCCACTACCTCCAGAAAAAAGAAAAAAAAACACCACCACCTTAGGACAACTTTTAGAGCTCCTCTACTCGACTTGCCATGTTTCCTTTTTATGTCAATTGATTAGAAGCTATTTCCATTATTAATTGAGCCTCCTCCAATATGGAAACTAGCCCAGTTCTATATCCCTACCAAGAACGCTCTAGGAGTCTTCCTTTTTATTCCTGTTATTTCTTTTTTTTTAAAATTGGTGTGTGTATGTGCATACGTGCACATTTGCAATTTTGGAAGCAGGTTAGCCAAAAAGTTACTTTTTTTCTATCCTGACTCTATAAGGAAAAATTGCCAAACTCTACTGTGATTTAGCAGAACTCTGCTTGGGAATTTTCAATTAATTAATTTTTGTTTTGACTGTGAATTCCAACAAGAATTCCAAGAGGGAGCTTCAGGAAAATTGAGACTTCATCTTATACTTTTGGAAGAAATTTCTTTACTGATGACACTATAGCATTTTTTTCCCCTCAAACTAATTGTATCTTTTTTCATGCCCTGAGCCAGATAAGGCATATCTCATTAGAAAGGAAGAGAGAAGATATAAGATGAACTTAAAAGCTTCTTTTGAACATTAAAGAACAAGAATCCCTAATCAGCATGGTATATATTTTGGATAATTACATGTTGGCAATCCTTCTCTTGCTCATTAAGCAGAAAAATATAAATGGTGTGTTTCTACAAGGCAAGAAAGCTCCGAGTCTATTATTGTTTATATCTACAAAGTATGCCTAGGATCTGTAGAATCTTCTGTTCTCATAGATATAACTAAAATATTATCATTAAAGACTATCTGGAAGCAGGGAACTCAGTTTTCAGCCAATATAAATTGACCTAGCTGTTCTAATGTTATTACATTTCTTGTTGTTTTTGCATCTGCCAAATCTATTTGCCCATTTAGAATCTAGTCCTAAAACAGAAGGAAAATTCGTGTTTGTGCCTTTTGGCACTATTCGGATGAACTGTATACCCAAAATTTGTCAAGATAAAATTGAAAAGATAAAAATAAGCTCACAGAGATGACCAAACTGCCTTCTGTTGAGCTATAACATTGGTAGTTGGTTACATTTTGGCAGAATCCTGCTAAAAAAAAACATGTTCAGACTAGATGAATCATGAAACAAAAAATTAATAAGTATTCCCCGGCCTTTTTAAAAATGTACTTGGACTGTAAATTCCAGATTTTTCAGCCCATGTGGCCAATAAGACTTTTGCAAGTGATGGCACCCACACATCTCATTAGTATTAAATTAAAAAAGGTTGTGATGAATCAGGGATAAGCTTTATATGCTTGTACATGCTCAGTAATTACAAGACAATGGATTAAAAACACATGAAAATATACGATATCATCAAGAGAGTAAAAGAATTGCAATGGAAATGGGTTGATCACATAGCAAGAAGAACTGAAAGCAGGTGGACCAAGGCAGTCATAGAATAGATTCCACTTAATAAAAAGCTGCTCAGAACCATATTGGTTGGAAACATGCGGAAGAGGCCTTCATCCTACAGTGGATAGACAATGGTTAAAATGATGATGATGATGATGATGATGATGATGATGATGATGACGACGACGACTACATATTTGTTGCCTTGTTAACATTATCTAGATCTATATTGTTTTCCCTTGCAAAGAAGGAACCTCTTCACTAGAAATGGGATCCCTGCTGGGTACATTTAGAATATATAAGCATGAAACAAAAAATAGGTTCTTTGTTTCAAAGTTTTTTTAAATAACCTAAGAAAGTCAGGATCTGCATTTTGCTTCATCTACTCTCTTAAGATCTTTCTATCTTTCTAATCTTTTAGTAATTTATTGTAGTCACAATAGTATGGACAGCAATTTTAATTTCAGTGTTGCCCAGCTATGCTTAGTCTGTATTACATTTTTTTTTCTTTTAATATTGCTTATGTAGCAAGGATGAACTACTAGGTTGGACTACATTTTTCATATTTATTTTTATTATTTTTATATTATTTCTGAATTTTGTATGACACTTAAAACATTTAGATTTCCAAGAAACACTACAGTAACACATAAAAAATAACACATCCCAATTTCTTGAGAAAATATAGTTATACTGTAATTAGTTAAAGGGTTTTTCCTAATTTGAAACAACAGTAATATTTCACTGAATCAGATAGAGATAGATAGATAGATAGATAGATAGATAGATAGATAGATAGATAGATAGATACAGACAGACAGACAGACAGACAGACATAGCATAGTTATATTAGTTTGAATGGAGGAGACTGTATAAACTAAACTGGTATTATTATGGTTGGTTGCACAGAGCTAGATATTTAGGCTGAATTTGGCAGGATCCGGCTAAACAAGGGTCTGCTTGAATTTAAGTCAGCTTTATATGAGCATCGTCATATGAACCTGATAATCACATTGGTTAAGTTAAAACTTCTATCGTGGATCGTTTCAATGTAGTCTATAGCAGTTTGCAATTGAAGACTGTGCCAAGGATTTCATTGGCCCAAATGATTATATAACTTCAAAATATTGATTCCCATATTTGGTTGTGGCAATAATAAAAAGTATTCATTCAACTGTCTAAAGCCCTAAATGTCTTAAGACCCACTTGTTCTTATATATTTGTAAAAGTAAGCCATAAGGAGAATTTAGGAGAACAACTTCCTCTCTTTATTCCACTACTGCTATGCTATCCATTGCAATATCAATTACTACTAGTTCATTAATTTAATGTTGATATACATTCTCCCTATCTTCCTCCTTCCTCCACTTCAACAATCATGTTCTTTCCCCCTCCTTGTTTCAAGAATTTCAAACTTTCAAATTTTAAGGTTCATAACATTTAAGTATTCTCAGATCATGGTCCATTCAAATTTTCAGAGCTGAAATGCAAGTCTTTCAAATTCTTTTTTTAAAAATAATATCTAGTAAAAGATTTTATGTACATAATAAAATACCTGCAAAGAAAACATATAGTAGTAAAGTAAATGTGAAAAATAAAAAGACAGGAAAGTTAAAGATGACACAAAGATAAAGGATGTAGAAAAAGGGAAAGAAAATAAAAGAATGAATATATAATTAAACAACATTCTAATCAAATTCCTCACTCTAAAGTTACATTATGTCCTTTCCCTTTTCTATAATCTATGTTGCCTAATTCTCAAAATCATAAATCACAAATTCTTCTTTTATTTTTTACACAAGTCCACAAAGTGTTTTCCAGTCACCATTAAATGTACATATTATCCTTTTCTACGATCAAAAAACTCAATTTGTCCATCTCAGCAAGTTTCACCAAGCATCTCAGCATCTTCACCAAGTTTCACCATTTCACCAAGCATTCTTCCATGGTGGGTAATGCTGAACCTTTCCAACTTTGTGCATATAGTAATCTCACCACAGTAATCATCTATTGCAGTGGTTCTCAAGCTTTTCTTTACTACAGACGCCTTTAAATACCTTTTGTGGCCAGCGACCATGGCCATGGACCACCAAGACTTAATTTAAGATTTAAATCATAACATTTCTTCAAGCCTTCATGGACCCCATGTGATGACATCGTGCCCCCCCCCAGGGATCCACAGACCACAGGTTGAGAACCACTGATCTATTTATATAATCTTCCATGGGTCTTTCAAGATAATTATTGACAGCAAAACTTCCTCTCCCTGTGATGTCGGGATTTGGGGTTGAAGGGTAGGCAAAAGTTCTACCTTCCCCTATAGCAACATTAGATAATACAAGTGAGATCTTTTGAGAGATTTAGGGTTAGGATGATCAAAAAAGTGCTAAGGGAAATTTACCTGTATCTATTTTATGAGAAAAAAATGTACTTGATTCAATTCTTTTTATGGTGCGATAAACAATAATATAGTAGCCTTGGCCAAAAACATTTATTAACAGTTAACATTGGTTGGTTCTAGGGATATGCAGTAACTGAAAAAAAATGTGTTATCTATCAGATATCTAAGTTATTTGTCTAGCAGACTATCAATGCTGGTAGAAAATAATGCCTCCTGTAGATATATCCCACCGTGACTTTAATGTTTGCAAGAAGCTGGTTTTCTATAAAAATGAGTTAAAGTTTAGTGTAGATAAACAAAGAAAATAGAAGCAATAGTTGAAAATGGAACTGAGCTGGAATCTCTTCCAAGGAAACCTGTGCACGATAGCATCCTGTAAATGAAGAAAAGCTTTGCAAGAGGCTAGTTTTGATGCAATACAGGCCTTCTGACATGTGGACTTTATGCCTGGTTGGAACCAGAGCAGACCTATGTGGTTGTGATTAACTCCATCTCTCACCTTCTTTACTCAAGGCAACTCTCTTCTAAAACAGAATTTTAGAATACTGGTCATTTAAAAGGAAGTTCCCCATCTCCTTTTTCAACCACCATAGCAATATGTCGGTCTTCTGCATAAGTACATGCATAATAGGGGTGGGTTCTACTTATCTTTACTACCAGTTTGCAATGGGGCTGCGCACACCCGCTTGCTTCGCACACTCAGAAGCTTCTGCATATGTGAAGAAGCGTTCTGATGATGTCGGGGTTGGTGGGTGGAGTCTCCCACCGGTTTTACTACTGATTCTATAGAACTGGTCCAAACCGGGGGCAACCCACCACTGATGTATATAAGTGTATTTCTTGTCACTTCTCACAGAGGCTGTTAAATAGAGGGAGGGTAGTTAGGTAGTTTTAGAATTGCTCATAGCAAGAATTCAGAATTGTTATTGTTTTGCATGCTTCTAGATACATGCACAAAATGTGATCTAAAATGTGAGCAAGGGTATGTATATGAGCAAGGTATTTATTTCCATTTTCCATAATATTGGAACGAGGGAACTCCAACTACTCTAGAACGTAAGATGGTTTAGAGGCTAAGGTACCAACTAAATTTCTTTGCCCTCATCTGTTGGTCAATTGGAAAAGGCACTACGTCTTTTCAGCAAGTATTCTGTGTTTCATGAATGATAATCCTGGTTGGTTTGAACTGGTTGGGTGACACTTGTGGAAGTGATTTATGTTTCATTAAAATGGTATCCAATCTTGATCTATAATAGCTCACAACCTAATATATGCTTGTTGGAGAGATATCAGAAAACTAGAACTAGCTCTACCTAAAGCTGCTCTATTGTACTTAATTAAGTCACTGTTTGTCATTGTATTCTCAGAAATCAGTCCAACTCCATTAAGGCTATGATTTTATTCTACTTTTGTTTGAAAGCAAGCTTTGTTGGAAATA
The DNA here is from genome assembly GCA_022577455.1 of Arizona elegans. Lineage (NCBI taxonomy): Eukaryota > Metazoa > Chordata > Lepidosauria > Squamata > Colubridae > Arizona > Arizona elegans. Next base: position 58,792,120 of record JAKOOJ010000005.1, on the reverse strand, counting down.
GGACATTATTTTGAGTAGATGTGTATAAGCGTTCACTCACGTAAATCTTGCAGAGTTCAAGCTACCATTTTGTTTCTAGCTTCAACCTGATCTCTATTTACCCATTACTTTAATAATAAGAGAGAGAACTAACTTCCTGAATATTGTTCCTCATGACTGTAATCACTGTCATGAAAACATACTTAGTTTATTTGCTCATATGGTCATTGCTGTCTAGTTTGGTAATTTCATATGTTTTATTAGCCTATCTTTTCATCCTTTTATCCTGTCAGACCCAAGTATGCTTATTCTACACCAAATGCATTCCACATTTCAAACTGGCTCTTTTATTTTTCAGCCCATAGCAATTGTAAGCCTTTTGTGTTTATTCACTGCCATCTACTGCAAGTCAAAGTAGCTACAAGCGAAATTACTCCCAAATAATCTGTTCTGAAGGCCTAGAAAGGTATTTTACACTGATGACAAGCAGGCCTGGCCGTACCTTGGTGTGAGACCACTGAAAAAGATCTGGAAGCTTCTTTTAAATCTGTAAAGAACAAGTTTGCATTTATTTGAAAATCCATCAAATAAATAGCAGAATCAAGTGAATTCTCTCAAATTCAATTTTTCACTATTTCTCTTGACTTAGGCAGCCCTTTCACATATTGTATTATTTATTTATTATTTGTAACCTGCCTAAGGTTACAACCTAAGGTGGTGAATATATCCAACATCCTTCCTCTTATTTTCTCGACAACAACCTTTTGAGATGGGTTGGGCTAAGAGGGAGCGACCAGCTGGCTTTCATGGCTAAAGCAGGATTTGAACTCACCATCTCCTGCTTCCTAGTATAGTACTTTAACTACTTGATCAAACTGTTTCTCATTATGATTATCTGATCATTGAATTTCTGGGTATACCTGCTTGTTTTTATTTTTAGATGCATAGAAAGAGAAATAATATGTGTCTTGGAAAATCTTCTGAAACCAGACAAGTCTAAATCAGTGGCAATATTTAAATTTATATATACCGGTACATATACACTTTGTGTGGTAGCTACCTTAGCCAAAATCTTTGCTGTCCTGCAAATATATCCTCAAACATTTTTAAAACCAAAAGCATTCAGCAGTATGATTTTTCTCTCCCAATGTAATGTAACTTTATATCAGGGCTGGTATAGTCAATGTGCAGAGTACAGTTCTGGCCAACAAAATAACACTATATAAAGAAACCTATTACCAGGGAATTTGAGATGTACTGTTTTTCCATGGATATTTTTCTGTAATACTGCTAGCAATCATTATTAAATTGGTCTAAGGAAGCTGGAATACTGTATGTTTCAAATGTATTTTAACAGGGCAGAAATGTCTCTCTGCACCCTGAATTCTGTTTCCTCCAGCCTTTGAAATATGAAATCCTTTAGAAAGAGGGAAGAGGTAAATGCAGGTTTTTTTTTTTTTTTTTGCAGCTCTTCATTTACATTCAGAAAGACCAGGAGAGAGAGTCCCGGCCTGCAAATTTAGCCATAGGAGGCAGATGCTTCTGTGTTTATAAAGAAAACAAATGTTGCATAGATATCACTGTTTTCCAAAGTTATGTCATCCAAAGGAAAATAAATCATGTATACTTTTCAGGAAAGTGGGGAGCAGCATTGCCTGCGGCCAAAAATGATGTGATAGATTAAACAACTATGCGCTGCAACCAAATGGCACTTTTTTAAAAAATAAAAGTTCTGGATCTGTAGGAAATTAAAAAATTTGGATAATAATCTGGATAATTATTTCTAACTGACGCTGGCTTCCTGCTATACCTCTGTTCAACTGAGTATGGAGTTGTGGCTTCAAATACTCATCAGATATATGAGAAACACCTACTATAGAAGTTCATGGCTAGATCAGGATGAATCTCTTGATAGTCCTTTACCTTTGCTCCAGATTCTGTAAACTGGGTCATAACAGCAGGTAACATATGAATATAATCAGTGGGATTGTGTTTTTCCCCCTGGCATTCAGAAAGATAGATGCTTCCACAGTGGGATTTTCTGCCACAAGGGTTATATACTCTATCAAACATAATTGTCTGTCTTCTTCCTCTTCCCCTTCCCCTTCTCCCCCAACCAGATACCCTCCAGGTAGCCACATACTATGGTAGAAAATGTCCAACATCTTTTATTCGATTGACCATTCCAAACATCTGAGAGATCAAGAGTGGTTTCAGAGGGAGCTTGAAGTTTTCCCCAAAACTCTATTACATGGTTCAGCTGAGCTTCTTGATACAGCTTAGAATGAGCAGGTGGCAGGAGCCATGGACCAAACTGTGAGGACTTTTTCTCTCTGTGAATATCATAGAGCCCCATAGAGCCCCATACTGAATGATTCAGAGAGATGAAGCAACGTATGAGATGCCTACAGTGCTACTGGAGGAAGACAAGGAGTGAGGCTGATCAAGGTGAAGTAAGAGCCTAAATTAGGACTCATCTGGTGATCATAAGGTCGGTGAAGCATAATTACATCTTTGCTCTTATTGCATCAGTAGATAGCCAACTAGGCTTTTTTAAAAAGTGTAGTCCTTGCAGGTTCACTGTGAAAAATGCTCTTGGTATCTGTCAGATAAAGTCAGTCCACTTTGCTCAGAGTTGGATTCTGGCTGGACAAATAATTTGGAGATGACAGAGACATGTCTGAGCCTTGTTATCCAGGAAGAGTTTGAGTCAGTTTCTCTTGAGGAAGTGGATGGGGTCCTTGGGACTGTGAGTGTGGCTACCTATGCCCCTCCTGGTTGGTTAAGGCTTCCTGGGAGGTGGGAGGTGGTTGGGTACAAGTGGTGATTAATGTTTCTTTGTGGAGAGAGTGGTACAGCCTGCCCTGAAGGAGGTGATGCTTTACAACTTCTCAAAAGGCCATCCTCTTGTATTAGGCAGCTTTTACCCGGTCTTCAATTTTCTCTATTTAGGGAAAGTTGAAGAGAAAGTGGTTGGCACACAGCTACAGCCCTGAATTAAGTGGACTATCTTGACCCTCTTCAATCTGGGTTCAGGCCTGGGCAAAACGCTGAAACAGCATTGGTCTCATTTGTTGATGACCTTTGGAGAGCTTGATATGGAGGTGATGCAACCATTCTGGCCTCCTGGACCTCTCAGTGGACTTTGATATTATGACCATAGTATCCTTCTGGACTGGCTTTGGAGGGTTGGGAATGAGAGGCACCTGAGTTATGGTAGTTCTCCTCCTTGTGTTTGTGGGAGGGGAGAGGTAAAGTCATGGGCCTTTGAAATGTGAAGTGCTAGAGGGGGATTGGCAACTTGCAGCTTGTGGATAATATGTAGCCTTTTTTTCCCTTTCCAAGCCCAGAAACCCTAAATGTTATACTGCCAGTATCTGGTTTAAAACTCCATTGTAAATATCCAGTGTGTGTGTGTGTGTGGATTTTTTTTTTTTTAAAAAAAAAAGAGAAGACAAACTAGAAAAACTGCATTAAGCCTCTAATAGGAACAAGCATAACTTTTTTACTTTCAAAAAGCCTCCCTAAACCTCTCAAAAAAATTTTTTAAAAAAATCTTGAATAGAAAAAGCCATCTTATGCTTTCATGTTGTTATGTCACCACCACATTCCCTATAAGAACTGTAAAAAATAGTTTAGGTAAGGTTTTCAGCTTAGAATGCCTAATTTAGTAATATATTGCCTCGCTATATGTTGGCATATTTTGGTTCTATATTTTTTGAGCACATAACACAAGTAAATGAAGCATTATTACATTGGATGGGAAAAAAATAATTGCAACAATTCACAGCAATATCATTGTAATTATAAAGTTTCTCATTTTTAATATGTAAAGCATTGCCCCCAAATCAATTGGCACCATATGTTTGTAGGAAGGAAGTAGGAAAAATAAATGCAAACTTCTGAGCAATAAATCAAGTATTTGTACTAATACTATGCTGGAATGTAATTTGAAGTTTCTCAAAGTTTTTTCCCCCTCCTAAAGGAATTTCTAATTTTCTACCTTATTCTCAGGCTGCCGAGAATGTCTTTTGAACTTCCCTTGACATTGTTTCCAACTTACTATTAGAGATTGCAACCTGCTAGTTTTATTGTTTTTCTGTAACATGTATTTCCAGCTATCTAAAACTCCCTGGCTGACCACACTACCCGTTGTGAAAAAACTTAACAGAGGAGTCATCATTATCAGTTTCCTTGGGATTTAAGTGTGGGAAACAAGGGAGGATACAAACTGCTGGCAAAATGATAACACAAGAGCAAACACATATATTCTTCCATCACCTTGAATGTAAGTAAGACAAAAACATTGCTCATTGTCCTATAAAAATTTGACCGGAATCATCCTGTCCTGAAAGAAATTTTGAAAGGACATTATTATCTTTCATCAAGTTCAGTGACAACTGTTAGGGAAAAAACACAGAAGAATGTTTTCTGCGTAGCATTAATCTGGATGGTAGATATATACAAGTGGAACCCACGCTTCCTATGCTGAGACTCTACTACTGCAGAGAGGTTCACATGACCTCTCTAAAGTGCTGAAAGAATGCTTGGGGAGATACGGTTACATAGGCTTTCGGTTACACTTCCAGCAGTCACACAGTTGTTCTTCCTTGGCAACAAACTGTCCAAACTTTAGAGTTGGGAAAAGGCTCCAAGTCTCTCTGAGCATCTCCAAATAAGGGAGAACTTACCTAAATTCCATACTACCAATAGCATGATGGAGTATCTATGCTTACATAGGTGCTTACATATGCTTACATAGGATCTACAAAGGTAGATATCATACTTATGTAGACCCTTCACATTTCATCCTGGTAAAATGCAAGAAAGTGATTCTGCTACCCAAAGTGTTCTTTGATTATAAAAACAGAGAGGTCAACATTAATCCATATTGCTCTAGAGCAGTGGTGGTTTGCTCCCGGTTCTGTCTGGTTCTTTAGAACCGGTAGTAAAAGTGGCAGGAGGCTCCACCCACCCGCCCAGATGTCATAATCAACAATCTGCGCATGCGCAGAAGTGCACGCGCTCCTGCGAGTGAAGTGAGCGTGTGCATGTGCTCCCGTTGCGAACTGGTAATAAAGGTAAGTAGAACCCTCCCTGCCCCAGAGCACCTCCCAACCCCAGTATTCACCGGTTGCATAGTTGTCTGACTGAAGCTTCAAATGTTGATGGTACATCCAGTGCTACATTAGAATGTATATCTGGTGAATAATACTTTATTATACTTTGTTGATGCTGCAGCAAAACAGACCCCAGGTGTCACAAACTGCCAGATGCTTCTCCTTAATAATCTGCCACTCCTGTTTAATACAGTCCCAGAAGACACATCTAACAGCATGATGAGGTATTATCTATTAGGCCAAACACAAGGTTTCTACTCTAAGGAGCCTCCAATCCAAATTACACCGATAACCTAATGAGACCATACACAACAGCAGCATAAAAGGGTGTGAGAGACAGAAGGGAGAATATCACACAAAATGAGAAATGGGCTCTTGAGGAAACATAAATTATAGAGAACAGAGGCAGTATAATTAGGTATATTGCATTCTTAGGTGTAAGAAAGAAAGCAAAGAGATACTGATCAGAGCCCAAGCATATATTGCAAAAACAGGGGGAAATTAGGTAGGCCATGATGGTCAGGTCAGTTTTTCCCAACATGGGACCCCCCACTCCCAGGAATTAAGACAAAAACCAGGTTCTGTGGTTCTTTAAGAAAACTAGAAGAAGGAACAAGGTGAGAACAGAACTCATGAGGTTGAAAATATGAGATAATATAATTACAGCAGAGGTTTTACTTATGACAGGAGTTGTTGAACCACAAATTATAACTCTGTTTTATCCATCTTTATCTAGTACTGCTGACTAATGCATCCCAAAAAGGGGAAATTATTGTAAAATATATATTTTATTGCAAGATTCTTGTCTCTTTATGCAGTACTCTGTTGAAAGAATAGCCTTCAAAAGCTTCTTAGGTATTAGAGTGTTATTTACAAAGTTTCTCTGTCCAGTCTTTGCTTGGGAAAAAGTATAACTATTACATTTTCTTTCCCGCTTCTCCATTTCTTCCACCCTGAATAGCTCCACTTAGCCCACTCAGCAAGTCTTTTGGAAAATAACTAAGCGGATTTTCCTTTTCAGATTAAATGATCTCCAATGATCTTCCCCTCAGCAAATCAGCAGGAAGTTGAAACAGAAAATTTATTGTGGTTCTAATATAGGGAAAGATGGCTGCACTTATTTCAACATCATTGGGTAAATTAATAAAGAAAGATGTGAGCTGCCATCGCTGAGGTTCATCTGATATGGTTTCAGAAAGGCTGTTCTTTAAATCTGAATTTAGTTGGCTCTTTTCTTTTAGTGTATTATTTTTGTTTAATTTGTATTTATATTTACTGCTTTGATTAGCATGTGGTATATCTACTAACAAAGTAAAATAAAATGTAATTATGGAAGGATGAGTAAGATTGAAAATATTACAGATTGGATGTTGATTAAATAACAGCTTAATTTCTCTGGTCTATGCAATCCACTAGAACGTATTTCCTAGTTCGAGACTGTATCTATTGTCTTATTTAATGAGCATTGAAATCAAGTAGACAAATCATTACAGATAGTTCTCAACTTATGACAGTTTAACAACTGTACAAAGTTATAACAACAATTTTAAAAAGTGACTTATGATTAGTCCTCACACTTACAATCATCATAATGTCCCCAAGATCAAGGGATCAAAATTTGGGAGCTTGGCAATCAATGTGTATTTATAACAGCTGCAACATCCTAAAATTACGTGATCACCATTTGTGATCTTCCCAGGGGCCTTCTGACAAGCAAAGTCAATGGTAAAAACCAGATTCACTTAATGACCACAGCAAAAAGGGTCATAAAACCAGGCCAAGTAACTTAACAACTGCATTGCTTAATGACTAAAGTTCCAGTCCCAATTGTATCATACCCTGAGGACAATCTTTATATCATCACGATCATATGGAACTAATTTAGTATGGAGCCAAGACTATGGGTAAATTTAATTTGCAAAAACAGGTTTCTGTCATGCTTTTTTTTTTTGATACCTTCCACAAATTCTCAGAATTCTCACGGTGCCCCAACTGCTTGTGCAGAGCTTAAATCCTTTGCTGTAGGAAAGGAACTCTCTTTTCTGAATGCTCCTAATAGAAGCAATGTTGTTCCAATTTGATTCAAAATATCAGTTTTCTATACATGGATCGTGAATTTTTCCATTATCCAAATTGATTGGACCAACTGATCTGATTTGACAATTTAAACTGCCAAAGCTTTGTCAAATCAGTTGCTGCAACAAAATTCTGCACAGGTCCATTATCTGTTGGAAACAGAGCCTCTGTGCCCCCTCTAAGTAATGCCCATGAAAGTTAAATACATAAATAAATAAATAACATATGCTGTGAAATCTTGCAAAATTACAGGAAGTCATATGAGATCTCAGCGATTGCCAAAATCCCATAAGTGTTCAGCCATTTTTAATTTGTCTTTTAATTTTATCTTTATATTATTTTAGCTAGTTCTTCCATTTGAACTAAATAGTTTAATGATATCTAATGCCTGCATAGAAGGCCACCTGTTCTATTATTAATAACACTGGTGGGGGACTTTCATCATAAGTTTGCCAAGACTAAAGTGGTCATATACATACCCCCATTTTCCCTTTTGCTCTGTTGTCTCAAATTCTTTTTGTAGAGAAAAAAAGTCTGCACTGATCATTATGCCTTAGATCTCATTTTTTAAAGCTAATGAGCTTCTTTGTGATTCTTCCCTCTTTTGCTTTGAAAAAAAGTTTTTTGTAAAAAAAAAAAGTCTAATGGTTGGCAGAGCACTTCAAATTGTAATCTAAATCCCTTAATGAAGTTCAACCATTAATGGAATTATCGTAATATTAACTTCATGTCCATTCTTTTTTTTCTCTCCATCCACATAATCTTTTAATAAAATTGGGATGGTGCAAAGGTAATACCAAAAGCTGTATTTTTCTCCATATGTAACATGTTTTCCCTTTTTAAAAAATTCTTTGACACATTTGGTGTCTTTTACCAAATACCTACTGGGATCAGTCTTATTCACATCACTCCCTCTCACTTTTATTCTTCTGTACTATTAGATTTAGCTTTGATCTTTCCTTTCCTTTCTACCTCTGCTCTACTACATTCAGCTGCAAAAAAGCAAGAAGGATGTTTGTTAAACTAAAGCATGCTGACTAGGTCTTTCTATCACTAGATTTCCCTTCTTTCTACTATTGCTCTGTGGATATTTCTTTTTGATCTAAATTCAATAGGCTGTATTCTGCTCCCTTCAAAAATATTTTTTCCTAGCCATTCCATAGTAGCTGTGAACAACAAGTTGATAAGTCAAATAAAAAACCCCTAGAATTTGAATTCTACTCTTTACCACAAAGCCCTCCCACCAAAAATTCTTTCTATTTACGATGATAATTCCAGATTTTATCAGCTTGACTGGTTTGCATTAACTTTTATAGTAGAAAAACATTTTTAAAACGAGAGGATTGTTTCAACTGCACTGGCAGATTCTGCTTATTATTATATTTTTACTATTTAAATAGCAGATTAAATTTTTACTCAGTTGAAGGTCAAGCTATCTTCCAGCAGAACTGCAAGACTGCAATAGTTTAATTGGCAGAAAATAAAAATAATCAGTTAATTAATCCACAGAAGACCAAAGAGATGAATGAAAACTAAAATATTGCAGATGGAATTTTGTTCTGGCAAATAATAGCTTTCATTTATTAGATTCTGGCTTTTTTAAAAAAAATCCTTTTATATCTTTAAAAAAAAGGCATCTAGTTTGAAAGTTTGGTGGTCTGCAAATGTATTAACCTTTTTCTACCAACCTTTTTTTCTCTGATTGTTGGAGACTCTGTGGACAGTCCCTGCTGTTTCCTTGGCAAGGTTTTTTCACAAGTGGTTTGCCATTGCCCCCTTCCTAAGACTGAGAGAAACACTGACTGAAGGTCACCCAGCTGGCTTAATGCATAAGGCAGGACTAGAACTCATGGCCTGTCGATTTTTAGCATGATGATTTAACTGCTACACCAAACTGGCTCTTGATTAATAACTTGGAAAAAGTTTGACAGGGGTGTCAAACTCGATTTCATTGAGGACCACATCAGAGTTGTATTTGACCTCAGGGGGCAGGAGGGCATGGCCCACTCAACCTTGTTCCTGTTGGGGCGCCTATGGTGGCCCGTGCGCTCTGCCAGCGAAAACAAGCTCCCGAACTCCATTTTCAGCTGCCACAGCCTCCTGCAACCCTCTGGCAGCAAAAACGGAGCTCAGGAGGACTACCTGTGGCCCTCCCAAGCTCTGTTTGTGCTGGTAGAAGCACCACAGGACAGTCCTTTGCTGTTTCCAGGGCAGTCCCGTGGGCCACCCTGGAAACAGCATGGGCTGAATCCAGCTCCCGGACCTTGAGTTTGACACCCCTGCTGTAATCAGTTGCCAATTCTCAGTTTACATTTCTTGTTAAGAATTTCGCTAGGAAACAAAATAATACAAGCACTAGATGAATAAAACAAGAAAACACCGTTACAGCAAGATAATGTATACGTGATAAGTCAAAGAACATCAGCAATGCACCAAATTCTTCTTGCAAACTACAATTTCAGTATTGAAACTGTAGAATGATTTATAAAGTAGCAAGTGATATTTTTGTAAGGCAGGAAGATGGCACAGTAGTGATTGAGTGACAGAATGTATCCCCTGTCTTGGTCTTGATATCAGCCAGGACCCTTTCAGCTGCTTTCTGTTAGGAAAGAGTTGTGGTCAGTGTGAACTATATGGAAAAGATATGGAAGTGTTTTGAACCTCTTGCCAACTACAAAAATGAGCACTGTACTTCTCGCTGTTTTTGTTTTTTTTTTAGATTCATCTGAAAAAGCAACAGTGATATTATAGACCTGGCCTCATACAAAATTTGGTGCCACACTATAGAAAACCTTGTCCTGGCTGTGTGCTGAATGAATTTCAGTAGATATAAGATACAGAGCTTTACCTCACAAAGATCTGAGGAGGAGAACACAGTGCTGTGTTGCTTGATCTTCTCAAAACCATCAGTCTCCGAATCTTTAAAACATTTTTAAAGCATTGGCGTTCTTGGTTTCCCAATCCATGTGTCCATTACATCTATCAGGTGCCAATGTAAGAGCTCTTTACAACAAAGATTTTATTATTCATCATCCAGTGCTTTCCCCATTTATTAAGCTTTTCTTAAAATGGACACTAAAGTCCAAACTTTTTCTCACTTGTTTTCATGAAGGAGAGATTATTTTACTGAAAATATTTCTGAAAAGAATAATTGTTTTTCATCAAAAGTACATTCTTCTCTGATATAATGCCTACACCAGTTTAAAGTTCAGGTCAATATATGAATATTAAACTTCTGAATTAGGAAAAAAAAATGAGATGTGGGCATGGAAGCAGATCATTTTTTTTTAATCCGAAAAATGTGATAAAATCAGAAAGTAAAGGAAAACTAAAGACATACACATGCAAAACACACACACAACTTGTTCAGTTGCTTGCATTCAAATTTTCATGACATAATTTTACTAAGATTGTCTGTCAATAACTGTTTCCTTGAGCTGCTAAACTCCAACTCAAATGGTGAGTCTGCTAAATATATTTGCTTCATATTTTAGTGCTTAGATTCCAATTTTCATTTCCCAAATGTGCATTAACTGGACTGCATGTTCAGGATGCTTTCTCTACATATGTATGCATACATACACAAATGCACACATATGCATGCACATACACAATTCACTAAAATCTGTGCCTTTCCAAATTATGTGAATTCTGTTATTGTAAATATGAGTAAAGCATAATGGTAATATGTGGATGAAAAATGTACACAAAATACATTGGTTTAGTAAAAAATGGATTGCAGAGTGCATACATGAGAATAAGTGTATATTATATTGCATTATACAAGAACACATATTAGGATAAATGAAAATATATAAATCTTGCAGAGGTTTTTCTCCTTGTTTTAGCTGCAAACTTAGGTGCTAAAAGAATGGAATGATGCGAGGCATGAAAAATGAGAAGGAATTAAATCAAATGTATGTTTACTTGTTTGTTTGTAGATGAGAGAGGGGGGCTTTCCAGACTAAGGAATTGTGCTTTTCAGAAAGAAAAAGCTTTCATATTTGGGAAGGTTGGATGTGTCATTATACCACCCTTCCATCTGAAGTTTTAAGTAGATTCTCAGAACTGTACTCAATGTATCCTTCCAAGTCCAAAGCCAGATGATTTCCAGACAGAATCATTCAATCATCCCAATATGGTGCCTGTTACTGTTAGGTATCTCCAGGGGTTGAAGCAACTGAGAAGTACAAACAGAGCAAATACATGTTCTGGTGCCTTTTGGTATAATTGTGACAGGACATTGAAGAGGATGAACAAGCACTCTGCAGTATTTCTTCTGTCATCTTCTCCATGTCATGATTCATCTCCCTGACAAAAAACAACCTGAAAAGAACTATATACTGCAAACTGGAACAAGTGCATATACTAGATTGTGTTACAAAATATATTTTTTTCACTGCCTTGATTTCTTCTAAAACACAAACACGGTAGGAAAGGTAAAGGTCGACATATATTTATAATTGCCTATCAACAGAGATATCTACTGCAAACTGTGATAATGTCAAACTGATTATATGCCCATGGTAACATCATCATGTAAATGTTGAGATTATGTATTGTACATACAATGTCCTGTGCACGTATGTAAGTGGCAGCATTTGCATGATGATAAAAAGAACTAGAAAAAAAAACTGAAGAAGCTTCTTGGATGAGAAGCAAAATGTTTTCAAGGAAAAAAAATTAGGAAAGTCTCGTTGTCTTTTGAAAAGCACCTCTGGGACAACCATGACCTGGATGATTGAGAATCTCCATAGACATCATTTGTTATCCAATAGAAGCTAACTAACTGGGAGCTGTGATTTTATTCTGAACCTATGGTTCTTTCTCTAAAACTTTCTTCAAAGTCATCTGTGGAGTACTACACAAAGGTGGCTATTAAAATTATAGAATTGTAGAATGTGAAGACTATTGAATATGAAGGCCTTGCTCAATGCAAGGATCCAAATTAAGTGAACCTCCTCTTGAGAATATCCAGCAAGGTGAATTTACCACTACTTTCTTTGGAGATAGGAAGGGAGAGACGAATAGCATTTCCTGTTATGTTGTTTGTAGGTAGGGTACATATTGCTAATAGTAGACAAATTCTGTGAGGAAAAGAGTACAAAAGGCAAATGTATCTATGTCTACAATTTAAAAAATAATAATAATATTCCTAGATACTGCTGTACAGAGGAGGATTACATAAGGGTCAAAAATATTTATTTAAAAATTCCTCCACTTATTTCAAATGGGAGAAAGCCATGTTCTGAAGATGCTTCCCAACAGCGATGTAACCTGAATGGGAACTCACACACGGAAAAATTCCTAGGGCCCAATTTCTGTGAGATTCCAATATATCTGCATTAGTAAGCACACATGATGGTAATTACCGACTGTGACACTTTTGAAGTCATCTGCTGCTTATTGATCTATATCTATATTAGAGATCTAGATAGGAGCTGAGGTTTTTGGTTCAAGTTGAAAAGGAACATCTTGAAACTGTTCTGGGCATATGAAAAATTAATTGAATCTCTCTGGACTGAAGCCTTCCCAAATGTTAAACTATCAAAATTGTTTGTGGTATCCTGCCTGAAAAGGGATAACCTGCTCAGACTTTATAGTCTGCAGGGTTACTGAAAGATATGTAATGAAAAGCTGCTATAATCATGGAGCTTTGACCTTGAAGAAGTTTGATTTAGAGATGATGTCCTAAATCTCCATAGAGATTTACTTCTGGCTTTCTTTCCTCTGCTGAGGGCTGAAATGAAAAGTTATATTACATTACATAGATTAGTAATGGCAGATGAACAGCTAACCTAAACCCTTTTCTTGCTAATGTTCTTTCTAATGTTTCAAAATTCCAGACTTTGGGCTCAATCAATGAGTTTTGGATAATACTAGCAACTGAATCTCTAATGTATCCTTTGACCTCAAGATCAGGAAATTATGTTGGAAAGATCAGCAAGGAAAAGGAACTGATTCTTGAGACCCAGAGTTGATATCTACCTTTGCTTCCTTCATTATCTATTATTGCTTAGGTTCTTCATCTAACTGTTGTTCTAACCAGGGGTGAAATGTAAAATTTGTTACTACCGGTTCTGTGGGCGTGGCTTGGTGGGAGTCGTGGTAATGTGACTGGGTGGGCGTGGCCAACTTTTTTTTTTAACTTTTCAAAGCATTTTTTCTAATGCTTTGAAAAGCCTCTGCCGATCAGGCAACTCAGCTGGGATCGTCAGAGAGACTTTTTAAAAAAATACCTCTCTGACGATCCCAGCTGAGTTGCCTGATCAGCAGAGAGGTATTTTTTAAAAAGCCTCTCCGACGATGCCAGCTGAGTTGCCTGATCGGCAGAGAGGTATTTTTTAAAAAATACCTCTCTGACGATCAGGCAATTCAGCTGGAGTCGTCAGAGACTTTTCAAAGCATTTTTTTAGCACCTCTTCGGCCATGAGGTTGTAGGAAAAAATGCTTTGAAAAGCCTCTGATGATCCCAGCTGAGCCGCGCGATCATCAGAGGCTTTTTTTTTTAAACTTTTAAAAGCATTTTTTCATCGGAAGAGGTGGTAGAAAAATGCTTTTAAAAGTAAAAAACAAAGCCTCTGATGATTGTGCGGCTCAGCTGGGTGCGCAGGGATTTTTGCTACCGGTTCTCCGAACCACCGGTCTGAACCGGGAGCATTTCACCCCTGGTTCTAACCCTGCTTTCCTGACAGCACAGCCATATGGTTGGCTAGCTTGATGTGATGGGTAACATAGCTGGAAAATGCTAGAGGGGGAAGACTTATCTAAAACCTTCATTTGTGATAATTTGATATATAATATCAATAATATAATATTAATTTTCCTATGTAGAAAAAAAGATAACTGTTAAATGGGAGCTATTTCAACTTCTTGACCTTACTGTGAGAATTTCTAAGAAATTTGCATATATCTGCAGAAGACGTAAATAGCATGTCCTTGAGTGATCATTTCTCCACTGGTCTCCAGCCCTCTTACTTTCCATTTCCATTAAATCCTAGGGGAGAATAACATGATTGGGAAGTGTGAGCAGCTTGGACTTCAAAGTGATGGAAAGATACATATTGTTGAATATTCTAGATTTTCTTTGGAATGGACTTGACAATATTACTTCAAACAAGCTGAAATATGTACATTTTGGAGGATAAAAAAGGAATGTCTTTAAATAAAATTCCAGGCGTTTAGCATTTTTGTTAGTTCATTTGATCATAGTTCTATTCTGCTAATTCTGGCACAGCAGGGAAACTAGAAATAATAGAAACAAGGGGCCATCAAATCTGGGGAGACAGCTGATGGCTTGCATGAGTTCCAGATGTACCAGGAGGGTGAATAATAGATAGAAATAATGGCAGGAGAAGACAACGTTAGAGGAAGAAAGAGGCTGACGTACAGAGTAAGAAGACCAGGAAAATTCAGAAGTTTTCTTCCCCTGTGAGATATATTTCTGCTTTTTTCTACTTTAGACTCTAAAATTTGAGATCTTGCATTAATTTTCTCCTCAGGGAAGTTGGAACTTATTTTTTGGGAGGTTGCAAAAGATTCTGACTACAGGTAGGCCTTGATTTACAATACTTAGAAAACATTCAAAGTTGCAATGATGTTGAAAAAATAACTTGCAATGGGTCCTTAAAACCATCACATCATCACCAGGGTTATGTGATCAAAATTTGAACAGTTGACAATCTGCAGATATTCATTAGTTTATCCAGGTGTATTTGTTAATTCATTCCAAAAGCTATCAGTCTATGTGTTTGTACTCACAAATCCAACTGAATTCAGTGAGACTTACTTCCTTGTTTGTGATATAATCGTTATGTCCCTGGATTTGAAATTAGGTTCCTCCAAAGATTTTGGGGACTCATTATTCAGCATTATGTATTGTCGAAATAAAAAAGAGGCAAACATAGTTATAAAAAAAATAGCTGTCCTTGGTGCATTAATGCTCCTAAGTGCTTCCAGAGAGACAAAGATAAAAGGAGATAAGGTTCGATAGGATCTTACTGGAAGCTTGGCTTTATTATATGCCATCAAATCAATGCCAACTCTTAGCAACCACTTCAGTGGTGGGTTGCCTCCAGTTCACACCGGTTCTATAGAACCGGTAGTAAAACCAGGAGGAGGCTCCGCCCACCGACCCCAACGTCATCAGAATGCTTCTGCGCATGCGCAGAAGAGTACGCGCACACCCACGGCCCCGTTGGGAACCAGTAGTAAAGGTAAGTAGAACCCGTCCCTGAACCACTTAGATAGATTTTCTCCATGATGATCTGCCCCAACCTATTCTTTCAAGTCTCCCACTGTCAAAGTAACTGAGTTTGTTCACCTTGCTGTTCACCATCTTCTTCTCCTTTCTTGTACCTTCCCAACACTAGAGCCTTTTCCAGAGTGCTAAGTTTTAATGTTGTCTGAAGAAGAAGGATAATTTGAACCTGGTCATCTGTGCCTCAGGTGAGAAATCTAGGTTGTTTCATTTGATGATCTATTTGTTTATCTTCTTGGTTGTCGAAGATATTCTTAGGAGTCTTCTTCAAGAACAACTACACTGTAAGTTTACTATACACACATGCACTACAAGAAATAATCACAATCAAGTCTATATCAGTGAAAACAGTGCGGGTTTGCTTTTCATGAGACCTTTCCAGGCCACTGAAGTATTCGTAGCAGTTTTTTGGATGTTCATCAAATAAATTGTTGCAGACAGGACAACGGTGTGATATGCAAGCCAAGTTTCTTTGCTCTTGGCTAAATGTTGACAGTCTATCTAGTTCAAATTGCAGTCTCATTATTTTGTCCTTGCACTTGCTGCCTTTCATAAAATAATATTCCCAATTTTATGAATAATGAATCGCATTATATTCATTATTTTTTCAAAGGCAAGGATCATTCATTCATTCATTCAATTTATACAACTGCCCACCACAAACTCATGATTAGCAAACCATAATCCCAAACAGCAAAGAAACATAAAACAATACAGAAACCATAGAGCACAGAAATTAGGTGCTCTAACATATTGAGCTAGGTATATTCTGGAAAGAAAAGAGACAAAGTGTGCCCTGATTATGATACTGGATAGGAGGAGGACATAGAGCCCCAGCTTCGGGTTCATGCCTTGCCATTTGCCTTCAGGTTCAAGTTCTGACAACATGCTCTTGCAGAGTTCTCGTGAGGTCATTATTTGGGGCAGAGAATGAATGGGAAAACCTCATATAAGCTGAGCAGAGTTCAAGGAAAGACAGGGTAGAAAACTAACAGACTTGGCATGAGATTAAATGCTTTCGTGGGACTTCTTCTCAGATACAGGTAGTCCTCAATTTACAACCATGTGTTTAGGGATAGTTCAAAGTTACAACAGCACTGAAAAAAGTGACTTATGGCTGTTTTTCAGACTTACAAATGTTGCAGCATCCATATGGCCTGGTCACGTGATTAAAATTTGGATGCTTGGCCACTGGCATGTATTTATGACGGTTGCAATGTCTCAGGGTCATGTGATCAACTTTAGTGACCTTCTAACAAGCAAAGTCAACGAGGAATCTGGATTCGCTTTAAAAAATGTCTTACTAACTGAACAACTGCAGTAATTCACTTAACAACTGTGGCAAAGAAAGGTCATAAAACAGAAAAGATTCATTGAACAACTGTCTTGCTCAGCAACATAAATTTTGGGCTCAATTGTGGTCGTAAATTGAGGACTATCTGTTTGGGTGTTAAATATTTCTCAATATGTACTTCAGTAGCAAATGAAAAGGTTTGGAACAAAACCAGGATCTGGGGAAATCTAATAAGCAATATTTGGTTGCAAAATTGGCAGACAAATGAATCTGTATTGCCTCCTCGTGGCAGAAAAGGGAAGTGACTACTGTACTTTGTACAAAGAACCATTGGGTTAGATTTAGCAATTTTGTCCCCCAGTAATATTCTCCCTTTTTAAAACGGCTTTCAGCTTATGCTTTGGAGATTAGTCGCAGGGTATTTTCCAATGTAAAGTATTTAAATGAAAATTAGAATTCATCTGTCATTACTGTAAAAGCAAATTGGAAATGCAATTATCTATTGCTTCAACAAAAAGGTTACCGGATATAATATTTAACCCCAGTGAAAAAACATGAACTTTTTAATAGGAAGAAAAGAGGAAATAAGAGGAAAGGAGGAAGAGGGGATGAAAGCATGTGAACAAAGAGTCAGAGAAGGTAGAAGATATAAAAAAGAAAGTATGTTGTAGTCTTATCTTACAGGGTGGAGAAGAGGTATACACAACATACAGTAGTCCTCTGGTTATGACCGTTTAGCAACTATTCAAAGTCATCATGACAGTACTGAATGAGGGGACTTATAATGGGAGGGCACTTGTAGTTCTGGCCACCACTCCATCCTCGTGGTCATGGGATCATGATCTGGGTTCTCAGCATCTGCCTTGATATCACAAGGAGGCACCGTCACATGGTCACAGTTTCTGACCTTCCCTACCAACTTCCCACAAGCAAAGTCAACTCAGTAGGAAGTCAGAAGTTGCTATCACATGAGGTCCTGGATTAATGGCCCACGTTGTCCACATTTAAAATGGCAACCAGGATTTCTGGAATTGCCTTCACTAAGCAATGTGGTTACCTGATATTTCACTTTACGACATTGTCACTTAGCAACTGAGTTTCCTGTCCCAATTGTGATCATAACTTAAAGGCTACCTGTAACAACACAAAAAGACTATTATGATTTATAATTAATAATGAACTAGAGCATAAGCAATATATGACAAGGCTTTCCTATAAAGAACGGAAGAAGTATTATTTAGAAAACATAATTTATTTGACCTCAAGTGCCTTGCAGTTTCTGGTGTATTTATTTGGGTCAATGGGCTGCAACATTTATTTCAAAGGACAGAGCATTATGGCACAAATAAATGCTTATGCATTAGTTCATCAGTAGACCAGAGGTGAGTAGTTAATTTAATTTTAATTGGTTCGCAGGGACAATATCTTAATTCTGATTTTCTAAGTCTTGTGGGGGTTTGTTTTAATCCAGACACATTTAATGCATGTATGCATTTAATTGATCTTTATTCAAACAATATGAATAGAATAGAATAGAATAGAATAGAATAGAATAGAATAGAATAGAATAGAATAGAATAGAATAGAATACTTTATTTGGCATTATTGTTTTTGTTTTTATTAATCTTCAATTCAATTCAGTCTGGGACTGGTAAAAACGTAAGAATTCAAATCCTAACCAAAGACCTATTAAGGTAGCATCTGAGTATTAGGCAGTTCTGAGTATGATGGTGATGATGATGATGATGATGATGATGATGATACATGACATTTTATCTATGACTACTCATCTTGGCATGAAATGTTTGTTGCTTTAACACAATTACAAGACTTACATATTATGCATAGAAACACAGTATTTATTATCCTATGCATTCTTGCTTCTTTACAGTCAAATATATATATGTAAAAAAAATGTGGAGACTCTAGAAAGAGTGCAGAGAAGAGCAACAAAGATGATTAGGGGACTGGAGGCTAAAACATATGAAGAACGGTTGCAGGAACTGGCTATGTCTAGTTTAATGAAAAGAGGACTAGGGGAGACATGATAGCAGTATTTATTATTTATTTCTATTTATATATGCTGCCCTTCTCCGGAGACTCAGGGAGGCTTACAATGCATTAAGCAATGCAATGAAAAGAAGGACTAGGGGAGACATGATAGCAGTGTTCCAATATCTCAGGGGTTGCCACAAAGAAGAGGGAGTCAAACTATTCTCCAAAGCACCTGAGGGTAGAACAAGAAGCAATGGTTGAAAACTAATCAAGGAGAGAAGCAACTTAGAACTAAGGATAAATTTCCTGACAGTTAGAACAATTAATAAGTGAAACAACTTGCCTGCAGAAGTTGTGAATGCCCCAACATTGGAAATTTTTAAGAAGATGTTGGATAACCATTTGTCTGAAGTGGTGTAGGGTTTCCTGCCTGGGCAGGGGGTTGGACTAGAAGACCTCCAAGGTCCCTTCCAACTCTGTTATTCTATATGAACTAGGTATGTTTATCCTAACAAACTAGGTATATTTAAATTAACACACTAGGTATGTTTAGTTTAACAAAGAGAAAACTGGGAAGACACATAATAGCAGTTTTCCTACTATACCTGAAGGGCTGCCTCAGGGAAGAGGGCATTATTCTGCATAGCACCTGAAGATAGGACCAAAACCAATGTGTGAAAGGTGTCAGAAGGGCCAACTTGAAATGAGACATTTTCTAGCAGTGAAAACTATTGAGCAGTAGAGCATCTTGCCTTCCGAAGTTATGGGTGCCCCATCATTGGAAGTTTTTGAGATAGTGTTGGACAATCATTTGTCCAATATGGTATTAGGATTCCTGCCTTGGGCAGTGGGTTAG
Source organism: Arizona elegans (assembly GCA_022577455.1). Classification (NCBI taxonomy): domain Eukaryota; kingdom Metazoa; phylum Chordata; class Lepidosauria; order Squamata; family Colubridae; genus Arizona; species Arizona elegans. The sequence continues at coordinate 58,772,540 of JAKOOJ010000005.1, read as the reverse complement.
ACAAGAAGACCTCCAAGTCTTTTCCAAGCCTATGATTCTATATTTCTACATCACCAAATTCAATGCATGGTTAAAAACACTCAAATCCAAGCATGGATAGAGTCCCATTATTCTTTAGTAGTTATTCCTCACCTCTGCCCTTCTTAATACAACTAAGAAAAAATTGACCAACACACCTTACTTTTAAAGAAGGAGCAGGACAATCCAAATACACTCCCCTGTCAAGCTGATGTCCTTCCCTGCCTGATGTGTTTAGATTGTATTTCCCATCATCTTAGACCAGGGCTGTCAAACTCCCGGCCCGTGGGCCAAGTACGTCACACACTGGCCAAACCCCCGCCCAGTTTAGCGAAGGAGGAAAAAGTCCTGATACATCACTTGATGCAGCCATGATGCTATGAGTTTGACACCCCTGCCTTAAACCAACAGTGGCATTGCTATGATGGTGATCAGCCTTCATTCAGCAGATTAAAAAGTACCATTTTTCATATGCTAATTAGTAAGTTTTGCAGCTCCTTTTTACAGATAACACAGAGCTCACTCTCTCCCTCCACACTCGGCTTTTTATTTTCACAAAAATCTAAATGAGAACGCCAATTAGCATAATGCTTGAGGTACCAGGCTGGAACTGGGAGACTGTGAATTCTAGTTCTGCCTTAGTCTGAGAGCTCTTGGGCCAGACAATTTTGTCTCAGCCCTTGGAAGGAAGCAATGGCAAACCAGTTGTGAAAGCTTGGCAAAAAAGCTGAAGGCAAGTTGTCAGGAATCAAGACTGACTCAAAAGACACACAAAAAAAGTCATCGCTAGGTGGCAGCAAACAGATACAGAAAACTAACTCAGGAAGCAACTGAACTTTTATCAGGGACATCTGGTAACCCTGATCAATACTGTAGCCTTATGAGAAAGGGCTATTCATATCCACTACGTTGGGCCACTGCTGTGGTATGTAACGGATAATAGATAGATAATTTGTTCATACTACCAAACAAATAAATAAAAATCACACAAGTAGGATCCCTTCACCAGGACTCTGGATGGGGAGGAACAGGCTCAAGCTCAACCCTTCCAAGACTGAGTGGTTGTGGTTCCCGGCATCCAGATATAGTCAGTTGACTCCATCACTGACTATTGGGGGCGAGTCTTTGGCCCCCACAGAAGGGGCTCGCAATCTGGGAGTCCTCCTGGATACGCAGCTGTCCTTGGAAGAACATCTGACGGCTGTAACCAGGGAGACCTTTTGTCAGGTTCGCCTGATTCGCCAGTTGCGGCCCTTTCTTGATCGGGATTCCCTGTGCACAGTCACTCACGCCCTCATAACCTTTCGCCTTGATTACTGCAACGCTCTCTACATGGGGCTCCCCTTGAAGAGCACCCGGAGGCTCCAACTGGTCCAGAACGCAGCAGCGCGGGTAGTGACGGGAGCAGCATGGTGCTCCCATGTAACACCGCTCCTGCGTGAGCTGCACTGGCTCCCGGTGGTCTTCCGGGTGCACTTCAAGGTGTTGGTTATCACCTTTAAAGCGCTCTATGGCATAGGGCCTAGCTATCTTCGAGACCACCTGCTGCCACCGACAACCTCCCATCGACCCGTGCGCTCCCACAGAGAGGGCCTCCTCGGGGTGCCATCAGCCAAACAATGCAGGCTGGTGACCCCCAGGGGGAGGGCCTTCTCTGTGGGGGCACCTACCCTCTGGAATCAGCTGCCCCCAGAAATAAGGAGAATCCATGACCTCAGTGCCTTCCGCCGTGCCCTTAAAACCTTCCTTTTCCAACAAGCCGGGCTAGCCTAATTCTTTTTAAGTGTTTTTAATTGTTTTGTTTATCGTTTTAATTAACGGGGCCAAATTTATATATATTTTTAACTGTATTTTAATATTTGTATTTGATGTTTTTACCTGGCTGTTCACCACCCTAAGTCCTCAGGGTGAAGGGCGGTATACAAATTCAAAATAAAATAAAATAAAATAAAATAAAATAAAATAAATAAAACTCTTATTTGCTTCCTTCCCCCCCCCCCCACTTCAGACTTTGTCTCCCCTTTCTTTTTTTTGCCTTTTTATTCATAAGCTTGAGATAGTGACTGCCTTGCTTTTAAAGGTAATTCTTCACTTATAAATAGTCACTTAGTGATCTTGAAAATTATAATGGATCTTCCCCCACCCCCCCCACCCCCCAAAGCTTCTTATGATCTGGTTTCAAAGTTCCAATATCGCCCTTTGCCTGGGACATTTGCAGCTGTTTATGAAGCTTCATGGCTATTTGCAGCACATTTGCAGGTCACGTGATTGCAATTTACAAGGGTTTTGCCAGAAACTCACTTCTGCTTTCGAAAACTGCCCCATAGTGAACAATGGATTTGCTTAATGATTGCAAGTTTCACTTAACAATCATCAGATTCACTCTATGACCATTGCATTTGCTTAACAAACACATCCCAAAAAGTTATAAAATCAGGGCTGATTATATGGTGATCCACTTTATGACTATCATGGGTTATTGTCATTGTTGTTCCGCCAGGCTGGGCTATCAACATAATAATTTTAAATTGGGGTATTTTAAATTTGTGGGTTTTAAATTGAGCCAAATTTATTTAATTATTTTAAATTTTTAATCAATGTTTTGTCTTGTGTTTTTAAATAGGCTGTACACCGCCCTGAGTCCTTCGGAAGAAGGGCGGTGCAGAAATAAAATTATTATTATTATTATTATTATTATTATTATTATTATTATTATTATTATTTAATCTTTAGTGAGATTCACAGCCTTTGAGGCTGGTTAATAGCTTAGCAGCTCGAGTCCTAACCAAGGACCTAGGAACTGTTAAGGTATCGTCGGAGGATGTAAGCTGTTCCGAGTAAGGTGGTTTTTTGTAGAGTCAAAATGTTCAAGTCCGGCAAATTTAGAATTTCTAAATAGCGGGGTAGCCCTTTGGGTATTGCTCCAAGGGCTCCAATTACAATCGGGACAACACACGATTTCTTTTTCCACAGTCGCTCAACTTCAATTTGCAAGTCCCGGTACTTTGTGATTTTTTCTTGCTGCTTATCTTCAATCCGTGCATCACCAGGTATTGCAATGTCAATGAACCATACTTTTTTCTTTTCAACTAATGTTATGTCAGGTGTGTTGTGGACCAAGTGCCTGTCAGTCTGAATCCTAAAGTCCCACAAGATCTTGAATTTCTCATTCTCTAAAACTTTCTCAACCTGATGTTCCCAGTGGTTTTTGCTGTATTCAAATCCAAACTTCTGGCACAATTTCCAGTGAATGATCTTAGCAACACGGTCATGGCTTTGTAGGTAGTCAGTTTGTGAAATTTTGATGCACCCACTGATCAGGTGGTCGACTGTCTCATCTTTCTCATTGCAGAGGCGGCATTTGCTGTTGGTGGCAACATGTTGAATTTTTGCCTTCATGCAGTTTGTGGCTAGGGCTTGTTCTTGAGCTGCCAAAATAAAGCTTTCTGTTTCTTTTTTCAGTACTCCTGATCTTAACCAGTTCCAAGTTAGTCCTGGTCAGCTTTGCCTTCAATACTTTTCAAGTATTGGCCATGCAGAGGTTTGTGTTTCCAATTTTCAGCTCGCTGCTCAGTTACTTCTTTCTTATATTCTGCTTTTGTTTTAGTTGTCTTTAAAAGGCCTCCTTTATTTACTTCCTTAATCATTGGTTCTTCACTTTTCTGGATGTAATAATTCAAGCTGCATTATTATTATTATTATTATTATTATTATTATTATTATTATTATTATTATTATTACCCTTAATTGCAGGGCTCAATTGCAATTGTAACTCAAGGACTACCTGTATTAATTGTTTATTTACTATTTCCACAAAAACTAAAAGAGAGAATGAGAGAGCCAGTTTTGACTAAGGGTTAGGACACCAGGCTTGAAAGCAGGGGACCATGAGTTCAAGTCCCATCTTAACCATTAAAGCTAGCTTGTGACTTTGGGCTAGTCACACTATCTTAGTCCAACCCACCTCACGGGGTGATAGTTGTTGGGAAAATAGGAGGAAGAAGTGTTGGATATGTTCAGTGCCTTGAGTTATTTGTAAAAATAATAAAGGCAGGATACAAACAAGCAAACAAACAAATAAAAGCTATTTTGGGAGCCTTATTTAATGACAAAGCAAATCACCAAACCAATAATGGCAACACTTGGATTTTAATAGTGTTTGTAAGACAGGATGTACGCAGAATTCTGTGCATATCAAAACTGCACACATTTTAAAAATAATGCTCTATGCCAGTGTTTCTCAACCTTGGTAGCTTAAAGATGGTGGACTTCAACTCCCAGAAGTCCACTCATCTTCAACTACCAAGGTTGAGAAACACTGCTCTATGCTAATCTACATTGCTTTAAATTAAAATTGTACTATATACTTTTCATTTTAAATGAAATTTAATAATTTTTTTTGCTCATTTAAGATGGCATGTTTTTGCTGTTTTTATTTTATAACCCTGCGCTTATATACAGTCATAATTACCAGTACTATAATCAAGTTTTAGTGCCAGTTTTCTTGAAAGAGTTGTGAGCCATTTAGACGGCATAGGAATGAATCAATACTTTTATGCCAATTTTACATGAGAAGCTCTGTATTTTTGGCCTTTTATGTTTCCTCAAATTCCTCAAGAGCCATGACCTTTTTCTGGACTGATTCATATAAAATGAATGTATTCACTGTAGTCTTCTGGCAAAGTTTATCGAGTCAGACATTTTGCCTGATCCCTATGATCAAATTAACAAGAGGTTGCCTTTTCCATATGCTCCTATCTTATGTTCATCTCTGACATTTTAGACTAGGCTAGAGTTCATTTGCATTTGTATAGCCAAGGATTCACAGTCTGAAACTATTAAACCTAATTTTCTGGTCCTGTGATAAATATTTGCAGAGTTTTATGATTCTGGTAATAAAACTGTTCACCTCTAGATCACCTTGTCCCCATTGGATGCGATAAAAGGATAAACACCCTTAGAAGGAATTAAAATGTGAATGGTTAGGCAGAAAACATGTTTTTAACCAGTGCTTTCAACCTTGGCAACTTTAAGATGTGTAGAGTTCAACTCCCCAAATTCCCTGGCTGGCTGTGGAATCCTGGAAGTTGAAGTCCACATATCTTAAAATTGCTAAAGTTGACAAACGCTGGTTTAAACTCTCTCAGTGCTATTTTATTTATTTGTTCAAAAGATATCTACAGCTGCCCATCTTAAGCAACTCAGGGTGGCTCATAACCATAAATCTATATAATATGAAGCTTTAAAACAAATAGGTTTTCCTAATCTGGGATTTTACCATCAATATACTATGTTTGCATAGGATGCTAATTATGATTAATTGACCTAATCTAATTTCCTGGGTTTACACGTTGCAATGAATCATAAACCAACTTTATCTCAATTCAGCCGGTGATGATTTATACGGACTTGCCTACTTCATACAACTTATAACCTAACCTGTTTGGTTTTTTTAATAAACTCCACAGATCATCCTTACACTTAGAAACTATTTTTGGCTTAGCACATCATAGAAACCCAGCTTCTTGTCACTGATTTGGTAAACCAAGATTAAGGAAATCATAGAGGAGTGTGTAAATCTGGTAATTTTATTCCAGGAACAACTGTCTGATGTTCAAAACAATAACAAAAAGAAGAACAATGCTAGACTTACGGAAAGACATTAGAGAAGACTGGGAGGAAGGAAAATAAAAGGCTGCCGAAAACTGAATACATCTGCGAAGTATAGTGTGTTTCAGCACCATGTTAATTAATGGTGTCTAGCTCAGATGTCACTTAGTGGTAGCCTATAGGCAAATGTGGGACATGATTAACGATGCAGACACCTAAGTGATCTAATCAGCAAGTCTTCACTTAGCCAAAAGCTTTAACTAGGATACTAAGGGGTATCCAAATGTTTCTGGTTTCAAAAGAAAAAAAAAGTGTGAATTAGCTCAAGGGCCCACATGCCCCTCTGCAGCTCTTCAACAGATTTTTGGAAATGAATATCAGCCACATGAGGCTGCTAATGTGAAAGGAGGGATGATAATTGAGAAGAAGGAAGGCTGTTTCCCCTCTTCCTTTTTTTTTCCACCAAAAAATAAAATAAAAAAATCCCTTCCCTTATTGCCCTCCCCCCAATACACACATCTTGGACAAAGAAAGAAATATGTAATTAAGACAAGCAGGTCTGGCGGCAAAATAAACTTAGTTATTTTTAACGTATGCTGCCCTGTTCCAATTTGCTGTACTCAGCTTACAAAAATATAATTTCATGCTGTAAGAGTGGTTCAACCAATTAAAACCACAAGTATGCCCTAGAAACAACATAAAAGACCTAGGTTAAAAAAAAAAAAAGGATGTTTTGATAAGCACTAGAGCAGAGTTTTCTACATTTCTTTGCTGCCATCTAGTGGGCATCTGAGTTTTGCAGCCCAAATATGGCTTTTTACATTTTCAACCCCTTCTAAAGTGTAAAGGAGCGGACTGCTTGACCTCTACTGGCAAGTTATTCCTGAAATGGGAAAAAATAGAATGATAATTGATGTTCAAGGATATGCAAATATTGCACTGTACTTTCCCTTCCCCAAGTGTAGATAATCCTCAATTTAGGACCAGTAGCTGAGCAATCATTTGAAAAACAACAGATTCCCCCAAAATCTATTTATGATCCCATTTTGGAGTTCTAAAGGTTGCACACATCTCATAGTCACATGACTACAGTTCAGATGGTTGTACAATCAGCTCTTTGAAGCATTCTGTGGTCACATGACTGTAATTTATTATTTGCCAGTTTCCAGACTGTTTGACTAATTTTTAGTCTTTATGGCCAGTTTCTGGAAAAATCTCCCACATTAATTCTCTTAATGTGTCCACTTAACAATTGTGGTATTTGCTTAATGACCGTATTGATCCACCTCAAAATAGTTGTAAAATCAAGGTTGGCCGCATGAGTGCCTTGACTTACAACTGTCATGATTTACGATAGATTCTGGACTCCATTACGATCATACATTGAGACTTGTGCTGGGAGTCTCAGAGATTAGAAGGATATATAAATTTAATATATTCCTGTTTAGGACTCTGGCTATTTTCTTCAGGCAGGAAATTTGACCTTTTCCTTCTCCAACTCCCATTCTCCTCCTCATAGCCATGAACAGTAAATGGTAGCCATTGTGGAATTTCTGGGACTGTTTTTCAAGAGAGGGTTTGTTCTGCTTCCAGATCCTTCTAAGGAGATTGATAACAGACTCTTGCTACTTGGTGACCTGTTTTAGTAACTTAATCCTGTCCATAGTCCGCACTCTGCTTTGCAATGAATGATTGCTCAATTATTTGGCACAGGGACTTATTGTCTTAGCTTTCATTAGTTACAGTGTAGGTAAGTCAATTACCCCTTCCTGGAATTTGGCAGTACTTGGGACATTCACAAATACAGTTACCTATATCAGTTGATAGGCTTGCTCGCTGTCATCCATGATAGCTAATGAACACCAGCTAGAAAAGTCTGTAACTCTTGGCAAGCCATGCTAATCGTTACCAAATGCTTATTAACTTTCAGACATAGAGAGGGTATAATATGTTCTTATTTATTTTATGTTACTTTTCAGCCAAAGTACTCCAAAATTGGCACTGGAATTAAAATAAACATTTAAATAAACATCCATTTAAAAATAACCATATATTCAGAAAGGAAGGAAGGAAGGAAGGAAGGAAGGAAGGAAGGAAGGGGAAGGGAAGGGAAGGGAAGGGAAGGGAAGGGAAGGGAAGGGAAGGGAAGGAAAGGAAAGGAAAGGAAAGGAAAGGAAAGGAAAGGAAAGGAAAGGAAAGGAAAGGAAAGGAAAGGAAAGGAAAGGAAGAAAAATATTTCCATAGTATAATCATGTGTTACAATCCGACTATAAAGGGCATAGTATGGGTGACTTTGCTCCTGTAACAGTTCTGGGAGTATATATACCCATAATCTTGAGTAGTTTCAAGACTCTTTCATTATTCCTCTGTCAGGGAGCTCAGTGATCTCGGTGCATGCCAATAAAAATAATAGTTTGGTGCATCTATTTCCAATTGTCCTGATTCCTTTTTTAAAGTGGGCATTTTTCCCACAACAGTCTGATATAGTTGGCAAGAGTACAGATCAAGAGCCAGGCAATCTGCCATTTTGGAGCCCCCTTTTGGTGGTTTCTGCCCATGCCTTTCTTCTTCCCTGATCTAGAATTCATTTTGGAGATACCAGGTTGGGGTGAGATTGTAGGGAAATGTTTGGGGGACTCTGCAAGAAGAAGACCAGGTGAGTTGGGACTGAAAGGTGAGTTTGTAGTTCTTGCCACCTGACTCTGCAGGAGTAACAGGAGCTAGAATATTTGGATGCCAGCTTGCCTAAATGTTAGTGCACAAAGGAACATCAAAGAGTTGTTTTCTGCTGTCTGTGGTCTGTCCAACCTAACTGAATGTGATGTGTTGTGTCCCTGAATATATTCCCACCTGCACATCAGGGCTGGATGTCACTCCCATGATCTCCCCATCATGAAAAGCAAGGCGTTGTGGGGAGGAGTAAGATGATTCCTGCATCGCCACAAGGCAATGAGCAGCTGTGCTAAGGCTTGTAAGTGAAGTGGCACTTTAGTTTTTCAACATGTATGTTTGTATCTAAATCAACGTCTGGCCGCTGACCAGAGCAGCCCATAAAATTTTCCAGCTGCATGGAGGGGTGGGGGCATCAGGGACTATAGATTGCTTCTTAAGAACTTTGTGTTTTGAAAGCAAGGAGATGACCTTGCGTACCCCATTGAGCTATATTTATTGTTGCATATGGAGTGTGGTGTGTGGTAGATCATAATGGCTAGCTTGGATTCTTTAGTTTGGAAAGGAGAAGCTAAATAAGAGAGTGGACAGGAAATTCCTCATAGTTGCTGCAATTGCTTGGCTTAAGAGGCAAGATCTAAAATAAGGACAGATCAGCCCCACTAGGTCCTGCATTCACAGACTCATCTGTAGCAGGACTTTTTTCTCATCACCAAAGTATTTTCAGTCCCTTCCTCTCCCAGCCCTGAAGCTTCTCTACCCAACTTACCTAGAAGGAAGTGTAGGAGACTCTATAATCCATCAGAACAAGCACCTCACACAAGTAAGTAGCAGGCCGCCAATTCTTCAAGCAAGTGCTTCTTTACTGAGAACCACTGGGTGAGGGAAGCTTCAGCTGTACGTGTTGCACAAAGAAAAGATACGCATCTCACAGGGACTGCCTTCCATAGCCAGAAGCAGATTTAACATCTGGCTTGATATTTATTTGCTCCTGACTCCTGCTATGTTTTCAACCTTGCCATGTTCTTGACCAAGTCTCTGGTCCTTCTTTTGGCACTGCAGTGACATGACTGGTGATATTTTCCCCTCACTTGGAAGACAGAGAGCAGCAAAACCAAAAGGGAGAGTTTGCCATACAGTGTTGTGAAGTGAGACATTTGTTAAGTGAATTATTTTGGCTTCATTTTATAACCATTCAGTTGTTAAGTAAATCACTGTAGTTGATAAATTTAGTAACCCAGTTGTTAAGTGAATCTGGCTTCCCTATTGATTTGCTTGTCAGAAGGTTGCAAAAAGTGATCCCATGACCTTGGGACATGGCAATAGTCGTAAGTATGAACTAGTTGCCAAGCATCTGAATTTTGATTACATGATCATGGAGATGCTGGAAAGATTGTAACTGTGAAAAATGGTCATGAGTCATTTTTTTTCAGTGTCGTAACTCTGAATGGTCACTAAACAAACTGTTGTAAGTTGAGGACTACCTGTATAGGTTGCAAAATTTTGAATGACCTCTAGTTGGTAACCAACCATCTGATTTTTCTATATCATTCTGCTGTATCTAGTTCTCATTTGGATTTTTTACATTCCAGTTACCGTACTCTAGAGTAGCACTATCAGAGGACCCAACCAATTGCTCTGCCTCTGCTGAACTTTCATTTCCAGAATATCATCATCTTGCAGTGATTTGGAACAAATGTAATGGAGGCAGAGCAGCGATCGACAATGGAAGTAGCAAATTTCATGCTGGGATAGTTTTCTGATAACTCAGGAATGAGTAAAGGTAAAGGTTCCCCTCACACATATATGCTAGTCATTTCCGATTCTGGGGGGGCGGTGTTCATCTCCGTTTCAAAGCCAAAAAGCCAGCGCTGTCCGAAGACGTCTCTGTGGGTCATGTGGCCGGCATGACTAAACACTGTTACCTTCCCACCAAAGGTGGTCCCTATTTTTCTACTTGCATTTTTTATGTGCTTTGGAATGCTAGGTTGGCAGAAGCTGGGACAAATAACGGGAGCTCAACCTGTTATGTGGCACTAGAGATTCGAACCGCTGAACTGCTGATCTTTTGATCAGCAAGCTCAGCATCTTAGCCACTGAGCCACCGCGTCTCCACCAGGAATAGGTAGATAGCACTTTAACCCAGCAATGGGAAAAGGCCCAGAGACGTTCTGTAGGAGAAATAATATGGCTGTAAAAGGCTGTTCAGGGAGTCAGAAAGTAATGAGTGAGCAATAAAATCAAAAAGAAAACAAAAAGTCAGGCTAAGCGAGAGGAATCTGCTTCTTTCTAGTTGCTGGAGTACTCAGAGCTAACAGTCTGGCAACTCTCTTTTTGCTACAAGAAGTTCTGCTTGAAAATTGTGAACTAGTGCATTGAATCTTAAAAGCAGAGTCTCCTTTCAGCTAACAAGCAATGGCCATTGTGATCCATTATTGCTTTTTGAGCAGAGAAGAGAAGGGCAACTGTCAACTTACATTGCCAACATCAAGGTCTATTCACAAATGCCAGAACAGGAGGTGTGGGGTGTGCACGTCTGAAAAGGATGGATCTTTGTCCCATCGGAGGCCAATTGTGTAATGTAACTGTTTGTAGGGAAACAACATTTCTTACGCACACATGTAATAGATCAATAATCTGACCTGATTATAAAGCCTTGAAGTATTATGGGTGTTCAGTAGAGAATTCAAACATTGCACAAAGCCACAGTATAGCTCATTGGATTTTGTTAAACAAGTCATGGCTAAAACAAATCAAGTATTATCATGAGCAGAATTTCCCAGTTACTTCTGCTCTCAAAAACTCTTTTGAGTACACAGAATTTATGGAAACAAAGATTGGATGATTGGTAATTATAGGGCTATGTAGTGTCCCTTGTCAAAGGAAACTACGCTAGTAGAGATCCTTTGAACAATTGTCTTACTAAGGCTACCTTCTCTGGGCTGCAAAAACCCAGACAACCACTAGATGGCAGAAAAATGTTAGGGCTTCCATTTGTAGAAGCTGTAGATCAGGGGTGTGAAACTCACAGCATCACGTTGTCGTCACTTTTTTCCCCTTCGCTAAAACGGGGGTGGATGTGGCCAGCGCGTGACGCATCCAGCCGACAGGCCGCGAGTTTGACACCCCTGCTGTAGATGCTGTCATCTAGTAGTTATCTGGATGTTTACAGCCCAGAGTGCATAGCCTCAGTCTTACATAGTAATAGAAAAATTAGTATGTTGATCTTTCTGTCTATTAGCCTTGATCCTTAGATCAATGCATAAAGCATAATGAACTTAGTAAGATTTATATTTGCAAAAAAACCCCAAAAAAACCATATATAAGACTGCACTGTAACTATCCGAAGTGGCACCCTAAGAAGGAGAGTCACTTAGGTGAGTTGGGCAGTATATAAATGTGATGAATAAATAAAATAAATCAATAGAATGCGAAGCTTGAAATAACTCAAGTTGCAGAAATAAATGAATCCCAAAGCAGTGGTAGCAGATCATTACAAAAATAATTAGATGTGGAATGAACATGCTAAGTAGGCATGGACTGCTGACTCTGAAAGAAAAATAGATTGAATGAAATGGAATATCCGGCAAAAGAGCACATCTGGCTTGCTGGCAGGAGCTGTGAACGCAAGCACTTGTTTATACTTTGAGTTTAGCTAAGCTACTATGCTAACTCCCTGATTCTGTTGATACAAAAAACCACACAAAAAAACCCCACAACCCCTTTATATCTTGACCTGATTCAAGAATTCAGCATTGTTGAGAGGAATCATGTGCTTCTCTTCATTCCCTCTACTTTGCAGTTAAAAGTTCATTTGCACAAAGAAAATCAATCGCCCAGGGTGTACTTTGCTGAGACATTGTTTACTCTGGAAGAGAATCTTTCAGGCTCTTACCTTTTTAGAATCCCAAGAATGCAGGAGGAATTGCAGAGGTGAACATCCTGACCTTTTGTTGCTGTGAACTGCTATACCTGCTTAAATCTTTGGCAGCAGCAAATAAAAAGGCTGCTCAGCTCCTCTTGCATATTTTTCCCTACCAGAATATAATCTCTGCCCAGAACAAATGTCAAAATTTATATATCATTTTTGTGGGGGGAAAGGTTTAAGTATGTATTTGAATGTCAGTCCCTGTGTTAGGCCCACTGCATACTCTACAATAGGGGTCTCCAACCCCAATCCATGGACCAGCACCGGTCTGTGGCATGCCAGAAACCAGGCTGCATAAGCAAGGGAAGAAGCCCTGTCCGCAGGATGCAGGCAGCACATGAAACCACATCCCCTCCGGTCCATGGAAAAACCTCTCTCCATGGAACCAGTCCCTGATGCCTAAAAGGTTGGGGGTCACGGCTCTATAGACCTGAAATAATGCCAATGCAAATAAATAAATAAAATAAGCATGTATATACATCCTATATTTTTGATGGTATGAAAGAGGATGATTGACTTGGGTCTGATATGTGCTCTTTCTACTTTTTTATGAGATGTGATTTTATGCATCCATCATTGGTAATACTTTTAGAAGGGTCAACCAGTGCGGCTTGAAAAATAAGGAAGCTTTCAAGCATTTCCAGGCATTTTTCTTGGGCAAGATTTTTTTTAAAAAAAATAAGGATAAGAATGAAGCAAGAAATTTAAAAAGTTAGGCCATATCAAGTGGTTTAACCATGTCAGTCCCAGGAAGAAGTTATAAACTGTACATATATTCATTGTTGGCATCAGTAACATCTAGCATCCATTTACAAAAGAAAAGATTACTCCCCATGCTGAAAACACAATTTCCCATAGATCTCCTGTCATGATTGGAAAACACAGATTTTCTCACCCGGCAGAAAACAAACAAAACCCAGAATCTTTATTTAACACAAACCAAACATTAATTTGTCCATGGAAAAACACAACTATGATTTTTTTATATATAAAATTCATGTTTCCCCATAAGGAGAAACTATCGCTGAGAAGAAAAACAACATTTGGAAATTGGTTTTCAGAAATAATACCCATCTTATTCACATCCTCACCTTTCAACCATGGTGAGTACTCAAGGAGCCTAACTACTATAAAAAGACAGGTATATAAAATATTAAAACAGTTACAATGAACACTAATAAAAGCATTAAAGATTAGAAGCAACAGAAGGGAATGCTCTGTCCTGTGCCAACAGTATGGACCTTTAACAGCAGAAACATCCTCCACATAGCTTTTCCTTGCAGCTGTTAACAGCTGGAAAAATTCAAAGGGAAAGAGGCAAGGCAAAGTCTGCCCCTAAGCCATTTAGGGCTTTAAAACTCAACATCTTAAATTGTGTCCAATGAGCAATTAGCAATCAGTACGGATTTCTTAGAATGGGTAATCTTTGACTTACAATCAGTCAAGTGACTGTTCAAAGTTCCAGCGGACCAACCTTGGTGCTACTTATGATTGAAAATCAAAGTTCTTACAGCCCCCCCTCCCCCCCTCAGTGGCTACATGACCAAACTTTGTTTGTTTGAAACCAGACTGCATTTATACATCTTTGCAGCATCCCATGGTCACGTGACTGTGGTTAACGAACATTTTGCCAAAGGCTGGCATTTACTTCCATTTTTAGGCCAAAGCTACGCCAATTGCAAATTACTGGTTCACTTAAGAATTGTAACGTTCACTTCATAATTTCAGCAGTCATTTTACCACCTCCACATTTGTTTAATGACTGTAGGAGATGACCAGGTTGAGTTCAAGGGCAGGGTCAAATGCATCATCAGTCTGGAGTCCCTAAACCACCGAAAGAGACCTTAAGTCCAGCCCCCTCCATTGACTCTGCTCTGGCATCAATTTGCCTTGACTGTTAGTAGATCAGATTCTTGTGTAGAGGTTGCATGGTGATAAACTCACAATGAATGCTTTTGAAGTCTATTCTGGATTCTGGTTTCTTGCACCTGACAATAAGTGCTGCAAAAACGGTAATAACATTGGGTCAGTTACGGGACCGAAACAGTTTTATGACTGTCACAACTTAAAATCACAATGAGCAGCAATGGTGGGTTTCAAATCTTTTTATTACCGGTTCTGTGGGCGTGGCTTGGTAGGTGTGGCATGGCTTGGTGGGCGTGGCAGGGGAAGTATACTGTAAAATCTCCATTCTCTCCCCAATCGAGGGGAAGGTTACTGCAAAATCCCCATTTCCTCAAATCAGCTGGGACTTGGGAGGCAGAGAATATATGGGGGCAGGGCCAGTCAGAATTTTTACTACCGGTTCTCCGAACTCTTCCAAATTTCTGCTACCGGTTCCCTAGAACTGGTCAGAACCTGCTGAAACCCACTTCTGATGAGCAAGCTCCATTACAGTCATAAGCCAAGTCAAGGACTACCTATATTGGATATCACAGGATCCTTGAATTCAACCCCTTCCTCAATGCTGTTCAACTTCTATTTCAGTGGTGGGTTGCTCCCGGTTCTGTCCGGTTCTTTAGATCCAGTAGTAAAAGTGGCAGGAGGCTCTCCCCACCAGCCCGGATGTCATAAATGACGATCTGCGGATGTGCAGAAGCACGCGTGCACACTTCCATTGCCAACCGGTAGTAAAGGTAAGTAGAACCCACCCCTGCTCTATTTGAACACATCCAAATTTGTGAAGCTTTACACCATTTGGATAATTGGTTCTATTGCTGAAGTGCTCTAATTATCAGGATGTTTTTGCTAACATTCAGTTGCAGTCTGTCATCTGATAATTTAAATCCATTATTTGGTGTCTTGCACTGCTTAACAAGAGAAAATAAATCTTGATCTTCTTTTGTTTGGTATCCTTTCAGATTTTCAGGAGGGCTGCCACTGAAAAGTGTTATTTAACCCTCCATCTCCTACCTACCAATCTTTTCTTCTGAAGACTAAAATTTAACCGTGTCTTTCAATCTCTTTTTGTAGGGATTTGTTTTTAGTTCCCTAAACATCCTCTTCAGCTTTCGCTGAACCTGTTCTTGTTTCTCTGAATCCTCTTTAAAATGAAGTAAGTAGAACTCAGCATGCAGTACTTCAAGTATTTTCTAAACCAGGCAGAGCAAAATGGTACAATAACTTCCCACAATCTGGAAGCTCTGTACTTGTTGATGTATTTGTCTTTTTCTTATGCTGACTCATTTTGTCATTAATATCTGTTTCAAGAACTTTTTCACAAGTGTCACTTAAAACCAGATATTCCCCACCCCCTTCATTTTAATGCCAAAACTTTAATGCCAAAGTTTACATTTGTCCCTTAAATTTTGATTAGCTACCTTCAATGTATTTCTCTGACTTACAGAAATCATTCTGACTTTTATTTAAATCTTCTAAAATATTAACTATCCCATTTAATTCAAAAAAGATCTTGAGACTCTAGAAAGAGTGAAGAGAAGAGCAATAAAGATAAGAGGTCTGGAGATTAAGCTTTATGATGAACTGTTAAGGGAACTAGGTATGTTTAGCCTAATGAAGAGAAGGATTAGGAGTGACATGATAGCTGTCTTCCAGTACTGGTGGGGCAGTCACAAGGAGTAGGAGTTGACAAAACATTTGAAGGCAGGACAAGAAGCAACAGGTGAAAGCTTGTTGAAAAGAAATCCTACCTGGAACTAAGGAGAAATTTTCTTTTTTTAAAAAAAATGTTTTTTATTTTTTATTTTTCAAAATATAAAGATTCCATCTTTCCTGTGTCGTCTGGGTACAAATATCTCTATGCAACACCTTCAACATTTACAACCTTATTCACATTAATATTAATTCTCTAATCTTAAAGTTATATTAAACAGTTAAAGATTATAAGCCTATTCATTTTCCTCTTAATGTATCTTCTAGTAAAAATACAATAATAATAACATTAAACATAATTATCATCATAATACTAACAATTTTCATCTTATTTATACCTCTATCTTAACATATTTTCTATTCTTCTTTAGCCTTCTCCTTTTATTTCCAGTTTCCCTTTTTATTCTCTAATCATTGATAAAATACTTCCCATATCATATAATATTTTGTTTTTTCTCCTTAATTGCTAATGTTAATCTTTTTTTTTTTTTAATTTGATTTATATGCCGCCCTTCTCCGGAGACTCAGGGCGGCTTACAATGCGTTAAGCAATAGCCTTCATTCTTTTGTATATTTTATACAAAGTCAGCTTATTGCCCCCACAAACTGGGTCCTCATTTCACCTACCTTAGAAAGGATGGAAGGCTGAGTCAACCTTGAGTCTTGGAGAGATTCGAACCAGCAGAAATTGCAGGCAGCTGTGTTAATAACAGGGTTCACTAAACCACTGTACTATCAAGGCTCTTCATTTCTTCTATTCATTTCTGCACATTCTAATATTTTCCTAATCACCTTCTCCTCAATAGGAATCTCTTAATTTTTCCAGTGTTGTGCAAATACAATTCTAGCTGCAGTTAGAACATGGATAATTAAATAAGTATTCTCTTTACTATAACTTTCAGGTAAGATCCCCAGCAAAAATATTTCTGGTTTTAGCTCAATACGTTGTTTTATCGTCTTTTCCAACGATGTCTTTATTTTTGTCCATTTTTATTTTTATTTTATTTTGCTTCTACACATGTCCACCACATATGATAGTAAGATCCAGGTATCTGGTGGCACTTCCAACATTTAGCTGACTTATCTTTAAAGATCTTCGCCAACCTCACCAGAGCAAGGTGCCATTTATAAAACATCTTATACAAATTCTCTTTATATGCAGTCAACATAGTTAATTTATAATTCCTATCCCACAATTTCTGCCACTTATCTAATTCTATCGTGTAACCAAAATTTTCTGACAGATACTTGAGGGCAGCCATGGGGAGTAGGAGTTGACAAAACATCTGAGAGAACGATGAGAAGCAACAGGTGAAAGTTTGTTAAAGAGAAATCCTATATGGAACTAAGGAGAAATTTTCTGACAGACACAGCAATTAGCCAATGGAACAGCTTGCCTACTGGAGTTGTCGGGGCTCCATCACTGGTGTTTTTCAAGAAAGATTGGACAGCCATTTCTTTGGCTTGGTGTAAAGACTCCTGCCTTAGGCAGGGGATTGGGCTAGTACACTTCCAAGGTCCCTTCCAGACGTATGATTCTATAGGTAATGTTGTATCATCAACAGATTTGATCAGCATCTTCCCCTCCATCTCAGCATGGATTTAGGCAGACAGGGATATCTATGGCAGCAATATCCTGGAAGTGCATGACTTTCATACAGGTTTTTGTTCAGCCCATATATGATTTATTTATTTATTTTAGAAATTGAATTTCCATCAGATGGGGCCATCAGTCTAGATCGAACAGTTTATACCATTGTAGAAAATAGCAGTGATCCTGTTCAGAGCAATGTGCACCAGCATACTGTATATATACTATATAGTATATACTGTATATAAATGGAATACCTTGCTTGGTTTGTGAAAGCATGCAAAACATTTCAAAATGAAAATATTCTATCTTGTTTTGACTTTGAAAGTGCTATTCCAATTTGGGAGTTTAAGGGTTTTGATCTTATATGTGCATCTTTTGGATTGTTCTTTCAACTTTATAGTGAAAAATCACTTACAGTTTCAGGAGGCAAGATATCCCAACTTCAGGGGGCAGCAATCAGGGAGACACAATCAGGGAGACATATATCTGACTTTACTTCTTTTACTTTGCATATGGTGGGGATTCTCAGAAGGTCCTCTCCATAAGTATGGAAGGAGAAGACCAAATCTATTTGGGAGAAACAATCCTTGAACTATTTCCCCACAACTTAAAATGCTTGATTCTTAACTATTTTCCACAATCCACTGAATGATAGCTGATTTTGCACATTATCAAACACTCTTGGAAGGCATGGAAATGTCAACTAATTGAAGCTGACTGTACAATGTCTTCAACTATCTCTTACCAGTACTTTAAGGTCTGGATGAGAAGCATTCAATATGAATAATTTTTGACATATCTTCAATGTCTGTGTAGATTCTCATGTGTTCCAAATTAATTTGAAATGAGTTTGAAGTGATTCTATTGATACTCTATAGATAGATTATCTATAGCATTCAGAACAAAGCAGCATCATTATAGTAGAAGCCAAGTAGACAATGAGAAGCAATCATTCCCTATTTCCGCATCATAATCTATCTATGATTAATCTGCAATATTTAAAGATCATTTATAATATAATATAGTGTAGTATTATCAAGTTTGTCCATTTTACCAGAATCACTTATGTACCTTCTCATATAAAGGTATTCCTATACTTTCATTGAGTGTCAGAGGATCAAAAAGAATTATCATCTGTATTTTTATTGGCATTGTTAGCTTGTGGTTGTTAATGTTATTGACATTGTAAGAGCAGGAAATTGTGTACTGGACCGATATCATCCTGTGGTTAAATTTGGAGGCACTTCGTAAAGTCTTAAGAGTATTTTTCCAGGATTACATGAAATCTGAAGACAGATTGTATCCTAAAAATCAATGAAATATTTATTTTAAGAATGGAGAAAATGCTCTCTCAACCAGTCCTGGCGTAAAATACATCTTTTATTATTCATCCATATATCTTTGTTTTCCTGGTAATCAATCCAGTATGTGTGAATACATTTTACAGTATATTTATTTTAGTACAATCTCTTTCCCACTCTTGTGTTAGCATGTGATGCCATTAATATACTTGCCCTCAATTTGTTGCCAAGTGAAGAAAAGAGCTTTTTGGCTTGATGCTTCTAAACCAGAGAAATGTGCTATAATATTTTACTTATTATTAACTGCTCTTGGGCAGTTGACAATAATATAAACAAATCCCAAATGTTATATTGAAAAATTAATGTCGGGTTATTTCTATACCTCAGTGAGACCTACGAGTCATTTTCACTGCACAAATTGCTTTGCAGAGATAAATAAAAACTGCTTAATGTACACTGATGGCAATACAAATGTGAAAGAATAGATTGACATCTGATGTCCAGAAATATACTGTTGCTTTGTGCCAAAGGTGCTTTTTCAAAAGGCAACTGGACTTTCTTTGTTTTTCCTTGAAGATGTTTTGATTCTCATCCAAGAAGCTTCTTCAGTTCTGATGTTTTGTTCAGTTGCTTTGTGTTTATCAATCTGACGTAGTTCAACCACAAAATAGTATGAAAGCCTTAAGCAAAATATGAATGAAATATGTAAGACTGGAGAGAAGCTACAAACACTGTACCCACTATAATCTGATGGAAAATATGTATTATAACTATAAACTGTATTATAATCATAAATAACAAGAGAATTTCCAGAGGATTCCACAGTCTGGTTCTCCAAGTGTGGCAATTGGAATTAATTCCAAGAATGACAGTAAATCAACTGATAGTTTATTTGTCAATCTCACTTGATGTTTAACGGAATCTATTCTGCCTGTATGCCTGTTCTGTTTAATATTTATTAATGAATACGTTTTGATTGAAATGATTTAAATAGAGAAATAAGACTACTCAGTTCTGAGATCTTTCGGCATTTATTTTTGGATGCAATATAACGGTCAGTTACACCATTACACTGGAGAGCTTATACACCTTGTCTTAATTCCAAATGCTCTGAGGAAGAGTTCAGTTGAACTGTTGTTTCCCTGCTGTCTACTAAGTGATGTGGAGAAAAGAAAATGTCAGAAAGTAAAATAGAAAAAAAGAGGATTTTCAGAAAAATAACACTGTGCAATCCCATGAGATTCCTAAGAGGAAAATTGCCTATTTCTGCATTAAAGATAACTTCTAATAGTGGTTCCACCATTCTAAAAATATCTGTGGTTTTAATCTTAAACAAGATTGACCTTATAGTCTGTTTCAGAAAAGCTTATAAACTAAAAGATTATGCATCTAAGGGTTAAAAAAGGGAGGGCAAGTTCAAGTCATTTCTTTATATCAGTTTAGACTGTTCTTTAAACAAAACAACTTCCAGAATGGTTCACTAAGATTAGTAGAAAGATAGTCCTTCAGTTTGCAAGTTAAAGGTAATAACACATAACAAAAAGAAAAGAATGGGGAAGGAATGAAGGAAAAATAAGATCAGGAATCTAGTTTGTTAACTTTCTGTTCTAAACAATGATCAACTGGAAGAAACAGACCAGGAAAACTGGCAGAATTGCTGGAGCTAAATCTCCATTTCATATTGGCCAGATGTAAATCATCTCTTAGAAGAAGCAACTGAAGACACATATTTCTGAATGACAGAGCTGTGGGTTTTTTTTTTTAAACGTATTGATGGGTAATGCTCTGCCTCAGTCAAAGCTTCAGAATTACTCTGGGCAATTAAGCACCATTTCTTACTATCCTGAAATAGGATGGACAGCTTCTGCTCATCCTGCCCCTACTCCGCCTTGAGATCCTGATTTGAGCAGTGCCACAAAAATCAATCAAAAGGAAAAAGAACATCCAAACTGCCCAGAGTTACTCTGAGGTAAGATGGGCAGCCTACAAATCTTATAAACAAACAAACATATAAAATTTGCTTGTATAAAATACCTTGGTTGGATATGGGGAATGAAATGTTCACATCTGAAAAGGAGCTCCTCCCAAATTGGACTAGCAAGTCTATATCCTGGCAGTGGTAAAATAGACATGGAACATCAGTTCCAGACTACAGAATAAATTGAGTGGTCTTTGAACAGCTCTAATATAAATTGTATACAAATGATAGAGCTCCTTCTCTAGTAGCATTTAGATTTTTATGGTGTAAAAATGCAGCCCTGTATTTGTATCCAACCAATGTATAGCCTTTGCTATTTGCCTAAAAATATAGCCAGAACAAACATCATCCCCTGCACTGAATCAAGCAGAAGGTCCATTGATTATAATACCTCCAGGCTTGTAAACTGACAATGAATATTTAACAAAGGTGACTGGGACTGTCTTTTGATAGCATCCCCACTTCCACACTTAGACGACATGATAATATATATATTTTTTTTTAAAAAAAACATTTTATTGTCATTTGGGGATCTGCAGAGAAAAGCAAGTCTCGCTCAAGTGTCAATCAAATAGTCATGCATGCTGAAGTAATTCAGGATTACGGTTGCTGGATCCCCAATTTTACCCTGAAAATCTGAAGGCTCTCATACTGAAGTCGGTAGAATGCGTTCATTTTATTAACCTACCTACCTACCTACCTACCTTCCCTCCCTACCTTGTTTCCCTTTCTTTTACTTTCCCTTTCTTCCTTCCTTCCTTCCTTCCTTCCTTCCTTCCTTCCTTCCTTCCTTCCTTTCTTTCTTTCTCTCCCTCTCCCTCTCCCTCTCCCTCTCTCTCTCTCCTGTCAGTCTTTTTCTCAATTCCCCTCTGATAGAAATAAAGTGATCAGGAGATGACTGTGACAATAACATTCCATTTTATACAAAACCGTTTCCCCTGCCATTCTCAGAGTTCCAGTTGGAGAGCAGATGTGACTGCAGCTGTTGAGGGAACTACACCCCACTTTTTGTTTATAACAGAAAATGCTCTACATACTGGGATGGTGAACATGTGATTAACAGACTAAATGTAGACTCCTCTGCCCCACTTTTGATTTCCTGAAAACACTCCAAGATTATCCTGCCAAAATTCAGCCACAATAACAAATCCGACCAGTTGTGGGCATTCTTGTTGATTCTTCTTAAAGAAAACGTTAAGGACAAAGTGCACATATTAAGAAATTATATATATATAAAAACTGAAAAAGATAAAAAGAACAAAAAATCTACCATTTGAAGTGGATTCCTAATGTGGACTTACATGGAATCAGTGCAGGTATTTTAAAAAAAAGTGCCTACCCAATGTATCATTAGTTATTCAGATTACAGGTAGTCCTCAACTTATTTAACAACCATTCAAAGTTATGACAGTGGTGAAAAAAGAGACTTATGACAAGTCCTTGCACTTACAACTGTTGAATCATCCCTGTCACATCATCAAAATTCAGGCACTTGGCAACCAGCATGTATTTAAAACAGTTGGGGGTACCCCAGGATCATGTGATCCCCATTTGCAACCTTCCCAGGGGTCTTCTGACAAGCAAAGTCAATGGGAGGAGCTGGATTCACTTAACAACCACATGATTCATTTCATGACCATGGTGATTCGCGTAACGACGATGGTAAAAAAGATCGTAAAATTGGGACCAATTCACATAATGACTGCACTGCTTAGCAGCAGATGTCTCAGTCCCAAATGTGGCTGTAAATTGAGGACTATCTGTATTCTGGGTTCTCGCTTCATTTTAAAATATGTACTGTACAGTTATGTTGCTTCTCTTAGTATGAATATTTTTTTAAAAGGTTATGAAGAAATATAGAAATTGAGAAATAAGACCACAAAAGAAGGAAACATGCAGACGAGCACAACAATTTTCCTTTGCTCTATGTAAGGAGGTAGGTCTGTATTTGCACTCTCGTAGAATTTGAATGGTTTACAAATTATCAAACACAGAGTTAAAAATATGAAATCCTACAGGAAATATCTAGCTAATTAAAGTATCATGAATGTACTATCACCCATGGGAGAATAGAGGGAGGGAATAGGCTAATCCTTCACATCCTTAAATGCTTCCTAAACAGCCAAACTTTACAGGCGTTCAGAAGGCCAATAAGGTGGAGGAGAGGACATCTGGGCATTAGGTAGAGGAAGATTGATATAATAGCATAAGACAACAGAATAAAATCTTGGTGGCCTCTGGTTTCCACTTCCACCTCCATAATGTTGCCTCTGGTTGGGTCTTAATATTTTACCTATTCCAGCAATTCCCTAAACTGCAGTATGGAGGTTAATATCTTCTTTTTGGATGATATATGAGGCTAGCTAAAGTTTTGGCATGCAATAGATAAATAAATGATTTGAAAAACTGACAAGGAAAAACAGTTTATTGTTTGTTTTGTTTATTTTAAAATACATAATTTTCACTTGTGGAGCAGTAGAAATTTCTGGGATTATACATATTTTTAAATTTGAATCCCAAACATTACTCCCTGTTGCTTTGTATCCAGCAAATAAAATGAAAGAAAATATTCCAGAAATATTTCTGTTTCTGACACATAATCCTTCTCTTTCACGATCTGTATCTAGCTTCACTGACTGTCATTTAGTATAACTATACAATTTTATCCCACCTTTCTGCTAAAAACCCAAGGCAGTGAAGATCCCCATTTATTTAATCCTCCCAATAACTGGGTTTAGGAAGCAAATTTTGCCAGGTTGAACTTCAGTTTGGATCTGAAGGCCAACCTCACCAGTCCTGGCACAAAATGTTAAGCTTTACATCCTGCGGAATCTTAAGCAAGTTCCTCTTGAGTTAGTTTTGTACTGAAGTTTATATGTAGAAATATTGCACAAAATTATTCAGCTACTTCTTGTAACAGCAGAAGGAACCTGCATTAGGAGTTTACTGGATTCTCTTGACATAGGTGCCTTAATGAAAAACATAGATGTTGCCCATTTCCGTGATGATAATATTTTAAATGCAGCTTTCCCATATAAAATAGAAAAGATATAAACAAAACAAATGAGCCCTCCTTTGTTCATTTAGTACTTTGTACTATTTGCTTATATAGAACTACCTTAACCACTTACAGAAATTTTTTTTGCAAAAAGTTTTTTTATTTTTTAAACAAAAACAACATAAAAACATCAACCTTCCAAACGCTTACAGACAGTGTTTTGATCAGTGAAAATCATTTCGTGCTCTCAAAATTTTCAAACTCTCATTATATGACAGATATTCTTACCTCTTACATAAAAAAACAAGTGCTTAAACATTTTATCCAAATTTCATTTCATATATAATATTTCAACTCCATAGTTTATTATCTATCCATTGATAAAATAGTTCCCATATCAAATAATATTGTTTATCTTCCTGTTCTCTTATTTCAAATGTCAACCTACTCATTTCAACACAGTCCAACATCTTCTTAATAATTTCTTTATCGGTAATCATCTTCTCTCCTTTCCAGTTTTTTGCAAATACAATTCTAGCTGCTGTTAATATATTCACAATCAAATTACCATATGTGGTGGACATGCGTAGAAGCAAGGAGATTTTGAACTAAGATACACACATGGTTGGAAAAAATGACTGAGAGACATATTGACCTTAAACCAGAGATATTTTTATTAGGGATCTTACCAGAGACATTTAACAAAGAACCGCTTACAGAAATTTGATACAGAAAATAGTTGTGTGCATTAAAAAGCAATCCTAAAGCTTGCAAATTGATCCTTTATGTGATATTATTCCATCAGTATAATGACTAATCATTTGATCATCTGCTTACTAAAAATTCTTGTGGCAAGAATCAAGATGGGAGATGAGTTGTTATCTATTGGAAAATAAGGCTTGGAAGTGATGATGATGATGGGGTAGTTATTTGGCTAAAATTGCCACAATATTTATTGCTTATTTCTTGTGTTGGAAATTATACGGTGCCAAGGTTTCATTCATTGGAAACCTAACCACATGTTCTTGATAGCAAAAATATAAAAAGAGTTTGGCTTCTTGAAGTCTGTGAAGTTTGTCTACTTAAAACCATGCTGTATTTCTTCAGAGAAAACTAGACTGGCTGCTTATATGCTTTGGAGTCTAAGAACTTGAGCTTAAAGTAAGGAATTTAAGTTTAAACCACTCATTTCTAAAGGAGTATCTCTTTGCCTAAGTTGTCATAGTGAGGAGCGTCAATTATTCTGTACCTTTAGGCAAAATCCTTGTTAGGCCTTAGGACTAGTTTATAGTGATCATATATTCTCTATTTTCTTGTTCGCTATCTGTGTAGTTACTTTCTATTTCCCATACATGTTTTAAGACATACTTCAAGGCCACAGAGAAAAGGGGGATAGTGTGAGTGTATGGGGCTAGCATCAGATAAATACCTAGTATGATTCCTGACTGATAAACAAATGTAAGCAATTTGCAACTAATACCACATGAGGCAAATAGACTGCTGGTAGGACAACCATAATTATGGAATTACAAAATAATAGAGTTGAAAGGGACCTTGGAGATCTTCTAGTCCAAACTCCTGCTTAAGCAAGAGACCCTGTATAATGGCTGTCCAATCTCTTCTTAGAAACATCCAGTGATGGAACACTCACAACTTCTGGAGGCAAGCCGTTCCACTGTTGTCACTAACAGGAAATTTCTCCTTAATTCTGAATTGAATCTCCTTTGATAACCTTCTATATATTACTTCTTGTCCTGCCCTCAGGAGCTTGGGAAAAAAGATGGATCTCTTCCTCAGTCCCTCAAATACTAGAAGACTGCTAACATGTCACCTCTAGTTTTTATCTTCCTTACGTTAGACATACCCAGTTCCGCAAGCATTCATTGTACGCTTTAGCCTCCAGCCTCCTAATCATCTTTGTTGCTCTTCTCGGCACTTTCTAGAACATTCAGAATTGGTTCTGACTATATTAGCATATAAACCTCGTTTAAAAAAAGCATACCAGCAAACAATCCTTGCTAGTATAGAGTAACACCAATTTTAAAGTCACTGCCTTGATTGCCATTAGACTTCCAGGCCAAATTCAAATTGTTGGTAACTATTTTGCTGCCTTGAGATACATGGAGCAATGCCATGCCAGAATTAAATCTGTTGTTCCAGTCATCTAGGGCAGTGGTCCCCAACCCCTGGTCCATGGACCAGCACCGGGCTGCAGCATGCCAGAAATCAGGCCGCACAAACAAGCAACATGCAGGCAGCACGCAAAACCATACCCCCTCCAATCTACAGAAAACCAGTCCCTGGTGCCCAAAAGATTGGGGGCCGCTGATCTAGGGAGACCCTCTTGAGAAGCCTCCTTTTGTAAGAAGTGCATGTCTTGAGTAGAAGAGATAACAACTTCTCGGTAGTAATTCCCACTCCTCCAGAGAAATGTGTCCCACATCCCATTATCCTGTTCTGCAAATACGTAACATTTCAACAAGCCTTCATCGCCATTTTATGTGATTGAGTATGACTAGCTTAAGTATTTTGACTACTGGATTTTGTTATCATTCATGTTCCTGAATTTTGTTCCTGCTGTTGTATGGTGCCTAGAATCATTTGGGGTGGGGACATATTAGAAATACAGTTAAATAAACAACAACAAAGAAAAAAAGCAACATCTACTTAGATTCTGGTGGATAAGTTTTCATTGATTGGAAAAGAGTTGGGAGTGATCATAAAAGGCAGAGAAAATACTGTGTGGAGTGTGAGCAAAGCTGGCCAGCATGAGGAGATAGGAAATACCTATAAAACATATAAAATAGATGTAAAGTTCTTTGAAATGCACATTGGCCTGTAGCCTAGGTTTTACTAAGGTTGTAAAACTCTAAATGGCTTGTTTCACTTCTAATAATAATAGGTGGAGAGTGTTACTCTCATGATAAATAAAATGTCAAAATTAGATGCCATCCTTGATTGTTCGTTCCAATGTTTATTAGCCTTTTTTGGACTATATATAATTGAGCAATATTTTTTATGAAACCTATTACTGTTCCTTTAAAAACATTTTAAAAATGAAACATGCATTAATAAACATCTTTATTTTCTTTTATGTTAATGCATTAATTACAAATCTTAGTAGCACGTAGGTACTTAGGATGGTATATTTCTTCAATGTATGACATGCCTTTTCTTTTTTAAATGATTCTTGAAATGGCATAACATTTAACCTATTTCAAGGTACAATCTTGGATGACAAATGGAAGTTTACCTTCATAAAGATATATTGAAAGTGATATTCTCTCTGAACCTTCATCCGAAAGTCTTCTAATGATTTGCTTTTTTCCAACTAATTCAATGTGATGACTACAGAGAAATCTGTCAACATCTTTCCTTTACTTACAGACAAGGTACTCATTTAGTTAGTACATCTGAATAGATCCAAAATCCATCTGAACCCTAATTTTGCTCTTGGGCCCAAGAAGCTGAGATTTTTTATTGTTTTATTCCATCTGCAATCAATGTTTGATTTGTGTTTTTTTTTCTTAATGGAAGAACATAATACATAATTATCCCATCTTTCCCTCCTTCTTTCTTAAAAACAAAAAATAGTCTAGATACCAATTTACCACAGCAGTGAGAACTGGGCACAGGAAAGCCTTTAGAAGGCCTTCATAACTCCTGACCATTGACAGTATCATTGAAAGCTTATTCTTGATTTATATACATTACACCACAGCAAAAGACACTGTATAGTTTTAGACACCGGTTCTTAATGTATTTTTTTGTCCCTGCTCTTTCATATCCTTCCCCATTAGTCCCAGCCTTTTATTAAGCATGTTTATCTGCAGATCTCTCTTCCTTTGCCTTTAATCATCAAGCTTTCTCAAACTCTCCAGAGAACAACAGAGGGGTGTGTTTATTTATAAACTGAATAATAGATGAACACCATGATGCATTTATTCTGCTGCGTTCCCTACTAAAGTACATTATTTTTACATAGCACAATATCTCAACACCTATGTTTAAAGCCAATAAGCCATAAATTAACATCTCAGAAAGCTGATTAAGAGAATGTTCTCCTCTCTCATTAACTCGTATTTATATATTAATGGAGAGAAAAACATGGGTTCCTTCTGTAGTACACATATCAGTCGTGCTGCCGGGCAGTGTACAAACATAATTCATGTAAATGATCGCGAATGTTAATATTGTTAAGTGTGACAACTCTGAAACAAAAAAAAAAAATGTAGATAAGCAATGAAATAGTGTCTGCGATAACAATTATGATAGTTTGTTCGACTAAGTTCAAAACAACTTTACTCCACATGCTACCTTTCTGCTGATCACATATACTGAGGAATAAGGGTAATTTGTCGTGTATTTTCAGTTCAGTTCACAATATAACAATACTGTGTAGAATTAAAGTTGCTAGTAGCCAAATATATCCTATTAAAAGCAGAGAGGACAATAGCACACTAAAGATCATCAAATCTCCCTCCTTCCCTCCCTCTCCTTGCAGGATTATCTGACTGAATGCATCTATTCATATCCCTGAAGGTCAATTTTGGTGCCATGTTCCATGAGGGCAATTGCATCCAGGTATGCCATACGACTTTGGAGGAATAACAGCTGCACCTGTCAGCACCATTAGATTTGCTCCCATGAAGTAATTAGGGAAAAAGAAGCACTGTCACAATCAGCTTCAGAAATAAAACACATTGTGGAGCTGTGTTTGAAATAAAAGAACGTACCTTATCAGATACACAAGGTTAGATACTCACTAGTGTCACTTGCTAAAATAAAAAAGAATATGATTGCAGCAATAACATATTATCAATTTATTTCAAACAACTTTCAGCTTTTCTATGAGATGAAAAGCAGGAAGACATCTCTATATAGAATGATACTATTAAAGATTCTAACAGACTAATTTAGAAGGTAAGGAATCCTTTTGTCACTATTACCATATTAAATAATAAATCCAGAACCCTTTGTTCATTTATTGCAAGTGATCAATCAGTAGAGCCTTCTTTACCTTTTATTCACATCCAGCGTGGCTTTGAAGTATTTTTAATTGGGAAAAAATATCTTCATGAGTAAACAAACAGCAAGCTCCTTGGGGTTTTTTTTTTATAACATTACTGCACTTTTTAATTTTTTTTTTTTCAAATGGATTACATAGGACTGGATTAAGCAATGTCACTCAATCTTCCTTGTTGAAATCAGTTACTGATATTACAAGCATTTTAAAGCATGGTCTATGTAACCTAACAAAATAATGTGTGATTAATAATATGCAAACTCTATTTTGGCTATTTAATCATGCTTGCCTAGAGACCAGGCTACTTTGCAGGCACAGTGATTGTTAAATGATAGGAACTTCCAAGTCCCTTCCAACCCTATATTTCTATGACTGAAAGAGACACGACAGCATTCCATCCCCCACTCCACCTTCAAACTATAAATAAAACACATAGCAATCATCTTTGCAAAGCTTAGTTGGAAGTGGAAATGTTTTTGTTTCCAGCTAAGCTTTACAGATATGATTTATAGTGCACACTTGTTTCTCCCTTGCTTATGTGTTTCAAAAGTGAGAATAGAATAGAATAGAATAGAATAGAATAGAATAGAATAGAATAGAATAGAATAGAATAGAATAGAATAGAATAGAATAGGCTTTAGTGGCCAAGTGAAGGAATTTGTCTCCACTACAGCAGAGTGTACATGCAAAACAAGTATCCTATCCTATCCTATCCTATCCTATCCTATCCTATCCTATCCTATCCTATCCTATCCTATCCTATCCTATCCACAGATAAAAATAATGCAGCCATACTATATAAGTAAATATACTTAGACATAAGATAGTATTATGGGAATTAGATATTCAGCAGAGTCCCAAAGTCTCAAAGGTGCTTTTTCAAGAGCACTTTTGGGATAGACTTTCTGGAAAATCCAGTTGCCTCTTGAAAAAGCACCTTTGGGATAACCATGATCTGGATGACTGAGAATCTCCATAGACATTTATTCGGCACAATGATTGCAGGAGGAAAAAACCTACTATCTCTGTGTCTAGTTGTTTTATTTTTATTTTATTTTTTATTTTTATTTTATAAATTTATTTTTTTAATTTTTTAAAAACATTTTATTTATTATTTATTTTATTTTATTTTAATAATAAATAAAATAGTTGTTTTAGCATGCAATGCCCTGTAGTGGTGCCCTGAGGGGCCTGGTGCTTTTCCGATCTTTTGTCTATGAAATAGACTTCGCACATCTTTTTCAAGGATCACCAGAGGTGAGGGGCCCAGAGGGATGAAGACACAAATAGGAGATTTGGCTATTGTTGGTGTATCTGAGACGGGGAGAGTAGTGATAATTGATAATGATCTCCTCTCAAACCTATAGTAGAACACATTCAGGTCATCTGCCAGTTACCAATTCTCTTCAATAACGGAGGGAGATCTGCTGTAGCCAATAATATTTTTCAGGCTTTTCCACACATTTGCTGGTTCATTTGCTGAGAACTGATTCCTCAGCTTTTCAGAGTAGCTTCTCTTTGCTGCCCTGATCTCCCTTGTTAATATATTCCTGGCCTGATTGTATAGCATCCATTCCTGTAGGCCAGAGGCCTCCAACTTTTTGGGCACTGGGGACCGATTCTGTGGAGAGAGGTTTTTCCGTGGACCGGAGTGGACATAGTTTCACATGCTGCCTGCATCTCGTGGATTTGTTTGCATGGCCCAGTTTCTGGCATGCCACGGACCATTGCTGGCCCACGAACTGGGGATTATGGACCCTGCTGTAGGCCACCTCTTTGGTACGATGTAGCTGCTTGAGCTTAGCTGTGAACCAAGGCTTATTATTACTGTATATGTGTGCACACATATGTCCTCACAAAAACTAACATATGATATCACAGTATCAGTGAGTTCATCCAAGTCGGCTGAAGCTGCTTTAAAAGCACTCCAGTCTGTACAATTGAGGGAAGCCTGTAATTTCAATTTTGCCTCCTCAGTCCAAGATTTCACTTTGTTCTACAGTAGAGTGAATTTCAAGACTTCTAGAGTGAAGTTCAAGACTTCACCCTAGAGTTCTTAACTCTAATTATAGAGCTAAGGAAGGACTTTTGATTATTAGTGGCAATATTTCTCTAGTTCAATCAGATGAACTGGCAACTGGCCTTGATTTAGTTTTGACAACTAAAAGATCCTTTCATTTTTATCTCTTCTGTTATCGTCAAACCCACTAAGAGTCCTCTTTCACCCTAGTCCTGTTCATCTTCAGCACTCTTTTCCTGGCTCGTGCCCTTGCTTTTTGCTAATTACTAAACAAGCTTTCCACAGTATAAACTGTTACTCAATTTTATCTTTAAAAAACTAAAAGGCAGTCTCGTGTGTGAGTCCCCCTTTAATTTAAAGAATTACTTAAAGCATTTCCCACTTGATCTGATCAACTGTTCACATGTAATTCGGTATCATGGAAATGTCTACGTTCTACAACCCTGGTAAAGAAGCAGGGAATTTATTAAAGGAATATGCACATACATGCACACACAAGTCAAGGGGATAGTTTCCCCTAACAGCATTCTCAGATTTCCTTTAAGCTGTAACTAGAATCTTTGCGTATATCAAGCATACAGAGTTTAGGAACAATAAAGCTTTATTGACTTAGAATGCTAAATATCCACATGTTCACATCCTCACTTTTCTCTTTTTTAATTCATTCTTATTCTCTCAGGGTTAACATCTGTCTAAAAGAACAGGAAAATAAGAATTCTCCACTGAGGCTTGGTTTTAATGACTATCGTAAAGTTTACTAATTGGTAGGCAGGAATTCACTGTACATAATGTTAATTAATATATTGCCACTTTTTGTTTATTTCTTCCACCAGTTTCCTCATTTCTCAGATCTTTTTCCCCTCCCCTTTCCTCTTTGGAATGCATACTAGATATGCTTGCCTCCAGATAATAGTATTTTTAGGATTTTAATTCCCTTGGTTTTACTGCCACTAACTTTTTTAGGAAGATACTTTAAATCTTATCAGAAAAATAGCTTAATTCATTTTCCCTAGCCACACTTCGTCCTGAAACCCTTCCGCAGCCAATAGATTATTCTCTGTCATATCAGCTGCTAGCAACAACTCAGTGGACTAACAGTAGGTACAAATAAACAGTCTTATGATATACAGTAGGAAAAGAGGAAGGACATGTTCTGGTTTCTGATATCTACAGAAGTAATGCCTAAAGAATTCCTTCCTCTTTTCTCTCTGAAGAAGCAGCATGAAACAAACCTGTGCTGTATTGATGACACTACTCAGCTGAAAATGCATGTGATACAAAGCTGTAGTAATGAAAATTAATGAAAAAATGGGATTAAAATGAATAAAAAGGTATTTCCTCCAATTTAGCTTAAAAATTGTAAATAAATTGCTTGTAATTCAGTTCTTAAATTTTCTGATCTATTTGAACACTTATGGTAACATCTAGCTATCTCCATTAATAAACCTATGAACAAAATATTTCTAAAACAGAATTAAAATGATTCTAAATAAAAATATATTAACTATTAATAATTTAATGCATTACTTAATAACCCCCCACTCTTTACTTCCAATTTTACTGTATTGAGCTTAGATTAGTTACAATTCTAGAGGGAAAAATAGGAGATTGAAATAGAGGTTTTAAGGAAGCTATTGCAGCCGAAGTGAAATGTACAGGTAATCCTCAATTTATAACCAGGAATGTAGCAAAAATTCAGAGTTACAACATTGCTGAAAAAAATGACTTATGACCAGTGTTTGCACTTACAGCTGAGCTGTCCCAGAATCCCCACAATCATATGACCTGAGCGCTTGATTGTTTCAACTTCTACCTTCAAACGACGCTATAGAGCACTGCACACCAGGACAACTGGACACAAGGACAGTTTTTTCCCAAATGCCATCACTCTGCTTAACAACTAATTCCCACAAACAATTTACTAAGACTGTATTACTATTATTCTTTTCTTCCTTACTAGTATTTATCTCTTCCCACTTATTACTATAACCATGTCACTTGTATCTTTCTATTTATATTGTTTTTATTTGTTTCCTAGTACGATTTGATAGCTTAGTAGTAACCTTGACTATTACTAAGTCTTGTATCTTTTTATTCTTGATGAATGTATTTTATTTTCCTTATGTACACTGAGAGCATATACACCAAAGACAAATTCCTTGTATGTTCAATCACACTTGGCCAATAAAGAATTCTATTCTATTTGTAACAATTGCAGTATCCCAAGTTCACGTGATCGCAATTTGCAACCTTCCCGGTCAGCTTCCAACAAGCAAAATCAATGGTGTAATGCCAGATTCATTTAACAACTGTAGTGATTCACTTAACAACTGTGGCAAAAAAGTTGCGAAATTGGGCACAACTCAATTTGACAACATTGCTTACCAATGGAAATTCTGGGCCCAACTGTGGTAATTTGAGAACTATCTATATCTGTATTATTATTTGTAAATCATTCAGTGTATTGAGCCATGGCTGTATATCCAATGTGACTGCATCAACGTAGGTGCACACACCAACCATAGTCCCTGCCAGGTCATCTCCCTGATGTGCCTTTTTACATTTTAAAAATTTAATTCAAAAAGTGAACATGCTTAAAAGCTAACCCCCAGCCTCTAGTATTGCTTTATTTCAGGGGTGGGTTCTACTTACCTTTACTACTGGTTTGCACTGTGTCCATGCGAGCTCACTTCGCTCGTGCGCACCCACTCTTCTGTGCATACACAGATTACCTATGATGACATCCGGCTCAGTGGGTGGAGCCTCCCACTGGTTTTACTACCGGTTCTTGTGAACCGGTCTGAACGGGGGGGGGGGGGGGGGGCAGCCCACCACTGCTTTATTTCCAATAACTCATCTAGGCTCCAATAAATAAATTAATTTATTATTTCATTATTAAATTAATACCCAGAAATTGTAAGAACCATCTGGGAGAAGGAGCATGAAGTGATGGTTTGATAAGTCATTTTCTTAAAACGATTATATTATGTACAACTAGTTATGCGTGCCATTGGGCAAGCTCAATGAACCAATCAATTTTAGGAAAATACCCATATGTTCTCAAAATTCCAGCTCTTCCATTTCCAAAAGATTGGCCCACTCTCTCTTTGATTTCTATTTCAACATCAATATTTTCATTGGCAGTCCTTTCCAGGGAATGTGTTTATTCTACTTTGGGAAAGCAGCTCTGCAAACAAAAATCATCATCATAATCTCTAAATCCTCATTCTGTTGCTTTCAGCATATTTATTTCACATAACCTGTAACTTTTCAACTTAGCTTTTTGTATAGTTTAAGAATGGCTTTTATTCAATTATTGTTGTTGTTTAAACTATATTATTGTATTTGCATTTTTAATTAGAATGTTTTCTTCTGTGCTTGAACCACTTTTATCACTTTTCCCTAGTTAGAAACAGGCTCTGTCCTATTTCTAAATATGAGTATTTTGTCTCAAAAATTCCCAAAGGGAAGTAAATGGTTGGAGATGCAACTAAGCAGCTTATCATGCCTCCTTTGGAATCAGTATAGGTAGTCCTTACAACAGTTCATTTAGTGACCGTTTGAAGTCACAACAGTCCTGAGAAAAGTGACTTGTGACCGTTTTTCAGACTTATAACCATTGCAGGATCCCCATGGTCATATGATCAAAATTCAGATACTTCATATTTATGACGGCTGCAGTGTTCCATGGTCATGATCCCCTTTTGCAACCTTCTGACAATGGGGGAAGGCAGATTCACTTAACCATGTTACTAATAACTGCTGTGACTCACTTAACAACCGTGGCAAGAAAGGTGGTAAAACAGGGACAAAATTCACTTAGCAACGGAATTTTTGGGCTCAACTTTAATCGTACGTCGAGGACTACTGTAGCCAGAGTGACAAGCAATACAATCATTAACCAACCCGTCATTTTCACCCTTCTTTCTTATTTGACATTGGAAAGGGAATCCCTCTTCCGTGCAGGATGACGATCGGAGCGACAAAGACAAAGCTCATCATATTTATTGGCCTGCAAAAATGAGATCATTCCCTGTAACCCGCCCACGCGTCTCTCTTCGCCGACCAGCCGGAACGCTCTCCGCCCGCTTTGAAGCACCGCGCTAGGGAAAAGGACGGGCGGAGGGAATGCGCACGCGCACATTCTACGTGAGTGGGGGTTGGGATTTTTTCCCCCTCTTTTTTTTTTTTTTTGGTTGTTGTTTCCTCTCTCCGCAGTATTATGAAGTCAGCGCGAAGGGACGGCGTGCCCTATGACGTCATCCTCCGTACCTCCCCGTTTCCTCCAATCCAGACCTATGGAAGGAGCGGAGCAAAGGTAGAGAAGCAGCAGTTGGGTTTCTTCTCCTATCAAAAGGGGGAGTGGAAGTGAGGGGGGGGGCGGCGGCGGAAGGGAAGGAAGGAAAGACCCGGATGCTGCTGCCGCCGCCGCCGCCGCCGCCGAGGGAAAGAGAGAGGCTAAGCGGGCCACAGAGAAGGAGGGAGTTGTGCGCGCGCGCGGCGGCGGCGGCTTTTCGCCTGGCCGTCTGAGGGCGGATCGGGGAGGGAAAACGGGCGCTGAGTTTGGCGTCCTGGCTTGAGCGCGAGGGGGGGCCGGTGGTTTTCCTCAGGTCGTCGTCGTCAAGATGGAGGAGGCGGGGATGGCCTCGCCGCTGCCGAATACGGCGTAAAAAGGTGGGCTGTCGGGGGAAACCGGCGCGTTTGGTCGAGGCAACGAAGGGCGCCCGAGGCGAGGCGATGCTGTCGGTCTATGGCATATTGCTGTCAGCTCTGCTGGGCTCCTTCCTCACGCTGCTCGCCCAGCTCCTGCTCTTTTACCGGAGGCAGCCCGAAGCGCTCCCCGGGGTGTCCCGGCTTCGCAGCTCCCACTTCTTTGTTACCAGAGTAATGCCGGACTCGACCCTCAAGGAGTATTTAACCGGCTTCCTCCTCTTGGGGCAGGAAGCGTTTTTCCCCGGATCTTTAGTCAGCCAGTCTTCTTCCAAAAGCGAGCAGAGCTTGAAGCCCCCCGGCCAGGAATCGCCCCCTTTGGTGGAGTGCACGGAGGAGACCCTCTACTGGCTCAATGCCATCTGCCTCTTTCTCTTCAGGGAACTCAAGGACACCACCTTGATCCGCCACTGGGTCACCAGGAAAATCAAGGTGGAATTCGAGGAGCTTTTGCAGACCAAGGTGACTGGCAAAGTGTTGGAGGGGCTCAGCTTGCGGGATGTCTCCTTTGGCAACGTCATCCCCCTTTTTAAAAATATCAAGATATTGCGGCCGGTGACGTGTAATGAGGAAGGCTGTCCCGAGGAACTGGACTTCGAAGTTGACATAGAGTATGATGGGGGCTTCCACTTAGCCATTGATGCGGACCTGGTTTTTGGCAAGTCGGCCTATCTCTTTGCCAAAATCTCTAAAATCATGGGTCGGCTGAGGCTGGTCTTCACCCGTATACCTTTCACGCACTGGTCCTTTGCTTTTGTCGATGAGCCTGTGATCGACCTTGAGGTCAAGTCGCAGTTTGAAGGGAGACCCTTGCCCCAACTGACTTCCATCATTGTCAATCAGTTCAAGAAAGTGATCAGGCGCAAGCATACCTTACCTCACTATAAAATCAGGTGAGTTGTTTTGGATTGAGGAGATCGAGTTGATGTTGTCGTGCTTGGGTAAAATGGGTGGGAATGGAAGAAGAGTACTTCACGGTGCAGGGGGTTAATCTGAAGAAGTTCGGTGAGGACAATGTGAAGTGTAACACAAGTGTCTTCTGGAAGAGTGATAAATGATGAAATTATTCAACTTGGCTTTCAGTGTATAATTCGCCATAAGAAGCTATGCACTTTTTCTGAAGAAAGCTCAAATCTCACATCAGTGTGGGCTTTGATAGTGAATAAGATGCTCAGTTTTTATACCCACATTATTCATTACCCCATTCCCTTTTTTGGAAGCTGCATTAGGAAGAGATCATAAAAGGAATAAGAAACAATAAGCCAAAGGAATGAATACATGAATTAAAAAAGAGAGGAGGAAATATACCTAAATCTAATTTTCACCATATTAATTTTCAATACATCTCTGTTTTGGCAAAGCCTTATTTCACCTGGTCCATCCTTGCATTTTGTTTGTTTTTTTAAATTATATATAGGTAGTCCTCAAGTTACAACAATTCAGACCAAAATTTATGTTGCTAAGTGAGACATTTGTTTAGTGAGATTTGCCCCATTGTATGACCTTTCTTGTCACAGTTAAGTGAATCACTGTGGTTGTTAAGTGAACTTGGCTTCCACATTGACTTTGCTTGTGAGAAGGTTACAGTAGGTGATCACAGGACCTCAGGACACTGCAACCCTCATAAATAGTTGTCAAGCATCTGAATTTTGATCATGTGGCCATGGGGACGCTGCAATGGTTGTAAATGTGAATCATTTTTTTTCAGTGCCATTGTTCTAACTTCAAATGGTCACTGTAAATGACGTGTTGTAAGTCAAGGGTTATCTGTAATTGTTTTTCAGAATTTCAGCAATTCCATACAAGTATAACCTTTATACTCTCTTTCTTGACCCATTTACTCTTCCTTCATAGATCTGTTTTCAAATGTAATATTTATTCCTTCCCTTCACATCAACAAAACACATCAAAGTTCACAATTCTTTTTGGTCACTGCTATCTGATTCCTGCCTTGAGCAGAGGATTGGACTAGAAAATGTCTGAGGTAAATATATTCACCCTACATTTATACATTATCCACCCATTGAGCTGAGAACGACAGCATTGATTTCACTGAATCTGTGATCTTTGGCAAAGCCAGGATGAGGCTTGTGACTATCTGGTTCTCTTTGGTATTGATTATGAAGTTCTTCTGGATTGCTAGAGGATTTGGGAATGGGAGGTGCAGTGTTGCAATGGTTTTCCTTCTTTTTGCATAGCTAGTTTTTACATAGGCTCTGTCTTTGTGGGGTGCCTCAGCGCTTGACTCTCGTGCCTCTAGTTTAACATTTACGTAAACCAGCTCGTTGAAACAAGGTCAGTTACCATCAGTATGATAATAGATAGCTTAGCCTTGGTTGAGTGAGTAATGAAGTTGAGGTTTTGTACCTAAAGATTATTGGAGTCTGGATAGGATAGCTGTGGGTAGCTACCCAAGTAGCTATCATTCATGGTTTTTCAAATACCAAAGTTTCTCCATTTATGGTTATAAATAATGTTGCACTTTCGTAGACAGAACTGGTACACAATCCTGGGCTCATAGCTTCTCAAAGAGCAGGTGACAGTTGTGATCTGGAAGTTAAGCCGATGTAACAATTTATACTCTTTTATGGACTGAATCTGTTCTCACAGTTATTTATGTCTCAATCATTTTACCTGGATTGTGGATTGTTCCAATGGCCTCCTGGGAGACCATTCAGAAGCTAAAACTGGTCCAGAATACAGAAATACAAACAATTATGGACAAACTTCAATATAACCATGCAATATTGCTGGTAACTTGTGAGCGTGCAGAAAAAAAGTGTAAATGGAATAGGGTGTGGCTTTCTGAGGAACCATCTCTCTCCCATGCTTTTTGCCTGTCCTCTAACATCTGGCCGAGTGATGGGCTTTATTTCCCATCCATTAATCATTGTCCTCTAATGAGACTTAAGTGTGATTTCTCTGTTATGGTCTTTGGAATAGCATCCCCTGGAGGTTTGAACTAAACTAAGCCTTCAATTTAAACAACTTTTGAAAAGCCTTTTTCCCCCAAGCTCTGGATTAGTTCAGGGATCCAAGTATTTTTTGGTTTCAGTTAATGATGTACGCTTGTTTCTGTTACGCTCGTTATCTTTTGCTTGATTTTAGATCATGTGCTTGGTTTTTTATCTGTATCCAACAGATACAGATATTCAACAGTCGGTGTTGAATTAGCTATAAATAAAACAAATCAGTATATAAAATAGGCAGCTCTCTCACATGATGGAGTTATGGATCTGAAGTATTACTTTAAGAACCGTACACTAATATTAAGAAAGTAAGGGTTCTACGGTAATTAGATGCAGTCTTCAATATAAAGTCAGACTCTCAGTGTCACAGTGGCTACCTTGAAAAGTGCTAAAAGAAGTTGATCCCTGCCATATACCATATGTGACACTGAATTGTGATATACCACTATTAGCAGCCTAAATCTTGCTACTCACAGTGCTGTTTTTTGGTTGCTATACCTATATTTTGGAATAACCTTTCCACACAAATTTGATCTGCCCCTTTGCAGTTGGTTTTTCATAAATCAACATTGGTTGGGAAATAATTTTGATTTTGCAGATCCTTGAAAGGGTGTTGTGGGACTCCCAGGGGTCCTACAACCACACTTTAAGAAAAACTCCTGTAAACTGTTAAAACTGAACTTTTTCAGAAAAGCCTTGTTTGTTCTTGTTTTATGATTTTTTTATTAATAGATATAAACTAATAGTTTCTTTGAATGAAGGTGGGAGGATACATCCAATAAATACACGCATCTCTGAAAAAAATATAAAACTCATGGGTTGTCCCTTTGACAAAAATGAAGTTTACTTTTCATTCATCTATAGTGGGAGTTCTTTTCTGTATGCAGTTACAGATTGCTAGACAAGTTAAAAAGAGTTTGTAATACTCTTGAGCAGGAAAAGGCTTTAGAATATTACATTTTAATTGGACCAGTGTCAAATTTTCTATTTTTGAATCAGAACTAACATAGCAAAGTTAGCATTTGTCTTTTCTCTCTAATATGTTTGCA
This sequence comes from Arizona elegans, assembly GCA_022577455.1. Taxonomy (NCBI): domain Eukaryota; kingdom Metazoa; phylum Chordata; class Lepidosauria; order Squamata; family Colubridae; genus Arizona; species Arizona elegans. The sequence goes on along the minus strand of JAKOOJ010000005.1, from coordinate 58,733,057 downwards.
CAGGTCTTGTGAATTCTTTTCATAATGTTAAAAGTAGTTCTGCATTTTTTTTCTTCTTTAACCACCTTCTGGCTTTAACCCAGAATCAGATATTGTATATTCAAACATAATTCTTACTTGAATAGTGTGGTGATTGCCCAATTTCAATAAATACAAGGAAATCTTTTTTTAATAATAGATATGTAGGTTTTACAAATATTCTGTGTAAAAGAAGAAGAAAACCTGCTTGATTAATTATGGACAATTTTGTAGCCAGTCCAATTGGTTCTTTAACCAAGTATTATCAAAAGCTGAAGCGTATTTTGCATATCCTAAATGGGAAGGAATTTATTATTTATTTCTAATACAAATCTATATGGTTGCCCAACTCATGGACGGGTGATTCCAGTAGCTAATATTAAAAATCCACTCCTTCCCCCAAGGCATGTTCCTAATTTCTTTCCCTTAGATAGAAGATCAGACAGATAGGCAGAAAAGCAGGATGGTTTCATGGCTGCCCTAATCCTATGGAACAGATCCCCCCCCCCCCCAAGATTAAAATGTCTCCATCCCTAATATCTTTCAGGAAGAAGATTAAGACCATGCACTAGGTATTTTGGTGCCTAGGGGATTGGTTATGAAGGCTATTATACTGTACATATTGTTGGTTTAAAGCTTTTATGATTCATTATTTGAGTTGCCAGGCATAAAAATGTTCTTAAATAAGTAAGTGGGGTTGGATAACATCTAGCTTTTCTGAGTAGAAGATTTTTACAGTATTTTTACAGCAACACAGTAGCAACTGAAATCTAGAATATATTAGAGAATACACTAAAGTGAGGAAATTGTCATTACTCCAGATGTTGAACACAATGTTCCAGAGCTCTTGCTAGCATGAGTGATTATTTTAGCAACTTAAATGCCATATCAGTCATCACAGTAATTCTCGGTAGCTTATATATTGGAGCTAAAATAACATCATAAAATAATAAGCATAGGGACCAACTAGCCTTAATAAGTACAATGTAGTACTGGAGAAAAGTCCTCACAATCAAATACTAAAGTATGCTATCTGAGAGCAGATCAGCCCATAGTGCCTCATGAGTAGGTTTTTGCAGCGTTGCAAAAGTTTAGCAGAGTCAGGTTTTAAAGACTTCAGGGAAAATGCTATATCTGCTATAGGGCAGATAGAGCTACAGTGATGCTATGTCTGCAGAGTCCTTGGTGTTCTCGGAGCTTGGTAGTTTTCTTGCAAACATTCATTACCAAATGAGGTAACATCATTAGTGCTAGTAGAGAGTGGCGTTTGCTCTCATTTTATATACTAAGAGATGGTGTGTCTCTTGGTCTTGCAAGATGGCAATCCTTTACAGCTGGGAGCTGCTCTCATGCCACCTGTACTATATCAAATCATTCTGTTGTGGGGTGGGGATTAGAGGAAAAATGCTCCTAAAGTTAACTAGGTCCTAAAGATGTTGAAGGTGACAATCAACACTTTGAATTGCACTTGGACATTACTGTAACTTGTGCAGCTTACAGAATAGAGATTTTACATAGGTGAAGTAGGAAATGTCTATAACTGCACATGGAACTGTGTTCTGACCCAGTTATAGGAAACTACTTAGGTAATTTTTGTTATACTGGATTTACAAAGAGGCTTGTTCAAGCTTTGAAGAATCATATCAGAAGAAACAGAAAAGCAATCAAGTTCTAGAACATTATTTGAATTGACTAAAGGTTAAGGCTATTTTAAAAAGGAAGAAATATAAGGTTATCAAGGTTAAAATAAGATTCTTTCAGCTGACACCAGGACTGAAAAGATTATGCTTTATGCATTTGTTTATGCAGGTAGTCCTCGACTCACCACAATTGACACTGGAACTTCCATCACTGAGCAATGTGGTTGTTAAATGAGTTGTGCCTGCTTTTTTTTTTTTGTTGCAGTCATTAAACAAATCACTGCAGTCATTGGGCAAATCCAGTTTCCTCCATTGACTTTGCTTGTCAGAAGCCCCCCTGGAAAGATCACAATTGGCAAATATGTGACCCTGAGATGCTGCAATCATTGTAAATATATGCTGGTTGCCAATCTCCCAAATTTTGATCATGTCACCGCAAGGCTGCTGTAACAGTCATATGTGCAAGGACCAGTCATAACTTGCTTTTTTCAGATTCATGTTAACTTGGAATGGTCCTTAAACGAATAGGTCATAAATCAAGGACTACCAGTAGATACAAGATGGGGTATGGGATGAAGAGATCATTGGTTGCAAACTAAAAGGAAGTGAAGAGTTACTAAAATTATTTATCCTTGTTGTGGTGAACATTGGAAGTCATTTCTTGTTACTGTATTCATTCTTTTTTCTTTCTGTTTTCTACTCTCTTATTTTTGCCTGTACCTTTCATGTTTTTTCTATTCTTTTAGTTTATATTAGATTTTGTTATTATAATTAAAATCCTTAATAAAATCATATTTTAAAAAGTTTTCATGTATATATCCTCAGTGTGCCAAGTTATATATCCATTTTTGTATTCACTTTAGACTGGTAACCAAAAATTTATGCTTTTGTATATAATTGTTCCTTTTTTTCTGTGTAACCTCATAAATGCTACTTTCTTATGGATGCTACTTTCCTAACACTAGTGACAGATGACATTGGATTCTGTTACTATCTATTTATTTTACATTCCTAAAACTATGCAGCATTTGTGTGTGTGTGTGTGACAAAAAGAAGGGTCACTACATTGATTCAAAAACACTTATAATTGTGATATGAGAATGAGATCTTGTAATCCTCATAATTACTTGCTCAGAACAGTTTATTTTTAATTATCTGTTAGAGCAGGTGTTAATGTACTTGATAATCTGATGTGCACAATTGGCAAACCTATTTGTTATTTCAAAATGACATTATTTGAATATGCACGTTCTTTGGTGGATACAGGATATTCTTAAGTTTTGTCTATAAAATTCTATTTTTATTTTCAGTGTACATGTGAATTTTCTGGAAAGGCCATGAAGAGTTCTGGAGTTGTGATGCTGAGTCTTTAAAACAAATCTTCATTCAAAAAACAAATAACTCTTGAGAATTAGTTGGAATTTTATTTTACAGTCTCTGAGCTAATATATGCTAACAAATAGTTAATCGGGAAGTTTCTTATAGTACAATAAACACACAGAATATAATTGCCTATATACGCTATTTAATGTGTAATATGTCATATTTTTCTGAGTATAAGACGCACCGGAGTATAATAGGAGGAAAATAGGAGAGGGGGGGATTCTGTCTACAAGGTATTCATCTGACTAGTCCCAGCACATTAGTTCACTCACTGGTTTTGAGGTTGGGGCTGGTAGGGGCTAAAAAACAGCTTCTAAAGCACAGCTGATTGTCGGAGGGAGCAGCAATTAGAAAAGCAGGTAAAGCACGGAAGATTGCTTTGCTCGCGTTAAGCTTCAAAGCACAGATGATCCTCAGAGAGAGCTCCAGTGACTAAAGCAGGCAAAGTGCGGAAGGGGTAAGAGAAGGCAGCAACTGTTCCGGGTAGCCATTTTGGGCACACGCGGGATTACATTCGGAGTATAAGACGCACCCAAATTTTCAGCCTCTTTTAGAAGGCAAAAAGAGTGTCTTATACTCAGAAAAATACGGTAATGCAAATATGTAATTGATTACCTTCTATTAGATTCTCAACACAATGTTAACTGTCATCATCTCTCTTCAGTAAGCAAATTTAGCATGATTATCGGTATTTTTATATATTTTGCAAATTATTTTTCTTTTTTCTCTTTTATGATATATTTTACCCAGACAGAACAGAACCAGATTCTCATAGGGCTTTGCTTTTGATTTGATAAGCGTGATGGCCAGGGAATACTGGCACAAAGGTCTGCTCCTTATCCAATTTAGCATGCAGGAATTGCAAGGCTGTACACACACTGTGGTTGACATTAGGCTAGTGTGAGTGAGCATGGAAAGGTAACTTCCCATTTTTGCTCTTGGTTTGGTGAGACATTATGTAGAGCAGCATTGTAGTAAATATGTAATCTACATATTTTCTCATACATGAGAAAATACATGTCTTGGACTGCAGGATGTGTTGGCATTGTGTTGCAAAGTAGTGGCAGTGTCTGACTTGTTAGCATAGCAGCATGCAGCTTTCTTATTATTAAGGAACCTAAGAACTCTGTTCACCACTGGACAGATTCTATTTTCTAGATATGTAAAGTATAATGAATGATAAAATATTCCATTATTAAGAAGAACATTTGCAAGGTAAATTAGTATAGTTAGTTTGTCATTTTTACAATTTGGAAAATTATCTTCATAATTTCTCTAAAAGGTAAAATGTGCTTTGTAATTACCAAGCTCTACCTAGGACAAACTAGGCAATCCTTATGCAGAAGAATAATGGAGTACAAAAACAAAAATGGAAATAATTTAACCCAATAGGGGAACATTTTTATTTTTCAGAACATTGCATAATAACAGATCATTCTTAAAGTGCTGGGATTACTGTTGAGCAAAGCAGTCACATGATGTCTCATTTAATGACCACCTTACTTGGTGATTAAGATTCTTGTTCCAATTGTGGTTGTAAATCAAGGATTACTTGTACTGCTAATGTAAAAATCACTACTGAAAATGTCCAAGAAAACTGCCGGGACTTGTCTGGGCAGTCACGAGAAGTCAAGATTCATTTGAAGACACACCCTCTTTAAAAAAAAAACCATATAAAAACACCCAGCTAGTGGCAGCATCTAACTATCATTGATTATCACAAAGAGCAAGGTTGGACTTGGGTAATACTTGGCTGGCATTGTGAATGATAAAAACAATGTTTTGATAATAATAATAAAAAAAGACAGTATTCTCATGACTTCTTTCTAGATAGTTACTTTTATGGCTTTAGCTATACTGGCCTTGCTTCCTAGAACCTATGCTTATGTCCTAATATCTTATGCTGACAGGGTTTATTACTTCTCAAGTCCCTGGGAAGATAATTTAAGGAGAGTGGTGTTAGCTTCTCCTAAAAACACCTTATTTTCTCTTACACTAGCACCAGGAACAACCTGGAAAATGCAATGGGGAACCATTTCCGTGTCCATTAAGTCATCAGGAATAACATTCAACTTAAAGGAGACTTACCCTTAACATGAAAATTTTCTTAAATTAGTGAAATAACCTGGGATAATTTGGCCTTCAGAAACCAATGCATGAAACAAAATTCAATCAGTAATTTATACAATTCTTTTATAAATTACAGTATACTTCAATTCAGTAGTGTTGGCAAGATCTTGCTCCTTTCATCAGAATGAAGAAAATCTATTGTATCATAAAAGTAAATACATGGATATTTTTTCAAGTCTTTTGGGAAATAAAACCTTAAATGTGATCACAAATAGTATTACTGGGAAATCTGAAATAATTACAAGCATGTGAACTAGTTGCCACTTTTGGATGCAGCAACAATTGCAATACATACTTCATACCTGGCCATGATGATAATGATTATTTCATTTCTGGGGTATAAATAGTTTCTGTCAGAATCATGTGACAACAGAATGAATTGCAAAAATCACAGTTCTAAATAAATAATATGTGCTTATCTTTTGATTAGGTTCAAACCATTTTTTCCATTTCAAGTTGTGCCACCTGAAGAATATAGAGACCGGAACCTCAGTATACAAGGTTTCTCACTAACAGAAGGAAGACTGAAAGTTTCTTTAATAGAATGCTCAAGGTATGTTCTTGGCACTTCTTGTAATATTGTGTGTGTTTGTGTCTTAAAGTCAAGTGACTGGGTAAGCAGGATAAGAAAGAGTTAAGATTAGAGTCACAGTTCTTCGTTAAGGATTTGTATCCCAGTTTATTTTACTGACATAAAGTTTTCATTAGCAAACAGGACAGAGCTCCTGTGATACCTATACTTTAAATAAGAGAGAACATTGAAGATTTAGATGGATTTGAGCAGTGGACAGAAATGAACAGAATAAAATTTCACAAGGAATAATGTAAAGTTCAGCATCTGGGTAGGAAAAATATATAGCACAAATATTGAATGTTCATACCTGGTTTGGCAGTCTTGTAGTGTATGGAAAAAGAAACTGGGTGTCTTCGTCAGTGACTTGTTAAACACAAGCTAGCAGTGTGTTGCAGCTCAAAAAAGAAATATGCTCCTTTGGGCATATTAACCTCAAAGCACAGAGCTTATTTAAGAGATCAGAATTGCTCCATATGTCCAGCTCTGGGCACCACATTTCAAAAAGCATAATGAGAAAACAGAACAAATTCAACAAGAGCCACTAAGATAGTGAAAGCTTTGGAAACCTATCTCTATGAGAAATTTTTAAAGGATCTGCATATAAAATTCATGTGAGTGGAGGTATGATAACAGTATCAAATATCTGAATGGTTGTCATAGAAAAGGGTGCAGATAAATTATCTGTAGCCCAGAGGGCAAAACAAAACCAGAAGTTAAAAGTACAAGGAAGTTCACTATAGTTATTGTGACTAATTTCCTGGTAGTACAAACTGTCAACCTGTGAAACAGGCTGCCACATGATGTAGTGAATTTGAAGACTAAAAAGAGCTGAATGGTTATCTTTCAGGGATTCTATAGTGGATCAACTATGGAACTGAGACACTCCATGGTGGATATAATGCTATGTCCTGTGTTTTAGCTAAAGACTGATACTGATATGTATGAATCTCTCAGAAAAATGATGGAATATTAATCTAGCAATAAATAAATATAACAAAACTAAAATAAGACATTTATAATATCTCCTTTAAGCCGGACAGATTCTCAGAGTGGCCTGCAAAGCAATAAGTCAAAGTTGAAAATCATAAAGGAGAGGAAGGAAAAGAAAACAAGAATGTTTGGAAATAATATGCAATTTATTGCTGATATTACAATGACCAGCTGGAATGCAAAAATAATTCAATAATAACTATAAAGTAACCATAAGCTGCTGATCTTATCAAAACAAATTGGCACAGGAAATATCTAAAAGAAGAAAATTTCACATTTCTGGTCTCTTTAGTAGCTGAAGTAATAGTATAGTTCTGCTTCCTGTTTTTCCATCTGGTATAACTTGGTAGAATGACTGCTGAGTCATCATTAGTGGAAAGGTAACAGTTGATAATGGTAGTAAACAGCCCTGTTTATGTAGGATATGAGGGTGATAGGCAAGACAGAGACCTTTCTCTCTTGTCTTTTTTGTCAAAAAGATATATCTTGAGCTAACCTATCAGATGCAAGATAAAAAGCTCAGGAAACTAAAGAAAAACTGCATGTATTTTGTATAGTGATAGCTAAGAACATGAATGATTTGCAAGCTCTAGTAATGAAAGTTCTGGAGCACAATGAAAAAAATGGAAATTAGAGTAAACATAAAGAAGACCAAATAATGAAAGCAGGTACAATAACCAACTTTAGAACTGTTAGTGAAGATATTGAAATAGTGGATAATTTCTGCCTTTTAGAATCAGCTGTCAACATTAAAAAGTACCTGGCAATTAATTTGATGCAGATTACCACTTGGTAAAGTAGCTGGGACTTGGAAGAGATAGTCAGATGCAGTGATGTGTCCACACCTACAAAGATCAAAATTACGCAGGCAGTAAGTGAAAGTGGGACTTTGAAGAAGCAGGATAAAGTTTTGACATTTTTGAACTTTGTTGTTCAAAATCCTGAGAAAGTTTTGGATAGCCAAGATAACAAACTAATGGATCATCAAACAAATCAACTCAAAGTTCTTAGCTAAGGCATCAATATTGAGGACCCAGTTGTGGGGGCAATAAGCTGACTTTGTATAAATATACAAAAGGATGAAGGCTATTGCTGAGCACATTGTAAGTAGCCCTGAGTCTCCGGAGAAGGGCGGCATATAAATAAAATTAAAAAAAAAAATAACCAGATTCAAATTATTCTACTTCGAATATGAAGGTCTAATATGAAGACCTGGGTCTCTAGAGAAGTGTCCTACCACTGGAAAAGTGGAAAGAAAGAGAAGAGAACAACCTCTCAGGTGATGAATGGTTAGTTTACACTAGTCATAGGTGTTCCTTTGGAAGAAATGTAGAACCAGATTCAAGACAGATCATCATGGAGAAAATATTATCTTTGTAGTCACTGAGTCAATACTGACTTGATAGCATGTAAGTAATCAAACCTGTTGGTTAATACAGAAAAAGTAGCCAACATAGACATGTTTTAAAATTTATTTCTTATATATACCGTATTTTTCGGAGTATAAGACGCACCTTTTTACCTCCCAAAAGGGGGTGAAAATTTAGGTGCGTCTTATACACCAAATGTAGCCCTGCCCACCCACTGGCTCCCACCTTTTGGCCTGTGCCTCCAGCAGTTACCTCCTTGCAAGCAAACAGCAAGAAAAAAACAGCCCCTTTCAGCTTCAGCATAGGTTAATTAGCACAAGTTGATTAGATCGGCCTCCCGACTCTCAGCTGATTTGCTCTCAGCTGTTCTGCGCAGGGCTCTGCTGCTTGCTGCTTGCTGGAGCAGATTTTTTTTCCCCTAGCTATGCTGGAAAATGAAACTGAAAGTAAAGCAGGCTCTTTGCTCCAACGTGGCAAAATGAGGCAGAGATTTCTTTTTCTTTTTCCTCACCAAAAAAGGTAGGTGCAAATAATGGGAAATTTAGGGCAAAAGAGGGGAATTCAAGATTTTAAAACACAAAAGAAAAAAGGCAAAAATAAAAATGGGAAAGGAGAAAAAGAAAAAGAAATGAAAGAGAAAGATGTTATACCTATTTAGAATTGAAATATGAATAGTAGTAAGAAATAAATGGGAAATCATGATTGTAAAAATGAAATGAATAATAATTGGAATATTTTTCTATATGGGCAAAACTTTGGGTTATTGGGAGAGTTTAAGATGTGAAAATGAGTAACATAAGGGGAAAGCTCTATTTAACTAGGGAATTGTAATAATTGAGATACTATTAATTGTATATTGTGTTGAAAGCAGAAATGGTTAAGTTGTGGTTTGGAGGAATATATGGGGGAAAGTATTTGGTTTATTATTATTGGTAAATATAATTAATTGATTTGTACAATTTGTATTGGATTGCATGGAAATAATTGGAATATTCATGTTCATATTGATTAATATACAAAAAAGATAGTTATATAACTAATTGATTTATATAAAAATGTTGAATTTGTATTAAACAATTGTAATATTACATAATTAACCAATGTGAGGATGGATATAAAAATAGATGACAATGGGAAGGGGTATATAGAATAGAAGGGAAAAATTGAATTTGATTAAGATTAGAGATGAGAATGAAGGGTAATATTGGTTTTTTTTAAAAAATAGATGAGGTATAAATATGGCAAAAAAGAAATATGGAAATTGTAAATTTAATTGAAATGACTAAACACTGTTTAAATTTGTGAACCAGCCAAATACTCTGTTCAAAGAAAATACATTGTATGTTTGTCTGTGTGTTTGTCTAAAAAATAAAAAAAACCTTTTTTTAAAAAAAAACCAACCAAAAAAGGTAGGTGCGTCTTATACTCCGGTGCGTCTTATTCTCCGGAAAATATGGTAATTCAGAAAAAGTGTAATAGAGGAGACCAATAAGTTTTCCTTGATCTTTAATCTATCCTGTTTTTCTTATTTTATTTGGCAGTTCAGCTATAAAATAATAGTTGAGTAGAACTACAAATATTCCTATAAAATGCAGAATCTTCACACACAAGTTATACTGAATATATATTAAAAATATGGGTTAAAGGCTACTCCAGTTAGGTGGCAGGTACATTTCATAATGTACATATTTTCAGAAGTACTTAAAAGTTATGGTACCTGTTTGTCCTGTCAGGTAAAAAAAAAGATTTTCCCTTTAGAATGATTTCACAAATATATATTTAATTAAAATTAGTTTTCAGTCACAGTTTTTATCACTACTTACTTTGCAATGATGCACAGTTTACATTTGTTACCTACTTCAGTGCATATATTACCTACTGTATATGAAAAATGTTGAAATTGTGTCTTTGCTTTCATTTGCTACCTGTTTCCACTAGAGGGTGCAAATTCTTTTTTTAAACTTCTGATATCCTGAAATAGTGTACTATAAATAAATTGCTACAGAAAATGTAGCAGCTGTAAGCAATTAATAGTAATTTAATAATTATATGTTTGAATTTCAGATTATTTATTTTTGGATCCTATGAGAGAGAAATAAATATTCACTGCACAATTGAATTGAGTGACAAATTTTGGGAAGACAAAGAAAGGACTTTCATTAAGACGGTAAGCCATATTTTCCACAATTTCAGTTTCATATAGCTGTGATATTTGGTATATTGTATGTAATAAAATATACTATATAATATGTAACATACTATATTTGATACATAATTTTACAGTATGAACTTAAAATATTTCCAGTGTAAATTTGGCTATTATCTCTTGGACCAGTCACTTCCTAGAAAGAAGTACATTTAGGTACCTGTTGCTTTATGTACCTATTCCCCTTGAGATCAGAGTCAAGTATTCTCTCTCAGCCCAACGTACCTCGCAGATTTGTTGGGGGGAAAGTAGGAGGAGAGAACATTAGGTATGTTGTTGCCTTGATGTAAAAAGAAAAATAAAGGTGGGGTATAAATTATATTACTTGAACAATGGGCAGTATCCCGGGGTGGAGGTGGTGAAAGCAGTGGCTTTCTATTGTGTTAAAGGCTGTTCCAAACTTTCTTCATTTTTTTAAAATATAAGTTTTATAAATCCTACAACTTATTTTTGTCTTTACTGTGATCCCAATCTTTGAGAATGAGCTTTTTTCTTAGTTGCTGCCACTAATGGCATAAGATTGTCAAGAGTAAGATGGGTAGTACCTAAATCATAAAAATAAATAAAGGCATGACACTCTTTTTGAGAACCATAACTTAATGTAGCATTTTCTTTTTTCTCAGCCCATGTAATAATTGCATATTTTTGAACAGTAGGTGGCAGTATTGCTATTTTTTATGCATTAGTGAATTAAAGTGATAGGGAAGGTAAGGAGAATTAAAATCGATCCAGGATTTGAAAACACAAGGAATAGATATGGAATGGTGGCCTTATTTACAAATTAAGACAAGATTCAAAAAAGATCTGGAACAACATGGTATTTATGAGAAATAATTGGAAGTGGATAAATTACTACAAGGAATGGGGGGTGGGGGGATGATCACTAAAATATACCATTTCCTTTTAAGATACAAAATGGAGGAAGAGACACTAAAGGAGACAATGATCAGTTGGGCCAGAAATTTTGTTCATAATATAGAGCTATAACAATGAAGAATTATAAGAAATTATAAACTTACAATGGCAGTAGCCTACAAAGAAAATCTCTACAAAATGTTTTATTGATGGCATTTGCCCCAAGTGAGATTAGCCAAGATTTTCCCAAATCTATCCCCCGAGTGTTGGAGATGCGGTTACAAGTCAGGAACGTTCTAACATATGTGGTGGACATGCCCCAATACAAGGAAATACTGGTGTATAATTAAGAAATGGCTAGAAGCAATTTATTTATTTATTTATTTATTAGTTTGATTTATATGCCGCCCTTTCCATTCAATTATGGAACAAAAGATAGAACTGAAAACGGAATAGTTTTTACTAGGAATATTAAATCCGAAAATGTATAAAAGTTTTCAATATATAACACTACACATACTAACTGCTGCTAGGATCACCTTTGCGCAAAATTGGAAACAGACTAACACACCCTCAGATGAAATAGTAATCAGAAAGATACTTTTTTTTTGTAAATATTTTTTATTTTTTCAAACATAAACATAAAATATATCTTTCCAGAGTGAAGTCTCGATCCGGTCATAGGTAGGTACACCGCTTACATTTCTTTAACAGGCTCCAATCACAATTTCCCATTACATTTTTTTTTAAGTAATAATCAAAACATTGAAGAAAAAGAAATTTTTAACATAAATTCTAGCATCTTAAATTAAACAATTCTATTATATCACCACAGATTTAATTTCCAGCTAAACTTAACTCATTTATATCCATGTATTAATTCAAATTATATCTGATTCTTCTCCAAATTGTTTTCATTACATCTTTTAACATCAGTATCAAAATATAAATTTTAAAAATATTCTAGCCTCTTAATCTAATTATTTACCTTACAATTTCATTACCACAAATGTTAATTTCAAATTCCATACAGCTCTATTTTTATTTCAGTTCATAGAACAAAATTCTATCCATAATTCTCAATCTCTAGGCCCATTTCATCAAATCTTAAAATCTTGAACTTTATCAATTTACCTTTAATTTTTTCCCCCTTAATCATCTATTACTCATTTAATTTTACACAGATTTATCTCAAAATCCATATCCTCCTCCGTATCGCCCATTGTTATTTGGTTAATGTCCAACATACTATTTAGGCTGATTTCCAGCATTTCTCCTCCAAACCTCCATCAATTGTTTGGCTGATTTCCAGCATTTGTATTCTGGCTAATTTCCAGTATATTCTCCACCATACCTTCACTTATTATTTGGCTGATTTCCGGCATATTATATTTGGCTGATTTCCAGCATAGTCTCCTCTGGAACACCCACTATTGTTTAGGGAGGAGATTATGCTAGAAATTAGCCAATCTCCCACTATTGTTTGGCTGATTTCCAGCATATTGTATTTGGCTGTAATCAGAAAGATACTTGAGTGTGCAGAAATGGACAAAATGACCATGGAGTTAAAAGAAAGAGAAGAGTCAGATTATTAAAAAGTTTGGAATAGACTCTATAAATGGTTAGAAAGCAAGAAATAGGAGTTTTAAATTAGTATTGATTAAATATTAACCAAAGTTACCAATTATTATTAAATTTAAATTACTGATTATAATGTAAATATAATGTAGATATGAGTATTATTATAATTGTTATTATATCATAGTTGTTATAACTGATAAGGTAATGTAGAAGAGCAAACTATAAAAACTGAACATATATGCTGATACGGAAGGCTGTAAAATCATTCTACATTGTTATGTTTGTCTTGTTTTTCTTGTTCTTTATGTTTTTTCTGATTTTATTGTTTTTTGTTTTTAAAGGTGAAAAATGTTTAATAAAAACTTTTTTAAAAAAAATAAAGTGATAGAGAAGGTAACATCATTATCCCTTTACTTGAATTAAGATTTTAAACTTATTCTTAGTATATCTTCCACAACATCACTGCATTTGACAGAAAATGCCAATTGGATCCCCTATTTTATCCTGTTACTTAGCTGAGATTTCTGTTCATATAAGCAAAATTAAGTAATTTGCATTGGTACCTATTGTATGATAAACAAGATTTTTAGCAGAAGTCTTAATGTTGCCATCACTTTCATTGGTACAAGGAATATTGAATTGGTCATGAGTTGTAACCCCAGTTATATTAAAGAAGTCTGTTTTTGATTCTTCTCCCCTTTTTTGATTACATGAGTAATGAACTTTCAGGTGATTCCCACTTAATCTCGGAAAGACCTGTTTGGAGCAAGGCTCTTCAGCTATTCTCAGAGCAAGAAAGGTTTTTTTCTTCATAACCTTTTTGATATGCTCCCCATATACTGTTAATATGTGATACTTTTGCAAATAGGCCTTCAGAAGGAATAAAAGGGGAATTCTCTTATGCTAAAGGGTATTCAGACATATTTCCTACATGGCCCAAATTAAACTAGAATTCCTTTTTCAGAAATGTTTATTTGATTATTCTAAAGTGAGCAACTTCATAATGTTAAAAATAATACAAACATCAAATACAGCTTTTAGAATGTTAAACCTTGCCCAAAGCATTTATTTCTTTTTCCAAGGTGACTGGTCCTATAATCACATTTCTTCAATTAGAAAATTGTGCAATGAATCATGTAGAGATCATAATGACTGCCACCTGGAATCTATTTTAAAGCACCATTTTATACTGCTGCCAAAGCTTATACTACTTTCTTCATCCTTGTAAGATGTCATCTTAGGGTCCAACAATATAACTTCCAAAAAGTGTTCAGTAGAAATCATTTCTTGCATAGGACTTTGATGGTTAATGCAAGATTTAAAAATAATTCATACAGTATTATGAAGTAAGTATCATATTATACTGTAGGATTAAAAGCCCCGAGACTTCAAAGCATTTAAGATCCAAATTTTGGAAAAGATAAATTTTGCTTCACTGGGCATTTATCCTTGCTTTGGCCAGTAACTGGATTAAGAAATTTCAGAAATCAGTTTTTCTTTACACTCAACTTGATAGTTATTATTAAATACATTGAAATTATAGTAGGAAGTATTTACTTAAAAAGGATTCATTAAACCGGACACTAGGACATATTACGTTGAAGAATTGCTTTGACACCAAGATCAGCTTAAAGAAGGGAAGAATTACAGTCTCATTTTGTAGACTTTACGGACAATAGAAAGCATGTGATTGGCTAGAGCAGTCAAGCATTTCATTGGATATAAATACATCATGTGACTGATGAGGTCACTGAGATAATTAATTTTGAAGAACAATGAAGGAATTTTGAAGAACAATGAAGCAATTATTCCATGCCTGGAGTTTCTTTCTAAGGCAATACTTCCTTTTGCTTTGCCAGAGCTCTGCTCCCTCCTCTGGAACTTTTCCCATGTTATCAGCATTCCTTTTACTTCTAGAAATCTTACATTATAGCATAATGTACCTTATGATTCTTGATGAACGTATCTTTTATTTTATGTACACTGAGAGTATATGCATCAAGACAAATTCCTTGTGTGTCCAATCACACTTGGCCAATGAAAATTCTATTCTATTCTATTCTATTCTATTCTATTCTATTCTATTCTATTCTATTCTATTCTATAATACATTTAGTTAAAATTCTATTTATTGGGTAAACTGAGCCTTTCATAACATTACTTTAGATCAACTTAGTCTTGAGATTTTTGTTTGAAAACACTTTGTAAAATTAAAAATGAATTCTGTTTATTTCCAGAATGATTCTTAGAAGTTTATTTAATACAAACATTTCTGATTACTTATATTTTTCCATATTCCCTTGCTTCTTTCTGAGATTCTACCATGACTAGAAGTTATAGAGCATATGTGTCAAACTCGATCATGTCTCATGACATATCGCAACATTTTTTGCCTTTGCTGAGCTGGGGTGGGCAGGGCCTACACATGATGCATCCACCCCCAGGCCGCCAGTTTGACAGGCCTATTATAGAGGAATAAATTGTGGCTTCTGCGCAAGTAATTTTTTGTTAAAGAAGTTGAAGGGCATTAATTCTGTTTTTTATTTTATCTCTGGAGTAATGAGTTTGAATGTCCTATCCTGATAAAAGAATGGAAGGGTGCTTTAAATAACATGAAATTAATTTCCTATGGTCTGAAAATTAGAATAAACAAAAACATGTTCCATGTACTTTGGGTACCTTTGTGAATGTTTAATAATATTGGTTGTTATCACCAAGATACAGCTTGAAAATTAGCTCATGGTTTGGACATGTTCTATTATTGCCACATATGGGGGTGATATCAGTAAGATCGTTAATAAGACTGTGCATGAATATAGTCCTCTTGGCTATGTGGAATCTGTCAAGAATTGGAATTTTCAGACATAGAGTTACATAATATAGAACTCCCCACTAAATTAGTGATGGGTTGTTAAAGTGTATCATTGTTTGAATTAGTTTTGTATGCTTTTTTTATTTTTCTGTTTATAATATAATTTTCTTCTCTTCTCCCTTTATGCTTATTTTAAGACTACATTATATTGTTAACACTGTTATCATTTAAAATATGTTGATTTTTTAAAAAAATGAAAATTAAGGGGGGAAATTCCAGGAAAGAAAAGGATAGATGATAATAATTCTGGAAGTTACGTTAGAATTTACTTTTCAAAAAATATCTTGTATAAAATTGCTTTTTTCAGCAGAACAGTTTTTATGTTTCAACTAGAAAATCCTCTCCAGAGTCAAGGAACCATCCATCACCTTAAGACAAATTCACAAGCTTGCCAATGCATAATCTCTACATTTTCTGGTAATCCTTTTACAACATCCTTTTATAGCCTTTGCTGTAAGTAAATGAATCCTTGAAATAATGGAGAAAAGCATAGTAAAATGTCACTTCCTACATCTCTTTAACAAAAATTAAAGACCCAGTTTGAGCATTTGACTGTAGTGAAAGTCACTGATTACTTAGTTCTGGTTCAATTTACTCGAAGTAACATTAACAGAGTTGGAAGGGACCTTGGAGGTCATCTAGTCCAACCTCCCTGCTCACGCAGGAGACCTATACTAGGGATTCGAACTGCCGACCTTTCTGAAAAAACTCAATGAAGAGACATCATATTTTTGCTTTGCTAAAAATGAACTATATATTTTGAACAATTTTTGGTTCTCAGATAACTGACGAACTGGTGGACGAACAGGTACTGACAGGAGTTGTACCCTTTAGATTTGCTAATGGTTTAATCCAAAAGATTGTGGCTACAATAAAAGGCTCCTGTATTATTTCAATAACCATTATTACCAAGTTGAATTTTATATTTCATGCTGATCAGGCAGGCATCATTATGATCCTATTCATTTTAATCATGTATTTCCCTGTTTATTTGACCCTGTATTATTGACTTTTAGCATATGGTGCTGAAAAAAATTGAAGTACAGTATATGAGAGAGAGCAAAAGTTAAAGTCTGCAGTTTGGGAACATCTGATGAATATCATATTGAGGGGCGGGAAACCCTATCTTCCCCATATTGGTGAAACCTCATCTAATGGTGACAAATCTTTCAGCAATGCTAAACTTTAAGCTGTTTATCTAAAATATTCACATATTGTTTAATTAACTGAAATCAATAAATTGTAGCCAAGGTAATATTAACGGCAAACCCACAGTAGAAATACCTTTTGTCAGATACCAATTGTTTAAAAATGTCTGGATGTGTTCAGTAATTTTGTGTAAAGATTTAAATATGTTTAGAGATATAGAGAATAACAACTTTTATCATGTGCATCCAAGCCCTTTGAGAAAAATACTAGCCCACTTTAGGTTGGCATTTTCATTTTTTATTTTATTAGTGAAGATAAGTTAGACAGTTTAGTCACAGCAATGAACAGTGTGACACTTTAATCTTATCACATCACCTACAGTATATTGGTACATAATTGATTATAAAAGGAGATTCAGGATTATTAAACCTATCCAATATATTGCTTCAAATGTCAGTTGTCAATACAGCATATCTGTTTCAAGCACATTTGTAATTTTCTGTCCATGGTTCAGTATGATAAGATGGTGATATTTTTGCATATACAGTTACATGCTTGCTATATAATTTATGTATGCTTCTCCCCTCCACCCCTTCATGGCTATGTTTTGTCTAGATCAGAAGCTATACATTGCGGGTGTCAAACTGAAGCCCACTGCCCGTGGGGTGTTTAGATCTGGCCTGCGGGGCTGACCTGGAAACAGTGAAGGACTGGCCCACACGGCCTTCCTGAGCTCCATTTTCGCTGGCAGTGGGTTGCAGGAGACCCTCACAGCCAACAATGGAGGTTGGGAGCCCATTTTCACTGTTAGAGCGCTCGGGCCACCACAGAAGCCCCTGACACGAGTGAAGTCAAACTGGCCACGCCCACCCTGGCCCCCCGAGGTCAAACACAACCCTGATGCGGCCCTCAATGAAATCGAGTTTGACACCCCTGCTATACACTATCCCATTTTTACAAGGATTCTGTATTTCGTTCCCTCTAATGTATCAGTGTATTAATGTATCAGTCTTGTAATTACTATTGTAACAAAGTCACTGGAAATGAAGACAAAGCCTGTTTGCTTCTCTCTCCTGACAGAAAGTGGATGGGTCTTCCAGTGAGTCTATAAGTGTCTCAATTGTAAACATAAAATCAGAGGACTTCCCATAACCATTGTGTTAGGGAACTTAATCTACACTGATTGGCAACTATTTTCCAGACTTCAGACTAGATCTAAACCTCTGTTGTTGGGAGAACTGTCTCATGTTTTGGAGCCCACTCACTTGGGTATACTTAAAAACAAACTGTGACAAAACTCTACATGGACTGAATAATAATACTAACACCCCAGACTTAACAATTGTTGATAAGAAAGACAAAGAAGTCTGGATAGTGAACATGGCAGTACCTGGAGACAGCAGAAAAGAAAGGACAGGAGAAGATAACAAAATACAAAGGTCTACAAATATAAATAGAATGCCTGTGGCAAAAGCAAGCAAAGATAGTACCTATTGTAATAGGTGCCTTGGGTGCAGTCCCAAAACATCTGTAGCACTTCTTGGACACCATCGGCATTGACAAATTCATCATCAGTTGCAAAAGGCATTTTTACTCAGAATAGCTTTCATCCTGTGACGATATCTGTAACATCATCAAACATCCAGATCTGCCTATACCAGGTCCTTGGAAAGGACCCGATAGGTAGACAAAAACTCCAAATCCAGTTTGAAAATGAAATATCGCGACCTGGTCATCCACAACTATGGATGAAACCAGTGGTGAAATCCTACCGGTTCGCACCAGTTCAAGTGAACCGGTAGTGATAAAAGCTACCAGTTCAGCAAACCGGTAGTAAAAAAAAAAGCTACCGGTTGGTCCAAACCGGTATTTCCGACGATAAGCTGTGCCGCGCGATTTAAAATCACTAGAAAGCAGAAAATCCTGCTTTCTAGTGAATCTAAATCATATGGCACAGCTGTTCCCCCCCCCCTCGCTGTTCTACTTACCTTCCTAAGCCTCCTTTTTCTACGTGCAGCTTGTGTTTGGTGTGTAATGTGCATGCGTGTGCACAGCGTGCATTTGGCATGCACGCAGCATGTGTTTAGCGTGCACAGTACATGCACGGGCAGCGAACCTGTGGCAAACCAGAGAAAATTTCACCACTGGATGAAACATGTAACAGTGATAACCATTATCATCGGGGCACTTGGTACCATGTCCAAGAATTTTACAAAACACATCAAGAAATTTTAGCTTTCTGCAATAACACCAGTGGAACTGCAAAAAACTGTGCTACTCGGAACATATATTTTAAGAAGATACTTGGTTGATACCTAGGATGCTCGCAGCAACCCGTATCAACCATTAGCACCATTTGTGACACATTTTTAAATGTTCAGTTGACTGAGTTTCATGTTTAATGAATAAAAGAGATAATAATAGTAATAGTAATAATAGTAATAATAATATACCAGGTGATGCATGAATTGAGGAGAAACTGCTAGAAAAAAATATTGTGATTTGCAAATTGAAGTTGAGTGATTATGGAGGAAGAAATCAATGGTTGTACCAATAGTAATAGGAGCCCTTGGAGCAATACCCAAAGGGCTACCTAAATATGTGGAAATTTTGAACTTATTAGACCTGAATATCCTGATTTTGCAAAACAAAAAACAAAAAAAAACGCACCCTAATTGGAATTGCTTACATACTCGGATGCTACCTTAACAGCTCTTAGGTCCTTGCTTAGGACTTGAACTGTTTTACCAGTCCCAGACTGTGAATCAAATTGAAGATTAACCATAACAATAATAATATATAAAATACTGAACATTTTTGTAGGAAAAAATATCAGGGTTTGAATTACATAGTTAAAATCATTTGTACTTTGCTGCTTCATGCCTCATGAGAAGAAAATGCATAGTTTCCTGGGTTGTTCCTGGAGTTTAACCACTAATTTATAAAAATTCTGATGAAATGTCATTTTTTCAAAAGACATTAATTTCATTTTTAAATGACCTTCACATGTGATACTAATGTTAAATTTATCCATGTCTTAGAAACAAATACATTACATCTTATTTTAAGAACTCGTGTCTCATTTGAAGTAATGGTGAATTAATAATGTGTGAGCCTTCGTTAAATGTCTCACATGGTTAGCAATTTACTGTACTTACTAAAGTCTGCTATTTCACTTGTTAATCCTGTCAAACGAGAACTGAGATTAAGAGGGAGAAACTGCCTTTTTGAAAATGTCACTTTTTACAAAAAAAATCTTGTAAAAGTCAATATTTGTAAATAGTCTGGGGGATAGTTTTGAGACTTGGGGGTTATATTTATATAATCCTTTATATAAATTTGAAGTTAATCCATTTTTTTTAGTCTGTATTAAATGTTTGACTTGTTTTGTCATCTTGACTCCAATTATTGTAGTAGTTGTGTTCTGTTATACATATATTTTCTGCCACAACAACAGTATATACTAGACAATCCATGTCCCATTGAGTCTTATTTTCAGAGATATTTCTTTACCTAACAGGGAAAGAGAATGACCATTGGTAGGGGAAAAAGCACTGGAGCAGGAGGAATTTCTAACTTCCTGCTGGATTCCCCATTAAGTTTCCTTGTGGGAACTGATGGGGAGCATCAACAATCTTTTCCTTTCCTCCCTCGTTCCCTCCCTCCATTAATATACATTGTCCTCCTGCTTAACATATACATGAAACCTCTGGGTAATGTCATCTGCGAGTGTGGGGTCAGTGCCATAAGTATGCTGATGATACCCAGTTATATCTTTTGACCTCAGGCTGGCCAAGTGAGGATGTTAAGGTTCTGTCCCAGGGCCTGGAGGCTTTGTGGGACTAATTGGGGAGAAACCAACTCTTAAGTCAATCCTAACAAGACTTAATGGCTGTGCAGTTAAGACCATCCAGATCCAGGAATTATCTTTACTTCTTTAGATGAGTTACTTCTCCAGTCAGGAAAGTATGCAACTTGGGGATTCTCTTGGATTTGCAGCTCTTGCTTGAAGGACAGGTGGCAGCTATGGCCAAGAAGACCTTTACATAGTTTATCATGGAGCACCAGTTATGGTCTTTCCTGCTTCAGTTGACACTCACTCTAAACACTTGCTTGTTCTCTTGTCACTTTGTGACTCGATTATTGCAATGTGCTTTACATGAGGTTGTCCTTGAAGAACACTTGGAAGCTTCCACAGTTCCAGAATGCAGCAACATGAGCAGTAATGGGCATGCTTCTGAATACTCGTATGACTCCTCTACTTTATGAGTTGCATTGATTGACAGTCTGCTTCTGGGTGTGTTTCAAGGTGCTGGTTATTACCTATAAACTCCTATCGAGCATAGAATACAGCTGTTTGATGGAGCACTTGTCTTCCACTGTTTTTTTCTGTCCAGGATGATCTAACTGAATAAATGCACTTTCCTTCCCCTTGATTAAGCAATGTTACATTTAAAGATCCAGGAAGTATGCCTTCTCTGTAGCAGTGTTTGCCTCTGGAATGATGTCCCTTTGAGACACACCTCCCCTCCCCCCCAATGATCTGGAAGGCCTTGAAAACGTTAGTGCAGGATGGATTTATGCTTGTTTGGGTTTGCTGCAAGTCATGTGATCATTTTTTCCTATAAATATTTTCTGTACAATTTTTGTTAATCTAGATAACTATTTGTCTAAAGGGGGAATGTAAAACATTGAATAATATATTAGAGGAAAGTTTTGTCAGGGTAGGAATATCATCTGGTCTCCAGATGACTCTAACTTTAAAAGGTGTATGCATGTCTCGGAGCTGAACAGAATAAAAGTTGATTAACTATGAAGCTAGTTGTTCAATTAGACAATAATTAAATTAGGCTTGATCTATAGTCCTAATGTAATTGATGGTTCATTTTGCATGATACAGTTGACAGCCTTAAAAGTCAGAAGCTGCAATGTGTTTGGGGGCAGAGATGTTATATTTGATAACTGCTGCTTGAGACAATTATAGATACAAATTTAGCTTTAAAAGGATCGTCTGTATTTGGTATAAAACAGAAATATTCATTCTCAACTGAGAATAGGAATTTATTTATTTATCATTCTAGGGATTTATCATTCTGGGGATACAGAAAAGAGTAGAGATTAATCTTTAAAAATTACATAGCATGTGCAAAGCCAAACCACCTCATATTTATGTCTTTAAAATATTGACTGTGAGAGAGTCTGGTGATAGTTTAATTTAAAATCCTATCTAATACATTAGCCTGCACATATGCACTTCCTTGTTTTTGCCCACAATCCTGGGCAAAACCTTTCTCTCTTTGTGCCTTTATATCCTTATATATCATCCATGTTTCTGCCATGTTCGTGCATCAGTTCATTCAGTGCCTTTTATTCACATATACAAAATAATTATTAGATAAAATGAATTGCCCTGTGAAATGATAGTGTATTTCAAAAAGTAATTGATTCTAATCTGTGTAATGCTACTTATTCTCTCTCTTATACATGTCACTCTCACCGGCATAAATACAAAAGTCAATTTCTTCCTGTTGTATATTCTTATATATTGTAAGCCTGCCAGAGTAATTTGGGACAGTGAGATGGGTGGCATATAAATTTAAGAAACAAACAAGCAAGCAAATAAATACTTCTGCAAGATAGGAAAAGGAAAAGGAAAAGATATGGAGTGAAAAGAAAAAAAAAGAAGAAAAAAAGAAAAGGTGGAATAAAACATGCAAATGAGAGGAAATGCAGTATCTGGGAAACAAAAGTGAAGCCCTGCAGAGGTTAAGCTACAGAAGGGTAAATTTACCAAGTAAACAGTCTCTCCCAGCAACAGCTCTTCTTCGGGTTTTCAACATCCCTGCTCTACAGAACCAGCATCAATAGCTATTTATGTCTATTGACTACTCCAAGAGCTTTTTCAAATAAGCCCTAACAAATAACAAAGGTTTGTCTTTTGCCGGAAGGTGGCTTTGTTTTGTTTTGTTTTTTGATGCTAAAAATTCGGGCACATTTAATTTTATATGTTTCTAGAGGTGAGTAGCTACATTACCACCTATTTATTATCAACTTCCAATTTCCTGAGCTAATTGAATGAGAAGGTTATCAATTCAGGAGAGAAGGTAAAAGCTGAATAAAGCCTGAAACTAAGATTAGAAAAGAGAAGAAAAGCATGAAGATATTTGAGGGGAGAAGTCTATATATAAAAAATACTCAAAACTTTAATATAAAATACCTACCAAGATCAGTTCAGTAGTCCTCGATTTACAACAGTTCATTTAGCAACTGTTGAAAGTTACAAAGGCACTGAAAAAAGTAACATGACCGTTTTTCACACAACCATTGCAAACCATCCCCATGGTCATGTGATTAAGCTTCAGACGCTTGGCAACTGACTCATATTTATGATGGTTGCAGTGTTCTGGGGTCAAGTGATCGCCTTTTGCGATCTTCTGACATGCAAAGTCAATGGGGAAGCCAGATTCACTTAACAACCATGTTACTAATTTATCATTAACAACTGCAGTGATTCATTTAACAATAGTGGCAAGAAAGTTCATAAAATGGGGCAAAATTCATTTAATAACTTTCATGTAGCAACAGAAATTTTGGGCTCAATTGTGGTTGTGAGTTGAGGACTACCTGTAATTCATTGTCTCGTTCATCATAAACCATAAAATATGAACTTGCAGTTTAGACATTGAGGGGTACTCCCTCCTCATATTGGTTTGTATTAGTTTAAGCAAAAGCAAAACACTTTATGGATTTTTTACAATGTGTAAAGACCAAAGAACCCTACTTTCCATTTTACATTGTTTTCTATGCAAAAGGTTTTGAAGCATCTAGCATACCAATTCAGTGTGCTTAGAAAAAGAAGTAATGGGGAGAGTTGTTTTGTTCCTGCCAAATGGCAAGCTATCAAGTAGCAGGATTAATGCAATTTTAAAATCTCCAGTTATTTAACACAGTCTCATCATTTCCAATTCTCCACTATAATATATAGCCATCCTTGAAGAGAATTTTATCATATAAACAAATTCATAAATTAAAGTTCCTTTGAAAAATAAGTTTCTAATCCACATTGCCTGATCTTAACAGCTCAGAAGCCTAATTCAATCTCTTTTTGTTTGTCAAATAATTTAAATGCCAACACATTGTAGAATCTTTTCACTTTTAATTATTTTACCACTCTGCTGTTTAGAGGATATTAAAAAAATATAGGTCACAGGATATGAACAGCAAGAGTTCAGTGATGAAAAAAGAGGTTTATTTTTTATGATTTTCTGCTGACATTTGAAGATTAACAAATTTCTTCAGTAGGAAATAGGTTTCTTATACATACAGTGTAACTGACCCAACTGAGTGATCTTGAAATGATAAAGTAGTACAGAACTCTTTCAGTTTGTAAACAAGAAATAAAATAGGCCCACGTTTCCAAATACTAATAATGGCCTTAATCCTTGCAGCTTTTTCTGAGACTTTGGGAAAGCTCACATGAAAGATAAATTACTATAAAAGCAAAAGCAAATGTTTCCTATCATATTTAAATGTCAATTTTTTTGCATATTTAAATGCCAATTTTTTTAAACTATACTGCCTCAAACTCCGTAACTTCTATTAGTGAAATGTCCACAACAGATTGTACTCTGTATCCTTGAACTGAGCAGAATCTGTATCAGAACACTATAAAATATTCCATACATGAAATGTTTCTCTAAAAACTCTAGAATCTTGATGTGAGACATAAATTTTGGAGATTTTTAAACTAGTGGTGTAGGGAGGGGCTGTTTCCAGCATCAGATTTCCCCTCCAAGTATTGATCCTTCCTCTTTTGGAATAAAGTACCTAAACTTCCTGTTATTCCTAAAGTACTCTAAATCAGCTATAGTAGTACATCCTTAATGGTTCTGTTTGTTTCAAACATTTGGAAGGAATTATCAAAACCATCTTCCGGACATTCAAATCAAAACATCTTCAGCAGATTGGTGTCCTAGTGGAGGGATCCCCAACCCCCGGTCTGCGGCCCAGTACTGGGCTGCAACCCATTCACAACGGCTGCAGAAGTGGTGGGCAAGTATGTGCGCTCATGAAGCTGCATTTGTGAAAGTGGCTCAGCCGCGAGAAGCAATCCCTGCTGCCATCGCCTCCGCCGGTCCACTCAGGTGAAAAGGTTGGGGACCGCTGGTCTAATGTTCCAAATGTTCTTGCAAAACACACAAACATTCGATTGCAACCTTCCTTTCCATAACTTGATTCCTGTATTCCATGACACCATCATTCTGTATGGGACGAAGTATTTCAAGAGTGATGTTCCTCTTTCCTTCCCCCCAGCCCCTTTCTTCTTTTCTTAAGGTTAAATAACAGCATCTTAAGCCTTAAATTCTTCAGAGGATTTATAAACTCTCTAATCGTTTTTAACTACCAATAGTGTTTTCTGAACTTCTGTTGTTTTTTACAGTCTAAAAATGTGCCTTGAGAAAGGCTGTGATTCAGACATGGTAAAGTAGAAACAAAATAGGTTCTTTGAGCAATATTATAAAATAACTAAATTGAATAAACAATTTGTTTTCCTTAAAGCCTATATTTAATTAATATGTACTATCTGAGAAATCAGTTTAGTTTTCAGAATTGTCTGTGATCAAATGCCAAATTAGAGGATTTTTTTTTTCTGTCAGTGTATAAAAGAGTGAAAATTGTAAAAATAATTTTCTTCCAGGTCTGAGATAGCATCCCAGATATAATTAGCAAAGATTAAAAGTCAGAGAATAAGACATATTCAGCAGGAATCACACTGGCTAAATTGTTCTCTTTGATGAAACAGCTGCAGAATTATGTAAAAAGCTTATGGTCTTTTTTAAAAGCCGACCTAATTCACATAGCTTCTTAAATTGCTTTTGCAGTTTGTATCTTCTCTTTACTGGTGTGGTAATTGCAGCTTACTTGGAATACCTGGGCAATTTGTGCTAATTGCTGATAGGTTTACTTGGTAGCCACAGGAACTGGTTATTTCTGCATTTATTTATATTTCATGTTTCTAGATCACCCATCTCAGGGCAATTCAGGTGTATGTTATTACAAGTATGCTGAAATAATTAGGAGAAAATCAGAGACATTTGTTAAAATTTAAATCAGATTCTGACACTGGGATTTTACATAAATGTTTCTAAAATGTTAAACAAATATATAACATGTGTTTTCCAACTGGAAAAGATTCTAGAAATTCTCTGAGAAAAGATTTTTCCAGTTCTGTTGTCTATATAATCATTGAGATTCCAGTATTGAATTTTAGATCACTTGTATAGAATACACGTTTGCTCTTTCAAGACAATTTTAAAAATTTAAAAATCTTTTATATTTGACAAGTGAATTGCTAATCAAAAGAGATGATTTTACAAGCAGTACTGATCCCCATATTTTACAGTATCAATTGATAGCACTTCTGATTTCTGTTATTGTGTATTTTAGCTGCTATTAGTTGGGTTAATAATCTATGTTCTATATTTATTTTAACGTTTTATTCATTGTTGATTTGAATAAGCTGCTGTGATTTGTTTAAATTTAACAGAATTGTTTCAGAATAATATATAAATAAACAGAAATTATTAAGTCTGTCTTAGACATCCCTTTGTAGTAGTACTTAATCATTATCAGAATAGACATATGCTGATAGACAAAAGTTCTATCTCAAGCTTGAGATGTTCCACTCCAAGCAAAACACAGCTGGTCTGAGCAAGTAGTTATCATTAAGATATATCATTAAGATATATCTCTTTTGTTGTCCCTATAAGATATTTTCTAATGAAACTTGGCTTTAGGAAGGGCAAGAAGAGAATATTTCCAAAGATTTGAGAATTCTAAAACTATCATTATATTGTATATAAGTATATACAATACTATACAGCTTCATAAGGTTGTTTCCAAAGTAGAGTTTCTTGTTTGCATAGAGTATGTTTGGGTTTTAATTATACTTGTGGCACACTGGCCATAATGTTCCAGAACTGACCACTACTACATTTATTGTTAATAGCAAAGTAGTATCTGTGACATGGATACAGCTATGATTGATAAATTAATCTGTTTCTCTCTTGCTAAAAAACATTGTTTGAAATCCTCAATTTTCCTCAAAACCATGATGGGCAGCAGTAATATATTTTTCCAGGGCCATCTGGTATCAATCATGGTATGTAGAAAATTGGAACTTGGAATGTAAGAGAAATAAATGATAGAGCATATATTAATACAGAAAAGAAAGAGAATTGATATGCTTTAGGCCTATGGAACCTAGAGAAAAGGAAAAGATGTAATAGATATGAATGAAGAAACAAATAAATAATATAACACAAAATTATCCTATAGGCCAGTTATTTAGGTAATGGTATTAACTTTCCCAATTTCAGGTTGTATTTATAAAGCATACTGACATATTAAAAATGTTTACTTTTATATCAGAGAAAGTGAATAATTTTGGATACTTTGAATAGAAAATATAAAGATTATAGAATTTTCTTAATTCTGGTTTCTTTTATTATGAATTAATTTAGTTGATGTCATGAATTACATATCTTCTTGCTAAGTTTTTTTTTTAATTTGATTTATATGCCACCCTTCTTCGGAGACTCAGGGCGGCTTACAATGCGTTAAGCAATAGCCTTCATACTTTTGTATATTTATACAAAGTCAGCTTATTGCCCACACAAACTGGGTCCTCAATTTACCTACCTTAGAAACGATGGAAGGCTGAGTCAACCTTAAGCCTGGGGAGTTTCGAACTAGCAGTAATTGCAGGCAGCTGATGTTAATAACAGGGCTTTAGTTTGCTGCGCCACCAGGCTCTATAGTATAGTATAGGCTCTATAGTATAGTGTGACTCCACGTTGGAGTAACGCTATAAATTATAGAGATTCTTCAAATAACTTTTGAAAAAATATTGTATTAATAGTTTCTGATTTGGGTAGAAAATATCATTTTAAATACTATTTGGATAATAAGATATAACATATATATTCTGTTTGAAATCATTATTATTGATCTATGAAATGTACTGTGTTTTATAAACCTAGTAATTTATGGTATATACTTTTATCTCTCTCAAGTACAATTTTGCACAAGATACTAGCAGAAAAACATTTAATTTTATGAATTATAGACCCTAATATTAACAATGAAAATTATTTTTCATGTTTTCTCCCCACAGGCAGAACTCATAAAAGGAAGTTCACCAAGTATTGGACTCACTCTGCGTCAGATACAGGCTAAGGAAGGAGAAACAGGTCACGTTGTTATTGAAACTGTTACACCAAATTCTGCTGCTGCTGCCGCTGACCTTCAAAGGGGTGACAGGCTATTATCTATTGGAGGTATGCAGTGAAACTACATGGACTAAGCTTAATAAGATTTGCTAAACTGTATGTAATTGGGGAAGTGCTCAGGTATAAAAATTAAATGACATTATGGGGAATGTATTAAAAAAACTTTCATCCATCCTTTATCTGTCACAACCAAGCAGGATAATAAAAAGTTTTATTATATTGAGGGCAATAGTGTCCTAATGAAACAATATCATAACTTGTTTTCAGTTACATGCCACAATTACATTTTAGTGTTATTTTTAGAATAAAAATACTTACGTTTTAGATATATTTTTCTCAACATTGAAGGGGCATTATGTTTGGAGAATAAAAAACACATAAATATTTCAGGAAAGCTCACATCAGTATCAACCTTGGCAGCTGTTGAGGAAATGGTTTTCATTCAGTAGAAGAGATACAAACAATTGAGTGCCTAGGTAACTCTTTATGTAAGATTGTCCTTGGTACAGAAGGGTTCACTATATGTGATGTTTGTCTAGAGAATAGTAAGTGTGAAGTTTTAATTCTCTAAACCTTTATAATCTGTTAACAGTGTTGTTTTGTGTTAATATTGGGTGTGTTTTCTTAAAGAGTGATACATTTTATGTATGTGTTGCATTTTAATCTGTCCTTTTCTCTGTCGCCTTGGGAGATAAAACGGGGTAAGGGAGATTGACAGTTCCAGAGTCAGCCTGTGAGTTCTGAGGTTGGAGGGAAGATCTCTGCTTCTTCCTTTCCTTGTACATTGCACCTATTGTAACCTTGGGACTATGATGATGATTATTGTCATTATTATTTACCCCTCCGTCAGCTGATTGGTTTGCTTGGTGCTTTTGCTTTGTGCCTGAGGTAACTAGAACTCATATCTCTCAGTTTCTAGCCTAGTGCCTTAACCACTACACCAATACCAGCTCTCCCTCCATCAACAGTCTTAGTGTAAATACAGTTTCTTTGTTGTTATAATGCAAATGGTAATTGCTTTACTTCCTATTTACATTACTATCTATACTAATAACATTGATAAGGAATTAATTGATAAGATAGTCCAAATTTGTGCATGGAAGGGAAAGGGACTGCATGGCTTTTCCTTGACTAGGTAGCATTCTCAGTTTAGGTATTTATCAGTTACTCCAGCAAATATTAATCATTATTGTTTTCCTCTCTGTTTTTTAATAGGAGTCAGGATTACATCAACAGCACAAGTGTTAAAACTTATCAAGCAGGCCGGTGAAAGAGTCACCATATATTATGAGAGACCGGTTGGCTATAGTCAGCAGACTTCATTAGCCCAAGATAATCTTTCTCAGTTGGAAGAATCAACATTTTCAGATGAATATTTGCTGAATGAAATAGATAATAAAGAATTAGATATAGAATTTGAAGACTTGGCAAATGCACTAAAGTCAAATGAATTCAAAGATGATTCTTCAACCAGTCCCAAGCACATACCAGTTTCACTTGCTGGTAAACCACCTGGAACTCTATCTCCTGTATTAAATCGCAAGTTACACCTAGGAAGTTATCAGGCATCTTCAAGGGTACTTTTCAAAGAGACATCCAGACCAGCAATACACAAAACTCCTGATAACTTGGATATAAGTCAACAGACAAACAAACAGCCACAGTTAAATGTAACCAAACCACCTGTACCACCCAGACCACAGATTAAAGTGCCAGCAGTTTCTAGTGAAGTTCAAAATAAATTAGAAACTGGCGACTTATCTTCTGAGAAAGTGGACAAGCTCCCTCTTCCTGCCAATAATGGAGACAAGGGTTCAGAAAAGGTAATCAGAATTATTGATGTAGGAGAAGAATCTACAGGATCCAAACCAATTGCTAAGGAGTCTTCAGAAATTTTACAGAGTTTTAAAACAATTACAAATAAATCAGAAACATTAAAAGAAAGTACAGAATCTCAACAGAATATTAAAGTACCTGTCAATAAATCTGTTACAAGCAAATCAGAACTACATAAGGACATATCAGAGTATTCACAATATTCACTGAATGTTAAGGCAGTAGAAAACCATAATTCATGGGAATCACCAGAAATTCCTTACCGTAATCGAGCAGGTAAATGGGCAAGGACAAAAGGCTCTTCCTACATATTTGAAGTAGGAAAAGAACACACTTACCTAAATATTGGTGTTTGGTGTAGAGACCCTTTCAAAGTAGGTGGGCTGGTTTGTTTGGGATATGAAAGTATAAAACTTGAAGACGTAGCTTTAGATTGTATAGCTACATCCTCCATGGAATTCATTAGGCTGTTTCGACTAAATCCTCCTGCACCTAAAGCTGCAGTAACTAGAACAGCATTGCGTAGTTTGATCTCACACAAAGGTTTCAATGAAAAGTTTTGTTATGGTGATGTCACTTTACATTTTAAATATTTAAAAGAGGGTGAGCCTGAAGACTCAAGTTTTCTGTTGGAAAAAGAGAAAGAAAATATTTCAGAAGAAGCAGTAGCTCCTGTTCTTTCAAAAGATGATCCTTACTTTGGACAAATTACTTATACTGAAAATAGGCATAATTTCCAAGATACTCAGTTTCAAAATCCAACTTGGTGTGACTACTGCAAAAAGAAAGTTTGGACAAAAGCAGCCTCACAGTGTGTGGTTTGTGCGTATGTTTGCCACAAAAAATGTCAAGAAAAGTGTCTGACAGATGCTCCCTTCTGTTTAGGAGCCACAAGACGACTTGATCGAGTTTTACACTCTTTTAAATTTGAAAACCAGGATTCTCAGTCCACACCAGGACCTCGTGTAGATTCAGAATTGAAAACTGCAAATAAAGCAACGGGTCTAACAAGACACCTCCTTAATACTAGCAGCAGATTCTTAAACCTCCGTCAAGTTCCTAAAGTTCGTATTAATGAGCAAGGACCTGAAGTGGTAGAACCTTCACCAAAGCAGACGCCACATCCTTCTGATAATGAAGGTAGTGATACAGATACCGGTGGCCCTAGTAGTCCTTCCAAGCAAGTAACCACTCCGGGGATTAAATTAGCAAGGAAGGAAGGAGGACTTGATGACAGTGTTTTCATTGCAGTGAAAGAAATTGGCCGAGACCTTTATAGAAGTTTACCTACAGAAGAAAGAATCCAGAAATTGGAGATTATGTTAGAAAAACTTCAATATGAAATAGACCAGGAACTGGAGAGCAACAATTCCTTAATTAAAGAAAAGAAAGAAGCAACAGATGCAAGGAAAAAGAAGCTATTGGCTGCTGCTCTGGCTAAATCGGGTGAAAGGTTGCAAGCTCTGACACTCCTTATGATCCATTATAAAGCGGGCATTGAAGATATAGAAGCTTTAGAAAATAGTGCTTTAGAACCTGGATCTAGAAAAGAGGATAAAGATGAAGAGGACAACAACTTAGTGGAAACAGATAATGAAGATGAGGCTGCTTTAGTAATGGCACCAGTACTTGAAACCCTACTTAAAGAAGAGGAGAGACTTGAATCCCAGAATGCATCTGTAGACTGATATTGCACAGTTGGTCTTGCAAATGATAAACTGGGAAACACTTTGCACTTAATCAAACTACATCGGATTTCAAAATTGTAATTAAACACTGAGATAATATATACAAGCTGCTTCTCCATTATTTTCAAACCCATGTAAGGAAATGGCTTTTATTTCCAGGTACAATATGGTTTTATTTTGTTGGACCATGTTATGTTTAAATAACATTTTGGAACTTTATACTAGGTGATTTTTAATTTATTTGAACTTTTTTCTAAAATGTATTTCTAAAATATATCAGGGTAAATTGCAAAAAAAAAAAAAAAAAAAAAGCATTCAGACTGATGTTTTGTTGGAATGAGTGATGCAGCCACTTCCTCCATGAGACCTAACACCTCTTTTGAGGGCTTTCTCCAGTCATCTCCATAGACATGTTCACACATAGCCTGCTTTTTGGCAATCTCAATGGAAATGTCGTCTTCTGAAGGGCACAGCTGCCTCTCTCTTTCAAGAAAGAGCCCTTTGCTCACATCAACACACTTCCTGAATTGCCTTTGAAATGCTTTGCATAGTTTCTGTTCTCGTTTTTGTTCCTTTCATTGTTCAGTTTTAAAACTTCACATTTTTATTTTGTGCTCAAATTAGAACTACTGTAGCAGCTGCTGAGGGGCCAGTTTTGAAAAATTTTGTTATACTTTGCTATTTGCTTATCCAGTATATTTTGGAAAGGGGATTGTGATTTTCAGGTTTGTTTGTTGTTGTTGTTTTTTTTGCCAATGATGCATTATAGATAATATGCCTTTATTTTCAATTATT
This sequence comes from Arizona elegans, assembly GCA_022577455.1. NCBI lineage: Eukaryota > Metazoa > Chordata > Lepidosauria > Squamata > Colubridae > Arizona > Arizona elegans. Next base: position 58,700,679 of record JAKOOJ010000005.1, on the reverse strand, counting down.
TGGTAACATTAGTATTCCAATGTCTGATTTCTCTGATTTTCTTTACAAAGAAGTCTGATTTTTTGAAAAGGCAATTTACATGTTACTCTTTTGTTCTGTGAATTTATTAGTGTCTTTAGCAGGAAAAACCTTTAAAGCACATATCACTGAAACAATGGTCATCAGGTTCTAATTTCCCTGCTCAGAAACACCATATTCATTCCTTTTTGCCTATACACATGCTATACCAATGTTTTGTAGAAATATATTGAGAATGTGCCACAGGTTTTTCTTTGTTCCGTAACTAGATGGAAGCTTCATAAAACATACTCTTTTATGATGTAATAATGTTAAGTGCCCACAAGAAAATTTAATGGTAACCTTATGAGTTTTATTTTTGGAAAGAATCTAAATATTAAGAATTAATATGTAAAAGGATTTTAAAAATTAACACTAATTTGATTTATTCTCTGGTGGTTCTGGTGACAAAAAAATAAATAAATGACATATTCAGCAACTTAAGACTCCCATGTAGCCCTCACCCACCCATTGAATCCTGATTTCAGCAACACTAAAATAAACTTTGGTCTCATTTCTGGGGAAAAAAATATCAACTGATCTGAGATGAGGATTGTTAGTTAGAGTTATCTTGGTATTTCACATCATATTTCTTAATGTTTTGTTTTTATGTACTTAATCATAATTTTTGGTAGTGTTATAAAATAATTTTGTAAAACTAAAAAGATAGCATTCTGCATTACTCCTACTTGACTAACAAGCAACCACTTATGCTACTGCATAGAATTTTTTTGCTGTTATAATGGCAGTGAACAACATTTCTAACATTTTTAACTTTACAACTTGCCCTTACAATAAAAAAAATAAATGGTTCAACTGCACAGTTGCCAAATTAACATAATCCATATTTTTTGAAAAGGTAAAACAATTTTAAGTATTTTCCCAAATGAACCAATAATATTCAATCAATACTATATTTAAAGAATATTATCTTTCAAAAATCATCAGCATAACAAAAGTTTGCATAAACTAGGACGTTTTTCCCTTTAGTTTCTGTCCAGATACTAACTTGCAAATGAGAATACAATGACAGAAATACTACAGATACTAGGTTTACTAAGCTAACATCATATAATAGTTACCTGTTTATGAAAGAGGCATGAAAAGTTGGGTATCAATACTCCACTATGATGATTGTATAATGTAAGATAAATATAGTGCAATATTCTAACTTGCGTGAGAATGGCAGCAAAATAATAGTATGGTAGCATCAAGGAAAACATAAAGCATAGAATTATAATAAATACTGTTTTTAAGAATAACTATTGATACATTCCTTTTATATCTTTTGCTTCTCTGCTTTACTATACACAGCTGAAAATAATAAATACCACTGGATGCAAGAGTATCTTGATGTGGTGGTATGTTATTACTTGACACTAGCATATATTTATGGAAATCTGCCTGAGATGATTGTCAGATGATTTTATCATGAAAACAAGCTTTAATAAAAGTTTTTAAATAAATTCTGTTTCTTTGTTATAAGCTGTTAAATATTTAAAGAATATTTTAGCACATAACTAAAGGTTTCTTTTTTTTAATTTATTCCATGCTATGCTATTTTCTAGAACAATGGCTTCCTATGTTTTTAGTGTTTCTGTATTCAGTAAAAGTATGGTGGAAAGGTTATAGATAAAAGGCCTGTGTATCTGTAATGGTGCTACAGTCATTCCTTCATAGGCCTAGGTAGAGTTAGGAATCCCTCACAATGGAAACTTTTATGGACCCTTTCTCATCCTGATTCCTGCCCAATGTTTTCTATTTCAGTTCTCATCAGAGTCAGCTAGCCTTGTCTGTAGTCAGGAAATTGCATTGGTAAAGGCTCCACATTGGTAAAAGGATGAAATAGAGAATGAGATTGTGCAGTTACATACAATAAGTACTTGATTTTCTTTCTACCCTGTTTCTCCCAAAATAAGACATCCCCTGATAATAAGCTCAATCGGGCTTTTGAGCGCATGGCAAAAAGGCCAAGCGCTTATTTCAGGGTTCAAACAAATATAAGACAGGATCTTATTTCCAGAGAAACGTGGTAATAACACATTTTCTTTAATTGAGAAATTCTTAATAAATCTGAAGAACTTAAAATCATCAATTAGAACTTCTTGGGAAGATTAAATTTATTTACAAAGTATGTGCAGTAGGGTTTTTTGTGTTTTCATAAGTATCTTCATATTAAACTTCTAATAACAGAATTCTTAAAACATACTGTCTGATGCAACTCCTTGAGGTTATAGCAATCCAAGACTAAATATACTACTAGGGATTATATTCAATATCATTATCACAATCTCATAAAAGCAGTTCTGAATGCTTGTGTTATTCTCTTAAGATTATCACTATGACTTTTCACAGATAAGCATCTGAAAACATGTTACCTAACATACCTATTAGAGTGAAAAAAAATTACATTAAAAAAATATTATGAAAAAGAGATCAGAAAAATCAATTATCTGATTTGAATGTACAAGAAAAACCACAATACCAGTAAGTAGATAAATATAAATAAAAACTAATTTTGTAGACGAATTGGTAAATTCAGCACAATACATTTAGATATAAGATAAAAGGTAACTTTTGAAATAATATGCTGCATTGAAGCCAAATACAGACTGAGGTAAATACTTTTCTCTGTAATAAAGGTATCACTAAAATAAATGTGGTACAATATGTTGATTTGATTCTTACAGTTGTGCCAAAAGTAAAATCGATTAGAATAAATTAATTGCAATAGCACCTCAGCCTATTAGTTTATTATCCAGTAGCAATGTTTATAGTAAGAGGTCGAAAACTGTTTCAGAAATTTCTGATCCAGAAATCTCCAGCAGCGCTTATTGTCTATTCTGCTGCCATAAGGACAACCATGAGGGAAGAATAACGTTTGACACTCTCCTATCTTACACAGTGGGGTTTTGTTGTTTAAAACTTCCTACCCATAATTTAGGGAATCTGTTGAAGAGTTGTGGATACAGAGCATTTCTTTATCTGCCCAACATTTGAGTTTAAAGGGAGAATTCTGCAAATCGGTGAGAGATTAGAGTGCCTCTCTTTCCATACACTTCTTTCCCTTGCATATACCATATATACCTGTATATAGACACAAAGATACCTGTTTGTCATTTAAGGTAGGATTTTTGAATCCTTACATGAGGGCAGCTGTTTACTCTTCAATGTATAGAACAATTTTAAAATATTTTTCTTTACACCATAGTTCACAGGGAGTCAACAACTGTGGATTTAAAGTATTTTCTCTGAAATTCAGCACAGTCATTTTGAGAACTGTCATAGCAGTGGAGAAAGGAGACGAAGACTTGGTATCTTACCTTTCAGGACTAATTGGCACATTAACAGTAGTGAAATACCTCATTGTTGCCTTTTATTTCTTTCACAAAATAACATTCTATTCTTATTTTCTGTATAACAGAACAGTAACAATTCATCTAAAGTATTTCCAAAACTTGACCAAAATATATGTTTTATACATGGAAATGACACATAAACACACATTTTACAAAACTATAGAAAGTGTCTGTTTTAAATACAAACCATCTGCTGATAACATTAGAAAAGGCACAGAGATTAAGTTTACAAACAGGATGTTATGTGTACCACACTACATAAATGTTTGATACTTACATGGTCTAACATTTGTTGGTTTTTTATTTTCACAACTAAGGCCATAACCCGTGGGCTCATTTCAACACTGAGAGAACACTGTTACAGGAGTTGATAGGTTGCAATATAGACCATTATGTATTAAGAACCAGAATGTTACCTGCCTCCCATTTGTCAAACTAGTCAGTCTTGAAATCTCTAATCTTGCTTTGCATATTCTTCAAAAGCACAATATGTTGCAGACTCTCACTCAAGGAAAGGTGTTAATCCATTTCAATCTGCTGATGTCCAAAGTCCGTGGACTTTACAAGCAAAGTTCGTGAATAGACTTGGTATGAATTTCATTTTGTCCAGACACCTAAAAGTCTGACAACATTAAAAGCCAGGTGTGTCCTATAATTTTGTAATTTGCAAAAACAAAACAAACTAGAAAAATAAAACTTTTAAGATGAAGTGTCTTCCAGATACTTTATTTACTCTAGTACAAGTCTATTAGGGAATATACCTGTCTGGTCTTCCTTTTTAATAACCAAATAGCATTTTTACAAAGCAAGTCTCATGGGAGTTTGAAGTGCTAATAGTTTTGTTTCTAGTTTAAATAGGCACATTTATAACAGATTTATCCAGAAGTATGCAGAGATTAATAATGCAACATGAGGATTCATCTTGACTTCAGAAACAGGCCGATCTGCTATAGCCATTCCATTTTTATTTTTGGATCTGAAGCAAGATTTGGGATAAAAAAACAACAACTCTAGATTAATTAGTTATCAGTCTTGTTTCTTCATTAAATGGGAAAACATTAGCAGAAAAACTAAACACTTCATGAAGAGATAAAGCATGCCAAACTTTACAGAAATTGGTATAAAGATTTTGAGGCTATGTTCCTTGAAAAAAAACTTTTTTTTAATGTCCTAGTACTGGATGTTGTTTCGTGACATGTTCAAATTTATAGCATCAGTAGCTTTGTTGGAAAGAATCATCCAAATTGAATTTTGAATAGGTAGGGAATATAAATCAAAGAACTTGTAAATAATTTTCTTTTTATATGGAAAGGTTCATTGCTTGGAAATTGGCTAGGTCAGGTACTTGACATGAAGAAAATATTAAACCATAAACCATGCAGCAGCCTAGGATGAAAGATTGAATAACAACGAGGCACAGCTCATAGAATATCTGCTATAACTAAAGATTTCCCAAAGCTATAATTGGGTCCTACAGTCCAGGATCGTGGAAACAACAATTCCTTTCATGTAAATGACAAAAAGGCTTCCTGCATCATCATTGTTTGCAGCATGTTGAAGCTCCAGATCAAGACTTGACTCTCCATCCCAGGGAAATAACAACTCTGTTCTGAATTATCACATTTCAACTGGGATCTGGGGCTTGTCTCAACCTCATACACACACTACTTCAAACTTACATAAGCAAGAATCATTCTTTCTATATAATTCCGAATATGATGAATGGTCATTTGAAACTATTACAAAGCTATTTGATAATGCAGTAGACAATGTTTATATGATGATAAGACACCAGATTTGGGCAAGTTAGATGAGATTTAAAAACAATGTTCAGTGGAATGCTATTAGTAGAAATGTAAAATTAAAAGGAATTATTAAATTCCTCTTAATAATTAATAATTAAACTATTAAATGCTGTATATCAAAGTTCTCTTTCCCATATGCCACATAGTTTTGCAATGAAATTGATTCTCTATTAACCAGATAAAGTTTTGTTCACTCTACATCATTCTGAATTAGGTTAAGTGTAAGAATAGTTTGAAGTAGTAGTTAATTTGAAAAGTGCAAAGTATTATATAAATATCTTTAAATAGACAATCTGGTAATTTATAATAGCTAGTTTCAGGCACTCATTGCTGCAATGAATTAAATGAAAATGTATAATAAGGGAAACGTTTGAATTAATATTGGATCTAGATAGAGATGTATACATTTACAAAATGCATAATGTTAAACACCAAGTTTTAACAACAAAATCTTCTAATATTTTTTTTTCATAAGGCAATGGATTATCTTGATCAACGGCAATAAATAACTCTACCTTTGGTTTCATTTTGTTTTACAAGTTCACAATTAAAAGAGCAGTACAATTAAAACTTTTTGATGAGATGGGTCATTGAACTACCAATACCAGCTTTTAAATATTATTCATCACTCTCACGTTCTTCGTTATCATCATCTAATGGATCTGGTTGGATGCTGTTCTGGGTATACATTTTGGTTTTATAATGACAGTTTTGATCCATAAGTATTGCCTACAAAAGAACATAGTTATTATTATATTACCAAAGCATTGCATTGTTTTGTGTAACAACAGAAGACTTCAAAATTAGTTATCACTTAAGTATATAGCACATAAGATTAATGTTCAAAAGTTCAATCTATTTGCCTGTTTTAGACCAGTGTAACTAGTGTTTAGCTTTAAATATAAAACACTTAAAGTAGCTGTCCTGTTCACTAAATACAATAATACAAAACAGATTGATCCAATGGTTTGTGAATTAATCCCAACTAAACCTGGAATTAAAAAGTACTTTTATCTGTAATTTTTAAAAAATGTATCTTAACTTAAGATACTATTTCAGCTATCTGGATAACATCCAAAATATGGGGAGTTTAGTCAACTACCAGGGAACAGCAGCTGAAAATACAGAAGACAGCTATCTCTAGTGTGGAATTATCGAGATAACTCACAGAATAACATTCTTTAGTTAGTTAGTTAGGCTAGTTAGTTAGTATTAGCTTTTTATCCTGCTTTATTCAAATAACTTAAGGTGACAGACATACTTAAGACTCCTTCTCCCTCCCATTTTCTCCAGAGCAACAACCCTATGAGGTGGTTTGGACTGAGAGTGACCTGTCCAGAGTAATCCAGCCAGCTTTCATGCCTAAAGCAGGACTAGAACTCAATAGTCTCCTAATTAAAAATGTATTTTAGAGAAAAGTAAATGACAGAACAACGTTGTTAATGTATTTAAAAGCAGTCATGATTGTTTTGTTGCAGAAAATGTAGCCATGGAAGACATGGTACAAAATTGTTCTATATTGACTCTGGAGAAGAACAAGCAACAGCTCTGTGCTTACCATTTTTTCTTCCTTGGCAGGTGGACTGCGTAGAAAAAAACACAGGGGAGCATAGAGGATATCAATAATTCCTATAATTGTCATGAGCCATGGGAATCCAATTGACTTTGCAATAGCACCACCAACAGATGGACCTTTGGAAATACAAATTGTGTAACCAAAAGAAAAAGCTGAGCACTATCAATAAGGAAAAAAAAAAAAAGGACATGATCTAAAACATTGGGCTACTTCATGTCTAACCCTAAGTCAAGGAGTACACAAGTAGGCCAATTCAAACTTCCTGGCTTGTCTCAATTGGCTCCTCCTACAAAAATGATAAGGCAGTTACCTATGTTTCTATTTAATTGACGTTATGTACAAACCTGGATGACAGGTTTCATCTATCATGGTGCAAACTGAAGCCAGGCTTGTTTGGGAATGCCACGATATCCCAGTTGGCATATAAAGATAAACAAGCCATAGATTGGTTCCAGACTTTAGCCACTCTGAACAGAAAGAAGACCTGTACAGGAATGATTGACAATGTGCACCAACACATTTGTTCATAAGGTGTATTGATAGGCAGGATACTCTGAAAGTATGATTAGATATCTAAAATGTGAACATTATACTAAATGTTCTGATTGCTTGAAATGCTTAGTATAATGTCCTTGCTTCGTTGCCGTAGTTCTCATTCTTTCAAGAAATTTAAGAGTTAAAAAGGGAAATCAGTTTGTTCTCGCCCTAACCTATCATTTTTGTTATCAGGCTATTTTTCTGTAGCTTTCTTTCAGAAAGTTTAAACAGCATAAGTGGAGATCTGAAGGCCCCAAGCCCAGAGTGCCCCTCTTGACTTTCATGCAGGCCTTGGGACTTCTCCCAATGACTAAAAATAGATAGCATGGTTCCCTAGCTTTCTGCAGTAAGAAAGGCAAAAAGAACAGCCCTAGAACAGGGGTGTCAAACTCACATCATCACGACATTATCACATGATGTATCGCAACTTTTCCCCTCTGCAAAACTGGGCATGGGCGTGGCCAGTGTGTGATGCATCCACCCAGCAGGCCGCGAGTTTGACACCCCTGCCCTAGAATAACCTTTAAGCATCTCTTCAGCTAGACAGTCAAATAGCCTTCAATTGCAAACCCTTATGGAGGTGGAGGCGGGTTAATACAAAATAGTGCAAGGATCTTCTGCAACAGTGTTTTAATGTTAAGTGCATTTCAAATAAACAGATTAAGTCCTTACCTAAAGCAAAACCCATACAAAAGGCAACATCTGCAATTGCATAAACGCTCCCATAGACAGAAACATGGCGTAGATCAACAAGGTAACCCATAATAGGCATCAGTGAAGAATCCACCATCCCTAATTATAACACCAAAAAAAGTATTTTAATCATGATGTCCAATTTATCTCCAAATTTCTACATACAAAATGGCTGGAAATAATTTCTGAAGCAAGTAGGTATGTGGACAAGTGCCCAGTTTTACTAAATTTACTACAGAATTTTTAAACCAACAGGCATTTCAACAACAACAAAAACATATTTCTTTCAACACAATGCAATCAAAATTTGAAATAGGTTGTGCTTTGTTTCCAAGAACTGGAACAATGACATAAAAAAAGGGTAAGATCTTAATAAGAAATTTTGCTTCAAATGTCACATTTGCTTTATTATACATGTGTTTTCCCTCCTAAATTGGGATTACTTTTCACAGAGAGGAACAGCCCAGTTCCGCCTAGTCTATAAAAGCATCATATCACCCTTACAAACTTTGTTATGGTATCAGGTATAAAATCAATGGGTTATGATAATCAGTTATGATATTTCAGATCTGAAATTAGGAACACTTTTTAATAATCATGAATCCACCATCTACCTTATTATTCCAATATCAAAGTTCAGTTGATATTATTCAATATCAAAGTGTATAGCTGAGTACTAAACATATAAGCTTAGATTTCATATAATTATGTATCCTGCTACGATGCAAAAAAATTTAAATTGTCTTAATACAAGTTGTCTTAATACAAGTATATGATCTTCAGCTGAATGGTTTTACTCAGCATCTTAATGTATTATACTAATGTGCAGTTTTTTCTTGCCATAAACTTTCCTTAAATCTCCTTATAGATTTGACCTGGCAGGCAGACAGATATAGCAATCCACTAGAAGAGATATTCCACTCTATAGCTATTACAGCTGGGCTGGTGGAAATTAATCAAACCTTCTGCCATAACAAGGGTGAAATCCAGCAGGTTCTGGAGAACCGGTAGTGGAAACTTTGAGCAGTTCAGAGAACCGGCAAATACACCTCTGGCTGGCCCCAGAATGGGATGGGAATGGAGATTTTGCAATATCCTTCCCCCAGGAATGGGGAGGGAATGGAGATTTTATAGTATCCTTCCCCTGGAGTGGAGTGGGAATGGAGATTTTGCAGTATCCTTCCCCTGCCATGTCCATCAAGCCACGCCCACTAAGCCACACCATGCCGAGGCCACTCCCACAGAAGTAAAAAAAAATGGATTTCACCACTATGCCATAATATATAAATACAGCATTTCAAAACAAGAACTCTCCTGTTGCTGATAAAGATGGTGCTAACTAATATAAAGAAACATTCACCTTCATCTGCAAAAGCCTATATATGAAAGGCAAAGGCAATTTTCTGTGAAAGATTCATCCAAAATGTTTAGTCCTTTCTATGTTTATTGGCAAAATGTTCACAAAATACGTTCTGCTACCTTGTGGTAGTGTATAAAAAAATAGGACCTTGGACTAAATTTAAAACTGATAAATTATATGCTAGAATTAGTTATCCCTGATAAACTAAAGGCAATTTATTAGAATATAATCAATCCAGTAGTATTTACTAATGTCAAAATATTGTACATGTTCTCTATCCCGTAAAGACTCTTTATATTCTACAGAACAACATATGTATATCTAATTATTGTACCATCTGTTATATCTGTTATGATACAATAAAATATGTTTAATTTTCTTGCTGGCAGCATAGTCTACCAACATTGCATTGAGACAGAATAGGTTTTCTTATTTGTCTTATGTACTGATAATCACTGCTGACTGTACTTCTTTTGTAGATTGCAAAATATTTGCTTTTTGAAAGGAAGCAGTAGTAAAGCATTATCTTTTCTTACTATGAACAGTAATTAACTCTATTGGGGGTTTTTTTATGTGTATATTTTTAAAAACAATAGCCAAGCCACAAATTTCCATGTATTTACAATGGCTAATGTATATTGTTGTAAACAATCTTTTTAGAATGTTGGACTCTTAACTGTTACTAATTGTTGTTAGTAATGAAAATGTGATAAAGTTCTTTATGTTAAAGCCATCGTATTTCAAAAATATACATACATCTCTTGAATTCAGAGTCCAGGCAGGCAGGAGATCTAAATTACTAATTGATGTCACATGTTGCAACTTAGTTAAAATCTGAGATATAGAGTAGTCTATCTGGGATCATGAACCAATCCCATCAATCCAGGTGAGCTACTGTATTTTTTGCACTTTTCCATACTTTGCACTTACTGTATTTTTCACACACTTCCCCCCCCCAAAAAAAACAGTGGGTGGAAATGTCTGTGAGTCTTATAGAGCAAATATTGCAGGGGGGGAGGGGAATTGGTGCTGCCATTTGTCACTGCTGGGGCATGCTGGAGCCTTCATTGCCAAGCAGCTGATTGGCGGTTGGCCTCCCGGAATACCGACGATCAGCTGTTCTATCAACACTGCCTATCACTGCCGATTGCCGTTCAGCTGTTCTAGGCAGTGATAGGTGGCAATAGGCGGTGGCGATAGGCGGTGATAGGCAGCGGCAATAGGCGGCAGCAATCATTGACTAGAACAGCTGATCGTCAGTATTCCAGGAGGCCGATCCAACCGCCAATCAGCTGCTTGGCAGCAAAGGCTCCAGCATTCCTCTGCGGTGGTAGCAGCTCAGCTCAGTTGACTGGTAATGGGCGCAAGGAGAGGAGCCCTGATGAGCCACGTGCTGGGGATGCAATAACATGCTGAAGCTGACCAAGGCTGTTTGCTGTTTGCTGCATGGACACTAGCCAAATGAATACAGGATGGATGCTGGGAGACAGAGACAGATTTTTTTTCTTGTTTTTCTCCTCTAAAGCTAATGTGCATCTTATGGTCCATTGCGTCTTATACTGCGAAAAACACGGTATTTTCTATATTACCGCTTCTACCACTGTCCAACCGAAACATAAGGTGTACCTCAAGTACCTCCCCTTTTTTCACAGAATTGTGCATATAAACGGTTGGATGCATCTTTTCACAGGAAAATATTGTCCCCTTTCATATTCATTGAAGGTAATTGTGATAGAAATCAGAATCTACAGGATATAACTTATATTGTTCTACTGATTGTTATCTAAGATAGAAGATTCTATGTAACACATCAAATAACAGAATGTAGCACTGCAATATCCTCTAAACCAGTGTTTCTCAACCTTGGCCACTTGAAGCTGTGTGGACTTCAACACCCAGAATTCCGCAGCCAGCCATGCTGGTTGGTAAATCCTGGGAGTTGAAGTCCATACAGCTTCAAGCAGCCAAGGTTGAAAAACACTTCTCTAAACCAAATGTTCAGCCTTTTTTTTTTTTTTTTTTTTTTTTTTTTTTGCTTACCAATGGCAAAGCCAACTCCAAAATTTGGTGCTATAAGTCCATATATATTTTTAGCAAATGGTACCTGGAAGTAAAAGAAACAAAATGAAGTATAAAAGTTTTTCATTAGGTGAGCAGACAATTTCCATCAGCTTGAGGGCTATGCTAGTTTTGCATGACACATGCCTCTTAACATTTCCAAACACAACTTTTTGGCACCACCTATTTGGTAGAGCCCCCAAAAGCAAAGGGGTGAGACGTATTTCCAAGATCCCTGCATTAAATTAAGATTATTAAGATTAAATGTACACCTATGTTTGTTATAAGATTCAAATAGTATGTGGATAATGTTTTAGTTTTAAAGACAGTGCATAGATTTTAGTGACACCAGTTACACATACAAAGTCTTCAGCTATGATAATGGGAGCATGAATAAATGGAATTTATTCAATAGAATTCAAGTCTAACTGTTGTTTTTATACATGAGAAAGCAACATCATTTTAAAAATTGGTAGCATTACATTAAAAGATAGGGAAACATTAAGGCTCAGAAAAATGCAAACTAAAAATGTTAATGAAAGCAAGATTTCTAAATGTTGCTGAAACAAATTAAAAGAATAATAGAATGAAGAGGGCATAGCTCATTTTTTATAATTATTTTTCTCCTGAATGACGGTAACAGAATGAAATGGCTGCAATTTGAGATGTAAAAGAATATTTCACTGGAAATTCTGTAATCATTTGTTTGCCCAGATAAAAAAATGCATGACAAAATATATAGTAGACATAGATATAGTAATGAATATTACATGTAAATAGCAGTATTTATATATTTTAAAGATTATATCTTTAAATGGGTTTACAGCCAGGAATGTGCATTTTAAAAATGTGCACTAGGAAAATATACACAGGAAAAATGAGTGCTAGAAGATCTACATTGGAAAAATATGGAAAAATATTGGACAATTTATTCAAGTGCATAATTGTTATGTATATTAGGGGGAATATTCCAGTTTGTTTTTTTTAAAAAACCGTAACAATAATTTTAAACCACAATTTTACACCTTATAAAATGTGTGAACCGAGCTGCTACAGTTTGTTCAATAATACATTAAAACAAATCACAGTTGAAAGTAAGAAGCTAAATTAAACTCAAATTTTCAAGCTCCCCCCTCCCCAATTTTAATGAGTTACAGGTAGTCGTCAACTTACAACAACTCAGCAAAGAAGAGTTTGAGGGGATTTTTAAGTGGGTTTTTTAGTGGGTTTTTAACAAAAATTTTAAGGGGTTCGGGGGGGATCAGGGTGGGTTCTGGGGGAAATCCACCGGGTTCAAGACCAGCCTTAGCGAAGGGCTGCGACATTAGGGATGTAGAACCGGAGGTCGGGGAGGGGGTTGGAGTTCGATCTGAAGAGGGCTGTTCCATCAGCATAGTGAGTGGGAGGGGCAGATATGGCGGAAGCTGGGGACCACATCATGTTCAGGGAATGCGCACTCGCTATCTTAGAGCGATTGCACACTCCGGTCCCCAATGCTTTTCTCGTTCCCCAGGTTGTCCAGATTCTCAGGGCCAGAGTCTTCGGCTGATGTTATGCAACGCCAGGTCCGTTGTTAACAAAGCCCCCCTCATTCACAATCTTATTCAGGAGGGGGAGGCGGACCTGGCGGGCATAACGGAGACCTGGTTGGGCCAGGAGGGGGGAGTTCCCCTCGTGGATATGTGCCCACCAGGCTTCCGTGCATTTCATCAGCCGAGGGCTCAGGGCAGGGGCGGGGGGGGTGGCGGTTATTATAAAGGAAGTTCTGGATCCGAGGGAGACCACTGTTCCACAGATAGCCGGATGTGAGTCCCTCTTTGTGAAGTGGGGTCGTGGAGTACAGATGGGCTTGTTGGTCATGTACCTGGCTCCCTGCCACGTGGCAATGGCCCTGCCCGAGCTGCTTAACGTTATAGCCGAGGTGGCAGTGGACACCCCCAGACTTGTCATCATGGGGGATTTCAACCTGCCATCTATCGGTGAGACGTCTGAAGTGGCTCGAGAGTTCATGGCTTCCATGACGGCCTTGGACCTTACTCAGTTAATTCATGACCCCACTCACATAGGGGGACACACTCTGGACTTAGTTTTTGTCTCTGGTCAGTGGTCGAGTGGCCTTGATATAGGGGATATAGCCATCAAACCCTTGTCATGGTCTGACCACTCGCTCCTTCGACTGGACTTCCTAACCGCTGCACCCCGCCGCAGGGAGGCGGGACCGACCAGGTGGTTCCGCCCCAGGCGCCTGATGGACCCCGATAGGTTCCAGATGGAGCTTGGGCCATTTCCTGAGACTCTGGCTCATGACTCGGCTGAGGACCTGGTGGCCGCCTGGGATAGTGCGGCTGCCGGGGCCTTGGACCGTGTTGTGCCTTTGCGGCCTCTGACCCGGCACCGAACTCACCTAGCTCCTTGGTTTTCTGAGGAGCTTAGGGAGATGAAGCGCCGGAAAAGACGCCTGGAGAGTAGTTGGAGGACCAGCCGCTCCGAATCCGACCGAACACTGGTGAGGTCTCATATTAAGACCTACCTAGTGGCGATAAAAGCGGCGAAATCTAGCTATTTTGCCACTCTTATCGCATCATCAGATAATCGCCCGGCCGCCCTGTTTAGGGTGACCCGCTCCCTCCTCCATCTGGAGGTGCGGGATGACCCCTTGCAGGGCCGAGCTGAGGACTTTGTGCAATATCTGTATGACAAAATCGCTCAGATTCGGGAAGGGCTGGCCTCTGACTGGGTATGTCCGGACGGGATGACTGAGGCAGGTCTTGAGAGTGTTATCTGGGGGGAGTTTGATCCTGTGGCTCCCGAGGACATGGACAGGGTCCTGGGACGGCTGAACGCAACCACATGTTTATTGGACCCGTGCCCCTCCTGGCTGGTACTGGCTTCCCGGGAGGTGACACGAGGCTGGCTCCAGAAGATTGTTAACGCTTCTTTGAGTGAGGGGGTTCTGCCGGCCGCTTTGAAAGAAGCAGTTGTGAGGCCCCTCCTCAAGAAGCCTTCTCTGGATCCGGCTATTTTGGCTAACTATCGTCCAGTCTCCAACCTTCGCTTTGTGGCGAAGGTTGTTGAGAGTGTGGTTGCGCAACAGCTTCCCCGGTACCTGGATGAAGCTGTCTATCTAGACCCGCTCCAGTCCGGCTTCCGGCCTGGGCACAGCACGGAAACGGCATTGGTCGCGTTGGTGGATGATCTCTGGAGGGCTCGGGATAGGGGTTGTTCCTCTATCCTGGTCCTGTTAGACCTCTCAGCGGCTTTTGATACCATCGACCATGGTATCATGTTGCACCAGTTGGCGGGGTTGGGGGTGGGGGGCACCGTTCTGCAGTGGTTCTCCTCCTACCTCTCTGACCGGTCACAATCCGTGTTGACAGGGGGGCAGCGGTCGACCCCGAGACACCTTGCTTGTGGGGTGCCACAAGGGTCGGTCCTCTCGCCCCTTCTGTTCAACATTTATGTAAAGCCGCTGGGTGAGATCATCCGTGGCTTCGGGGTGGAGTTCCATCAGTACGCTGACGACACCCAGCTGTACATCTCCACCCCAGGCCACCCCAACGATGCCCTTGAAGTGATGTCCCAGTGCCTGGAGGCCGTGCGGCCCTGGATGGGGAGAAACAGGCTCCGACTCAACCCCTCCAAGACCGAGTGGCTGTGGCTTCCGGCGTCCCAATATAGCCAGCTGACACCATCGCTGGCTATTGGGGGCGAATCACTCACTCCCACGGAGAGGGCTCGTAACTTGGGCGTCCTCCTGGATGCACGGCTGTCGTTAGAAAATCATATGACGGCCGTGGCCAGGGGGGCTTTTTATCAGGTTCGCCTGATACGCCAGTTGCGCCCCTTTCTAGATCGGGACTCCCTACGCACGGTCACTCAGGCACTCGTCACTTCCCGCCTGGACTACTGCAACGCTCTCTACATGGGGCTCCCCCTGGGGTGCACCCGGAGGCTCCAGCTGGTCCAGAACACGGCCGCACGGGGGATTATGGGGGCGACGAGGCGCTCCCATGTAACACCTCTCCTGCGCGAGCTGCACTGGCTCCCGGTGGTCTTCCGGGTGCGCTTCAAGGTGTTGGTAACCACCTTTAAAGCGCTCCATGGCTTAGGGCCGGGGTACTTACAAGACCGCCTTCTGCCACCAATAGCCTCCCACCGGCCAGTACGCTCGCACAGAGTGGGCCTCCTCAGGGTGCCGTCCGCCAGACAATGTCGGCTGGCGACCCCCAGGGGGAGAGCCTTCTCTGTGGCGGCGCCCACCCTCTGGAACAACCTCCCCCCAGAGATACGTACAATAACAGACCTCCGGATTTTTTGTCGGGCCCTGAAAACCCATTTATTTCAACTAGCTGGGCTGGCTTGAGTG
Organism: Arizona elegans; assembly: GCA_022577455.1. Taxonomy (NCBI): domain Eukaryota; kingdom Metazoa; phylum Chordata; class Lepidosauria; order Squamata; family Colubridae; genus Arizona; species Arizona elegans. The sequence continues at coordinate 58,684,868 of JAKOOJ010000005.1, read as the reverse complement.
AATTTTAAATCGATTTTAAATTGGGTTGTTTTAATTTTCGGCCAAATATTTAATTATTTTAAACTGCTTTTAAATTTTGTATGTATTGTTTTTTACTTTGGCTGTTCACCGCCCTGAGTCCTATTTTGGAAAAGGGCGGTATAGAAATTTAAATAATAAATAAATAATAAACTCATGTAGTGACCATTTGAAGTTACAATGGCATTGAGAAAAGTGACTTATAACCATTTTTCACATTTGTGACTGGTGCAGTATCCCCATGGTCACATGATTAAAATTAAACTGCTTGGCAACTGACTCATATTTTGACGGTTGCAGTGTCCCAGGGTCATGTGATCACCTTTTGTGACTTTCTGACAAGCAAAGTCAAGAGGGAAGCCAGATTCACTTAACAAATGTATTATTAAGTGAACAACAAAAGTCATTTAACAACAGTCTCACTTAGAATGGAATGGCTCAGATGTGATCATTAGTCAAGGACTACCTGTATTTTGATCTGACTAAATACAGGATGTTACTTCCTACTTCACTGTTACACACAACAAAAGAACAAAATAGAACAAAACTGAATTTTTTGCAGTAACAACTTTTACTCACACACAAAATGCTTATTCCCACTATTATCATCCCAATTAGGGCACAAAACCACCTGTGAAAGAAGAAACAGTATCTTTTAGCCATCCAGAAACACAGAAACCAAATATATTTTCTTGAAGTAATATATGGTAGCTAACAGCACTATACGACTTTAAAATAAGATTACTTATTATTATGAATGCATCGGGATGTTTTCACTAAGAATTAAGAAACACCAAGCACTTAGAAAATGTTGTCTGTTAATTCAGAGTTTAAACTTAGCCTACCTTCCCATTTTATGTGCAAGGCTCCCAAAAAGATTTGTTCCAATCAGATAAGAGATGCTGGCTGGAATGAAAGCAACGCCTGAAAAATATGAACGAGTGTCTTATCAACATTGCTTTCAGTGAAGCATAGGAAAAACTAATACCTTCAGACACAGCCAATTTTATTAGAACATATCTAATGAAGGTCCATGGTCTGAACCAAATAAAATAAAATACCCTTTAATATCCGGGTTACCTCAAGCCTTTTATAATCTCAAACAAGACAATCTATCAGATTTAAACTATAATTATATTTTCAAAAGCGTTCTCATAAATTCATGTTTCTCTGTAGGTGAAGGAATATATGCAGCTCTAGAACAAAGAAATAAGACATATTAAGTGTCAATAAATTTTGTTAAAAGGTGAATTAAATTGAAAAGTAACAAAAACTAATAACTGATTTTTTTTTCTAGAATTAGATCATAAATTACTCTACATTTAGAAATCCAAGTTTATAAAATACAAAATAATTAATGGAGAATATGGTTATCAGTCCATTGTTGCTATATAATGCAACTGAATACTTGTTACTGGCAACAAGAAAGATTATTATTCTATGGATCACATCCTGCTTATAGCATTACCTATTCATTTATTGTAAACAGAATACTGGACTTGACAAGTCTTTGGTCTGAATCAGCAGGATTTTCTTTAGTAACCCTGTTAGATCAGGTCAAGTTTCGTTTTATTAAACGGGTACTTTTTGAGACATGCCCAGATACTATATCTGTGATGGCAAACCTATGACACACATGCCACAGGTGGCACACGGAGCCATATCGATGGGCACGTGAGCTCAGCTCCCTGGGCACACCGGAAGTAGGGAAACAGACTGTTTCGGAGGGCCTGGGGTGGGTGGGGAAGGGCCCTTTTTTGCTCTTCCTAGGCTCCTAGAAAGGCTCTGGAGGAGAGAAAAAAATAGGCCTTCCAGTCCTACCGTAAGTCAGCAAACAGGCCGTTTCTGGCCTCCAGAGAGCCACCAGGGGGTGGGGGAAGGCCGTTTTCGCCCTCCCAGGCTCCTAGAAAGCCTCTGGAGCCTGGGAAAGGCGAAAAACAGGCCTACTGGGCCCACCATGCCATCGCGTGCCAAAAGCGAATGAAACGCAAGGGGTCATGTACGTGCATGGGGGAGCTGGGGCGCATAGAATTATGGGTGTGGGAACATGCGCGCACGACCCCCCCATACTCCCCCTGCTTTTGGCACATGATGGCAAAAAGGTTAGCCTGTTCTTGTTGTCCTGTAACAGACATTGGTATTCCCCAACTTAGAGGTAACATGTGTTAAATGCTTGATAGAGCTGCCTCCAAATTACTTTTAAAGCCATGCAAGTCAGTGACTGTCACTTTGTCTTATGGTAACAAACCCCACATGTTAATTATGCATTCTATTAAAAGGTACCGTAACTTCTTATTCCTATTCTAAATTTCATCCCAAATAGCTGGTCCCTGGTCCTAATGTTTTGAGAGAGGGAGAAAAATTATTTCTGTTCTCAATAAAAGATTTGAGATCAATAAATTAGATAGGGTAAAAGTAAATGAGAGAGCAGACAAAAAAGAAATAGAAACCCAGATGACACCTGTGTAAATGGAAAACGGGGAAGGAGGGGGAAAAAGGAAAAAGTGTTACTATATAAATGTACATTTATGATGATATTTGTGGAATCAGTAAAATAGAAAAGAAATTGAAAAGAAAGTTTATATAAATAGAAAATGGGGGTTGCTCGGGTACCACTTTGGAAAATATTGAATTGAAAATGAATACAACAATGGAGAGAGAATGGAAAGAGGAATAAAGGGATAGATTGGAGGGGAGAAGAGAGGAAGGAGAGAAAGGAACATAAGAAAGGGAAAAGGAGAGGAAGAAAGGGAGGGGAAATAAGAGTAGGAGAGAAGGTTAGAAAGGGAGGAAGAAGGGAGGAGTGGGGGAAAGGAAGGGGAAGGAGAGGAGGGGAAGGAGAGGAGGAAAGAAGAAAGGAGAAAAGGATAGAAGAAAGGAGAAGGGAAAGAGAGGAGAAGGAGAAGGATTGTGGTAAAATAAGGGAGATGAGAAGAGCAACCCCAAGTATACTCAAATTTTTTAGGATGAAGAACGAACTAATATGAAAGTTAAAAGAGAATATATATGATTAACAATGGATAAGAGACTACATTTAAGACATGTTTATGAGAAATAAAAATTCAAAAATTAAAAAAAAAAATTCTGTTCTCTTTCTACATGTTATGTATGATTTCATACATATCATTCATATCCTTTTTCTGTTGCTTTTTTTTTCTAAACAAAAGACTCCTAAAAGTTTTAGCCTTTCTCACAGGGAAGATGTTCTGAGTTTTGGTTACCCTCTTTTACACTTTTTTCTTCTATTTTTTTTTCTTTTCTGAAATGGTGACCAATACACAGTATTCCAGATGCAACATACCATACATTTGCAAAATATTTTTTCTTTTATTTATTGTTTGTTTTTTAAAATACCAAGATATACAACTATAATAAATTTAAACTGAACAATCTATACAAATAAAAATGATAAAAAAAAACAAAAGGGGGGAAAAGAGGCAGAAGAAACTGAACATATTCCACTTTATATATTACAGCTAGTCACTGGTTTGCAAGTATACCATGTTGTGTTATAATCAGATACAAAATATTGTTGCAATAACATCTATACCAAAAAAAACCCACCTTGCTTCATCTTTAGTTTAGAATAACCAATATTGCCTTTTCAAGAATGGATATGATGCAAACCCTTGGTAGCTGGAATATTAGCACTTTTCCAATTTCTCAATATTATTCTTTTAGTCACCTTATCATGCATATTCCTCACATCAAGAATTCACTGAACCATATCATATAGTCAATTACTCAATTAAGATATAGCTTGTGTGCAGCAGCTTTGAAAAAGTCAAATCCTTTTTATAATGATGCCTAGTATAGAACTGCTTTTTATTGCATGCAGTCAACATCTTAATTGAGTGATTAATTAAGGAGAGACCTGTGAACCCACAAACTATTTCTGACTATTACAGATATCTACACTTCAATTGAATCAGATTTGTTCTTTGCATTCCTCATATTTCTGAAATTGGAAAGAGCACTTTGACATCTGACCTATCGTCCACTGCCAGATCTGTCCTTAAGGCTAATTGTTCCAAATATCTGAAATTCCCATTTTGGAAAAGCCAAATTGTGAATCTGTTTAGTTTTGGGCAAGGGATAGGTTGAAATACTTTGGTTCTCTGAGTTGGCCTTTTTATTAAGCTATCTTCTGTGACCCTGAGAACTACAGTCAATTTATATTCTATCTGTATATCTAAGGGTTTTGGGGTCCCAAGGTGCATCATTTCATATATGTCTATGAAGATTCTCAATCATCCAGGTCTTGGTTGTCCAAAAGTGCTTTTTCAAAAATGCAACTGGACTTTCTTGACTTTTTCTTTGAAAATGTTTCACTTCTCATCACAAAAAATTATATTCCTCCTTCTTCACAACTGAAGAAACTTCTGGGATGAGAAGCAAAATATTTTCAAAGAAAAAAATCAAGAAAATCCAGTTGCCTTTCATACACCTAACCTGACCTATATTTATCACTTAATTGATCACTTACCCATTTAAAGAATTCATTCTGGATTTCTTCACAATCACTCTTGGTACTGTGAACAGTTTGGTTCATCTACTAATAGTTTGACCAGATCAATACCACTGATTAATAAATTTAAATTTTCTGTTCCCAAATAGACCCTTAAAGGATTTTATGTTGTAGTTCCCTCCACTTAGAAAACTAGCCTTTTATTCCAAATTTTTGTTTTCTATTTTCTAAATAGCAATCCATAAACTGGTAGATCCTCTTTTTTCATCACTAAGTTTACTAAAGAGTTCAGTTGAGTAATATTAGCATATGTGCTGCAGAACGGATAGGAAACAGTAACTATAATGCTATTACATTTGGCATTTATGCAAGTAAGAAACTATCCCCTTCACTCTGTAGTAAAACAATATCACAGAGTTAGTTTCCCTTTACATACCTTTCAAGCTAATGGAGTTTTGGAAAGCGATTACATGGCAATAGTACTTAAACGTATATACCACTCCACAGTACTTTATAGCACTCTCTGAGTAGTTTACAAATGTCAGCATATTGCCCCCAAGAATTGGGGCCCTCATTTTACTGACTTTAGAAGGATGGAAGGCTGAGTCAACCTTGAGTCAGTCAGGATTGAACTCCAGGCTGTGGACAGAGTTAGCCTGCAATACTGTATTCTAACCACTACACTACCAAATGGACTATGGTCTCTATTTGTCTGTATAACCTTTTGAACACTGAACAAACTAGAACCACGTTTGATGTATGTTAAATGAGAATCCAGGAAAAAAAAGGTTGAAGAAGAAAATAGGCTAGTTCAGGTGAGAAGAAAAAAGTCCAAAGAAAATTCATCCAGTTTTTTCTATGGGAGAAGCTCTTAGGCAGCACTTGGAATGTTGCTGACTGTTCTATTCTAAACCATTTTAGTCACATGGCCCAGAATAGAGCTATTATTCAGAAGTTGGGATACATTGGTGTACATAATTTGGCAAATATAATTAAATATTATCTATTTCTAATGGGACATTCCCATGCTCAGAAAACCTCTACTGAGTAAAGCTTTTATGCACCTGTAGCATAAGTTATGTAGCATCTTTACTGTTCTCTTTATAAGGAATGTGTACAGTACATCATGGACAATCAGCCACAGTTAGGTTCTTGCCTTAGCGAAACATGTTCCATGTATAGGGAAGGCTTTCTTTTTCGTGGATCATCAACAGTAGCTCAGTCACCAAAATGAAGCAGCATGACCAGTCCCCTCTCCTAAGCATGGGATTGCAAAGCATTGTAAAAGGCACTGCTTTTACTCACAGATTTATCCACAAATATCTGCTTTCATTAGGCATCTGATGAACCAAGTCAATCCTTTGAAATTCTGCACAGCCTCATGCTTTCCAATGCATAATGCATAAGGTACTACAAGTTGGATAATCATTCTATTAGCTAAATACAGATCTCAAAAATAAAAACTGAACATCAATGATTAACAATTCTGAGAAAGCAATCACATACATTTAGGATCAAAAATAAAATAGTTAAGATTTTGCTGCAATTTACCCAGTTGCCATTTGCTTGAACACATTGTCTCCATCATCCAAATGGGTAAAGCTGGTTCCAGCATAGCAATTGCCATATTTGCAAAACATATTGCTCCTTGAAAAGAGATGAAAAATAGATTTCTGGAATTATTTCACTTAAATTCTAATCAATAGGTGGAAAGAGCTATGCTGACATGAACAGTTTGAAGAGTTGGTTGTCAAATATACAACAATGATTATATTTCAATTGGTAGGATGTGGGGGGGGAACATTTAATCCTGTAATTTCATAGAAGTTCCACTTCCAAAAATGAGACAATAAGCAGTACACTATGACAAAAGACATGGAGTGCAATGTGTTATGATGTTTAGAAAATGTTTTAAATCTAGCAGAGATAATGCACAACTTTTAATACAAATATTTTTGCTATTACTGACTCAGTAATATTTTGTTTTAACAAAATGTGTATTTCTATGTAATATTTTCATTTTTCAGATTGAAATTTTATTTGATACAATGCTTGAGAAGGAGCACAAGAAGGAAACCAAAAAAATCAAGTCTTGTGGATTACTTATCACAAAATAAAACACATTCCCTACAAGTAAATTCAAATATACTGTACCAAGTGTGCTGCTATTTCTGATAGAATTTCTCTTACAGCACATTATGGATTAATATGGAGTAATTATTGAATTTTTACATGAAAATCCTCAGATTCTGTAACTTGGTCTTATGCCACTCATGCACTGAATGAGCAGTTTAAACCATTTTTATAAAAATAAAAACTTACCAGTAACTGCAAACTCAGCTTGTGATGACTTTTAAACCTTTACACTTCGTCTAGTATTTCTTACCTATGCAGATATTATTTTGCCCAAGAAAGGCTCTCTTATCACACAGTTCAGCAATAAAATGACCACTGCTGTCATTCTTTGTTCAAATATGCCACATTGTATTAGGCTGTCTATTTAAGGTATCTAAAACCTTGATGTGCTCTCACCTATATGCCTATGGGCAAAGAACAAGAATCCAGTTCGTTTCTTGCAAAGATGATAATGTTGTACCGAAGATATTAGAACTTGGGGGAAAAAAACCTTTGCTTTTTCAAGTTTTGATATCTTCTTGCAGAAAAATAGCACTGTCCTGTGAGACTGCAAAACTCTCACAAGATTTTATAATGTAAGCCATTTTTATTTTTATAAATTTGTTTAAAACAATGTTAATGTAAAATGATGTGAATGACAAGTTCTCTGGCATTGTGTTATACCATAAGGCAAGGATGGCCAGTGACCGTTGTCACATTTAAGAGTCCTCAATTTTCTCCTTTTTTTTAGTACTTTTATTTGTTTTATAACTTATAGAGATCAACATAAACAATTTTAATAAAAATATGTAGGAAGCTATTGTATCATTTACTCCATCACAGGAGCATTAACTGAGAACCAATTCTAAAGAAAAATATTTGACATAAACACAGCTGCAAACATTCAAAGCTCTGCAAATGTAATTTAAAATGCTATACATTAAATGCTATACATGGACATACTAAGCACATTTTTGTGGAAGGGAAATGAAGCATCATCTGTGCTACCATAGTCTCTCCAATTAATTTAATTCAATGTCTTACAAAATTCTGTACACACACACACACACATACACACACACACACACAAGCTCTATCAGATAATGTTGAATGATTATAAGCAACTTGATAAATATCTGATATATATAGAATTAAGTTTTCTTGTTCACTCAAGTAATAAATTTAATCCCTGAGTACATATCTAAAGAATTTTCATTTCATAATGTTTGTTATCTCTGAATATAAGCTCATGCAGTGGTGGGATTCAGCCAGTTCGCACCACTTCGGAAGAACCGGTTGTTAACTTTCTGAACAGTTTGGCAAATTGGTTGTTGGAAGAAATCATTAGGGCAGAGAACCGGTTGTTAAATTACTTGAATCCCACCACTGTGCTCATGCATCTATCTGAGTTATCCAATTCACTCATATTGTGCTATTTCTATAAAGATAAAGCTATTAAAGAGAAAATAACACTACAGCTCAGTCTAAATTAGAAGAAAATTGAAAATTAAACTTTATGTTTAATGTACAAACATGAATCCACTTGGGGAAACAGTTGGTTTCATTCTAGTCTCAAATACCTCATTTCTTCCCACAGAACAGGAGAAACAGAATCTAGTTTTCCCTAGAATAAATATGGTTTAAGAGGAATGTAGTTTGCTAAACAAACCCGAAAACAATCCACAAGTGGAGGTTTGTTTGATTTAACAATCAACTTTGAAGCAAAATGCTTCATACATAATCAAATTATAAAGCTACTAAAAAGAGAACCAAACACCAGGAGGAGAGAATTGTGGCATTGCCACATTGCCCTCATGCTTCAATGATTTACAACTTGGTGTTAAATAGTTACATTTTTTGACAAGTGATTATTATTTAAAATAACTCTAAGAGTAATTATTACCATGCAATATAATTCCCTTCCCAGGGATTACCACCCAAAAGTGCAGGAAAGAATCAATTAATTGGTCCTGGACAAATAAGGTAGGACTGCTTCTTCAAGTTAATCATCAGCAAACAGAAACTCAGATACCTTAGTTGTGTAGATGAAGCTAGTATTTGTGTGACAAGGTTGAACAGAAGAAAAAGGGAAAGCAATTGAAAATATAAACAAGATAGAAGGAAATCACTGGAAAGTTCTTGGAAGAGCTATGAATTATTACGGGGATATAGGCATCAGTTCATGTATTCAATCAGAGGTTTAACCCATCCCAGTTGTGCATATCTAATAAAATTCCACATAAGAAATATGCTAAAAGAAGGTATATTTTACGTTTAATACAATGGGAAAATAAGAACACTTTAGGTTACAATTAAAATTAATGAATATTTCTTCCAAAAGAAACATGTTCCTTTAATTTCAATGATATTTAAGTATGTCTAATCATCTCTCCCATTTTTTAAAGTTCCCCACTTTTGTAATTTTCCAGGCTAGTTTTTCTAATACCAAAGAGCACTTGTCAAGAGGCCAGCTGCATGTAAATCAACACTCAGAAGCATTAATTCAACAACTTTTCAATAGTATTTGACAAACACACTGATATACAATTTCAGTTTAGTATACTTCCAAAAGACACAATTGTGTATTGTATCATGGTTGTGAGACCTTTTCTAATTATTTAGTAAGTGGTACAATGGTTTTGGATGTCCTATTGATCAAGTGGCCTAGCAATTTAAATGCAAATTTTGTGCAACAAGGTAATGTTATTTTCATTCATTCCACTTAAAACGTACACATGTACTGTACAACTGCAAAAAATCTCCAGAAAAAAAAGCTAAGGGTAGATAATTGGGACAAGTGACCAATCACTTCTTCAGATTACCCAGAAGAAAACTACACAACAGCAACAACAGTATGAAAACAAAAATCATAGATAATCATAGACAAAAATCACAAAAAGATAATTGTGAAGAAATAATGGGTTTTGGGGCTATCGAACTGAAGAGACTCAAAGATAGTATAGATCTGGGACAAAGGAAGGCTTAAAAATTGGAAATGCGAAAAGAATTTAACCAGGGCTTGCTGCTGTAACAGAGAAAAATAAAAAACCAGGTAGTTAAGGAAATACAGTATCCTTACTGTATTACTACAGTACTAAACTTCTAATTAAGGAACTCTTAAGAAATACCAGAGAAAAAAATAATGCTATACTGAATCAGACAACCATATACAGAAATTCATAAATGGTTCTATAAAGCTTTGTTGCATACATTTTGCTACCTGGGATGTGGAATTTCCTTTGTGATTCCTAATTAGCATGAATAATTATCTTGCCAAATGTCCTGAACCCAATTCCACTTGAGTTTACCAAAGATAATTTTACTTTGTTAAGCAAAAAAAGGCTGGAAATATCATTAACACTTCAAAAGTAAAAATAGTGATTAGCTGTAACCCAGAATTTATCAATGGAGGAGAAGGAAGAGGACAAGAGGAAGAGGGAGGAGAAGGATGAGAAGGAGAAAGAAAAGAAGGAATAGCACTTAAGGTAATAGAAGGTATCTGGTTTTGAACACTGAAATATTTTTTAATTTCATTTTTCAAGTGACCTGTCTAATTCAGAAAACAGCCACATATTTTAAAAATGCAACTAGGTAAAATCCAAAAATACCTGCAGCAATAAGAATGTATGGGTCTCTCAAGAGGGTCAGTAACGATGCTCCTTTTTGACTCTGTTAAAATAATAATTAAAAATTAACAGTTTTATAACGGGTGAAATAAATATTCATTTAAAAAGTTATCTGAAGTACTTACTTCTGGCTGTATCTTAGATGGCTGTAAAATTAGCAATTGTATTGCTGCAAACAAAACAAAAAAGGATCAGTTTACTCTATAGGTTGTAATTAAATTATAACACTATAATTTAGTTATATATGTGTATGAAACCATAAGCATTACAGGTAGTCCTAAGCTTACAACAGTTCATGTAGCGACCGTTCAAAGTTACAATGGCACTGAAAAAAGTGGTCACAGTTATGATCACTGCAGCATCCCCATGGTCACGGGATCAAAATTCAGATGCTTCAAAACTGACTCATATTTATGATGGTTCCAAGTGTCCTGGGACCATATGATCACCTTTTGCAACCCTTTGACAAGCAAAGGCCAGATTCACTTAACAACCATGTTGCTAACTTAACAATTATGATGAGTCACTTAACAACTGTGGCAAAAAAAGTGATAAAATGGGGTAAACTTAACAAATATCTTGCTTAGCAACAGAAATTTTGAGTTCGGTTGTGGTCCTAAGTCGAGGACTATCTGTTCTTTGGCTTACCTCCATCAAAAAGAGTCAATGCTGCTAACACCAGGAATGGGGCTGCTTTCCCAACAAATTCATACAACACACTTCCAAAAGGTGGACCCACTAGGAAAAACCAGACCAAAGTCACTTTTCTTAGTAAATATTTAGATTCTAGTAAGATATATGGCCAAATATCAACAATGATGAAAGGCAATTCTGTAAATAGATAAATATTGTGTCTGCCATTTGGATTAAAACCTCATTTTTAATGGGGAAAATTTTAACCTCAAACAAAGCAGAGAAAGCATGCAAGACCATGGCATCAGGAATTCTTCCCAACAACTTAAAATAGCTGTGCTCTGGCTCATGTGATGATGGAATAGGGGAAAGGGCTTGAATGGAACAGCCAGCTGTGTTCAGAGCCACTGTCCTACTAGCTCTCTCATAAAGGGATTCAAAGGGGATATTCTTCAGTGGCAACTGAGAGTCAGTCTGGTGTAATAATTAAGGCCCCAGGCTAGAAACTGGGAGACTGTGAGTTCTAGTCCCACCTTAGGCACAAAGTTAGTTAGTCGACTTTGGGCCAGTCGCTCCCTCTCTGCCTGAGAAAAAGGCAATAGCAAACCACTTTGGAAAATGTTCCAAGAAACAGTGACTTGTCAAGGCACTTGCCAGGAGTCAAAACTTCCTTCACAGTACACTGTATGGGTTTAAGAGCCTTGGTGGTACAGTGGCTAGAATGCAATACTTCAGACTAACTCACTGCTCACTCCAGGAGTTCGATTCTGAGGGGCTCAAGGTTGACTCAGCCTTCTTTCCTTCCGAAGTCAGTAAAATGAGGACCCAGATTGTTGGGGGCAATATGCTGACTCTATGAACTGCTTAGTTCTCTATGCAGCTCTATGAGAGCTGCAAAGCACTGTGAAGCAGTATATAAGTCTAAGTGCTATTGTTATTGCTATCTTCTCTCTGTGTATGTATACAGTGTGTACAATTCTTTGACGAGCCAACAAAATAATTCTGAGTCAAATAATTTATTTAATAGTATATTCCTGTGTAGTTTTACTCAGATGTTAGTATTTATGTGTTCAGTGGCACTGATTAGAATGTAAGTGTGAAAGAATTCATAGCCTGTGGGACTGATTACATATGCATTTACTTGGGAGTAAGAAGGACTGGCTTTAAAGTAGCACTGTTGATTGAAAAAGCGGCATATGAAATTTCTAAAATTGCATACAAGTAGTTCTCAATTTACAATAGTTCATTTAGTGACCGTTCAAAGTGACAACGGCACTAAAAAAAGTGAGTTACACTTACAACCATTGCAACATCCCCATGGTCATGTGATCAAAATTCAGATGCTTGACAAGTGGTTCATATTTATGACGGTTGCAGTGTCCCAGGGTCATGTGATCCCCTTTTGTGACCTTCTGACAAGCAAAATCAATGGGGAAATTCAGATTCACTTAACAACCATGTTACTAATTTAATAAATGCAATGATTCACATAACAACTGTGGCAAGAAGAGTTGTAAAATGGGCCAAACTCACTTGACAAATGTTTCACTTAGCAAGATCAATGTTGGCCTCAATTGTGATCGTAACTCGAGGACTACCTATATTCAGATCCAGGGAACATTGTCATACTGACCTAATACCCCCAAAGCCAAGCCTCCCAAGGCAATCCCCATTGCATTGCCTCTTTCTTCATCGTTGGTATAGACACTGGCTAGCATACCCATCCCTGCATAAAAAGAAAAGCAAAGTAAAAAGCACTAGGCTTGTCTTCGGCAGACAGGAAATTACACTAAGATATGAGCAATCACCTGTGAAACATTTATCTTCACACATCCAATAAACTGTCCCTTGGAAAATATCTTAAGATCAGGGAGGGAGGGGTGAGAATTCTCTCTAACTGTGCCTCTTTAAGGCAATGGGGCCTTTAGTACAAAGGCCCCATTTAGTATAAATGCCTTTTTCCCCCTTTAACTTACTCTTTTCTTTGCAACCCTTTTCCAGAAAGTGGTATGCAGGAAAGGAGAATGGATATAACCTGAAGTTCTCAAGAATATGAAGAATTCTAGGAATCTAGAATGACTGCAACAAACTATACATTCTAAATGACACAGAACATATTAAATCTACTCGATCTGAAAAATGATTTTAAAGTTTTTAAAAGTAGAAGAAAATATCGTAAACATTCTTAAGAAATTCAAAGTTGTTTATAATTAGAGGCCTCATCTAATTATATAAAGATAATAACACTAAAATGGCTTGCAATTTGATCAAATCTTTAGTAAAGAAAAGAATGCTGATGTACATGTTAGAAACCTACCAGCTACAGACGAACAAGATGAACCAACACCTTGGAGAGCTCTTGCAATTAAAAGCAATTTATAGCTTTCTGAAAAGGCAAACACTGGGGGGGAAAGCAAAAGAAAACATTAAAAAAACAAAAGATTCCACTCTATCTAAATTTAAAAGTTAAAGCCTTTTATATTACTCTATTATTAACATTCATTTAATCTGAATTTTCTGCGACTATCATGTGAATTTCAATCTGCATTATTTTCTCTTATTTCATTTAGAGTTATTATTGCTGAAATGATTAGCCTATTGGTGACACAACATAAAAGAAAAAAATGTAGGAAGCTTCTTATCAAAACAATATTTGTTCCAATATTTCACAATACCTTCCCATAGCCAAGATACAATTTAAGTGGTTTAGGAGACTTTTCCCCCCCTGAAAATGGACAAGCAATTTCCAAGCCTCTGTGGGGAATACGCATTGCTATATAATAAATAGAATAATTCAATTGAAGGAGCCATTCTAATGAATGAGACACATTCAAGGGCATTCCTCTTTCCATTGGGCTATGGTTGCTTTTCATCTGACAAGTAAGAAAAGGCAAGATTAAAGTGCCTTATTTTTCTATCCACTCTGTTTCTTCTGGTTCAGTGGTATAGACTGTATAAGAAAACATTTCAGGTCAAACCATACCCTAAGCAACAGTGGTAAAGGGAATGGTTATGTGAATACTACATTATTATGGCACGGTTAGAATCCATGGAACAAATTCTTGTCTTCATTGATGTTTTACCCAACAATTTTTTAGTGAAAGCTTCATATATTCTTAGAACCAAAAGATATACAGATTTGACAATGCAAAACAGTCTTTTGTTCCCATTTCTCCTTCTCTTCTATAATACTTGGGGATATAGGAGAAAAACAACACTTACTTATTGTTGAAATAAACATGATGCAGAAACCAGCAAACATGGGGACCTGATAGCCTATCCTGGAAAACAAAATCAATAGCAATTTTTGACACATTACACATTTTTTTTCTATATCTACAACATATTTTTCAATTTTTTAGGAAGCTGAAAATAATATTTTATAACAGAGCTAGACAACTTTTTCAAGGTCAGAGAAGAATTTTGAGGGGGCAAGCATCTGCGAGGAGATGTTGCTCATGTAAAATGAGTGGACCACAAAAGAATTTCAGATTTTTGCCAGACTACAAGCTTTGTTTCAGCAAGGGTGAAATAAATTCTGGTTCTTACCTTAAATTAACTCTGTCTGTAAAACACTACAAATGAATAATTACATTCAAGAAATTGCTTCGGTGAAAAACACAACATACAGCAATGCAAAACTTTTAATATTGAAACAAAGCTTCTTAATACTATAGCCAATAATGGGGGTTTCCCGAAAGCCAGCAAGATGGTTAACATTTGTGAGAGCATTGTGATGCAACCCCATGACTTATGCAAAGGCCCAAATGATATCAGAAATCTCCTTACAGATCTCTGCAGATTATAAATCATTTATTTCAAAACTCACAATTAATTTTATTAACTTAGCATACAGAACCACATATCAATAATGTATTAGTACCATTAGAAAAATACAGAAATAGAAGGAGTACAGAGATGTATACACAAATTCTCTGGTGTCCCAAGAAATGTTTCTGCATGAGATGCTAAAACAAGTAAGGCTCAAGGCCACTCTCTGTTAATTCTTCATCAAAACATCAGATTAGCACCAGATGATATAAATACAATTTACTATGATTTTGCACCCAATGAAAATAAAAGAGGAAAATTTACAGAAAGCTTGTGCCACAATGGTTTTTCCACTACAATTGCCCTACCCTTTTCTAATCTGCTCCAATCACATCATTATTGGCTTTGCTGGAACCATTAAAAACGGAAAAAGGCAAACCATTCTGGTAATACTGCTAAGGAAATTACATAGCCTACAATCATTAGGAATTGTAGCTAAACTAAGGAGGGAACTATACTTACTTTTATAAAAGCCTGGAAACCCTTTATGATTTTTGGGTTTGTTTGTGGTTTTTTTTTTTTTTTGCTGAAAATGAATAAACATAAACTAGTGATTTCAGTATTCGTTGATTAAAACGGTTTGTGTAAGAGAAGAAGCAAATCATGATATGTAATTTGGAAGAGGGGTGGGAGAAATGGCAATTATTATGTTTATAATTGCTGAAAAGAAAACCAGAAATGCTTCTTTACATTTCTTTTTCTTTTGTTATCTTTCACTGTTTTTTTACTCTTACTACTTTTTCTTTTATGTTTCTGTAGTTTCTTAAACTGTTCTTCTAATAAAAACCCTTTTTTAAAAAGGAGTTGAGTTGAAATCAAGGG
Source organism: Arizona elegans (assembly GCA_022577455.1). Lineage (NCBI taxonomy): Eukaryota > Metazoa > Chordata > Lepidosauria > Squamata > Colubridae > Arizona > Arizona elegans. Next base: position 58,669,355 of record JAKOOJ010000005.1, on the reverse strand, counting down.
AATCTCACATTTTTACTAGAAATTCAAATGAACATGCAGTTGTATCTAAAATGCCTACATAAATTAGACCTAACCATTCCAGGATCTGTATGTTTATATCAGGCTGTTCCATCCATATATTGTGAGCCCATTCAGCATGTGAGCCAGGCTTCCTATATTACTCTAAACAAAAATTAATCCTGCTTTCTAAAAGTAACACAAGAGTAATACTTAGCAGATTTTAATATTCAAAGTGCAATGTATTATCCTGCTCTCCTGCTATTTCATCTAAAACAACTATTTTATTTATTTTATATTAAATATCAGAAAGGCATAGGTTCAGGATTCAATCTATCATTGTACTTTTGATATTCTAGTATTTTACACTTTTCAGTTCAGAATTTGGCTGATAAAATTGCTATTGCTTTTGATATTACTTTACTGTTTTATGTACTTTGGTTTTATTTCTTGTAGACAGTATGGTGGTCACCAACTGGTTGCCCATGGACCACTGGGGCTCTGCAAGAAAATTTTGGTGGTCCACAGAAAAATTATTTGCATTTTTTATATTGCACTAAATCAGGGGTCCTCAAACTACGGCCCCGGGACAGATACATGCAATGAATGTTTGTGTTGCTGCAGAGTCTCCCCCTTCTGGGTCTTTTTGTGTGGATCGGAGGGGGACAGAAATTCCGACTTGATGTTTGCTTTGGCCTCCTGGTGCAGGGCTTTGGGAAAAGGCTGGGGGAAGTGCTGCTGGTGGCAAAGAACTGGAGGACCTTGTTCCAGTGGGACTGCATCATGGCCTGGAACTGGCTCATCATCTCAGCCCGCTGAGCCTCCAGTGCTGGTACCTGGCCTTGCACTCCCGCAGGTCTTCCCTCTGTTTGGAAAGCCTATGCTCGTAGTTCTCAGTGAGGTGCTACTACTGAGCCTCCTTCTCAGTCAGATCCAATTTGAACTGAGCTGTTTTGCCAACTCTTTCTCATGGTGCCTGCTTAGCTCCAACAACTGCTTCCTGTTGGGACCCTAAGGAGCCCGGGCATGGAGGCAAGGAATGGCTGGGAGGGGAGGGGTGAGTAGAGGCTGGGGAGGCGCCCCTTGACATGAGTGACATCGAGTTGGCTACGCTCACCTAGTCACATGACCACCTAGTCACGCCCACCCAGCTGGTCATTAGGCAGATCATATTAGTGGTCTGCAAGATTTAAAATTATGAATTTAGTGGTCCCTGAGGTCCGAAAGGTTGGTGACCCCTGATATATAACATATACTATATAAACATAATTAATAATAAAATAATAACCTGTTTTACATTACATAAAATAGATCATCATGTGTGCAGTGTCTTATGGGTAAACACAAATTTGTACTTATTTGTTTGCTGTGCTACGCTTCTCCAATCCAGAGAGATTCTGAATGGCTTCTACTCTATTCTTTCAATAAGATTAAAATAACAACAACCAAAAAAAAAACCCCACAATCAGATAACTAACAGTAACAAAGACAATTAGAAATAGAACTGTGATCTCCAAGGTAACATTTTTATTTATTTTATTTATTTTATTTTTTATTTGATTTATATGCCGCCCTTCTCCAGAGACTCAGGGCGGCTTACAATGCGTTAAGCAATAGCCTTTATTCTTTTGTATATTTTATACAAAGTCAGCTTATTGCCCCCACAAACTGGGTCCTCATTTCACCTACTGAAGGCTGAGTCAACCTTGAGCCTTGGAGAGATTCGAACCAGCAGAAATTGCAGGCAGCTGTGTTAATTACAAGGTGCATTAAACCACTGTACTACCAAGGCTCTTCATTCAGACACAACCCAGAATGTGAGCTCTACCTCAGACCAGGATCATTTCCTGGGTCTTTATAAAACAGTTTTACAGCTTTACCAAAACCCAGTAAATTGGGGATTAGTCTGATGTTCTCTGGAAGTACAAATGCTTCAAAGAAGAGGGTCTGTAATTGAGAAAGCTTTTGGCTTGTATAGATTGAATGACCCATGAAAAGTATACCTCACTTGATCTGAATGGACAGGTAAAACCATTTGGAGAAGGCAGTGCTGTAGATATTAAACTCGTGAACCACAAAGTCTTTAAAGATAATACATGACAATTCAAGAATTGCACCTGAAAGTAAACTGGCATCAGTTCAGCTCTCAAACTAGAAGTGTTATATGGGAGAAATATAGCAGAAAACTACTTGTTTTCTGTAAATTAAATTAGAATAATCCCATGGGAAATGACTAAATCAAGAGTGATTGTAGGATTTTTCAGTTCAGAAATATTCATAATTTCCACAATGGATATAACTGTACAAAAGTCCTCTTGACCATAGCTGTCATCTTCTCTTTAAACAGGAGCCATGAGTCCAAAATAATTCTGAAATTATGAATCAGTTGTCCACGATGAAGTATAAACCCATCCAGAAATAAAGATAGCGTCCCTGGAATCAGAAGTCTTATGTTCCCATAATCACTATTTCATGCTATTATTATGTTGCAATTGTTTGCTGTTTTATAGCTGTTTTTCAGTCATGCTTTAATAGGAACATAGTGTTTATCAATATGATTATACTAACTTTTTTCCTACAGCTGTATTGTATGTGCTATTGCTGGAAAAGTATAAAATTGTTATGATATATATTAAAACCATGGTGCTACTCTAATTTATTTGTTTGTTTGTTTGTTTGTTGAATTTGTTGAATCCGGTGGACTTCCAGGTGCGCTTCAAGGTGTTGGTGATCACCTTTAAAGAGCTCCATGGCTTAGGGCCGGGGTACTTATGGGACCGTCTTCTGCCACCAATTGCCTCCCACCGGCCAGTTCGCTCCCACAGAGAGGGCCTCCTCAGGGTGCCGTCGGCCAGACAATGTCGGCTGGCAACACCCAGGGGGAGAACCTTCTCTGTGGTGGCACCTACCCTCTGGAACAATCTACCCCCAGAGATACGAGTGATCCCAGACCTCCGGATTTTTCGTCGGGCCCTTAAAACCTACTTCTTTCAGGTAGCAGGCTGTCCAGATTTTATGGTGGGTTTTTAAAATTTGAAATTGGTTTTAAATTGAAATGTTTTAAATTATGGGCCAAACTTATTTATTTTAAATCTATTTTAACTTTTGTGTACAAATGTTTTACTTTGGCTGTTCACTGCCCTGAGTCCAAAAGGAGAAGGGCGGTATAGAAATCTGAATAAATAAATAAATAAATAAATAAATTTATCTTGCCGCCTATTAATCCATGGTGACTTAAGGCGGCTTATAGAATATAAAACTTATTTAAAACAATAAAACTAATAAAAAGAAAAAAATATATAGTATAATGCTTCTAATCACAGCCTATCACAGAACAATATGAGCCTGCCTGAATTGTTATCTTTACAGGAGGAATGAAAACCATGTTTGATCAACAACCTGAACAACAAACCCATCATACAGTCTTCTGTCTGGTTTCATCAGCTCTTACTTGCAGGCATTTATAGTAACAATAGCAATAACATTTAGATTTATATACTGCTCCATATCTTTTACAGCAGGGGTGTCAAACTCAAGACTCACGGGCCGAATCCGCAGGGTGCTTAGATCTGGCTTGTGGGGCCACCCTGGAAACAGTGAAGGACTGGCCCGCGGTGCCTCTGCCAGCGAAAATGGAGCTCGGGAAAATGGAGCTCTCTTCACTGGCAGAGGGTTGCAGGAGGCCGCCCAGCCAAAAACGGAGCTTGCAAGCCCATTTTCGCTGACAGAGCACTTGGGCCACTAGAGGCGCCCCTGACATGAGTAATGTCAAGCTGGCCATGCCCATCCTGGCCACGCCAACCCCAGCCCCCTGAGGTCAAACACAACCCTGATGCAGCCCTCAATGAAATCGAGTTTGACACCCCTGCTTTACAGCATTCTCTGAGTGATTTACAAAGTCAGATATTATCCCCAACAATCTGGGTCCTCATTTTACTGACCTCAAAAGGATGGAAGGCTGAGTCAACTTTCAGCCCTATCAGGATCAAACTCCTGGCTATGAGCAGAATTGGCCTGCAGTACTATGTTCTAACTTTGTGCACAACAAGGTCCCTTAGGAGGATGTTCTTTGAAAAGTAATATAAAAATAAATATGTTTATGATTTTAAAAATGTATTTGAAAGCTTGGCTGGAGGGAAGTGCATAATTTTAACTCACCACTCCCATATTATTACTGAAGAGATTGCAACAGTTTTACTAACATAAGCTATTTCATTTCTAGTTCTCATTATCTGATATCTGTATTAGCTAAAAAAAGTTCACTCCTTCTACAAGGTGCCAGTCAAAAAGCAGAAAAGGAACAAAGTTGAAAATTATTTAAAATAAAATAGTAGGTAAATAGAAAGCTGGTTTATTTAAGGATGATATAGTCCAGGTTTATTAGCAATTCGTTTTAATAATATGTATCAGTGAAGCCAACCACTAAACAAAATAAGAAATAAGACACATACAAATTGAAGCAAATATTTCTCTAAAAAATAAATGCACAGGTAAATAGAACAAATGGGATATATTTTATTACGTAAGAAAAAAAAAGAAAACATACCTGTTTGTCATTGGTCCTATAAAAGGGTTAGTAAGGAATTGGACAGTTGCTTTGGAAGCAAAAAGCAAACCAACTTCTACATTTTCATTCACCAATTCTTTGTCTTTCTTTGGACAGTCTGAGGGAGATGGAGTTGTCTTAGTCATATTGACCACCATTTGCTCTGTCTGAGCATAATAATCTTCTGGCCTTGTTTTTTCAGAATTATTTCCAGTAACTATAGTTGAATTGTCATAATAAGAAAAGATGCTTTGCAATCTGTTCGAGTTGACAGAAGGAGTCTCTGGTCTAACGGTTTGGACATCCGTTACATTTTGGGGGTGTCTAATGCTATACAAATAACTTGGTATTATTGGCACTGAAAAAGCAAAAAGAGCAATTGTCACATAAGGGCATATACACATGTCATAATAAACACAACAAAAATAAGCACAAGGCTGCACATTTTCTTTCATAAATACATGAATGAAAAAATAGCTAGTTTTCAGAATATTTCATCATGGAGAAATTACTGTTTGGATTTATCAAAATAACTTTATTTCAATAGAAGAGTTCATAAAAGCAATTTAAACCTGATCAAATTTTGTACTCTCTGATACATGTGTCCAGGCTTTCCATTTTTCTTCATATTTAATCTTATGTGAACTATTTTATCATTTCAACTTAATTTAATTCATAACATCTTTTAATATTTGCATACTACTTGAAAATGCATTTCATATTTGTATTCTTATACAGAATTATTATTAGTTTAATAGCTGTATCATAATCTATGCTATTTAATTTATAAAATAGCTCTAAAAAATTTGAAAACATAGCTATTCTACCAGTTTGTTTCCATTTATACAAGAATCCTGATGAAGAAAGACAAACCCATAAGTTCATTCATAAAATGATTGGAATTCAAGCAGTCACTCATTCTTTTCTACATGGAATGAAAAAAACGTCATAAGACTTATCAATATTCAGTCCAACATCAAAGAACTGAGTAAAAATATATTCAAGTCTTCCTCAATTTCCTCAGAATTCTGCAAAAGTATTCCCCATATGGTTGAAATAGGGAGTTGAAAATGCAAAAGCATCTAGAAAATTGATATTAAAAATTATGTGTAAGCTGATTTTTGTGTACCCCAGGCATTAATATAACTATGATTCGAATAAAATACTTCCAATCCTTTATAAGCTAAAGATTAAAATCCTATGCTTGTTATGCCCTTATTCATTTATATGTCCTTTACCCACAGCAGTTGTTTGCAGTGCACAGTATAAACATCAAATAAGCATCCTAATTAGAACAAACACAATAAACATCAAACATACTGTAGAAGCAAAAAGGCTATAATGACAAATCAGCCTCTATAAAGTTCATCTGGAAACAAAATACTAGTCATATAAAAAATAACAATAATCTGGTATGTAAATGAATGCAATATTGATACCAATTAGTTGTCCAGGAAACACCGCAGAAAAAGGATGAATTTCCCTCATCATAATGGAGTTCAAGGAACTACTATTGTATCTTTTATATTTTTAATTATTTCAGTAAAAGAAGGTTCTTTTTTTTTTTTTTTTTTTTTTTTTTGGCAAAACTGCTACGGTAAATAAAATATAAATAAGGAAATAAATAACAATGATACTTTTAGTCTTGACTTTCTTAACTGGAACACAATGTAATAATTATCTACAACTGGTTGCATTTGATATTTCTTCAAGAATTTTGAAAGTAAAATTATTCTGTTATTCATTCTATGAAATGATCTACCTGTACTTGATCTCTGAAGAAGAGGAATCAAGAATACTTATTTAGGATTGGATTTAGACTGTTAATCTTAATTAACCTGAAGAGATTTTAGATTAAGTAGTATTCCACATTAACTTCAGTTAATGTGCACTTCTGGTTTTATTAATAACTCAGTAATTAGCTTCCTATTTTTGTCACGAACATCCAAGATTCCAAGTAGCTCTGGAAAAGATTCAGAACTAATATTCTGAACAGTTGTTGCAATTAACAAAGACAATATTAAGGTAGATAATCTCTCCTTCACACATTCTTTACAAATGTACATAACAGGTGTTTTCCAGGTAAAGAAATTTGATACAGTTTAATAAATTACACACAGGTTAATGGTCCTGTGTAAATCCTGTTCAATTTCAAGTCAACGTATTTCAGATGATATAGTAATTATTTTAGGAAATTAAGGAAACAGAAAGAAAATGAGTAAATATGGCAATCTGTATATGGTTGAAAATCCTAACAGCATCCTAATTATATAAATGTGTGAGAAAGAAAATGAGGACTTTTAAAATAAGGAGGTAGGAAAAACTACCTGGTAGGGGATATTAATGACAAAATTATCAATCATTTAGATGAATCATGTTTTGGAAATGTCTGAATCTAATTACTGTGTAAACAATCCTATTTATTCAGGAAACCTTTCAGTTGAGATAAGTGAATGGCCTTCAGCAAGTACGTTACTGAAAAACTAGTGATATGGAAATAATTTACAAAGAGATATTTCCATACTTTAAAAGTAAAAGATAATTTTGACATGAATGTAACATCAGATAAAAATGTTAATATGACAGAGCATAACCAATTTTCTCAGGATATTGTTGCTGTTACAGGCAACCTAGTGGGTAGGAGAGCCATAAATGGCTATTATTTATATAGCTGTTCAAATAACCATGCTTGCTGGGAGGGGGGAACTATGCAGAAAAAGGCATATTCTACCAGGAAGACCAAATGAAAATGGAATAGATAGGAAAGCTTGATAAGAAAAATAGGGAAAGAGTGAGGATGCTAAGTTGCAAAACTTAAAATCATTTGGAAAAATCTCTTCTCAAAGCTAGTTCTAAAGCATGACAAGGGAAAATTGAAATTTACTTCTGCATAAGTGCAGGAGAAACAGGAACAAGAAGACTACTTATTCCAATTTATGGATCTCAAATTTAATTTTAAAAACTACACTGCAAAACCAACATCTAGTGAAGATTTACTTACTTGATATCAGAGCAAATTTAAATTACCATAATAAAATCCAATTTCAACAAGTGGTTTAAAATATGTTATGAAAATATTTTTATATATTTCCTGAATAAACACATATACCATTTGACAGCTACAATCAATTTTATATGTGAATAGCTTTTCCCCATATGTCTCCTCAGAGTCAGCTTCATTTAAATCAATGGACATATTTCCTGGTACGTTGGTACAGGATTGCTAAATTAAACCAGGTTACTTTATATTGAACCAAACAATAACAACACTGAAATAGCCATCTTTTTTATGGGAATGGAGTTGGAGGGGGGACAAAAACAAGAATTGTTAATGCGTATGCATAATTCAACAGACTTCAGAGATAATTGACAATCTATACTTAGGATATTAGTCAACCCGAAGAGTCTGTTGAACTATAAGCCTTTGGGATATATTAAAATCTGAAAAGCCCCTGATGAATAACACGTATTATTATTTTGGAGTCTGTAGTTCAAATTCTATGTTGTTTTTAATTTTGTCTTCATAATTGCATAGAAAGTCTAGTAAAGAAATAGAAATAAAATACTGAAACTTATGGAAAGATTAAAAAAAACAAGTACAGAATTCTAAATGATTTGGGTTGTTTTAAACCTGGAAATTCAAACTAGTTAGGGCAAATGTAATTATACACTATGAATCCACCCAATTCATTTCACAGAGAGATTATAAGAAATGACATATAAAAGTTTTAAAAGATGGTTCATTTTAATGTAAGATGTATCTTCATGAAAAATTAATATTACAGTATATACAAAATCATGATTTACATTGTAGAAACGCTTAAGAATTAACACAACTTGAGATGTATTTAAATTTCTATATACAAAGGAACTAAAATACAGGAGTATTTTAGAAGACACCAAATACGTAAAACTTTCTTTTTGAACTGGGGGAGGATTAAAAATATCATTATTTGAAGATTCCAGTCTGGGTATCGACAATTGAAGCCTTCTCATATCCAGTGATATTTAAAAGAGAACAAATTGTTAGATACAGTGAGTTATTGGATGAAAAGGGTAATCTTAAATTAAAACAAGATTTAGAAGATCAGGGATTTAAGATGGTTTTCATATATGCAAATACTTTCTAGATATCGAGAAGATCTCAAACAAGAAGGTATTTATAATGTTTTGACTATTTTAGATAAGATATTAATGGGTTCTGATGACCCATGCTTTTTCATCTTCATAATTATTTTATTGAGGAAATGTCTCCTGTGCAATGATACGTGGTAATGACTTTGAGAAAGAAAGAAATGCTCTCCTGAGAATGTACCAAAAGTGCTTTTTTTCAAGAGGCAACTGGACTTTCTGGTTTTTCTTTGTAGACGTTTCGCTTCACTAAGAGCTGAAGAAACTTCTTGGATGAGAAGTGAAATGTCTTCAAAGAAAAACCAGGAAATCCAGTTGCCTCTTGAAAAAAGCACCTTTGGGACAACCATGACCTGGATGACTGAGAATCTCCATACAGTAGTCTTTTTAGAATAAAATGTTTCTTCCTTTGATAAGAATGCAATGTTTAATTATCTGATCAATGTTCATACATACAAGCCATCATGCAAGCTAATTCAATTTCTTGCTGTTTCCATAATGGCTAATTGTTGTGACACTGAAGACCTAAACCATAATAAAACATGAGAGTGAAAGAGTCAAACTCTCTTTCATCAGACATGACATGCCAACTTTTTATCTTTCCTGCCATTTTGTTTTACAAAAGCCACAAAGGAAGGAAATGAATGTAGCACATACGCACACAGTCACACGTATACACACACATGCACAGACATACACACTTCATGCAGGAGTTTAAGGATACTCAGAAGCAAAGCAGTTACAATATTTATAGTATCAGGAACTTTTTACATACCAACTACAGTCAGCAGCATGTTGTCCAAGAGCAGAGCAATGAAGACAATCAACAAGATTAATTTCCGGGACTGCCGACTCTCTCGGAGCCAATTCAGCACACTGAATTCATGCCAAGCCATGGTTTAGTTCTCCCAAATTATGGCTTATAAAAGAAACATTAAAAACAATATTTTAATACAATCTAGAATTTAAACATTTTTTCTTCCCCCTTTCCTGGCACTCTTTTTAAAGAAGAACATGATTCCATAATCTGCCACCACTATGGCTACATCTCTTTCTCTTCATTTTCATGAGTGTCTATCATTGCTGCTTCTGCTTGATTCTTTCTTTATGTTGTCTAGCTAAGCAAGGATTTTTCTCTTATCAAGAATAAAACCATAAATGATGACTAACACTGCTGTCAATATTTCAACGCCAAGTTATTATACAGAAGTTATTTGCCTTTTGTTAGAGCTGGGTACCCACATGTAAAGATAGCCTGTGGAAAATCTAATTAACAGTGCTTTATAGAGAACAAAAATAATCTAAAAATAAAGATAGATTAGTTCAGTTACATATAAAAAGATATAAAGTTGTTCATTGAACCAACTTGATATAGTTGAAATACTTGATATCTTAAACTGGCTTCATTTACTGCCCATATTTTTGTTAATTAATCTGCCTGGCTTCGCTCTAGACAAAGAGCATCAGGCACTTATACCTTTATTTAAAATACATAAAATACATAAAAAATTAGTTGACATGAAATAAATATGCTTATTTTCCACAATCTCAAAGTGACTTTTGAAGACTGAATTACATTTTACACAAAATTATTTGGAACACCAGTGCATTACAGACACGTATCCAGAAAATTCCTCCTGATTATAGTTTGTTTTCACCCAATACCCATTTCTAAAAATCTCTACTTCTAATTTCTCATTGTTTAACATAATGTGGCAATTTTGCCTAAATAACAAACAACAAAGATTAACAATAAATGTAAAAAAGGGGATTACTATAGTAATATTTGCAATCTCAGAACCTTGCTTGTTTTGATACTCCAGATGCATACATCCACCGTGGATCCAAACTCCAATTCTACAACTTGGGTTTCATTTCAAGAAAGAGTAAATGGGAAGCTGACTCAAATATTCCTTTTTTTTTTATAGTGGGGTCCCAGGAAGAAACAAACCTAATGGTTTCCTACAAACCCCCCCACAGAAATAAACCCTTAAACAAATTCACCCCAACCAATATTTATATTCTTCACTGACTGACATACAGCATCATCACAATGATTTTTCCCCCAATATCCCTGCAAAGATTCATAAGTTGATTATAAGAGGTGGTACCAGTAACATTGCATGAATTTTGATCATTATCCCAAATCACAATATAATATAAAACTACAAGCATACAAATTTAATTTCATACATACTGTTTCATCCTATATTTTAAAACTTCACTATATTTGCATTCCTAGTTTTTCACTACCGGTATTAATCAATTGTTGAAACTGATATATCAAGAATCAGGTGAGAAAATGTCTCTTCCAGGTCTGTATTTCAATACTGAAAACAGGTGTCAAGGATGAACCCCAATATACATCTCTACATTGTTTCTGCCATTCTTTCCCAACTGTGTCCAAAAACACATCCACGGTGCTCTATCTCCAGATTAATTCCTTGTTCCTGGATTGACAGATTTCATTAATTCCAAAGTTCAGATAACGTTAAATTATCTGGGTCTGGGTCTGGATGGGGAGGAACAGGCTCCAACTCAACCCCTCCAAGACCGAGTGGCTGTGGCTATCGGCGTCCCGATATAGCCAGCTGGTGCCATCGCTGAATATTGGGGGTGAGTCATTGGCCCCCACGGAGAGGGCTCATAACTCGGGCGTCCTCCTGGATGCATGGCTGTTTTTAGAAGAGCATATGACGGCCGTGGCCAGGGGAGCTTTTTATCAGGTTCGCCTGATACTCCAGTTGCGTCCCTTTCTGGATCGTGACTCCTTATGCACAGTCATTCATGCCCTCGTCACCTCTCACCTGGACTACTGCAATGCTCTCTACATGGGGCTCCCCTTGAGGTGCACCCAGAGGCTCCAGCTGGTCCAGAATGCAGTCGCGCGGGTAATTATGAGGCGACATGGCGCTCCCATGTAACACCTCTCCTGCGCGAGCTGCACTGGCTCCCAGTGGTCTTCCAGGTGCGCTTCAAGGTATTGGTTCTCATCTTTAAAGTGCTCCATGGCTTAGGGCCCGGGTATTTATGAGACCACCTTCTACCATTGATAACCTCCCACCGGCCAATGCGCTCCCACAGAGAGGGTCTCCTCAGGGTGCCGTCGGTCAAGCAATGTTGACTGATGACCCCCAGGGGGAGAGCCTTCTCTGTGGGGGCACCCGCCCTTTGGAATGAGCTATCCCCAGGAATACAACTGATCCCGGACCTCCGGACCTCCGTACTTTCCGCCGAGCTTTGAAGACTTTCTTATTTCAGCAAGCCAGGCTGGCTTAAAATTTTAATGGGTTATTTTATGGGTAAATGGGTTTTAAAATTTGGGGAAGCCAAACTGATCTAATTCTGTTTTAATTCATTTTAATTTTTATATTGTATGTATTTTAATCTTGGCTGTTTACCACCCTGCGTCCTTTGGGAGAAGGGCAGTATACAAATTTAATAAATCTAATCTAATCTAATCTAAATACAGAGGAGGGAGGGAGGGAGGGAGGGAAAGAGTGAGAGAGAGATTGTGATTGTAGAAGTGCCACAATTTTTATCGCATCAGCCTTGATGGAGTATTGTCCCCCTTTATGAGATACACTGGATGAGACAGGAATGCCATCCCTGGGTATATCTCCAGGTATTTCTCTATGCAGGGTGATGAAACCTTGTCCTCAAAAATTAATCCACTAGTTTGTAAAGTGCCATTAAGATACCTCATCGGTTTGGCTGCAGTCAAAAGCCGAGGAAGTTTGGGGGAGAGGGGAGAGCCGAAGGATAGTAACAAAAGTGACTGGGATGCGCGGGGACTTCGGTACTTTTTTAAAATGCTTTGTCCGGATCCGAAAATCCATCTTTGTACCGGTCTCTCCCGCCATTCCCTCTCCGCCCCACTCCTCCAGGGCGCTCCAGCATCGCTCCTCGCCTCGTTTCCACCAGTTGCCTCCGACCCACCCAGCCATCCACTCTCCCGCACTTTGCCACCGTTTCTCTTCCCGCCCCGAACGCTCTTTTGACCCACCGCCTCACTCAGCCCGAGCGTCTCCCGCTCTTGCTCCAGAAGCGCCGCCAGGTTTCCTTCACTCACCCCACACGCTCCTGAATTCCCGCGTCCCTCGTCCGCTCTTTCCCTTCGCCGCGCGCAAAAACCTCCACGCACCCTTCCCAGACGACCAGGCTCCCCAGACGCAGCCCTGAGCTTTGCCTCGCTCGCTGCCGGAGCGCCAACGCCGCGCCAAAGAGCCCCGGTGCCTCAGAGAAGCTCCGCTTACCAAGCTCCTCCTTGACGTCACGCCAGATCCTTATCTCTCTCCTCACGACTCCCTTCGATGCTGCTGGCTGATGGACGCCAGCCCGGCAACCAAAGCGTTGCCTGGTCCCCCCACCCCCCAAAAGAAATTATAGGTAGTGCTCCCTGCTTGGGGGCATCTTGTTTCCTACTCTCCCCCCCCCCCGCTCCTTCTCCTCTCTCAGTCTCAAAAGTAAGCGGGTTCCTCGTGCTTGGAAGAAGGAAGGAAGAAGTTGCCCTTGTGGAAAACTGCGGCAGAGCCCGAGGCGCTTTTTGCAGGCGTCTGGTTTAGAAGTCCGAGAAGAAATAACCATGGCAGGGCAGATGGCTTCTCCGCCACGCTCCTCTGGCAGCTGCTGCACGAGCGGTAAATACTAGGAAGACAGTGTGCCCAGAACTCATTTAAGCCAGCTGGCTTTACTGGCGTCTCCATCTTCGGACGCAGCGCATAGGAGGCTGATCTGCTTTGTCTAATGTTAAAAGCACTGAAATGTACTTGAATAAAAAGCACTGCTTGCCTTTAGGGCTTTTTCCTCACTTGCGCTTTCCATCAGCACCAGATTGCCCTAGCAATGTTCAAGATGCCCCCTTCGGCCACAGGCACAGGCCTTGTCTTTTTCCTGGCAGAGAATTTAATTAATTTATATCTTTCTCCTTGATTTCCAGGGTAGCGGACACAATATCCTTTTAAAGAAAAACAGGTCCTGCTACATCAAGAAAGGAAGGTGAGGTGTTACAAAGTGCAATCAGAAGTGTGTCTTGGCTGAACAGGAAAGTGTCCCCAGGTCACCTTACCATAGGCTACTAGTCAGCAAGCTCTACCATCCATGGAATTGACCCGAAATTGACCCATCATTGGTCTGAAAGTACTGATAGCTAACTTATGAGAAAGCATCTGATTAACAAGGCAGCCTGAGCTTTGGAGACTTCTGGACAGAGAACTCTGATGTCATTTTTGGGATTTATGTAAGATACTCTCCTAGATTAGATGTCACAGTTCCAAGTCCCCTACCACAGCTGGGACCATTTTGGCCTTTTCATATGTTGTCTAGTACCACCTCTGGCTGGCCCCAGAGTGGGGTGGGAATGGAGGCTTTGCAGTATCCTTCCCCCAGGGGTGGGGAGGGAATAGGTATTTTGCAATATCCTTCCCCCAGGAGTGGGAAGGGAATGGGGATTTTGCAATATCCTTCCCCCAGGGGTGGGGAGGGAAAGGGGATTTTGCAATATCCTTCCCCTGGGAGTGGGGAGGGAATGGGGATTTTGCAATATCCTTCCCCCAGGAGTGGGGAGGGAATGGGGATTTTGCAATATCCTTCCCCCAGGAGTGGGGAGGGAATAGAGATTTTGCAATATCCTTCCCCCGGGAGTGGGGAGGGAATGGGGATTTTGCAATATCCTTCCCCCAGGAGTGGGGAGGGAATGGGGATTTTGCAATATCCTTCCCCCAGGAGTGGGGAGGGAATAGAGATTTTGCAATATCCTTCCCCCAGGAGTGGGGAGGGAATGGGGATTTTGCAATATCCTTCCCCCAGGAGTGGGGAGGGAATGGGGATTTTGCAATATCCTTCCCCCAGGAGTGGAGAGGGAATGGGAATTTTGCAATATCCTTCCCCCAGGGGTGGGGAGGGAGTAGGGATTTTGCAATATCCTTCCCCCAGGAGTGGGGAGGGAATGGGGATTTTGCAATATCCTTCCCCCAGGAGTGGGGAGGGAAAGGGGATTTTGCAATATCCTTCCCCCAGGAGTGGGGAGGGAAAGGGGATTTTGCAGTATCCTTTCCCTGCCACGCTCACCAAGCCACGCCCACAGAACCGTTAGTAAAAAAAAAAATTGAATTTCACCACAACCATTTGTTTGGAATGCTAGTAAAGGATAGGGTCTCCGGCTTGAGAAAGGGGCTGGACTAGAAGACCTCCAAGGTCCCTTCCAGACATATTATTCTGTTCTTTGCTCTAAGAGCCTTTGCAAAAATCAATTAATCAATCAGTCCATCAATACAGGTAGTCCTCAACTTCATGTCCTGGAACTTCTCCAGCTTCTCATACTCCTTCTTTCTGATGTTGTTGTCACTGGGCACTACTACATATATCACCATTGCTGTCTTGTGTTCTGGATCTGCTAGCATGATGTCTGGTTGAATTGCTAGTTCCTATCAGTATGTCTGGTTCTGGAAGTCCCACCATATCTTAGTCCTCTTATTCTCCATGACCTTCTGTGGAATCTCCCATCTGGCCTATATATTGTGTGGATGTTCTTGTAAACAAGGCCAGCTATTTGATTGAGTCATTCAGTGTACGCTGTTCCTACCTGCATCTTCATCCTGTCGCTATGTGTTGGACAGCCTCTGAGGTCTCTGCATTATTATTTATTATTATTATTATTAAATTTCTATACCGCCCTTCTCCAAATAGGACTCAGGGCGGTGCACAGCCAAGGTAAAAACAGAGCATACAAAATTTAAAAACAGTATTAAAATAATTAAATATTTGGCCGTAAATTAAAACAACCCAATTTAAAATCAATTTAAAATTTAAAATTTAAAATTTAACTCAAGCCAGCCCAGCTAGTTGAAATAAATAGGTTTTCAGGGCCCGACGAAAAATCCGGAGGTCTGTTATTGTATGCAACTCTGGGGGAAGGTTGTTCCAGAGGGTGGGCGCCGTCACAGAGAAGGCTCTCCCCCTGGGGGTCGCCAGCCGACATTGTCTGGCAGACGGCACCCTGAGGAGGCCCACTCTGTGCGAGCGTACTGGCCGGTGGGAGGCTATTGGTGGCAGAAGGCGGTCTCATAAGTACCCCGGCCCTAAGCCATGGAGCGCTTTAAAGGTGGTCACCAACACCTTGAAGCGCACCCGGAAGACCACCGGAAGCCAGTGCAGCTCGCGCAGGAGAGGTGTCACATGGGAGCGCCTCGTCGCCCCCATAATCCCCCGCGCGGCCGTGTTCTGGACCAGCTGGAGCCTCCGGGTGCACCCCAGGGGGAGCCCCATGTAGAGAGCGTTGCAGTAGTCCAGGCGGGAAGTGACTAGTGCCTGAGTGACTGTGCGTAGAGAGTCCCGATCTAGAAAGGGACACAACTGGTGTATCAGGCGAACCCCCTGGCCACGGCCATCAAATGATCTTCTAAAGACAGCCGTGCGTCCAGGAGGACGCCCAAGTTATGAGCCCTCTCCATGGGGGCGAGTGATTCGCCCCCAATAGCCAGCGATGGCGTCAGCTGGCTATATCGGGACGCTGGAAGCCACAGCCACTCGGTCTTGGAGGGGTTGAGTCGGAGCCTGTTTCTCCCCATCTAGGCCCGCACGGCCTCCAGGCACTGGGACATCACTTCAAGGGCATCGTTGGGGTGGCCTGGGGTGGAGATGTACAGCTGGGTGTCTTCAGCGTACTGATGGAACTCCACTCCGAAGCCACGGATGATCTCACCCAGCGGCTTTACATAAATGTTGAACAGAAGGGGCGAGAGGACCGACCCTTGTGGCACCCCACAAGCAAGGTGCCTCGGGGTCGACCGCTGCCCCCCTGTCAACACAGATTGCGACCGGTCAGAGAGGTAGGAGGAGAACCACCGCAAAATGGTGCCCCCCACCCCCAACCCCGCCAACCGGCGCAACATGATACCATGGTCGATGGTATCAAAAGCCGCTGAGAGGTCTAACAGGACCAGGATAGAGGAGCAACCCCTATCCCGAGCCCTCCAGAGATCATCCACCAACGCGACCAATGCCGTTTCCGTGCTGTGCCCAGGCCGGAAGCTGGACTGGAGCGGGTCTAGATAGACAGCTTCATCCAGGTACCGGGGAAGCTGTTGCGCAACCACACTCTCAACAACCTTCGGAACGAAGCGAAGGTTGGAGACTGGACGATAGTTAGCCAAAACAGCCGGATCCAGAGAGGGCTTCTTGAGGAGGGGCCTCACAACTGCTTCTTTCAAAGCAGCCGGCAGGACCCCCTCACTCAAAGAAGCGTTAACAATCTTCTGGAGCCAGCCTCGTGTCACCTCCCGGGAAGCCAGTACCAACCAGGAGGGGCACAGGTCCAATAAACATGTGGTTGCGTTCAGCCGTCCCAGGACCCTGTCCATGTCCTCGGGAGCCACAGGATCAAACTCCCCCCAGATAACACTCTCAAGACCTGCCTCAGTCATCCCGTCCGGACATACCCAGTCAGAGGCCCGCCCTTCCCGAATCTGAGCGATTTTGTCATACAGATACTGCACAAAGTCCTCAGCTCGGCCCTGCAAGGAGTCATCCCGCGCCTCCAGATGGAGGAAGGAGCAGGTCACCCTAAACAGGGCAGCCGGGCGATTATCTGATGACGCGATAAGAGCGGCAAAATAGCTAGATTTCGCCGCTTTTATCGCCACTAGGTAGGTCTTAATATGAGACCTCACCAGTGTTCGGTCAGATTCGGAGCGGCTGGTCCTCCAACTACTCTCCAGGCGTCTTTTCCGGCGCTTCATCTCCCTGAGCTCCTCGGAGAACCAAGGAGCTAGGTGAGTTCGGTGCCGGGTCAGAGGCCACAAAGGCACGACACGGTCCAAGGCCCCGGCAGCCGCACTATCCCAGGCGGCCACCAGGTCCTCAGCCGAGTCATGAGCCAGAGTCTCAGGAAATGGCCCAAGCTCCATCTGGAACCTATCAGGGTCTATCAGGCGCCTGGGGCGGAACCACCTGGTCGGTTCCGCCTCCCTGCAGCGGGGTGCAGCGGTTAGAAAGTCCAGTCGAAGGAGCGAGTGGTCAGACCATGACAAGGGTTCGATGACTATATCCCCTGTATCAAGGCCACTCAACCACTGACCAGAGACAAAAACTAAGTCCAGAGTGTGTCCACCCGTGTGAGTGGGGTCATGAATTAACTGAGTAAGGTCCATGGCCGTCATGGAAGCCATGAACTCTCGGGCCACCTCAGACGTTTCGCCGACAGATGGCAGGTTGAAATCCCCCATGACTAGAAGTCTGGGGGTACCCGCATAGCCTCCACCTTGGGTCCTGTCTAATTATCAAAACCATAAATCACAAGTTCATTTTTTTCTGTTGTACTCAGTCTGTAAGTGGCTTCCACTCAGCAATTATCATAGATATTGTCTTTTCTCATAACAAATCAAATCAGTATAGCATCTTAGCAAGTTTCATCATCTTCATCAACCACTCCTCCACTGTGGATAATATTTTCGTCTCTTATGCAAGATTCTAAAAGGAATTTCTTTGCATCTGTATTATCAATCTTCAGCCTTATATTAAAATGCAGCTGCAAAATTTGTTGCTTTGCCTTCTTTCTGACAAAATGCACCAAAACATCCTTTGGAACATTCCTTATTCTTGCAAATCTGGAACTTATTCTATATACTTTATCAATTTCTGCCTCTGTGTCCTCCATATCTCAATCCAAATGTTTTTAACAACTTTTTCTCTAATATTTTCACCAGAAACCTCTGAAATTGCTAAAAAAAATATTCTCTCTCAATTCCAATGGAACCAGACTACAAAAATAAATAGTTTTACAAACACACATATATCACTCTGTTGCATTTTTTAAACAGCCAGCCTTGAAAAGGAACTTGTGAGAATTCAGTGACTACACGCTACTAGTATTGTCTGTGGACAACCTACATCAATATCTATTTCTCCAATTTTTTTAAAAAGTTCTTCTAATCAGTTCTGAGAACTAATTGTTTCTAGAATTATCAGAGCAAGGGGAACAGTCTTGACAAATTGCTCCAATATCTATCTCCATACATTTTTCTATTATCAATTTATAGCATCTTCATAACATTAAGAGCAAGATGGTGCAGTGGTTAGGGTGCAGTACTGCAGCTACTTCAGCTGACTGCTAGTTCAGATCAGCGGATCAAATCTCACTTGCTCAGCCTTCCATCCTTCCGAGGTGGGTAAAATGAGGACCCAGATTGTTAGGGGGCAATATGCTATTTAGTATATTGTTTTTGGTGTAAGCCACCCAGAGTCCTCAGAGAGTGGGGGGAATAGAACTAAGACTAATATAATAATAATAATAATAATAATAATAATAATAATAATAATAATAATAATAATATAATAAATAAATCATCCAGATATCCCTGAATCTTGCCCTCATAAAGGCTGTTTTCACACAATGGATAGATGGCTCTGGAACAATGTTTCTCAACTTCAGCCATTTTAAGATGCATGGCCTTCAATTCCCAGAATACTCCAGCCAGTGCATGCTGATTGGGAAATTCTGGGAGTTGAAATCTACATATTTTAAAGTTGCTGAGTTTAAGAAACCTTCTGTACAAAGTATTATAGATCCTACTGTTCTGATTCATTCTGATAATGAGCGCCAGAACTTTTGGCAATAAAATAGGAGACTGTTTCACCCATGCAACGTTCACAGTTGTCTAGTGAACCATGAAGCATGGACTCCTCTGTTGCTGTTCACCCCTTTCTTAAAGAATCATCTCTGCTATCCCTAAATACAGATTTGTTAACCACATCATGACAAATCCCCTCCTCCATCTATGTTTTGCTTAACCTTTTTAACCATGCAGAACAACTGAAAGATTGCTTGCTATTTTACAACATTTGGATTGGTCCTAATAAAACTATTTCTTGAGTTTTATGAAGAAATAAAAAATATTGTAAATTAATATATAATCTCTTTTTCTCCCTTTCTCCATTCTTTCTTCCTCCCTCTTTATACATTCATCTTTCAATTTTCCAATAGGAAGTCAAAGACCTATGTGCTCTGATTGTAAACAGATATTTACTGAAATTTGAATTGGAATCCAATGCAACCGGGGGGAGGACCTTATTTAGTCAAAGCTACATTAATGTCCTTTTATAAAACATCAATAGCAATATTGCACTATGGTGAAAAGGAATAATTTACACATTAGCAATACTTCAAAGAGAAAAAAATAAGTCTTTAGCTGTAATGCAGTCAGATTTTCAAAGAGAATTCCACATATGTTGTACATTAGGAGAGAAGAAAGAGATTTCCTTATGACAAGATATAGTGTAAACATCTTGCCATAAAAGATTTCCTCTCTAGCCTGTAACTGTTTATTCTGTTCCTTCTATTGCCTTTTCCTCAGAGCAGCGCATGGTGATGATGGCTATTTAGTACTGCTCAAGTTTGAATCATTGGTTTTCCTAGCCTCTCAAGCTCTTTCTGCCTCCAAGGAGCTGACATTCTCACTGCCAGATACAAAAGCCGATATATATTAAAAGGGATCTTGCCAGCACCTTTAGAACAAGTGGCTGAAATTGTTTCTGAGAGTACTTATTTGTGCACAGATATATTATTAATACTTACATGGTGGTAACATCTAAAAGGTCATTGTGCTGGATTTTCACTGTACGTTCAGTGGAAACTCAGTTATATTTAATCAGTTTATTTTTCCATGGATGTGATTGAAAAATTGATGCCCTTGTTAATTTGATTATTGTACGGTTTGGATCATGTTCACAAGTTCACTCAATGAATGAAAACTGGTTTAAATCACTACGTCTCCTGTGTAGCTACATTTTGCCCTCAAGAATTTGCAAAGCAGTTAGCAGATTTTTAGTAATTTAGACATAAGTGAATATTTTTAAATGCAAGTCACTGCAATTTTTGGCTTAGCATGTTTCCAACCAGGATGGATCGATGATACAGGCAAGTATTATGGGCCCAGCTGGCAAAGGAAAGCTCAGGGACCATATTGGTTGGAAACAAGCAGAAGAGACCTTCATCCTGCAGTGAATAGACAATGGCTAGAATGAAAGTCCAGGCAATCAAATGACATTCCTGTGGAAACAACGGAATATTATTGTGATTTTTAAGTTTTGATTAATTGATTAAAATCCAGCTTGTAGCTAACATTGCTACAATAAATAATATTGCTGTGATCAAAGTTCAAATACATGTTAATTGAAAACACACCATTTACCTTTTACATGCTAAATCATTGACACTATTTTGCATAGTCATTCTAGTGTAGAAAAGCACTCCTGCTCACAGTTGCTCATTCCTTAGTCACCTCCTGAGTGGCCTAGTGCAATGCACTCTACATGGGGCTGTCCCTGAAAATCCTCCAGAAGGTAAGCTAGTAAAGAATCCAATAATGATGGAAGTTATGAATGCATCTCAGTGTCACTGGTTACATTGTGAGTCACATTGGTTTCTAGTGTATTTCAAGATGCAATTCAAGATACAGGTATCATCTATAACACCTTTCATGTTCTAGGGCCAGGTAATTTGCAGGACCAACTCTTCCCTGATGTTTCTTAACATACTATTAATCATAATCATAATCATAATCATAAGTTTATTTGTCAAGCATATATAAGATAACAGGTAAAAGTATAAACATAATTTGAATACATGAAAAGAGTAAGTAAAAAGGAATATTAGGACAGGGATGGTAGGCATGCTGGTGCACTTATGTACGCCCCTTAAAGACCTCTTAGGAATGAGGTGAGGTCAACAGTAGACAGTTTAAGGTTAAAGTTTTGGGGGTTTGGGGAAGAAACTACAGAGTCAGGTAGTGCTTTCCAGGCATTGACCACTCTGTTACTGAAGTCATATTTTCTGCAATCGAGTTTGGAGTGATTTACCTTGAGTTTGTATCTATTATTTGCTCGTGTATTGTTGTTAGGTCTAGCAGGAGAGACATCCAAGGAATTCTGTTGCCAAGGTAGAAAGCCAGTTCAGTCATTCTTTCTCAAAATAAGAAAAAGAAGATGTATTGTATACATTAGTCACCTTGAGTTATTTGTAAAAACAATAAAGGTGGGATATAAATAATAAGTACCCAGGTTATGGCCACCCATTAAGATACTATAGATTTCATACTCCGTAGTGCCTACTCACAGCTCTAACCCACTGGTATGCTTGCCTGGAATGTGGTTTCAGCATCTGTTCCTAGATCATGGTCATGTGAGATCCACATTTAGGAGCCCACAAAGTTATCACTTAACAATCACACCAGGATTGGCTCTCATATATGAGATTTGCAAACATTATGCATATATGAGATTGTGCAAATTCACAGTGCTATTCACCATGTAGCTTTGAAAACAGACTTTAAGAGAGAGAGGGAGGGAGGAAGGGGGAGAGGGAGGGAGGGAGGGAGAGAGAGAGGGGAGAGAGAGAGAGAGAGAGAGAGAGAGAGAGAGAGAGAGAGAGAGAGAGAGAGAGAGAGAATGCTAAGTACCTCAGCAGATAATTAAAATTCTAGCATTTTACCTGAAGATATTCTGCAGCAGATTACAAAGACACAACATTCAGGGTTGCTCCCATTATCCTCGTTATAAGCTATTACCTTTTTGTACTCAAGATAAGGAATGGTCATTTTATTTCTCCTGTTTAAAAAAAAAAGTTTATCCTATGAGCATGTTCCTTCGATTCTATGATGAAATATATAATATATGTGATGAAGTTGCTCCTGTATTTTCCTGTCCCCTCATATCTCCAGCACATCCTGGCACTAACATTAAATGTCATGGCCCCCAGCTATTTCATGTGCCTTCAACTAACATTGTAGTCCTTTGAACATTATTTACAGAATGGGAAACAATTGTCTGTAGAAAGAAGATTTGTGAGTTCCCCTCCCACTTTGAATATTAATCAGCATAAAACTCCCTCTTTTAGAAGTGACACATCTGTGATTTGGTTTACTGGTAACAGTCTCAAATAATTATTTGGCTGAAAAGTCTAAATAAACTCAACACAATAGCCTGTCAATGGTTTCAAGATAGTTTCATACAAGAGCCAGGTTTTGATTTGTCTACAAGGAAAGTGTGGCATGCATTATATGTTATATCTAAACCAGTGTGCTTCCCTCTTCTGTCCTGGATTGGCTAAGCATTGTATCAATCAAATGCCCCACTTTCTCATGGATTGGTGTTTAGCCATCATGATCCAGATTCATAAAAATATAGTGAATTCAAACAATGTACAATATAGTATTTCTTAGGAAATTCTATCACAATGGTCATCATCTAGTCTGTTATATTGCTTTCAGGTCAATTCTTACCAGAGATGTACATGAAACAACAATTAAAACATCCCTGAATCCCACAAGTTTCTGCCAAACCACTTTGGATCCACCACAGTTACAGAAACAAGACCTGGAGTGTTTTCATTGCTTTTGGTTTGGTCAAAATGAAATTCAAAAGGTTCCCACTGTATTTTACAGATCATGTAGGCAAGGCTGATATATGTTGTCCCCTCTTCCTCTTCCCCATGGCCTGCCTATTTCCTGTTTTCCCAGAATCTTCTCTCCCTTCCCTCCTTCCCTCCCTCCCTTTGCCACTATTTGTTGCCTAGATATGTGGGGAACCTATATGGAAATTTTTCCTCACCAATTTTTCCAGTACCTCCCCACGTCCACTCTCTCAGCTGCCGAAGTCCCAACGTCATATCCCACCGATTTTGTGTTGTTTCTAGAACAGATCACCAAATCATCATTCAGAATCTGATCCAGTGATAAGCAAATTGAGCTACTTGTTTTACTTGGCAACGGAAAACATATGATATTATTTCTGCTTTATTTCATATACATTCCATCATGCTTTTTTTCTGTACTGTACTGTACTATACTGGTTATAAAAATGATCGATTGATTTCCACTTAGGCTCAGCTGTACCCAGGTCTACTTCTAATTGCTATTATTTGAAATATTTGAAATTATCCTTCTCTAGAATAATATCAAGAGCACACACAACTACACCGGAATTAAACACGTCATGTTTAAAATGTTTTTTTCAGGTAGAATATTAGATGGTAAGTGTTAATTATTGATGTTTTCAGTGACAGCTATCACTTGAAATAATCATTTTGTACCAGACAGAAAAGAGAAAAGATCATATTGCCTTAACTTGGTATTTTAACAAGGACAGAACTGCTGTCAAGAAAAATAAAAGCTGATTAATAACCAGGTTAAATCACAGGTTGTTTTATCTGTCTTTCCCAGCTAAGTGTTCTCTTAACACTTGACACAGCCTTGCAGGCAAACTTTGCCTTAGCTTCCTAATCAATAAGAAGAGACACTGAATGCCGTGTTACAAACCTAATTATTTTTTTTCCTGGACATTTGTCTCTAACTAAAAGGCATCTGACAAATAATCTTGCCCGTCCCTTGAGGTTAAAGGAATCCAGTCATTACATGCAAATTGTGTTTATATTGACTGTTTATGCTCTTTGAAACCTTTTGGCATTTAAGCAACTAAACACCCAGCTGTAAATACCATCTTCCAGGCACTGCGGAAGTTCAGAATGATGTTCAGCCGAGATCTCAGTTTCAAATGTGATTACACTCTGCTTTGCATGTTGACCCACGTTTAAGTATAAATAAATAGCAGTGAACTGTATTGGTTACATCCGTGGGTTCACTTGTCAGACACGTAGCTTAACAAGGTATAGGCCAAGGTAAGGCAAGGAAACAAGCACTTGTTCCCCTCTGGGCCCTGCACTCTGAAGAGAAAATATCACATCTTCCCTTTGGCACAATACTTAACAGGAGCATGGAAGGTAGAAAGCAAAGACTTTCTAAAAAATGCACAGAAAGTGCAATGGAAGCTTAAAGTTGAATTGATTTATTATGACATGAACTTTCACACAGAAGGAACAACTTAGTCATAGGCCCAGAATGGTTGAGAAATTAATGCATACAGGTCCATGTAGATTTAAGGAATAGAGATGGATAAATAAAGACCCCAAAGTTTAAAGCCAAAGATCACTGGAAGCAGCAGAATGCTCAAGAAAGAAGTGGCTTGGATCTCTGAGCTGGAATTTGCAAAGTCTGGGTCCGAACAATAAAAAGGTACCTACTGTCTGAGCCAGTCAACCATGATTTTGGAAAACAAAGTATGGCCTCTGTTCATGACCTTAAACACTCAAGTAAGCTCATACTGGAGAAAGTAATCTATCAATGGTTTCTTTCTTGTACATAAAATTGGTTTCCTTTTCATCCCCAATGAGAACAAATCAGCCTATAGCAAAACCTCCAACTCAACTCGCCCAGAATCAAATATTCATTGTTTCCCAGTCACCTTTGGGAAGATTGTTTGGAATGTTTATTAGGGCTGTGCAGCATATTGGACTGAATTAAAACAAGTGTTTTATAATGTATAGAGGCACAAATGTAGCACTTGTCTGTAACACTTTAAATTGCCTGTGTTTTGCCATGGGGTCCTGTGGCTACTCTGTATAATTATCTCATGATTTTAAAATGCGGCTGCTCTGAAAAGCTTCGTAAAGATGCTATATTCATGCCCCCAGAATAGGAAGCATTGCACAGCCATATACTTATTATATTAAATCATTATTTCTTTCGTTATTCAAAAGCTAATATAATTCTATAATCTAGGAATATGC
Source organism: Arizona elegans (assembly GCA_022577455.1). Taxonomy (NCBI): domain Eukaryota; kingdom Metazoa; phylum Chordata; class Lepidosauria; order Squamata; family Colubridae; genus Arizona; species Arizona elegans. The sequence goes on along the minus strand of JAKOOJ010000005.1, from coordinate 58,644,063 downwards.
ATGCATTTGTTCTGCACTGCAGGACAGTAATTCGTGGCCTCCCACTCCATAGGGAATCCATAGGGAGGGCCAATGACGAAAGGAGCATCAGAACAACTAAACACAAGTCCTGCCTTTTTGAATATGATATCACCTATAAGGGACAGAATGTGCATCACAATGTTTCCACCTGATAATCAGCATTTTCACAAAGCTATTGGATTCTGCAGGTGCATCTATCCATTTGTGGGTGGCAACTCCCATCATCCCTTATTGGTCCTGTTGGCTAGGGCTGGTGTGAATTAGAATTCAGTAACATCTGGGAACATGGCATATTCCCTATCCTTGTTGTACGGTAAGCACTGACATCAAGAAATATTCCATGTGTTGTCTCCTTTTGGTTGCGTGTGCATGTGTATTCATCATGGCAATCTGTTTTGACATGGTACTTTGACCCTTTCACTTCAAATACCTCCTATACATTTTGAACAGAAATAAAAACTTTGTTCTGAGAATAAAAGGAACTGAAAGATGCTGATTCATGAACAGACACGTGCGAGGTGATATTCTAATAAAGCAGAAATGTCTGTGTTCTGTTGTATTCATCAATGCTTCTGCAATGCAGTGAAGGACAATAAATTAGTGCTAATGGAACATTGTCCTCAGCATGTACTAGTAATTTCCCCTGTCCAGACAGTTTTAGATTATGTTTAAATTGGTTTTAGGAAATCCTAAACATGTTTCCCAAAAGTAAAAGGGAAGCTGTTTAGGACAAGCAGCAGCTGTTTAGAGAGGTAGACAAGGAGAAGGTGGGCCACAGTTTTCTATTTATTTATACATCCTTTACAAAGAGTCTGGATAGTGATCAATCCTATGATCCAGTTTTTGAAAGGCTAGTAGATATTTATTCAAAAATAAGAATTAGAAAATGGGGAGGGGGCAGTAGAACCATTAATAATAGTTTAAACCAGTAAAGTGCAGCATTATTTAAAATTAAAGTTGAAAATTATTAATCTATATATTTAAAAGCGAAAACAACTCACGAATTAATCACGAAATCTCCAGAACCGTAAAGCCTACAAACTTGAATTTGCCACCTTTGTTCCTCTTGGCTTCTAGGTGCTCACTAAGAAAGGATTTTTCGAAATGACCATCAGAGCATTAGTATTTCCTATATTATTATAACACACTCTGATACTAATTAGTTAGACGTTCTACTCCCCTTCCCAACTTGAAAATAAGAGCCAGTGGACTAAAGCACTGTTATTAACATCTGCTGCTTGCAATTACTGCAAGTTCAAATCTCACCAGGCTCAAGGTTGACTCAGCCTTCCATCCTTTCAAAGGTAGGTAAAATGAGGAGCCAGATTGTGGGGGCAATAAGCTGACTTTGTATAAATATACAAAAGTATGAAGGCTATTGCTTAATGCATTGTAAGCCACCCTGAGTCTCCAGAGAAGGGAAGCATATAAATTAAAGCAAAAATAAATAAATAATAATAACTGGAGAGAATGGGATAGCACAGGACAGGCTTCTGTGGGACAAACCTCATGGAGAGAAGGGGCTAGAAAGGCAAAGGAGAGGCTTCTGTGGGGCCAGTTTGAGGGAGAGAAGGGGAGAGGGGAGGCGTCTGTGGGGCCAGCCTGAGGAAGAGAAGGGGAAAGGAGAGGATTTATGGGGCCAGCCTGAGGGAGAGAAGGGGATAGGAGAGGATCTATGGGGCCAGTCTGAGGGAGAGAATGGGAGAGGAGAGGCCGATCATAACTACTCATTAATTTTCAAACTCTAAGTGTCAATTTATCAAGCCCCATCACATAGTTTTGTAGCAAAGCATGGGTATTCAGTTCTTCATTGGACTGAAAGAATATGATAAAACTTCATATCTGCCATCATTGCTTCTTCCTGAAACACAAATGTTTCAGGAAGAAACATTTGTGTGGGTGTAGCTGAATCTGGTGAATTTTGATAAAACAGTATCTTTTACATCACGGATGCACAGCAGTGGTCTCACTAGTGCAGCTGAATAAAGCCTAATGTGGTTTGCCATTTTAAATTCTTAAGATTTCTGAGAGCAAATAGCATTTTAGCTTTGGCTGCAATGCATTGCTAACGAAGAAAGAATCCAAGACATTAAAAAATGAGGTTTAATTTGGATCAGAGATAAGCTCTAGAACCAGTTTTTATCATGTGAATATAAATAAAAAGAGTGATTTAGTAAGTACATCAATGATTTCTCTCACTATTAAGAAAGTATACTACTTAACACAGCCAAGTGGTAAGGCTGAGGATTGAGCAAGGAAAAAAAAGAGATGTTTCCTCAGATGTTTTCTCAGAAGCTTTAGCTTCTCCAGTTCCAGGAAACTGTATATTACCAAGTCCATTTAGCTGTTGGGAAGTTTTATTTGACATTTTAATGTAATAAACATGTAGTACCTCTACTTCCCCATCCTCTATGAAGATGAAAGAGGGTGCAGGAGCTTGGCAAACCTCACTTAGCAATGTTTCACTGAGCAATCTAAATTTTGGGCTCAATGCTGGTCATAAGTCGAGGATAACCTGTATAAAGGGACATAACATTTTACTATAAATTGGATACTTTAAATCATTCAAATCAACAGGTAATGCCCTTCCATTTAAAAGAAGACAGTACAGAAGAGTATGACTCATTAATCTGCTCACACATCCCTAAAAGGCAGAGAGCTTTCTCAAACAGAACATTCTGCTATCTGCCCTTCATGAATGCTGAGGATAGAGCATTAAATCAAGCTAACATAAAAACTGTCTAATACAATATGTCAGCATAGATAGTTTGGGTAGGTAGGCTGTAGAGACAAAGTTATTATTAGCCAACCCTCCACATATATGACTAGAAACTGAACTCCTATCCCCTTGTAAATCCATATTGGAGGGATGTTATCTGAGTAGCTCATACAGCTGGTGTTCTTCCTCCACATTCTCTTTCTCCATGGTTCTCTTTGTAATTTTTCTTCTAGAATTTCTAGAAAAAACAGCATCGAAAAGAAGACTTTTAGCCAAAAACTGAGGAAGAACCAAATTTCTCCTTCAATGTAAACTAGACTTACTGAATCTCCAAGTTAAATTCAGCCACAGACCACTATGACTTGTGTAACAAACTATGTTTAAAATGAGGTACAATTCATAATGCATAAGGCACCCTTAATAGGAGAGAATATCTTCAATTTGAGGGGAAAAAAATCACTTTCTTGCATAAAATACACCTACTTTGCCTCAGATTTCATTCAACTAATATAGCAGGGGTCCCCAACCCAGGCCACAGATCAGCTGGAGGTGAGAGGTAGGCGAGTGAGCGAAACTGAAACCATTCCCCTCCCCAATCCATGGGAAAACAGTCTTCCACAAAACTGGTCCCTGGTGCCAAAAATGGGTTTTGAGGGGAGGGGGAGGTCACTGCAGTATAACTATCATCTCTGAGCATTCTAAAGGTAGCTTCAAGTGGCTGATAGTTGCTTAATTTTTACTATCCTGCCCTTACCATATCTGAATGACAAGATGGTGGCAAAGAGATATAGAAAACACCTTATCTCATTTCTGCCATCTATTTGCTTAGCAATCCCTAATAGAATTCACAATTACAATCCTGAAAAAAAGGAAAACATGACAGTAGAACGAGAAACAGAAATATTTTTTTCTGACCCATAGAGGACAGATGTGGGAGATAAAAGTCCAATGGAAAATGATGAGTGTGTGGCAAGAAGAGGAAAGTGGTAAGTGCAAAACCAGGAATGGGCATAGATTCACTTTTGAAGGAAAGCTTGCCCAATACTTCTCACCTCTATCACATTGCTGATGTTTAGTTTCCACAAGTCACTTTTAAAAGTCTGATTGACAGTTAGACATTGTTATTATTTTTCCATTACACATGAAAAGAGGTAAACACTTTTAGTATATGTTCAATATCCTCTCTGATCAAAGTACCCTTCTGACAAATCATAGATACAGAAGGTGTTTAGGTCAGTTTTGAGATCTCTCTTGAAAATATATATATATATATTTTTCATACACACATGTATTTTTTTCATACACATGTAATGTACGTAGGGTATCTAAGACCATAATTTCCATGTATCTTTCAAATTCCTTGATTCTGTGTATGATAACAAATAATGACCTTTTTAAATATGCCAGATTTAGCTTCCTCGGACTAGGGATAAAAGCTTGAAAAGGAATAGGGAAAGCTTAAAAGCTGCTTTCATTGTCTACATTTTAAATTCGTATTAGCATAAAGTTTCTGCTTGTAAAGGACAAAGGCCAACTCACAAAGGCTAAATTAGAGATAAAAGAAATAATTTGCAAACCTTATATCAAGCCATCTCTTTGTTCCTCTGACAAAATTCGCTTTAAAGTTTGAATCAGAACACAGAATCATTTCAACATCTGTAGCAGCCATTAAATTGTATGTCCCTAGAGCTATTTCAAAGCACAAGTTTTCAAAGAGGGGCAGATGCATCTCTTAATGATGTTAGTTTGTGTTCTCTTCTATCCTACATAAAGATAGAATGACATATTCTTTAGGAAGATACATGATGAAAAACACCATTTAAATCTTGCTGCTCGCTTTCATTCATGGATTATGATAACAATACTTTCATGCCAGATTATGGGATAAGAAATTTTAGAATAAAATCAGATATATCAGAACTTGCTGACAGATGTTTAAAATTACCTTTCCATGAAGACTTCCAATATTTCGGTCTCCCAATCTCCACTCCTACCAGTTGCTTACTCTTTTTTTTTGTTTTTTGTTTTTTTGTTAAAGAAAAAAAAATTCATCTGGGAATCAAGGCACCGAAAAGATTGTTTCCTTCTAGACCCAGGGGTGGGAAACTATATGGTCCTTTTATGACTTGTGGACTTCAAGTCCCAGAATTCCTGAACCAGCCATGACTTAAGAATTCTGGGAGTTGAAGTTAAGTCATTAAAGGGGCCATAGTTCCCCACCTCTGTTCTAGACAGTGTACATTTACCCCAAATTCTGAGCTGATTTTCTGTAATTGTCTTCTTAATGTCCTTCTCTAATAATGCAAAATGGGAGACTAAATGAAAGTAAGGGTCTCTTTTATTCTGGCTGCAGAATGCTTTTCTTATCGACATCTATTTTACTGGGTTTTCAACACAATAGTAGATACAATTTTGTACTTTGCAAGCATTGAAGAATTAGGTTGTTTTTATTCTCTGCTTGTTGTATTTTCCTGCTTTTTCACAATATCAAATCACAATTTTTTGATATTGTGTGTTCTCTACTTCTGGCTTTAGTTTAGGTTGCTTTGTTATTATTTTATTATGCTTTTACATTTTTAAAATACTGGGCCAAAATCTATCCCCTGATTTTCTGAACATAAGGAGAGGCTTCAATATTTGAATCAATGTTCAGGCTGATTTGTATTTCTGTTCACAGTGGATTTGAGCTTATTTTATTATTGGATATTGGTCACTGACACTGATGTCATAATTGTTTCTGTTACACATCTCTTCCTTGTTTGTCAACTAGACCCGTGAAAAGACTCAAATGAGCATTATAGTTTCACGTAAGACTTCAGAAAAGTGTTCCTTAGATGATGCTGGTGTGCAGGTACAGAAAAAAAAAAATCTACCTAAGTAATACAGTCAAGCAAACAGCCTTCCGGGTCATTCCATGTCAATGGTCTGGGGCTCCCAGGTCGACTAACACGGATTTTAATGAAATTTGGTGTGAACATGTATACACATCCCCAATGAACATTGGTAAAGTGTTATGTTTGCCGATGCAATACTTGTGGAGATATAGGCGTTTGTGTGACCCCCATACTGCAGCCTTTGACGGTAAGACTCTGAGATTTCAGCAACTTTGAGACATAATATCTCCAGCAATATTTTGTTGAGAGAAACAAAATTTGGCCATCTTGTACAACTTGTTGTGCTCTATTAAACAAAATAATAAAACATTCTCATGAGCGATCTCCATCTAGATAATTGGGAGCAAAGTTGGCCGAAAATGACTGCGGTGCAAAAAAAGGGTAAAGTTTGGTTTCTTATATCTCTGGAAGGAAAGGTATAAGAAATGTGAAACTTTGTTCCTAATAACTTAGCAACACAAGGTTATTGAACAGCGCAGCTTCTCACTCATGGAGATCTACCAGTGGGGAAGTGGGCGCAGTAAGAAATGTGTGAGCCAGGAAGCGGTTATGCTCCCTGGCCAGAGAGGGTTGCACGTTCACTCCAGCAAAGGTTTGTGTAACCCTCTCTGGCCAGGGAGCATAACCGCTTCCTGGCTCGTGCATTTCTTACCATGCCCACTTCCCCACCAGTAGATCTCCATGAGTGAGAAGCTGCTCTCTCTTCCAGTCCTCCTGGGGCAGCTCGCCTCTCCGCTGGCAGCTTCTCCTTCTCCTGGCTGCTCCAGGAGCAGCCTGTCTGTAGCCCGGCAAGAACGGCCTGCCACCACAGCCTGCCCCACCATCTCTTGTCTGGCAGTTGCTCCTGGTGCTGCCGGAGAAGCGGCAGCACGAGAACCGCTCTTGCTGGGGGCAAGGTGGTGGCGGTGGCAGGAGCAGCAGGCCAGGGCTTCCCTCCCTCCTTCCCTCCCTCCAGAGGCCTGGGGCTATGCCAGAAGTCTGCTCAGGTGGGGAGACAAGGAAGCCCCGGATGGCCCATCCTTGCCACCACTGCCCCCTCGCCCTTGACAGCAGCGGTTCTCGCACAGGAGCAGCAGGCAGGGGAGAGGGGATCGTGGCAGACAGTTTGAGCCGGCTAAGAGGCAATGTTCCTCCTCCTGCCAGCCTCAAGCTCAGCTCCGGGCATCATCCCGCCAGCCATACCTGGCTTTTCCCTGCGGCGTAGATCCCAGGCAGCGCAACTTCGGGGCCTTTCCTCATGGTGACGGTGATGAGGCAGGCGGGTAGGCAGAAGGGTGCATGGGAGTGACTGGCAGCAGCGCTCCTGGCTGACAAAAGGTGGAGTCCCAGGGCTGCATGTGGGCATTGACGATGGGTGAGGTAAGCGAGCAGCGACCAGGACGGGAACCGGTTCGAGGGTGTGGCCAGCCAATCTTATTACCAGTTCTCCAAACTACTAAAATTTTTTACTACCGGTTCTTGCAAACCGGTGCGAACCAGGAACAACCCACCACTGATCCCAAGCCTGTAGTTAGGTTTCTTCCTTGAGGTTCCAAAGCCTTGTGTGGGTATCTGTCCAGTTCCCAAGCTGCCGATTGGGCAGCTTATCCTAGGTTACCAGGCCTAAAGTGGGTATCTTACATGGTTTCCCATCCGAAATCCATACTGTTCATATGAACTGTCAAATTCCAATGATCATTTATTTATTATTGAATTTAAGCACCACGTTCTTTAGCATCACTTCTGGAAACTGATACTGTCGACCTGATGTAACTGAAGGCACTGGAAGCATGCAAATAAGATGTGGTTCTGGAACCCAACAAATGTCTTGTCTTTCATGCCAATAAAATGAATGAGCAGAGCCTCGCGGATACATAAATGCTACCAGCGCATCATTTTGTTCAATCGAAAATTCCACAATGTTGCATTTACTTGTGACATTGCCTACCTACCATTTTTTGTCATAAATGCAGGCAACCTAACAACCGGGAAACAGGTCAGCCAATTTTAAATTCGGATCGACGGTATTGGACAGTTTGGCCACAAATTTAATCATGTTATTTGAAACTTTGCTGACAGAAATCAAATTTGAATCAACTGGCACAAACTAGTGATGACTTCTTGTGCCAGCTATTGTGCTGCTAACTTTCCATCTTTCTTCTTGCAGCATCCTGCTTTCTTTGATTTCTCTCTTTGGAACGTAGATATATTTAATTCCATTAATGTTTCTGTTGCAAAAGTTGAACAGATCTGTCGGCGTCAGTATTTGGTCAGTTGATGGTTGCTGGAGACTGGCTTGAGCAGCCAAATGTTTAGCTGTACCACGAATTCCATTGCATGGTGATTTGGTGAAAAAAAATCACATGGTAAAACATTCACAGACTTAAATGTATCTACGTTCCGAAAGAAGAAACTGAAGAAAGCAGGATGCTGCAAGAAGAAAGATGGAAAGGGACTGCTTCAGGGACTGTAATTAAAGTTTCTCCATGAACAATAGAGTAGAGCTTCAAATACCCATATTGGAAATCTTCTTGGAGGGTTTGCATTCCTAGGCCAAAAGAGTTCCTAAAAATGGATCCCTTAGGATACAATGGAAACAAGGTAATCTGGAAAAGTTGCTGATTAGTAAAGAAGTGATTGTGAGGGATAATATTCCTACATCAACAAAGCATCCAGAAGCTGAGTATGGCTGGCATTTCTGTTTCAGGGATGAGCAACCTGTGGCTAGAGAGGCTTAACTACGTATCATATTTTTAGCCTTGATTGTAGAGAAGCTGGAAGTTGTAATTCGGTGTATCTGTCATGGCATTGGTTATGTAGTTCTGGCTTTATATAATCTTGGAAGAATTGACTATAGGCTACATTGGATAATTTTCTTCTTTCCCTACTTCTTGCATTCTGGTTAAGGTGTCAACAATAGCCTGTACATACCGTATTTCCCTGAAAATACGACATGTTCCAATCGCGTGCAAAGTGCATGCACGAAGTGAACAGTTGGTGACACCACTGATTATCATATATTATTTCAAGGACATCATACAGGTGCTGCCACCTGCTATGAGATATACACATACAAAGATACATGCACACACAGAGAGAGTTCTCAGGATTTCAGAAGAAAAATAAGCAGCATGTGCTTCTCACACATTCAAAATCACAGATGTTTTCACCCATTCTTGGTTTTCTTGAGCATTTACAGCAGGAAGAGTTTAATGAGCACAGTAGTATTTAAAGGGGAGTGAAGGCTATTGTCATGCAGTAATTAAGCCTTTGTGTAACAGCTGACATTTTGCATGTTTACATCTCAGATTGTCTGGTGCTGCTAAAATCAGCCACTCGATCTGGACAATGCAATATGTGTCACTGGCTTAGGCAAAGTACAAACTAATAAAAATCTTCACCGGGCTTCAACTCGGGAGCTAATAAAGCAGAAGATTCACTATTGATTGACAAAGCTTTATCAGAATTGTATCAATCCTATCACTTGTTGACAAAATGTAGGGTGACAGACTTGATTTGAATCCTGGGTTATGATAGGACTACAAAAGGAGAAAAATACTTTGGAGTAATGTTTGCATCTAAGATCATTTTCTCGTGAAACTAGAAGGCATTGGTAGGTTATTCTCTCTGCTTGTTGAATTTGTCTTAACAAGATCCCAGCTATTGGCTAAAGGGTATGTATGTCCTCTGAGAAGTAAATTTAATTGAAGAGCTAAAAATACATGGTTATGGTATTTTTAAACTAGGCAATTTTATGCATATTTACTTGAGCTGAAATTAGTGGAGATTGTTTCCCAGATATACATGTAGGATTGGATATTAATGATTGCAAATAGAAATACCTCAAAGATTCAGATCAAAGCAATAACTTTATATTTTAAACAAGTAGTCTTTAACTCAGTGAGCTTTACCTCTGAGTAGAAATTAATTTTAATGTACATCATACCAACTATTTACATTAGACAGATGAGTTGGATAAATATATCTAAGCTGTGATTGATTGATTGATTGATTGATGGGTTGGCTGGTTGATTAAATATGTATGGCTGCTCATCTTTTTTTTAAAAAAAAACCCTGATATGGTGCTATAAATCCAGTGATTTAGTATATAATCTCTCTTGACATCTATTCAGAATGTCATCTTGCCTCTATCTTATAGTCTTTTCCAAATTTCCCAATCTTTTCTTTATTTTTATTGTTATAATTTGAACATATTCTAAACTAAACCAGTACATTCATAATTTCCATTGCATATTTTCCATAATGCATTAACATCAACCCCGTACGTAGATAAGTTTACAAATGTTAGGAGCAATATAGCAAAAACTATCATTACAGTCTTTGGCAATGTGAAAATGAGGGAACTAGCTTTGCTTTCTTGTTTCCCTGGATTGCCATGACCAATCATTTTGTGTGTGTGTATTTCAGTATCTTCAGTAATGAAAGTGCTTTTGAAAATTAAAATGTAAATTTTGTATTCTAAAAAGAACAACTATTTTATCATAAAAATGATAAAATAAGAATTCTGAAATCAAAGGATATAAAATGATAGTTTTCTACTACAGAATTCCACCTGGATGTTCTGCTTTTCCTGTTTTAATTGAAGTGGGATTTTAATGTGGAAAAAATATATGTTTGATTGTTGCCATCTGCTGGTTGATTTTGCTGCAAAACTAAGGTTGGCTATGCCATCTAGTGGTTTCTTTGGAGACTTTTGGTGGGTTCATCTACTGAATCAATCAGCCCCATAGATCAAGCCCATCTTCCAGGCAAACAATCCAAAGAAGTCTCATGTTGACCACAGGTATGGTAGGATTTTTCAGCTTTTTGTTTCAAAAAGGAAACAGAATCAGATTTATAATGTCATGGTTTGTTAAAACAGCAGCTGCATTCTCACAACCTCTCCCATTAAACAGGCATTCACAATATTCCTATTCAACTGTGGAATTCTCAGATCATTTACCCAGAATTTATCCCTACAGATCAGGGGTGGGTTCTACTTACCTTTACTACCAGTTCGCAACGGGGTGGCACGCGCACACTCGCTTCGCTCACGTGCACAAACTTTTCTGCGCATGTGCAGAAGCATTTTGGTGACGTCGGGATTGGTGGGCGGGGCCTCCCGCCGGTTTTACTACCGGTTTTATAGAACCGGTGCGAACCAGGGGCAACTCACCACTGCTGCAGATCTAATAAAACAGAAAAGGAAGGACATTGGAATATCCTGTCCAAACCCCAGCTATGTGAACACACACAAGCACGCAAGCAAACTTGTGCCAATCCTGAAACACAAGAGATAGCTATGTCTAGTACATGGAAAAGGTTTTAAAGAGGGGTGTGTGTGTGTGTGTGTGTGTGTGTAAAATCAATTAGTCTATGCCAGCTTTCTTCTAGGACACTCAGTGGAGAAGACAGCAGGAAGTCAGAAGTCACTTCCACTTCCACTGCTTCTTTGCCCAGCCTTGACCATTCTGTTAATGATATATATATATATATATAAATCATATATATCATTCCAAAATAATATATATAAATAATATATCATTTCGGATATATTTCCTTACCTAAAATGAGAATTTTAGGTAAGGAAATATATCCGAAATGATGACCCAATTGTGTAGTTCCAAATAAAATCTTATTTGAGTTAAATGTGCTGCTTATTACCTCGTTGAGAAAGATTTTGCAGTTACAGACAGGTATTGGAGAAAGATCTTTTGGCCCCTGCACTGGTATATTGCCCTCTTCCTTCTCAGTTCTCTTCAGAATCTATATTCATTTTTTCCAAAAGTAAAGGGGCAAGTGAAAGCTAGCCTATTTTTGGAGACTGAGAGCACATGCACATTATATCCTTAAGCATTTCTTCTCTTTTGCTGATTCCAGCTTAATCTCTAAGACTGCTTTAAAAACTCCTTTCTAGACTTAGAATCTTTCTCAGTGGCTTGCCTAGGGTTCATTCTGGACTACAGGCTACCATGGCCTCCAGTAGACCACTCCCCTATTGCTCTGCCCCTCCTAACCTACCATTCCAGAAAAGCAATTGCTAATTGCTCTCATTTCTACAGACAGTTCATATTTGAGATACTTAATTTTATATGTATGTATGTTTATGAAAGCTTTTGCAACCAATTACAAAAGTGAGAAAACAATAAATACAACACCACAGTACTTACATTAAAAAAGTAGGTAACTCAAGGAAAAGAAAACAGCAATTAAAAACAGAGCAAATCTGCCGTGATTTTCCCATATTTCAAGCAGTATTCTACATGTCACTCAAGAGTTATAACTACAGTACTATTGAGATTCCTATGTCACAACAGTTTCTGCAGCAGAAATTAGAAAGTTAAATGTTTCTAATAATTAAATTGCTGCTGTTGATTCAAGTGAAGGCATGTTCTTTCCTCTGTGCAGAAGCCAAAAAAAGTATAAGGAGCTGCCTAGAAGAAAGTAAAGTATTGTTGGAAGAAAAATTCAGTCCGGTTCCAAGTTGGGTTCCAAGTTCGGGGGAAAACCCTGGAAATAAAATGGAGGCTGGCCACAAGGAAAGAAGGTCTCTGTTTATTTGGATGCCAGAAACTTCAGTGACAGCAACATGTTTCTGGGGTGGCTGACCAATTGGCGGGGTGAGTGGGTGGATTTTTATAGGATTCTAGGGTTTGGTGATTAAGATGCTCCAGGGGATTGTGCAATGTAGTGAGCCTTGTGTCTTTTGCTTTTCTAATGGTAGGGGGTTAAGCCCCTCGGTGCCCTGTTTTGAGCAGCAAAGTGCTGCAGGAGGCCATCCAGGCCAAAAACGGGGCATGGGGGGGCCTTGTGCGGTCCCCCTGTGCCCCATTTTGGTTAGCAGAGTGCTGCAGGAAGCTGTCCAGACCGAAAACAGGATGCGGGGGGACATGTGTGTTACACCCCCCCGCCCAGCAGTGAAATCCAGCCACATCTATCCAGCTCACGTGAACTGGTAGGGCCGGCAGCAGGAGGCTCCACCCATCTGCCTGGATGTCAGTATGTCCCATTTTTTACCCTCTGCCCATACGCAGAAGAGGCGCACGTGCTCACATTTCCGAACTGGTAAGTGCATTTCACCACTGCCCCCATTTTTGCTGGCAGAGGCACTGCAGGCCGCTCCTTTGATATTTCCAGGCTGGCCCCATGGGCCAGATTTCAGCACCCCACGGGCTGGATTCGGCCCATGGGCCTTGAGTTTGACATCCCTGGTCTAAAAGGTCACATCCTGTCCTTGGAGCTGACTGTGGAATGTAGATTTAGATTTAGAATGTAGATTTTAGGAGTCTGTTTTTCTACTTTTTTAAAAATCCCATCAGCTCCAGCGTTTTGTTTGTGAATAGGCTAGCCTGGATTTCTGTAAATGGATACTGAATGGAATGCTCCAGTTTTCTCAATAAATACAAAAGTATCTCATTCATAAAATTTAACTGTTGGAAGGGCTGCCTGGAATGATTTTCTGGTAGTGGAGAGAAGTGAATGATTTGATTCTAGGAAAGCCTTCTTTCTGGGGGGTGGGGGTGCTGACTTCCTACAATGTAAAAGCACACATTGGAAAATTCGATTTCAAAACTGCAGTGGGAGAATGCAGGTGAAATTATGATGGGCTGTAGGCAACTACTGCAGAAGAATGGTCATTCATTTTGCTTTCAGAAATGATTATTAGTCCGTTCACATAGGACCGCCTGCAAGTGTAGATATACCCTAACTTTTGCTTTTCTAGACAACATTCATACAACTTGCAATTGGGCGAATGATGGTTTAAAAAGAAGTAGCTGGTGCAGTGACTTCAGTTGAATTGTGTTAAGTTGGGCGATTGAGGAGGCAGAAGCAAGGTAGTGCATGACAACAGCTCTTTAATGTAGTGTGAACTTCAGCAAAGGTTATAGTAACATAGTTCCCTTTATATACCTTGCCGGCCAGGGAGTTGACCAATCACAATTGACCCATTGTATTTCAAATCTCCCGCCAAAACTATGTACATAACAAATTGGTTTCATTGTCCAGAGCAAAGGGTTAAAATCTCTTCTGCCTTCCCATATCCTGGTTCTCACTAATTGCACAAATGGTATCTGATTATTTGGGGAAGCTTGGGCTCCGAGATTTAGAATTTACAAATCCAAATAACCATTATAGATTATAACAGAGAGTTTTTTTATATCTTTGTTACCATCTAACAACTCTAGTTAAAGCCTCCGATTTATACAATATATTATATAAATATATATTTATATTATAGCAACATATATAACATACTGCCCCATCTTTCTTGTAGAAGAGAATATTTGTAGCTCAGGGTTGGAGTGTGGAGGCTTGGTGCTCTCTGAGCTTGGTTGTAAACTTGCAGACATTTCATTACCCTTCTAGGTATCACCACCATCAATCTTACTATGTTCTTTAGCAGTATATTGTTTAACTCAGTGTGCATAGTAGCAGCATGTAATACAGCAGAGTATCCAGCTCACACAGTTATTTAAAATGAGTAGCTCATTTCATAAGGTACCTGTTTAAAAGTTTCGAAGAGATAAGCAATAGTAAAAAGATAAGTAAGTAAACAGAATGCAAAGACCTAAGACAATATGGTCAAAATAAATGGGCAACTATCACTAACATTGCCCAAAATTGTCTTTGGAATAGATAACTTCATTTGGCAAAATCAGGATAAATGAGGATTTCATATTGATAAAATGGAAACAATTATGTTATGAATAGAGAATGTCCAAACAAGGCTTAACATATGCGACATATTTTATGGCAGCCTTCCCAGACTTCATGCCTTTCAAAATGTAGTAGGATTGTGGCTCGCAAAAATTCTTGTTAATGTAATTAGTTAGACTGGGATTCTGGGAGTTGCAGTTCCCATATAGCTGGAGGCCATCTAGTTGAGGATGACTGCATTGTGGGCAATACCATCATTTTTACAAATCGGGTCTACAGGGACTTACCTCTAAAAATCTGACTTGAAGTCTTCCTAAGATTGCCATGTTCCACTTGCTCTTGGCTTTGTTTTCTTCTGGGCGTACTAATTAGTTTTGTGGTCACAGTCTTAATAGTGCTATTAGATCTGGATTGCAAAAAATGTAATGCCATGTGTTTTGGCAACATCAATCTGGCAGACTCATATTATAAAACCAGAGAAATCCATTATGTAAACTGTAAAAAAGTCAGTAAAATCTATTATTTTATTTATAAATTACAAAAGCCACATAAAGGCAAAAACATACCGAGCTTTCTCTATCTCTATTGCCAATTGGATACTGCTGGGGATAAAACTGCACTGATAAAAATCAGTGCACAGAACCATATCATGTTTAATAAATGTGCACTGATGCTTGGTGTTTATTGAATTTAATAAACCAAAATGATACATATGGAAAGGTAAAAGTAAAAAGGCGCATTTAATCCATTAAGAAACTATTTAAAGTACTACCGGCCCTAGGGAAGAGAGATAATAAGATGATATAGATTTGAATTCTTTCTTGGAGGAATTAAAGATTGTATAAAAGTACACAACGGTATGAAGCCAGCTGACTGGATAATCATTGGGTGCTGCTTTGAACATGATCCAAGTAAATTTATCCTAAGACTATTAGCCCTAAAATATATTTAATTAAAACTGCTAGAAAATAACTGCAATCTTTTGTCTCCTACAAAGACTGCAGAATGCATTAAACTCAACATGTTGAATCCAAAGTAAGTTACTTTACTAAGAAACAATATAGGATAGCACTGAAAGTCTTCGGTATGAATTAAGGAATTCAAGTACCTACATAATCACTGATTGACTTTGATCTATTTTACCTCAAACAGTTGCCCTTGTAGAAATAAACCAGAACAAGAGACAGAAAAACATAGCAAATGTGAAATTTGGCCAAAACTCTTGGCTTTCCTTACATTTCATCTCTAAAGTACTTGACACATTACTGAAAATGAATAGTAAGGCAAGCTTCCAAGCAGGTACCATCTCATCTGGATATTTAGTCATATTTGTTTTTTTAAAGTTTCTCACGGACAAGTAATCAATTGAATCAACTCATACTCGTTTCCCTTGTCAGTAGGTTTTCCTTTCTGTACTTCAACAGAGAGACAACACAGTATAAAAGTCAAGCAGTTCTGTCAGAGCAGAAGATCAATTGTGCCATTTTTTTCAAAGGTGGGTTTTTTAAAAAGACCTTATTACAGAGTTGTTTTTAAGAGTGCTTTGCTTCCTTCCATGTCACAGATTTGATAATGGAATATATTCAGCCTCCCTATTTCTGAGCTGAAGCCTTTTATGTGTAGATCACTGCAGAAAAGTCCTTCTTCACAGGTTGTTTCTAGAGAAAGAAAGCCCCACAAATAGAGAACCCTCCATCCAAACAACAGTTCCCTACTTAAAGTAATTAGATAGATAAATACTTTATCTTCAGAGCAGAGTTTCCAGTCCAAATTCTAAATATAATCCCAATGTTTGTTTGTATTTTGAGATTCTGTCCACATTACTATTTACTGGGCTTCTGACTTCAATGGGGGAAAAAACTACTGAGAGAAAAAAAATTGACATAGAATGCAATGAGAATAAAAGTGCTAGGGTGGATCAGGGATGGGTTCTACTTACCTTTACTACCAGTTCGCAACGGGGAAGCGCATGCGCAAGTGCAAAAGCTTCTGCACATGTGCAGAAGCGTTTTTATGACATCAGGGTCAGTGGGCGGAGGCTCTGCTGGTTTTACTACCGGTTCTATAGAACCGGTGTGAACCGGGGGCAAGCCATCACTGGGGTGGATGCTCAAATTTACCTTCTATTTATGCTGATCAGATATCTTACAGTCTTCAAAATGCCATGGCCTACTAAACTGTGGCTGTTCCATTCTCAGTTTAAAAAGTGTGTGTGGTATGCAATGCAATAGTAAGCACACTTCCAACAAGCATATGGGAGAGGTCTTTGTGTATGCTCAATAAAGCTACTACATCTGGGTTGCAAATGTCCACACTATTAATGGATAGCAGAGAGATACAGAAAACTCTAGTTCTTTAGTGAATCTAATGGTCGTGCAGATTTCGCAACTCAAACCTGATAACACTAATTAATACAAACTCTATAGAGCTGTTCATTTGAAAAAGAGTTCCACTGAAGATGCAAAGTTGTGTTAAGTGGTGTCTGGTAGTCTGCTAAACCAGCAGATTCATTTGCCTCACCACCTGTGCCCTATGCATTGTAACAAGCATGATTGGAATTTCTCCAGAATAGTTTCCAATGCTCTCTTTTGTGTAAGTATTTCAGCTCAGAGAGGCCCTCCTCGGAAACATCTTATTATAGGTTTACATGACAGAGAGGGAGGTTTAATAGTGACCTACTGCTTTTTATTAATGCAACTTTAAAACAAACAAAGTAGGTTTTTTCCCCTAATATTTATTTCTCAGACATTTTTAATGAAATGTTTAGAATGCAAAGGTAAAATTGTTCTATTGTACTTGCAACTATAGTTCTGCAGCTACATATGAAATGATATAGTACAGTAGCTTTTTTATTTTTAATGCAGACACATATCACACTCTAATTATTAGGATTAAAATGACTGTCATAGATGCTTGTCTATTTACAGGTGGTCATGGTTGATATTGCCAGTCACAAAACATCAATCCTTGGGAAACATGTTACTGAAGTCATTCTCTCCCTCTCTCCAGGACAGCACCTTCCAAATGAGCTACCCATCCTTTTTATGTTCTAAGGCCAGTCATCTGATTATCCCGATTGTTAGATCTCCTAGAAGCAAAGATTCCTGGAGGATCACAATTCTCATTTTGTGCTGCTGTTTAGTGGACCTTTGAATTTCTGTAGCCCAAATATGACAGTCATAAAGAAATAAGAATAAAAAATGCTGCATGAGACTAAAGATTCAATACCACAAATGATGCATTACACATAATTCTTTATTGGTATTATTTAAAATCTGGACTAATATACAAGCCATTATCAATTGGTTTCTAGCAATTAACCATGATTAAGGGAGCTACAGCATGCCCATGGGCAACATGCAAAAATAGCAACATTTCTTTCATTTTTATTGTTTTCAAACAAAATATCTTATTGCCTGTGCTTTTATCCTTATTCATATTCATCCATAATGATTTTTAACTCAAACAATCAAAGGTTATACATGGATACCTCTCTGTATTCTCCCATTTCCTGTCTTCTCTTGCTGATCAAGATTATTTATTTATATATTGCCTTTATTATTTTTTTATTTAAAAAATCCAAGGTGGCAAATATAGCTAAAATTCCTTTCTCTGTAAAGGTTTCCCAATAGCAAAACATGACTTTATATATGTGTACCAAATGTTAAATTCAGGCAAGTTTAAAAATTACTGGAGTAATAACTCAATCAGGAATAAAGTTTTAATAATGCAGTATCCTATCACGTTATAAGATGTAGTATACTATAATGCAGTTGATCTGCTTCTGCAGTGATCAACTCTGAAAACTGGAATCAAACTTCATTTTGACATAGCATTTATATTTGCTTACTAGATAAGGGAAGAAAGTGAATTCCCTGAAAATTCAAACTCTGACATTCTTCACAAGATACGCATTTATTGCTGCTATATTTTCTGTATCCCTGGTGACTAGGATTTTTTTATTGATTTAAATTTTCTTTTGGCATTTGGTTATGTAGAGGACAAGGGGTTATAAGAAGACGCCCCTTCTTATAAGAAAATGCTTCTGTAATGCAAGCAGTGCTTCCAACAAACCATTAACTTTAGCCTGAAGAGGGCAGGATAACTTCATTGTCCAAAAACTTTACAACATAATAGGCTTTAAATACACAAGTAGTACATCTTCATCCTCTCCCATCTTGCAAGCTGCTCTCTACTTCTGCTACTTCCCAATTAACCTTTTCCCCCTAGATGGGAAAATGTACATGGGCCAGAATAAAATGCTCAAATATTTCTTATTGTCTCAGAAAGCATTTTTTTCTAAAATGCCATGGGGTCCATCCTTGGAAATAAAGATGGCACTAGTAGTTGGTCTTTCATAAATATTGTTTAAAGAAAAAAAAAACAAATCCTAATAAATCCAGGATGAATCCCCCAATCATCACTTGAGCCTCGAAGCTAGTTTCCCATCTCCATGTAGTAAAATGCCTATTAAAGTTATAATATATAACTGTAATATGCTTAGATTCAGGTGCTAGGAAAGTCTTGAAGAGCTTCTGCCACAGTCAATTGGGGGCTTAAGATGTCTAGTAAAGTGATTCTTTGACTTTGCTGTGCTTGCTGCTGACTCTAGTTATAAAATCCAGATCACCCCAATTCAGATGGAGTCCAAACAGAAATCCCTTCATGTCATTTCCAGAGAAAAAGAACCAGGAGCATTATTACTTAGGTGACCCTGAGGACACAAATAAACCTCCAAGTGCTTCAACAATCCTCTAAAAGGATGCAAATGACCAATTGTCTGCAAGGAATATAAATCCTTCCATTCCCCACTATCCTATCAGAACTGGAGAAGCTTCTTGGATAAGAAGCGAAACGTCTTCAAAATAAAAAACAAGAAAGTCCAGTTGCCTCCTGAAAAAGCACCTTTGGGACAACCATGACCTGGATGACTGAGAATCTCTACAGACCTTAATCTCATAGCTGTGGTTGTGATCCAAAAGGCTCTCCTTCCCTAGTTTCTTTAGTTACTTTCTGAAAAAAATCCAGTTTAGTTGCTGGAATCTCTTTAGAAAGGCCTATGGGTTCTAAAGTTTGACTCAGCAGCAAGCACTTAACATTACTAGACTTCTTAAGACCCCAATTGACTAGTGGAGCAAAACCTCTCTTTTTGATGGTTAATCCACTTTGTAGTGGACTTTCCAGGTTCTGATAATCCATGGTTGAATAATACCTGGACCTACTATCTTCTGAGAGAAGAAAATGATAACCGGCTTGTTCATTGTTCAAACAGTCCTGGAAAACTGACTTGGGAGCATTGCTGTGAAGTGGGGAGTGACCAGATAAGTAGAGCTAGCCCAGGAGAAGGCATAGACTTTTGTATGTTCATAAATGATTGCCTGACAAGGATTTTTATCTCAATTCCAACCTTGTCATAATGCTATGCCATGCTATGAATGGATGAAGTGAGTAAAGGGCTAAAGTATTGATAGAACAGATGTTTTAAATGTATTTGTAGATTCATGCAATGCATGATCAATTATATCTCTTTAAAATTACAACCGAAAATTCTACCTCATGTTATTTTCTTAAAATAATTGTTGATGTATGATTACAATCTTTGACAGAAAGAAGCTGCATTTCCCTCAATTAAGGATGAGAAGGAGACCTTTCTAATAGGTGCTTTCAGGTGCACTATTAATAATAGAAACAGGTGCTCTTTCAGGTTTTCTCAACATTAATTTTCCAATTTTAGTGGCAATCCCATGCACACCTATTCAGAACAAATCTGTTCAACTCAATAGGACTTACTTTCCAGCAAACATTGTTGAAGTCAATGAGTCTTACGCTTGAGTAGATGTATCCAGTTCACACTGTTATTCTATCATTTTCATATCCTAAAAGGGGGAAATTATTTTCAAACCAAGTACATTTAGCTGCTCTATGTAGTAGTTCACTTAGTTTACAGCAGATTCCCAGTGATGGTGAGGAGGATATCTGTCTCATCCCTTGCTGATTCTCCATTGGAAAAAGGCAAGCATCCATTCCCTTTATAGAATCCACTGTCTATGGCTCTCATTCAAGAAGTGATATTGCATGCCTTCTTTGGGCTAGATGGATGTTCTTCATGTTGTTTTGTCTGAGACATTTTTTTGACCAATGCAGAAAAGCAGCTTCTTGTACAGACCAAGGATCCTGTCTTGTCCCAGCTTGAAAGCAATTATGACAATTTCCATGCCGACTATAATATAGACTGAGAGAAATAAGAAAAAGTTGGGATGTTGCAGTTTGATATCACCAAAGCCAATGGTTGTTAAGGTGATAAAGCAAAAATAGAAAGCTTCCTCAAAATTTAAAGCTCTTTCCCAGTGTGGAAGAACAGCGGCAGCACAGGAGATGTATGCAAAAACAATAAAAGTCATCAGTGAAAAGGGTACATCCAGCTTTTCTACTTCTTTCCCTATATTATTAATGTTGCTGATCACGTGATTCACCATTGCCCCTTTGTCCAATTCAGGACATGAATTCCATCGTTCAAATCTGGTCAGTTTTGGAGGTGCAAGAAGAGCATTTTCTCTGATGATAAGCCTTTCAAAAATGTCAACATTTTGATTTTGCCCAGGCTTTTTTTTAAAGGAAGAATTATTTTTCAAAGCATCCTTAATATTTAAAGGCTCAAGAAGGACGATTTTGGCTGGCCCAAGCGAAGCCGAGCCTCCCTTTGAATCAGTCCTTTTTTTACAGCAAGATCTAAAAGAAAGCCTGGCTAATACTTCTGATTGTAGTTTCCGAGCTCGATTGTAAGAGGTGGATAATATAGTTGCTAGGATGTCACCCATGTCGGTGAGGACCAGGAACATGAGAGGGATACCAAACAATGCATACACCATGCACAGGTATTTCCCAAGTCTCGTCACAGGATAAATATGACCATAACCTGAAACCAAAGAAAACCAGAGAAAACTGTTTAAATATTATTTGTTTTTCTATGGCATTTCAATTTGAACAAAACTAGTGCATATGCATATAATAGTTGCTTTGGGGAGTGGTTCAGTTTTTTTTTAATTAATGTTATATTGGAGCATTAATCGTATAACTTCACTGGTTTTCTTTGTCTACTTATTGATATCTTTTCTGAAAATACATCTTTGTTTTAAATAAATAAAATATGCGTATATCTTTTTCTTAAAATGAACCTATTGCCTGTATTTAAAACATGACGGCAAATAATAAAATCCTCCTTCTTCCTTGTCTTTCCATTACAGATGTTAGACCATTTTGATACCTTTTGTTTTTTTTCAAAAAGTGCTGTGCAGATCAGAGTTTTCGTTGCAAAACACTGACATATCATGTACTGTTAAGGCCTGCAAAGCCCTCCAGCTTGTGCCTGTAAATATTTTCATTGGAAGATTTTGAGAAATATTGTTAAATATACACATTTTCAATATGGAATGTAGGTTTTAGCTACTTAAAAGCTTTCTTTTGTTAGCCCTGGCTGATTTTGAAGGTGCCAGTTTTTATACCAGTTATTTAGCTCTGTTACAATGTTTTTGTTTTAGAATATTGGAATATTTCCACAGTTTACAGGAAGTTTTATCTCCTTTCATATTAATCTGCCCAGTCACTGGATCATCAGTAGAGGTCCTCCTATTACGGTATATCACTTCCTCAGGATTTATTTTATATCAGTCAAGAAGTAATACTTATCTGCAGAAAACTCTTTCTTAGAGAAAAAGTATGTGCCAAAATGATTAATATTTAGAAGCATGCTAAAAGAAGCCATTTATTCACCATGACATTCCATATTTCAACATGGCGTTTCTCTGTCTGTGTCTTCACCTGTTTAGTTACATGTTTATATGTTCTCTGAAAAAATATTAAGAAGCAGATTGTGATTACCCAGTGGGGCTTAACTTTATAGTTCAACCTTGCATAAAAATGTGTTTTCTTATCCCAAATTGCTAGGAAGCTGGATACAGAAGTTTCCCCAATTCTGTCAAAATAGTCTTCTTCATCACAACTGCCACCTAAAACTGATGGAGGATCCTATGTAGGGCTGTGTTACATAGAATGCAAAATCCAAGCAATGTGTGAAATTTAGCACTCAATATGGGAACCCTTATAATGGCACACACATACCTTTTACTTTCTCAATTTTGCAGCCAAGGTGATTTATATGTCCTGTTAAGCTCACACCTGTAAGAGAGTGCTGAGCAAGACTGATTTTCAGGCTAGAGAGTACAGCTAATTGCTTTAAATATCTCTTTGTCCCTTTTTTTGTCCTTTAATCATAGTCATCAGAAGGACTTAACCCAGCTGGTGTTCGCCTAAAAATTTGAACAAAGCATCTACTCAAATACTAACGATTTGTGTCTAAGAGTATCAACCATTGTGAGAAAGAATATTGTTCCTCTATTTTCAAAAGTGTTGGCTTCTCCTAGTTAACTCAGAACACGTACAGTGACTTTGCATCCTATTATGATCATTGACTTTCTTTGACTGCTAAACTAATCCAGAGCTACTTGTCCCCAAGCAGCTTCAGGTTCATGGATCAATGGCAATTAGCTTTCATGGCAGTGTGGCTTCCTATGAAGGCCATCTGCTGAGCGAGAAGTGGCCTTCCTTGTACAGTTTTAGCCACTCTGAGAACAGACTGCTGGACTAGATGGGCAGAGGTCTGATCCAGTATCTTCACTGTGGTCAGAACTGAGTGTCCGGACAGAAGTGCAAGGTCAAAGTTTTTTCAAGCATAAGTCTTTTAGCATTATTTTTAATCACTTAAGTCAGGGCTGTCAAACTCACAGCCCACAGGCTGGTTTGTCATGCGCTGGCCATGCCCAGGCCAGGTTTAGTGAAGGGGGAAAAGTCCCAATACGACAATGCTGTGACACCACAAGTTTGACACCCCTGACTTAAGTCAAGGGATAAATGACCAGCAGTGCATAGGGAAACCCTTAAGGCTGAAAGTCATACTTAACTAATTAGGTTTATTGTATTGAACAAAAGTCTTGAAATATGTGATGATTTTCAAACAGATTTCTATTATTAAATGAAATCCTAAAGAACTGTTGCCAGACAAAATATGCAACTGAACTAGACAGCCAGCTAGTTTGCCCAGATAAAAGGCAGCTTCTTCCCTTATTCCAAATGCACTTAATATTTAATAGTCTGTACAGATTTAGTGGACGTGATGAAACAGATTCACCAAGCAGCCTCATAATTTAGGAAA
Source organism: Arizona elegans (assembly GCA_022577455.1). Lineage (NCBI taxonomy): Eukaryota > Metazoa > Chordata > Lepidosauria > Squamata > Colubridae > Arizona > Arizona elegans. The sequence goes on along the minus strand of JAKOOJ010000005.1, from coordinate 58,620,584 downwards.
GCAACATCAATATAAAAACATTTCTATAGCTAAAGATAGCTTTATTGAAAAAGTAGTTTGATTATTACTTAGTGTGTGTGTGTGTTTTATTTTAGTTATTATATATACATAGGTGGAGAAGGGAATGAAAATAAAAGAATACATGAAAGAATACTAACAATAACAGTCCTAACTATGTCCATTAAAATGTCTCTTTGGCATGGAATGAGGCAGATCAAATAGTCTCAACCCTGAGTAATAATTGTTAAAATTTCATGCTGTTTTTATTTGGCTTCTAAAGTTGAATATAATATATAATAATGACAATTTTAACAGTTGGATGTTGCAGACTAAAGATTATTTTCAGTGCAGGAACCGCATCCTGTTGTTCATATATTTTGGAAGAGAATTGTAAGAAAAATCAATACAAAGAAGAGATGTAATTTACCATTAACTCCAAATGCTTTATTGCATGGATTTCTACGTGATTATGTATCAACATTTAATGATTTTTTTTCTGTATTGCTGTAAACAATAATTACAAAATATTGACATAATCTCAAGCAAGAGATCGCTGAAGTATGTAAACAGCAAAAGTATTAAAATTCAGTGACATATTGAATTCGCAATGAAAAGCAAATGGGAAAAAATGTCAAAAGGCTGTTCATATTGCATGCAAATCTCTTTTAAAAAATACCGAATACCAATATGACACTGTCAGCCATGAACTATTGGAGAAATCGCTATTATTATATTTGTATAAGAATATATGTACAGTTTATAAATTTGATTCTTAAATCAATTTAACTAAAAAGTTAAGCTAAAACCTAAAAAACTTATTTCTATATAGGTGCAGAAGAAATTGTTTACAGAATATTAGTGATAATATTCTAACAGTTAGTTATGAAAATATAATTAAAATAGAATATATACAAGATAGAAAATATATAGAGAAAATATATAGAGAAAATAGAAGATCTCTCTATCAATCTATCATCTATCTAATCATCTACGGTGCTCTTAATCATCCTAATAATCAAACACAAAGCCTTCTCATAACAGTAGCAATTGAACAAAATTTTACTGCTCAATTTTGGAAAATTTAATGGAAAAGTCAATAAATAAAAAGCAAAATAACTTTAGTTTTGGATCAGCATGGTCAATCAGTAAGAAGTAAGGTTATGAGCACTGCATAGATGGAGAAGTGAAGTTAAAACTGGCCTATTGATTCAATTGTAGAATTGGAACAGAAATGTTCTAGTCTAGACTCTCTTCCCCATATTTTAAAGATAAATATTACTAACATGATGGGGATTTTTCCTATATGAGGCCCAAGTAATTCTATACAGATACTTGGGAAATATGATTTTGGATCTGCAATTCTGTACATCTAGAACAAGAATTTTCTATTTCTTTACTTGTAAGGCTTGTCTATTCCAAAGGACAAGAGGAATGAGGCTAAAAAGCCAAAGGAGAACAGATCATTTAGCTGTTCTTTTCCTCCAGTGGAAGGAAGCATATCAGCCAAAGTAAGCTGAGTCAGCAATGTGCCCTAAATTGTTCTCCTTCAAACTGCTCTGAAAGGCTATCCATGTTCTAGCCAAAGAAGCACATTTGGAGTTGAGCAGGACTCACAATAAGGTCCTAATGAATTTGGACTGAATGGTTTAAAATGTGAATGATCAGAATAGGCATAGAATTAGGCACCAAACAACAATAGTTTAACACCTTAGTACGAAACTTTAAAATGGATGCAGAATGCTATATGTTCCTATTGGAACTGACAGATGTAATGACTGTACTGATAACTTTGTGAATTTAGCTTGTAATCTCTCGAGTTTACTGTAGCCAAGAAGTAGATGACCGGAAATAGCTACCTAAATATTTAAACATCTTTATTTGCTTGATGGGATTGCTACTGATATTTCCATGAATGCTGGCAATGTTGCTTGGTGAAGAGTAACATCTTTGCTTTCATTTGGTGAGTAACATTTTTGCTTAAGAGCAATTTATTTCTATAATCCTCCTCTTTGACCCTGGCAGAAATATACTAATAAAATTATGTCTAGTTCCTTAATTGTCCACAGAGCATATGCTAGGAATTTTATGACATTAGCAGACTGAATGAAACTGAAATCTTCATCCTGTTCTTTGTATTTCGTTTTTGACATTTTAAGAACAAGGTACCCATTTTTCTGGTTTGCCCTCCCAACTGGAAAATTAACTTAATTTCTTTGAGTTTTTAGAGATGTAGTTGGTGATCTTAGCATATCTAAGTCTTAGGGCATCTATTTTTACTTTTAAATCCAGCACCCCCAGCTAGAAATGAAAAGTGGCTCTAAAAAATTTGTTCCACAGGGTCTACAAATGGGGAGCTTAGGCCAGTCTCAAGCAGGCTAGAATTGCTCATTTCTTTATGTTGTTGGAGGGGCACAATAGCTCAGTGGTTAAGACACTGGACTTCTCAGCTGGAAAGCTGACAGCTGGAGTTCAAAACCTTAGCACTGTGCAATGGAGTGAGCTCCCATTACCTATCCCAGCTCCTGTGGCTTAGTACTTTGAAAGCATGCAAGTGCAAGTAGGTAAACAGGTACCACTTCAGTGGGAAGGTAACAGTGTTCCATGTGCCTTCGGCATATAGTCATGCTTGCCAAATGACCATGGAAGGGTCTTCAGACAACACTGGCTCCCTCAGCTAAGAAAAAGAGATGTCCAGTCATATCCTAGAGTTGGATACAACTAGATGGGAAACGTTTTCCTTTACCTTTATATCTTGTTGAGGTGCAGCTTTTAGTATCTCTAGTAACTTCAATAAGCATGGCTGAGTGAAGTGATGATATATAGTTGTAATTTGGCAACATCTAACTGGCTATGCATTCTAATTGAAGGATAGTACAACATCAGGAGTCACCCCCATTAAATTTCACAGGATTTACTTGCGAAGTTTCACATTATAGATTTAGATCGCATTAGATCGCACTCACCACAAACTACCATAAATTATTGTTTTTATTTTATTATTGCAATTAAAAATAAAGAAGGCAGAGCAGAAGCCTTGGTGTTGGCCAGCAATTGTTAAACACTTGGATAGCAAAGTGAGTAGCAATATAGGTGCCAAAGACATACCATATTTTTATTTAATCACAGTAGTTGATTCCAATTTTACTGAGGAATTTGAAAAAATATTTACAATTTTTATTCTCAAATTGTGTGATGAACTTAGGAAAACCATACTATGAACAAGTGAAGATAATAAACATCTGGAAAATTATCAACTTAACAATGATGTTGGAACTAAGACATAACATATATACTATAACTGTTGGTAAGGAAACTCATTCTTATATCCATATTAGTCTGTCCTAATTTTATCTGATGAGTTCTTTTTATATAAGCAAGTACATAATACGAAATATAGGCAGTCCTCAACTTACAACCTCAGTTGAACCCAAAATTTCCATTGCTAAGCAAGACAGCAGTTAAATGAGTTTTGTCACATTTTATGACCTTTCTTACCACAGTTGTTAAGTGAATTGCTGCAGTTGTTAAGTTAGTAACACAATTATTAAGTGAATCTGCTTTCCTCATTGACTTTGCTTGTTAGAAGGTGTCAAAAGTATTCACCTGACACTGGGACACTGAAACCATCATAAATATATGCCAGTTGCCAAGGGTCTGAATTTTGATCACATGACCATGGGGAATGCTGCAACAGTCATAAGTGTGAAAAATGGTTATAACTAAGAAAAATGGTCATGCTTTTTTTCACTGCTGTTGTAACTTCAGTCACTAAACAAAAGGTTGTAAGTCAAGGACTACCTGTGTGAACAGACCTAACCAAAATTGGGGGAAGGGGAAATTAATACATTCTGAATCACAAAGAAGCAGGGCAGCAGGGTGGTAGAAATGGAACAAATCTACAGTATCTTTTTATCTATTGTACCAGGAAACAGTCATCTGTGTTAGTTGTTACTAACTGTTGTAACCCAACAGTTAGTTATTATGACTGTTCTCAGGATCCCCAAGACATACAGTATTTGAAGAGAGGGTACAAATATGCAATGCAAAACAGGAAAGCCTGTATAAGCGAGAGAGTTTATGTCCTTGAATAAACTATATTGAAAACTTAGGTCTTCAGAAGGATTATACTTAGGTTTATTTGGAGAACCTAACCCTGTTTATTGAGACTCCCAATCATAAATGCAATTCTTTACATCTTCTAGGAAATGCAAGTGGATGCATAATATGAATAAAAGGACAAGCACATATGTGCTAGGCCCATTGGCAGACCCATTGCCAATATGTTCAGCAATATGAACACATTGGCAATGGGTCTGCCGATGGGTCTAGCACATGCATGCTTGTCCTTTTATGCATAGAGTGCACTATTTGGGCAAAATATTTTCACATGATTTGGGATTTTGGCATCATCAGTAAAACTCCTGATAACTTTAGCCCATTTTTGAATGGGTTATTAAATTGATGAAGCTTCATGTCCACTGATGACATTTTCTAGAAGGTCTTTGTTACTGCCGTAATTACAGTACAGATTTACTCAAAAGTAAATCCCACTGTATTTAGCAGGAGTTACTTCCATATAACTGTGAAGTGAAAGACAGTTGTAGAGGTCTAAGTAATTGGTGTTATTTAAATAATCTGGGGCCTTGGATCACATGTGCTGACTTTAAAGGGCTCTGAATTTCATTGATGCTTTTTCTGCTTTACCTTTAAAAGTCCAAGTTCTTTTATTGCAAAATGCTTCATACAAATCATACTGACCTACTGTGGTGAAGACAGTGCAGCAGAAAAAGAGAGAGCCAAGAAAGGACCAGTTCTGTGAGGGATCAGTAAACCATGAAAAGTCAATTTCGTTGATCAGATCACGTGTCCTGTTTGTAAATATCTCATTGTTGGTCTCATTATCTGTTAATAAGTAAGCGAGATGCTGTGATTAGTAAGTGGAAAATTAAAGACTACAGACTACTGCTGTGTTACATCCATAGAACTATGACATGTTGTGGCAATGAAACATGGGAGGTGGCTTATTTAAACTCACATAAGTCTTCCATTGACAGGAAACAACTCCCTCTGATTTTGCAGCTTTCCTCTTTAGTTTTTGAATATGGCTACTCTCTATACTCAATGTTAAGAGAAATGCACAGTTCATTTGGTTATATATGCTACAGAATTAGCCTCTGGTATTAACAAGAAAACTTTAATCTGCTTTACAGATTAACTTCTTTCTCAGAATAATAGCTGGTGATATTGAGAAAATGTTGAAGGAATGTTAAGGAAAAAAACCCAGATTCATTTAGCACTACTAACAAAAAGCATACAAAAATATTGTTACTGAACGTTTAAAAAGTAAATCAATCTTGAAAACATTCTTGGCATGTTCATTTTTCTTAGACTATCTCTTTCAACAATGATTACACTTATGTTAGATTCAATCTCTAAACAAATGTGCATGCTGAAGTGGTTCCATTATCCCCAGGGACTAGTGGAGGTTTAAGGAATACTTTAGGATTAAAACATTTATGATCTACTTTTTGTAAATGCTAAGCATAATCTATGTTAGAGTAAATTTCTAAGTCATGCTTTGTTTTATAACTATTTTTCACATTCCCGTTTCTATTCCTAACTATGTTCCACAAGTCATGAAAAGCACAGGAATGATATTGGGGAGGCAGGACAGAGAATCAGAGAATAAATCTGCCTGCAGAACTAAGAAATCCTTTCAACTTAAGCAAGAAAAATATAATGTTACAGAAACTCAGATTCCCAAATGTATTTATATATTCAAAACAAGAAGAGAATGAGGACACATTTAGTGCAATTAACTTGGTTGCCTCCTCTGCTAACATTGCAAATTCTTACCTGACAAATCTTTTGAAAGATTCCAAAGTTTCAGCATAAAACTCCTGTATGCTTCACCTTCATGGCTCTCTCTGCAGCCTTCCACATGAGAAAACATGAGAGCTCCCAGAAGACCATAGACCACCAAGGAACAAATGAAGCAAACATGGGGAAAGATAGCCCAGAATACCTGACAGCAAGTCCTTTCCTTTGGCTGCGAAGGAGATGTTCTTAACTTCATCTGCAAAACTTCGCATCAAGACCAAACGGAAGGCTTCATGAGCAGAGAGAAAACATCTCTGGAACTCAAGTAGAGAGTCTTCTTTGACCAACCAAAAACCTGTATCTTACTTCTGTTTCATAGCTAAAGAGATCCTCATTTTATAGCTGGGGTTATTTTTACAATATCCAAGGAACCTGGATAGAGATTTCAACCAACTGTGATTTAAAACAACTGTCTGTCAGATGCTAATACATTGTGCAGAAGAAATATTGATTTTTCTCAAGTGCTGTAATGCATGCATATGACAAGTGACTATACGCATCAAGGGTTATCACCATCTGATAGTTGAAAGAAGAGGCTATTTGTTTATAGAGCTATGTCGTTTGCAATGCCCTGCCCTTTGGCAACAGCCAAAGCAAAATTTCCAGTAAGAGAAGGCAAATAGCAAAGAATAGATAATGAGTCCGTATAAGCAGGTAATGGATCTTAGTACAATTGAGGATATTCCCCAAGGAGTGTAGATGCAACATCTATTTTTTTTCCAAGAAAGCTACTAGACTTAATACTCTACTAACTACTCTATCTTCCTGTTCTCTGTACCAGTTCACTTTTGAGGCATTTGCTCTGTGCACAACATCTGTATCCTGAACATACATGAGTTAGAATTCTGTTCTTTGTATAAAATTACCTCTGAATATACTGTTGGGTGAAAGCAGTGGTGAAATCCAATTTTTTTTACTACCGGTTCTGTGAGCGTGGCTTGGTGGGTGTGGCGTGGTCTGGCTTGGTGGTCGTGGCAGGGGAAGGATACTGCAAAATCTCCATTCCTACCCTACTCCAAGGGAAGGATTCTGCAAAATCCCCATTCCCTCCCCACTCTTGGGGGAAGGATACTGTAAAATCTCCATTCCCACCCCACTCTGGAGCCAGCCAGAGGTGGTATTTGCTGGTTCTCCAAACTGCTCAAAATTTCCGCTACCAGTTCTCCAGAACCTGTCAGAACCTGATGGATTTCATCCCTGGGTGAAACAGAAAAAAACATATCTTGTCTTTTCCCCAACTTTATGTCAGTTTGGCAAGCAAGAAAAATAAACAAGAGCTGTTCCTTTATTTACTGATGTATCCCAGTCTAGTCCTAAAGCACAATTCAGTGTAGCCAGACTTCTTACCATATACTGGGAAACATGCAGAAACATGACTAGCACAATTTTATTCTTATATTTTGCAGATACAGTCCATTCCTTGTGTTAGATCGGCGCAGGAATGGAAGACGTGACCAGCTCGTTACATAAGTAACTTTTATTAAGAACAGAAACAGTAGCAAGACTGCCGGTGTGCTGCCGGAGCTCTCCTTATATTCGCTCCCGGCAGACGCACCGCCCCTTGCCAGGGATTCAAATCTCCCGCCCGATGGCTAGCAGCCAATCAGGGCGGATGTCCTTATAAGGACATAACACTCCTCCCCCCTTAGTCCGAACTGTCAATCTCGTTTACAAAAGTCACGTAATCGCGCAGGTACGTAGGACGCCTCGGCACCCTAGCTGACCTGCGCAATCCCACTTCTTCTCTGTCTCTGGCCTGGACGGACGGGGCTCTTTTGTCTCCTGGTTCCTCCTCCGGAACCGGGCTTGGTTCGGCTGTCGAGTGAGCGGGGTCACCCCCAGCGCCTCCGGCCGGACCGCAGGCCTTGGATGGCTGGTTCTGATGGTCTTCCTCCTGGCCTGTGGATCTATTGCCTCGTCTCGGTCGCTCGGTTCCGACCCGGGAAAAGCGTCTGAGCCTCGGTAAGTCCATTGCTTGCTCTTCCCTGGTCCCCCAGGCGCTGTGGTTCGGTCGCGGTCCGGCTTGCTGCCGTTCGGGTGGTTCCGTTTGGTGCCCTCAGGCCCGGTCCGCCGTCTGCGGGTGGTGCTGGCTTGTGTTGTGCTGTCCGACCTCGCAGGGGTGGCGTTGGTCCCCTCAGTTGGGCTGGCGTAGGTCTCCCCTGTCTGGTTGTCGGTGGTCGACCTGGTCGGGATGTTGTTGAGGGGCTACCTCTGCGGGGCGGCGGAGGTCTCCCCTGCCGGAGTGGTGTAGGTCTGCCTCGCCGGGTTGTTGTCGGCTTTCCCTTCCCCCTAGACCCTGGTCTACCGTCAGGTGGTGCCTGGGGTCCTCCTGGTTGGGTTGTTGTTTCCAGGTTGTCTTTTGCGATGGGCGGGGGTCCCTCTCGCCGGGGAGTCGTGTGCCACCCTCACCCATGGGTAGTGGGGTGCCCGTCTTGGCTGGGTCCCGGTCTACTCGCCTGGAACTGCGGTCTCCCGGGCTGGGCTGGTGATGGCTGCCGTCACTGGTTGAGTGCGCTGCTCCTCCTCTGGGCAGGTCCCGGTCTACTTGCGGGCTGGGTTGGTGTTCCCTGGCCCTGTTGTGCCGGGTGCCCACCTGGCTGGGTTGGTGTTGCCATCCCCCGTGCGGTTGGCCCCGGTCTACCTCGCTGGACTGCCGACGTGACAGTACCTGGTAGTGGGCTGGGCCGACCTCGTCGGGATGGCGCTGTTCTGCCTCGCAGGGGTGTGGTAGGCCTACCTCGTTGGGGTGTCGTAGGCCTACCTCGCCGGGGTGTTGTAGGCCTACCTCCTCTGGGTGTGGTGGGCCTACCTCGCCGGGGTGTTGGAGGCCTACCTCGTCGGGGTGTTGTAGGCCTCCCTCGTCAGGCTGGTTTTCGTGTGCCCCCCCACCTTTTTCGGAGTTGGTCGATGTGCCGTCTACAGACCTGTCCATCTTCCAACTCGACGGTGTAGGATTTGGGGCCGGTTGTGCTGGCAATCTTCCCCTTCAGCCACTTGGGAGAGCCGTTGAAATTCAGCGCGAAAACTGAATCTCCGTTGCTGAAGGCGCGAAGCGGGTGGCTGGCGGTTGCGGTCACTTCCGGGCTGTATTGGGGGTGCAGCCGGTCCAAGGGTGACCTCAACCTTCTGCCCATCAGCAGTTCGGCCGGGCTCTTGTGGGTGGTGGCATGTGGCGTGATGTGCTGGGTGAGGAGGAAGTTGTCTATGCGTTCTTGCCAGTCTCCCGGGCCCATCTTGGTGAGGGCTTCTTTGGTCAGTCTGACCATGCGTTCTGCTTGTCCATTTCCGGCCGGCCTGTAGGGGGCGGACAGGGCGTGGCGGATGCCCAGTCCTGCCAGGAAGGACTCCATGGTCAGGGATGTGAGCTGGGGGCCGTTGTCCGAGACCAGCACGTCCGGTAGTCCATGTGTGGCGAACAGACGGCGCAGGGCTCGGATTGTCGCTTCAGTTGTGGTAGATGCCATGGGCACCACCTCGAGCCACTTGGAGAAGGCATCTACCACGATGAGGAGGTGTCGTCCTTTCATCGGGCCCGCGAAGTCGATGTGTATCCTTGACCAGGGGTTGCTGGGGGTCTCCCACTTCGCGACTTCGGATTGCGGCGGCGCTGGGCGAACTTCTTGGCACGGGTCGCATCTGGAGACCCATTGCTCAATGTCTTTGTCCATGGAGGGCCACCAGACGTAACTCCGTGCCAGGGGCTTCATGCGGACGATGCCCGGATGCCCTTTGTGCAGCGTTTCTAGCGTCCGCCGTTGCAGAGTGCTTGGGATCAGCACCCTGTCTCCCCATAGCAGACAGCCCTTTATGGTGGACAGCTCCTTCTGTTTCCTGGCGAACGGGCTGAATTTCTCCTCTGGCTTTTCCGATGGCCACCCTCTGAGGATCCAGGACTTCACTTGGCGGAGTGTGGGGTCCTTTTGGGTGTGGACGGCCACATCTGCGGATGACACAGGACAGCTGGCGTCGTCATCTATATGGAGTAGATGGAGCGTGGGGGCTGGGTCTTCGACTGACTTCTTTGATGGGCATCTGCTGAGCGCGTCGGCGTTTCCTATGGCTGTGTCTGGCTGGTGCACGAGCCTATAGGCGTAGCCGGCTAGGAAGATGGCCCATCTTGTCATCCGTGGGGACATGAAGGTCGGGGTGGGTTGGTCGCCTGCGAGGAGTCCCAGGAGTGGCTTGTGGTCGGTGACTACGGTGAAGCGTCTTCCGTAGAGGTATTCGTGGAAGCACTTCACTCCAGCCACGATTGCCAGGGCTTCTTTGTCCAGCTGGCTGTAGTTGCGCTCCGCGCCGGACATCGTCTTAGAGAAGTAGGCAATTGGGGCTTCCGTGCCGTTGGGCAGTTCATGGCTGAGGACTGCCCCCACCCCATATGGAGACGCATCACAAGTCAGCTTTATGGGCAGCGTCTCGCTGTATTGGATGAGGACGCTTTTGGACGTCAATAGTCCTTTGATGGCCCGGAATGCTGCTTCCTCTTCCTGGCCCCACTTCCAGGAGACCGATTTCCCCAGCAGGCGGTGGAGCGGCTCAGCAACTGTGGCTTTCTGTTTTAAGAAAATGGCGTAGAAGTTGAGCAACCCAAGGAAAGCCTGAAGCTCCGTTTTGTTTTTTGGGCTTGGAGCTTCATGGATTGCTTCCACTTTTGATTTGGTGGGGTGGATGCCTGTGCTATCAATGAGGTAGCCCAGGAACTCAACTTCCTGTACTCCTATGATGCACTTGTCCCGCCTGACCCTCAAGCCCTTGGCCTTGAATCGCTGCAGGACAAGCCTGAGCCTTTCAAGGAGTTGAGTTCTTGAGTCACCTGAGATGAGCACATCGTCGAAGTAAGGCACCACCCCTGGAACGCCTTGGAGAAGGCGTTCCATCATGGATTGGAAGATGCCGGGGGCAGCGCTGACTCCAAATTGGAGGCAGTTACATTTGAATGTGCGTGACAATTGTTTGAGCCTCCGCCGTTTTTTCGTCTACTGGCAGTTGCTGGTAAGCCTGGGCCAGGTCCAGTTTCGCGAAAATTGATCCAGATCCCAGGGAATGCAGCAGGTGTTGCACCACTGGGACTGGGTATGCGCTCTGTGCCAACGCCTTGTTGATGGTACAACGGTAGTCGGCGCAGATGCGCACAGACCCATCATGCTTCAGTGGGGTCACAATGGGGGTCTCCCATGAAGCATGATCGATCGGTTCCAGGACGCCCTGGGCGATCAGCTTATCCAGCTGCTCGTCTACTTTGGGCTGCAGGGCAAATGGAACTCGGCGGGGCTTGAGCCTAATTGGGGTGATTCCCTTGTCCAGATTGAAAGAGATTGGCCTCCCCACAAATTTCCCCAGCTTACCATCGAAGACTTCCTTGAACTCTTCGATGAGGTTGTCGAGTTCGTCCCTGCGAATTTGGTTGATGCCTTCGATTGAAAGCCCCAGCGGCTTGAACCACTCCACTCCTAGCAGGTTCGGTCGGCTGTCCTTCACGACGGTGATGGGGAGCTTGCCTTCGAACTCTTTGTAGGTGACTCGGATGTAGGCTCTTCCTAACACTCCGATGGGGTTTCCCCCAAAGTCGACGAGCTTGGAGTGTAGTGGCTTCAGCTCTCGCTTGGTGATGCTGGGATGCAGGCGCTTCAGCTGCTGCCAATCCATGATGGAGTAGACTGAGCCAGAGTCTACCTCCATGTTGCAGGGTGCTCCTTCCACGTGGATGGTCACGTGGAACTTGGTGGCGTTGTCTGAAGTCGTGTGTGCGATGGTCGTCTGGTGGACCGCTCCACTCCGGGGAAACTCGTCGTCTCTGCATCTGGAAGGGCCAGAGGACCGTTTGGATGATCTCTGGTACTCCTTCCGATTCTCGCGGGGACGGTGGCTGGAGGGCTCTGGGGCTGGTTCCTCGGCTCTGCAAGCTTCGGCGATGTGACCCCTTTTGTTGCAGCGTCGGCAGGTCGCATCTCTCCACTTGCAGGTCGCCCTGGCATGGTCCCCTCTGCAGCTGGCGCAGCGCTCCCCCTTGTAGCTCCGTTGGGCGGTTTCCCGCCTTGGGGGTCTGGATACTTTGTGTACGGTGGACTCCCCCTCCGACTCGGATCCAGCTGTGGAATCCTCTGTTGATGATTGCGCTGTGGAGCGAATCTTGTGGATTCCCTTTGCTCTGCTTACTGCGGCAGCTGCTTTCTCCGAGATTTCGGATGCGGTGGCTTCCTCCACCACATCCTTGAGCACGAGTTTCTTCCTGCTCAGGAATTTCTTCTGCAGGCCTCTGTCCCTCATGCCGAAAATCACGCGGTCAGCGATGGCATTGTCCACGTGGTCGAACTCACAGCTGGCTGCGATCTGGCGTAGGGCGGCCACGAATTCCTTGATAGTCTCACCTTCCATCTGGTCCCTCTGATGGAAGGTGAAACGGTTCGCCACCGGTGTTCCTGTTGGGGCATAGTGGTCTTCCAGGATTTGCAGCAGGTCTGCCCATGGCACTTCTTCAATGTCTCGTGGTGCTACGAGATCGATTGCCATATCGAGGACCTCGGAGCCGCAGTTGGCCAGGAAAATGCCCTTTTTCCGGTCATCATCGGCATCCCTGATGTTGTTGCCTTTCAGGTATTGCCGGAATTTCACTACGTAGGATTTCCACTTGTCCTTCCCTGGGCGGAAGGGAGCAAGGGCTGGCAAAGTGACTTCAGCGGATGCCATGCCTTTGGAAATGCCTACTGTAGTTTCAGGTGCCGGAGTCTTGGTCTTGTTGGCTTGGTGCCGTGAGGTTCGTTTCTTCTCTCTAGTCCTTCGTCGCCAGTGTTAGATCGGCGCAGGAATGGAAGATGTGACCAGCTCGTTACATAAGTAACTTTTATTAAGAACAGAAACAGTAGCAAGACTGCCGGTGTGCTGCCGGAGCTCTCCTTATATTCGCTCCCGGCAGACGCACCGCCCCTTGCCAGGGATTCAAATCTCCCGCCCGATGGCTAGCAGCCAATCAGGGCGGATGTCCTTATAAGGACATAACACCTTGGCTCATGAAATGGATGAAGATCATTTCTATCCTTAAGCTAGGTAAACCCAACATCAAATCTTAGAGCTCCTGACCAGTTGCTCTTTTGAGTATGGTATATAAATTACTGGAAAGACTACTCTACAATAGGATTATTCCAGTCCTGCTTGAAAATGTGTTTGTTGAGCAAGCAGGCTTCTGCCCTAACCATAGTCGTACGGATCAGGTTCTCTCATTAATTACATACATAGAAGAAGGATTTCAAAAAGAACTTAAAACCTCTTTGCTTTTGTGAACCTAACTGCAGCACCCAATACTTTTTGGAGACTAGATGTCTATAAACTCTTTCAAGTAATAGCCTACAAGAAAATCACTTGGTTCATATATAGCATGTTCACCAATAGGAAGTTCTGTGTAATTATGGGAAACAATATTAGTAATGAGAAGACACTCAACAACAGCCTACCCTAAGGATTAATATTAGCACTGCTCTTGTTCAACTTATATATAGTCGATTTAACCTGAAACTCATTCCAGAAAATTTGGGTATGCAGATGATTGGGCATTAGCCACACAGAGCAAGTCCATGGAATTTACTGAAGAAACACAGACAGCTGACCTAGCTATCTTAGGACAGTATTTTTGCAAATGGAGACTTCAGCCAAACTGAAGTAAGACTGTAGTAACATGCTTCCACCTCAACAGCAAGATGGCTCACCATGAACTAAGTGTACAGTGTGAGAATACTCTTCTTACTTGTAACAAATACCCATAATACCTAAGGGTTACTCTCAACAGAACATTGTCCTTCAAAGAACACCTGAACCCTGCAGCCAAACTGTGAGCAAGAAATAACATCCTGCAAAAGCTGTGTGATTCTACCTGGGGTTCCTTAGCTTCTATCTTGCAATCTTCAGTTCTTGGACTCATCTTTTCATCAGCAGAGCATTTTTGCTCAATTGATCGACACCTAGCTGAATCACACTATGTGCAACAGATCAGACACAATAAGATCTAACCCCACTTTTTGATCACCGGCTTTGAGCCATCTCATCTACAAAAGGAAAATTGTCTACTATGAGAGTATAAGAAAATAATTAGTGATATTCACCTGCAATCAATGCAGATATCACTGATGCTATAAACAGCAGGCTTTGCTCCAGGCATTTACCTATTAGGACATGCCAGAACCTTATTGAATAACAACTTCAATCTTCTTCAGGCCTGGACACAAGAATGGTCCTCTTCTGCTCCTCCAAAGTATCACAACATTCCCTGCTTTACAACTGAACCAAAACATTTCATTTTACCCCATAATCCTCAATAGGGTTAGGACTCAACATGGCAGGTATACTAGCCTTCTCCATAAATGGGGAAGCTCTCCTCTTTAGAATGAAGCTGTGGTGCTCCAAAGCAGACAGTGCAACATATTGTGGAACAGTGTCCTCTGAGTGTATATCAGGGAAACCCCAGAGACTTTCTGTATACAACTCCATCAACTATTACTATATATAGTCTACCTTTGAATTTGTAAACAGAGTAAGTAGAGAATGTAGCTACAATGTGCTTTTGAACCTTTTTTTGCCATACACTAAATAAATCAGTTTAGCTTACAAAAATTTTCTAATTATGAGAAAAAATCATAAAAGCAACATCATGAAACTATCATAAACAACCTAGATTGATAGTTAAAACCAAAACACTAAAATATTATCTTAAAAGGTTAAATCATGGGAATTGGACCAAAGTTTATTAAAACTGAGATGTTTTGTTACTCATCCAAGTAATTTCTTCAGGTAAAATGAAAATTTTGGTAGGCAGAGAGTCAGATAGTTGTTGGAAAGAACCAATTCTTGCCCATCCAGACTTTCATTTTGACTGAAGAAGTTACTTGGATGAGTAACAAAATGTCTCAGTTTTAATAAACTTTGGTCCAGTTCCCATGATTTAACCTTTTAAGCTATTTTTGGCCTGGATGATTGAAACTTCATTTACAAAAGTATTACCATACCATGTTATCAGAGAACCAGAATTAAATTAATTTCAAGAACCAGTAGGAAATAATCACAATCAACTGTATTTCATAGGACAAAGTATATAACTTGAGTGCAACTATTGACAATCCTCAATGGCTTATCCCATTATATTCAAATATTCTTAAATGACAGCTGCATATATCTTCATTCAGCATTCCAAGATCAAAAAATTAATCATGACAAGACTATAGGACTATAGGTCAAGACTATAGACGGCTAACCTTTTCCAGACTGAGTGCCCAAAGCATGCGTGTGCGCCCGAACCCCCAAAATGCAATGCGTGTGTGGCTCGCGCACATGTGCCCTGCCCTCCTGCATGCACATGTGGGCCCCACACATGCACCCCCACACATGCGCCCATGCACATACCCCATGCATGTGCACACATCCCAGATGCACCCCGCCCCCCACACATGCATGCCCCCACATGCCTCCACACCCCCCATGCATGTGCGGCAGAGATCAGAAGAACAGCTGGCCAGCGGGAGGTGCACGCACATGCACAGCGGAGCTGAACTGGGGTGATGGCTCACATGCCCAGAGAGAGGGCTCTGCATGCCAGCTCTGGCACACGTGCCAGATGTTAGCCCTCATGGCTATAGGTTTTTGAGATTGTGAAGCAAACCCTTATTGGTAGCACCATGGCCATGGCCAAACCTTCAGTCATATGGAGGACTTGGTGCTCTCTGAACTTGTTTGTTGGCTCACAGATGTTGTTAAATGTCTCTATTGTCACCCACCATATTAATAAAGTCTAGATTTATTTCAAAAGGTTTTTTTTATTGTATAAAGATGTGCTATTCTGAAAACACTCTTTTAAGTTGGGAGAATAATGTTTTGTAGACAAATGTAATTCAATTAATTCTACAGATAAGTGCAGAATTATAATGTGTGCAGTTTCTTGGATCACCAAAGTTAGGAAGCTCTTTCTCTGAATGCTGAAAGGCTTTTAGATAATCAATAACAACTCTCCTTGCATTATTTTATCAATGAGCCGCTTGGATGCTTATTATATTTGGCAACTGTACTTCAAGCATTAAGTGCTTATGTTTCTATATTCATTGTTTATACATATGCATTAGGGTTTTTCCTCCCTCTAAAAGAATTTATGAAACAAGGAGCAACCATTCCAACATGGCACAGAATGGTCTTTCGAAAGGGTAACAGGGAAAGCCTAGTTAGGAATTAAATGTGGTGGTTGTGCCAAGGAGAATATTTGTACCATTACAACTAACGTTCCTGTTGTAATCATTCCCGAACCTTGGCTGTAACCTGACTTTAAAGAAATATTCCATTGGAACAAAATAAAACATTAAAACAGAAAGTACAAAAATACAGAATAAAATGATTGCATCTTGTTCTGACTTGCAATAGTATATTTGCATGCATCTTTCAGTCCTTAAATTGGTGTAGAATGCAGAAAATAGGCTGTTAAATGGTAAGGCACTAAGAGATATCATGGCTTCTGAGGAAGACCTGTAGTAGTTGCTAATTGCTTTCTATTGCTTTCAAAAAATATGGTGTTGATGTTCATCCCATAAAGCTAAGAAGATATTAGCTATCTAAGGGAACTGATTTCCCATTTTTCTCCTGCTTAGGCATTATGTTCTGGAGGAGACAACCTTTTTAAAAATGACTTGTTTTTAGAAGCTTGATTATCAAGCATGTGAGAGGCCAGTCTATGGAAAGCATAACAATCACATTTGACCACCATGCTTTTTGCCTTGAAAATATCTGCAGAGATGCAGCTTTCTTTCTTTTCTCTTTTTCTCTTTTTGTACTTTTCTCCAGCTCTGTAAATTAAAGCATAACTTTTAAAAATTTAAATTGTGCTTGGAAGTGAACTAGATGCCAAGGGCTCAACATTCCGGTCACATAATCTGTAACAACATAATGGTCTACAGCCTTTTGCATATTCTGTGGTTTTTGGTCACTTTTCATGGGTAATGTCACACAAAATATAGTACAATAATCTAGATAGCCACAAAAATTTGAGTGATTTATGGGAAGAATCACTGTTCAGATTATTTATTCTGATTCTTGTTTGCGATTTTTCTGTCATTTTTCAGAGGCAGCTTCTTACTATAGTCAAAAAGTAATCAGATTTGTGGTGTAGGGCTCAAGAATTTAACCAGAGCAAAAATAGTTTTGGCTGTGCTCTAAATCCTGGATTAATTGTCAGGGCAAGGATTGTCAAGCCAGCTTTTTTTATGATTATTTAATACTGTTGTTTTTATGACTTTTGCTCATAATTGGGAAATATTGTAAGCTAAACAAGGAGAACCTTTATTTTGAGTTCAACTTTTACTAACCAAAAGTGCACTTAGAGTCATACTTTACTGTGGTAGGTTCAACATACCACTGTAACCTAGTTCACCCAATGATAAACCCTAAATTATATGAGTTCTAAACCCAAACAAATCATATTAAATCTCAGTTGTGGTATGAAAACCCATTTCTCATATGAACCTATTTCTGCTTTCTAAATTATTGTTTTGATTTGTCTGCACTGATTTCAAGCAACGTTTGGGGATAGTGATATGTTCTCTGGTCCTAGATAGAAAGGAAGGATGGAGCAGACTACTATACCATGAGTTTCCAGGTGAGTTTCTGTTAAACATTGAATAGAGATGTTAAATAATGAAGTGAAAGGAAGCAAATGGCCATTGGGAAAAATACCAGTATGTGAAAACCTATCATCAAGAATGCAAGAAGCCCCTTTAAAATATGTCTCCATGATATATTCCTTTTAAGCATTCTGAAAAAGCAGTTGAGGATGCTTCAAGATCCTGATGGCCAAACAATTGGAGAGAGAGGACCTGCCTAGCCATCTCCAGCCAACTCCAACTAAACCAATGGCAAGGACAAGCCAGAAACCAGACAGTTGAGAATATGAACTGTTAATCTCTTTAGAAATGTAAGGTTACTCAGCACCATTCCCATTACGCAAAATAAGGCAGTAACCTGAGGCGCATAACCTAATGAAAAGGCAGAAAGTAGTTGGTTATATAATTATGTTGTCAGTTTTTGAGTCAATTGTTGCTGCCTGAGAAGGTGAGAAATGCTTGTGGCATGTTTGGCTTCAGATACCAAAACAATTTGATGGCTCTTTGGCCCTGCACTCTTGGGCTGAGGGCAGAGAAGGAGACATTCACTGCACCAATATGACTTCAATCAGCCCTGAGGCTACAATACAGTTCAATCTGCTTTTTAGGAATCGTAGTTTTGATGTTGGCTAATGGTTATTAATGTGGGAAACGAAATAAATAAATAAAAGTTAAAAAAATAATAAAACAAAATGAAAACTATTGATAATAAAAACAATAATGATAAAACAGAAAGTGCAACCCTTAACTATATGATCATTCAAGCCATTTGTGCAGGCTAAAATGATTAGTTAGCAGAAAAACTATTTGGTCCTGGAACAGTTCTTGCCCTGCAAAAATTAAATCATTTTGTAAGCTGTTATCTAGATTTAGCAGTATGGACTCCTTTGGATGGAATTCCATGAGGGGTGAGGTACATTCTGGATGTGACCTGGTCTTCATGATGTTTCAGGATTTCAGTTCCTTACAACACAAAAGGAGTTGACATGGTAGGGAGCAGCTACAAGTCTAAATGCATCTCAGGTGTGGCATTTTCCCCTGGAGTTTGCTGTCCAAAGCAGTAGTAAAATTCAAATTTTTTTACTACCGGTTCTGTGGGAGTGGCTTGGTGGACGTGGCATGGCTTGGTGAGTGTGGCTTGGTGGGCGTGGCAGGGGAAGGATACTGCAAAATCCCCATTCCCTTCCCACTCCTGGGGGAAAGGATATTGCAAAATCTCCATTCCCACCCCACTCTGGGGCCAGCCAGAGGTGGCATTTGCCAGTTCTCCAAACTACTCAAAATTTCCACTACCGGTTCTCCAGAACCTGTCAGAACCTGCTGGATTTCACCCCTGGTCCAAAGCCATTACTGCAGGATACATCCCCAAGCACCTTTATACAGTGATAAGGAATCTACTAATAATTCTATAACAACACTTTAATACAGGAGATGAATGAGTATGGCAGATGATAATTGTGTGGCTATTAGCTTCATGTCACATTTTTATTATTTGAAAAAACACACAATTGGAGAACAGTTTCCCAGGAGGAAAATTAACCCTACCTAAAACTCAGTTGCTGCAATTCACAAAGACTGATCCTTCTAGAATCCATATCATCAAACATTTGTACAGATAAAAATAGTTAGCTCAGTGGCCAGTCCATTAGACTCAAATGATTAAAGAGCTATTTCATCTATTCACATCATTGCTATTTTGTTTAATATAATAATTTGGGCTGGATAGCTGCCCTGAAGTATGCCACAAATAATGAGTGTTTTGAATTATATATTTTGTTTTTCTAATAGAAGCCAAATGCGGGTTGCTTGCAGCCAACTTGTGGTCTTATTTACCTTCAGTTCATCTAATGCACAGAACTGTAGAAGAAAGAAGGGAGAAATTTATTAACAATTATTGGTCAGATTATATTTCAGGTTGTAGTTAATTTGTCCACTTGCTTTAATTGATAATTTTCTCTAAACTATTATATATAAATCAAAAGATGGGCAGACAAAAATGCATCAATGATATATGGGTTTAAGCCAGGGCTTCTTAAGCATTCTTTCAAATAGGCCAAGAGTTTACTAATAATTATAATGAAGCCTCATAGTAGTTTCAGCTATAGATTGTGAAACTGGTTATCACTTCGATTGCTTACACCAGTGTTTCTGGCAGTTAAAAATCATAACACAAATAGTCACAAGGGGGCACTGCAGGAACACATCATTTACTTAAAGCAGCCTGTTTAGGGGAACTAAAGGTTGAAGTTTCCATTCTACCTACTGTATTCAGAAATGTTCCAGTGAATGGGAAAATTGTCTGCTAGTATCAAAAGTTTGGGCAATCTCCATTCCAGCTACTCCAACTATGAAGCTGAACTGACTGACTAGAAGCCAGACTCCCAAGCCATCGGTATAATTAATAATATTCATTATTCTTCCTGATCAGTGTTTTCATATAATCACCAATCCATCTGTTCAGTAATTTTGATCTTGGCTAGAAGATCTTTCTAGAACATCACACAGGACCTTCCAGCTATATCAGGCTTGCCTGATATAGTGTCATATCTAATTAGTTTTTGGAAAGGAATATGAAGACTGCAAGTGAGGCTGAAAAATTGAAACAACATCCAGGAAGCAGACAATGACCAAACAACTTTCTATACCAGTGATGGCTAACTTTTTGCCATCTCGTGCCAGGAAGGAGGGACAGGAGGGGGGTTCGCAGGTGCGTGTGCCCACACCCATAATTCTATACACCCCGCCCTGTGCATGCGTGCACGACCCCCCCTCCCCCCTGCTCCTGGCACGCGATGGCCCAGTAGGCCCATTTTTCTTTCTCACCTGGCTCCAGATCCTCTCTATGCATCTGGGGAGGGTGAAAACAGCCTTCCCCACTTCCTTGGAGGCCCTCTGGAGACAGGAAACAGCCTGTTTCCCTACTGAGCCCAGAAGACCCGAAAATCAGCTGGCCAGAGCTGAGCTGGCGTGCCAGGCGACATGGCTCTGCGTGCCACCTGTGGCACGCGTGCCATAGGTTCACCATCACGGTTCTATACTGTTGCAACTTGGAAGAATTAGGCCACTAGGCACTGGGGTCACCTGGAATTGAGGCTAACATCTGGAAGTCTTTACCTATTTTTAAGAAAACCTGGAAATGCTGCATGCTCTCCCCCGCTCCAATGTTAAACTAATACAGGTAGTCCTGTACAACAATTCATTTAGTGACTGTTCAAAGGTACAATGGCACTGAAAAAAATTACTTATGACCATTTTCACCCATGACCATTGCAGCATCCCCATCATCACATGATCAAAAATTCAGACACTTCCCAACTGATTCATATTTATAATTGTTGCAGTGTTCCAGAATATTGTCATACATGTGATAAAACGTGATACTGTCATACAAGTGACAAAAATTATGCAAGTAGCATCATTTGCTTCATGATGCTATGTGTTTGAATTTGCTTGTCACCTTTTGCAACCTTCTGTCAAGCAAAGTCAATGGGGAAGCCAGATTCACTTAACAACCATGTGAGTCACTTAACAATTGCAATGATTCATTTAACAGCTGTGGCAAGAAAAGTTGTAAATTGGGGCAAAATTCACTTAACAAATGTCTCGCTTAGCAATGGAAATTTTAGACTCAATTGTGGTCATAAGTCAAGGACTGCCTGTAACTCCATATCACCAGCAATCTGTACATGGGCCTACAGATCACATTGTAACATACAGGCTGTGAAACTTCATTCAAAGTGGGAGGGGGTTCCATTCAGTGGTGGGTTCCTCCCGGTTCAGCCGGGTTCAGCCGAGCTGGTAGCGGTGACGATATGATGTCACCGAACTGGTTCTGCCCCCCGCCCCCTTCCTCCCCCGTATTATTCTTACCTTTTATTTGGCCCCATTCCCAATCTATTACTGCCTTCTGAGTCCCAGCTGATCGGCTAGAAGGAAAAAAACTGTTTAAACCCTTGCTGCGGGGCTTCAAAGGGCCGCCCTACAGCTGATCAGTGTTAAAAGGCAGGGTGGGGGTTAACCAGTGCCTCCAAAAACAAATGAGTAGACTGGTGCCTGCAAAAATAAATGGGTAGACCAAAACAAATGAGTAGACCAGTGCCTGCAAAAATAAATGGGTAGACCAGTGCCTCCAAAAACAAATGCGTAGACCGGTACAGCTTTGCAAGCAGTTAAAAGCCTGGTAGACCAGTGCCTCTGCTAAATCCTAAAGAATTGTCACAGGACCATCAAGCCATGCCCACAAAATAAGCCATGCCCACAAAATAAGCCATGCCCACAGAACCGGTAGTAAAAAATTTTAGAACCCACCCCTGGTTCCATTATTAGCTAAAATCTGAAAAATGCAAAGATTAGGTCACTGCACAATTTTATATTGAACATGATGACATTTAGGCATCAGGAAGCAAATGATGCTACTTGCATAGCTTTTGTCACTTGTATGACAATATCATTAAGCAAACAACAGAAGTTTTATTAATCATGTAGCAATGTCATTGAGGAAATGATAGCATCTCCATCATGTTCTTTGCATAATGACATCATCCATAAGCAATACAAACTCTAACATTAGCATAATGACATCAATACATGTATGACATAAATCACAGCCAAACTGGTCCATTGAATGGGAAGTCTATTACACGGAGGTGTTGAAAATCAAGTTTTCATTATACTTGGATACCAACCCTTTTCTATATTCAGGAATAAATTCTGCCAGGGCTAATCTTTTGACTTCCAAAGTGGGCACAGCTAAAGCAACCCTGAGTGGAATCATAGTCATTCCCTCTCTTCTTCTTTTTTCTATACTCTTGCTACTACTTCCCCTGTTCTGATTCTGATTCCTTTTCCCACTTCCCACAACTACTTTTGGAACTAATACTAAGCAGCCCTGCTCTATTCCATTAATGAGCATATTTTTAGGAAGGGAGGGAGGGAGGGAGACTAAACTATATAAATAACTTAATTTAATATCATCTATTTCACTGTTTTGAACTCTCATTTTGTCGTTTTTGTTTCAATGGATATTATTATAAATAAATTATTAAACTGCATCTGCAGTTCATCCGTGGGGCAAAGGCTATAACATATTCACAAGGAAAAAGGTCCTTTGGCAAAGTCTGAGGCACCCATTCTCTTCCCTGTTTCTCCAGGCTAACCAGTGGTGCAGACTGCATTGGAGCTCGATGTACTCCAATTAGCCCCTTTGTTTGTGGTGTTTAAAGCGAGATTGTTGCTGATCTTATTGTTCTTATTTGTATCACGTTTGACTCAGTTGGAAGACATTGTGCGGAGCAAGTTGGAGTCCAATCTAGGATGCAGAAGGTTCAGAAGTGTTGAAAAAGGCTCCAATTTTTCAAGCAGCATGCAGATCACTCCGCTACACATAATATTAAATTGTAATTATAGCTTGTTGGTGCCCAAGACTGGAGTTGCTGTTAAATCTATATATACCGTTTCCCCAGGCTTGCAAATTTTGTTTCTTAACCTATTGATGCTTAGTTAAAAGGGACAAAGGAAAAAAAACATTGCTTTTGTCCAAATAACATCGGAATTTATTTTTATGTGTGAGAAGAAAGCACATTTTCTAGGAAATTCAAGTACAAAACACACACACACACACACACACACACGCCTTTATCAAACAAGAAAGTATTTTAGTATCTAGGAAGGAAAAAAATATGTCTGTTCCTGTTTCCTTTACATGGTAACTCCATGCTTCTCTACAGTCAGTGTTTTCATTATATTGACCACCAGGAGGCACTGTATAACCAGATTCATCTTTAATTGGGGCTCTTCAGATGTTATTCCATAGAGTTCAAACACTCTACCAGGAATTGAACTTATGGACCTTCATACTTTAGAATACCATATAAGAGTTCAATAGCTTTACAAGTCATATCCCCATACATCAGGGAAGGACATAATTAGAACGTTAATATCTCTCCAGTCTGAGAGTTTACAGGAATGTGAAATATATTATAATATACCATTCTGAGAGATTACAGTCAAGTGCGTATTATATTGCATATTGAATAGGAGTGAGCAGAAGCTTCACTCAGGTCCGCCAAAACCGGCAGGAAAATACTCAAACCTCATTGGCTGACCCGTCTGACAGCTCCCTATAAATGAGCAAGCAATCGGACGAGCCGGCTGCTGGGTTGCACCGATTTACTAATAAAGAGCTGTTGTTTCTGTTTGAACGGTGTCCTGTCTCTTCCATCACCCGATTCAACACTGGCAACGAAACTGGAATCGGAAGAGCAGTAAACAAAAAGAGCAAAATTAGATCACAGTCCCAACAGAGGAAGGGACCACCAGCAGGCATCAACAGGCTACAACCACAGTGACTAAACTGCATCGGCCATCATGATGACTGCTCACACCCCGCCAACTCCGTTTAACCCAGCCACGGACAATTGGGACTCATATATGATTAGTGTTTTATGGAGGCCAACAATCTCCTAGGATTATTGGACAATAGAAAAAGAGTGCTGTTTCTTAGCTATTGTGGAGCTGAAGTTTTGATACAGCCAAGGCACTCATTGCACTGGCAGCTGTTCAAACAGTGCCCTGGGCCACTCTCCAGAACACACTGAAAGAACACTACGCTCTGGTGCAATCCAAGTTCATTTGATGGCACAAATTCCATAGCAGAGTATAGGAGGAAGGCAAATCCATCAATCATTATGTGGCGGCGCTGAGAAAGGCTGCAGCCTCTTGCGAGTTTAGAGAATTAGAGGACGTGTTGCTGGAGCAGCTCATCAGTGGAGTGAGGGATATTAGCTTACAAAGGCAACTGTTAGCAAAACCTAACCTCACTCTACATAGCGCTCACTCTAGATAGCGCTCGATGAGGCCAGAGCAACAGAGTCCTCACACAAATCTGTGGCAGCTCTACAAAAGGCGGGAAACATGATGACTTCGTGCCAATCCTCTGCAGTCCACCAGGAGAGCTCTGAGCTAATTAAGTCATTGGAAGATGAAAATGACATCTGCCTGTTACAATCGGAGGGGGAGAAAAAGAAAGAATTCCCAGACACAGAGGGAAGACAGCCACTGTGTGCAGGATGTGGGGGAAAACACTTCAGGGCAGTGTGCAGATATAAAGAGACAGTGTGCCAGAGATGCGACCAAAAGGGGCATCTCACAAGAGTCTTCCACGCTAGCCAGTCTGCCATATTCCACACAAGACAGCACCCAATGCTGCCGCACCTGCTGACAGATGGAAGCGGGCATCCTGGAAGTCCAGGCACAGGAAGGATCCACCAGCAGAGGAAAAAGATGTATATCAAACCAATATACAGAGGAGCAAACAAGCTCCTCTAAAGCAAAGAAAATTCATGTCGCTGTTCAGATAGAGGACTCACAATGCGACACGGAAATCGACACAGGGTCATCATTGATGATCGTGTTCTGGGAGACAATCAGTAAGGCTTTGCCTGGACTCAAGAAGAGAGATCTAAGTCCCCAGAGAATACAACTAAAAGACTACCAAGGGAACCACATCCCTGTCATAGGGAGCAGAACTTTCCGGGTCAGATTTGGGGAGTTCTCCGGACCCCTGAAACTAACTGTTGTCGTTGGTGCATTACCAAGCCTGCTCAGCTTGGATTGATTCAAAGCCCTGGGACTAGGGGTGACCAGAATCAATGCCGTCCATTACGACGACGCAGATGACCTAATCCGAGAGTTTGAGGATGTATTCAGCAACGGCCTGGGCAAGTATAAAGGAACGTCTATTTCTTTCAGCCTAGACCCCAAAATTGCCCTAATTAGGCTTAAATCGCGAAGGGTCCCTCTTACCCTCAAACCTAAAATCGACACGGAATTGGATAAACTAATTGGCCAGGGAATCCTTAAACCAGTCGATCATGCCTGGGGGGAAACCCCTATCATCACTCCTATTAAGGCTGACAGATCAGTCCGCATCTGCGCAGACTACAAATGTACCATCAATAAGGCCCTACATCAGAGCGCCTATTCCGTACCCATTGTTCAGCACTTGCTTCTCTCATTAGGAAAAGGGAACACATTTGCTAAGCTTGACCTGGCACAGGCTTACTGTTGTGGCTCCGTCCTCCGAGCCTATCTTAGGAAGAAGGCTCTGAACATGAAGGAGAGGAGACGGCCAGGCCTCCCTCTCCAGGACCCTCCTCTCTGGCAATGCCTCAGGTGTCTCCCGAAGGAGAAGAGATTGGCCAGGAGCCAGGTGTTTCTGAGCCATCGGATAGTGACAAAGAAACATTGTGGTTGGACCCACGCCAGCGTCGGAGAGACAAGCGTGAGCAGCAGAAAAGGAGGTGTGCCAGAGATTAAGCTGAGTCACTGGACCACACCCCACAGGCTATAAAAGGGTGTGTGGTGGCCATTCGGACTCCGTGACGGACAAAGCTAATCTCTGGTGAGGCACTTGCACCTTCGGACACAACATCTATTTGCCCTGGATTTAATTACAAACTGGACTATTCAAACTGTGTGTACTTTTGTCTGTGTTATCGGAGTAAAAGCTCTTGGCAGGCAGCCACAGAGTTGCTGCCAAATTCCTTATCACTGACGTTGTGTGTTTGAAGAGTTTATTTAATCCTCGGCTGGCTGGTTGGGTGTGTGTGTGGTACAGGGACAGAACACTTACCAGCAGTCGATGACAGTACAGCCAAAGCACAAACAATTGTCATGCACAGAGGGTAATTCAAGTGTCACCGGCTACAATTCGGTGTGAGCGTGGCACCAGGACTGTTCCAAAGTATTATGGAATGACTATTGCAGGATATTCCTGGGGTAGTACCCTATTTCGACTATGTCCTGGTGTCCGCTGCCAACAAAACTACACTATTCGATCGTTTGAGGGCTGTCCTCCCTAAATTTAGAGAAGCCGGACTCAAAGTCAAACGTGAAAGATGTTGAATATCAGTGCCGAGGGTAGAATTCCTGGGCTACCTGATCAATGGGTCCTAGATACACCCCACTAAAAGCAAAGTCACAGCAATTAAAGATGCTCCCACACCCAAGAATAAAAAATAATTGCAAGCATTCCTGGGATTGCTTAATTTTTATAGCATGTTCCCGGCACAGAAGGCAACTGTGGCGGAACCTTTGCACAGGCTGCTAGGAAAAAAGGCTTCCTGGATCTGGGGTCATGCTGAATCGGCCGCGGTTGAAGCAATAAGAAGACTTTTGTCATCTGATAGCATACTAGTCCACTATAGCAAGACACTATCATTGATGCTAATGTGTGACGCCACCCCATTTGGGGTTGGGGCCGTCCTTAGCCACCGGATGTCTAATGGCAGCGAGGTGCCCATTGCCTATTACTCTAGGACCCTATGTTGTGACCCTGGCCTTGGAGGCTGATTTATCTTCGCATGCTGAGTCGGAGGATGATATGGAGGAGGAGGAAGCTGTCATGAACTATGTGCCGGAGGGGCCGTCTTCATTGGTGAGTCAGCAAGAACTGACAGTTGCTGACGTGCCTCTGGACCCCAGCCAAATTGAGGAGGAAACAGAGGCCGGTAACGATGAGGGGGAGCCCCTATTGGATGCAAGAGAGAGATGTAGGAGATGTCATAGAGAACAGCTATTGCCACATCCAAGAGGTGCGGTCAAGAGATGTAGGGCCACACCCTACAAAGTATAAAAGGGGTGTAACTGGGCTGGAAAGGCGTGGTGAACAATTTATTGGCGTTTTGAATGCAGTGGATTTACAACTGTTAATTTGGAGTTTTTTTTAAAAAGAGTCTGCATTCCTGCATTAGCCTGCTGGCTGTCTGCCAAGACCTTTGGAACATTGCCCAGTAACTATTGGACTGACTGAACTTTGGAAGAGAACTATTTATTAAAGGGCCAGCTTCAGTCTCTCTAGCCTGCGTTTGTTATTGCCGGGCTATTTGAGTCTCTGCAAGGCCACTTGTGGGAGGGGACAGAACACCCTGTCCTCCGCTGAGTGAAACTCCAGCCAGCTAGACAGGGAAGAACAGGCTGCAGTTGCTGGGGTCCGGAGGTTCCACGACTACCTGTACAGGAGAGACTTTGTGCTTGTCACCAATCTTAAACCCCTACTGGGTTTATTGGCCGGGTGCTGTGCAACCATATTATGTGTGCCGTAATGAATTATCTGTGTTGAAGGGATGTATGTTGTGAGGGGAGAGGGTTGTCATACCCTCCAGATTAAGACGTGCAGTGCTGGAAGTATTACATGTGGGACATCTTGGAATAGTCAGGATGAAAGCCTTGGCTCGGAGCTACGTCTGATGGCCAAATATGTACTGTGAAATAGTGGAATGGGTTGCCACCTGCTCATCCTGTCAGGAATCCAGACTGGCATCCCGCTCTGCCCCGGTTAGAGAATGGGAAATCCCTAATGCACCATGGCCCCGTTGACTTTGCGAGACCAGTAAAAGACCAAACCTTCCTAATTGTGATTGATGCATTTTCTAAATGGCTGGAGATATTCCTGATGTCTACAACCATGGCCAAAGCAGTCATCCGTGTGCTCCAGAGACTATTCACCACACACGACCTCCCCAATGTCTTGGTCTCGGACAATGGGCCCCAATTTATGGCCAACCAATTTGAACTATTCCTGGCAGAGCACGGTATCAGACATGCCCTCCTTGCCCCCTTTCATCCAGCCAGTAATGGGCAGGCAGAATGGATGGTGAAATCTGCAAAAGAGGCACTGTCCAGAATGGACCCAGGGGATTGACAAGCATGAATCGATAAATTTCTCCTAATGTAACATATTATCCCAAGCACTACGACTAACAGGAGCCCTTCAGAACTCCTCATGGGAAGGAGAATCTGTTCACAATTAGACCAATTGCACCCAAATTATATTGCTGAAACACCGCCTGATTCAATTGGGAAAATCTGGTAATTTAACATTTGGGCCCGAATATAAACCTGAAATTATGTCAGAGGTGCCCTCTGTATTCCAGCCACTGTAGTAGAAATTTTGAATCCTCGCTTATACAAGGTAGAGCTAGAGGATGGTAGATTGTGGCGATGGCACTTGGACCAATTCCGAGGTCATCTTGAAAGCTCACGACTGCAACCACAAGAAATAGTTCAATCTGACAAGAGGCTGAGCCCTACAGACACTAGCCAACAAAATAAACAAATGTCTAACAGTGACTCAAACCCAATTGTACAGCAGGAATACTCACCTGAGGAACCAAGACTCCAGCACAGATTCCCAGATGAGTTGGGCCTGGAGATTCTGACCACGCTTCACGACGAAATCCCGAAGATTCCATTGGCAAGTACTAAACCAACAACAAATCCAACTGCTCAGGTCATGCCCAGGATCCAATTGAGCTACACAGGTCATCTAGGGTTCACCAAAGCCCCACCTACCTATGTAACTACATTTGTAAATATATTTTTTGATTGGACTGTGTTATGTCCAGGAGGGGAGGGGTGTTGCATATTGAATAGGAGTGAGCAAAGGTTTCACTCAGGTCCACCAAACTGGCGGGAAAATACTCAAACCTCATTGGGTGACCCGTCTGACAGCTCCCTATAAATGGGCAAGCTGTCAGACAAGCCGGCAGTGATCTACTAATAAAGAGCTGTTGTTACTGTTTGAACAGTGTCCTGTCTCTTCCATCAACCGATTCAACAATTTGTGACAAGACACATCTACCTATCCTTTTGATCTGGCTGGATAAGTGATGCAGACTTAATCAAAATCATAATATGAGGCATTTTAATGGCCTTTATTAACAGTCATGGTTACTGGAAAGTGAGTTGGCTCCCCTCTTGCTGGCAGATCTCCTAGAGGCATCTAATGGGCCCCTACAATTAGACTCCTGGACTAAATGGGTCATTTGCCTGTTCCCACTCTTGCATTCCTCTATTTTCAAGGAAGGAAAATGCAATGGACCCAGGGAGCGGGTAGAGGAAATATCTATATATAGAACCAGTTTTCCCACAAGGGGGTGCCTGATCTCCTTCAACATACTGTGAAACTCCTTGATCAATATATTTGCTAATCCATAGTCAGGGGACACATAATTCTGTCCTATCCAGCCAAATTCCCTATAGTATTAAGCAATTCCTAGAATCTCAAGCCAACATTTCTTGTGCTTATAGTACCAGAAGTAAGAATACTTTTGATGTGGATGACATGGAAGAATGTATAAATGACTTAGAATTAATAGATGGAATCTTAACATTAACATTAAAGAATTACCATTACCGCTCCTTCCATTTCTGATTTCAGAAATTTTAAAGTCTGGTACGTAACAGAATAACAGAGTTGGAAGGGACCTTGGAGGTCTTCTAGTCCAACCCCCTGCTCAAGCAGGAAACCCCTATACTATTTCAAATAAATGGTTGTCCAATCTCTTCTTAAAAACCTCCAGGGTTTGGAGCACCCACAACTTCTGGAGGCAAGTCGTTCCACTAATTAATTGTTTTAACTGCCAGGAAATTTCTCCTTAGTTCTGGCAACTAAGTTTACTTATCTAGGAAAGATGTTATCAGGTATTATCAAAAAACATTAAGCAAATAAAAACAATAGTGGTAGAACACCGAGGCAAAGAAATACTTTGAAATATCAAAATGGACATGCAAACTGACAGATTGTACTTTTGTGTTAAGGTGATAGGGAAGAATCTTGTTCTTTGATCCTATTGTGCTTTGAAATAGACGGAAGATTGGTACCCTTCCAGGTCTTTTTGCTTTATAATAGCAGCTCTATACATACTTATCTGGAATAAATCCCATTGACCTTAGCTTCAATATGACTTCCATTTCCAGCAAGCCTGTTCAGCTGAAAACACATGAAGAGAGAAGTGGGCTACAGGTATAGAAGGTTTTCTCAGAGTGGGGACAAAGGGAAAATGACCCTTGGAGAATCAGCTCATTGTAGAAGAACTGATTTGAAAGAGCTTCTGGTGAGAAATTGATCTATGTGAATCTTTAAATTATGGAGAGAGGACTTAGGAATCCACTTCTTCCTGGGACTCAGATTTGTCAAACTCCCTGGGAAAGCTTTTTAACTGGAGTAGAAAGGACATTCCAGATTCCCCTCAGCTCTAGGTATTATGTCTCTGAATCAAGCAGAATGCCATCATCGCAACAGGAATGGCTTCCAGAGCAGAGGTAATCTTGAAGAAAATTGGGATAGCTGAGACTAGTGATGATGATGACATGCTAGAGATATGGTGAGCAGATGCAAAAAAAATAAAAAAATAAAAAATAAGACTCCCATGACAAACTAAACCTTTAGTGAACAATTAAACATGTAGAATGTTGAAACAATGTTTTCTTATGTGTATGCCAATATAGCTGCAGTTTTATACCTTAAGAATTGGATATAAATATGAGAGCTGGACTCGCTGAAATTAGGGACACTTTTGAGATAGACATAGGATTGTCTGTAGCAGGTGTCTTTTTAAAAAAAATCTGAAGGTTATCATTCTATAGAATAGGATGTGTTATTACAAACAGCAGCTTCCAAATGTAGGGATGGGAAATTCATCATACTACAGTAAAAATGGTAAGATCTTTTTAAAGTTTCACTGTAGAGACAATAAATATTTGTGTTTGTTTGTGTTTGTATCTTAATTGCATCAAATTGCCTCTGCTTTTTTTCCAGAATTAGTGCTTGGTAAAAAGCAGTGTAGCAGAAGTTCAATAGGTACTGATTTTCTTCTTGACAGGAATATGATACCAGGATCAAAATAGCTTATGTTAAATTGCTGCCCACCATTCAGCTGTTAAATGCATTATGTCCTTTGAGCAAAAAAGTGTGTATAAAATTTACAATGCATCTTCAAAGCTATTACAGGGGAAAGCATTGTGAAGTGAGCTAAAAAAGCAGACAAGCAGCATACTTATACCAAAGTGTTTAATATATAGGTTAATACATAAAGTAGTACAACAAAAAAGTTACACAATGATGAGTTATGTATGTATGAATTTTGCCTGAATATGGCAGCAGATATGTTTGTCTAGAGACAAGCATAACAAGTCCCTCAAAAAATGCATTATTGCTGATGTAACAATAATGATGTAACAACAAAGAAACAAACTATCATCTTCTAGTATTTTTATGTTTCAACCTGGTACTTTTAGAATCTCTGTTCTCATTAATTTGGCCAAATGTAATATATGTTGCAAATCAGATGCAAGCTGCTTTAGTTTATTCCTCAAGGGGAAAGTTAGTTAATTCAGAAAAGTATTACAGGTAGTTCTCAACTTACGACCATTTGTTCGGTGACTGTTCATAGTTATGGTGGCTTTGAACAAAGGGACTTAACCAGTGCCTGAAGTTATGGCTGTTGCATTGGCCTGTGGTCAAAATTCAGAGCATTGGCAGCCTGCCCTCACTTACTACCACAGGGCTGCTCCAGATTCTTTACCATTTATGCCTTTTTGGTTTCCTGCTACCCTGCGCTCTGCCACCCCAGCTGACGTTCACCATCTTGCTGTTCCCCACTGTCAGTGAGGCATGCCCAGCCTAGTTACTGGAATGGGCTGCAAAAAAACCTCCGCATAAAGCAGCCCCTGAGCATCAGCACTTCAAAACTCTCCTTTGCACCTCATGGCTTGCCTTGGCTTGCCTTCATATTGTGGGGGAAAAAACTGCAAGCTTAAATTCAAAGCTGAAGAAGCTTCTTGGGTGAGAAGTGAAACGTCTTCAAAGAAAAACAAGAAAGTCCAGTTGCCTCTTGAAAAAAAGCACCTTTGGGACAACCATGAGCTGGATGACTGAGAATCTCCATAGACATTTAGCTTAAAGCATTTTTTGGACATCTAAACCAAGCCACAAACAGCCAAAAGCATGACACAAGTGCATTTTGGTGCATTGCAAGAAGCAGTGCCTGAACTACAGCACAGCATGAAGCCAAACATCAGCAGCATTGGGAGCAAGATGGTGAAGGTGGGCTCGGACTGCATGGTGGTGAGAGCAGTTGGGACTGGCTGGGGAGTTGTGGTTTCCCAGCATGTGGCAAGCATGGCAAGCAGCCCCAGAGCTACACGATGCTGGGGCTGCTTGCTGCCCACAAGGCAGGATGCCTGGCAAGAGTAGAGATGGGGGCAGATAGGCAGATGGGGGGAGTTGGAAACAGTCCTTTTTCTTACTGACGGTTGGGGTTGGGAGGGACCAGGCTCAGAATGACTTGGATTGGTCCTCAGCTAACAACTGGTAAAATTCACTTAACGATGGCAAGAAAATTGCCATCATTAAGCAATGCAATCACTTGATGTGTTGCTTTACAACTGCATCACTTGGTTCCTGAAATTCCTACCCCAACTATGGTTGCAGGTCAAGGCCTACCTGTAGTTTTGCATGCAAAAAGCTTCAGCTTTAATTGATGATCTCTCCAAGCACAGCGGGAAAAGATTGAGCTACAGACATAGTAAGGGTCTGACTTGGCACAAGGCAGTTTCATGTACTTAGTTGGCCACCATTGTCCCTCATTATTCAGCTGCATTTTATTTTTTTCTTTATTTATGGCATCTTCCTCCTATGAGTAGGCAGGTCAAGTTCAGAAATATAATTACTACCTGTCAGTCCCCCACCCCCACCCCAACCTTCCCCTTTATCATTGTTGCTAAATACTGTGGAAAGCAAAACTGCTTTCTTTAGAAATGGCCTTAACCATCAACCTTTAGAGGTGGGTGTTAGAAAAACATTTGAAATCTGTAATGCCATTATTCAACATCACAATCACTGCATTTTCTTCTCGATAAAATAATGCGGCCAGTTTTGCCATGGTTGGCAGAAATGCTAGATGTTTTTAGTGAACATCAGAGAAGAAGTTAGTGTATTTCATAAACTCTGCTCCAGTTTGACCACTAGGAAGACGACTACTTGGGACTGATTTTTATGCGTACACATGATTTGGATTTTTTTTAATGTATAAGTTATTGGTGGGTTAGCTAGATCATTTTAAACTCTAGACTCAATAACCCTTTCTTTTGTGATACCATGATTGTGTATTTCACATCCTTCAAAATGAAGAAAGCCAATTTTTCCCAGTTTGAAGAGGGTAAATTCTGTTGAATAAGAATTTGAATATCTGCCCATGGTCTTGCTTCACTGAGCTTAGACCTAAAGTCAAGGTATGATTTGACATTTGATCCTGAATAAAGTTAATTCTTTTTTTCCCCTATTTTTCAAACAACTTTATCAGAAGAGTGTGTGTGTGTGTGTGTGTGTGTACATACATTCATAAACATGAGGGGGAAAACCTGGGAAAAATACCTGGGAAAAACCAACATTTCCAATTCAAAATCTGAACGGGAATCCCGTGTATTCTTTTGGTATTTTCATCACCTACTCCAAAAGCAAACTAACAATATTAATTTAATAATAATGATGATGATGGTAGTGGTGGTGGTGGTGTTTAGGATGATTTTTTTTTTTTTTTTTGCATCCTACATAAGCAACCTGGCCACCAGGGATGAGGAAAGTTGCTGTCCAATGCATCTGGAGGGATCCAACCTGGGGGGGAAACATGGCTACGTCAATGGCTTAACGCCTTGTAAGCCACCCTGAGTCTCCGGAGAAGGACAGCATATAAATCAAAATCAAAATAAAATAAAAAATAAAAATAGCCCAGGAAATATCACCAGAATTGCTGCCAAAAGGGAGAAGATGATCAGAGAGAGCTACTAGAACACCTGAGCTATTAGAACCCTACAAAAGTTCTCAAGAGAAGACAGAAGAAACGATGCTTGGTGAGGGGCTCCAGCACTGTCCACTTGCCCGGGCTTATGCAGAGGGGACTTGTAGTCTGACACTTGTGATTTCTACAAAAGGTAAACAAGGGAGACTAGCTTTAAAATTAGTCTCAGAGGAGGGGAAAATCTGTGATACTGTTGTGGCTCCATTGCCTGAGCCTGGGCTATCGACAGATGCAGACTCTGAGAGTGAGGGGGAGGAGTTGGCAAGGCCTCCCTCTCCAGGACCCTCCTCTCTGGCAATGCCTCCGGAGGACACCGAAGGCCAAACGATAGGTTCAGAACCAAGCACGTCCCCGCAGCCACAGGTGGACAGCGACAAGGAAAATAAGTGCTGGCTGGACCCTCGCCAGAGGCGCAGGGAGAAGCGTGCGCAGCAGAAGGGAAGGCGTGTCAGAGATTAGCTGAGTCACTGGACCACACCCCACAGGCTATAAAAGGGAGTGTGGTGGCCATTCGGACTCTGTGACAGACAAAGCTAATCTCTGGCGAGGCACTTTGCACCTTCGGACACAACACCTATTTGCTGTGGATTTAATTACAAACTGAACTATTCAAACTGTGTGTATTTTTGTCTGTGTTATCGGAGTAAAAGCTCTTGGCAGGCAGCCACGGAGTTGCTGCCAAGTTCCTTATCACTGACGTTGAGTGTTTGAAGAGTTTATTTAACCCTCAGCTGGCTGGTTGGGTGTGTGTGTGGTACGGGGACAGAACAGATACGTTTACATGCTTAACTAGGTTGGTTGATTAAGCTCTGCGGACTCTATTTCTACAATAGGCTAAGCCATAAACCAGGTTCACGGTTAAGAAGGAATGGCTATTTCAGAAACAGGCTGCCCAAACTCGTCGAATGCTCCGCTCCAAGAGGGAGACTCAGCCAAAGGTTTGAACCGTCAACCTGGTTTATGGCTTAGCCTATATGTAGAACTAGAGTCCCCAGAGCTTAATCAACCAACCTAGTTAAGCATGTAAACATATCGTAGATTTTGGGGAGAGGGAAATTGAGAGAGGCCTGTCTGCTCCCCAAACTCTGCTTTTTCTTTTCTTTTTGTTTCTCGCCATTTGTCTTTCCCAGCGAAAGCGCGACATCGCCGGCGATCGCTCCAAGGTGGCGCCAGAGATCTCCGCCATCCGTCTCTTCCTGCCTCCGGCAGGCCAGCAGATGGCTATTCAGCAATCCGTTGTCCTGATCCTTTGCGCGCGTTGTAAAGCACTCTCTAGGTCGCCGGTCCCTGCTCCTGCCCTTGTTCAAAAATGCTCCTGCCGTGAACACGCGACTCGGGGCCGGATGGACAAACTGACTTTTCCCCCCCGGGAGTCCAGGTACCTACCGGTTGACTAACAATACCCAGGCCCCGCAGCCCAGCCATCTGTCTCCCCCAACCGAGTAGGAAATCCCGCTGAGCAACCCGGCGGCTAGGATGCTACTGGTAATGCTTCGCTGCGAAGCCTGGAGGAATAAGAATCTCGGCGGAACAAGCCGTTGATGGGGCTGTGAATGGCAATTGAGAAAAGGAAGGCAGCGGGATGCGGGTCCTAAAACACGTTCAACCAGAAGTTTATTCAGCAGAAGACCCCAGTTGGCTGACTTGGCCATCACCAGGTCGAAACCAAAGTAATCCACATCAGTATTCGGGGCAATTCAGAAACCCAGCTCAATATTTCCAAATCCAACATCACTGGATGTTGGCCGGTGACAATACAAATGCCCAGCATTACTTCTGTGAGAGAGAAGGGGCGAATTTATGGTTAAAGTATTCTTTCTAGGGGCTTTTTGGAGGGAGGGAGGGAAGGAGGAAGGAAGGAAGGAAGGAAGGAAGGAAGGAAGGAAGGAAGGAAGGAAGGAAGGAAGGAAGGAAGTTTCCTATTTTAGAGTTTGCACAGGTACCAGATCACCCTGCCAACCCCATTTCTCATCAAAAGATGTTGTCTTCCTGGTCCCCGACAAATGCTTCTTTTTCTTGTTTCAGAAGGCTAGTTTTTCCCTTCCTTGAAGCAAACATTAGCAGAAACAAGGTATGAAAAATACATCACAATTTTTAAGAGGACAAAAGTAAATGTTAGAAAGTAAATGTGGGGTTGGAAGAGTGTCTTGATTTTACAGCCCCTTCCATTCCATTGTTGCCAAGTAGGATATGACAGCCTTACGACTAACCAGACATTGACTAATATAAACACCCAAGGAGACAAAATGTACAACTAGCAACACAATCCAAAAGATACAGAATTGCAATTTAGGCACCTCAATTTATGAAACCAGTTCATTTTATTTATGTTGTGAGGGTTGAGGAACACATTAAATCACTAGTAAGGACCCTCTAGACACCCACAACTCCGCCTTGTCATATTCGCATGATATCTTATAAGCCGGCATTACTTTTTATATACCTTGCCATTATTGGAGAGATAAGGAGTCCCTGTGGATTTTATTCCACTAGTCATTGCTGACTATTGGGAATGGTGGTCATCTCTGTTTCATTGAGCCAGCACTGTCCGAAGATATTTCTGCCATCATGTGGCCAGCATTGATGTCACATAGTGCTGTTATTTTCCCACCATAGAGGTACCTATTTATTTACTTGCATTTGCATGCTTTTGAACTGCTAGGTTGGCAGCAGCTGGGCGACGACAGGAGCTTACCTCATCACATGGCGCTCGGGTCACGGTCTGTTGGATTTCTGGTGGACAAGTTCAGAGTCTGACTCATAGTGCCCCACACATTGAATAGGGGAATGCATATATTTTGTGGATGGCCTCTCCCACCATAATCACTTTCCTGGGAATAAATAAATGATGCAGAAAAGCTGAATTGAGTCACATGAACACATCTCCCCCAAAAGAGAAGAAACTGAAAAGGTTTGATTCAGCAGAAAAAAAAGAATAGGGGGGAGCAGTTTTGCAGGATCAAGGCAACATTGGAATTATTAGGTCATTCAGATATTGATGTAAAACACAAATCAGATGGCACATTTAGAACCTGTACAAATTATTTGTACTACCAAATGGTGAATCTACGAGATGCCTTGGATTACGTCCAATTTTTCCCAGCTACCATGGCTTACAAATCCAGCGAAACTATTTGGGAAAGGTAGTTCCTTTCAAATTCAGCTTTGGACATTTTTTTTTATTTTATTTTATTAGTTCAATTTATATGGTGCCCTTCTCCGGAGACTCAGGACGGCTTACAATGCATTAAGCAATAGCCTTTATACTTTTGTATATACCTGCTTATTAGGGCTTATTCTTCTACTGAGTCTTATTCAAGTGATTTAAATCAATTAAATAAAAAAATGCAATTAGATAGAGTTAGCATTTACATTTTTCCACAAATACACATACTGTAGATCCTAAACACATTACTTTGAGAAGAATATTTCCAAAAATTTAAAGTTTCACAATGAA
This sequence comes from Arizona elegans, assembly GCA_022577455.1. Classification (NCBI taxonomy): domain Eukaryota; kingdom Metazoa; phylum Chordata; class Lepidosauria; order Squamata; family Colubridae; genus Arizona; species Arizona elegans. Next base: position 58,582,983 of record JAKOOJ010000005.1, on the reverse strand, counting down.
ATGGAAGAATTAGCTTTGAATTTCTGGGTTTTTTTCTAATCTGGAGTTGACTTTGATATCAAAATGCTTTGGCAATTTCAATGTTCCCTTCTGATCATACGATTCTGCCTCTATGTGATTTTCAGACCATGCTTACCAGTTTTTCTTGCTAAATTGTGAAAGACCCTAGATGTATTTTCTACTTCCCATATTCTGTCATACTTTGAGTTGCCATTCTATATTTTCTTTTTTTTTTATTGAAAAGTTTAACAAAAAACAAAAATTTTCTTCCCCCCCATATTCCCCCCACCCTTTCCTTCCCCTCATCCCACCCTCGCCCCCAGACTTCCCAGAGCAAAATACAAGGTGTTTCATTTAACAATCATAAACTAGATTAACCTATTTATCCTCAGACTACTAACTCCCCCCCCGAAACCTTAACTCCACTATGGATAACATAATACTTCTAATATTTAACGTTCATTCATAAGCTATTTGATATTTTCTTGTTTCTTGTCTGATACTTATTTTGAATATAGTCAATCCATCTTCTCCATTCTGCTACATATCTTTCTTGTGTATAGTCCTTCAAGTACGCTGAAATTTTCGCCATTTCTGCTAGGTTCGTTACTTTCAATATCCACTCTTCAATAGTAGGCAAAGAGTCCTTCTTCCAATATTGCGCTACCAACAGCCTAGCTGCTGATATTAGATTCAAAATCAATTTAGTCTCTGATACTATACAGTCCATAGTTATACCCAATAGGAACAATTGAGGAGTAAATGTCAACCTTCTTTTCAGAATATTCTGCATCACCCACCAAATTTTTATCCAAAATGCCTTGATTTTCTTACAGGTCCACCATATATGATAATAGGTTGCATCATTACATTCACATCTCCAACATTTAGCTTGCAAATTAACCCCACTAGAATAATGTATCCATCAGTAAAGAACATTTTCCAACAATCTGACAGGAAGGCAGTTCCACTGATTGCTTGATCAGTCTCTAGTACTGTATCAAGAAACAACCTGGGCTTTTGATGACTCTGTTCCCTGGTAATCACTTGTTGCTAGTGATCTTGGACCATTCTTTGAGAAGCTCTGGGACATAAACCAGCTGATGTAATGATTGGAGCTAGTAGAAAAAGGCTGAAAGTAAACTTGATGAAGCATGGGTACATCTACCCCATGGCAATAAGGAATCAAAGTATTGGTACTTGTCTTCATGGCAGCAACTTACAAGGAACTAAATCCACAATTGATATAAGTCATTTGTAAAAAAAAAAAAAAAAAAAAAAAAAAAAAAAAAAAAAAAACAAGCTCTGGCTTCAAATAACAAACTGTTTTGGGATCAGAAAAAAGGCAAATCAGTTCAGGAGGTGAACATTTGAGATTAGCCTAGTTTAGAGCAGATTCCAGACAAACTCAGAGCAATTATGTGGACACTGTTGCAGCTTCTACAAACCCTATGCCAAAGCAAACTGTCCCTCATAACATAGTGGGATAAAGATATATAATTCTGGGGTTCTGTTATTGATGGAATAATAGCAGTACCTGGCAGGGGAAGAATTATTAGCTATATTATTAGCTTGTTCCAAGACATGGTAATGGAGATGGGAGATACTTCCAAAGTAATCTACCAAATACACTGCATGGATTGCCCCTGTGACTATGTAGAACAGACAGGGAGGAAGCTAACCACCAGATTGCAAGAAATTAAGCAAGCAGTCAGATGAGGAGACCCGAACTTATTGGTACCTCACACTGCATTCAATTTTGTAGCTACTAAGATTGTTGGACAGCCAGGCACAAAAACAGTCAAGGAAGTGATTGAAGCCTGGGAAACAGGCCCTCGTCAGTCAACAGGAATGCTGATTTACCGCCAGCCTATCAAGTACTTAGAAGGCAAGGGCTGGGCAGCACAAGCAAATGCCAGCTAACGATGTAAAAGCCAGCCATCAACCCACCCCAGTCAGCATCTAAAAAAGGCACATACAACAGGCACTATAAATACCACACACAGAACAGCACACACTCTACTAGAGAGAAGTTCCCTGAAGATGGACTCAAGCACAAGTCTGAAAGCTTGGAAGATAAAGCTGCTCCCAATGATTGACCCAGATTGGATCCTATGACATTATCTGGGATACATACATTTGCCTTCATTCATGAATGTTCATTGGACCCAGAATATTGGACTGTTTATTTGGCTCCAATGAATGAGCCTATTTTAGGAGTACAGAGAGTGTGCTATTTTGTTTATTCCACAGATCTGTTGTAGTTTTTGTTACCATCAATTATGCCATCCCGATCCGATTCCATCAAATTATGGTTATAATGCTACTTTGGTTGCCTCAAAGAGGTTTCCCTGGTAATGGTATATTAGAAGCCACACTTCTAAAAATAGGACCAGGAAAAAGAAGTGTGTCAGATCAACAATTAAATTGAAATGAAATGAAAATCGACAAACAATATTATTTTTCCAGTATTGATATTTATTACCATCTCATGAAGTCCAACAATTAAAAACATTTGGGGAGAACTTTAAATTGATGGAGAAAGTGCTTTCAATGTTTTTGTTGAAACATTGAAAAGAGAATATTTGCTATAACCCTCTTGGACTTTCCACAATTATGAGGTGACCAAGTATGTCCAAGTTTCCAATCACTTACAGCAAATGGGCAGTTTCTGAGCCAGGACAAAGAGGCTGTAGAGACAATGTCTTTGACTTGGTCACTATCCTATAATTTGATGTTTTTCTCTTCTTCTTTTTTTACATTGTTGTTGTTTTATTTTGCTCTAGCAATTTTGATTCAATATGAAAGCAGAATGTCAAGTTTTGTAAGAACTAAATGAAGCTTTATAACTAAATAAATAATTCTGCTTCTGATAATCTATTTCAAATGTGTGTGGTGCTGGTTCCTGACTGGAGACAATTAAACAGGGCCTTCAAATTGACTCACCATAAAGCAAAGCTTCAAATAGTGGCTTTTTGAAAGGTAGAATAGATAAAAGTTTGTGTTTATGTGAGGGTTTTTTTTTTCTCATTTATTTTGCAAAGTTGGCTACAAGGTCATCCCAATAGATTGATTCAATTCCCAGGCAAAGAGAACTCAGCAGGCCATTCATTGCCCAGAACAATTCCACCAGATGGCACCTGGACATGGCATTATTGTATGAAGTGCTATTTCTGGAAAAAATATCCCTCCCCCAATAAATTATGCTTTATATAGTGTGCTTGTTCTGTCTCTTCCCATAATTCAGACCTAGAGAAAAACATAATTACGCACTGCACCATGATATGTCAGACCCACAGACAATCATGTACTCTACCTTCCAGTCCACATACAGAGGGGAGAAAATAAATAGCTCATATTGTTATTTATTGAGTTCAGGAAGGTTTCCTTCCCATACCCCGGACAGCAGTTTCCTTCTTGTTTATAATGATTAGCAGACACACTTTCATTGTTCAAGGTAAACAGATAGCTGTCTGTGGCTTTGCCCACCACTGCTAAATCCCCTTTACAAATCCCTCTGAGAATATTCAGAAACTATATGTATAGATGGGAGCGAAGGACAAGTATTCTGTTCCTTCTATCACCTGTCTCACTTACCCCTTACTCTTCAACTCTCATTTTGGGTCACGTTGGCTAAGGATGTAGAAATTTTAATTTAATTTTAATTAATTAATTTAAATTTTAAGACAATATCTTAAGGGGACACAAGATTTCTCACTGCCAGTGACAAAGAAATTGGAGGGAAACATGCAAGACTGCTATAAAAATTATATAGTGTAGCAATTTACATCAAGGTTGCCTTTGGACTGACAACAAAGTCACTTCAAGTAGTTGTTATTCTTTCTGTCTTTGGTGGTTTTCAATGTAGCTCCGATTATATAAGAAGGGAAGAATACTCGACTTCCGGTTTGCTGTTTGTCCCCGCCGGACGCTCCTTCGGGATCGTCGAACCCACTGCCTGTAAGAGCCGCCTTTATAGCGGAATGGCGGCTCGAAAAAACTCCGTTTCCATTAGGAAACGGAGATAGAGCCGGCTGGGGTGGGTAGAATCCTCTGCCTAATTCCAAAAGTTTTTTATTTACTTTTGGGACGGAGCGGAAGAGACTCCCCGTATCCCCAGCCGATGATCCGGGCTCTGGGAGATCTCTGCTATACGCAGAGCTAGGTGGCAAAAGCAAGCCTGTAAATTTGTTAAATTAATTAAAGAAGACGTGAGCTGGACCTCTGATCCTGAAGCGCAAGTATTTTTTATTTTTTTTATTTTAGAAAAGTTACTGAAGTTGTTTAAGAAGTGAAAGGAAAAAAGATTTTTAAAATGGCGATTGCTGAGGCTTGAAGAGAGGCTGAAAGGGAAAGTCCTTCTGTTTTCTATTACAAAGTAGCGGAATGAATACTTCTGGCTGTAATTGAAGGCAAAACCTCACTCTCACTCTTGTTTTTTTTTCTTTTTTTTTCCTGGGGATCTGATATTGATCTTGGTTGGAAACAAGCTTTTTTTTTTCTCTTTTCCACTAAATCTTGTCTGTGTGGAAAATGGCACCGGGACTTATACAGTTAGACAAACAGGCAGCGGGGGGGAATTCCCCCATTAATAAATTACATGAACAAGTTCTAACTCTCCAGTCTCAGAAACCTGACTTTAATATAATAGAATTTCTTCTTGAAGAGATTGTAAGAAGGGATGAGATTGTGAACCAGCAACTTGAAAAATTTAAGCAGGAAATTAAAGAAATTGGTGAATTGGTGAAATCAAAGTTTGACTTTTTGGATCGAAAGATTTTAAAAACAGCTAACGGTTTATCAGACTTTCTGATTCAGTTGGATGTAAAGACTAAACTATTAGAGTCTAAAATGAAAGAAACTGAGGAGAATTTGGATGACAAGACCCAAAAAATTAAAAAGGATTTGGCAAACACTCAGGATAATAGTTCAGAAGACAAACCTAAAATGGAGGTTGACCAAAAGACTGGTAATGAAGAAAATGTGCAACAGAGGATTGAAAGAGAAGTTTTAATGATTCAATATAATTTTACAGAATATGCAATTAGACTGAGAGGTCTGCAGGAAAATAACAGAGATGATTTAAGGAAAATATCTTCTGAAATTCTGGCTGGGATTTTAAAGGTTCAACCTGATGAAGTGTTTTGCAGGATTGACAGAATTTATAGAATAAACTCCTGGTTGGCAAAGCAAAGGCAATTGCCTAGAGATGTGGTGATTTATTTTACAGATAAAGAAATTAGGAATAATATTGTGCAGAACTCTTTTAATTCTACATTGCAATTTCATGGAAGAAAGATTTGGATTTTTAAGGAGCTCCCGCCTAAGATGTTAATGGAGAGGAAGAAATTTGGCTTTCTAGTGACTGAGTTAAAAAAAAGAAATATCCTATTTAGGTGGGATGTCCCAGTTGGTTTAATATTGAGGCACCAAGGAGTAAGATACCAACTGAACACTGTTGAAAAAGCGGAAGAATTTTATCAAAAAAATTTAAAAATGAATTTTTTAATTCTTTAGGCACAATACAGGACAAGCAAAAGGAGTTGGAAACAAAAGGAAAATATCAAATTACAGAGGCTGTGGTAGATAAATTGTCTTTGGACTCCCTGGATACCCCAGCTGGACTGTTTATAAATATGAGAGCAGTGTCATCCGACTCCAATGTGATGAATCATCAAGTTACAGACAAGTGCGTAAATCAACCAGTTGATATACAAGTGATGGAAAAGAAAGATGAGATAACAAAACAAAACCAACAAGATCAACTTATAAAGCAGAATGAAAATCGATCAGCCAATACACAATTTGTAGGAAGGAAACCAGGATGGAAATTCAACCCGCAAAAGAAAAAGAAAAGAAATAGATCTCATAGAATGGGCGTTGGTCCTACCTGAGACGCCCGTTCTCTCCCGTAGGAGGGAACGGCAGGCAGCGCTGGGTAGACTCCGTCAGTTGACCAATCAGGACTGGGTCTGCAAGGAGTTTAAGCCCCGCCCTTCCTGTCGTTCCCCAGTTTATCGGCGAGGATTTTACTGCAGACTGGCGTGTCTCCTGCTAAGAGAAAAAGAGAAGGTAAGTAGACCCCGCCCCACCCAGGCACCGACGGCTCATTCCCAAGAGGGTGGGGGCTGCCTGCCGTTCCCTCCTACGGGAGAGAACGGGCGTCTCAGGTAGGACCAACGCCCATTCTCCTCCCTGACAGGGAACGGCAGGCAGCGCTGGGACATACCAAAGCTTGATGTCCAAGGGTGGGCAGCTGGGAAGAGCCGAAGATCAAGACTGAAGCACTCGTTGTAGGACCCGTCTGCCGAATGCCGCATCCGCTGACGCGTAGACATCCAGACGGTAGTGCCTGATGAACGGAGTTGGCGTAGACCAGGTAGCCGCCCTACAGACTTCCTCCAGAGAAGCCTGGGTAGCCCAGGCCGCAGAGGTGGCGGCACTCCTGGTAGAGTATGCAGTCACATGGTTGGGGACCGGCTGAGACTGGGACTCGTAGGCGAATGCAATCGTGGCCCGGATCCAACGACCCAGGGTTGGAGAAGAGACCTTGGATCCCATTGCGGTAGGTTGAAACGAGACGAATAAAGCCTCGGTTTTGCGAAATGAAGCAGAACGGGAGATGTAGATTTTCAAGGCTTTGTGTACGTCGAGAGTATGCCATGTCCTTTCCAGATGGTGAGATGGAGTGGGACAAAAGTTAGGCAAGGAGACTTCCTGCGATCGATGATACAAAGAGTTAACTTTGGGGAGAAATGTGGGGTCCAAACGGAGGACAACTTTGTCGTGATGAAAAACACATAGGTCTTGGCGAACCGACAAGGCGGCCATCTCGGAAATGCGACGAGCAGAAGTCACTGCCACCAAAAAGGCCACCTTGAAGGAGAGAAATTTCAACGATGCATTCCGGAGAGGCTCGTAAGAAGGTCGAGTCAGCGAGGACAAAACCTTTGAGAGGTCCCAGGTGGGAAAACGATGGACCACGGGGGGACTCAGGTTAGAAGCCCCTCTAAGGAATTGATGAACCAATGGATCCTTGGTAACAGCTGCCAACGATGCGCAAGCTGAGACGGAAGCCAAAGCCGCAGTCTGGCAACGTAGAGTGGAAGGGGCCAGACCGGATGCAAAGCCATCCTGGAGGAAACCGATGATGTGGGCCACCGATGGTGAAGTAACTGCGATCCCTCGAATCGAGCACCAGTTCGAGAAGGAACGCCAGGTAGACTCGTAAATACGAGTAGTGGACGGTCGTCGTGCCGCCTGCATGGTAGTGATGGCGGCGGGAGGGATATTGACACGGGTCAAGAACTCCCGCTCAGTCTCCAGGCGGTTAGTTGCAGCCACTGGGGCTCCGGGTGTACGAGAGCCCCCTGGAGCAGACAAATTCGATCGTCCGGGATCCGCCAGGGACGGGCAACGGACAAGGCAACTAGGTCTGAGAACCAGGGCCGGCGGGCCCAGTGGGGAGCTATGAGGATCAGTTCCGACCCCTCCGCCAGAAGTTTCCGGATGACCTTGGCGATGAGTGGAAGAGGGGGGAACGCATAAAGAAGGACGCCCTGGGGCCAAGGGGATCGGAGAGCGTCCACCGCCTCCGCGCCTGGTGATGGAAATCTGGAAAAGAAACGTGGGACCTGATGATTGATATTGGTAGCGAATAAATCAACTTCAGGGCGGCCAAAGCGATTGGACAGGTCCTGGAAGAGGTCAGGGTGGAGAGACCATTCTGAGTGGTCCACCAGATTGCGGCTAAAGGAATCTGCCTGAATGTTAAATTTACCAGAAATATGAGAAGCCCTTAAGGAAGCCAAATGAGATTCGGCCCAGAACCCAAGAAGTAGAGATTCGCGAAGAAGGGTCTAGGAGTGAGTCCCACCCTGCTTGTTAATATGGGCCTTAGCAGAAACATTATCAGTTAGGACAAGCACGTGCTGACCCTGGAGCAGGTGTTGGAAATGCCGTAAGGCCAGAAAGATGGCCCGTAACTCAAGAAAGTTGATGGAAGCACCCCGTTCCTTCTCAGTCCAGACGCCTTGGACCATATGGGAGCCAAGGTGTGCCCCCCAGCCGGAAAGGCTGGCATCGGAGGTCAGCACCATCCTATGAGGCTCTGTGAACAAAGTGCCCTGGGCAATGGCATCTGAGCCCCACCACCGTAAGGAATTTAAAACCTTAGGGGGAAGAGAAACTTTACGAAAAGAAGAAACTGAAAAAGATCGTTGAAACGGGAGAAGGTACCACTGGAGAAGCCTGCTGTGCAAACGGGACCAGGGGACGATGTCAAAGGAAGACACCATTTTGCCCAGGAGCCTGGAGAGGGAAAGAATGGATATGGGTCGGCCTTCCAAGCATAGGGACGCCAGCTCAGAAAGGCTGGACTGGCGAGCCGGAGAAAGGAAAACTGTGGATGAGAGGGTGTCAATGACTGCACCCAAATGTTGAATGCGAGTCGAGGGAGACAGGGAGCTCTTGGGCCAGTTGATCAGGAACCCATGGGCTTGAAGGAGACGGAGCGTGGTGGAGACATCCCGTCGAGCCCCTTGAAGGGAGGAAGAAAGAATAAGAATATCATCCAAGTAGAATAAAATGCGAACAGGTAGGGAACGGATATGGGCTACCAAGGCCGCCATCAACTTGGTGAAGACCCTGGGGGCGGATGAAAGACCGAAGGGGAGAGCCTTATACTGATAATGAGATCCCCTGTAGTAAAAGCGGAGGAATTTACGGTGGGGCAGAAAAATGGGAACATGTAGATAGGCTTCGGTTAAATCAACTGAAGCGAGAAAATCCCCCTCCCGGATGCATTCCAAGATAGTGGACAGGGAGTGCATCTTGAACCGGCGGTATGTTATGTACCGGTTCAGTGCTTTCAGGTCTAAGATGGCGCGCCAGCCACCCGAATTCTTAGGGACAAGAAAGAGGCGGGAATAAAAACCTGACCTGCGTTCCGATGAAGGAACCGCCTCAATAGCCTCAATGTGGAGAAGGTGGGCGATTGCCGAGGCCATACGGGCCCGGGAAGCAGGGTCCTGTGAAAGAGGACAAGGAACAAAAACGCGGGGGGGAGAAGCCCTAAACTCTAACCGAAGGCCTTCTCGAACTGTAGAGTGAACCCAAAGATCAGAGGAAGAAACAAACCAGGCCTCAGAGAAGAAAGAAAGACGGCCCCCGACGAGAGAATCTGGAGGTCGGCTAACGGGCCTTGGGGAAGGGGTGGCCTCTGCCACCACGGAAGGACCTTCTGGGAGGGAATCTAGAAGAGGACCTGACCTGAAAGTCTTGGCCTTGTGTTCCTCTGGAGGAATAGTTGCGAGACGAGCGGTTGAAGGAGGAGCCGGTATCAGACTGGCGAAAGGACTGGGAACGTTGAAATTGTTGTTGTCGAAAGTCCGAGTGACGGGAGACCACAGGAAAGATCTTCTTGTGATCCCGGGTCTCGACCAGGATTGGATCAAGGGAAGAACCAAAAAGGTTAGAGCCTTCATAAGGAGCGGCAGCCAGGCACCATTTGTTCCTGGCATCAGCTTGCCAGTGGCGAAGCCAGAGGAGCCTGAGGGAGGTAACAGAGGATCCAATAGCCTTGGCTGCAAAACGGGCCGAATTAAGGGTAGCGTCGGCCAAAAATTCGATAGCCGCCAAAATTTTATTAATGTCCTGGTGGGACCTGAGTCGGAGACCGGAAGGCGATCCTGCAGCTGTTTCAGCCATAAAATTGAAGCCCTGTTGAAAAAAGATGCCGCCGAGGCGGTCCTTACCGCCCATGCTGAGGCTTGGTGACCTTTAACAAGAGTCCGCTCGGCACGCTTGTCTTCCGGGCGCAGGGACTCCTCAGGAGGACTGGCCAAATGAGAGGTAGAAGCCAGAGCGATAACTGGAGCGTCCACATTCAGCACCTGCAATAAGTCAGAAAAGTCAGAAGTGATAGCATAAAGCTTTTTATCCTGGGAATTGGGCAGGGGCCCAGAACCTGGAGATGACCACTGTCTCTTCACCACATCCGAAAAGAGCTTGGGTGCAGGCAAGGTATCCACACGAGCTGGCTGTTCTGCAAAAAGGGAAGCAGAAGGGTCGTCGGATGATGGATTCCCTGCTGAAGCAGGGGGAACCGGCAACATTTTTGTAACAGACAAAGCTTTAAACAGCAAGGAACGAAAAAGGTGAGGCTTGAAGAGGCCTATGAAGGCCGGTTGGTCAGGGGCTAGGCCCTCATCGTCGGACCATTCTTGGTCCAGGGCAAGATCCTCAGCAGATAGGGATATCTGGCTGGCAGAGGCAGGAGAAGCTGGTCTATCCAGGTGTGACGAAGCTTCCACCCCCCGTGACAAATGACTGACTTGGCTGGAGCAGTCTAAAATGTCTGTCTCTGCGCGCTGTTGCAGGCCCTCAGATATGCCCTGGCGGATGGCAGTTGCAATGAGAGCAGCCAGAGCAGGGAGGATAGAAGAGGGCAGCTGGTTATCGGAGGGGGGAGGGGGAGGAGGGGGGTAGGATTAGTGACAGTAGAAGGAGAGGGAATATCCTCCCCTTGGTCTGCGGGCACAGAAGCAGGAGAATGAACTTCCTGAGGCAAGGTTGCAAATAAAATGGCCGCTTCATCAGAAGCAGGGGAAATCCCCGTGACAGATCTATCTGGAGACAGCGAAGATCTGTGGCAGACCTGGGGCTGGGCCTGAGCAGTAGAAGCCCCAGCAGAAGCATGCGGGGTGGCAGAGGAAGGTGGAGTCAAGCATTGCTTGGAGGCCTGAATTTGAGCCTTCTGAACTGCCCTCTCCAGGGCCCTATGGCGGCGCTGCTCATCCTTCCTGGCCTGCGCTGACTTTTCCGGAGGGGCAGATGGCAATTTAGACTTCTTATGGCCCCGATTCAAGCCTGAGGACCCCTCACCCGGATCGCTGTTATGGCACTTTCTATCCTGCTGGGTGCCCGCCCCACGACCAGCTTTTGAAGAACGGGAGTCCGCCATCTTGAATTCACTTCCCGTGGCGCCAAAACAAATATAAAATGGCCTCCCTTGTTACTCACTGCGCCCGAACAATGCGAAAAGGAAGGCGGCTCCAAGCAGCTGCTGTCTTCGGCGCGGAGGGAAAAGCTGCGAAGCAAAGGCTTCCGACAAGCAGCAGAAGCGCCTAAAGAGATGGCCAGATAGCGCGGTGCAGGACAGGGCTACGGAGCGAACTCGTGGGCCCTGCCTGAAACTGCCAGCCGGCAGTGAGGGGCACCAAGCAATCCCGCGTGGGGCGGAAAACGATCCCCTTAGCTAGGCTGGGAAGCTGGGATCGCAGCCGGGCTCCTTTAAAACGATGTTTCTGTCCTGTTCTAATTTTTTTCTTTCTTTAAAAGCAGAGGATGCAGGAGACACAAGTGTCCAAGTCGACCGAGTCAATAAACTGGGGAACGACAGGAAGGGTGGGGCTTAAACTCCTTGCAGACCCGGTCCTGATTGGTCAACTGACGGAGTCTACCCAGCGCTGCCTGCCGTTCCCTGTCAGGGAGGAGAAATAGCAGTTTCTAAACCAAGCAACAGTGAAGCCAGGGACTTTGAAAAATGAATGAATATGTGAAAAGATAGTGGAGGCGAACAATTGTTTAATACTATCTTGAGGATAGTGGCAGATCTCTGCAATGCCGTGATTTTGGGGTGTGAAAAGAGCCTTACATTCTTGGATTTGAATTATCTACTTTGGATTTTTTTTACTGGTAAATATATTATAACTATTTCCAGTTACAAGGCAAGAGAATCACGCTGGGGCATGCAGAAGATCTGGATGTTACCCACTAGGATGATGGGAATTAATAATCCTGATGAAAACCACAATTACAACTATATGGAATATAATTATAATGTCACTCGGGTGGTTGTTTTTACTTTCATATATATATATGAGGATATCTATTACTGATGGGGGCAGAAGATTAATGAAGATCTTGAACAAACTGTTGCACTAGTATGTTATCTTACCCTATTATGGATGATGGATTTAACAATCCAGTGGAAAGACATCAAAGAAGATATTATATGGATTATAAATTTAAAGTTATTGTCTTTTTTCTTTTTATAAAATGGAATGCATATATAGATATATGTATATTTTAGCAGAGTGGGCAGTGGATTATATTTAGAATTGTATTGCATGGTAATTTTGCAGGAATTTGGGTTGAAATAGGTTAGTTTACTGATTGATTAGTTTAAGAAAAAGGATTTTTAAGTCATATATTTAGGGGAGTGGAGGAATTGGATAGAACTGAATAAATGTTAAATTTGGATGTAGGGAGAAGGCTGCTTTGAAATGTTATATTAATATATATAAAAGATTAAATGTTAAATTGTTGTAATAATATACTATAAGTTTGGGGGAGGAGAAAAAGGGCAGATTATTGCGAAAATGGGAGTTATAAGAATATTATGCTAAGGGTCTGTATTTTGAGGAGGGATTAAGGGAATGGTAAAATATTATGTAATTAGTTATGAATTAGCTTATTGTTGTGAAGAAGTCACAGGGGGGGATGGGTGGTGAGGGGGGGTCAGGGAAGGGGGGGGAAAAGGGGGAAAAACTTGTATTTGAAAACTTTTTCAATAAAAAAAAAAGAAGAAGGGAAGAATACTCATATTGAAGAAGTTTTTTTTATATATGTTGATTTATATAAAGAGGCTTTTCTTTGTAGAAATGCCCAATCTCATTGATTTTTGAATGCTAGGACACAGGAACACCCCATTCCCCTCCAAACCATGCCAACCTTATCATCTCAGAAGAGATTCAGAAGTTTCCTCTCAATTTAGGTGATCCAAATACTGGATAAAAATTACTATTCTCTTTAACCTTGTGAGGAACATCATACAATAACAGATTTACTTTACAAAATAAATTATTTGTTTACAAAATAACGATCTGCAAGTAATTTCTGTTTCGTGTTGATATATCTTTATTCTCTATAACATATTGGAAGAGTGTATCTAGAATTGCAAGATAAATAGGCAATAATATCTATAGCATATTGACTTTTGTTGATTCCCTGTACTATGCTGTTTCCTATGCAAGCTTTTCCCAACCCGTAGCCTACCAATATGTTGAAGTAGAACTCCTGATCCCAGCCACTTCATCAATAGTTACATTAATAGATAATAAGGAAAAAGTAAAAGAACTAGCTCAAGTTTTGCTGAAAAGAAATATGTTTTCCCAGTTGAAATAAATGGTTGATTAAGCAGGTTTCTAGTTTACTGTATCAGGAATGTAGTCAGGAAATACAGTCTGCTGACTTTGAATGAGTTCAGATCTCTAGAATCAGATGAATGACACTGATGATCCTGAAGAAACTTGCTCATGATCAAACCAAATGTATCTCTTTTCTCTGAGAAATCCTGGACAAGGGGTGAAGTACTACATGACTGGAGAAAGTCAAACATTGGCCCTTTTATCAGGAAGGGAAAAATGCAAGCCCAGGAAATGATAGTCTGAAAACAGAGAAGATTTGAGATTTGATGATAAAGCAATCTTGAAGAAATGCAGATTATCAGAAATTAGCATATTCTTCATTAAGTAGAATTAATTTCAATTAAATAGTTGGATGAAAAGAGAGCAAATGCTCATATTTATAGACAACACAAAACATGGCAGACATATATGTTAGAAGACAGAAAAACAAAATGATTTTGATAGAGAAATGAGCAGAATATATCTGCCCTCAGTGTGGAAGGGATTGCCACTCTCAAATTGGCCTTTTTAGTCACACCAGATGCTGTTTTAGGACCTCTTTCCAGAGCACAATACCATAGTCTTTTGAGACTGAAGGTTGCCAATGAGCAGAATTTAAGAAATGTAAGAAAAAAGAATTTAACTGCATAGGCATAGGGCAAGGAATATATGATTAGAATAATCTGGTTTATTCTGGTTATCTACGGGACTGCCTACTACCACCAATAGTCTCCCACTGGCCAGTACGCTCTCATAGAGAGGGGCTTCTCCGGGTGCCGTCGGCCAAACAATGTCAACTGGCGACCGCTAGGGGGAGAGCCTTCTCTGTGGGGGCACCTACCATCTGGAACAAGCTCCCCCCGGAGATACGGAGGATCCTGGATCTGCGCACCTTCTGCCGCGCTCTTAAGACCTTTTTATTCCACCAGGCAGGCCAGGCCTAATCTTTTCCTCTTTTTAATTATGCACATTTTAATCGGTTTTTTTTAAATGATTGGGGTTTTAATCTGTTTGGGCCAAATTGTTTAATTCGATTTTACTTTGTTTTTAAATTTTGTATCTATGTATTTTTACTGTTTGGCTGTTCACCGCCCTGAGTCCTTCGGGAGTAGGGCGGTATATAAATTAAATAAATAAATAAATAAATAAATAATGAGATGTGTGAAAAATGATTTTGGAATTGTAATTGATTAAAAACTGAATATTAATCAGAAATATGATTTGGTGGCAAAAGAAGCAAATGAAAGTTTTAACTAGCTAATAATTTCCAAATAATTTCCTGTTTATTTTAGAAAAATTAGGGAAGGTGAGATACATACTGTATCTGTTCTTTTATATTCTGCATTGAGTAGACTCAGTCATAAGAATGTGTTCAGTTCTAGGAACCACTTTGAGGGAAAATGCTGAGAAACTGAATAGAAGTAGAGAAAGATAATAAGGCTGATCAATCACAGGGGAGAAACTTAAATCTTAGGAAGAAAACTAAGGAAACTACAGGTAGTCCTTACTTAACTACCACAATTGGGACTGGTAACTCCATGGCTAAGTGCCATGGTCATTAAACGAAACATCACATGACTGCAATGAACAATTTTACTTCTGCCTTTCTATTAACTCAGCTTGTTGCAACCCAGTTACGAAGCACACAAATGGCAATCACATAACTGTGGGATACTGAGATGATTGTAAATACGTGCGGGGTGCAAAGTGCTGAAATGACAATCTGTGACTGTGGGATGTTGCAATGGTCATAAATTCAAGGATTGGCCACCAAGTATTTGTTAAATTGCCATAACTTTGAACAGTCATTAAATGTGGACTACCTGTAGGTAGCGAGTGACGATTTGAGAAGAGAACATTGAAAAATATGATATCATCCTTGAATACTTGAAGGGTTATTCAAAGTCATAATCTGTTCTGTTCGTCTCACAAGCAGAACATGGAGTAACGAATTTACTTAAATTTTAAGATTCTAGTCTAGTTGAATATCAGAGGAGAAAATGCTAATGGAGCAATGGAATAAATTACCAAAAGAAAGTGATTGAAATCAAAGCCTGGTCAACCATGTCTCTGAGAAGCTTTAATATGGATTCCTGCAGTGCACAAGCAGTTGTATTCAGAGGACCCAAATGGCCCCTTTTGACTTTATAGTTCTATTATTTGTGATAATTTTATTATTTTTATATCTAGAGAATTACTGCCTCATTTCCTTCACTATTTATAAGATTTGATCATAGTTTTAAATGGATTTCTTCACTGTGCTACATCTGATACAGTTTATTTTTAATTTGTTAAGTTAAACAAAATGATTTTTCCAAAGTCATTAAGACTTCAGTTTAGCCTTTTCTTATTTGAAATAATTGACTCATTTTTTATAACACATGTCAAGTGCATTGGACAAATATAAGCTGCCTCTCAAAGGGGGTATTAGATGTAATCAAACATTTCTTTATTTGTTCAATAAAGTAGTGCAAAATGATTAAGGGCCCAAATTCATCAAAGCATTTAAATATGAGCTGGTGGAATAATTTCCATTCTCAGTAGATTATACAATTTGCATTTTAATTATAAAATAATTACAAAGTGTGAAGTTTTATATAATCCATTTAAACTAGTAATGCCAAAAATGAAAGGCATTTCCCAGGAAAATTTATCCATCTCTTTATTTATCTTTTGTATAGATAGCATATGAATATAGAACTAGATTGTGTCTCACTTTGGACAGATATATATTTAACTTGGCTCTTGTCAAATAGTTTTAAGTTTCAAAAACAACATAAATCCTTAGAAATATGAAATGTGACTCTATTAAAAATGTTTTTAGATTCTTCTTTTGCTTCTGAATTGTAGTCAGTAGCAGAAAGACAGAAGAAAAATATGTCCGTTCTATTCATTTTGAAGATAGATGAATTGTCTTGGAGTCTTTGCAAGTTGTTCCCATTCTTGCATCCACCAAAGAACCATTTTTATCTTATAGAATTAGTGCTGATTTGTTTTCTTATTCTCTTCCTAATCATTTGGACTTTAAAATGGTGGGAAGCACCCATTTTGTGGATTATATGCAGCCTGGTCTAACAAACTTTTGTTGGGAAAAAAATTAAAATACTTTAAACAAACAAACAAAAAAACAGTTGCTTAATCCAGATTCACTACAATCTGATTCCTGGAACATATGTATATATTGTTTTGAAATAATAGTTTATCTTGTGAGGGAGGAAATTCACAAAATTGAACTTTTAAGGGGCAAAAGAGAGTTAATTTGGTGTAGTGAGTAAGCTGCAAACTTAAAAACTGTGAATTCTAGTCCCATTTTAGGCACTAGTCAGCTGGATGATTCTGGTCTAGTCACCTTATCTCAGTAAGAAAGCAATGGCAAACCACTTCCAAAATCTTGCCAGGAAAAGTGTGGGGACTAGTCCAGGTAGTTGCAACATTGTCAACATTGAATCACACACACACACACACACACACACACCACAGGGGAAGAACAGAGGAGCAGTACTGTCCTATGGTTTATACTGCCTTAATCTTATACTTCCATCTTTGTGAAGATAGGCTAACCAAGTGTTCTCTGTGAGGCAGCAAGATTGTCTTCTGAATAGCTATTAGACATCTCTTCAAGGGTTTGTTCGAAGAGCATGCTATACAGTCATAACTGAGAAAATAGATACAAACCTAACTTCCTTATGTTATAGCAGCATAAGAATGACCCTATAGGTAATTCTTGAGATACAACTGTAATGGAGTCTGTCCTTTATGGTCGCATATCGTGACAGTCGTTAGGTGACACAATTCACCTAACGATGCCTCCATCCCTGCTCTCCGCAATGAAACATTAAACAAACATGCAGGTTGTTAAGCAGAGTTTGGGCTGTCTCCTGTGTGAGGGAGGCAATTGGAGGCCTAGCAAAGACCGAGGCTTGCCTGCTTCGGCCCTCTCAAAGCCTTTCCCAACCCCAAGATCTCCCATGCTCCACTTCCAGTGCCTTGGGTCTCAACAGGCCTTTTCCCACTCCCACTGGGTCCTCCAAGGCCTTAGGCATGATTCCCACCCCACCAGGCCAAACACCCTTCATTTACCTTTTGAACAGGTCCAAGGCCTTCCAGAGCTCTGGAATGACTTCCTTCTTTGGGCATCCACATGGCATGTTTCCAAAAGCGGACGTCATTTTGTCCCACCCACAAAATGGTGGCTGAATTCAGTTTGCTGCCATGTGACTCGAAGACAAACGGCTTCATTTTGCTACCTTAACAAAGTCTGCATGTCGAGAAGCTTCTGAAGCACTGTGCAGACCTCTCTAAGGCAGCAAAATGAAGCTGTTTGTCTGGTGGCCACCCACAAGCAAACAGGACAAAACGGTGGCCGTGTTTGGATCTGTGCTGAGGCAAACGAACACAGGGCCACTGCAGCCACCGTAATTTTGAAATGGACTTGTATGTAGCTTTTGGGAGATCTATTGCAACTTTGAACATTCGTTAAATGGTCTGTCATACCTCAGGGGCTACCTGTATAGGTTATAAAATAGTATAAATCACCAGCCAGGTGATAGCTTAATTCTGTTTTTAAAAGCCATTAAGCTAAAAGACAACTGGGGACTTGAAGTTTCCCATAGAATATATCCATCCTTATTGGGATGGAAAATTGAGCAGGCACAAAGATGCATAGCCATAGTTTTATTGTTATTAGATTTTATTGTTTTATTGTTATTAGATTATTGTTATTAAAAAATTTTTAATCCTGCTTTATTTTTTATAAATAACTCAGGGCAGCAAAGATACCTAAATACACCTTCCCCCTCCTATTTTGCCTACAACAACCCTGTGAGGTGAGTTGGTCTGAAAGAGTGACTGGTCCAAAGTTACCCAGATATGCCTAAAGCAGAAGTAAAACTCACAATCTCCTGGTTTCTAGCATGGAGCCTTAACCACTAGAGCAAATTTTCTTTTCTATGGCAGGTCTATTTTTTAATTAATTATAATTTTAGAAATATTAAACAGTTGGTATATGCAAAATGTATAGCTTTTAATATTTCCTTTTATCATTTTGATTATGTGTTTCCCCTGTTTAGTAGTATGTAAAGTTATCATCCCATAAAAGCATATTATTCTAAGATGTACAGTTATTATGATTTTATGACTCAGGTCTAACATTATGCTACTTTAATTCAGCCTTCCTCTAATACTTTTCAAGTCAATCTTATTTTCATTTCCATTTATTTTATTTCATATGTTTAATTTTAATAAGTTTATTGTTTTTAATTTATATTAATGATTTTTCTATTTATTTAACAACAACAACAAAACCTTAGTACAACTGTCAGGCATTCCTGATTAATTGTAATAGATTATAACCTAGCCTGTTTATTTTTCATTTGAAAAAAAATCTGGAAGAATATGGAACATGTATTTATTTTATGGTAGCTTTTTTAGTCATTTACAAGGGCATTAAATTGAACTACAATTAATTAGAGTTATAGTCTAGATTATGGAAATGTAGTAAGATTTTTAAATGTAAGAAAAGAAATGTGTACAGTAATTTAAATAAATGAGCAAATTAATCACTGGCTAAAATATATTTAACTATATATTGCATATGTCTAGTTTATGTTTAACAAAGTGCTGAAACAGAGGTGGTAATGGTAGTCTTCATTTAGCAATTGCTAAATGTTTTAGAGACCATTTGCAGTTATGATGGTGATGAAAAAATAATTTTGCAACCAATTTTCACATTTATAGCCTTCACAAGTCTGCAAAATGAAGAAAAACAGAAGTAAGATGGTAAAAAGAGTCATGGCTCCACTTAGCAACTACTTTGCTTAACAACTTAGTTAGCGCTCCCAGTTGTGGTCACTCTATTGGCCAAACCCAACACTGCTTCATTTTACCCAGTGTAGTGAACTAATAATTGAGTTGAGGAAAGTGGGGTTTAATACTTTATTTCTGTGAAGAATTAAAGCAAGATATGCTTGGAATCCAAGTTCTAATTAGGTGGGCCTACTGAAATTCACTGAGGGATGCGATGGCTCAGTGGCTAAGATGCTGAGCTTGTTGATCAAAAAGTCGGCAGTTCAGCGATTCGAATCCCTAGTGCCGCTTAACGGGGTGAGCTCCCGTTACTTGTCCCAGCTAATGCCAACCTAGCAGTTCGAAAGCACCTAAAAAAGTAAGTAGAAAAATAGGGACCACCTTTGGTGGGAAGGTAACAGCGTTCCTTGCACCTTTGGCTTTTAGTCATGCTGGCCACATGACCACGGAGACATCTTCGGACAGTGCTGGTTCTTCAGCTTTGAAACGGAGATGAGCACCGCCTCCTAGAGTCAGGAATGACTAGCACATATATGCAAGGGGAACCTTTACCTTACTGAAATTCAGCAAGCCAGTTTATACCATAAAACCTTATAATTTCCTGAACTTTCATCATTTGTTCCTGATTTTTAAGACATGTGCAGTATAAGTTAATATGCCTTAGTAAGCTTGGGGCAGGGTTACACTTAATTAGCTAAGCTCTCCACCTCTGGGTGTGTTTTTAACATGCTAATAATAAAAATCTTTTACTGTACTTACAGGCTTTTGCCTGGATGTTCTTGACCATAGCTAAGCTAAATGTCATATTTCCTTTCCTTATTCCAGTAACAGGCCCACTTGCAAAATTCTTCAGCACAGTTACACAGCCATACATCCTGCCAGCTAGAGTGACATTTCTCACGTACGAAGCGTTTGCGGTCAGCCCTTTGCTTTCTTCTGGCAGTTGCCAAAGCAGGTATTAATTACTAATTCTAAGAATGGCTATATTAAGAAAAGCACAAAATGATTAAAATGTAGTGCTTCTGCTTGAAGCTAATTCATGACTTATGAAAGTTCCTAATGGTTTGTTAGCAAACGAATTGGCCAGGTCCTCAACTAAATAAAGGTCAGCAATATTAAACTCTTTCAGTACATTTGTTGTGGGCACTCTTCAAAATGACTGTTGGGAATGCCTCAGCCTTTATAACATGGCTGATATGGGGAACATAACCAATTACAAAGCTTTCAGAGTATTACCTACTGTATTACATCTTTTCAGTCAATCAAAGTTTATTTTGGTTACAGAACAATATAGAACAAAACAACTAAAACTGTTTAAAAATAAAAGAGGAGACCTAAATATAAAACACAAGCTAAAATAATAGTAGAGAATATTATCACTATTATTTGAGCCAGTTTGGTCCAGTGGTTATGGATTCAAGGAACACATTCAGGAAACCGAATTCCCACGTGGCTGGAGAATTATGAAAATAAAAGTCTACATATCTTAAAGTTATCAAGTTTGAGAAACACTGATCTGGATATAGAATCAAATGCAAATTTAAAGTTGATAAAAGCTGCCCATGGTGCTGAGCTAGGTGTATCTGTACACTTTTCTATTAAATGTTGTAACACAAATTGAGCGGTGGATAATTAGCCCTAAAACCATCTTGTTCTTCTAGCAATAACTGTTCAAATTTCATCCAATACAGTAATTTTGTGTTTAAAGGTTTGCATATAATTTGCTTATGATACGCAATAGACTGATGGGGCAATAGTTAACTGGTAGATTCCTTTTCCCCTTTTTGTAAATGGGAACTATTATTGTTGTAATCTCTTGGAATTATTGCAAAACAGTCAATAGCAAAAAACAGAGAACCTAAGCCTAGAATCCACCCCTCTTGGTTGTTGCAAATAATTTAATCAGTTAAAAGGTCATTCCCTAATGCTTTTCATGGGTTGAGTTGGTTAATCAGGTATTTGATTTCTGTACATGTTACTGGATACCGATAAGGAAGCATATCAAATTTTAATTTGAATTGGTTGGAGCAAGTCTCCCTTTGTCCATATGAAGAAACAACCCACATCTTCTAGCTCTTTCTTCTATAGGGAAGCACTTTACTAAGCCTCCTGTTTGTGCTTTTTCTGCACAAGTGGGTGCACTTCCAAGCAAAATGTTGGGCTGTAGCCACTCATGTTTTTATTTTCTAAGAGAGCTTAGTTAGTTCATTTTTAAACAAGTGACATTATAGAATTAAATCTGATACTTTTTTTAAAAAAAAGAGTCAAATAAATCAAATCTGACAGGCCCCAATTGTAAACCCATTGGTGCCCCTAATATAATCTCAGAAGTACTCAGTCCAAATGCATTGTTTTCACAGAAGATGAAAACTTACTTCCATTCTACATGTACAGATAGATTATAGAGAGACAGACAGACAGACAGACAGACAGACCGACGGCCGACAAATAGGGTAATACTGTATATGTTAAAATGTTTATTTTAAAAAATTAAAATAAAAAACTGCATTATAGCAATTAAATAGTGCCTATAATAAGCAATAAAATTTAAAAGTAAAATATGAATAGCAGATTTTTAATATCAAACCTAAATGCAGTGATAATCTACTTGGACATAGTCTGGGTGAGGGTAACTTGATGATTTAGAATTGGAATCATGGTTGCCTATTAAAATATTTAAGGACCACTACCAGTACTTGAAAGTTGGTATCTGTCATTCTCTGCTTTGCTTTGCTTGCCACCTTTGTTTGCTCATGGACCAATCCTTTAAACAATGGTGGGGAGAGGTATGAAGCAGAAAGGTTGAGCCTGTAGCCTCTCAGGAGCCCTCTGAGTCTTCATAGTTGGTTCTGCCTCTTGCCTTGAAGAAGCAACCTTGCTAGTTCTTGCTATCACAACAATTTTCCAGAGGCATTTGGCACCCAACTCCTAACCCCAACATATGAGTTACCAGTAGTTAGGTGTCTTACAACCTTTGCTGCCATTCTGGAAATTAAAAAGTCAGAATACAAAAGGTAAAATATGTTTTATTTCCTTAACCTACAAGAAGAACATGATTAGAGAGTTTAGCCCTAAGAAGTCATAAACAACACATTTAAAAAAAAGAATATAAAAACAATTTTAAATTAAATCTTAAGAGGTAATAATTAACCATTAAAACAGTTATATTATAAAGTTGACCAGATCACAATTAAACAGCTTGGTTTAAAAACTAGAAAATTCAGCAAAAAAACCAAACCAAACCTCAAAATGAATGTTTTCTGGTGGTATCTTGAAAGAAATGCTGTGACTAAGTTTCAAGTTGCTATTATATTATGTCAAAATAAATAAGAACAACATTTTCATAACTATTTTTATAATTCAGAATGTAATTAGCACAGCCCAGAGAAATAAAAATTAAAATCATAATGCAAATTTCTTGCTGGACTTTCTATCTATTTCTTCTGAAATAGCCATATGTAGAACTACTCTGCTTCATTCTTCCTAAACTTCCCGCTTCTTTGAGATTCTAAATTTTAATCAGACGCTGATGGGCATAATGTTATATCCTGCTTTTCCACCTCATTCCTGCAACAAAATCTTCTTTTAAAAGGCCCAACCTTTCTTCTGTAACCATCAGAGGAAGGGCTGAGCATAATCTGAATCTATATGTACTATTTGTACTTGATTAAGAACATCTCTCCCTTGTGGTGGTAGGTCATAAATTTTAGCCCAGTGATGGCGAACCTTTTAGGCACAGAGTGCCCAAACCAGAAGGTGTGTGTGCGTGCGTGCGCACCAGAATGCCGGAAACCAGATGACCAGCTGGCCAGCACACATGCGCACCTCGGAAACCTGACGACCAACTGGCCGGTGCACATGCACGCCTTGGAAACCCGACAACCAGCTGGCTGAGCTGGGGTGACAGCATGCATGCCCACACAGGGCTCTGCATGTCACCTCTGACACGCGTGCCATAGGTTCGCCATCATGGTTTTAGCTTGTCTGCTTGAAATCAGCAGGTCAAAATATATGTAATTCTGATAAAGGTTAATCCAGTAGTCTGCAAAAATGGCCACTAGGTGGCAAAAAAGAGATTTAAAAAGGTTTTAAACCTTTGCTTCCATCTTGTAGTCATTCTACCGTTTGCAGACCAGATATTGTATGATAGTTAGGATGCTAGATTTCTGAGCACAAACTCTCTGACTAATCTTAAAATCAGACTGTTAACTTAGTCAGACTAAGGTTTATATAACCAGGGTTTAATGCTGGGTAAAGCAAAGTAACAGTTTCTGCTATTTTTTATTTTCAAAAACAAGCCACACATGCAGGAGTGAAATCTACTTACCTTCCCTGCCGGTTCAGAAGTGCGCATGCCATCATCATGTCTGATTTTTGACCCTCTGCACATGCACAGAGGGTTAAAAACCATGAAGTATCGACATGTGGGTGGGTGGGCGGAATCTCACGCTGCCGCCCAGGGCCGGATTTAGATGAAAAGAGGCCCTAGGCTATTCCACTTATGAGGCCCTTTCACCAGTGGTGGGATTCAAATTTTTTAACAACAGGTTCTGTGGGCGTGGCTTAGTTGGGGGTGTGGCTTGGCAATCATGTGATTGGGTGGGCGTGGCTAGCTGGTCACGTGACTGTGTAGGCATGGGTAGCTCGTCATGTGACCGGGTGGGCGTGGCTATGTGCATAGGGACTACTCAGGGGGCTGAAAAAAGTCATTTCTGACTGGGCCTCGCACTTTTGACCGGTCCTCACACTTATGACCATCCTCACATTTATGCCCGTGTAGCTTTCTTAACAACCATGTCACTCATTTCACAACTGCTTCTCTTCACCATGGTGACAAGATAGGGCAAAAACATAAAATGTGAGGACAGTCGTAGCTTCGAGGACTGGTCGAAAGTGCGAGGACCAATAAAAAATAACTTTTTCAGCCCTCTGAGTAGTCCATATGCATAAAAGGATACAGCAATAGAGAGGGATGAAGGAAGAGAAGGGAAATTAGAGTAGGAGGGAGGGTAAGAGAGGGAGGAAGAGAGGAGGAGAAGGAGAAAGGAAGAGGAAGTAGGGAGGAGAAGAAGAGGGGGAGGAAGAGAAAGTAAGAAGGAAAGAAAAGAGAGAGGTGGTAGGTTTGAGGAGAAAGATTGCTGTACAATAAAAAAGATGAAAGGGAAGAAAGCCAACCCCAAACAAATATAAAGATATTAAGATAAAGAATGAATTGTTAAACTTTAAAGAATAAAAGAGAACAAATATGAATAAATAACAATAATTAGAAACACACATACAAACATACAATGTATTTTCTTTGAACAGAGTATTTGGCCGGTTCACAAATTTAAACAGTGTTTAGTCATTTCAATTAAATTTACAATTTCTATATTTCCTTTTTGCCATATTTATTCCTCATCTATTTTTGTAAAAAACCAATATTACCCTTCATCCTCATCTCTAATCTTAATCAAATTCAATTTTTCCCTTATATTCTATATTATACCCCTTCCCATTGTCATCTATTTTTATATCCATCCTCACATTGGTTAATTATGTAATATTAGTTGTTTAATATAAATTCAACATTTTAAAATAAATCAATTAGTTATATAACTACCTTTTTTGTATATTAATCAATATGAACATAAATATTCAAATTATTTCCATGCAATCCAATTTCTTACAAATCAATTAATTATATTTACCAATAATAATAAACCAAATAATTTCCCCCTTATATTCCTCCAAACCACAATTTAACCATTTCTGCTTTCAGAAATATACAATTAAATAGTATCTCAATTATTACAATTCCCTAGTTAAATAGAGCTTTTTTTCTTTTGTGTTTTAAAATCCTGAACTCTCCTCTTTTTCCCTATTGTTTGCACCTACCTTTTTTGGTGAGGAAAAAGAAAAGAATTCTGCCTGCCTAATTTTCCAACCTTGCAGCAACAGCAAAGCAGTTTCAGTTTCGTTTCTCAGCATAGATAGGGGGGAAAAAATCAACACTCTTTGCACGGAAGCAGAAGAGCCCTGAGCAAAACAGCTGAGACAAATCAGCTGAGAGCCGAGAGGCCAATTAGCCTATGCTGAAGCTCCGTGGGCCAATAAAATTACAAAAAAACCACCGAACCATTTGTTAAATTGCTGGCTCCCCCGCCCTTCGCCCACCACTATTTATTGGCAATAAATAGTGGTGCGGAGGGGCGGGGCAAGCCAGCAATTTAACAAAGGGTTCGGCTGCACCATTGGTTCTAGGGCGGCTCTTTGAAGCCGCGCGGCAAGAATTTAAACAGTTTTTTTTCCTCTAGCCATCGGAGACAGCAATAGACTGGGAGTGGGCGGGGTAAGCGAACGGCCGGCGATCCAACAGAGCAGAGAGTGAGGGTGAGTGAAGGCGTGGAAGCTGCTTTCTCCATCCTGCTCTCTTGCGTCCGGAGCCGGTGGGGAAGCACGTGGCAGCCCACGTGGATCCCAGGCAGCAGAACTCAGGCTAGGGAAGGGGTGGGCAATTGTGGCTCTTTTACAACCTGTGGACTTCAACTCCCAGAATTCCTGAGACAGCCAAGCTGCATCAGGAATTCTGGAAGTTGGAAGTCCACAGGTTGTAAAAGAGCCACAATTGCCTACCCCTGGCTACGGTAGGCTGGCGCCGTGCGGGTGGAAGGCAAGGGGCGGGCGAGCCAGCAATTTAACAAAGGGTTCGGCCGAACCCCCTAGAACCCCCAGAATCCCACCACTGTGTAGGCCCCTCTTGATCTTGAGGCCCTAGGCTGAAGCCTAGTTAGCCTATAGGAAAATCCGGCCCTGCTGCCGCCGCTATTGGTTCTCTGAACCAAGCGCCGGCAGCGCTACCGACTCATGCGAGCCAGACAGAACCGGCAGAATTTCACCACTGCATACATGCCTGTTTAGAAAACAAGTTGGTTATGCAATTATGCTTATATAGATCATAGCTCCTTCATTTATTTCCAATTTCTTTCATTCAAAATAATTTCTGTTCCAATGTATTTTACCTGAGTCTGTATTTCTTTCAGTATCAGTGCCTGTGTGTTTCTGCCTTCCCACTAGGTTATGACTTTGTGCATTTGTGTGCATGTGTGCCCAGGGAAGCACAGGGAAGTGGCATATGCATTACGGTGGGTCACATGACTAAGAGGGAGGGGAAGTTAGAATGGAGCAGCCTCCAACATGCTGAAGAGCTGCCCAAGTGCCTCTTCCATAAGGATGCATTGGATGGATGGATATATATTTTTTGCAATAATTTTCTCTCAACTCAAAATTAGCTTTCTTTTAATTTGCTGGTATCTGTCACCATACTAGATCTGGTCCTCCTCTGTTTAGTTTTTGAAGAGTTATGCTGCTAATAGACAGCAAGAGCACCGTCCTCAGGGGCTGGTAAAAAATATTAAGATGGCGACTATTACAGTCTGATCAAAGCTCTGCCTATTTTTTATGTATGTTGCATCACAACTGCCATTTTTATTTTTTATTTTACTTTTTGTTACAAACAGACATGGACATATAGGCAGAGTCTAGAGATCTTTACATACAATGTTCTATTTCTAAACACACAGTAGCATTGAGTTGAAAAGAATAAAAGGGCTGTGGCCCTGTTTTTGATAGGGAAATGTGCAGATCAGCCTATTAAAAGGACAAAGATAAGCACGAGTAATAAAATGTAGGTAAGCAGGAGGTATCTAGAAGGGGTAGCTAGCAGCAGCCTAATAAATCAAGTATTTTCTAATGGCCTTTTGCGAATATGCTATTTTCCATCCACTTCTCATATTTATTATGGCTTACACTTCGGCGACCCTCCTTGCTCTGCGAGATGCCCCCCTCTCGCAGACATGGCCTTCAAATTTATCGAAGGCCTACCTCAAGGACGGGTTTTGGAACCCCGAGTGGTGGCATGCTTCTAAGCGTGGTTTGAGGAGTTTTTTAACTAATGTTTTTAATCAAATTTTAAGGGGACCCGGGAGGCGGGTGGTAAGGGTTGAGCCGGGGGCGGCTCCTACGGTTCAGCAATTGGGCCCGTCGGATGGTTGTGGGGGGAGGGAGGGAGGAGGAGGGAACAAAGAGGCTCAGTGGAGAGAGGGTCTTCCAATTCTTGTGACAGTTGGGAGACGCAGAGAGCGGGGGGGGGGGCTGGGAGGGCGCTGCCACTTCATTCAAGCGGTGGCGCCCTCCTGCCCCCTCAGCTCATCCTGCTCCCCTGACGGCGACAGAGTGCGGAGCCCTGGACTCCGACTGGTGTACTTAAATGCCAGGTCCGTGGTGAACAAGACACTCCTCGTCCAAGATCTTATAGACGAGGAGGACGCGGACCTGGCTTGTATCACTGAGACCTGGCTGGGGCCGGAGGGCGGTGTCCCTCTTGTGGATTTGTGTCCCCCAGGTTTCCGGATACTATACCAGCCACGACTCCAGGGGAGGGGCGGAGGAGTGGCGGTAGTTATTAAGGAAAGTCTTAGGCCTAGGGAGGTCACTGTTCCTCAGGTTGACGGGTGTGAATTCCTCCTTTTGAAATGGGACCCTGGAGTTCAGTCTGGGCTGTTGATCACGTACCTCTCCCCCAGCTGCGTGGCCTCAGCCCTGCCCGCACTACTAGATGTCTTAGCTGAATTGACGGTGGAACTCCCCAACCTTTTGGTTGTGGGAGATTTCAATTTGCCATCGGCCGGTGAGTCATCTGAGTTGGTGCGGGAGTTCATGACCTCCATGACGGCCATGGACCTGACTCAGATTGTACAGGGCCCAACTCATATTGGAGGACATACACTCGACCTTATTTTTCTCTCTGGACAGTGGATAAATGATCGTGGGGAGGGGACTCTATCTATCGACCCTCTGTCATGGACCGATCATTCCCTCCTTAGACTCGACTTTTCCTCTGCCATCCCCCGTCGCAGGGGTGCGGAACCAGTAAGATGGTTCCGCCCCAGGCGCCTGATGGAACCTGAAAGTTTCCTGATGGAGCTTGGGTCATTTCCCGCCTCCTTAGCCCACGATTCATCTGAGACCCTTGTCGCGGCCTGGGAACAGGCTGCGGTGGGGGCCTTGGATCGAATCGCGCCTTTGCGGCCTCTGATCCGACGCAGATCCTGGGCGGCTCCTTGGTTTACCGCGGAGCTCAGGGAAATGAAGCGTCGGAAAAGACGCCTGGAGGGTAGTTGGAGATCCTCCCGATCCGAGTCCGACCGAACACAACTAAGAACCCATATTAGGTCTTATCTTGTGGTGATGGAAGTGGCGAAACGTAACTATTTCGCCACTCTCATTGCATCTGCAGAAAATCGCCCAGCAGCCCTGTTTAGAGTGACCCACTCCCTCCTTAATCAGGGAGCGAGGGAGAACCCCTTACAGGGCCGTGCTGAGGACTTTGCACAGTTTCTGCAAGATAAAATCACTCAGATTCGGACCGGGTTGGACTCCGACTGGACAGAGTCTGTGGAGGTGACAGGGCCTAGTCTCGGTGGAGACATCTGGGTTGAGTTTGAGCCTGTTTCATTGGATGACGTGGACAGGATTATGGGTAGGCTGGGGTCTTCCACATGCTTACTGGACCCTTGTCCCTCCTGGCTTGTTTCGGCAGCCAGAGAGGTGACTGGAGGCGGATCCAGGCTATTGTCAACGCTTCACTAAAGGAAGGGGTCTTTCCCGCTGCGCTTAAAGAGGCGGTGGTTCGACCCCTCCTTAAGAAGCCTAACCTGGATCCTGACATACTTAACAACTACCGTCCAGTCTCCAACCTTCGCTTTTTAGCGAAGGTTGTTGAGTCCGTGGTGGCACAGCAATTCCCTCAATTCCTGGAGGAAACTGACTACCTGGATCCTTACCAATCTGGTTTCAGGCGTGGCCACAGCACGGAAACGGCATTGGTCGCCCTAGTAAATGATCTCTGGCGGGCCAGGGATGGGGGTTGCTCCTCCATCCTGGTCCTTCTTGACCTCTCAGCGGCGTTCGATACCATCGACCATGGTATCCTGCTGCAGCGGCTCAGGGGGATAGGGTTAGGAGGCACCGTTTTACGGTGGTTCTCCTCCTATCTCTCGGGCCGTCTGCAGTTTGTTTGGGCAGGGGATCAGGGATCCTCCCAGAGGCCTCTCATTTGTGGGGTGCCTCAGGGTTCATTTCTCTCTCCTCTGCTCTTTAATATCTATATGAAACCGCTGGGTGAGATCATCCGTGGTTTTGGGGTGAGGTATCATCAATATGCTGATGATACCCAGCTTTACATCTCCACCCTTGACCACCCTAGGGATGCCCTTTCCGTGATGTCCCACTGCCTGGAAGCGGTGCGGGTTTGGATGGGGAGGAACAGGCTTAGACTCAACCCGTCCAAGACTGAGTGGCTGTGGATGCCGGCATCCCGGGATCTGGAGGTTGCATCCTTAATGATCGGAGGTGAAACCGTTGCTCCCTCTGATAGGGTCCGCAACTTGGGTGTCCTCCTGGATTCTCGGCTGTCTTTAGATGACCATCTGATGGCCGTAACCAGGGGGGCCTTTGCACAGGTCCGTCTTGTGCGCCAGTTGCGCCCGTTCCTAGACCGAGATGCCCTCGCCACGGTCACTCACGCCCTTGTTACCTCTAGGTTGGACTACTGTAACACCCTCTACATGGGGCTGCCCTTGGGATGTGTCCGGAGACTTCAGCTAGTCCAAAATGCAGCCGCGCGGGTAGTTATGGGGGCGTCTAGATACTCCCGTGTAACACCTCTCCTGCGTGAGCTGCACTGGCTACCGGTGGCACTCCGGATACGTTTCAAGGTGCTGGTGCTCACCTATAAAGCCCTTCATGGCTTAGGCCCAGGGTACTTGCAGGACCATCTCCAGCTGTTCTCCCATCGTCCTGTACGCTCTCACAGAGTCGGCCTCCTCAGGGTGCCGTCAGCCAAACAATGTCGGCTGACGACCCCCAGGGGCAGGGCGTTCTCTGTGGGAGCCCCGACCCTCTGGAATGGATTGCCCACTGAGCTCAGGACAGTCCCCGACCTTCTTTCCTTCCGTCGTGAGCTGAAGACATGGCTCTTCCGCCAATTAAACTGATCCGTTTGGGGGTACACTGGTATAATTTTAAATTGTTTTTTAATTGGGTTACCGATTTTAATTTGGTATTGTATTGTGATTTGTATTGAAGTTGTCATTTTGTAAGCCGCCTTGAGTCCCTAGGGAGAAAGGCGGCATATAAATCGCAATAAATAAATAAATAAATAAATAAATAAATAAATATAAAATAACCCCAGAAACCAATTTGTGGAATCATTTATATTTTCAGAATTCAAAATATGACTATCACCAATACTTCACCAATTTAGAGATAGTGGATTCATAAATATATCATAGTTGGGTGGGCTCACATACTAAACCATAAACCATGATTTATTTGCCCTCTAAGTATTTTAATGTGGGTGCTAATGTGCCTTTAATTAGTTTATTTTATTTGTTTGCCAGAAGGGAATTGTTGAAAAATATTCCTATAACTTAAAACAGCAATTCTTTTCTGTTCTGCAATACTGTGCATTGACACGTGCATAATATTCTAAGACTGTTTTTAATTTATATCAGAATCTTCTATTCTGCTAGCTCATGTTAAAATTACAACAGTTGCAGCACAACTATACCTCCACAAATGCTATAATAAATTCTAGGATATTGCAGCTTTTCCCAATGTATATTTTACTCCCTTTTCATTCAACCTGGCATTTACACTCATTTTATGTTAAGAAGGGAGCAAAAGTAATATGTACTGCCCAATATATACTTATATAAACCTCATTGCCACCATCAGGCCTTCTTTAATTCATTCATCCAAGCAAAATAATTCTAGACTTCACAATCTCTCTTTGTACATACATCCTACCACACCTATAATCAGCCATCCTCATCACTATTTCCACGAGGTTTTCAGACTGCTAATAAATATACCTTCAGAGGCAAGTGACCAAAATGGAATGCTGCATTAATCGAAAAGGAGGAGATCCTTTCAGGAGTCTGTTTTTACATTGCTCCCATATTTAAGTTACTCAAAGGATTCCTTTTTAAATTTGGTTTGTTTAAAAAGACATATATGCACATATCTACCAACGAAGAAGAAAGTGACAATGACAATAATACCTACACTGGCACTCCTTTCCTCTGAGATCTCTAAACATTTGAAGGCCATCAGATTATTGCACAAATGTAGCAAGTTGCAACCACTGTGCACTACCTTGTATTTATCCATGATTAATGTCATGTCTTGTCGTGCTGCCCAGTTTCCCTATGTGCTTATATTCCTTTATCATAAGGTAGAATAACCCCAAAATGCCCTGAAATCCTCCATAGATTTTAATAACTAGTGTCATGGGCAATTTGTCTTGCTAACCCTGCTTTTATCATCTCTTACAATTCATTAGGAAGTATATTGAACTCTATGAAGTGCCCATTTAAAGAATGAGCGAATTAAAACTAATGAAATCCTCACAGTTCCAGAGCCATAGGTCAAAGCTAAGAATTTATTGCAAACATAGACTTCTCTTGTCCTGTATTACAACAGTAGCAAATAAAGTTTTCTTTTCCTGGATTCTTCAGTGAAATGAAGGAAATTTGAGTGTATCTACATTTACTTTGTTGCAGATGATTGCCCAGTCTTACATTTCTAAATCGTGGTGTAGAATATCTCTAAATTCTTAAGGAATCTCATATATTTCTCAAGTGGTTTATTCAATGGGTTTACTTCATGACTTTCTTAAATGTTTAGGTAGGTTTAGTAGATAATTAGATAGACTATGAGTTGAAAATAACTCCTTTAGGTAAATTCATGACATAAATATAAGAATCAACATGCTTAGATCCAGAAACCTGATTAAAGAACAAAGAACATATTTGAGTCCAATACATATGAGAATCAAGGAAATTTGATATA
The DNA here is from genome assembly GCA_022577455.1 of Arizona elegans. NCBI lineage: Eukaryota > Metazoa > Chordata > Lepidosauria > Squamata > Colubridae > Arizona > Arizona elegans. The sequence goes on along the minus strand of JAKOOJ010000005.1, from coordinate 58,551,094 downwards.
ACTTAATGGGCATCCCAATATTTACTGTCAAAGATATTCCACTCAATAATTCTGCAATCAAGAGATGTAATGATCAGTTGCTGGATCCAGCTTCATATATTTAGCATTAGGCTCAGCTGTAAGAGCAAAATTATCTATGAACCTATCACTGAAGTGCTAACTATGCATATCTAGCTACATGAACTGACTCTCCCATTTGTGAGCTGGACTCAAAAACAAACAAACAAACAAAAACTAAGGTTATGTGAGATGTTCCATAAATGGAACAGATATAAAATCACTGAACTGCTACTTGATTGTTTCTAGTGCAGCACTTTCTCTTCTAATTGTTATTGATAATGTGACAAAATTAGTAGACCAACGAAATGCTGTGGACATAATTTATTTTGACTCCTTGTTAGTGTAGTCTGACTCCTTGCCTAGATAATTCTCTCAAACTTCCACATAACAGAATAACTGAGTTGGAAGGGACTTAGAGATCTTCTCTAGTCTAATCCCCTGTTCCTGCAGGAGCCCATACATCATATCAGACAAAGGGTTTTACAATCTCTTCTTAAAAACCTCCAGTGATGGAGCACCCAAAACTTCTGAAGGCAAGCCATTCTATTGATTAATTGTTCTAACTGTCAGGAAATTTCTTATCAGATTCGTTCTCTCCTTGATTAGTTTTCACTCTTTGGAAACTAATCTGATTCTGCCTTCAGGTTCTTTAGAGAATAAGTTGATCCTCTCTTCTTTGTGTGACAGCCCCTTAGATATTGGAACACTGCTATCATTTCTCCTCTAGTCCTTCTTTTCATTAAACTAGACATGCCCAATTCCTGCAACTATTCTTTATATATTTTAGCCTCCAGTCCCCTCATCATCTTTATTGCTCTTTTCTGCACTCTTTCTAGAGTCTGAACATCTTTTTTATATCATGGCGACTAAAATTGGATGCAATAATCCAAGTGTGGTCTTACCAAGACATTATAAAGTGGTACTAATACTTCATGTGATCTTGATTCTATTCCTCTATTAATGTAGCCCTCAACTGTATTGGATTTTTTTGTGGCTGCAGCACACTGCTGGCTCATACTTAAGTGGTTGTCCACTAGAACTCCAAGATTCCTCTCATAGTTACTACTATTGAGCCTGTGCATTTGGTTTTTCTTGTCTAAATATAGAACCTTACTTTTCTCACCATTGAATTTTATTTTATTAGATAGGACCTAGAGTTCAAGTCTGTCAAGATTGTTTTGTATCTTGAGCCTATCTTCTAGAGTGTTGGCTATTCCCACCAGTTTGAAAATTCCTTCTAAGCCCTCATCTAAATCATTTATAAAGATATTTAAGAGTACTGGACCTAAGACAAATCTTGAGGTATCTTATTGCATGTTTCCATCCATGTAGGTGCAGTTCCATTAGGGACTACACATTGAGTGTGATTGGTCAGCCAGTTACGAATCCATCTGGTGATGTTGCTGTCTAACTCAGGGGTCCCCAACCTGTGGGCTGTGGAGGACATTGCAACCGGGCCATGGAAATGACTGGTGAGTGTGTGTGCTCCAGTTGTGTGAGCGGCAGGCGTGCATGCACGCTGCTTGCAAAAATGGAGATGTGTGCGCGTGCGTATGCTTGCCAGCCACTCATGTGGAACTATCTCTCCCCCACCCCCTGGTCCACAAAGCCAGAAATGTTGGAGAATTCTGGTATAATCCTCTATCTTATCAAGTAATCAGTTGTGGTTTACTTTATCAAATGTCCAAATAAATTATGTCCACAGCATTTCGCTGGTCTACTAATTTTGTCACATTATTTAAAAATGTAATAAAATTTGTCTGGATGATCTGTTTTTGACAAACCCATGTTGTCTTCTAGTTATAACTTTGCTTGTCTCTAGGTGTTTGCAGATTTGTTGCTTGATTATTTTTTCCAGAATCTTCCCGGGTATTGATGTCAGACTTATAGATCTGTAGTTTCCATTTTTTGTTCCTTTTTTGAAGATTGGCTCCAAAACAAAAGATGATAGTTTGTCTGGAATAAGACATCAAAACTTTGCCTGTTCATCTGTTCCCATTCAAAGAAATCATGCAAGAATTATCATCATAGGAAGTACTGAAGGAACTCTATAGTTCCACTGCTAAAAATAACACCTAAGTTACAATTTTATTATCAAAGGCAACATGACTTCCCAGTGAAACCATTTATCACAGAATCAACAAACAGTTGGTAGCTTCAAAGCATACATCTTTTTTAAAAAAGACTTTGTAATTCTCAAAACAAAGGCACTACAGGTAAAAAAGAAAAACTCTGCAAGCAGAGGCTTCTTTAGTGGAAGTGAGCAATTGCAAATCACTATCAGAGTTTTTACATTGGCGGTAACTTATTTGGGTTGAGAAGCACTGCCAAGTTTATTTATTACCTGAATGGAAGACCAACAGGAGATGCTATTTTGGGAAGCAAAACATATCCCTGGAAACATCTCTGATCAAGGCAAGGACACAAAATTTGCATTGCTGTGTCAATGTAGTCAACTCTTTAGAATTGAAAGAGTTATTTGCATCAATTTGTAAATGGGGGGGGGGAGATGAAAAAAAAGTACATATTGTATTTTTAATTCCTCTGAATATACATATTTTGCACTATATTTTAATGAATTTTCCTTAATACTATGCATTTTCATGCACCTTTTCCCCACTAATACAACATTTTTGTGAACTCTCCCTTAATATCAAACATGTTGTGTCCATTTTTATATTCAAAACTTCCACTAGAAAATTCTGAAAATGTAAGGAAGAAGCACATTCATGTCAAATGTTGCTTTGAAAATTTTCGTAGAAGATAGAACCATAAGTGTCAAATATACTATAATGATGCCATCCACCCAATGATATTATCACTCACATGATATAAATTATACATGTACTTAATTGATCTCATATGCACCATGATGTCAAAACATGGAGAAAACAACATTTTCTTATCAATATTCTCCACGATCTCTGATTTCCATTGAAGGAATCACTGCTATTACAAGATGCAGTTCTATATATGTTGCTCAGTCCATAATATTGCTTCAAAAATTGATAGTTAGATAATGTGTGTGTATCAAGTTGTATTTATTATGATAATCTCCTATAGTCACTTATATTTTTGTTTTTACAACCTTAAACGTTTATTTCCCACTATGGAACTAGTAAACTAAAATGGATGGTTCCATCAGTGTGGTTTTGGCTCCAAGCTCTCTTTTGTACATTGAAAATAGAGAAAGGCCTCTTGAGAAAGGCCAATCTTATTAGTCTTCATTAATACCAAAGATGTTTATACCATGTGGGCTAAAGAGAAACTTAATACTTAAAGGGTTTGGTTTGGCTAAGAATATACATCTCATTGGATAAATGAGCTTCATGTACTTGCCCTTTTATATAGGGCTAAAATGCCTATGTCTAAGAATGCAGGCTGATGAATACTTCTTCACACACTATTTAATGAATATTTTAACCTACTGAATTTTCTATGGGAATTTGGCAACTGATTACTAGAAAAAAGAAAGATAACTCTTGGTACAAAGATTCTGCTTCTGTTTTTTCCCTTCTACTCCTCCCTCTCTCTCTCTCTCTCTCTCTCTCTGTGTGTGTGTGTGTGTGTGTGTGTGTGTGCCAGGTTACACATCACTCTTACTTTTCCATGTCTCCACAGATAAATAATGGCTAGGTGGGCATCTCCATATTAATTCCTGATGGTGGCATTGCTAAAGATAAGCATAAGCACACAAAATTCCCCTCCCTTGAAGAATAGTCCTATTTAACAGATCAGGAGACACAGCTTGACATACTAGCATTCAATGCACAATTCAAACATGAAAGATAGCTTACCTGTAGGATAATGAGTCCCCAAAATCATTGATTTGGAAAGCTATGTTGACTGAATCACCAAACCACCATGACTTTAAAAGCATACTGTTATATATGTGTTTCCTTCTTGACCAATTTTCATTCTACATTTCTGTTAAAATACATATGCTCAAAATTGAAAATCTAAGAATTGGCAGGATGCGTCCACCGCTGGGAGCAACAACAGAAAAGAAATATTGCTCTTTTATCTTGTCCGTGACTTTCCAAAGGGAATTGCCTATCCACGATGTAAAGTGGTTTATACAGAAATGTTACTCTTTCTTTCTGGGTACCTATCTAATGGGTATTTAGAGTAGATTAATAGCAGATGATAGCAAATTAGATTCCTCAGATTAAACAATTTTTAGTTGATCTGTTATATGGGCTTTTGTCAAATTATGTGTTAATGAAATAATATGGTGACATTTGAATATGAATAAGCAATGCTTATGAAGGATGTTTTCATTTTATCAAAATGATGCATGTTTTATATCAGATGCCTTCTTAGAAGAGGTTTACTGTAATGCACTGAGGGAAAAATGTTTCTTCTATATTCCTGATGCAACAATGAACTATACTAGCGAGTATTGCTGTTTCTTTGTTCCATTTAGACAGCAAAATACGGTATTTGGAACATTTCAACACTGGGCACTGAAAGGAAGTTCAGGATGGAAGGCAAGGCAAAGAAATATTTCCATCTCTTCCTACCCACCCCCGTCACCATTTTCTCCAAAACACAAAGAGATTCATTCGATCACTGAAAGTGTTAGTTTAGATTTTCCTTGTGGCTGAAATATTGCTAAAGCAATGGGGATAGGTTGATAGCTGGAACTTCAAATATGAAGGTTCATCTATTTTTGTATTTGTTGTCCAGTTTTGCAATTTTGTTTATTTCCTTTATTAGATTTTATTTATCATATCATATCGTATGGTATTTTGTTTTTTATATTATGAGCCACCCAAAATTAGTCTGGCATTGGACAGCATTGCAATCAAGTTAAACAAATAAACAGATACTTCGTCCACACCTTAACCATGAACATTCACTTTTCATGGAATGTTGGTGCTCTGAGAGGAGGGAGAGTTGGATTAATACATATCCATAAGAGTCAGGAAAATAGAACTCATGTCTATTTTCTTTCTCCAAGATTAAAGAAATCTCTGCCTCCAAAGCATGAATCCATCATTATTCTTTATTGTAAAATGTTGTGAAAACCATTGTGACTTGGTTGCATATTAATTCTACATAAATAGTAACAAGATAATAATAACACGAAATACTAAAGCGGTGCATTCTATTTCAGTTTAGATGTATTAGATTAAAGGTTAGGGTTTGGGTTAGGGTTAAAAACTGCTCAGAGCAGTTTAAATAGTAAGGCTGCCTAGTTAATTAAATAAAATGTTAGAACAACCAAAACTGACTAAACTGAGTTATCAGTTTATTACCTTGAAAGCTTGGTATACAGCTCTGCCTTAACAATAATAACCAACAATAATATCCAACAAAAATCCCAAGAAGTTCAGGTGACAGTTCAGGTGAAAAGAATGGGTAAAAATAATTTAAGTTATCTAACATTTGTTTGGTGATATGCAGATATAAAGTACAAGAAACAGAAAGACATAATTAAGAAAAATATTAACTTTTCATATTTTATATAAACTCATGATTTATAAAATCACTGTATTTTAGTCCTTAAATCATAGGATAAGTACTGATTTAACTAGGTGTTGGATAAATACATCAATACTAGAGCATTATAATCAAATTAAAAATATTTTAACTTCACTGACATAATTGAAGGAGACAATTTCATTCTTTGTTATTATTATGCTGTAGAAGGGAAAAGTAAATTTAATTATGAAAAAAAAAATGGAATAATTTTATAAGGATATTCACAAAACTATAATCCCCTACCAAATATGGGGTTCTTTTTATTTTAAAATGCATTGTTGCATAACTCTTGCATATCAATTTCTTTTATCCATTATCTGTAAAAATATAATGCATTATTGATATTATAATATTTGATTTTATAGAATCTTCTGCCCAGATGATAAATGCCCAGGATTGAATTTTAGAATATTTCAAGTTTCAAGAAGTGCAGGCAGGTAAGACACACAATTTATTTATCTACTTATTAAATTTATATGCTACCCATCTCCGCAATAAGGAGACTCTGGGCGGTTTACAGATTATAAAAAGATAAATAGAAATGCAGTTAACAATTTAAAACTATGCAAAAAACCAAGGACCAAGAGAAGGACAGCACTGGAATGAAGTCTTCTTATCCTATCAACCAACTCCAGCAGTGAGCACCTCCTCAGGGCTCTAAACCAACTTGCAAAACCAAGTTTTAATATGTTTCTGAAAGGCTGATATGGTAGGAACAGTTCTCATCTCTGGTGATAGAGTATTCCACAGAGTGGGTGCCACAGTGAAAAAGGCCCTTCTCTTTGACTCTGCCGCCAGAATTGCATAGCAGATGGGATCCATAGCAGGCCTCTTCCACTGGCATTAGTGGGCCAGGCTAGTCCCATTAGGATGAGATGGCTCCTCAGATACCTTGGACCCATGCTATATAGGGCTTTAAAGGTAATTATCAACACCTTGAATTGAACCCAGAAGCAAACTGATCATCAATGCAGCTTGCGCCAAACCAATGTTATATGTGCCACCCTAGAGCACCCAGGACTGTATATGCCATTGTATTCTGCCCCAACTTTAGATTCTGAACACGTTTCAAGGGTAGCCCCATGTAGAACAAGTACATTGACTTCACAAGCCAAGTAAGGGTACAACTGGTGCATAACATGAAGTTGTGCAAAGGCCCTCCTTGCTGCAATTGCCACCTGCTCTTTGAGCAAGTCCAGGAGAACCCCCAGGTTGCATCTGGGGGGTGCAACCTGGGTCTGGAATAGTGCAACCCATAGCCATTCCATATTGCCAGGGTTCAGACAAAGCTTGTTGTCCCTCATCCACACCCCTACAACCCCAGGACCTGAGAAAGGACAGCCACGACATTGCTTGGATCACTGGGGATGGAGATATAAAGCTATGTATCATCAGTATACTGATGATATCTCATCCCATGGTATCAGATGATCTAGCCCAGCATTTTCATGTTGATGTTAAAAAGGAACAGAGAGAGTACGTGGCATCCCACAAATTCCTGTGGCATCCCACAAAGAAGTTTTTGTGGGCTAGACCTCTTGTTCTCTGTCAACACCGATTGGGACCAGCTTTAGAGAAAGGAGCCGATCCAGCGCAATACTGTACCACTCAGGCCCAAACCCACAGATGGCCCAAAAGGATACCATGGTTGATGGTATCAAAAGCCTCCAAATGGTCAAGGAGAGCAAGGACGGATGCACTATCTCCATCCCACTTTTGCCAGATATCACCCACAAGCATGACCAATACCATTTCTGTTTCATGACCCATCTTGAAATACAAGTGAAAGGGGTCCAGATAATACATTTCATCCAGGATCCTCTGGAGCTGGAATGCAGCTTTTTCCACCACTTTCCTTAGAAAGGAGAGGTGGGAAACTGGACTAAAATTGTCCAGACAGGTTGGGCCAAATGATGGTTTCTTAAGGAGGAGACAGACCAAGACCTCCTTAAATGATGCCAGGAACACCCCTTCCTGCAGTGATGCATTAATCACTGCCTGCGTCCATCTGCACTTCACCATCCTGGAGGCTTTCCCCATCCAGGTCAGACAAGAACCTATTAAGCACTTAATTGCATTGACTGTAGAGACTTTTCAGAGTAATGTTATGCAGATGTGTCTCCTTTACCTTTTGAGATGTTTCCATGAGACAGTATTTTTATAATTTAATAATTCTATATGGAGCATCTAGTTTATTTAAAATTAAGTGGCACTCAAATAATGGATTCATGCATTTAATTGAAGACTTCTGTGCTTTATCGTACACAATAACTCAATTATCAACTATTATTTGCTGCTTTTAGCTACCTTATAAACCAATATGCTGATTTAGATCCAGTCTGGTGTAGTGGTTAAAGTATTAAACTAGAAACCAGAAGACCATGAGTTGTAGTCTTGTAGACACAAGACCAGGTAAGTGACCTTGGGCCAGTTATTCTCTCTCAGCCTTAGAAAGTACAAATGGCAAACTAATTCCAAAATCTTGCCAAGGAAACTGTAGGGACTAGTATGTCAGTGGCAGCCAGGTTTTCAACAGTATCAGTGATGAGATGGAAAACTCATTAAGCACATTCAGGAAGTCATCTTGATCTATTGGGTAGCCACATCAGACCATTTAACCAACCCTCCATTTCTGCAGTGGTTTGTAGCAGCCACCAGTTTAAAAGTAACAAGAAAGTGCTCTGATCATGACAGTTTTAGAGAGGACATCCATCAGCAGATTCCCTGTTTTAGTCAGTCAAAATATCAAATCTACCATGTCCTGCCAGTCCGTGAGACCAAATTGTATAAGGTTCGTGTTGCATGACGACCATGAAATCCTGAGGCAACCTTACCATGTAACTGAAGTTTTTAAGGACAAGATATCCAGGCTAGTTTAATGCTACATCAGTTAAGTTAGGAAGAGACACTGTGGTGCAGTGCTACAGAAGGAATACTAATAATACACTACCCCATCTAGTACAGAATCAAATACCCAAGACTGGAAACTATAAAATGAAACTATAATTTCTAACTGTTACAGACAACATGGAATGTTAAGAGATATTTGTTTTTCTATGGTAGTTTCAGTGAAGGCCATAGAAACTAACCCAAATGATTTAATATTTAGAATAGCCTTCCCCAATCTGTTGACTTCCAGATATTTATTATTTATTTATTAATCAAATTTGTAGAGCTGCCCATCTCACTGAAGATGATTCTGGGAGGCACAACATTAGATAAAAGAAGCAAATATAAAAAGAACATATAAACATTTAGAAAAGCACAGTAATAAATATAATAAAAACAAAAATACTAACTTTAGGCAAAGGGAGGATAAAAATGGTCCCCTTCATTAACATTATCAGGTTGATGGTCTTTTGGAATACCAAAGAGAATGGGTAAATCTAATATTTTTTTTGGGGGGGGGAGGATGTTCCTTATGCCACACCAGAGAAGGCATGTCTCCTGGGACACACTGATGATGGGTAGGTCCCTAGAATACTTTCTTTTTGAGATCTGATCTTGGTGGGCTGAGATTACCAAGACAGGTTGGCCCCTCTGATTGTCTGGTCACATGCCATGAAGGGCTTTAAAGGTTAAAACCAGCACCTTGAATTGAAACCCGATGCAACCAATGGATCATGGATCAGAGGTGTGACTTGCACTGCTCTAGGACTGTACATAACTGCCCATGCCACTGTATTCTGTACCAGCTGAAGCTTCTAGATACTCTTCAAAGACAGCTGCATGTAAAGTGCATTGAGACAGTATAAGATGGAGGTGACAAGAGCATGCCTGACTATAAGTAGGGCCTTCCAGTCCAGGAATGGGTGCAACTGATATGTTGGTCTACAGTTATGTTGGACTACAGTTCCCATATTTTCAATTCAGAATTTTGTTGGCCATGCTAACAAAATCATAACAGTTTACAGTTATGATTACAGATTACAGTTTTCATAAATGTATTATGAGAACTGTAATCTAGTACATCAGGAAGATACCAACTTGAGAAAGTTTGCATTAGAAAATTGCACTAAGACCCAGAGACCTAGATTGTAATCCCCACTCAGCCATGAAGCTTGCTAAATGGCATTAGGTCACTTTTTCATTATCTGCCTAAGCTACTTTATCAGATTATTGTGAGGTCAAAATGTGTATGGGGAGACGTGAGATCCATGTACATCACGCTGGATTCTTGAAGAAAAGATGTGTAATAGGCTTCCATCTACAGGTGTGTGAGTGTGAATTTAGTTCCACATATGACACAAGGAAGGAAGGAACAGAATGTGCTGGTAAGTGTTGCCTTTAATATAAATATTCAGGCATTAAATCTTACTGATAATCTATTAAATATCATAACTCTTCTCAGTCCATTTACGTATTATTTCTCTCCATTTCCCAGAAAAATGCATATTGTGTATTTATATGAGATTATATATTCAAGTACTCTATAGGCAAAAAAATAATCTATAAAAACAATAGCAAGAATAAAGTCCTCAATGAAATAAAGTGTATGTTTATTTACACCAACGTATGTTTTTGTTTACTCCCAAATTATATATTTTATCATTGAAAACAAACCCGATTATACGTAATATATACAAATATACTAAAAGCAACTGACAGCATCCTATTTCATCCTCAGGGACAGGCCCAGACGCTATTATGGAGATAGGTTCCCCACTTAGGACCCCTTCGCTCAGAAATCTGAAAGTAGCTTGCATCTGCCAACTAGATACCGTATCTAGTGCTTCAGGTGTATTAAAGTGGAAATTATTTTAATGACAAGAGGTGTTTACGGCCAACTGATTCCAAAGGCAGACCCTTGTGAGGAGAAGGTTGTGGGAAGAAATGTGGAAAGCTCTCCAATTCAATGAGTTACTAAGAGAAAGGAAAGGTTAGTTGGTGTGAGCCACTGAAAAAGTCTCTTTCTTGGCATATGTTGCACAGATATAACTGGTGTGTCCTGACAGGGCTTCTGGGTGTGGATTCGTTTATGGCAAGGGTGCCCAGAAGTTGCCATGTAAACTTCGGTGTAAGTACCCGCTTTTCGGGTGTGTGTGTGTGTAAGGACGTCTCCCTAAAGCCGCTTTGGATTTTCTGTGAGAAGTTCCCTCGCTTTCTTCCTCTCGCCTGGCCCCTGCAACTCTTTTGTGAATGGGGCCAGTGCAACAGGCGGCCTTTCACCCCGCCCAAGAACCAATGCCAGACAGCCACACTCGGAGAATTGTTTGTTAATAGTCCAATTAGATAATTGCCATCTTTCACTCCTTTCGCTCTACATTTCCCATAAAGGCCTGAATGAGGAGAGCAGCGTGAAGAGGGCTTCTGCCCTGCAAGGTGACAAGAAAGGCTGGAGCATGCTCTGTGCACAAAGCCAGGCGCTTGAATTGAATCATTGTCGTCTAATCAATGGTCTTATTGGATTACTGGCTGTTGCGGTTCTCAAAGATATTGTAGCGGAGACAATGGAATAGCCAGGGGGAAACTTTTCTCTCGCTCGCTCGCTCTCGTTCTCCCCGCCCCCTTTAGTAGATCACGCAGTTGAGATCTGCCCCACGCTCTCCTCCTCCTCTCTCTCTCTCCTTCTCTCTCTTGGATCCATCTGGATACAAAGCAGGCTTTTTTAGAAGCGGGAGGGAGGAAGGAAGCTCTGGAAATGTGTTCAATTTTTATGAAAGGCGAGCAGAGGGAGGGGGCACCTACATGTATCAGCATTGAATTAACGAGAAAAGAGTTGTAAGATGGCTGGTAGGCAGTAGAGAGGAGCGTTTAGGAGATCCCTCCAATGTAACACCCTCTTCGCCTTCTTCTCCCCATCTCCAACAGGGAAACAAAACGTTTCCTATTTCTGGGATCTGGAATGCGTACCAAGGCAAGACTCTTTCTCCCTCCCTCAAATGGTTGACAGGGTTTCCCTTTGGTGGGGGTGTGACTCGGTGGCTGTTTTCGGAGAAGATCTGCCAAGATCTGCTTTTGGTAAACTGGCAGAGCTTTTTCCAGATCTATTTATAAATAGACCTGTATTTCTGTCTGAGGCGTGTCTGGGATGAGCGCATTCGGAAATCGGGAAAGGTGAACGCCAAACTGGAGAAAGTTAATAATGGCTGCTAATGGCTCCTAACAATTCTGGCTGAATCTTGTCAAAAGTTTCCCCCCCCCCTTTTCTTCCCTCGCCCCCTCTCCCGCTCCTTCAATTGATCCTTCTTCTCGTTCTCCTTCTTCTCCTTCTGGAAATCTCAGCCTTTTTTTGATTGTGTGTTTCCTGAAAGCAAGGCCAATCATTTCAGTTTATTCACTGGCTAAACTCGACTTGATTGGGGACAAGCATACAAACCACCCATTACGAAGTGATATATTATCCAAACAATTTAGTGTATTCATGAGGTAACCTAAATGTGGAGGCTGCAAAATTACCCGTAATCAATTGAAACAGCAAGTGCGCGTCCCTCTGGGTGTCTAACAACTGCATCCCTCTCTGTAATAAGGGAGGCATTAAATCATTTTAGAGTTGCACTGTTGAGTACCTGATCATTGGGGCGCGGGGAAGCTGGACACTCGCACTAGGACGCTGGGATTGAGGAAGCGGCCGATTTCCTGCCTCTCCAGCAGCCGAACCGACTCTCGCCTTCGAGGGATTCGCTTGTTACTCACCGAACTGATCCTACGGCGGGCGATATTCAGCAGATTTCTCTTCTTTTCCTCCTCCCTTCCACCCTCATCCCGCGCCTCCTTTTTTTCCCCACTTAAAAAAACAAAACAAACCTCTACACCATATTGCACTACATGTTTGGGAAACAAGACAAAATGGACGTTAGATGCAATTCAGAGCTCGAAACCAGCCGGCTCTCCAAGAACGGGCATAAAGAAGGCAAGGAAAGCAAAAGCTCCGAAGGAAATATTTCGAATTCTTTTTTGAAGGAACCGCAAGGGACTTTTTCGGCTTCGGGCGTCTCGGAAGAGTGCAGTAAAAATAAATCCAGTTCCGCTGACCCGGATTATTGCAGAAGAATTCTAGTCCGAGGTAGGACCGTCGCTTTACGTTCTGAAATTTTGATTAACGACTTTTTCCCGCCCGCCTGCTTCCTTTCCTTTCGTTTTTACTTTCGTTTTTTGTTTTTTTGGTTCTGCTTTTCGTTTTTCTCGTTTCAAAACCAAATGAATTACTGTGGTTTCCTAAAGGTTTCGCTTCATTCTTTTTATCTCTTTCATCCTGTTCTTGATCCGTTTCTCAGGTCTAGGAATATTTTTGCAATTTGGATTGTCAACTATTGTGAAGGGTTCCATGTCCAAACCTTACATTTTAGCTGGGGCGGCATGTATACAGATTATGTTTTCTTTTTCTCCGAATTTCTCAAGTATTGAGGGAAGGGAAGGCTAAGATCTACCTTAGTTGTCTTTAGTCTATAGTTTACCTTTGCTTTAAGGGCATGAGAGGTTGCTAAGTCCTATTTTGACCCCATTAAATTCAGCCTACAATTCTTTTGACTACTTGTATTCGAGTAAGACCCATCGGATTCAATACAGTAGAACTTACTTCTCCATAGGAGTTTTCAGTCACAGCCTTTTGCAAAAGATTGCTTCTTTGAAATTTCTCTCCGCCTTCCAAAAAAGAAAAGGGGAAAGAAACCCACCTCCCGGTGCCTAAGGTAAGCAAAAAGAAGAGAGGGAGAAAGAAAAATAACCCTTGGAGACTTATTCCGAAATGTACTGGGCGCTTCTCTTATTTTCAGTCTATTACTTTTGTCCCATTCTTTGATTTCCACCAGCAGCAAATTCTTTCTAGTCTGAGCACATAGCGGACCCTCCCCCCCATCCTAAAACAAGTCTTTCCTCCAAGCATTCTTTACCCTTGAACCCATTCCTGCTCAAATCTTTGGCGATTGCATCTTTTTTGATAGTGACTTTACAATAACAAAATATGTCAGAAAGTGGTGTGGTGGTGGTGGTGTTTGCTGCTATTATTCAGTATTATTATGCAGCTGAATGAATTGTTTATGGTACTGTTTAGTTTCTTCGTTTGATTTTTTTTAATTCTAATCTGGATTATTTATTATCTTCTTTCTGCCTCCTCCAATAAACAAAAGAATAATTTTCCATTCCTATTAAAATTCCAAAACTAACAGGTCAGTTTTTCATTTCTGTAAGTAAATATCCATGCCTGTATTTAAAAAAGAATTTCATTCTGCTCACATGTGAATGAATGAAAACCAGGCCTGGTAAACAGTAACTTATCCTGGACACCACCACCACCCTCAGCTGAAAAAAAGAAATCAAGTCTTAGAAGCCTAGGCTTCCTTCCTCATAGATATAGGAAGGAAAATTATGACAAACCCTGGCATGTAATTTGAATCAGATTGTACTTCACTGGCCAGAGGCTAGTGAGATTTGCAGTGTTGTGGTGAGATGAAGGCGGAGCAGAAAATGGACATCCACGAAGGGCAACTTGATGTTCATCAACACGGAAAAGCAGGCAGCTCCAAAGAGTCAGTGGGCTGCAGAAGGTGGACATCACAGCTCTCTTGAGATGGCTCACTTGAGTGCTTTCCCTGTAGGGAAATCAAAGGCAGCTCAAGCAAGTGTGAATATGCAAGGCAGAGACTGCTGAGCATAGGCCTCTGGTGGTGGCTAGGCTGCTTTGAAACCTGTGAGGTTCTTTTGGAGTTCTTTGTGTTAGAGCTCTTCCCTTGGGATGGAGAATGGCATGCTTTATAAACCACAATCTGAGAATGTGGTGCTGGGGCTAGCAGGAAATCCTAGAGACTCCTTCAGTCCCTGCCAAGAGTGGCTTCTTGCTGTCTAGAGTGGCCTCCCCAGGTTGTTCCTAAAAACTGGATCGATGATCCATCCTTTCTTCTGGATCTAAATGTGCCTCCTTCTCTTTTTGCCAGATGCCAAAGGTTCCATCAGGGAGATTATTCTTCCAAAAGGGCTTGATCTCGACCGGCCAAAGAGGACTCGAACTTCTTTCACAGCTGAACAACTTTATAGGCTTGAGATGGAATTCCAGAGGTGCCAATACGTGGTTGGACGGGAAAGAACTGAGCTGGCCAGGCAGCTCAATCTCTCAGAAACTCAGGTACTAAAGATACGAATGTATCGGTGGCAAAAGAAGGTTTGGGAACTGAGGTGCCCTATTCCAGCTTTATTCTTAGGCAAGAGAGTTCTCTTCCCTAGAGATGAGGAGCTTTTCACTTACTGCCAGGCCTACAGGGCTGTAACTAACACTTGCGTAGCTTCCTACATGGATGTGGTTGGTGTTGAAGACCAGTCTTCCCTTTTTTTTGCAGTTAACAACATAAAGATAACCAAGCCCTAGAACTAAACTTAGGACACAATACAAAATTCCACTCTTTTCATGCTTTTGCAAATTTCCTCCTTTTAAAAAGACAGTTTTTCAATTCTAAATATCTGGAGGGAATGGAAGGAATAGAGTGTGAATTGCCTCCTTAAATACCAGAGGTTAAGAACCCAAGAAATAAATGGGCTCAGGGAAGTGAGGAGTTACTGCAGGTATACAACTTGCTTTTAACTCCACAAATTATTCATAAACTCTAAGCATTTAATCCAAAAAATTAATTAGCCTCTAGGATAATGTTGGAGAACGATGAAACAGTTCTTAGGTACAAGAACCTTTGAAGAAACTCCCTCCTCACAAACACTCATAGCTCACAATCAGATAGTGCTGAAGTGAGGGCTTCTAGAAGAAAACCTTGGAGAAAAAAACTACAGAAGTTGCAAGGAGGTCTCCTCAACAAAGTAAGACCAAATCTAGAGGAAAAAAGTAAAATTTCAAAAAACAATAATTCACATCAAAATATCACTTAAGAGAATCTGTAGCTTGTGGGAAAAACAGAGTATTTCTTGGAAGTGAATATTACACAAATGTTACTTTTCTTTTGCTATCGTCAATAAGGCTTTTCCTTCTGTTGCATTTAGCGGTAGAGTTTAAAAGCTAAAAAATGTGCTGCTCCACCAAATGACAATAGTACTGAATTTATTTGCTATCTCAACACATTGTTAGTGCTTATAGAGATGTTGCTGTTGTGGGTTAAGCGAGTTTTGGTTCTAAAAATACTGAAAGGTACACTTATTTCTTCAGAAGTAAATTGACTTTAATGGAGTTTCTCCCTAATAAATGTGTGCATATCTGTTTACAATAGGACATCGGACTGTTTGTTCTAATACTGTGAAATTAAAATAAATAGAGGGTATAAGAATGTATTCTGACTGGCATAATGAAAAGAATCCAAGCCCTATAGATCTCTTAGCAGAATTTTCCTGGATTTACCTTTTTTTTTGTTTCCCTAGTTTTGTAACTTTGGTCAACAACTACTTACCTTTTTTTTTAAAGGAAAAGGTAAAAAGCAAGGATAGTGCCAGTAACTGCTCATGTTTTTGCATAATTTAATATATAACAATAATTTTCCCTTAATTCAAGGAACACATTCTCGTGTGAGAATGAATAGAATTGTATTCTGACTATGCATATCTAGACATGATTTATGAAGATAGAATTTATTTTCAGGTGGAAGCACCTGTGTGCAACAGGATTGGGCCTGGTTAACCTTAGATGCAATTCCTCCATGGAATGTTGAGCTGTCGGCTAGACAGGGAAGTGGGAAAATACTCAGAAGATAATAACAGGGGGAAAACTTTGGCACTTCTCTCCCAACACAAAATGAAGTCATCAGAAATTTCTGAAGTCATCAGAAATTGAGTTCCATTTAAAGGAAACTTCTTTTAAATGGGTATCTGATTATTTTCTTTCCCCTTTCTGTCATGGTGTGTGTGTGTGTAGAGAGGGTGGGGGGGGGAGAGAGAGAGAAAATCCAAAACGGCTTAATATATAAATAAATGCAGGGATGAGAAGGATAGCAAAAGGCTATTTTTTCATCCACGTAAAAATGTTCAGGCATGCCTACAGAAATTCCCTTCTTAAACCAACTTTGCTAGGTGAAGATTTGTTAAAATCAAATATTAAGCACGGATTTCACCAAACTTCCTTTGGTCTCATAAAGTTACTGCCTCTCTGGATTATGGATTTTGTTTTCCTCGCATTTTTTATCACTTGACTTTTGTTTCCTAAAACTGTCATGAATGAGCAGTCCCATCCATTTTCCGTCAGAGGCACAACAGCAAATACCCATGTACTCCCATCAAGGTTCAAATTCTTCAGTTTATCCCATTTTTTGCCATTTGTGGTAGTAATTCTTCTAAGTACCCCTTTCTAGTGAAAAATACAACTGTGTTAAATATCAGGGACTTTGTTGCCCCCCCCCCCCCCCCAAAAAAAAAAAAAAAAAACAAACAGATTAGCTGTTGGAGGCAATGGACAGAATGCCTGCCAGTAGGGCTGACAATGACAATGAGGTAGGGCCGACAGTGACAATGAGATCAGCCCCAAATGGGTCTGCTCTGATTTTGAAAGCCAAGTTTTTTCCTTTCATTCAGTCCTACAACCTGAAAAATAGGCCTGGGAGGGGAATCTGAAAGGCGGGGCCATTTGCTGCGTGTATGTATATGCATGTGGGCACAGGTGTCTCTGTGCATACCATACAGAGGGACAGACATTTATTCTCTTCCTGCAAAGGCAAAAAATGCCGTCTGAAAATTGTACTTTGCTAAATAAAGAGTTGGTGGGAAGATAAAATATAAAAATGCAGGGTGGTGGTGGTTTAATTTTAAATTTTAAATAAAATGCTTTGAGAAAATTGAAAACATTAAGTCAAAACCCGAAATAGGTAGTCAGATTCAAAAAGAAACAGATACATTACCAAAAATATTATCTGTTCCTGATGCTTTTAAATATATTATTTAAAGAAATAGGATGAAATTTGTTGTTCCCTAGAAAGAACTAGGGAAGGATAAAATATAGGTGTGGCTTTATTATTTCTGCTTGAAACATCCTATTAAAAGGAAGGAAGGAAGGAAAGAAGGAAGGAAGGGATTAGTTTCGTAGTTCTTAGAAAAAAGGTACTATAATGAACCTCTCTGACAAGCTAATTAGCATTTCTTTGCCTGTCAGATTTAGGCGGGTTGGTAAGGCAAACGAAAGCGGCTCTACAGGCAAAGCGTGGCCTGCCATAGGAACCTAAGTGAAGGATAACTGGGAAGAGTTGAAGTAGCTGACAGGATGGGGATCGCCCAGGCCTGCCCAACCTAAATTAGCCAAAATCTTTCAAAAGCTGCTGCCCGCAGATGAGACCCATGGGAGGGAAAAAAATGGCAAATTTAGTTAGGTAGGAGTACCTAAACAACGACAAACCACCTTGTATCAGGGGCCAGCGGATAGTGCCTTTCCAAGGGCATAGGAGTGTTGGCTGGTTTTAATTAATTAGATGTGATTTCATCCCCCATCCCCCAAAACCTGTTTCCGAAAAACTCCTAGCTGTGGGGACACAGTCACAGAAAGCGTGGGAAACGAGGCGCGACGGCTTCCTCCACGTAACTCTTCTTTCACTTTATTTTGTTAGAGAGGTCACCCCCGCTCATCATGTCCATGCACGTGCACGAACAGGCCGAAGCTTTTCTGGCCGCTTCCTGCGGCTTCTGAAACAAGCCAATGCCCAAAACAGCTGAACTCCACAATACACGCGTGTCTTCACGGCGCCGAAGGTTGAAACCTTTGAAATTTTTGCAATTCCCAGTCACTCCAGTTGCGCTTTACAGAGTGCAGCATGGCTTCGCGATCTTCGTGGAAACGAGCAGACTTCCACGCTTGCTCTTCCATTCGCTCTCTGATATCCACGCGCTCCCCAGCCGGCTGCACACGCGCACACATGAGGTTTCCACCGCAAGCCGCTTGGCTCCCACGGAGAAATCTCCGTCTCCCCAGGAGCTCCCAAGTCGGTCGCTGTCCTCTGTGGAGGCCTCTGGAAAGAGGCCGAGAACTGCGATAGGAGGGACAATGGCGGCCTTTCCTCTCTTGCTCCGGGCCTAAGAGGCCGAGGCCTTTGCTAGGCCGCGCTAGATGACGCTGATTCTGTCCTTCTTCTCTCGCCTCTTTGCAGGTCAAAGTCTGGTTCCAGAACCGACGCACAAAGCAGAAAAAAGACCAAGGCAAAGACTCGGAGATGAAGTCGGTGGTGTCCGAGACCGCCGCTACATGCAGCGTCCTGCGACTCCTCGAACAAGGACGCCTGCTCTCCCCGCCCGGCTTGCCCGGCCTGCTTCCCCCCTGCGCCACCAGCGCCTTGGGCTCGGCCTTGCGAGCACCCAGCCTCGCTAGTCGCACCGGCGGCTCAGGATCAGGGACGGCGGGCGGCTCCCCACACCATCCGGCCGTCAGCAGCGCCGCCGCCGGCCCGGCTCACCCTTCTCCGCCCGGCGGGCACAATCTCTTCAGTCTCCCGGTGCCCACCCTGCTAGGCTCGGTGGCCAGCCGGCTCTCCTCCAACCCGTTAGCAATGGCCGGGTCTCTGGCCGGGAACTTGCAAGAATTGTCGGCCCGATATCTCAGCTCCTCCGCCTTCGAGCCCTACTCCCGGACCGCCGGTAAAGAAAGTGCGGAAAAAAAGGCGCTGGACTGACTCTCGGGGACTTTCGCTGTATTTATATTTATCTTCTTTGTCTGTGTTGATTATTTATGGAGTCTCCTTGCGTTAGATGCCCCCTCTGCTCCGGTATACATTGCGCCTGTCCACATGCTCTTTCCTCACGGCTCCTGCTCCCTCAATCCTCTGCCCTCCCTCCCGCCCGCCCGCGCATTCCAAACCGGGAGCCTCCCCGCTTTTGCTCGGCGCGCCCAACCCTTGAAAACTCTCGAGAAACGCCGGCCGGGAAAAGCAACTAGACGAAGTCACGCGCTGGCAGTAAACAGACGGAGGGAACCCGCCAAACGGCCCGCGAGCTGTTGAAAGGGGGGAGGGGGGAGGGGGAGATGAAGAAGTGCCGAGCGCACTCCTTGTGGAAGGCCGCGTCCGCCTGCGTTTTAGAAACGAGGCTGGGTGGGACGCCTAAAACCGACCAGACGTCGTGTTGCGGGGAGGGGGGAGAGCAGGAGAAGAGGGGTCTGAATTGCTGGACGCAGAAGTCCTTTCCTTCAAGTTGACGGCCAACACGAGAAAGAAGCTTTGACTTTGAGGGGGGGGCGGGTGTTCGTAAAGAGGCTTGAAGGGTTGGTTGGAACTGAAGTGTGTATTTTGTGCAGGGAAGGTGGGGGCTGCCCGCGCGTACATAGCCCGACGGATCCTCTTATTCCAGCCTGCCTGGCGGATGTTGGTTGCTTAGTGTTGCATTAAAGCACAAATCTAAGAAAGGGCCTCTTTCCTCAGCAAGGGCAACGGTACCCTACCAAGGGATAACTTATTTTGCACATCATCCTGAAGATGCGCGCCGCCTCCTCCTCCTGCCCCGACGTCCGTATGCCCCCAATGCCAGACTGAACTCTCGGGTACCAAACCTATTGACTTTTAAGTGGAAGGAGGCGCGCTGCGGGTATTCAGCAGTTTCACTTCAATGGGATTTACTTCCGGTAAGTGTACCTAGGATTCCAGTCTCATTTCCAAGTTGTGAATGTGGGTGTAAGCCGAGTGAGGCCAACCGTCCTTTCAGGTAACGCAGCTGGGAACTGATTTAGCTTTGAAATATTGACCCAAGAATGAAGTAAACCCCGACTTCGTTCAGTTTAAGGAATGTTGCAGTTATCTTCCAATTCCACCGTCCCCCACCCCTCAAAAAAAAGAAAAGGTTTCGCATTAGGCTTACAGACTTGACAGCATTTGCGTCTAGCCTATTTTAACAAATAACCTATTTTTCTTTGTTAACGTCTGGAAGGAAACCAGACAGAAATATACAAGTTATCATCTCTCTGCACATCCCTCATTAACAAAATATGGGTGCAAAAAAAAAAAATTAGAGCTTTAAAAAAATCCTTATACACAAGCTTTTTTAAACGATCAGAATTTGGTCTACAAAACAAAAAATCAAAGGCCCATTATAGAATTACTGATGTGCCTGCAGTTTCAGCGCTCTCCTAAAACCATATATTCAACGTTTTAAACTGAAAGTATCGATTTTGCCCCCTTTGACTGATTTTCTTTGGTAATGTTTATTCCTAAATCAAACCTAATGCAAAATGCAAAGTACAGTAGTGTCCCATTTGATTTTGTATTAATTTTGTGCTCTTATGTAAAATTGTCATTTTACCTTATTTGAAAATCTCCCCATTAACCACAGATTTATTCCTGGCTGCTGCTTCTTTTTACATGATTTTATAAGTTTGCCAGAAGCAGCAAATGAAAAAAAGATACCATGTAATAACTAATTACTTTAGTCTGGGTTTTTTTTTTTTTTGGTTTGGTTTTTTTTTTGGAGTCAGAAGGATTGGAAATCCCTTGATACTTTGTGTTTACACTGTACAAAATACATGCCACCAAACTTTTCAATCCAAAAAGAAAAAGAAAAAAAAAGAAATGTAATACATATAGCATTTACTCTAGAAAAGAAAGAACAAGAGAGAGCCATAACATGAAAACTGTCAAAATAATTTTATTGTAAATTATTTACATCTGAAGTTTTAGGCATCTAGTGCAGAAAAAAATATGAATGAATCTGTGGGTGAAGGTGAGCCCCTTGCTACTAACCTTTATTTGGTATGTTCTGGATATTTGACTTTGTATTTATGTGGTGAGAGTGAAATATATCTATATGATGACAGATCGCTATTTTCGTCTTCTGTTTAGAACTCCCTGGAACACTTTCAATCCACTTGTGTAAAGCAAAAGATATAACTCCATAAATTATAATGTTCAGCAATCAACTCTGCACAGTATCTGAAAAGGTCCCTTTGCAGGGTATACATTCAGATGACATCTTGAGTAGCTAAATAATATATATAGTAAGGTGGAGGTTGCTTGTGATGCTTTAAAATGAGTATTTTAAAGCATTTTCAAAGTTAGAATTGAAATTGTGCACCTCTTTATAACCTAAAGACATTATCATTAGTGCTTTATATTGGCCAGTATATTTGATTCTGCACAACTTAACTTATTTAGTGTCAAACAGTTTCACCAAAGAAGGATTTCAGAATCTGCTTCCTATTAGTTCATACATCAAGCATCCAACAAAATCTGGGAGGAGAGGGGAGACAAGTCAGAGAATTGTCAAAATCGGCCTGATTCTCATCTATTTTTTTTTTCTAAGTCTTGTTGATCTATTCTTACATTTGTATCCCTGGCATTAGTTCAAAGGAAATTTTTTTATTTCAATGGAGTTTCTGAAGGAGTGAAAGTGACTAATATTAACCATTACACAATCTCAACCACTTTTCATTTTTCATTGTATTTATTCACCTACTTACTTGGAAGTAAAACCCATTGAAACTACAGCTTACTTTTAAATAGATAATTATACAACTGCATTGTAAAATTGACATTACACCGAACTCTGTAAATCATACATAATGATGAGCAGAAGAAAAATCCATACGATTTTTAAAATAAACATGAATCAATTTCATTTGAAGCACATTGGAGGGGGGATGTCATTCAGAGATCTTCCTTCCTTCCTTCCTTCCTTCCTTCCTTCCTTCCTTCCTTCCTTCTTTCCTTCCCTCCCTCCCTCCCTCCTTTCCTCCCTCCAATAAACCAACCAAAACCATTTTATTATAATTAATAAATAAATTCCTTCACTAATTGTACATTTCATGTGATCTTAACCATTGCCTTATGATGGCTTTTTGATATAACAATATTACTTCAAACCTAAGTAAAAAATCCCTCCCCTTCCTTTCCTGAAATTTGAGGGACTTCTGCTTACCAGTTAGGGTAATATTAAAAAGGATATAATATATGAGCATATTTGTGCACTATTTCACTGCATGATCACTTATGGATCTATTGTCTTACAGTATGTAAGCTTTCTATTATTAGTGTGTAAGAGAAAATGGGCTTAGACAAAAGCAATATTATAAACAAGAGGACAATGGAATGAAATGAAGATTTCTGCTAAGGCAGTCTGATACTCTGTGATCCTAATCTACTTCTTGGAAGTGAATGGGACCAGAGGTGAGATGGAAATGCTTTAAAGCTATGTAAATCAATTAAGAAAATCTGGCTGCAGCAATATTTGTGATTTCCTATATTTATACATTTCGTTATTCTAAAACTTTAAATAATATAAGGAATTATTGCTGTTTGGGAAATACTTTATTTGCTTTTTTTCTTGCCACCCATGTTAATTTAAGAAAATGAACACATACATACAAATGCATAATTACAAAGAAAGACAAATTCTGCAGTGAGGTTGATCCAATTAATGTATGACTTCTGCAACCTTCCCCCACCTCAAGCACTGCCCTGTAATCAGGCTGCTTCCTATCATATCTTCTATTGTAAAAGCATGAATCACCTACTCGGTTCCAGTATAAAAATCAGGCTAACCAGGGACTGTGTTCCTGATTGTGTTTGCAATAGGAAAAAAAATCTTCAACAACTTAGAGTTCAATCATGTCAGTTCCTTCCCTAATAACTGAGAAGTTTCAGATAAGATGTGAGATTGCAAGGCTAACTGCAAAGATCTCGATGATCATTCTTGACTGCCATGTAGTGTTCATCTGGATTTTTATAGTCTCAATATAGTAGCCTTTAGTTGTAAGGGCAACGTTGTCTAATATCAAATTGCTTAATCAGTAAGGAGATATAATATTTTTTATGATATCAACCTCATAAAATACCTTATCATGCATAAAGATGGCTGCTATATTCATTCATATAAAATAGTTTCTTATAATGTTTGAGCTTATCATGCAGGAGTGGTTTGAGCAGCTGGGGAAACAAAGCATTAGTTATGCAGTACAATCCAAATAATTAAAAACATGAAAATAATTTCTAGAAAAGTGAAAAAGAACACATGGCTCTCAAGATGTCATTCATATTCTTCAGAGGAGGATTTTCTTTTAATAGGTTTGATTTGTTTTAAGTCAATATTTTGTATAAAGCTGAGATACCCTTACTACAAGAACCAAGGTGATAGTACTTTTCTTGATCTGACAATAGATAAATAGGTAGATAAATATACCTTGTGAGTATAACCAGAGATAGAGAAGAGCCAAAAAAAAAAAAAAAGATCAGGGATAAAATAATTTGTTTTGAAACAAGTAGTAAGTGGGAATAGTTGACTGATTTGTAAAATGTATAAATTAACCTCTCAAATGTTCAGGAAAGTTTACAATATCTTTTAAATCTTCTTACATTACTTAAATAAGTACAAATGATATATTATTATTAATGACAGAGTCAAAGACACTGTACAAAGTACAGTGTACAGAGGCCAGTATAAAGAAAATTATATCAGCAATTAAGAAATGTCAAGCCTTTGAGGTAGGCCAGACCATGAAACCATGCAAAGATTATAGGAGGGTATAATAGCATCTCAAAAGCCTGCAAAATTTCTCTCTGCCTCCTTTTGTACCAGAGTCAAAGAGAACATCTTTTGAGGGTTTTTTCCCCTCATGCCTTCTCCTTTCCCAGAACTGAGTTGCCTTAACTGTTCCTGCACATCTTTTTCATGTATCCAAGTATTTAAGGTTACTTCTACAAGAAGGGTGGGAAAAGGAAAATAATTGTCTCAGCATCTGCAATGGTTGCCAGGGAATTATGGCTATCTAGATGTTGCTGCACTAACAATTCCCAGTATTGCTACTTAGGGGACATCTGGCAGGGCCTGATGGAGGTTCAGCAATACCTGAAAGGCCCACAAGTAACCAGATTTTGACCTAAAATATAGGAGACAGGTGCCATAATTCAACTTTGGAGAGAGAATTTTACAAACAGGATATTATAATGGATGAGGGAAATGTCACCTTTTCTTATTTTGCCTAAGTTGGGCATTTAAAAGATTATTAATCTTCTTTCATTTAACCTAAAGTAATGCTTAAAGTGACACCAAGCTTGACAAAATTCAATGAAAATCCAGCTCAACTGATTCATGAACACTTCTGAATACAGTTTCACATACAGACCTTTAGAAAACCGGCATCTCATGATCTGATGCACTAAAAGAACTGGACTGTGAGAGAAACAAGGAGTTGTGTCAGTTATGCCTATGATGTACATAATAGCCATACCTCCATTTGCCATCCATTAGGTCTGTAGAAATAAGTCTCTTCTTTTCTATGGTCATTTTCCTTATGTATGGATGAATCCTATGTGGGTTTAAGGACCCTTTAATGTTGAAGTAACAGCTAAAAATTATTCTTTATAATATGATCTTGAAGCTTTCCATGTGTTTTCCTAACAAAATAATTCATTCCATAAATCACCAGAATATAAATAGTTGTGCCAAATGACCTGAACATAAACCTATGGCACAAAAAACACCCAAAACCCAAGCGCTAGTTAAGAATCCTAGAATTTTCAGCTGCCGAATCAAAAAACACAAAATGCACCTGAATAATCCTATGATAGAGAAGTTGGATGGAGGTGAGACAGTAGCTCACAGTATTCTTAGCAACTACACTACTAACCAACTATCACAATGATACCCAAAGAGAATACTTCACATCTTGCCCAAGACTGGAAATGTTGATTTGGCGATTTAGTCAACTTCTTGATTATCATGCTCATGCTTGACTGTTGTGTATGTTAACTTAAAGCTGGTTTAGATTTCTTGCTGCTTGAGTATCCTGTTTCCTATTCCACCATGCCATTTCTATCTTCTCTGAATGCAGAATGTTCTTGAATTCAATGAAATATTTTAAAATGTAATAATTGACTAAAGAGGCAATGTATTAGATGTATTTTCAAATGTTTTCAGCTTCATCAAATGTACAGCTTAAATTGTCAAGTTGAGACTCACAGACTCCAATATTCTAACATTTCCTTTGGTACCCAGAAAAATCCATATCCAACTTGACTTTAATCTGAAATTGTTTGTTTGTTTGTTTGTTTATTTATTTATTTATTTATGGGAAACTGGCATGCTGCAAAGCAAAGTGTCACCTTTACTCATACTATTTATTTCAGATAATGTTTTGGGGGTTCACATATATCTCAGAGTTGTTTATTAGAGAATCAAAATGACAGACAGGTGAGTTAAGTGCTCTGTCTAAAATAATGCCCACTGTACCCAAAACAATAACAAGAACCCTGCAAACCTGGAATGGAGGGGAAGGCATCTAGTAAATTACAATTTGGTCAGTGACATTTCCAGGGACAACAACTATTGTGAGATTGCCCTAATACACATTAGTCAATATTTCAAATGTGCTCACCTGTTTAAAACATTAGGGACTTCTGAGATAAAGTTATGTAGGTAAGTGTACTATGTATTTAGTGATTACTTCAGAGGTTTTGTCACCACAAAAAAATTATGTATCAAATCTAGGACATGAACTTTGTAGGTTTACTTTTATGAGAAAAGCAATTCTACAATGGTTTTTCCAATCTCCTCTAACAGACTTTTGCTAAGTAGCTTTCTTTTGTTTGTTTGTTTTCTAAGTATAGTTTTCAGGAACCATTTTCCATTCTCTACTTCAGAAAAATAATATAGCTGGAGGGCAGTTATTAACACACCTTTAGCAACTTTGGAAATGCTATTATTAATAAAAAGCATTTATAAAACATTTTAAAAGGAGCTCCTTATGTATGTTTCTTTTTCGTTATTCAGAGTACAATTTCCAGACTGTTTAGAAGTAATTAATTATAATTCTTTTGCCAAAGTTTTCTTCCACATCAGACATAGGAAGATGATTTAAATAATACATTGTTTGTAAATGCTTTAAAAAGGCAAATGTTTGCTTCATGTATAGCACATACATTTTAATAAAATGGTTAAATTTCCAAATTTTATCCGTGTTTCAAAAAGCAAAATATTGCAAGTTTTTCAATCTTTTATATAGACAATACCTAAATTACATTATTCCAAGAGATACAAAACTGACATCCACCATTTTGCCCATGTGCAAATTAGTCACCACTATTTCTAGGCATTTATACAGTGTGAATTCCAGAATGCAATAATAATAAGCTTGGGCCCAAATTCTTTGTTTGGAAAATGTACATAACCCAGGGAATGTCTATAGTATAATGGCTGTAGAAATTAGCCTTTATGTACCCACAGTTTG
This sequence comes from Arizona elegans, assembly GCA_022577455.1. Taxonomy (NCBI): domain Eukaryota; kingdom Metazoa; phylum Chordata; class Lepidosauria; order Squamata; family Colubridae; genus Arizona; species Arizona elegans. The sequence continues at coordinate 58,524,498 of JAKOOJ010000005.1, read as the reverse complement.
TCTTCCTTTTTCACTCAAAATTGGCAAAGGGAGAATACATCTTCCTTAATCACATGATAATTATCATTTAGGACCATGTTTTTTACCAAAAATACAAAACCCCAATGGATGTCTGGTTTATGCATGTCCACTAGGCAAAAGATCCCCCCTCCCCCCAGTTCTATTTATGGTGAGTAATTCAAAGGAATACAATAATTTCCTAGATTTACACCTGGTTAAGGGCTTCAAATGTGGCTTTTCTTGTACTGGTCTGCAAACTATGTTTTATTCCATAAAGCAATTCAGTACAACACTATTTGTTCTCTAATATTGTTTTGTATCTTAGCCCTCAATGTGCCATTGAGCATATTCATGTTATTGGTGGTGATGTTGATGATGGCATTTTTGGTTTCTTGATTACAGTAATTAATGTTATTCAAACTATTTTTGGTTTCCACAAGACTGCTGATACCCTTTGATGGAGTAACTGAAGTAGTCAAATTTTCTCCCTATTCTATGTCAAATAATCATTGGGAGGATAAAATAGGAAAGCCCTCATGTACGCTACCTGAATATGTCTTATAATTCAAAATAGACATGTAATAAAATAAATAATGTAAATATTTATATAAATATAAATATAAATAAGAGTTTATATGTGATCTTCAAGATTTATGATCAGTACCCTGGACAGTACCCTTTTCCTTATCTGTTAATAATATTTGAAGAAATATTCTCTAACAAGTGTTTTGTCAGAGAATAGAGCTTCACACTTCTGGATAATTTTAGCAAGATGGTTAAGACTTGTGCTTATATTTCAAAGTATATTAACATTAGCCACAAATTAAATATTGTTGATTATATTTCAAAGTATATTAACATTAGCTACCAATTAAATATTTAATTGGAAAAGTCCACATTAGTCATATATTACACCAACCTTTAAAAAGTGAGGGAGATAGGATAGGTTGAAGATAATACTTATTTACACAATGACATTTCATTTTATTGAATCGTTGACATGTGTTGCCATGACACATAGTTCCTCAATAAATAACATATATATTTGTTATATTTTCCTTTATTTCTTTATCAGCAAATATAAATTACACACACACACTCACACACACATATACATATATTCATACATACATACATACATACATACATATATACATATATATATATACACACACACATATATACACACACACAATACACCATTCAATGATAATATTTCACATAAGAACTCTGCTCAAAATCAAAACACAGATTATTATAATATTCTTGAAGCTGAAATCAAATGACAGCTATGTCCATTTGGTTTTTCACTTTTTTCTGGGGTATTTAAAGAATAGGTAATAGTTAACAGAATACATAGGTACTAAATATTAGATCATTGATTTGTGTGAGAATGTTTTAAAAGGAAAATATTTTAAGGTCAATATTAATTTCAATTCCTCACAAATATTTTACACAGATATGAAAAAAATGATAAATTAGGTAATGGTATTAGAGAATGATACTTAATATTATGCTAGCCACTAAGTAAAAAATAAGGACACATTTATTTAACCATAGATCTGGATTCTTATCCATCCAGTTTGCTTTATAAACTGAATTATATGGGATTGATTATTCCAGATCTTCCCTGCAATTCCATCAATCTATAAATATTACTTAAGGGTGTTATATATTCATTTTTGTCCCAAGAATTCTGTCCATGTATTGAATGAAGAATAGAACCCTTAGCTATCAGCATTAGTGGCTTTGCTTATGAGCTGTAGCAAGGCAAGAGATTTATAAGCGTAGCAGCTTAACATTTTAAATCACTCAAATCTATTGAAAATACACCATCTAAAGGTGTATTTTATGACACAAGAAAGTAAGTTCTGTCCAGTATTGTTAAGTCGTGAAACCAAGTTAGGGTTCTGAGCTGGTGTCTTTCCATCTCTCAATTTCCAGTTTATTTTATTTCCCAATTAAAATTATAGAACATTACTACAATGCATTATTAAAAGCTTAAAAGTACAGATCCAGTTTCCCATCCCAACCAATGGAATGGTACAGAGTCAGACCCAATTTCTAAATCAAAGCATGTCTCTATTAAACTTTAAAAATACCCAGTTAAACTAATTGGAATCAATAGGAGGAAGGGAGGAAAACTGTAGACAATAAATGCTATATTAAGGTAATATGCAAAGTATTTTTAGATTACATGTCAAATAAAATATAATATCTAAAAATGAAATTTTGGATGACACACATTTTCATGCTTGGGATTGTAGTCTGAAAATGTTTCCAAATTGAATTCTACATCAGACTTATTTTTTAATAGGAAGTTAACTCTAACATCCAAGCAATATTCCCACAATTTGATTAATCATTCTTCCCTAAGGAGAATCAATTTTTTCTCCCAATAAAAACATATAAAATTTTCACAACTTTTAACATACATAATGCCAATTTAGCAAATTTTAAAGACATATATGGTTCAGCGGTTTAATAAAAATCTCTCAATTTGGGATTATGACTTCCCAAGTTTGTTTGATTCTATGATGAAGTTCTGTCCAGTATTGTTAAGCTTTGCAACATTGCCACCATATGTGGAAGAAGGATCCAATCTGTTTTGTTTCTTTTCTAGCTTTTTACAGCTAAGCAATTATTCATTTAACAATCAAGACTGAAGTAATGAACCAGCAATAAAACTTCTTGTACTAATTATATCTAAGAATAATGTTCGATATGCATTATAAATTAATTTACTGGCAACAAGACAAGACATTCCTGCTGGCATAGCCAAATTTTTGATACATTTTTACTGAACTGAAAATGCTGTTTGGAAATAGACCTCCAACAGTGCATAAATGGTTTAGAAAGGAATATGCTCAACACCAGACTAATGCATGCATTTTTAAACGTTGCATGTTTATTTTCTTTTGATCTCAGCTAAGATCTATGAGGAACTATATGAATGCAATAGTATATATTGATACAGTCAGTTCAGATTGTCATTACTTCAATGAAAAGCATCAACAATATTACATGGATTGAATTAATGATGGCACTGGCACTTGTAACTCTTATGTACCTTTGCTGTGATTCTGACATTTATCACACTAATGATTTTGAAGACATTTGCTGTAAAGAGCTTCAACTCAGTATTCAAAAAATAACGTATTCTCACTGCAATCTGCTTTTGTACTTTGCCTATCTTTGCTCAACCTGGGGCTCTCCATATGCTGGGCCACAATACCAATCACCCTCGCCCATCCACCATCAAACCTCCTGTGGAAATGATGGCACATCTACAGAGAGCAAGTCAGGAAAGACAGCTTTCTGGCCAGTGGCTGATAGGAGAGATTTTTTTTCCAGTCATAAAGCTGCAGCAATCTAATAAGATTAGTGTCACATTTGCTAAATTTTAAACATGAATCTCAAACATTTTTCACATATTTACCTATCTTGAGTATTTAAACTTCTTCGATTTAATTGTGTGTTTATTTTATTTTTTATAAACATTCATTAAAAAAATTAAATCAGTGCAATAAAAATGTTTTAAGGAAATGAAAATGATAGGGGGGAACCAAAGCAAAGACACCAAACAAAATGATTTTCAGTTTGTGATCCAAAATAATCTGTATGATAAAATATCCATTAGTCCAGAACAGCTTAACAAACAAGCCTTCAGACTGTATCATGCTTTCTCTGCTTTAGTCGTATTTGTTCTTGGAAAGCTACTTAAGGGTAAATACGGTGTGGCTTCCATCATCTGTTTTATTGTGCATGATAGGAAAGAAAAACAGCACCTTAAGAGGAAAATGCACCATCTGCTGACTTGCTAATACACTGGGAAAAAAAATAACAGGCAGATGTGTCTTGGACTGAAGTTTTTTTCTGGCAGTTATGTTGGATACTGGAGAGATTTACAGATGGTTCATTGTTGAGATTTCATAGGGAATCCCAAAGGGGGAAAAATTTTTAGTGACACATTAATGGGAATTGGGCAAGTTTGTGCTATGTCAGCCTTCGAGGTCTACGTGCCAATATGTTAGTAACTGGCAGTGCTGTGGCAAATCTGGAACAGCAATATTTACCACAGAAATGCCATTTTTAATGTGATATCAGGACCAAATCATGGAGATGTCCTGGGGCTGGGGGGAGCTCAAATGAAGCAGGTCTAATTTAAATATTTGATTATATATTGGGATCATATTTTTCTGTTCATTTTAGAATAATGCTGAAACCCAATAATGGATTAGCTTAGATAAAAATAACATTCATTATAGTACATATTTTAAAAGTTTAATGAATAAATTAAAAATTATATCAACACAATGCAGAGCAAGAAGTCAGTGGATTGGGGGGTTTTATGTGGCTGTAGGCCACATAAAAAGTCTGAAGTTGTTTGAGTAGCCTGTAGTGAGAGGACAAAGGGTTGTTAAAGTGTTTCAACATTGTCTATAACTGATTGGAAAGAGGGAAGAAAGAAGGAAGAAAGAGAGAGAGAGAGAGAGAGCTGCATACATAATAGAAGAAAAGTTGGAGGAATATATAGAAAGGAAATAGATGGAAAGGAAAAAATGGAGATGAATGTTAAAACAAAAAGTGTTCTTTAAAATTTTTGTGAGGTCTTTGATTTGGTGGAAGATATATTTTTCTGGAATGTAAGAAATGTTTCATCTAGTTTAATGAAATGTTTCATCTAGTTTAATGAAAGGAAGACTAGGAGTGATATGGCATAGGGCCTAGCTATCTCCGAGACCGCCTGCTGCTACCAACGACCTCCCATCGACCCGTGCGCTCCCACAGAGAGGGCCTCCTCAGGGTGCCATCAGCCAAACAATGTAGGCTGGTGGCCCCCAGGGGGAGGGCCTTCTCTGTGGGGGCTCCCACTCTCTGGAATCAGTTGCCCCCGGAGATAAGGAGAATCCATGACCTCAATGCCTTCCGTCGTTCCCTGAAAACCCATCTTTTCCAGCAAGCCGGGTTGGCTTAGAAGAAATTTTTAAATTTTAAATTTTTTAATTAGTTTGTTATTCTTAACTTTGGCCCAAATCTCTATATATTTTTAAATGTTTTAATATTTGTATTCTATGTTTTTTATCTTGGCTGTACACCGCCCTGAGTCCTCAGGGAGAAGGGCGGTATATAAATTGGAAATTAAATTAAATTAAATTAAATTAAATTAAATTAATATGATAGCAATACTTGCGAGGCTCACATAAAGGAGAATGGGGCCAACCTATTCTCTAAAGCACTAGAAGCAATGGCAACAAGAAGCAATGGATAGGAACTAATCAAGGAGGGAACCAACCTAAATAACATAAGAAACTCCTTGACAGTTAGAACAATCAGTGGCTTGCCTTCAGAAATTGTGGGTGCTCCATCACTAGAGGCTTTCAAGAAGAGACTGGACAACCATTTGTCTATATTGTGTCTCCTGCTTGAGCAGGGGGTTAGACTAGAAGACCTCCGAGATCCCTTCCAGCCCTATGATTCTATAAAAAAGATTATCCTGTGACATACATAAAACAAAGAGAAGCAGAAATTCTTAAATCCTTTTCCCACAAGAGATTTCTGAAAAATTGAATAGGGTATCTGGTTTTGCTTCTTCTGTGAGAAATCCTAATTGGAGATAATTAAAGCTAATAATAGCTAATTGATGAGAACTGTGCTTTCTGGCATGGTGCTAAATGGGATTGCTTAGAAGGCTGTGTGCAGGAGCAGCTTCCTTTTAGGGCAGAGAAGGCAACCCACAGCCCCTGGGTCATTTTAAGTGCCCATAAGTTCTCTGCCTCCTTTTCATATGGCTATGTGTCTTGAATCTGGAAGACTTACTCTTTGTAAGGCTCAATGGCCACAATCCCCCTTTGAAACAGCAACCAGTGTCTGTTTCAACCAATACTTAGGTCTTTATATTGAGCAGGCTATATAGTTAGTAATGCTTGCAACTAAATGAATCTCAACCTACAGATTGAATGATGATAGAACTCTTTTCAGAAAGACACCAAAGCATCAGAAGGTTTGTCTTCTGGATTGAAAGGGCTCTGATCAGGGGTGCTATTCAGCAGGTTCTGAGAGGTTCTGGAGAACTGGTTGGGGAAATTTTGAGTAGTTTGGAGAACCGGCAAATACCATCTCTGGTTGGCCCCAGGAGTGGAGTGGGAATGGAAATTTTGCAATATCCTTCCCCTGCCACACCTGCAAAGCCATGCCCACAGAACTGATAGTAAAAAAATTTGAATTCCACCACTGGCTCTGATATTTCAGGGTCTTGAACAGTGTTGCAGAAAATTATCAGTGATGGTATAGTTCAGAGGTGGATTTCAGCAGGTTCTGACCAGTTCTGGAGAACCGGTAGTGGAAATTTTGAGTAGTTCAGAGAACCAGTAGTAAAAATTCTGACTGGCCCATCTATTCTCTGCCTCCCAAGTCCCATCTGATTGGAAGGAAATGGGGATTTTGCAGTATCCTTCCCCTGCTACGCCCACCAAGTCACGCCCACCAAGCCACAACCACAGAACCGGTAGTAAAAAATTTTGAAACCCACCACTGGTATAGTTGGTATTTTAGGAGCAGGACTGGAAAATAGGGAGAAGAGTCTTCCACATTCCCTTCCCAGCAATCTTAGTTGTGTTAAGATTGCTGAGAAACAATCTCAGAGAAGACACAACATTCCTGTTAATGTATGCTGTGAAATACCGACAAAAATATTAGGCTGGAAGTCAAGTCATTCTTGGCCTGAACCCCAAAATTTCTACTTGATTCACCTTCTACAAGAAAAACACATTTCTCCATTTCTTTTGTCAATTCAGTTCTTCTGATAAGTCTTAAAATGGCAGTAAGGCTGCACTTCTAGTTACAAATTGTCCCACAACTGACCACTGCAGTGTTTTTATAAAACAAAATCCAATAAAAATAATGTATTGAAGAATTGACCCCCCCCACGCCCAATTTCCTCTAGATCCATTTTATTTTTAACACTGAAGCAAAAGCTTTTTTTTCCGAAAAAGAATACTTAGTTTTAGCCCTGTAAACAATAAATTATTCTATTTATTGTACATGGAGCTGTTTAGAAAATAATAGTGATTACAGTGCATCAACAACTGGAAGAATTTTCATTCTCTGTGCTATTCCATCCATGACTGCAGGAAATCTTTGTGTGCTAATTTTGTTTCATGCATATTCTTTTTCAAAGTCTTCAGCATATTCAGCATAAAAAAGGATATCACAACTGAAAAGAAATAATATAAAATTTATTATTATTATTATTATTATTATTATTATTATTATTATTATTATTATTATTATTATTATTTAAAAGGTGTATATACAATTGTACATACAATTTTTTGTATATACAAGTTTTACCTCTTACTTCCTGGGTACAAAGACTCCACTGCATTGTTGCATGTTTAAAGCCATCCTCTGACAGCAAAATATCATCTAATTGTCCCCATAACAGGGCCTGTTTAACCATCATGGCAATAATTTGCTTATCGAACAAAGATGAATCATGTCAGCTTAAACTGAGCAGTCTGCCGACTAAATGTTTAATTTTACATTGCTTGATTTCCTTATTAACTTTGGATATGGCATTTAGATGAAGTTGTCCTATTTTTGTCTACATTTTTTTCTCTTTACACTGATCACATAAAATTCTACTTTTTGAGAAAAATAGATATTATCTCTGCAGGTAATGGCTTTAGGACCAGCATCATTAGAAAATGTATGACTTTGGTATGTGTGATGACTTATCGGACAAGTTAACAAAGCCAACCCATTTCTTGTTGATGTGGACCTCTTCTACTTGCAAATGAGTATTCCAATATATGAAAGCATTTACGTTTTTTTCATTTTCAGAAAGATACAGTATTTTTGTGAGATTTCACATTCTATGTCAAAAGTGTATCCACTGTTGTTGGAAGGGGATATGCTCAAGTTTTATTTTCCGCAAGTATGCTCAACAGTGTAGTGTTGAAAGATATTGACTGTTGTCAGAAATTTCTATACAATGGAAGAAAGGTATACTTTGAATCTCTTTCATTTTAAAGTTAAGGGTCTTGGATTCCTAGGTAAAACTCTCCTTAGCTGTAAAATGGTAAAGCTCTGTACTGCAGGTAAAGCAGCCAGCTAAACAGTAATGAATGGCTCTCTAGCTACACGTACACAATTAGAATTGGACCCATTTATTATTTTCTAGTAAACTTTTCTTTGGCTGCTTTAAATATGTTCATAACATGGTAAGAATTTAATACTTAAGTATATTTATTAATTGATCTTATTATACAGGTGGTCCTTGATTTACAACCATTCATTTAGTGACCATTCAAAGTTACGACGACACTGAAAAAAGTGAGTTATGATCATTTTTCACACTTACGACCTTTGTAGCAGCCTCATGGCCATGTCATCAAAATTCATATTCTTGGCAACTGGTTCATAATTACCACCCAAGGCCATGTGATCACCTTTTGGGACCTTCTGACAAGCAAAGTCAATGGGAAAGCCAGATTCGCTTAACAATCATGTTCCTAACTTATCAACTGCAGTGATTTACTTAACAACTGTGGCAATAAAAGTCATAAAATGGGGCAAAACTCACTTAACAAATTTTTCACTTAACAACAGAAATTTTGAGCTTAATTGTGGCCATAAATTGAGGACTACCTGGATTGCTTTCTTTGCTGGGGGGGAAGCATAAACATTCTTTATTCCTGCAGCAGTTTTGGAGGGCTGATACCCCCCCCCCCCCCATGAGCTGAGATTGTGCCCCTGTGAACAAGGCACTATTGAAACTACAGCTCATGTCCTACTATACTGTATCTTCTATAAGGGCTCCATCAAACACCTTATAAAATACCTGCAATTTTTTGGTCTTTTTATATACAGTTATTATTAGATCAATATGACTCAGTCTCCTTGAATGTAGTTACATTGTGTTACACTTCCTATAAAATTAGGCAGGCTTTGATTATTCACTGACAAACAATAATTGTGATTATTGCTTTGTTTTTCCTTTATTATTAACATATTATTGTTTGCAAAAACAAATTGCTTGTCCGGTCAGCAACCATAATAAAAATATTCATCCATACAAATATTCTTTACTTTTTCCCTGTTCAAGGTAGGGAACTTTTTGGGTGGGAGAGGGCGGCTGTTCCTCCTTCTCTTTTCTTACCTCTCTTTTTTTCCCTTTCCTTCTGACTAGTTTCTCTCTTTGTTCTCTGGCATCTCTTTTTGCTTGTTTTTTTTTATTTCCTTTGCTCCCCCCCCTTCCTTTGTCCCCCCCCAATCATTCTTCAGTGTTTTGTTTTCTCCCTCAGATGCTTTCTTTTTCAGCTTACAGTTCAGTTTTCACAGTCACAGGTTGTTCTTTTGGGGACAGATGTGAGTGACCACTTGTGAGTTCTCACAACTGAATTCCTGTAATCTTATCCTAGTTGAGGAGAAGGACACAAATCAGAAGGCATGGAATTTCCTGAGGCATACAATCAGGTGGCTAGTGAAAAAAGAATTCAAAGCATTTTGCCCAAAGCAAAGCTAAATAAATTGTGATTGTAAGAACATATATACTGAAATCATTTATTTTCTTCTGATCCATTTCTCTTTTCATTATCTACCAGTGTTTCCTAAAGGAAAAGTCACAAATGCAAAACATTCTTCTGCTGAATTTTTTTTTATGGAAGATAATTCCTTCCATTTCCCAGGGAGATGCCTAAAATTTTGTTCCCAGCTGCTCAGGCTGGATAGTACCAGAAATAAAATATAAAATTGACTCTGTGTGCTGAAAGAAAAAAAATATCTGAGATTTTGTTAAATTGTTTTATTAATACCTTTCCCATTAATTCTCTCTTCACTGATGTCCATTATGAGATTATCCTGCTAGAATGAGGTTAGTACATATACTATGTCTATAATGAATTAGCAGTTGTGTGCTTCTTATAGAGAAAAAAATGTAATTATATTGACCAGGAATGGATAAGAAAGAGTCTTGTCGACAGAACATTTTCTTAAGGGTTGTTTGGCTTGTCTACAAAGGTTACATGCATCAGAACCTGAGGTGGATTTTTTTGTTGTAGTTGCAAGGAATAAGGTTACAGTATAACAGTGGGAGATAAAAGTAAGCATTTTTAATGGTTTGGTGCCTGAGGAGAAAGATAGGAAATAAATATAATCAATAATGACAGAGAAATTTGTGCACAAAATGATTTATTCTAAAATCTCATATTTTAATGCAACACATGCTAAGGTTCAATGTTTATGTTTAAAGTATATTACATATACATTTATAATTATAGCTTTTTTACATTATTAAGTTTTTAAAAATATAATTTACAGAGTTATATAAACAGTGCTATACTCCTGTTTACTTTGGAGAAAAAAATTATGCATTGCTGTCCTTCTAAAATGAGAATTCAATTTTTCCATTTAGTTACTCCTCCATTTGCTAGAATGTATAATATAATTTCCCCTAAGCATTCTATATCTGTGTCTATTACAAGCATAAAGAACATAATTGTTTTATTCAAAATGTTCTTCGTGTACTTACTAAAAAAAAATATTTAAACACTACAAAAAACACTTCAACACTAGAAAGTGTCTTATAAGGAATGAGAATGAGTTATGTTGTTTAGTAAATAATTGCCTGTGTCAAAATTATCTCCCTTAAAAAAACAATAATGCACAGACATAATTTAGCAGGATATGAGTATTATTTGAATCATCCACCTAATTAGCATTTGTATAAATTGTTACACAGTATCATTTTATCCCCCTCTCCCAAGTCTCTAATATGTCACGATGTGTGTATTTATGTTCAATTAATAAAAGTGAATAATCTCAGATTTACTTTGGTTCAGGAGAAGAAGATGTGAACATTTGCAGAGGTGTTGTATATATCTGGTGAGAGCAATATATTAGATATTCTACTAAATTAGACAAATACCTAAGAATATTCTGCAGTATTTTTTGACATCAGAATAGTGATTCAATAACTTAAAACAAATTTAATTTGATTTAATACAAATCTAATAGAAATGAAATAATTGAAAACATTATAACTTCTATAGCTAGTAAATTTCTTTGCCAGTAAAATTGTAATCATATTGTTTAAAATACTGCTTTTAAAAGTATTTCACATTTGTTAGAAAGGGAAAGTGCAGTATTTTTTAAAAAAAACATTGTAAGAAATATCTCTTTTTAAACTCTCAACATGGGGGTGGGGATAGGGAGTCTCTCCCTCTTCTTTACCCTTGAGGTTTACAAATTATTTTGTACCGCTTCAATGATTCAGGATGTCACTTAATTGCTAAAGTTTAGGTCTATCTCTTGCTGTCATCTTTGTTCACTAACAGCCTTTTATTCATAGTTCAGTGCTAAGATACAAACTAAGAGCATTACATCATATGCCAAGCTCCTGTGGTTGGGCAAGATGTGGCCTCCAGGTGTTTTTGGATTGCAGTTCCAATTATCGTGTGTGTATAAAGGAAGACTGATGGGAACTGGAAGTTAACAATATCATTTCTATGCTAGAAGATATCAAGCAACCTTCTTCAATTGGTGGCATAGATGTGGTTTGAACCTCATCTTTTGTAATCCAGCCATAATGATCATTAGTCATAAGTAATTGTTGATAAAATCCAAATGGCTGGAAACATTTTGTTGGTCAAGATGGATTTAGAATGAAATAGCAATATTGAGTTTCTCTCTGGATTGGTCTGTTTTGCTGTATGGTAGTTGGCACTAGATTTCATTTTCAGATGCAAGTTATTTCTTTCCAGATCTGTTATATTTCATACTTTTGTTGAGAATTTCTGAAACTACCATAGAATGTATTGCATAGAAAATGTGGCATTTGTTTCCATTTCTGTATTACTATCTTCTTTAAAAATTATCAGGAAGTTTTAAAACTCCTCTGTTGGGCTATATCTATTTATTTTGATATTTTTCATACATTTTATAATGTTCACAGATACTTCAATCATTTATTCACTTTTGATAAATTCTGTCCCTTTGTATAATTTTCATAGGAAAGAAAACTAAAGTAGCAAATTATTTTCTCCTTTAGTTCCATTTGTAGTTACTTTTTATTATTTATTAGGCCCTATAATTTTTTCAAATATTCTGTATGTCTTATAGTTTCATATAAACAGAAATTCGATAGATGAAGCTTCTTATTCATAGAACATGGATAAACTGCATCTTCGTAGTTCTGAATTTGAGGCTGATATTTAAAAACAATTATTCTGTCAAAATTTCCAAATAGATACATTCAGAAAATGCTAAATTCCCAGATTGAGGCGTTCAGAGTAGATTTTGTAACTGGGGCTCCCCTGAACCATGGGTTCCACAAGAGGTCACTAGGGATTCATAAGAGATTGTGATTGAAAAGAAAATTAAAAAACTTGAAATAAGTTTTTAAATAATTTGTTCATCATACAAGGCTAATGTGAGTGATTTTTGCCTGTTGTGGCTCAGCTGTTGATGTAAATGTTGTAAAACATGTTTGTAATTTATTTTCTGGAATTCTCTGATACTTGAACATGTATTAAACGATTCTTGCAGGTTTAAAAGGTCTTGTTTAGAGCAATAAAAATGAATTTAAACTGATGAAGAAACCAAACTGGTGACACGTGATTAGCTAATTTAGTACATTTTATAGTTCTCATGTGCTGCTGCTTCTATCTTTAAATCCCATTCTTCTTCATGCTTAGCCAAATTTTGCTGTTTTGTGGTCCCAGAAATGCTGGTTTCATGCCTGTTGTGTGGAAACCCAATGACACACACACCAGGGTGGAGATTGAAAAGAAAAGTTCATTCTGTGCAGAAGAAAGGAAACTTGTGTGTCCCCCATCTCCTTGGTCCCTATTTTATAGTAGAGGTGGATTGAGCCACTTTCCTGAATTAGTATGAGAGGCAATTTGTGCCACTCTTAGCAATTTTAGTTATTAACCAGCAATTTGACATTTTCCATACAAGCACACATTGTTCACAAAAATAACTTGTAAACCACCATTTCCCTCTTTCTCAGTTCCATTTTTAGGTTTCATCCAACTTGTCCCATGATATAGTGGTGTTACATGTCAGCAAGCATATATTTCTAAAATCTAAATACGGCAGATTTAACCATTCTTATCAAATCTGAACAAAGCTACGTAGAATATACTTAACTATTTGGGATAGGGTCTTAAAGCCCTTGTTTATCAGTTTGATCTGAAGAGCAACCAGTTATGAATTGGAAAGAGGGTTCATCTTAGTATGTGTTTTCATGTCCTATATGCCTGTTAGAAAATATCTCTCTTTCTATCTAGAGAAATTCATTTATTTTATTTAATACATTTAAATTCAGTGTTAGTTTTGTTAGCACAGTGTTTTGAAGCGCAGCTTCATTTTTGCTGTATTAAATTCAAAATCCAAAATATTCCAAATATTACTTTTGGTCCTAATAGGAACCATACTGATGTGTTAGATATGCAAAATAACTACAAGCACCACCACCACAATCTGGATTTAAGAATTCTGGAATGTCTAGTACTAATTAATCTGTGATGCTGGAACTGAGAGAAATATTTTTTGCAACCTGGCTTGGTCTAATTCCATGGCTTCCCCAAGACTGACACAATTAGTTCTTCACAGGAAGGCTCTTTTTTAATCAAAGATAAGAAGAATCTGTGATTTTGAAGTTTTCAGCTGTTTTGGATATGGTTTGCTTGTCAGTGTTTCTTACAGAACAGTTATTACTACTTTCAACATTTTCTGGTAGGCAGAAACAAGAGAGAGTTTAAAAGCTTTTCTGAACTCTGTATTCACTTATATGAATTTTGGTGTTTTGATACAGGAGTTTAAGCCAAAAAGCAGATCCACTCGAATAAAAATATTTCTGATGGGAGTCGGTAAACCCTTGACATTTGCTTGTCAGGAGACCTGACTATAAAGACATCTACAGAAAGGGAAACAATAACCACAATGCCTCAAACTGTTCATCCAGTTTTAAAAGTCACTCAAGCACATTTTTTATCAGGTTATATAAAAGGAAACATAGTTTATTTATAAAAATGTTTTTAAAAAACAATGTGCTTTACTTCAGTTCATTTAAACCAATGACAATAGCCAAAGAGGCATCAAGATTCTGTTGATATATACTGAAGGAAAGGAAACGGCAGCATTTTCCCCCAAACACTTCTACGTTGCATATTCTGCAGCTTTCTTTACCTACTGCAGTGATGTTCCAGCGCATTGGAACAGGAGGGGAAATATTGCTAGAGGCACATGTATGTAAGAAGACAATCACCTCTTGAATCCATTTCCAATATCAAACCTCCACTTGGTCTTATTCCTCTTTAGAAATGAAGATAATTTCTTATAAGAGGGGCAGGTATGAACCTAACTTTGTGAGAGTTCCTGGCACTTGATTGATGGTATCATGGCAATCCATAACGGTGTATTTATTTCTCTATGTAAAATATTATCTGTGATGCTACTAGATATAAGGATGCAGCAACACTTTTATTAAAAGTCTAAAATGATTTTTTTGACCTTATGTTAGCTTCTGGCTGACCGAAAAAGAAGCACAAGAAAGAAAGCATGATGTTAAAATGCTGCTCCTGGACAGTTTTCTGAAAAGAGGCAAATGACGATGAAGTGAGCGATAAAAGGCTTTCATTCACTCAGTGGGACCTGATTTACACTATATACTAAGCAAACTGTGCCTTTAAACATAAAAAAAAAGATTCTGTATTGCCATCAGTTACCTAAGATCCATTCTCCCCTTGATGTAACATTGATTTTATGTAGGTGAGATGTATTAATGTTAATGGAAGTTATGCATATAATTCTTTTGCTTCATCAATGAGGGAATAGACATTTATGCTTCTAAAGAAATTACACAGATAAAAGACATTTTCAAGGAGAGAGAATGTGTTTATCTTTTCATTTTTCAGATTTAATTCTAGACAAAAATGCCAGAGTAATAAGTGACTTCAATAGTTCACAAAGCAGAAATGCCAGCAGAGGCTGATTCAAACTGATACCTTGAAAAATAGGTCTCTGTGCAGATACAATGATCATATGATAACTCTAATACTTAGGTAACATCCCAGTTCCGTAAGTGAATATGCCACTGAACAATCTGCATTAGTTATCTGCGAAAACCTTTGATGAGTGAACTGTTGAAATATTTTAGCATGCATATTAGATTGTAAATTATAATTGGGTGAGTTCCCCAAGTGATTGATTGTGGCATTTCCTTTTCCCTTTGTCAGTGATATTTGAGCCCTTTACACCTGCTGCTTCATTTTCTTAACAGTGATTTTCTTAAACAATTTACAGTGCAAATAATTTATGTAGTTTGGATGCAATATTCTTCACTTTCCTCTTATTCCTTTTGTAGCTTTGTCTCTAGATTCTACTCTAGCCCTGGTTAGTTTTCTACTTTAAACGCATTTAAGCCTTTAAAACTTTAGCAGTTTCGTCTTCAAATTTTTTCAGGTCAGAATTTTAGCTTTGAAAAAAAGCTCTCATCTTCTTTAGATTCCTTAGGTTTCTTATTTAATGTCACCCAAAAAGTAAAAAATAGGTCTAGATCTATAAATAGGTCTAGCAAACAAGAACCTCTTGTTTTGAAGCTGCAGTTTTATATTTGGTAATAGCACAATTCTAAATGGAGGAAAAAAGAGCAAAGTGACCAGCGGCCCCCACCTACAAAGACTGAGATGACATCACAGAGCTGCGATCTATGCCACCTTCATTTTAGAATAGCCTATGAACCAATCAAGACGACTTTTGAGAAAAAATAAATATTATGGATTTAACAGTCATTATGATCTCTTCCATCTTTGAAGATTCTTCTATATAGGAAAGAACATTAGTGTTAGGTGTTTGTCTGTGAAGCTTCCAAAGAAATATCAGAATAGATATGTCTGCTCTATCCATGGGTCCTTTGAATAGCCAAAAAGTGGATAAAATGTTATTGTTATTGGGTGTAAGCTTCAATGATCACTTACTCTTCTTGCTTGTTAATGAGTGTTTCTTTTTTCTTTTTTTTTTGTACAATTAAAAAAAAAAAGGGTTGGAAACAAATTTCTTTTAAAAATCAATATTGCAGCACCAGAAAGATGGTGCTATTATTGCAGCAACTCATTAGATGGAAACTAAGAAGTTTATTAATCAATATAATTCATAGCTCAAGAAACTGGCTCTTAATGATTTCAATGAAAATAATACAAAAATATTTTTGTATTGTATTTTGTCACAAGTTAATATGATCAGGAAATGAACAGAATGGAACCAAACAAAAGGAGAAATAGAAAAATCTATCAATAAGAAAAGCAATTAAATTCAGTACATTTAGAGTGGTACTACTATATAAGTTACACCTCTTTTTGAAAGGCAGTAATCATATCCCATCTAAACAGGCCTGTAGAACTTAGAGGTAAATCACTGAACAATTTTCCCATAGAAATTCTAGTTGCAAAAATAATTCTGGCTATAAGGTTTTGTTGTCATTCAGTCGCTAGGTTGTGTCCAACTCTTTGTGACACATGGACCACAGCATGCCAGGTCCCACTGTCCTCCACTATCTCCCAGAGTTTGGCCAAATTCATAACTTCTGTGCCGATGATACTATTTTACCATCTTACTCTGCTGTCCTCTTCACCTTTTGCCTTCAATCTTTCCCAACATCAAGGTCTTTTCCAATGAGTCTTCTCTTCTGACTTGGTCGTCAAAGTGTTTGAGCTTCAGTTTCTGTATCTGTATCTGTCTTTCCAAAAGCAGAGTTGATTTACTTTAGGATTGACTGATTTGATCTCCTTGCAGTCCAAGGAACTTTAAAGAGCCTTCTCCAACACCTCAATTTGAAATTCTTTGGTGTCCAGCTTCTTTATGGTCCAACTCTCACAGCAATACATTGCTATGATTACAGTATATGGATCTTTGTCACAAGGTCACTGTTTTTAATATGCTGTATAGGTTTGCCATCACTTTGCTCCCAAGGAGCAAGCGTCTTTTAATTTCATGATCACAGTTGCTGTCTGCAATGATCTTGGAGCCTAAATAACAACGCTACCTGCCTCTAATTAAGAATACCGAAGTACAACATATATTAGCACAGAGTTTCAATATGGGAAAAGCAAACTTTTGTAGATTTCCATTCTCCTTAACTATGGCTAGAAGGATTTTAAAAATTGTTGTTTTCCATTTGGCTAGGTAATAATACACTTTTGATTCTGCAATACAATCATGTATTTGATTGTGTAATATAACATGTATTTCTGGTGCCTGAGGATGAGTCAAGTTCCCAGGGAACTCATTAGTTCATTCGTGTAAAGCGTTATTCTTTAAGATGCTATAGATTATGGATTATGTTTATTATAAGTCTAGGTTGTAAAAATCATAATATTAAGAATTTCAATACACCAAGAGAAACCAGAAGCATTGCAGCGAGACCGGCTGGAAAAATAGTGAGCTCCACCAAGCTCCGCCAAAATCCAGCTGGACAAACTGCTGTCGGGGTTCTTCGGACTGGAACCGTCCTGTAGGGACAGTGAAGAAGGAGAGGTGCCTCAGACAACCAAAAGGAACAGGCAAGTTCCTTAAAAGGTCGGAGGCTGCTCTTCGAACTGGCAGCGGGGGCAGCGGCCATTGGAAAAATGACTGCTCTGAAGCTGGGGCAACCGAACTAAGTTGTTTGCGCAGGAGCGGTGTCTGAACGGAGTGCTGGTACTGGGTGAGTGATTGGCCAACTCACAGGTAAAAAGGAAAATTTTTAATAACTTTAAAAGGTGTTCCGGAACGGAAATGAGTGGCTAATTGGCACTTGGAAAAGTTAATGGAGGGAGAAGAACAAAGAGGAAGTTAAAATACCAAAGCCCAAGGAAGAAAATTTTATAACTGGATTTAAAATTGGATTTGGAGAAATTAAAAATAATAATAATAAAAAAGAAATCCAAAGAAAAGTACTCTTTATGTGGATTCAAAATATTTTTGACAGCTTTGATGCTTAGTTGCTTTGAGAATATTGTGGATTCGAGAGAGACATCTGCTGGCAGAAAAAGAAAATGCAATATTGGTTGGAAGGCAGAAGAGAAAATAACAGCTTGTGACCTTGACTAATAAAAGATAACTCAGAAACTGTGAGAACTTTTAAGGAGTATCTGTTTTTCTGAACTGCCTGGTTTCGACTTTCAACGGTTGTGGAAGTTAACAAAGCTTTAACTTGGAGTAGATTGGATAAATATTTGAAATGGATACTATTTGGAATTAAAAAGAGACTATATGGACTTTAAATTTTTAATTAAATATAAATCAAAAGTTTTAACAATTTTTAAAATTGACAATATGGAGTCATTGATGTATGAAGAATTAATTGAGATGTTTAAAAATGTGTGAATCACTAAAGGGTAATAAAAAGTCAGAAATTTTGCTGGAACACCAGAACAGGAAAAAAAGAATATAAATGAGGAGCAAGAAAATAATATTGAAGGAAAAGGAATTGAATGCAAAAAGCAGTTAGATTGTTGAGTCCTCGCGGTTACGACTCCACCCCGGCGGGGTTGTTGCCAGCCAACGTGGATTGGCTAAGACGCGAGCAGAGAATTCGCGGGAGAATCCTGCTCGCGTATTGGCCCGCCCCGTTTGACAGGCTCCTATTTAAGGAGCTGTCAGAAGAGTTTGCTTGCTCTCGTTCTTCTCATGCCTTGCCAGTTATTGTTGCGTTAAATAAAGTTACGTTCTCTGCAATCCAGCCTCCGTCATTATTACCACCTCAGGACTTAATACTGGCGACGAGGATGGGATCAGCACCCTGTCCGCAACCGACCCCACCATTTCTAAGGTCCTGGACTGGGTCCGCAGGGGGTGGCCACAACAACCCACTACTGAGGGGTTCTTGCCTTACCACCGCAGACAGCACGAACTGTCTGCCCATAAGGGCTGCCTTCTATGGGGCAACCGGGTGGTCATACCTCCCAGCCTCAGACACCAAATACTAGCACATCTTCACGATGCCCATCCGGGCATCGTACGCATGAAGGCACTTGGCCGCAGCTATGTGTGGTGGCCCTTGATGGACCGGGAGATAGAAGAGTGGGTGGCGAAGTGCCAACATTGCCAAT
The DNA here is from genome assembly GCA_022577455.1 of Arizona elegans. NCBI lineage: Eukaryota > Metazoa > Chordata > Lepidosauria > Squamata > Colubridae > Arizona > Arizona elegans. The sequence continues at coordinate 58,505,401 of JAKOOJ010000005.1, read as the reverse complement.
TAACCAGACCAGTCGCACCGGCCGCCCCCGTGAGGGAATGGGAGTCCCCCAGAACCCCATGGGCGCGAGTCCACGTGGATCTCGCTGGCCCATTCCACGGCCGGACCTTCATTATAGCTGTCGACGCTTTTTCTAAATGGGTTGAGTTGGCACTTCTAACTTCCACTAACACGGAAGCAGTGATTAGAGTTTTGGAGGGGTGGTTCGCGTCCCATGGGCTACCCGATGTGTTGGTGACTGACAATGGGCCACAATTCACCTCGGCACCCTTCCAGTTGTTTCTTGCCAGGTTGGGTATCCGCCATGCTCAAACGGCCCCTTTTAATCCGGCCGCTAACGGCCAGGCGGAAAGGGCCGTTAGATCGGCTAAAGACGCCCTACGCCGCCTGGGTCCCTCAAATTGGCACCACGACATCTGCCGTTACCTCCTGGCCCAGCACACCACGCCGTGCGCCGCCACTAAAGCCAGCCCGGCAGAACTTCTAATGGGTCGGCGTCTCCGGACCACACTTGACCGTTTGCATCCTGACTACATCTCCGATTCTTTCCGTGGAACGCAAACGGGTATAAGGGTTTTCCTAGTGGGGGACGCTGTGTACGCACAGAATTTCGGATCTGAAGTAAAGTGGGTCCCTGGGCATGTCATCCAACTAACAGGACCCTATTCTTATAGGGTCCGGCTCTCCGACGGACGCGAGTGGAGGCGACATATAAACCAACTCAGGAGGAGGGTCGACCGACCGCCCGGTCAAGGCCCACCAGACAAAACCACCGATACTACCGCTGATAGGTCTGCAACTCCACCAGTTTCAATTAACCCCACTCCATCCGATACGTTCTCGTCGGAAGGCTTACCTGATTCTCCCGCTGCGGTAACGCCTCCGAAACCGGCCAACGAGGATCCTGTACCACCACCGACAGCACCGCCCACAGAAGTTCAAGCTCCGCTTGCAACGCCATTCCCTGCTGCACTAAGGCGATCTGGGCGGAGCCGACGCCGCCCTGCGTACTTGGAGGACTACGCATGCGCTATCTGGGTAGAGAGGGGTGTTGAGTCCTCGCGGTTACGACTCCACCCCGGCGGGGTTGTTGCCAGCCAACGTGGATTGGCTAAGACGCGAGCAGAGAATTCGCGGGAGAATCCTGCTCGCGTATTGGCCCGCCCCGTTTGACAGGCTCCTATTTAAGGAGCTGTCAGAAGAGTTTGCTTGCTCTCGTTCTTCTCATGCCTTGCCAGTTATTGTTGCGTTAAATAAAGTTACGTTCTCTGCAATCCAGCCTCCGTCATTATTACCACCTCAGGACTTAATATAGATGATTTCACTGGGATTAACAGTGGCAAAAAAAAGAGTGGATGGGGGAAATATGCCCCCCAAAAGAATCAATCAAAGAGAAAAGAAGGTATAGTGAAAAGAGATTAGGAGAAAGCTTAGGAAAAATTACTTGAGTAATATATCTAAAAGTGAGAAAAAGGATTCAGGAGAAAAGATATTATAAATACAAAAAGAAAAGAGGAAGAAGTTAAAAGAATGGGGTAAAAGGAAGAAATTATTAAGAAGTCGAATTTTGGAGAGACCAAGAGAGAATGGCTAAAGAGGGGAAGAATAGTGGAAAGGAGGAAGGGAAATAAGACATATATTAGTAGATTTAAGGGAACTGTATCAATATTATTAATTGTGGATAGTCAATTAAGCTAAATAATTCTCGTAATTCATAGTCCACAACAGGGCTGTCAAATTCCCAGCCCGTGGGCTGGATGCATCATGCTCTGGCCACGCCCATGCCCAGTTTAGTGAAAGGGGAAAACAGTCCCACTACGTCATGTGACCCTGCCGTGATGACATGAGTTTGATAGCCCTGGTCCACAATGAAGAATAAAATAAAATTATGAATTAAAGACATTTAGAAGATTTCTTATGCATGGGCCTGTGGAATGAACAGATCGGTACATAAAAGCCCCAAAGAGCTTTCAAATTATTATAACAGTGAACTTGGACAGGAGAGACAAATGTTATTGTAGACTATTATCTTTAATCTCTGTTTGCCTTTGTCATTGCAGTCCCCCGTTACCAGCTAATTGTTATTACCTTCAGCTTAAGCCTTTTCATTAGTGTTGTACATATGATGCCTTTTCATGGCATATCTCACTGTACATCCTTCCAATTAGCCATAATATTGAATCAGAAATAATTTTTAATAGAAAAAATATCTCTAACATAATAGAAACAGATACTATGTTCTTTCAGCTCTTTGGAGATATGCTTATACACCAAAAACATTAAATAATTGGTGAGTGGTGTTCTGCTTAGAATTTGCTTTGATAGTCTGCAGCAGTGTCTAAATGTTATTTTTATATCCAGTCCCTTCAACTTTATAGTCATGAAGGTTGTTTTCATCCTGTTTTTCTCCAAACATTGCTAGTGTATTTGCTACAAATCAGTGCAGAGATGAAAATAGGTGACATACAATCTACCTAAGCACTTGGCATTTGGCATGATTACAATAATCACACACATACATGAATCGTTTTGTTTGATCACTCTGTGGGAGGCAGACTTCTTTGACCTATGAAGCTGATCTGTGAACTTTGTCAAAAAATTCAGAATTACACTGTTGAGGGTTGTGCATCCTATTAGCATAATTTGCCACCCAAGATGTAAATGTACATTCTACAATGACACAGTGATGGGGAAAGAAAGGAAACTAAAACTTGCTAACATTGATTATTTATATTTGGTCTTTCTTACCAGCCTTGATTATAAGCTTGGTGTATGCTGGTATTATAGAAACTGTTCTGGCATCATTTGTGATTATATTTATTCAGAATGATGGGATGAGAAGATGCATGAAAAAAGCGCATGAAGTCTAAATCTAAAACCATACTTTGGTTTTCGTGGCATAAATTATAAGAAGACTTCTTTTGTTTTTCTGCCTATAAAATGCCGTTGGAAAATAAATGCTTTGAGGATCATATTCTAAAACTGCTCTACCTGAATTCCACGCAGATATCAGTCTCCCGTCCCACTCCCCACCCCGGTATTTGCTTTCAAGGAAGTATTTGTAGGACTTAATTGTCCCAGGAGCTTGCTTTTAAAAAACAGAATAGTTCAGAATTTGAACGATGATGTTTCTCTCTTTCCCCTCCACCCCAGCCCTCCCTTTTTTAATTCCTGAAATTAAAATATGTTGGAATGCTCAGTACAGCTTTTCACTCCCTTTTGAATGGACCCTTTAGTTTTTCACACCAAGGTGTCCTTCGGGGTGCCAGGTCAGGCTACCAAAACAGCTTCTAGGAGGGGATTAGGACCAATTAACATCTCTGTACACAAAAGCCACTGGCAGCTGAACAGGCAGCCTGGTGGCCTGTTCAGGAGCTGCATTTTAAATAAGGGCCTTCTGTGCTTGAGCTCAAGTGGGAAGAGGCGGAGAAAGTTTTTATTTATAATTGAAAACGCTGCTCCTGGATAATGTGTGAAGAAAGGCAGAGTGGTGTTCAAAAGTATCTAACAAATATCATTTGAATATTGCCCTTTATTGTATTAATTCCCATCAAGGATTCGGTAACAATGTTGTAATTCCATGCTGCATATGGAACAGAAATTTTTAAGATGTGGTTGAGAAAAACAACTGATTAAGCCACATATTATCTCAGAATGTTTGTAGGCTTCTCTTTATGTTTTGTTTAAAAAATGTGTGCTAGTCTCAGGGAGCTGCTATAAATAAGTAATAAGACATTATTATTATCATCTCTTTTATTCATTAAACATGAAACTCAGTCAACTGAACATGAATAATAATAATAATTACTATTACTATTACTATTACTATTATTATTATTATTACATACACAAAGTAGCTATTATCATATGTCTCTATGAAATATTTTACTTTGTTTACAATACATAATGATTTTTTTGAATTGAATTGAATACTTTATTTGGCCAAGTGTGATTAGACACACAAGGAATTTATTTTAGAGAGAAGGCAATTGTATTGTTCAAGGGACTAAATCAGGGGTGAAATCCACTTACCTTCGCTACCGGTTCGCAAATGTGAGCATGTGCGCCTCCTCCACGCATGTACAGAGCCTTCTGCGCATGCTCAATGGGTTAATAACGGACGTGCTATCAGTTCACCTGAGCCGGATAAAACCGGCTGCATTTCACCACTGTACTGAATATATCTATATTATTTTTTTGTGGGTGGAAAAGCATGGAAAATAAGTTTTGAGAAAAAAAAGTGAAAAGATAGTCAAGAAACCAAATCACCCCATTGGCATCTTCATTTCTTTTTGTTTCTAGTGGATCCTTTTATATGCTATATTGACTTTCATCTTCCATGATCCCTAAACTGTTTTTACCCATGTTAATAATTTTTAGAATGTGTTGGAACTGCCATTCCCGCCATTCCTAGTAAAAAAAAAAAAGTACAGTTAAAAATCTGCAAGGGAAATTATACCTTTGATTTTACCTTTAAAAACAATCTAGTGATTATAATGTTTATTTTTGTAAAGAAAAACTCTATGTGGAACAAATTATCCTTAGCTGGTTTTAATTGAAGTGAGCCTGTTTATCCTACTCAAAGACTTGATTGAAAACATCTATAGATGTGTATATTTTCCTTATACAGGTCTTTAAATTACATTATCTTTAATTGATATTACTTTCAGTAATCTAATTTGGTGGCAGACCAAGAAAAAGTGGGAAAATTATTTGTATGTGTCATTACATAAAGGAGTCCAGAAATTTATCAAGGATGATAATTTATAATTTATTTTATAAACTCTGATAAAAACTCTCTCCATATTTACAGTAAATTTCTTCCAAATCTGGTAAGTAAAATCATGGCTAATGCTAAACATAACTGCACTATTTTGTAAATATATTAAAAGAACGATCATTTCAAGCCTAACTTGAAACAAGACTTTTAAATTATTTATTCACTATAGATATAATCATTCAATTAGAAAGTTCCATTGCCTATATTTTCTTGAGAGAGAAAAAGATAGGTCTGAAATGAAAAAAAGTCCTAGGATGATGTTTTAAAGACTTCAGGATTCAGTAAAACGAGAAAAAATAATGGAAGGAAAAACTGATTTCAGTGAGTGCCAAATACTTTAGGTCATGCCATGGAACTTAGCCAATTTATATCCTTATTGTATTGCTTTACTAGGTTAAAATCATGCTTTTGCTCCACAAATTCTATGACGTTTCCATTGGATCATCCTTCATGTTTTCCCCTCGCCCCACCCAACAACAAACCTGTGTGGGAGGTTGCATTGACAAAGCATGGCTGGCCCAGAGTCACCTGGTAAGCTTCCACAGCTGAAGTTTGATTTGAATCTCAATCTTCCCATTGCACCCCACTTCTGCAACCAGCGTGCAACACTGAGTCTTTGAAGAGCCAATTCATTTCAGTGCATGTAGCTGAATGAAAACATTGTCAAGATATTTAGTCATTTGTTTTAAGAAATCGAAAATTTGTAACTTGAGGCAAATGGGAAACCCCATCATTACGATCACAGTCAGGATTTTACAAATAACCACAAACTCCACTCCAGCAAGATATTTTAGAGCAAACAATAAATGTTCTCAATGTATGGTTCCCTGCACCACCACCACACACAACTTCCTCCTCCTCCTCTTTCCTTGTCTTTAGTTTCAGATACTGTATTGTGTTTCTTCTGACATGTTGATTCTACCTCATGCTTAACGGTAATTGGTAGTGGTCTAGGTGGGGATGGAAACATTGTTATGTTTTGTTCATTTTTCACACTTCAGCAGTTATCCCTTTCTTTCCCTGGATGTATGCTTATTAGTGTATGAAATGCAGGTGTGTGGGAAATAGCAAGCACGCACTGACAGGTTACTTTGTTGGCCAGAGCCTAATTAGTAGCATAGTGGATGCACCCTGCTAAGCTTTAGTGGATTGCAGTAGAGCTGGTCTGTTCTAATTTCCTCACCGCTTTGATATTCACCAAAAGATTGACGGTTAGCACAAAAAGCCAAAGCGCGACAGAGGCCTGCAGAAACAATGGCTGTTCTTGCTTGTAGACACCACAGATGTGAGAGAAAGCTGACTAAAAACAATTGGCTGACACTGTCTAATTGTCTCCAATGTCAGCATCATTAATGTTTTCCCATGTAAAAAGTAAAAGGCCAAGGTTGTATCCTCCTTTTATTTTGAGTCACATGATTATGTAACTTACTGAGATTCAGATTAAGTGTTAATTGTATTTGTGCAATAAAAGAAACTGAAGCTACCTTGAATTTAATGAATATGTACTTCATTAATTTGACAGCCTTTAGCCTTATTACCTATTCAGATCGTCACAAACAGAATTAATAACATCTACAAGCAATTAAAATTACAGACTATTGAATTATAATGTATGTTTATCTCTTTTTCTGCTGATATGCAAATTATGAGTCCTTATTAGCTGAGATGTTGTTTGCCTGCTGAGGATGGTTCTTGTCTCTCTTTTAGCAGCAACAAGCAACAATAATCAATGTGTTATAGCATCTTATACAACCAATTTCCTGAAGGATCACAAGAAGAAAGGATTTGAAGTAATTGCTGAACTGCAAAAGTTGGAGTCAACGATAAAAAATAAGGCACCACTCACATATTTTAAATAATGTATAATGAGAAAGCAAGACAAAGCAATTTGAATATTTTTTCTTCTATAAGGTATAACACAGAGATTTTTATAAGTCACTTGACATTCTATAACCTTTGTAAATTCCAATGGAATTCATATTAGGACCTTCTGATTGTCTATGTTAAGTCCCCTCCAATTCATATAATCCCTGTGGAACTTTCAGCTTCAATCCATAATTCTCAGCAAAAGGAAGGCATATTATCATTTCTATAGTAAATGTTGAGGTTAATGAATGCTAAAACCACTGCCTTTCGGCATAACAGTATTTAGGCTGGGGAGGATGTTAATGTTAAGCTCCCAGCTATTTTCGGTGGATTTCCAAGTATATCATAAACATTGATTTCATCAGTTGGGCAAAGAAGGGGAGGCGAGAATATTGCCAAAACTGAGATTTCAATTTAGTGAACAGGTCACTGTAAAACAATTCATTCAAAATGAGTGCTTGAATGTGGTGCTCAGTACTCATGACAGGATAGAGTACTTCATTTTAACGAGTTTATAGAAATGGCCTTGGAGGTGGTCTTCAAAGTCTTATAAAATTAACATCTATGCTCACGCTCCCTTGTTGGATACAGTTTAGGAATTCATGATCACATTCTGGGCTTGTTTCAAATTATATTTATTCCATAACATTCAGCAAGAGAGCAGAGAGGGTATTTAATGCAGGTCAGAGGGATATACATTTTATTAAAGGCTTTGCAAAGAAATAAAAACTAACACAGACTCATAAAGGATAAAAAAAACAAAGGAAGAAAGGAAAAAAGAAAGAAAAAATGAACAAGAACAGAACAAAAATAAATAGAAAGAAGCTAATGAGTTCTTCCATGGCAAATAACAAGTACAATGAAAATATTGGCTGTTTACAAAAAAAGCTTACTTTTTTTCTATTGTTCAATTTTTTTTCTAATCATCAAACCCACAAATCAGGAATGCACTTTTCTGTTTTATGCAAAAAGACCAGGGGTGAAATGCTCCCGGTTCGGACCGGATCGCCCAATCCAGTAGCAATGGAGGCGGATGGTTCGGAAAACTGGTAGCAAAAATCCCTGTGTGCCCCACCCCCCATGCCCAGCTGAGCTGCGCAAACATCAGAGGCTGTTTTTTTTATTTTTAAAAGCATTTTTTCTACAACCTCTTCGGTTGAAAAAATGCTTTTAAAAGTAAAAAAACAAACAAACATCTGATGATCGCGCGGCTCAGCTGGGATCCTCAGAGGCTTTTAAAAGCATTTTTTCTACAACCAAAAAGTTTATAGGCCAAAAAGGTTATAGAAAAAATGCTTTTAAAAGTAAAAAAAAAAAAAGTTGGCCACGCCCACCCAGTCACATTACCCCACCACCACCAAGCCATGTCCACATAACCAGTAGTAACAAATTTTAGATTTCACCCCTGAAAAAGACTATACTGTAAGGGATTTCCAGTTAGCCATAAATACAGATGTTATATTTTATCTAATCAAAGAACCACATCTGCAAGTTCCATTTTTTCCATTGTGGATAATGTTGAACCTTTCCACTTTCAAATATATAATAGTCTTATTGTGCCTATTATATATGAAAATAAAGTTCCATGCCTTTTTTTACAGTTGTCTGTCCATTAGTTCCAAAAGAAAAGTCTCTGGTTTCAATTGTTCTTTATCCTTTTAAACCTTCTGCATTAAGGTATTTGTATCCATTTTTAAAAACTTTTTTTGCATGTACACCCAAAATAATAAAATGTCCCTTCATATTGTTCACATTTCCTGCAAAGATTCGAAGTACTTCATAAATTCTAGATAATGTCTCATGACCAATAGCAATATATCATTTTATTTAAAAAATCTCTTTAAGGCTAGAAAATAAAGTAAATTTCATTCTTTTCAACCACATATTTTCCATTGATACTTTTGTTTATTATGACAAAATTTTTAGCCCATTTTATTACATTATTTCATTTATTCTTCCGTTTCATATTTCAACAAAAGTTTATACAACTTTAAAACTCATTCTTGTTGTTAGTTGCGAAGTCATGTCCAACCCATCGCGACCCCAAGGACAATGTTCCTCCAGGCCTTCCTGGGTTCTACCATCCTCTGTAGTCCATTTAAGCTCACACCTTCTGCTTCAGTGACTCCATCCAGCCACCTCATTCTCTGACATCCCATTCTTCTTTTGCCCTCAATCATTCCCAGCATTAGGTTCTTCTCCAGTGAGTCCTTCCGTCTCATTAGGTGGCCAAAGTATTTGAGTTTCATCTTCAGAATCTGACCTTCTAAAGAGCAGTCAGGGTTGATCTCTTCTAGGACTGACTGGTTTGATCACCTTGCAGTCCAAGGGACTTGTAGGAGTCTTCTCCAGTGTTTGCTATGACCATTGTATTATCTTGACAGAATTCTATCAGCCTGTCCCCTGCTTCATTTTGTACTCCAAGGCCAAACTTGCCTGTTATTCCGGTTATCTTTTGGTTTCCTATTTTAGTATTTCAATCTCCCATGATGATAAGGACATCATTTTTTGGTGTTAATTCTATAAGGTGCTGTAGGACTTCATAGAACTGGTCAATTTCATCCTCTTCAGCACCAGTGGTTGGGACATAGACTTGGATAACTGTGATATTGAGTAGTTTGCCTTGGATTCGAACTGAGATCATTCGTCATTTTGGGGATTGTATCCCAGTATTGCTTTTCCTACTCTTTTATTGATTATGAAGGCTACTCCATTTCTTCTGAGGAATTCTTGCCGGCAGTAGTATACCTGATGGTCATCTGAATTAAATTCACCCATTCCTGTCCATTTTAATTCGCTGATTCCTAAGATGTCGATGTTCAGTCTTGTCATCTCTTGTTTGACCACGTCCAGCTTGCCTTGATTCATGGATCTTACATTCCAGGTTCCTATGGAGAAAAAATCTTTACAGCATCAGAGTTTCCTTTCACCACCAGATGCATCCACAGCTGAGTGTCCTTTTGGCTTTGGCCTAGTCACTTTACTCTTTCTGGTGCTACTAGTACTAACCCTCTGTTCTTCCCCAGTAGCATATTGGACACCTTCCGACCTGAGGGGCTCATCTTCCAGTGTCATATCTTTTTTTCTTTTTGGTACTGTCCATGGGGTTTTCATGGCAAAGATGCTGGAGTGGGTTGCCATTTCCTTCTCCAGTGGATCACATTGTGTCAGAACTCTCTTCTATGACCTGTCCGTCTTGGGTGGCCCTGCACGGTATAGCTCATAGCTTCATTGAGCTATGCAAGCCCCTTCGCCACGACAAGGCAGTAATCCATGAAGGGGAAACTCATTCTTACTTTGTTCAAAATCATAAAATCTTTTATCAACTTTAAATCTTTCTGATAATTGTTCATATGAAAACCATTAACATGGATATCCTTCTGTTATCAGATCTTCTTTTACAGTCTTCTTTTCATTTTACAGTCCTCCTGAGAGAATTCTAGCACGTTACAACAAGCTAACCATTTATATTTACTTATCATTTCTTATCTGTGAAATGCTTGTGGCACTGAAAGCCACAAAGGTATTTTTGGGCAGAATTTAAATATATATATTTATTCCATATTCCAAACTCATCTAACATTATGAATTTTAAAAACCATATTCCCCTTAGCTTCATCATGCCATAAATACCCATGGTATCCAAATTTCAGATTGTAACCTTTTTCATCCAGTAACCTTCTATTATGTAACAACACCTTCTTTTTCATCTAAACTAAGTAACAGACAGCAAAATATTGTGTCAAATTCAATAGGGCCAATCCTCCTCTTTCCTACAGATCTTGTAAAACCTTATATTAAATTGTGTTTTTTCTGGACAAATTTAGATATGTTATTCTGCCATTGTTTAAATGGTTGTCAAAATAGGTATTGTCTGAAACAAAAATAGCAAGAATGAACAAGAATTCCATTCTCATGTTTTCATCATTGCAGATTCTTGATATCTGATGGGGATTTCCCTGCTGACTTGTAGGAAATGGTAGACCTACTGACTTTGAACAAGGAACTAGCTTGGTTATTCCTATCAATTGCTTCTAATTGTATTTATTTTTAATACTTATATACTATCAACAACCAAAGTCTCTTGGCTGTTTATAGTAAAAAAAAATAAATTTAAATTCAAAACTTACATATTTATAAAAAAAGAAAAGGTGGGATATAAAATAAATACATTCAGACAAAAAAGTAGAAGGATTAAGAAGTGAAGTAGAATAATTGCAATTAATATTTAGAATAAATAATTAAAAGCCTGCATTAAAATATATGTTTTAAGAGCCTTTTAAGGTAGAATTGCGTGTCCAGTCAGCTCTGTAGGAAATGCATTTGAAAGAGCTGGAACAGCAATAGAAAAGGTTTGATCTTGAGTTGCCACCAAACAAAATCACAACAGCTGGAGGTGAACTTCTTAGATGACCTAAACTAAAGTCATTGTCTCAAAATTGCCTGGTGTTAAGCTTTAAAGATAATAACCAATATTTTGTATTTTGCCCAAAAACAAATAGGCAGCCACTACATGCTTTACACACGGGTATAATATGTTCTCTTTCTTTATCTAATCTGGCTGCTGATTTCTGGATTAACTGGAGCTTTTTGATTAGGCACTAAGTGAGCAGTTTAATATAGACAACATTCATTTGTTTGTCTGTTTAAAACATTTATATAGCTGCCCGTCTTTCAGCCAACTCTGGCCAATTCCCAATCAAAAATTAAAAAACATAAAATCATTTTTAAAACTATAAAACATAATCAGTTAAAACATAAAACATTAAAAACAACAAAACATTGTTATTACATTCCAGCTTTAAGTCATTTTCCAATGACTTTCTTTGGTTGATACATGTTCTGTATCAACCAAAGAAGTTAAAAGATTATCTTGGCTATTAGCTCAATCTGGGAAAACAGAGAGAACATATGAGTCCAGAAGGACCCCACAATACATCCCTGATCTACCAGGCACAGTGTAATCCCATTCAGAACAAGCAATTCTATCACCTCTCTTTAAGAAGGGTACTTTACAATTAATAGTTCCATCTTGCTTGAAGTTGAGTGTAGTTGTATTATTTCTTATTCAGTCCATTATAGACATAAGGCAGGTATGCAAGGAGACCATACCATTTGCTGAAAATATCATAAATAAATCTGGATGTCATCATCAATCTGGTTCAGTGTAGAAGAAAAATAAAAGGTGGTTATTTAGTTACTACAAAAATAACCACAAGTATATTGATATTCAAACACAATTTAATGGGATCAACATGTCTGGAAACTATTTTATTGGTTTTCTTAGAACGAGGCCTTGCCAAATTTCATTTATTTCTCTTTCATGTAATAAAGATAGTGGTTTACCTCTTTTATTCTTGCAGGTATTTCAGACGCTCATCTTTGTACATGAAATGTCAATTGATTTCAGTGTTGATTCTATAAAGATTTAAGGCTTTTTATTGTTCAAGGCCACTGACCTAACTCGCCAGTAAGTTCAGCTTAAATATCATACTGATCATTTTGATCATTTATACACACACATGCAAACAAACAGTTTTTTCCCCCAGTTTTACCCTTTATTCTGTGATGTCTACAACTCCAAATTCTGATTTGAAAAAGTAGTAATTCTGAGATAATAAGCTTGTAATTGGTGTGATCCAAGTCAGTTTTAAAGCACTCTGAAGTCCCATCTATACCAAAAGGAATGAACTACAGACAACATTGGTGGAGTTGCAGTGAAACTGCTTCATTTTTCATGACAAAAAGCAAACAAAGCCAATTATACTGCTATTTATCTTCTTGTTATTGAACAACAGAGGCAAATAAAATTAAATAATGCAGCAAGCCTAACAGAAAAAGAGCAGGTTATGAAAAAAGGAGCATAAGGCGCTATGCACTCTAATAATTGTAGTCTGCAGTAATGTAAGTGAGAATGACAGTATTGACTTATAGTCCATTATGAATCAAGATATTAGCCTTATTTTCAAGATTTTATCATAGCTTTTAGTCTTTTCTAAAAATCTTCATTAAGGATTTTAAATGCAAAGGTCTTTGCTTACATTTAAAATACTTTCCCAGGCATCTGAAGCATCATCACGCTTTGCTAATGGATTTCTGAATGCCATTTTCATTATTTTATTTTTTATAGCTCTCTTCACTGTCTTCATTACTTTTATGATTGTTAGAATGATACATTTTGCTTTTATGTGTACTGTGTCTTTTAAATATTTACCTCCTTCCAGATTACTATTAATAAAGATTAGAAGAGATTTACAAATATAAAAACTTTTTATATCTCAACTAAATGTATTACAGAGTGATTATTCAGACTCTGCAAGCTGAGTTTTCTTGTGTTTGAGAACTGAATGATTACATAGAAAAGAAACTTTGCTAAATAGTGCTAAACTAAACAATTTAGTCTATTAAATGTGTGATTCACACATTTAAAATGAGTTGTTTTTATTCAAATGCTACCAGTTATCGGGGAATAAGAGGAAGTCAGAATTAGCCCTACTCTCAAAGATGCCCTTTCCAAAAGGCAACTGGACTTTCTTGGTTTTTTTTCTTTGAAAATGTTTCACTTCTAATCCAAGAAGCTTCTTCAGACAACCATGACCTGCATGACTGAGAATTAACCCTACTGTGTGGGATGAGGAGGAAGAAGAGGAACAGGAGGAAGAGAGTGTCTGTGTATAAGGATTCTGGCCTCTTTTCTCACAAGACAACATCTAGATCAAGAGGGAAGCTACTGCCATAGATAACAAATCCTTCCTGATAATGAGTGGGATAAATAATGATATTCTATAATATAGCACAAAAGATCTATAGTAAGGCCACGGCCTGAAATCGTCTTACAGCTTGCATTATGCAAAGGAAAACAGGTAAATTCATGAACATATTCCATACAGCATTATATATGTTTGTGAGATTTACAACATGGTCTCTAATGACTTTCTAACTAATAAAAAATAAAATTATAAGTTAGATGAAGTTTGATTCATAATTGGTTGGATGATTGCACTCAGAAAATACTCCTAAATAGTTCCACGTCGTCATGGAGAGCAGTATCAAGAGGACCATTGCAGAGCTTTAGCCTGGTACTGTGCGCTGTTCAGTGTTTTTAACAAAAACTTGTACAAAGAGAAGGAGGAGGATGACCTCTGCAAATGACATATAACCTTTAGAACTGGTTTAGAAAAGAAAAGAAAGAAAAGATTCTGAAAGATTCAGATATGCTTAAACAATAGGCCCAAATGATGATGATGATGATGATGATGCCGATAATCATCATTATCAACATTTAAAGAGAGAAGTCCTGCACAAGTCCTGAAAGGCACAAGTATAGGATGGAGGAGATTACTGCCTTGGCATATGTAAAAATAATTGGACTGGTACTAGTAGATCACAATTTGAATATTGGCTAACAGTGAAATACAACTGCTAACAAGATTAATGTTAAGATGCATGATGGCGAGAGTACTGGGAATGAAGTCCTGCAAGAAACAATTAAAAGTGCTGAGCTTCTGAAACCTCAGGAAATATGATTAAGGGGAGAAATAGCAGAGGTTTTCAGATATCTACAGGGACATCATATACAGGAGATCTGTCATCCTTACGTTTTATGTCATCCTGAAGGCAGGACAGAAACGACGACTTGAAACTTCCCAACAGTTGTTAAGTCTGGGGTGTTAGGAGGCAGGTATCTGTTGGTTTGAATTCTAAAATCTCAAGAGTACTTTAGCTTCTTCATTTTCTATTACTTTCTCTATTTTATGGTCCCACCAGTTCTTGCTTACAGGCAAATGGTATTTCTTGCAGATCTTCCATTGCACCATTGTTGCTACTTTGTCATGTCGTTGCTTGTAGTGAGCCTGTGTGGCAGCTAACTAGGTGGTCCACTGTTTCTTCAGCTTCTTTGCAGAGGCGGCACTTGCTATCTGGTCCTTATTATTTTTATTATTACCAAATTTATTTGTCTCCCATCTCCCATCCATGGACATAACGTTCATGTCCAACGTTATGACTCTATGGCCACAATGGTAGCACATAAATACATTCTGTTCTGCCAAGTATCTTCCAAATGCATTGAAGCAGGGCTGAAATGCTCCCAGTTCGGACCGGATCACCTGATCCGGTAGCGATGGAGGCAGGTGATTCGGAGAACCGGTAGCAAAAATCCCTGCCTCCCCCATTGCCCAGCTGAGCCGCGCAATCATCAGAGGCTTTTTTTTTTTATTTTTAAAAGCATTTTTTCTACAACCTTTGGCTGAAAAAATACTTTTAAAAGTAAAAAAAAAGCCTCTGATGATCAGCTGGGATCATCAGAGCCTTTAAAAAAAAGAAAGAAAGCCCCTGCCGATCAGGCAAGTCAGCTGGGATCGTCAAAGGCTTTAAAAGCATTTTTTTAACAATCTCTTCAGCCGAAGAGGTTGTAGAAAAAAAGGTTTTAAAAGTAAAAAAAAAAAAAGTTTTCCATGCCCACTCAGTCTTATTACACCACCAAGCCACGCCCATAGAACCGGTAGTAACAAGTTTTACATTTCACCACTGCATTGAAGGTATAATTTACTTTTATGTCCTTATATTTCATCATTTCAACCTCATCGCAATAATTATTAATTATAATTAAATTTTCAGCAACAGAGGCTGGTCATATTACTCAGTCATCCATGTGTTCATTTGCTCATTGATACCAGATGCAGATATGCTAATACAATACTGAGCTAGGCTTGATATAATATTGTGTTCATTTATTAATTACACAGCAATTTACATTAGAAAACAAAGTTACAGTTATAAAAATAATTAGAGTAAAAAAGTATCTAAAGCAACAGAGTATCTCCTATCCTTGTTAAGGTACTACTAAGTATGACAGAAAAAGTCAAATTGCATGCTCTTTTAAAGAGCCGTATTACTTTGCTTTTTTACTCAAAAGAGAAAGGACGTTGGTCTTACCGTGATACGTTCCTTCTCGTAGTGTGAAATGGGAGATGCCAGTCTGGGTATTCCTTGCTCTAGCTCTATGTCCTGAGCTGAAAAGTTCTGAAGATCCGCTCCCTGGTGACGTCTCTTCAGTTTTGCCAGCGAAGCCAAAGCGAATGGTACGCAGTCCAGGCCAATGTACGCAGTCTGAAAGATAGAAACCACATGCTCCACCAGGGAAGCCGGTCCAGGCAGCCACAAGCAGGGTGGGGCTGGCACCTCCCATTTCACACTACGAGAAGGAACGTATCACGGTAAGACCAACGTCCCTTCTCCATAGTGTAGAAATGAGAGGTGCCAGTCTGGGATATACCAAAGACTGACCAGCCCTAAGGGTGGGAGCTGTCCTGGGCCGACGACCCTGGATCTTCATGAATCCGCTGCAGTACCCTTCTCCCAAAGGCCGCCTCCACCGAAGCGAAGGAGTCAAGTCTATAGTGACGGATGAAGGGAGTGGGAGAAGTCCATGTGGCCACCCTACAAATGTCTTCCACTGACGCCTGAGTAGACCAGGCCGCAGTCGTGGCAGCACTGCCGGTGGAGTGGGCTGTTATCCCTGGAGGCACCGGGAGAGCCTGAAGCTCATATGCAGATGAGATGCACATCCTAAGTCAGCGTCCCACCGTGGAAGAGGTCACCCTGTGGCCAAGAGTCGACAGCTGAAAAGAGACAAAGAGTGCCTCTGTCTTTCGGAAAGAAGAGGTTCTAAAAAAGTAAATACGGAGGGCCCTCCTCACATCCAAAATGTGCCAGGTCTGCTCCAAGGCGTGCCGAGGCCGAGGGCAGAAGTCTGGCAGGACCAACTCCTGTGCTCGGTGGAACAAGGAGTTGATCTTAGGAAGGAAGGCAGGGTCCAGCCGCAGAACCACCCTGTTGGGATGAAAAATACAGAGGTCTTTCCGCACCGATAAAGCCGCGACCGACAGGTCGACCAGGTCAGCGAACCAAGGGCATCTGGGCCAATAAGGGGCCACTAAAACCAGTTCCGCCCCCTCCAGCATCAACTTCCGAATGACGGCCGGGATTAGGGGTAGGGGAGGGAATGCGTAAAGGAGGCCCCTGGGCCACGGGGTCCGCAGAGCGTCCACCCCCGCTGCTCCTGGGGCAGGAAACTGGGAGAAGAAAAGGGGGAGTTGAGTGTTCGCTGGGGAGGCAAAGAGGTCCACTACCGGGCGGCTGAACCGGTCGACTATCTCCGCAAACAAGTTGGGATGGAGCCTCCAATCCGAGGGATCCACAATGGCTCGGCTCAGCCAGTCGGCTTCTACGTTGTCCGTCCCTGCAATGTAGTCCGCTGTCAGAGACAAAAGGTGAGTCTCTGCCCAAAGAGAGGGTCTCCACCTCTCTCATTAGAGGCCCGGAATGAGTCCCCCCTTGCCTGTTGATATGGGCTTTCGTCGTCATATTGTCTGTGAGAAGGAGCATATGCTGCCCCCTCACCTGCGGAAGAAAGGTCTGAAGAGACAGACGGGCAGCCCGGAGCTCCAACCAATTGATCTGATGGGATAGATCTTGGCAGGACCAGCGGCCCTGGGCCACCTGAGACCCGCAATGCCCCCCCCAGCCCGTCAGACTGGCATCCGACGTTACTATAACCCTACGGGGTTCCCTGAAGAAGCACCCCTTTTGGATGGCCCTCAACATCCACCAGGTCAGGGATCATAGGACCCGTGGGGGAACCTGAACCCTCATCTTGAATGAGCTCGTTCCTGCCTTCTGAAAGGGGAGCAAGAACCACTGAAGTGGTCTCGCATGGAACCTGGCCCAGGGAACTATGTTCATACAAGATATCATTTTCCCCAACAATTGGGATAGCTGGGCTACCTGAACTGTCTGGGATCTCTGAATAGACTGAATCAACGCCCTGATACTGTCCTGTCTGTCCGGGGACAAGAAGACCTGCCCCACTAGCGTGTCTATCAGGGCCCCTAGGTGAACTAACCTTGTAGAAGGTACGAGATGACACTTTGCCAGATTCACCGAGAACCCGTGGTCCCTCAATACCTGTATTGTCGTGGCCAAGTCCTGTTCCGCTCGCCGCTGGGAGGAACCTTGAATGAGCAGATCGTTGACGTAACACTGAATTCTGATGGGAAGAGACCTGAGATACGCCGCCAAGGCAGGGAGAATCTTGGTAAACGTCCGGGGGGCGGAGGCCAGCCCGAACGGCAGGACAAGATATGAATAGCAAAACCTCAGGTATTGACGATGCTCCGGCCAAATTGGGATGTGGAGGTAGGCTTCGGTCAAATCTATGGAGGCTAGGAAGTCTCCCTCCCTGATTCCGGCTAAAATGGAATGCAGGGAGTGCATTTTGAACCTTTGAACCTCCTGTAGACGATAAACTCGTTGAGGCCTTTCAAATTTAGAATTGCCCTCCACCCTCCCGAGGCCTTTGGGATGACAAATAGGATGGAATAGAACCCGCGCCCCCACTGCCCCCGTGGAACCGGCTGAATGGCCTGGATATCCAGCAAATGCTGGATAGCCGATTCCATGAGTTCCCGCCTGAATGGGTCTCCAGAAACGGGGCAGAGGAGGAAACGCCTCGGAGGAGGTGAAAGGAATTCGAGGGAGAGCCCTGCTCTTACTGTCTCCCTCACCCAATTGTCTGTAGTTAGGTCGTCCCAGCGGTCCGCAAACAGGCCAAGCCTGCCCCCAAGAGGATCCAGTGACGGATAGTCACTTAGATCTCCTGGCCCCTCTGCCACCGGAGCCCCTAAAGGGCTTGTTGGACAACTGTTGGCGACCCCGGGGAAAGGCTGATCTATCTGCCTGATAATTAGGTCTGGAGGAGTGAAAGGGCCGTTGCTGACGGGGAAAGCTTGGCCCGGCTCCCCCCTGGTGGAAGGAGGGCCGCCTATAGTAAGGGGATGAACGGAAATCCGTTCGCCTGCTCTGGGACGGGAGGACCTTCCTCTTATCCCTTGTCTTGATAAGTAGGGGATCTAAGGCTTGTCCAAAAAGAAACCCCCCTTCAAAGGGAGCGGAAGCCAACTTCCACTTGTTCTTCCCGTCCATTCGCCAATGACGTAGCCATAGCATACGTCTAGCGGTGACTGACGAAGCCATGGCCCTGGCCGAGAACCTGGCAGCTGCTAAGGTAGCGTCCGCCGTGTATTCAGCTGCAGCCAAAATCTTAGAAAGGTCTTGGTGGGCCCGAACATCATCTGGTGCCAAATGGCCTTGTAGCTGGCGAAGCCATCTGACCGACGCTCTGGTGAGAAAGGATGCTGCTGAAGCTCTTACAGCCCAGGCATCCGCCTGGTGCGCACGACGAAGTGCCGTCTCCTCTCGCCTATCTTCTGCCTTTAAGGCGTCCTCTGCATCAGGTGGTAAAACAGAAGAAGAGGTGAGAGCCGCCACCGGACGGTCCACCTTTGGAACCTCCAGCAAGTTAAGCATGTCCACATCCACCGTAAACAACTGGTTGTCCAGCCCTGAGGCCCTGGAGGGAAGAGCTGGGGCCGCCTACTGTCTACAGATCATGTCCAGAAACATTCCCGGAATAGGAATAGTATCTGCCTCCACCGCCTGTTCTGTGAAAAGATAATCATCCTGCTCTCCAGTACCCGAGGTACCAGAGAGTGCTGGGTCATGACCCAATCGAGCAGTGGCCCTGGCCTTAGTCAGAAGTGGCTTCAAAAGAGCAGCATTAAATAAACCCTTGAAAGCGGGCCTGGGTGGTTGGATCTGATCCCCACCCGAAATCTTTCCCTCCTCCAGATAGTCTTCTGCATAGTCAACTAGTTCAGAAGGGGAAGGAGACACCTGTCCAAGGTAATCCTCAGAAGGGGCAATATATCCCTGGGACTCCACCTGAGGTCTAAGGGCATACATTTGGGCAAACATCTGTGACTGAAGCTGCATCCCTTCTGCAATGCCCTGCCTAATAGCCTGCTCCACCCAAGACTTCATGGAATTCTGAACATCCCGCTCCCCCCCTTCATCCTGGCGAAGGCCAGCCGCTTTGGGAGTATAGGTGGCTTCAGGGCGTTTGTTGGTCCCAGAAGGCCCTGGACGCTGCTGTGGCTCGACCTGCATCTCTGGAGACCATGCCCTGGATGGCCCAGCCAAAGTGGGAGAATGGACAGTCTGAGGAACAGAATCATCCACAGTCTGAACTGATGGCTGAAGCGCAGGCACAGTGGCTTGAGGGGTGTCAGCAGCCGAATTAATGGCAGCGGCCTTTGCAAATTCTCTGTCCAAGGCACGTTGTCTAACTTAAGATGTCTTTTCCTCAGCCTTGGAACGCCCGGGGCAAGCTCTAGCCTTGGCCTTAATTTTGTTAGCTGCAGCAATGCTGGCAGTTCGTGGCCTAGAGGCCGCCTTGCCCCTGTCAGGAGGAGGGGACCAGGAGCCCTCAGCAGAGAAAGATGGTTGCCTGTCAGCATCCCCCATGATGTTAAGTCAGATGGCAATCACAGGAAACCAAAATCCAAAGACTCTGCAAATAGACAACAAAAGAGAGAAAAAAGTAAACGAAATAAAATTATTCTGGCCTAGAAACGAAATCAAAATGGCTCCCAGGTCTCAAAATGGCCGCTCCTCAACTGCCACAGTTCAAAGAAAGGCCCTCTCTATGATCAGAAGCAGTATCAGGTCAGGCCGCCAGGCAAACCCGCAGATAAAAATGCGCTGGTCAGAAATCCACATTCTCCTCTGCTTCCCAAGGAAAACAACACCAGCTCTGTGTCCAAAGGTTGCCAGGGGATCACAGCCGCCTGGACTAATTTGCGCCAAAAAATGTGCGGGAACGAAGGCCGCTGCGACTTACAGGCCGCCATTGCCAGCCAGGGTGTAGCGTGGCCCAGCGCCCGGCCCACACTCTTCAGCCAAGGCACCTTATTTCAAACTACCAGCCAATTCCGGCTGGCGCGGCTGCAGCAGAGACAGAAAAGCTTCAAACCGGCAAATAAGGCCAAAAAACGCCGCTCCGCCTCACAGCTGACGAGCGGTGATCAAAGGGATGCTGCAGCCCTTCAAAATGGCGCGTACGGCTCCCACGGCTGTCTGTGAAGCCTGAGAGGCTTCCGAAGAGTATTTGGAGGGACCGGGACGAAAGCCAGCCGGCTAGCCCCTCACAGCTGCCCACACGATAAGGGAGATTGAGGGGAGAACAACAGCCACCCCCCCACGCTCAATCCAGAAACTAGAGAGCTCCCCTTTGAACAGTACCTGCAATCAAGCAACGAGGAGAAAGCAGCAGTAACTTCCAAAAGAAAAAAATATTAAATAAAAGGAAAAAGAAAGAAAATCCAGGGAAATAATATCTAAATAATAGCTAAAAAATTTGCGACCATGAGCTGTGCTGAGCTGAAAAAAACTGAAGAGACGTCACCAGGGAGGGGGATCTTCAGAACTTTTCAGCTCAGGACATAGAGCTAGAGCAAGGAATACCCAGACTGGCACCTCCCATTTCTACACTATGGAGAAAAATGGGACAACAAGGATCAGAAATCAAACATGGAGTATAGGAATTTTATGTCTGCCTCCACTGCTGCACTCCCTTTCAGATCATTCCTGCACATTTGAATTTGCACTGCCAGTGCAAAATATAATTGAATGGCTCCTGCCTGGCCTAGACTACAGTGTCGGACAAAGAGTTAAAGCCTTCCTATTTCAAAATATGATCCTTGGGGAAATAATGGAAGCAAATGGATTGAGCCATGGTGGTGCAGTAGTTAGAATGCAATATTGCAGGCTAATTCTGCTGACTGCTGATTGCTAGAAATTTGGCTGCTCGATTCTCACTGGCTCAAAGTTGACTCAGACTTCCATCCTTCTGAGGTCAGTAAAACAAGGACCAGCATTGTTGGGGGCAATAGCTCTATGGATCTGCACATCTGCCAATGGGGCTGCTAATGTTTCCTAGGCCTGAATGGGCTTGTTAGCTACTAAAGGTGAAAACAAGGAGATTGTAAGAAGGGGAAGATATAGGCTATTTGCTAAGGAAATGTGTGTTTTCATGATTAACAACAAAAGCCTTCTCCACTGATCCTATATTGGGGATAAGAGTTACCTTGAGCTGAGATAGATGGCAATTTTAATAATAATAATTAAAAAATGAGTGGAATGCAAGAAGTATTTTGAGCCCCCAAAAGATTATCTTCCTGATGTAGGAAAATTACGTAGTTGAATCAGAAATTGGCACTCGGACTGAATCCACTCCACCTAAAAGATGTTGTGATTAATTGCGTGGTGATATTAACTGAAGTATCTTACAGCTAATTTCACTAGAACAATTAGGTGAGAGGAAAGATCCCTTCATATTGAGCTCAGCTCCTGGTAAAAATAATGGATATATCGATACAGTTTGGTACAATGGAGATGGTTGGGGATCATTTTCCTTTGGGATCTTCTCCCCCACCCCTACCCCGTCCCCAGCCTAATCTACAGCTCTGAGATTCCTTAGTGGTTCCCATCGAAGTATTAACCAGTCCTGAGCCTGCTTAACTTCTCGAGGCCAGCCAAGCGCAACTAATTCTGCTTACTTAACAACCAGTAGGGGGCTCTCACTTCCCAGCAGTCACTTTATGTCCAACAAAATCAATGGTTATCTGGGTTGTAATTTGCTCACTGTTCCCTAATATACAAGAACTTCTCATTCTATACAACAGCCTTACTGCAAAGCAACTGGACATTAATTAATCTGTTCAAGACTGTTTCTTGAAACTTCAGTTGTATTTTTCAGGTTGAATCAGATTTTATGCAACCTTCCTAGCAGCATCTGTTTTAAGGCCCACAGCCGGTACATGTCTCCTGCATTATCCTAGGAATTTAAGTTAGCACTAGTAATAAGTAAAGAAAAGTTTTGTTCCACTGAGCTGTAAAAAAACACCTGACGCATATGATATAACAAATGGCTTTCCATAACAACTGCATGTGAATCTTCTTTGTTCAATGTTTGCAAAAGAGCTGCACACAGGTTGTGATAGCTATAATATTATGTTCAGTCTTGAAATTCATATTGCAAGAACCCTGGGAGTGAAAACTCCTGACCTCACTTAACCCTGACCCTGGAGTAGTCTGATCTCCATTTGGTCATTGCCTGCCTAAAGAGACTGTCATCAAGGTGCCACTCACGGCCTAATGGAATGTGTACCTCTAGCCAAGCACAACGACTGCCATTACTAATATAACATTTATATAAATAACATTCTTTTTCATTTCTCCAGATGACCCATCCCAATATACTAATTTAAAATGGTATAATAATTGTGTTGCACTACCACATGTATTGACTGACCCATTAATGGAGATGAGAACTTAACTGCAAAAAAGGCACGCTTTTTCAGGGAACACTGAATGTTCACTTTGCTGCTTCATTAAAAAAAAACATATTGCAATTTTGCTTGTCAGATACTGAAAATGGCTGACAAGGACTAAGAATCCTTTCTGCTTAATTTTAAGAAATAATACAGCCACGCTGAAAGGTAGGAAGATTGCTTGGAGAAATATTATATTGTGTTACCTTGTCAATCATAATGAAGAACGCCTCAGTGCAATCCTAGCCATCTTCTGGCTGACTCCCTACAAAAAGCTAAGCAGGGTCAGATCTAATTAACACTTGGATGGGGGACCACCAAGAAATTCCATGATTGTATTATGATTATATCAAGTGGAAAATCAAAACAACTGTCCAGAAGAAAACTACAACAAGCCAGTACTACTGTTTTCTTGGGAGAGTTGCTACCAAGAAAATGACACAGATGTGTTTACTTTGTCACCTAGAGCGAAACTCAAGAAAATCTATTTCTGGGCTATTATTAAAAGATTTTGGGGACCAACTTCATGAGTCATACATAGGGTTCATATGCAACAATATTATCAAATGTTGACATTCTTATTTGACTTTGAAAGTAAATCTAATCTGCTTGTAATATTGGCGGCATTACATAGTGAATATGTTGTCGAAATGCTCTGAGTTTAACATCTCCTTGACACAACCCACCAAGTGCAAGGGATGCTTGCAAATCTAATTTTACCAGAGTGCCCACATATTCTTTATTAACACCAGAGGCCCTGTGACTCCCTGACATAGATAAGAAATTGGCAAAAAGAAAAGTAACAGTAGCTCAGGATATGCTTAATAAGCTTCAAATAAAATACGTTTACTTTGTCTTGCAATTTTAAGATGCTAGATTGCTAGGGGAGATGGTGCTGATATCCTTAAAACCTTCAAAAATATAGAGGCTATAACTGCTGTACTGCTTAAATCTACTGTTCAGAACTACTGAAAGAACTATTAATTTTTTTCACTGAGATGAAGGATGGAATATATTTAAATGAATGCAGTTGCTGTGTTCAGTCTTGTAATTTCGGTACTCTTAAAATTCAGAAAACATATTTGGCAACCTAGCAATCATATTTGTCTTTGAAAACGACAATAAATATGTCAACAAATGCAAGATTCCATGTACCTCAGTTAATTCCTGCTTAGATAAGATGATAGAATAATCAGAAGGGTCTGAAATAAAAGAAATGAGTAATTCTGCCCTTACTTCCTGTCCAGACAAGTATTCATATGTATTCATATTTCCTTTAATTTGACACCTGTGTCAAGGCCTATGATGGATGTCGGCAACATATCTCGACTGGAATTGGCCCAACTACATCAGTTCCTTTTATACTGGGAGAAACAGTATATGTCCCTCATTTTCAGGGGCTGAGGGTCAAATCCAGAATCATTAGTTTTGTGTAATCAAGCCTCTGTGATGGAGCAGCATGCTTACTAGCTTGTCAGCTCTTCAAGGTAAAGGTAGGCCAGGTCAAGGAACAGAAGGAACAGGGATTGCAGGAATGCTTTTTATTACTCTGGGGTAGAATAAACGAAAAGCTTGTTATCAAACACAATCAAGAAGGGATTATTTTGAGTTTCTTTCACACCTTTTTCATTTTCTTAGGAATTAGTCTACATTGCTCCCTTAGAAGTTCATTGCTCCCTTCACAAAGCCAGTTGTACATTCTTCCTCACAGATATATGAGGATGATTAAGGCAAATTTTTGGTTTTAGATGCATGACTGTTGATTTATGGCATTTTGGTGAACAATACTTTTATCAGCATCCTTGAACAATACAATGCTGCCCCTGCATTTATGTGGTTGGATTTATTAGCAACTTCAATATACAGTAACTTCAGTTTCATTCTCCACACAAAATGCAATATTGATGCTAATTACATTTATTCTTAAGTAGATCTTATGAACTTCATGAGGTCTGACAGAATAACAGAGTTGGAAGGGACCTTGGAGGTCTTCTAGTCCAACCCTTGCTCAAGCAGGAGACCCTATATAATTTCAGACAAGTTGCTGTCCAATCTCTTCTTACAAACCTCCAATAATGGAGCACCCACAACTTTAGAGGCAAACCGTTCCACTGATCAATTGTTCTCACTCTCAGAAAATCTTCTCCTAGGTTGGATCTCTCTTTAATGATCTTCCACCCATTACTTTTTGTCCTACCCTCATGTCCTTTGGAGAGTAGGTCAGATTCCTCTTCTCTGTGACACCCAGTATTGGAAGCTAGACTACATACTTGGTTCCCTTTGCCATTCATCATATGGTTTAGACTCCCAACCCCTTATCATCTTTGTTGGCTCTTCTCTGCACTCCTTCTAGTTCCTCAGCATCTTTTTTGTATCATGGCAACCAGAACTGGACTCAACATTCCAAATGTGGCCTCTTTAGTACAGCACAGAGCAGTACTATCACTTCTCATGATCTTGATACTATCCCTATTGATGAACCCAGGATGCATTGGTTTTTTGGAAGCTGAAGCATAGTGCTGGCTCATACTTAAGTGATGGCCCACTAGGACACCTAAATCCCTCTTACGGTTACTACTATTAAGCCAGGTACCGCCTATTCTATAGCTGTGCCTTTAACTTTTCTGCCTAGGTGCAGCACTTTACTGTTGCACTACCACATTCCCTCTAAATCATTTAGGAAGATATTGAAGAGTAATGGCCCTAACACAGAACTTTAAGGTACCCCTCTGCATGCTTCTCTCCATGTAGATGATGGAACAATTCCATTGAGGGCTGCATGTTGAGTGAGGTTGGTCAACCAGCTGTGAATCCATCTGGATGCTGTCTATCCCACATTTTCTATCTTCCTAAGAAGTAGGCTGTAGTCTACTTTTTCAAATGCCTTACTGGAGTTTAAGTAAACTATGTCCACAGCATTTTCCCAATCCATTAATTTAGTCACTTTGTCAAAGAAGGCAATAAGGTTTGACTGGCATGATCAGTTCTGACCGGTTGTGGTTAATCATTCCATTTTAATTCCCCATCAAGTACCCATTTTTACAAGAAAAGCCAATTAATCTCTCCCAAAGTCCCTTATAAAACAATACTTTACTCTCATTTGAAGCACAAATTCTCAAAATCAAAATCTGCAAATTAACTTCCATATCAACAAATCTACCATAGGTCACCAAATCAAATCAAGTTTATTACAATCAAAGACCAGACACACCATGGGTCACCAGTCAATACAAGTTCTGTTTTAAGCTGGGGGTTTATATATAAAACAATTTTCTTTTTTAGTTCGTGCTAAAATAAATTCTTCACCCACATTTTTATAAATCAAATATTTTGCCTTTTTTCTAATATGAGTGTCTCGTAGGCAAATTATGTCTTAATTAACTTTTTCAAATAATGATTTTTTTTCCCTCTCTCTCTCTTTTAGGAGCAGTTATCTATGGAATCCAAAATAAGTTATGCAAAGGGAAAAAAATCCTTTGAGTTTACAAACAAACCAGGGAAACAGTTGGCATATAAATTAAGAAAAGAAAAAGAAAAGAAAAAAAATATTGAAAATACAAGATGGTGATATGGTATTGATAGATAACATGGCCATGGAAAAAAAAGCATCTCATCAATATTATTCTATGAAGCAAGTGACATTTCTCTGGAGAAATAGATGAATACCTAAAGAGCAAAATTTACTGAGGATTACAGAGGATCAGAAACAGATTATGAATGGACCTATAACAATAAGGGAAGTTTCTGAAGCTATAAAAAAAAGATTAAAGCAGGAAAAATGCCTGGATCAGATGGATTATCAGGTTCTTATTATAAATGTTTTGAGGATGAATTTTTACAATCTTTAAAATAAACTCCTTCAGGGAGGAAAGTTGTCAAAGAGCTGGAAAGAGGCGGGTATCACCCTAATACCTAAATAGGAACAGGATTTGACTTTAACAAGAGACTACAAACTGGTAACATAATTGAATAATGATTGTTCACAATGATTATTGCTGATAGACTGAAAATAATTTTGCAAGAATTTATTTGTGAGGATCAATATGAATTTTTTTTTAATTAAAAGGACAATGTTAGAATATTTAGATCAACATAATGAAAAACATGCCACAATGATCTTCTTAGATGCAGAGGAGGCCCTTGATAATTTGAATTGGGCTTTCCTGTTCAAAGTTTTGGAAGATATGAACTTTGAAGAGGATTTTACAAAATGGGGAAGATTTATTTACACTTCAAAAAAAGCACAAACAAAACTAATTTTCGTTTCACAAAGCTTTGGGAAACGAAAATGAGGCAGGAATGTTCACTAGCTCCTCTCTTTTTATGTTGGGTCTTAAAATACTGAACATAGGGATAGGACAACATGAGATAATTGTGGGAATAAAGATTAAAAAAAGAAACTTATAAGTTAACATATTTGTAAATTAATCTTATAAATTAAGCAAGTGACTTGAGTTGTTTCTGGAAAATCATTTAAAGGGAATTGAAACACTAATGGGAAAACTAAACTAATTTGTGATTAGCAGGTTTTAGATGAATAAACATAAGGTAATGTTAACAAAAACATGAAAGTACTACTTCAAACAAAACTGAGGAATACAATGAATGTTAAGATTGAGAAGAAAGTAAAATATCTGAGTATCACTATAACAAATATGAATTGCATGTTATTTCAAAATGTGAAGACATGGAGTGACGTTAAAAACGTATGTTAAGATGGCAGAAATTACAATAGTTGCTGGGGAGAATTTCTGATAAAAATAAATGTCCTTTCTACAATAGTGTTTTTGTTCCACATAATATCAATTTTGATAAGTGATGCAACACTTAAAAATGACAGAAATATCTAAATTTGTGTGGTAGGGGAAAAAACCCCATGAGTTAAATATAAGGTGCTACAGGACGCAATGGAAAAGGGAGGACTGGGTTTACACAATTTGAAATTATATTTTGCAGCTTGTTATTTGGTTTGGATGAAAAAATGGGCACAGTTGAGAAACAGAAGGTTTTTTTGCATTAGAAGACCATGATCTGAATTTTGGATGGTATGGGTATTTGTAGTATGACAAAATCAAGGTTAATGTGCATTTTAAAATGATAATGTAATGTGCCCATATCAAGAATACAGAATAGATAGATATCTAGGTTGTGCTCAATGACACCTCTGGGGCTCTCAGCACAAGAAGCATGTTACAGACAAGAAATAATAGCAAATACAAAGGGCTAATTTATTGTGAGATACTAGAATTTGTCAAAGGGAATACAAAATAAAATCAAGAGAAGAACTGATGGCAAAGGAGATAGTTGCTAATAGTTTTCTTATTTACGGTTATTATAAAGCTTTAAAGTAGAGAAAAAATATGGTTTTGAACATAATAAGATTGAGTCTGTAATGGAATTAGGTATAAAGAATTAACATGTAATTGTTAAAAATTACATTTAACATGCAATTTTACCAATTATTAATTAAAATTTGAAATAGAAGATAAAATGAAAGACTGTATGATAAATTAGGCTAAATTTTTGATTATAAATGCAGATGGAACAATGGGACTATATGTGGATTGAAATTGATATTATAACCTTGAAGAGAATTTTTACAAAATGATTGTTCATGAAAGAGTCCATATATATTTAACAAACTTGTTTTATCCAAATCCAATAAACCCCATCTTGTATCTGTAAATAGCTTATTGAATCAGTATCTTATTTGTTCTAAATTGTAAACAGAAGCTTCCTCCCATTGAATGCAAAAGAGGAACAATGGGAGCCCACGTATGATACACTCCTTTAACATCAAATCACAGTAATTACAATACCATTAAACCATACTAGCATCTGGCTTTGTTCTAGACAGTTAAGGACCAAATATTTTAGTACTGTTTGTAAAAAAATGATTAAATAATTCATGTTAATCAATTCTGTCTCAGAACATAACTGTTTGCTTCTGCACTTTTTATTCATAGCAAAGAAAAATTCAACCAATGCAGCATTAGGAAATGTGGTGCATAACTTGTTAGCTTTGTTTGGGAATAAAGGCTGAACATGGACACTGGTGTATCTATTGCTGAGATGTTCAGAAATTAGAGTGACTTTGTCAAGGTTACTGAAATAAAGAGTTTCTATGTGATTCTGTTATTACCTTGGATTTCTGTCACTCCGTATAATAAAAATAACAAATAGATGTAGAAAGCTATTACTATTTATTAAAATTATCAGCTAATAAAATTAATAGTTACAGACCAATATAAAGTCCTAGCTAATGTGGAGCAAATTTACTGTTTGTTCATAGCTACCATTTTCTTGAACCCTTTTATTTCATCAGAAATTTATAGTGATAAGGACATGCCTCGATGGCTCCATTTAGTATGCCAGATATGTCTTATCCCCTTTGGAGCTTCTGGAAGCACTGCCAAAAAATGCAAAATGCAGCAAATAGGTTGCTAACCAGTTAACTGATATCATCATCTCACACCATATACCAGAATTTTTATGGTTGTCAAATGATTCCATTATGAGTTTTAAAATGCTAGTTTTAACCCTTTAAAACTCAAGCTTTAGGATACGGTTATTTCAGGGTTTGCCTAACTTGTTACTAACTTTCAAACTTACATCAAAACTGTTAAGAGAAATTTTTGGAAGAATAAAAATCCTCATTCTCAGTTATTGAGCATGATAGAATTAGAGTCAATTCAACACACATTTCCCATGCCATTCAGTACTTAGGCAAAAGTAATTAAAATGTATTATGGCAATTCTACATCTGTATATCTTCTCCCAATTAGCCCTATTGTACAAAATCCCAAAGAGTCAACTGTCACGCAGTGACTGAACCAATGCCCATTCAGTCCTCCAATAAGTCAGTGGCATAATACATGACTTCTATTATGAAGCTCACTGTCCAGACCTGAATCTGCTTCCTGAATGCAAATGGGCTGCAACACCCAAAATATTCTATTGTGCTACCTTCAGCTAATTACAAAATATATTTATTAATGTGGTCTATTATTAAGACAATATCAATATGGGTCTGTTCATATTCATATACTATCAATTGTATGTTTACTTTTATTTTGCATTCTAAGGGAAAACAGCCATCGTTCATATGTGAGCTTTCAATAGATGTTTTAAAACATTTCATTCTGTATATATTCTGGGTTCCCTCTACCATTTAATCCTCCAATTAAGATTACAATTTCTTTGCATAGACAGGCAAAACACACAACAGTGGGAATAGCTGGCTACTGAGAAGTCATGTACAAAAACAATGCCTCTAATCAAACCATTACAATTAAAAAAAAAGATTAAGCATTTTTGCTACTTTAATCATGGACGTTGATTATGAATGTGTTTGATTAGTTCATTTTAGCACACACTTATATCTACACTATTCTTATTTTTATGTTATGCCGGAACTATTATTTGATCTTGATTGATGCGATAGAAAATATGCATCTGTTCAAAGGTATTCATGTTAATTATAGTGTAAAATGGTTATTGCTATTTTATACAGTGATAAAATGCTGCATTAAGGCTTGTTTGCCCTGCTACCACTTATATACATATACAGGAATTCTGCCTATTGCATAAAGTATGTTATATCCTACATTTTTATTGTATGATGTGTCATATCCAGAGAGGAGAAAGCTTGCATAGGCCTGGCTTTTATGTGACTTCCTAACACTTTGTCTTAATCACAGAACAGATCTATAGGCTGTTCAGAAAACAAGGTTGACTAAGAGCTGTTAGTTTAGCCCCAAGTAGTTGCATGGCTATTTCGAGCTAAATCTAATTCTCATACGGAAAATTGGTTTGGTCAGTTGACTTAGTTTTCCTATTTGCACTTAATCCC
Organism: Arizona elegans; assembly: GCA_022577455.1. Lineage (NCBI taxonomy): Eukaryota > Metazoa > Chordata > Lepidosauria > Squamata > Colubridae > Arizona > Arizona elegans. Next base: position 58,474,672 of record JAKOOJ010000005.1, on the reverse strand, counting down.
CTCATATGACTGAACCAACCATGTTCCATAAAAAAAGATATTTGTATTTCTTTCCCTCATATGACCTCATTAAATGCTCAGAGAAGGCAGATTCTATTTAGATAATAGAAAATAAGAAAAGAAAAATGCATTTTCATTAAAAAAAGCTAAAAACCTTTAAGAGCAAACCAGGATTAACCTAGTAAATAGCATAGAAATCATAAACCAACTGTATTGATATTATATGGATTTGTTGTTTTACCAGGTTTATATCTTTATGGATGCAATTTGTATTGTGCTTTTCCATTCATAAAACACTGATAGAAGCTAAAAATGTCACTATGTGTGTGTGTGAGTGAGGCTCTCTCTGTGTGTACACAGTATATAGAAACACACATTTATACATTTAAGTTAAATACAATATTATACACAGTATATCAAAAGTTTGTCTATTAAAATAATAAAGCAACCAGATTTTTAAATAATAGAGGTCTTTGTGTCATGTACTCAATTAATACTTTGCTTGAAAAGGAGACATATTGCAAAAACCTCTTTCTATGGCAAATCATAATGTTCAGAGAGGTATGTCACAGGAGAAACAATCCTTCAAATAGGCCATGAACCACTTACAATTTTAAAAATTAACATCAACACCTTAAATTATGCCTAGAAAGAAATTAGCAACCAGAGTGGATTTCTGAAATGGCAATTTTGGGCATTAATTAGCAACCTAGCTGTCACATTTTCCATCAGTTGAAGCTTCTGGATATTTTTCAACTAAAGGATGTTGCAAGTCAAGCCATGTTGCAACCATAGCATGGATAATACACCCACACCCACAGATATAATCTAATAATCTATTTTATTACTATGCAGATTTTTGAGGAGTGTTCGTTTTGATCAATATCTATGGATTTATTAATTCAAACAAAATGGCTGTACAGCAGGATCATCACATTGAAAGCTAATTTCCATAGGAAAGAAAAAAAGCAATAGGAACTTAGCAGATAACACCAATTAAAACAAAGAGATATAGAAGAAATTCTGCACTGCTGGAACTTTCCAGGCCTTTGCAAATGAATCAGTGTCTGGATGTTTGGAGGGAAAAAAACAGACCTTACAAAATGAGAAACATGTTTCTATACCCTTGAGTAACCTATGTAGTGTTTTTATTTATATTGACCATCTGGAGTACATAAGCATTTTACTTGAAACTTATCAGGTGTATGTAGCCCCAGATGTTTCTAGGAGATCCACACACTAATGGGAATCGAACTCATGACTCTTACAGCTTAGATGTACAGGAATATGGAGATGGCAATGAAGGAAATATGTGACAACTTTTAGGAAAACATGAAATTTGGTCCTTGAAAATTGGATAAAAGAGGTTGGGATTATTTTCTATTTTGTATAAGAGAGAAGGAAAGAGATATAGTGTCATACTTTCACAATTCTGTTGTAGTTTATATTAATTAAGTAAAATTCTAGTATTTCTTGTGATGGCTGCTTCCTTATCTACCTCAAAGAGCTTATTAGGTAATCTTACACAATGCATTAGCTTAGGAGCTATCCAGTGCCTGGTGCTGAACAATACTGAAGAAAGAGATATATTATACAGGGACAATTTTTAGAGTAGCATATTCAATCCATCTTCCTTTTTATCAGTGACAAAAAAGTATAGATGTTATATTATGTGATTCTATCATGTGATTTTACATGACTCCCTGAACTGCAAAAGTAAACATGTAGATCTTCAAGCAATATCCAGAGGAAGAGTAAGGAAGATAGAATAGAATAGAATAGAATAGAATAGAATAGAATAGAATAGAATAGAATAGAATAGAATAGAATAGAATAGAATAGAATGGACACACAAGGAATTTGTCTTGGTGCATATGCTCTCAGTAAAAGATACATTCATCAAGAATCATAAGGTACAACACTTAATGATACTTATAGGGTACAAATAAGCAATCAATTCATATTAGGAAACAGTCAATATAAATCATACGGATACAAGTAACAAAGTTACAGTCATACAGTCATTAGTGGAAGGAGATGGGTAGGGAGATGGGAGTGATAGGAAAGATGAAAAGACTGATATTAGTGCAGACTTAATAAAGTTTGACAGTGTTGAGGGAATTATTTGTTTAAGTGATGGCGTTTGGGAAAAAACTGTTGTGTCTAGTTGTTCTGGTGTGCAGTGCTCTATAGCCATGATGGTGAACCTATGGCACGCGTGCCACAGGTGGCACACAGAGCCATATCTGTGGGCACATGAGCATTGCCCTAGATCAGCTCCAGCATGCATGCCAGCTGACTTTTGGAACAGTCTCCAGTTCATTCTACCTTCACTGTCTTTCTTTGCGCCTGATCCAGGGATGAAATGGTCCTGGTTCGGACAGGATCGCCCGATCCGGTAGCAATGGCGATGGGTGGTTCGGAGAACTGGTAGCAAAAATCCCTGCCCTCCCCCATGCCCAGCTGAGCCACGTGATCATCAGAGGCTGTTTTTTAAAACTTTTAAAAGCATTTTTTCCTGCAACCTCTTTGGCTGAAAAAATGCTTTTAAAAGTAAAAAAAAAAGCCTCTGATGATCACGCGGCTCAACTGGGATCGTCAGAGGCTTTTAAAAGCATTTTTTTCTGCAATCTCTTCAGCCAAAGACGTTGTAGAAAAAAAATGCCTTTAAAAGCCTCTGGCGATCTCAGCTGAGTTGCCTGATCGTCAGAGGCTTCTAAAAGCATTTTTTTCTGCAACCTCTTAAGGTTGTAGAAAAAATGCTTTTAAAAATAATAATAATTAAAAAAAAGTTGGCCACACCCACAGTCACATTACCCCGCCCACCAAGCTACGCCCACAGAACCAGTAGTAACAAATTTTACATTTCACCACTGGCCTGATCCAATTTGTGTATTTTTTTAAAAAAAAATATGGTCCCTTCAACTAATCACAGTAAATGAAGGAGATTAATTTAGAAAAAAAGTTTTTCTAAATTAATCTATTTTTCCCTGTGACTTGCTAAAATTGCATTGGTCTTGTTGACAGTCATATCCTATGGCTGACCTATATTCAGCTTATGACCAACTATATTTCCAAGATCCAACTTAACTGGATAGCTAACCAAAGGAGAAAATTCAAATATGGGGATCATAACACTCTTCCACAGTTGTTCCCTAGCAACCAGTATTTAAGCTATGCTGCCTATGATTCAAAATTTGCTATACAACCATCACTATTACTAGCGATTGACAGCTGTATCCTCTATTAATTTATTTAGTCCCACTTTAAAACCATGGAGGAGGGGAAATGACAGAATCTGCTCTTTTAAAAGTCAAATGTGATTCTGTTCGGCTTTTTCATGTAACTGTCCATTACATGTTGAATGTAACAGATTATGGTCACTTCTAAATTTTTCCAATAATGTATCTTGGAGAAGAAGTCTAGCTGGTCCAAGATCATTTCCTTAGCCTTAAGTCCTTCGATATAGAAAACGTTACATCATCATAACTGGAACCTTAGTCTATGTTTCTTTTACAATTGTTTTTGAGCTAAATTTGCCATTTATTAGGGGCGAAATGCTACCGGTTTCGTCAAGTTCACCCGAACTGGTAGTAAAAAAGGCTACAGGTTCGCCAAACTAGTAGTAAAAAATGTAAAAAAAAAAGTTCCAACAATCAGTTGAGTGACATGCGATCGTCGGAACTTTTTTTAAAAACTTTTTTAGCATTTTTTTTACTACAAGTTCTCCGGAACCGGTAGTTTAAAATGCTTTAAAAAGTTAAAAAAAAAAAGTTTCGAAGATCGCGTGTCACTCAGCTGATCGTTGGAACTTTTTTTAAAAAAAAACTTTTTAGGCATTTTTTACTACCGTAAAAAATTCTCCGGTAGTAGCTGTGCTGCGCGATCGTCAAGAGTCTTTTTTTTACTTTAAAAGCATTTTTTTACAACCTGTTTGGCGAATAGGTTATAAAAAATAATGCTTTTAAGAAGTAAAAAAAAGGCTCCGACAATCACAGCTGTGCTGCATGGTCAGAGCCTTTTTTTTAACTTTTAAAAGCATTTTTTACAATCTATTTGGGGGAAATAAAAATAAAAAAAAGGCTCTGAAGATCGCGTGCCACAGCTGATCACCCCCCCGCGCACTGTTATACTTACCCCATGCCTCCTTTTGGTGGGCACTGCGCCCCTGCGTACACCTTGCATTTGATACATGGTGCACACTGTGCATATTTATTTATTTATTTTATTTTATTAAATTTGTATACCGCCCTTCTCCTACTGGACTCAGGGTGGTGCACAGCCAAAATAAAAACATCCCAACACAAAATTTAAAATTTGTTAAAAGAATTACACAACTTTGGCCTAAATTTAAAATCCCGACTATATGTGCACGCAGCGCGCAGCCAGCGAACCGGTAGTAAACTAGTTCAGATTTCACCACTGAGTTGAAGTTATCTTACTGCTAGGTTTGTGTTTTCAATTCACACCAAGAAAGTCAGGTATATATTTAAGAAGCATTAAATTTATATCTTGCTTTTCATCCAAGTCAAGGTGACTTACATAGGACTTCCTTCTAGTTTTCCCCAGAACAACAACTCTGTGAAGTAGTTGGACTGAAAAAGAATGATTGGCCCAAAGTCACCTAGCAATTTCTGCCACTCAGCATGGTTTGCAAACAATGGTGTTCATCGCCCACCCACATACAGAGTATCTAACTTGTACTTGTAGGCACAAATATACATTATTTGTGCTACTTTACATTTCCATATCCCTTCAAGTTTGCTTCAAGGTATGAAGGAGCAATGAAATTCCTACTGAAAACATTTTATTTTAAGCACCAAATAGTCAATATATCTAGGTAAGAGTATTCTGCTATTACATATTTAGAACATCTGCACTATATTATGTGAACATTTCATATACACTTATATCACCAGAGTTATGTGATTTTTCAGTATTTTCAGGGTTTTTTGGATATACTGTATTTTGGATAATTCTGTATTTTTAACAAAGTAATCATAACAACAATTTAAAAAAATATATAGGTGATATAAAAAAGAATAATGACTTGGGGGTAGGGATACCTTTCCTTCTTTTTGACGGCAGAGTTCCATTATTCCATCTGCTGATTTTTTTACAATCTATGACCTTTCCCTAGTACTGATTTGTGACATTTTGATGGCTATAGAAGATGCTTTGAGTCATTAGTGAAGATGCTGCCCTAAAGTGCATGTCAACTAGTATCTGGAATAATTTTGTTATGGTTCTTTCTTTCCTGTCACTGCTTTCACTCCCAGCAGCAGACCTCATCACTGTAGATCATGAAAAATGCATGAGCTGACCACACTTCTTCTGCTAGTGGAAGAACAAAAGAATCAACACCTAATCACCCTCACTCAGCAATGGCCAGTTTTGTTGGCACAATCAGGTTAGATGCAAAGCCACATACATGTATTAAAAGTATTAGGTCATACATTAATGTATTAGAAAAGTGAGACTATACATTTACAATGGCTTTACAATGGGGATGAGGAGAACACTGAGGTCCAAGGGCAGGAAAATATAACTAACTAAGCCAAAATAACCCACCTGTATGCTCTGGAAAGATCTAGCACTTTTGCTGGATAATTATATTCATTATCTTCCCGGATGAAACTCTGCTCAACTTTGTTCAACTGGTGAAAAGACACATCACAAAATTTTAGGTGCACAAGACAAATGCAATGTGTGGTGCTTCCCTAAATGAGGAATGCAGTTTTCCTTTGGCCCTAAGCTTTTGCCCCAAGTATTCTGTTATTCTCCATATCTTTCCATCCATTTTAATCCATACTACTACTGACTCATTATTATTAATGTATGTAACTAGTTACTTCACAGCCACCTTAAAGACTGAAATTTTCTGGCACCCAGCCAAAGCTGGGTGCAACCTCTTCCTGAGAAATATCAGCATTATCTGCCATGGCCAGACATCATAAAACCTCCATCAGAGGTATAGTTACAGTAGAATAGATTGAATCAGTGTCTTTGAATGCCCATGAATGAAGTACGATAGACACCACACTGCTACATATTGATTCTCCAATAGACCATGTTGTAAACATATCAATCCAGTTTGTCTCCAGAACTAGAGATCAATAAAGTACATAAGGCAGCAAAACATGTTGTCAGTTACAAATGTGTATGAAGTTTGTTTTTAAGACTATTTTTATTAAAGGAATACTGACTTCCTTAGCTAGCATAAGAATCAGGAGTGGACATGCTCCTGGTGGCAGGAGCCTGCAGTTAACATTTTTACAGACCCTTTTGAGCTATGGGTGTAAGCAGGAGGAGGGAAGAGCTGTTTAATTCTTCTGGAAAATATGTTTCCTCTCTAGATTTCAAGGGAATTTTTAAAAAAGCATATTAAGCCTATTTTTTAGGGCTCTACAATTTCATTTTTGTGCCTCAAAATGACCAAAAAATGCTGATTTTCAGTAACTGTGGTCAGAGAAGAGTATAAAAGGAATCAAAGAGTGTTAGAGAATGCAAATAGGCCTTGAGTCATAGAAAATCCAGCCATTATGACTACCAGTTATTTCTAGTCCTATATCTATACGTGTGATTTAACAATGCAATTCTATGCATATCTACTCAGAAGTAGACAAAAAAGGCACTGGCTTTAAAATCAGAAACTAAATATGTGTGATCAATTTGGTCAGAAGTTCACAACTTTTGAGGGTCAGAGATACATTTTGAATTTTGAGGTATGTTTTGCTCAAGACTCATTTATGGAAGGCCTGCCTAATCCTAAACTGGTTTTCATGGGAGGCAATTAGTAGGGTGTAGATGTTAGACATACTTTTTCCAGATTAGGTGACATGCCTCTGTAAGGTGATATAATTGTACTATTGAGGGGCTTCATATCATTCCATCTCCTACAATGATTGTAAGAGCTAGAAAAGGCTATCACAGCAACACAAACTGTGATGTGAACCAATGCAGATGCTTTGCTTTTAGAAATGGGAGAGGGGCATCTTCGAATAGTACTCTGCACAAATGTTTCTTGCAATAAAAATCCTTTGAAGATGTATATGGTCCTAAAAGCCAGTCATAAAACATTCATTCATCAGAACTATACTTAGCTGCAAGGCGCTCTTTATCATGCTAGTAGGATTTTTGAGTAGCCCAAAATCATTATTACAAATAAATATATTGCTAGAGACTCGTGCTATGCCTTGCACCATGTCAGCTTGCTATTTTTTAAAAAATGAAATGAATCTTTTTTTAAAAAAAGATGGATCTGGAAGCATGATAGGCAACAAAGGAGGTATCTCACAATGAATGAGTGCTTCATAAAAAAAATGGAAGACCTTGCTATCAGCTAATCAGCCTCTTAAATATAATTAATAAAATTGAGCCTAAAAATTTGTTTGAGAAATGTTAAGAAGACAATGATGTCATAGCAGACGAACTAGCAGGATTTAGAGCAGGAAGATCAACTACAGACAAGGCAATGATATTGTAATTCTTAATACAGAAATATCTTTGTGGATCTAAAAGCACCCTATATGCAGCTTTTATAGATCTTAGGCTTGCCTGTCTTTCAATATCTAGAAGGGTACTATGGAAAAACCTGCTGATTACCAATATTGATAAAAACATTCAACAGCTAATATATAAATGTTACTTGAGGGCTAGATATGGTTTCCAAGGGTAAATAACAGATTTGATTAGTACAACCAGGAATGAAGCAAGGTTGCATCCTTGCTCCATTAGTATTCAATTTTTTAAAATAGACAAGTATAATACCTTAATAAAAATAAATGTTAGCCACCTAAACTGGTTAAGAGATATATTCCAGTGGTCTTGTCTGGTGATGACATTGTTATTCTTTTTCTTTATAGAAATGAAAACAGTTCTAAAATTCTTGGCTCAGTAATCTTTCTGTTTAACTGGTCCATACCTCCTGGATGGCTCCAAAGATGGGTATTATATTTCCCCCTCCTAAAGATGGGTATTACAATCCAACTGTTTTTGGCTATTTGCGCAAAAAGTAATGACATAGCTACTGTATAGTACACAGGGGTTTACCTTGTTGCAGCAGAGATGGTACAATCTAACTTTTTAAAGCACAATTATGCAAGTTTCTTTATGTGTGCCCTGATGTCCTGGCCTCCCTTTGGCTGTTCTTGAAGACCAATACGGGAAGATTCCTTACCTGGGAAGACAATGCCCTTATGAACAGCAGAGCAGTTCCTGCATTAGAGACATTTATACTAGCTTCACTTTACCATTACAGGGGTCACAGGACAAATTTACACTTCCCTGCTGCTTTCAGGTTCTCTGCATTGACACTTGCAATTCATAGTATGATGTCCTGGGCCATAAACTACCCTTAATGAGTCTCTAGTTTGCCACACTAGAGTGCTCTGTAATTTGATATAATCTTCCACATACTAACCTCATACACCCACCTGGTACTCCTATCCTTCTTTTTAGAGTCTTTTAGATTCATTTTTATATATACTTTGTTTGTTTTAATATAAACTATCTAGCTTTTCATAATATTTATTTTTAGACTCTTATGTATGTTCTATGTCTTCCAAAAGATAACACTACCTAATTGAAGAGACCCAGAGCACATCCACTCTGCTGGAGCATACCAGTTGGCAAAAAACATGGAAGATAAGTGATTGATCCCGCATATAGCCAGCCCATACACCACTTAGGACTTTATAGTTAATAGCTACACTTTGTATTGCGTGCAAGCAGTGCTGTTTAATAGAAAAGAGGAGAAACTCTGGAAAGTAAATGCTGCCTTTAACTTTGGTTTTATCAATCAATAGGATGGATTCTTCTAATTACCAAAATTCCAACAAATGACCAACCACTCTTGTGAATGTATTTCTGAATATACACTGTATATTCAAAGGTACATCCACAAGACTGGTTAATCATTTGTTGGGAAGTTGGTATTTATAAGATGTATATTCAGAGCTGTACTCTCACAAGGAAGTCACCCTTGAGGGTCCCAAGCCTAATACTTTTAGAAATAAATTCTCCTGGTTTCAATGACTTTGCAAATATTCTGGCTTATATGAAAACCCCCCTTCATTTGTCCTTGTTGTAAAATGGATGATATTTCAAAAAAAAAAAAAAAAAAAACCCTTCCAGGTAATTTGTCCAGCCATCACCTAAATGTCCCTGAATAGAAAAGTTGATCCAATCGGAGTTTTCGAGTTCACAAAACACTTTCTTCTACAGGGAGTTCTTGACTTACAACAGTTCATTTAGTGACCTTTCACATTACAATGGCACTGAAAAATGTGACTTAGGCCCGTTTTTCACCGTTATGAGTTTTGCAGCATCCACATAATCATGTGCTTGGCATAAATAGGACTGTTGCTGTGTCCCGGGGATCACATGATCCCCTTTGTGACCTTCTCACAAGCACTAGTCAACTTAACAACTGCAGTGATTCACTTAACAACTGTGGCAAGAAAAAGGGAGTCCCAAAACTCCCTGAACAAATATCTCGCTTAACAACGGAAATTTTGAGCTCGATTGTAGTCAGTGGTGGGATTCAAATAATTTAACCACCGTTTCTCTGCCCTAATGATTTCTTCCAAAACCAATTCACTAAACTGCTCAGAAAGTTAACAACCGATTCTCCAGAAGTGATGCGAACTGGCTGAATCCCACCACTGATTGTAGTCATACATTGAGGACTAACTGTACCCTGCGACTGGATATACCTGGAAAAAAGAAGCGAAAGAGCATACTCCCTGCCATATTTACTAACACGGGTGTAATATAACGCTGCTGAACCTAAAGCTCTATAATAATGTAGCCTCACCCTCCACCTGCTGCCTCCTTCCCGCTTCTCTGCGCCAGGACCATAAAGGCCTGCCCAGGAGCGGAGGAAAAAAGCCCCGTTGCCTCCGGCGCAAGAAAATCTGGCTTTCGCACATGCTCCAAGAGAAGGCCGGGCATGTGCAGTAGCCTGGCAAAGAGGCTGCTCGGGGATCTCTCCCAGCGCCCGCCTCAAACCTCGCCCTCTCCGCTTGCATCCAGGTGCGAGTGGCGCCACTTAGCCGCCATCGGGGCGGAGGGAAAGTGGCGTTTCCGGGTGCCCCTCCGCAAGACGCCCCGCGGGCCGGAGAGGCGAAATGAGCGGCTCCGAGGAAGAGAAGCAGCTGGAGCTCCTCAGCAGCCTGAAAGAACAAGGTAAGGCTCCTCTAAAGCCGCCGGGCTTAGTTTAAAAACAGTCCTTGGCCGGCCAGGCTTGTAAGCGGCGCGCTTTCGCTTCTGCTCTCCTTTTCGGGGCAGCTCAGAAAAGCGGAGAAAAACGACGCCCAGGCGGCTTCTGTAGGCAAACGGGTCCCTTCGCCCCGGAACGGCCTTTAGCGTCTGAAACGAATGTCAGAATCCAAGCAGCCGTGACTCTGGTGACCGGCCTTTCAGGGTGGGGTGTCACCTCGAAAGCAGCACACTTGTGGATCCCATCTCAAGACAGCTGTTCGATGACCGGCCTGGTCCTACGCAGAGATCTGCTGGATCCAGATTTCTTATTCCTCTCCTTTGCGCTCTCTCGCTCTCTCGCTCTCTCTGTCTATCCCCGTGGGCCCGCACTGCAGGAAAATGTTGCAGCCCACCCACTTTCGTTTCTGAACGATTTAACCGAGTCTTAATTTACTTACTTGCTCAAGACTTATCAGTATTTGTGTGTGTGTGTGTATGTGTATGTGTATGTGCCGGCTGACCTGGCAGTAATAATAGATTCTATCCATTGGGTGGATTTGGGATGAAATCCTATAGCATCTAGAAACACCTTCTCACTTTATAGGTCTTCCCTCTTTCAGTTGTAAAACCCTTCACAACCGAACAAAAAATGTCCAGGGAAATTACTTAAAAACAAAAATAGAACTGAATGTGTTTTAAGACTTTGCTTCAAAATGTAACACTTTGATAATACATTCCTGGGTAGGAAATTAAATTTATATCATAACTTAGTGCTTAGCAGTTTTTAATGCTTGAGCAATCCATCTTTTTTTCATGCTTTAGGCTACAACTCTGAAAATACAGCATCCTAACTTGTGAGTTTAGGGAACAGGCAGGTGCTTAAGGGAGATCAGCTGTGTGCAGTGCTCACTCAGTGACAAAATGGTGTGACTGCAGACCAGCTGATCTCTTCTACCTCAGATTGTTTGTGGGGATAGCAATGGAAAGGAATGGAGAGAAGCTATGTTCTCCTTAGAAAAGAAAGTAGTATTAATGAGATAAATTCACCAGTACAATTTCAGCATTTCTCCCCTGATTTCTTGCTGTCTTGTGAGAATTAAAATTCATTTTAGACTACTCTTCAAGGCAGTAATAACTCTGTGAGTTTCAGTTAGCCTATTCTGACTTGATGCTGTGTCTTATTATGGCACTTAATACTTTAACAAAACCCATTCAAACAAATATAGACCAATAGACCAATGATTGGAACCGTTTTTAGCCTAAAATCTTAAACCTAGACCAACCACTGACATGAACCCCATACAAATTTTTATCTGGGGTTTTACACTGTCTCTTAAGAAGCCTTGCAGCATCCAGATTCTCAGCTGATCCTCTGTAAGTCTGCAGGTGGAAGGGACAATTTCTTTTCCAAAGTGCAGTGGGCTTCTTTTTTTAGTGCTGAGAAGATTGGATATGAAACTTTTCTGTTTTGTTAGTGCTGAAAGAGGGGTGCCTTTTCAAAACTCAGGGGCAGGAGTAAAGGCATAAGTATAGGAGAAGAGAGAAGACAGTTGTTCTCTTGCTGTTAAAAGTTGTGAAAAGGTTAACCTCCAGTGTCTTGAACTGAACTGTGATCTTTTGCAGACAAACTAATTGTTCTTCTAAGGTGCAAACTATGTCAGGGGTCCTTAACTTGAAATTTGCAGAACAGAGTCTCACAAAATAATTACTATAATGGTGTGGCCAAATATAAAAATTTATCAGTAAACAAGAAAGAACACTAGACTGCAGCTACCCATCATTTTCTTTTTACGAATTTTTGATTTGATCAAGCATAGAGACACTGTTTAATTGGGTGCTTTGCTTTGCAGCCTGCTAGCTTCCCATTCCAGCCGCCATTCAGCATTCTGAGTCAGTTGAGATGCTCTACCTTCATCAAACTTTTTTGGTGAAATTTCTGGGAACTTTGGAATTTCTATGCAGATTTTGCCCTTGGGTGGAGTTTTACATCAAGAACTGTAATCAAATAATTTTTCCAGTTATTAATAACCTAAGCATAATCTAATACAAGAAGTTGTGCTTTGAAAGATTTCCAAATGGGAGCTTTTTATTGTGATAAAGTAATGAATTAAGTAGAAGAAAAAACTCAAGTAGAAGAAAAACTCTATAGTCAGTTAAATATCTTCTCAAAGAAGCTCCTTAAAGGTATAGGGAGTCCTCGGCTTGTGACCACAATTGAATCCAACATTTCTCTTGTTAAGTGAGATGTTCGTTAAGTGAATTTTGCCCCATTTTATTTCCTTTCTTGACACAGTTTTTAAGTGAATCCTGTAGTTAGTGACACAGTTGTTAAGTGAATCTGGCTTCCCATTGACTTTGCTTGTTCAGAAGGTGACAAAGGGTGATCACATGACCCTGGGACATTGCAACGGGCATGAATATGAGTCAGTTGCCAAATATCTGAATTTTGATCATGTGACCATGGGGACGCTGCAACAGTTGAAAATGTGAAAAGTGGTCATAAGTCACTTTTTCCGTGCTGTTGTAACTTTGAACGGTCACTAAATGAACTGCTCAAGGGCTACCTGTACTGATCCAGCTTTACCCCTAGTGAGCATTCAGCCTGAATATGTGTGCTCAAAGATAGGAAAATGTGTGGCCCAAACAGGAATTAAAGGACATTCCTGATTTCTGAGACATTATGTATTATATTTTTAATTTAATAAAGATAAAAATAAGAGAAGCCATTAAAATACAATATACATAAAATTGTGCAAGTTTAAAAAGAAAAAGGGTTCTTGCACTCTAGCCAACATATCCATTAGATTATCATGCATTGCAACTTGTAAAATATCAAGTCCAGTTTAAGATATAAATATTAAACGATAAAGCCCATTTTCTACTTTGGAGAAGCAAATTGGAGAAGCAGCTAGGAGAAGCATCTTACCAGCGGCAACACTTCATTTAGGGAACTTTTTTGGAAGGGAAGTATGGTAGTCTCTTGTACTAGCTTCTTCAGATGTATCTCAACATGTATCTATTTACTCATACATGTATAGGATGGTCAGTGATTCTAGGGCCAGCTTGGTCCGTACTATACATTTTTAAAATGAACATTATTTTAACATGTTGCTATTTTTTTTGAATAAGGGACAAAATGTGTTGTGACATCAGTATACAAAAGCCACAACTTGTGTAGTTGTGGACAACATTGTGACTGACATACATTCATAAGAGCAATGTTGAGAGTTGACCTTGATAGAGATAGCCATATCCTTCACCAAAGCAACAAAGGGAAAAAATGACTTAAGTACAAAACAAAAAGAAGACATGTGCAAAAGACTAAGGCAGATACCTCCAAATTCACCTGAACCTAGGGAGTGGGTGGGTGGAATAAAGCAAGTCAGATTTGCATGGTTCTGTTATTATAGTCAAAATTAATAAAAGTAGTTTTCGCTGAGTACAATTGATTTCTTGGTTTGTTTTATATAGCAGGACTGACACACAGTGTCTGTGTATGATATCCCCATGTGTCTGTTATTTTGACACAATCTCAGTTGTAAGCCAATATTTATGGTGTGTATATAAAAGGGTTGAATAGAATTAATGGATGTGATCCTTGTCAAACACAATTTTCATCACTTGATAATTTAATATCTTACATGACTATTGTCAAAACTGTACTGCAATACATTCCATATATTTATGTGAAATATACGATAGAGTGCTCTTCAAATATATCAGAATACACTGCATAAATAATGCAGGATGGTTAATAGTAGATATCTTTCCTGAAAGCTTGCTTGATGTATGAACGTTGGGTTTCAGAAGAATGCATTGGGTACATCATTCTCATCTTACCTAATAGCTGGATAGGAAAGGTCCTAATCATGTAACCCTGGTACATGATTCATGGGCTTACAGGACAGAACACACATATTTGAATTGGAAAGACTTATTACCATCTCTATGATGATGTAATAAAATAATATTTTAGTTCAGGTCATTGAGGGTCGTATCAAGGTTGTGTTTGACCTCAGGAGGGCCAGGGGGGGACATGGCCAAGGTAGGTGTGGCCAGCTTGACATCACTCATGTTGGGGGCACCTGTGGCCCGAGCGCTCTGCCAACGAAAATGGGCTCCCGAGCTCCGTTTTCTGCTGGGCCTGCCTCCTGCAACAATCTGCTAGCGAAAATGGAGCTCCCAAGCTCCGTTTTTGCTGGTAGAGGCACTGTGGACCAGATCTTTGCTGTTTTCAGGGAGGCCCCATGGGCCAGATCTAAGCACCCAAAGGGCCAGAAGCGGCCTGCAGGCCTTGAGTTTGACACTCCTGCCTTAATGACTTATGTTTCTTTTTCATATAAAATCCAAAGTGATCTTTGTAGCAAGTCTGCTGTTTTGGTTGATCTAGCTATTAATCAATATGGGGGGGAAAAGAAGGAAACTGGAGAGTATATTATTGTTAGAATTTATTTATTACTAGAACTTTGTTTAAAACACTTTTTCCTATGGTAACTTTGTTGGAAATGTTTTTTCTGCTCCTTCAGTTGACAATCAGTCTCTTTATTTGCTGCAATAACACAGAAAGTTTATTCAAAATCGAAGAGAGAGAGAGAGAGGCTGAGAAGCTTATCCTTTGTAGACATTTATTTTATACTTTACAAGTAAAATTTTTGTCTTCTTTCAGTGAGCAGAATTCTCAAGTTCTGCAAAGAGCATACATTAGAGAGTGGAGATAATATATGGATGATGGGGACAATTAAGACTGAGGCAATAGATGCAAACCAAAAAAAAAAAAAAGACCAAACTCCCTATACCATAGTCCAGTGGTGGGTTGCTACCAGTTCACCCCAGGTCAGATGAACCGGCAGCAACAGGCTCCGCCCCCCCCCACCCGGACGTTTCTGGCATGCGCAGAAGCTTCTGTGCATGTGCAGAAGCATCGCGTGCGCCCACAAGCGAACCGGTAGCGGCTGAAATTGAAACCCACTATTGCCGTAGTCCCAATCTATTCCTTCTGTGCTTGGTCACCATTTGTAAAACAAAATAAAAAATCTTATACCCAAGGACAAATCATAACATCATAACAAGTTTGATTCTACATATATTTTTGAAAAAAGAGCAAGAGATATGGGCTAGTTGTTTTGAAGTCATTTACTTGTGAGAGTACAATTTGTGAGAGAGATGTACAGCAGCCAACCACCAACATCCTTAATGCCTCTTGGCTCCATTCTAACACTGCAGTTTGAAGAAGGTGAGGCATTTTTTTTATATCAGAGAAACGGGGGAAACTGAGGTTAAGAAACCATCTCTTCATGTATGGTGTTCTCAGTACAGATTGGGCCATAGTGATCTTATACGAAATAAAATAAAAACCAGAAGATACAATATACGCTATGCATTTTCCTTATATAGTTTAGTGAAGCTAAATACATCACTAATTGCATTGACCAGTTCATCTAAAATTCATATGTCATCTGAAGGATTCTATTTGTACATTATTTGGAGCATATAAATAACTAATAGCTCTTCTAAGTCAGTTTTACTAGCTCTTTTGAAAACAGGAGGACAGAATCAGAAAAGAAGGAGAAAGGTAATCAGAAACACAGTATAAAAATGCTATTGGACATGGGAAATGCTTATCCTGAACACCACAAACTCTTTTCATATACAGTAATTATATCTCAATGTATTTTAGGAGCCCATGAATTCATATGCACTCAGTTACAACATTTCTCAGTCTTTGGTTACCTGTATATGTTATTTGGAAGTTTGAAAACTGCAAAACAGTAGACCTACTTTAGGATCTACATCCTCTTGTGATGACTCTTTGCTACATGAATGCATGGATTAGGCAGGTTCAACGGAGAGGATACCTAGGGTACTTGGGAAGTAGGCATTGTAACCAAAACCAGCACTTTCAATTAGATTCAGACATGTATCAACCAGTGGATCAAAAAAAAAAAAAAAAAAAAAGAGAGAGAGAGAGATAGCAGCAGTCATCTACCGTAACCTGACTACTACATTTCAGAATTGGATCTTCTGACTCATTTTCAAAGGCATCCCCAGGTAAATTTATTACTGTAATCCAAAATGATAAGGGCATGAATTATTGTCACCAAGGCATTCCTGGGGTACATCAACCAGGATTGTGTGAAGGCATAGTTTTTATCTGCTTTTGCAGCAAAAGCTGCAAGTTCAGAAAAGTTCCTAAATTGTGTGTCTCCTTAGTCATTTAGAGTCCTAATATGACCTTTGGAACTACAGTACAATGTTTCTGGATAAGCAATAATTCTGTTTTCAAGGAATTTATCAGAGATTGTTTATACCTATATAATATATAGTCTTCTGAAGCTGATTAAGACTTCTATAGTATCTCTAGTTGGACTTGGGATTTGCATTTGAACATTGCCAGAGGTCATACAATCCTTTACAAGTTTCAGAATCCATTATATAAACAAAGTATTTCTTAAGGTTTACATTTTGTGCTTTTATTACAAATATCTAAGAAATGGGGAAGACCATGATTTGAAAGCCCCCACACAATTCTGAAAGTAGGTTCCTCTTTCAGAGCTATTTCCCCCTTTTTCAGTTCAACAATTTAAGAATTTGGCAGAAATTTTCTAGAGGCAACTCCTCTATTTAAACTATATTATTTTTGTGCAATGTTCTCTCCTTTACTGTATTTGCTGAGTCACTTCATAACAAATAGTTTCTCAGTCTGTTATCTTGTTATATTTATATTTAAGCCAATTATTTAATAATTTTTAATTATTTTAATTCGATGTCTATTCTGTTTTTAAATAGGCTGTACACCGCCCTGAGTCCTTCGGGAGAAGGGCGGTATAGAAATAAAATTATTATTATTATTATTATTCCCTTCCACGATAATCGTTCCATATATATTACCATCCTACTTTTCAAAATAGTTGTCCATTGCTTAGTCTTCCATTTGTGTTCTCATTTTGCAGCTTCATTGGCTTCCTGTACAATTCTTGCTGCTGAATATTTAGCTTTTAAAAAATACATTAACTTTATTTTTAAAAAAAAGATTTCAAAATTTAAAAAGGTAATATTTGTATTTACAGAGAAAATGCATTTATTGACTTTTGAATGTTTAAATGCTAAATTTAATTAGAATAGTTATTTTGCAGGTTTACAAGTAATAGGATGGTAACTCTTAGATATGGAGTCATAATAGATATCTAACAGACTGATAAATCTTATGAATGAATAAATGTAAGAATGAGTGAATGAATGAATGAATGGCATCATTATCATTGTCTCTTCCTAGGACTCAGTGGAAGAAATTTACCTCAGTTTAAGTTTTTTAAAAAGAGGAAATTTGGGGAATTGGTGGCTAATAGTATTTTCATACACAGTTGTATATCTCATGCATGTGTTTCAGCATAAAATTGGATAGCATATTCTACCATTTTTACATCTGCCCATGTACTGAGCTAACAACAGCATCTACTGAATTAAGCATAAGAGAATAACTCCTAGAAAGGATATGAAATCTCTAGGGATGTATAAGTTGAATGATTCCATGTGGGATCCCTTCCTGATTAACTTTTTCAAAAATAGATAATGTTGTACTTGCCCACTGGAACAAATTGGGTATAGCATACCCAATCTTCAAAAGGACAATGGGTAGGAAACTACCTGTGACCATCCAGTTAATCTGCTAGATACTTCTAAACTTTATTCTTCTTCTAAAGTTTACTTCTTAATAAATGAAAAGATTGGGAAAAAGAATTATTTATTAGTTATCCAGAATAGGCAGGTTTTCAGAAAGGGCATAGTAAATTAAATCGCTGTATCATGAAGGCCCTTATTCATAAATATAACAAACATACAAAGCAATTCTATGTTGCCTTGATTGACTTTCCCTCTGCCTTCTTTAATTGATAGCTCTCACCTGTGGGACAAACTAGTTAAGATAGACCTTGATAAATCCCTACTAAAACCTAATAATTGAACTACATTTTATTTATTTATTTTATTAGTCATATTTCTATGCCGCCCACTCTCCGAGGACTCTGGGCGGGTTACACCAAAGACAGTATATTAAATAGCATATTGCCCCCAACAATCTGGGTCCTCATTTTACCCACCTCGGAAGGATGGAAGGCTGAGTCAACCTTGAGCCGGTGAGATTTGATCCACTGATCTGCTGAACTAGCAGTCAACTGAAGTAGCTGCAATACTGCACTCTAACCACTGCACCACCTCGGCTCATACCAGGCAGCATAAACTAGGCCCACTAGGATCCTTGTTAGACCCTATTTCAGAGGTGTCAAACTCGTGTTGACACGGCGGTATCACGTGATGTATCACAACCTTTTTCCCCTTCGCTAAACCAGGCATGGGCATAGCCAGCGTGTGACACATCTGGCCTGTAGGCTGTGAGTTTGATAGGCCTGCCCTATTTTATTGGACAGAAAAGGCAAACAGGGCTGTTTCTTTCTTGTTTGCTTCTTATTTAACTCTTACATTAATAATACTGCTAGTGGCTATGAAATCACAAAGTTTTTCTTCCTCTCACCTAATGTATGGAAAAATTCAGTGTTAGTGCATGCCATTGGCATGGCTCTTTATTTCCTATACTGAAATTGGCTTTACAAGATTATTGGCCATTTTAGCTGATTATTATGAAATGGAAAAATTGAGCATAAATTATAATAAAACAAAAGTAATAGATCTGGCAGGAATAATACTAAATGCAAATAGAAAATTTACGCCCAACAAATAGAGCAGTGCTCCTCTTTTAAATGCCTAGATATTACCTTTCATAAATCCCTTACGTGGAAAACACATTTAAATACTGTCTTAGCAACTGCCCCAGTAGTGAAATCTAAAATTTGTTACTATTGGTTCTACTATTGGTGGGGGTGTGTGATAATGTGACTTGGTGGGCGTGGCCAATTTTTTTTTTTAACTTTTAAAACTATTTTTTCTACAACCTCTTGGGCAAAGAGGTTGTAAAAAAATGCTTTCAAAAAGCTCTGACGATCCCAGCTGAGTTGCCTGATCAGCAGAAGCTTTTTTTCTTTTAAATGCCTCTGATGATCCAAGCTGAGTTGCCTGATCGTCAGGCATTTAAAAGAAAAAAAGCCTCTGCTGATCAGGCAAGTCACCTGGGATCGTCAGAGTCTTTTGAAAGCATTTTTTTACAACCTCTTCGCTCTGAAGAGGTTGTAGAAAAAATGCTTTTAAAAGCCTTTGACGATCCCAGCTGAGCTGCACAATCATCAGAGCCTTTTTTTTTTACTTTTAAAAGCATTTTTTCGGCCGAAGAGGTTGTAGAAAAAATGCTTTTAAAAGTAAAAAAAAAAAGCCTCTGATGATTGTGCGGCTCAGCTAGGCATGGGGGTGCCCAGGGATTTTTGCTACCGGTTCTTCAAACCACCCGCCTCCATCACTACCGGATTGGGTGATACGATCTGAACCGGGAGCATTTGACCCCTGAACTGCCCCTGATACAATGGGCACTGTTTGGAGGTTTTTCGGTTCTAAATGATTCTAAAGATTGTGACCCTTATATTTAAAATATTCCAGGGCAAGGCCAGAGTCCAGATAATGTATGGTGCTGAGTTCTGGTGGTAGGATGAGAAGGTAATTGCCCAAATGGAATAATAATAATAAATTCATAAGGAAGATTTTTGAGTTTTCCCAGGGCTCCCTGCTATTTACTTAAGGGTGGAGATAGGGCTATTTTCCATTGGTATGAGAATGCATCTTGCATTGTTGGGGCACTTTAAGAAACTAGAAAGCCTTTAAGAATTCCACTTTTACAAACTGTATTTTCTCCATTTCATGGCTTGGAATTAATGGACCAAATTTTGTTGCCTGTGCTACAAATATATTCTCTACTTAACTTAACTTTTGGGTTATTCCATGTCAAATGGTCTGGGGGTCCCTGCTTGACTATCATGGATTTCAATGAAATTTTGTTTAAACATGCACACGTCCCCAATCAACATTGGTAAAGTGTTTTGTGTGCTGATGCAATACTTGTGGAGATATAGGCATTTTTGTCACACAAAATTTCATCAAAATCCGTGATGGTCGAGCGGGGCACTTTTCTGAAAAGAGACCACTTGACATGGAATCACCCTTCAAGGAACAGAGAAAATATTAGAGATTGCTTTTTGAAAGGGATGGCAATAAAGGTGCCATGTAATACAATCATCCAAATTTTCATCTTAGTACTGTCACTATAAAAATATAGAAAACTTTCCCAGTAGCTAGTAAATATTACCAGTGTCTCACTGACACGGGTGTGTACATCTCTTTGCTCACTGACCATGTTCTCAGCATTATCTTAAAAGAAGATTTGCAGGTGTTCTGTCAAACAAGGTTTTTGGCTATTGGTCAAGTGAAGGACTTTATTCTTACAATGTCCTCCACAGCCCCATTTACAAGGAGATTAAGCCAAATGATTGATGGTAGGTGATCTCAAGGGCTGATATTTTGAACAGTTGAACTATGTTCTTGCAGATGTGTCCAACTATTATCAACCAGGTTGTTACTGTTGCTCTGCTTTCATTTAAACTTAGAAGGAAATACTTCTTAGTTGTAGATCTGGTTTTATCTTGTTCTTACATCTAATATTCTTATTATTTCATTTCACAAACTCATTACTTCATTATTTTATGGTATGTTATATGATTCCTTTGATAAACAATAGTGACTTTCAATTTATATGGAAAATATATATCAAAATGAAATTAGCTGCATATGGTTTTTCCAGTAAGACCATAAAAGGATAGATATGGTCAAGCAAAAAAAAAAAAAAGTACCGAAGAAGAGAATTCTCAGATTATAAAATTCCAGCAAGATATTAGTATGGCACAAAGGCAATATAAGTCTTAGATTCTGTCCTGTACTACCGTGTTTCCCCAAAAATAAGACCCTATCTTATATTTTTTTGAACCCTGAAATAAGTGCTTGGCCTTATTGCCATGCACTCAAAAGCCCAATTGGGCTTATTATCAGGGGATGTCTTATTTTAGGGGAAACACGGTATTACGCCAACTATTGTCATTCCTTAACAAATTATATATTTCAAATTTATCCTCCCCAGGTTTGATGTACTGTTTTCAGCAATCCTAAAGGTAGATAGTGAAAGATAGTGCAGAAAATGTGTGACAAGTTCAACTAAACTGTAATTTTAATAGTGACTTATGTCAGGAGTAATTAGACCCCTCATAAAAGGACTGTCAAGCAGAGGTGATGTTTGGTATATCTCTTTTCTTCTAGCAGACCATAGAACCATTGTTACCCACACATTGGTCAGATTTTGCCCAGCAACTGTGAGAACACAGCAACAAATAACGTCCAACATGAGTGACTCTTTAAAAAAATAAACTTATAATTTTCTTTTTAAATTCATTGTCATTTATTTTTATATTGATGTTTGGATCCTCCTTTACCACTCTATTTACAAATTGTGAGGAATCTTGGGTATATATTTTTTCTAAATGTATTGCTATTATTCCTCTTTGTCTTTATAGCTATTGGTGAATATGAAGATTTAAGAAAAGAAAATAAGAAAACAAAAGAAGAGGTTGGTACTCATTTTGACATGACTTGGTATTTTCATAATGATTATTATCTACTGATTTTTATGGATCTTCTTGTTGAATATTTTGTCTTTTATCTAAAGTTGATGAGATTCTTTCTGCCATCAAATGATATTCATATCAAGGACCATTTGCAGTATTTCAATACCATCCTGACTATCAACATTTATTCCTGATATGAGGTATAGTTATGGGCAGAAAATGCAGGTCCAAGATTAGAGGTATCAAATTAACATAGAGGGGCAACTACAGAAAAGACACACTTCCTAGGCATAGCTGGATGTCAATACCTGATTTATGAGAACCAGTGTGTGTCCTTCCTGCCCAATTCAATGGGATAGGTAGAAATAATGGAAGTAAGATGATCCGTCAAATGTTATGCCCCATGCCATATAGTGCTTTACAGGTAATAACCAACCCCTTGAATTACACATAGAAGCAAATTGGGAGTAGCAATGCAGCTAGGAGAACAAAGATCTACATAAGCTTAATGAGGCATACTCATAATTGTCTATGTCTCTGCATTCGGGATCAGTTGAAACTTCTGAATATTCTTCAAGGGAAGCCTAATTAGAATGCATTGCGGTAACCTGTTCAGGATATAAATGAAACATGAGT
This sequence comes from Arizona elegans, assembly GCA_022577455.1. Lineage (NCBI taxonomy): Eukaryota > Metazoa > Chordata > Lepidosauria > Squamata > Colubridae > Arizona > Arizona elegans. The sequence goes on along the minus strand of JAKOOJ010000005.1, from coordinate 58,452,284 downwards.
GACTGTGTAGTAGCTCCCAATTCAAGAACAAGTGCAATTGGTCAACAACACAATGTTGTGTAAAGGCTCTCTGACCCTTGCTGCCATCTGCTCTTTGAACTGGAGCTGCAAGTCAAGAGGGACACCCAAACTGTACAAAGATTTTCTTGGAGAGGGACCTCATACAGAACGAAGGAAGGAAAACCACCAGATCCAGGAGACCCTAACAAATCAAAACAAATATGTCTAGCTAGGTTCAAGCTTGTTCTTCCCTATTCAGATTCCCATAGCCTCCAGGCCCTCAGAAGAACTTCCACAGCAACACTGTGGGTAGAGATACAGCTGAGTATCATAGGAGAACCTGTAGATCAGACCTGTCCCCTCCTATAAACACTAACTAGAAGTGACCTCGGAGGAAAGACTACCAACATAACATTGTGCCCCCAACTCCATAATCCTGGAGCTGGTCCAGAAGGATACTATTATTGATGGAATTGAACAGAACTAAAAAATCAAGGAGAGCAAAGATGATTACACTATTTTTATCCTTCCAGATGTCATCTCCAAGTGTGGTAATGCCATTTCAGTCACATACTCTGTCCTAAAACCCAACTGGTCCAAACAATTCACTTCATACAAAGCCCTCTAAAGCAACAAGACAACTGCCTCCTCAACAATTTTCCCTAAAAAGGGGAAGTTGGAGACGGTAAAAATTGCCCCAAATGGGTAGGCCTGGGATGGCTTCTTAAGGAGGAGCTGTATGAAGATTCTTTGCTCTCTTAAGTATTGAACACATCACAGCATAACAAATCTATACACAATACTTCATTACTACACACACATTCTCCAACAGTTGGCCTACTGCTCTGGGTCAATTCCAGCCTTCTAGGTTTTCAAGTTGATGTTGCCTCATAAACATGCTTTAATAATTAGTACTTTAATACTTAGTCTGCTAATACTCAGTCAAACAAAAGACTCGAAGTCTTTAAAGTAACACATACAGGTAGTCCTCGATTTACGATCACAGTTGAGTCCCAAATTTCTGTTGTTAAGTGAGATATTTGTTAAGTGAGTTTTGCGAATTACTGCAGTTGATGTTAGTAATCTGGTTGTTAAGTGAACTTGGCTTCCGCATTGACTCTGTTTGTCAAAAAGTTGCAAAAAGGGACCCCCTGACCTTGGGGCACAGTAATGATCATAAGCATGAACCAGTTGCCAAAAATCTGAATTTTGATCACATGATCATGGGTTGTAACTGTGAAAAATGGTCATAGATTACTTTTTTCAGTGCCGTTGTAACTTTTGAATGGTCACTGAATGAACTATTGTAAGTCGAGGACTACCTGTGTACAGCCTTTGCCCTTATTCAGACACTTGCATGAATTGGGGTGAGGTGCTGTTTCAGTTTGCTTGTTCTTTTCTAGCTGCTGCCAAGCTTCAGGCAAAGTTCCAAACTAATTGAATTCCTTCTGACTCTGGGATATGCTTGCTCACCATGGCTGGTGGTCCCGGCAGTTGAATAAACGTTCCCTTGCTTGCTTGTAATAGCTGCTATTACCATGGTGGCACAGTGGTTAGAATACAGTATTGCAGGCTAATTCTGCTGCCTGCCAACTGCCAGCAGTTCGAGTCTTACTCGGCTAAAGGTTGACTCAGCCTTCCATCCTTCCGAGGTCAGTAAAATGAAGACCCGTATCGCTGGGGGCAATATGCTGACTCTGTGAACTGCTTAGAGAGGGCTGTAAAGCGGTATATAAGTCTATTGCTATTGCTATTCTTCAGACATCACCTCTGCTTCTTCCTCAGTAGGCCCTTTGTTTTTACCTTTCCTGCTATACACACCTTCTTTTCTCCCTCTGTCTCAGCATTTGCTTTTGTAAGCTGAAAAGACTGGGTGGGATGAAGCTGCTCCTGGGTCAGCATGTCCTTGAAAATACCAGGGTGTGGCTCAATTAGCCAGGCAGCTGGAGCATCAGCTTGAATGTCCCTATTAGTGCAGTTCTGAGGGAATGGATGAATGCCTGAGGAGAAGGTGGGGGGAGAAGCAGCTTGTCTGCCAGCTACCCTAACTTTATTGCCTTACAAAGAGCAGACAGCAATCCCAACTTCTTTCTCTCACAAGATGAACCGTTGCTTTTTTAAGGATGGCAGAACTATCCCCTCCGTCAAGGTTTTCCGCTTGTACTTCTCCCTAAACATTGCAATGTACCACTTACATAGTTTACATAATGGATAGCTTTTCTATTGTGTTTATTTTATGCATATCTGCATTTTATATTTTCTTAATGTTTCATTTCCTAATCGATTTGTCAGTTCCTTTTGTAAGACATCTCATGTTTCCAGTTACGTATGCATTCAAATTACTGGATTGTTTTCTGCGGTTTTTTTTTTATGTTATTCAATTTATCTTTGAACAATTTTAAATGGCAAATGTGACTTCTTCAAAACAAGTACTATGGGCTTTTTTCTGTCACTGAAGGTTCAAACTTTTGTTTTGAAGAAAAAGCTATGGGTATTTCATCTGGAATATTCTCCTAATTAGGGATAGGAAGTTTTCCTCCTATTTTCTGTTGAAACTGTCCATACTATTAAGAAATCAATTAAAAGGGTGCTTTTTACAATGTTGGAATCAATATGTAAATTTCTTTTGTAACAGTTCTGTGTTTTCATTTTGGCAGAGTTTAGCACTACATGCCAATAAATGGATTTTTCTATAGTTTTTAATGAAGTTATTGCAAACTTTGAACAAATATAATAACTGAATTGCTCTGTTTTAGGGGATATTTATTCATTTATTTACTTGAAACATTTATATGCCATATTAAAACCATACTCTGGGTGTTTTGCAACCAAAGGATTGTTGAAAAGAAAGGGGAGCTAAAAACTAGGTAGTACTTTGGTCCTTCATTGAAAAATGTATGACTCTCCAATGCTGCGTTTAGATTTTAAAGCAGCATTGGATTCCGTTGCATGCATCAAACTGGGGGAGAAGCTGTAGACAATGTCAATTGTCTGGTGCCTGTTATACCTAATACGAATGCTACATGAAGGTATGTTGCTCAATGTAAGGTGAAACCTCCAGGGCCATCTTGCTAGTACTAATGAAACCTGCAAGAGTACCAAGTAAGGTTACATACTGCCACTATGATTCCAAGGTCCCTTCCAACTCTGTTATTCTATTCTAATGTTTATATTAACTCCATGGTAGGTCAACTCAACAACTCAAGACTTTCATTCTCCAAAACTTGCTGGGTACACTTTTCCATCCGACTGTAGCAGACAATACAGTGATATTCTCAAGGACTCTTATTGGCCTTCAACAGCACTAAGACCTCTAAGACAAAGTTGCAAGGAAGACCTGCTAGAACCTAACTACTAGAAAACCAAAATTATGATAGTTGCTCAAAGGGTCCAAACTCACTTATGGAATTTTAGATGACCAGAAGAGTGAATAGTTTTCCTGTTTCAAATAGTTTACTCCTCTACTCTGCCATCAGCAAGAAAGCTAACAAGAACTTCATGGTTTAAATTGGCTCAAATTGTTTGGAGCCAAGCTAGCAGCATAGCTTTTTCATGATACTCACTTGGGTCCCTTTTCCAATTTTGCCTTCCTGGAGTTTGTACAATCAAAATTCTTAAGAATAATCCTTCAAGTCACTAGCTGTATCTCCAGTGCCACCCTGCAACTGGGGACAGGCCTCACTATGATGAAGGCTACAGGAACTTTGGCCATGCTTAGCTGTTGGTTGGGACTATTTCTCTTTCTCCTGGGTTTTACTCCCCCACCCTCCCCAACTATGAACAATGATTTCCAATCCGTGTAGATGCCAGGTAGTTGTGACTTAAAATTCATTCTTCCCCTACTTGGTTACAATCAAAACTCTTTACCATATTGTGCATAAGTCATATGTAACAATGGCCTGATCTAAAATTTCTCTCTGAGATCTGAGGTAATTTGCTTTTCTGTGGCATACCTAAAACAACTAGAAATCTCAATTCACCAAGGGCCAAAAGTCTATGGAGATTCTCAATCATTCAGGTCATGATTGTCCCAAAAATGCTTTTCAAAGAACAACTGGACTTTCTTGATTTCTTTTTTCCCCTTGAAAACATTTCACTTTTCATTCAAGAAGCTTCTTCAGTTCTTCAGGGGTAAGCAAAACGTTTTCAAGGAAAAAAATTAAGAAAGTCCAGTTGCCTTTTGAAAAACACCTTTGAGATCACCAAGGACCATTACTTTGGCATGATGTCACATCCTTCTTTCAGTGTGCTTTGGGAATGATACAAGAAGGCTCCTTTCTCCCTTGCGCTGCTTAGAGAGACCATTGAATGGGTTAATCCTCATGTGATTGGCCAGAGACTGAATAAGAATTTGTTTAAACACACCTCCTCTTCCTGTCTAGCCCCAGTTCCTTACTCAGTCCGGCCTTTAGAGACTTTCTTTTTTTCTCTAGCTCCATTCTTTGGACTCTTTACTTTGCAGTTTCGAGGAAGCTTAACAATTTTTTCTAAAATTGAACTCTGAATGAAAGCCTGCTGAGTTACTGGCAGTTTGTGGATTCGCGCTTGGCTGAGTGCCGCTCACTGAGCAGCGGCTTTGCCGGTGGCGATTTGCATTGACTTTCCCCGCCATTGCCTCATTGACACGTGGAGTTCACAGCCTGTCGTTCGGAGTAGATCGCCCTACTGTAAATTGTCTGGGAAGTGCGAGAGAAGCTGTGTTGTTGGCTTCGCACTGCGGGGATCGAGAATAGCTCCGTGTTGTCAGAGCTCAGCTCTCCCTCGCTTAGCCCATTTTGCTTTGATTCAGGAGCTGTTTTGCTGGCTCCAGCTTTGTTCGGGCTTGTTTCCAGGCGCAAAAGGGGCTGTTTTGCCAGCTCTGCGCCATTTTGTGGCGGATAGTTTGGGCGCTTTCTAGAGCTGTGCTGCCGGCTCTGCACCGTTCCCAGAGTAGTTTTAAGGCATCTGAGGAGTTGTTTTACCTGCTCCAAGCTGCTTTGCTGCCATTTTGAGGCACCTGAGGGCTGTGTTGTCGGCTCAGCTCCATTTTGGTTTCACACTGTGTGAGGCGTTTTCAACTGGGACTGTTCTGCCAGCCCCGTGCCATTTGATTTCCAACTTCAGGCTTCCAGGAGCTGTTTTGTCAGCCCCACGCCTTTGTGGCACATTTTTCTAACCCAGTTGGAATTTATTTTGGCTTTACTTGTTGCAGCCACTAAGCCTTTCAAAATGGCCAACCACAGTCATTCCCCACCTAGGAGATCCAATTCTTCTCAGCACAGGGGCAGATCTAAGGTCAAGCACCTTACCAGGGCCAAAACATCCACCGCTGCTGCTTCTTCCTCTGCAGCAGAAAAGGATGCCAGGAGAAGGCATCTGGCCCTAACCAAGCAATTTGACAAAGCCAAAAAGCAGGCAGAAACCATCATACCACCTACCCCCCCCCCCCCACACTTTCTCCTTGCGCTGCGTGAGAGTCCATACCTCCCTTGTTGGGGATCCAGGACTACTATTAAGTCCTTTTCCGTTCAAGTTTCTGTTTCTTCAGATCCGGACTTCGTTTTAGAACTGGGGCTAGACAGGAGGAGGAGGTGTGTTTAAACAAATTCTTACTTTGGCCAGTCACATGAGGATTAACCCATTCAATGGACTCTCACGCAGCGCAAGGAAAAAGAACCTTCAGGTAAGTCCAATGTTCCTTCTCAGAACAAAAATGTCCTTGTAACAATGAGGCGCATAGAAGCCGTGCATCTTCCTCCAATACTTGTTTACAACCATATGGACCTCATTCTATTATACAGCATCCAGGAGCCATGGCAGCAATTTGCATTTTCCTGTTCCTTTTGGAAATAAATTGGGCTACAACATGAAGTATTATTTGATTCTGTGTAGGAGCACTTAACGTTCATTGTAGAATGACATTTACCTCATGGTTAATGCCAAACCTTATAGATTATTTTTGGCAATGCCCCTAGTTGTTCACCATGGAGTACTTTAAAACCTAGAAGCTTATGGTCTTTAATTTACAGTCAGTCCATAATATAACTTTTTATATTCTCTACATCATTTTATATCTTTGATACCTCTGTATCTTCTTTTATTGACTGTATTCCTTCCCCATGCCTTATGCTGGTCTATTTCAATAATAAACATTGATTTGAGTTGGTTTAATTTGACTAAAGGCAGAGGAGGGCTATGGTTTAAGAGATAAGTGGATTACATTTTATGTGAAGCTGCATATTAAGAGAATAAGCAAGAAATAATTATATCTATTTTATACTAGGGTTTGTAATTCTTCCTCCCTTTCTGTGTATGCTTTTTGATAGCTTCTGTTGTTAATAGAAACCATCTATTTCTATTGATGGGAAGAGGATGCTATATGAGAGTACATTTTTAGCAGACTTTTTCCCATTAAGTAAATAAAACCTGTTGATTTACAAAAAACTGTCTATGTATTCATGCCTTTCAGGTTATTAATTTGAATCTCTGACATGAATATACAAGATATCTTTTTTACTTCTACATATTCAAACATGTTTGGCTTTGTGTAGATGTTTTTGTGCATGTGAGTTAAGATTGAAGAAAGAATATTATGTAGGATGTACAGCAGCTGGCATCTTTAGATTTGATAGCCTTGACCATTCATTTTAATTCTAAGATACAAAGCGTCTTTTTTTAAACACAAATGGCATTTACATTGTCATAAATCTTAGTTGGGTTCTGAATGAAATGTTTTAATTTTAGCTGCTCTCCAAGATTGCATCTCATTCTGTTTTATTTTTATAAAGGAAAGGTGCAGGTTCCTAGAATTTCAGTTAAATTTGGAGTGAACTGGAAGAGTCGTAGTTATAATTTCAATCAAATAAAGTTATTGTTGTCTTGGGGTATTGGTGGGGCTATCAGCTTAAAGGTATGTGCAGTGGAACATGGGAGATGTTTGGCCAGGATTTTTTTTCCTGGGTTAAAGGAAGAGAAGTCAGGACAGCTGAATCAAACTGAAATGACAACCCTGGTGAATGGAGGATAACTATTTATTGTTTTCATAATTTCACCCACCCTGCCACAGAAAGTGCTTTGTTTACGAAGGCATTTTATTCCAAGGAAAGTAGCATGAGGCAAATCTCTCCATGTCTCCATAACTATTTTCAAGGTTGACTCAGCCTTCCATCCCTCCGAGGTGATAAAATGAGGACCCAAATTGTTGGGGGCAATATGCTGACTCTATAAACTGCCTAGAGGGGGCTGTAAAGCACTGTAAAGCAGAATATAAGTCTAAGTGCTATTGCTATTTACAATCCAATTCATGTTCCTCCCACTGTGGTTGTTCATATTTAGAAATACACCAAGAAAATCATGATTGTGAATGTCCTGCATCGTTGATTTTCCACTTACATAATAAATTTATAAAGATCGTGTTCACATTTAGCTTGATGAATGCTGGGAGTTGGTCCATACATTTTAAAGATGCCAAAGTTGAGAAACACTGCTGAGCCAATTACTAGGTTTTTTTATTAGTGGTGGTAGGTAAAACAGAAGCAGTTCTTAAACAAAAGTCATTTGATTGCATGTTAGAGTGGGTGCAACACAAAACTGTTAGTTATTATAAGTTATCTGAGATGGCGAAAAATAGGATAGCCAAGGAAGACTCCTTTTAAAAACAAGCTTAAATCCACTTATTTCAGAAAAAAACCATGCACCCCTTAACAACAGAATTAAGCCCAACAATGGAAGAATAAGCTTGTACTATTTACAAGATTGTAGGTACAATTTTTATATCACCGGAGCTTTACAGTCGGTACATCCAGACAGTCTGCTTGATAGAATTACATAGTATCCTAGTTATTACTCTCTCATGTTTCCCTACTTTTCTTTGTATAGAAGAAAGAAAGAAAAAGACAGAAAGAAAGAAAGAAAAAAAAGATGGAATAGCTCTGTATTGCGTTTAATGGAACTCTCTACTAGAAGTACTCCTGTGAACTCTGTTGATAAAATACAAAAGTAAATATAAAGACATAGTAAAGGCTGCTCTTAGTTTTCATGTGAAAATTATCCAAACTATATATATTGAATGTGAAAGAATTTGGGATATAGGATAGAGCTAAGTTTAAATGGAAAAATTCACTCTTAGCTATGTGTGGTTGGAGTTTGCATACATAAATAGCTAGAATCTTAGCTCTTATTCAAGACTTCACTAATGCAACAGAAAATTACATGAATAGACAAGAATGAAGCTATTTGCAAGATTTGCCTATTGCTGCACATACAGTTCAAGGCCTATATATAAGTCTGGACTCCAGAATTTAAAATCTAAGTTTTTCATCTTGCATTTTCAAATCTGTGCATAGTTAAACTATTCCTTTGTTGACCTCGGAAGGCAGTGATCAGTGTTAATGTAACAATTTTGTCTACCCTGGAAATGGCTGTGTACAACTTCCCTACACCCCCCATACTAGCTTCTTCCCTAACACCCACTACTTTTCTTTCACATTTAGTTGTAAGCTGTTCTTGCAGTTTTAAATGAACTCCTTGTTTTGGTCTATTTACTGTCAATTGTGAGAAAGTAATCCTTTTTAATATGAAAACATTTTTTTCCAGTGTGACAAATTCAAGCAAGAAAGAGATGAAGTGGTCAAACAGCTGCAAGAACTGCATAAAGGTAAGGTTTAAATGAGCAAAAATCAGTTTAGTCTTTCCAGAGCTGCAACTATTTATGTTTAATGATCAGGGTTATTTTATGAGAAGTGGCAATATTTTTCTAGGGTTTTTTTTTTTTTTTTTTTTTTTTTGCAGTTCATATACTTTAAAATCTACTCCCAGCACTCGAAATTAATAATGTGCAGGAGACTCTGACTTTTAGACTCCACCTTAGGCATGAAAGCTGGCTATGTGAGACTGGCCAGTCGCTCTCTTTCTCACCTCAAAGGGTTGTTGTGTATGGAAAATAGGAGGAAGCAGGAATATTAGATATGTTTCCTGCTTTCAGTTATTTATGAAATAATGAAAGCGGGATAAAAATCAAATAAAAGCTTTTCCAATTTCCATTGGTGGCCTTTGCATATAGACTATTTTGGATATTTATTTTCCATCACTTGCTTTTATATATATATAAAGTTGGACTACTGCTATTAGATTTAGATCTCCAGTTTGTGTAGGTACACCCTGTTTCAAAATTGTCATCATGCCTGCCTAAATATACCATAATTGGGAAGGAAGGAATGCTGACCATTACCAATGTGTTACGTATATATTGTTTTATGTTGGAGGAGGCAGTCATCAAAGTCCACTGGGATAACAGCATAAGAAGTAGTATCCTATATCTCAGGGTCCCCAACCCCTGGTCTGTGGACCGGCACTGGGCCACAACATGCCAGAAACTGGACCATGCAAACAAGCAAAGCTCCATCTGCAGGGTACAGGCAGCATGAGAAACCACGCCCCCTCCGCTCTGCAGAAAAACCTCTGTCTACAGAACTGGTCCCTGGTGCTCGAAAGGTTGGGGGCTGCTCCTTTACCTCGTTCTGTTACTAGTTGGCCATCTATGTATGCCTCTTCCAGATAGGCATCTGCCTATCCCAGGCCACTGAGGTAGGATGAAAGATCCATTCTACTCCAAATTATTTTCTCATAGCAGAAAAAAAATAATGAATCAAGCATTTCTTAAACCCTTTTAGTTACATTCCTTCTTTCTTCCAGATTTATAATTGTCCCTTCTGCGGAGCTGATAGCACAGTTTTCAAAAATGTTCAAAATCCCTGTTTGTTAAGCTTAAGAGTCCTAGCCCAATTTGACCCAGCTGGAGTTGATCCAAAGCAAATAAGTTCAAAGAAAAAAATACTACTACAGAAAAGAATGTAGCCAGCCAAAGTTCCTGTACACCTGTAAATGTTTGCAGAACATTTGTTCTCCCCACAGTGGATTTTATCTACAAACATTTGCCTCTTGTACACTTGTGAAAGATAGTAGTGGATTTCTGCATTAAAGTCAGATCTGTTTGTATCTGCAAAGTCAAACCATATATTAATACATTGTTTAAGATGTTTAAGACTGACCGAAAATCTGTCTGATGTTTTTACAGAGCACAGCTCATCTTCTTAAAGATCTGTTCATTTATTTGGCATTTTTTTGGCATTTTTTTGCCAAGGAGTTAGTTCCATTTTGCTAACTTTCTAATCTCCCGTGACTCGCAATTGGCATAATTCATCTAACGTAATGCGTCTTTAAACTCCATTAGTCTGGATAGTATTTCTTTGTCTGAGAAGGAGTGATTTATTTCTAAAGTACCTAGCATATACATTATACATACAGTTAATTAAAATTTATATATTACGGATTACAAGCATTTTATTTGTTTTTACTTTTGCTTTCTTGCATACATTATCAGCTTAATGGCTTCCCTATTTTTAAAACATCCAGAGTTCTGCTCCAATAGCCAGAAAGAGACCATTTTTTTTTTGTTAGCAGAAACTAAAAGCTCCTTTTTTTTTTAAACGGCTGACATTTTTCTTTCAAGGGGTTATGATGAAAAGAAACCTTTGTCCTTTGCTTACCCTTTGCACCTATTTTGATACTTTTTGATATGCAGTTAGAGAGGAGAAGAAATCCCACCCATGTCTCCTATCAAAAAAGCCCTGTTTGCTTATGGATTGAAAGCCCAGAGTTGCAGACTTCCTGAGCTTCACTGTTCCCTTTTAAGTCTGGTGATACAAAAACCAGACATCACCAGATTTAAAATAGGTATGATGCTGACTTCCTCTGGCACAAGGGATAAACATGTGAACAGCTCACCCATCTTGTGAAACACCCAGATTTTCCTCTTATGAGACAACACTTCTATTGATCCAGTGTGGGGGTCTGAGGGTAACAAAACACAGCTAATGGGAGTGGAAAAGCTCTTGTGAATAGCTTCTTGAGAACGATGACAACAGTATCACAGCCTGTTATGCTACCTCTCTGTCAGTATAGTGTGTTTTGTTGGGTTAATAATCATTTTAAAAAAAAGCCTAAGCACCTTGCATCTAATGCAGAATTGTCAAAGGAATTTATGCAGCTCTTGTTTACCCTAGTTTATATATAGGCCATTTATGAAATGCCTCCTTCAAAACGATCCTAAACTTAGGCTATCACCCTAAGCGGCAAACATTTTCTAATTATAAGCCAAATTCCTGTGAAAAGAAAGGGAATGAGTATCGCATATAAAAATACACAAATACCTTATGGCCTATTTGCATTTGTTATGATATTGGCAATTCATAAAGCAGGCAGAAAATGTCAAGTAGCTAAGACTTAAAATTCAAAAGTAGTATTTGCTTTTGTAAAATGTCATAGGTTTCTTTTATCTGCCTCTTCACTTTTTTTCCTGATTCTTTTTCCCCCCCCTACCTTCCTTAAAAAAAAAAAAAGACATGTCTTGTAAACATGGCAATAAATGCCAGGAATATTAGGATTTTACAGCAATAATGGAGCCCATTATTTAAATGACAATATAAAAGGCAATTATATTGATGAAGAGCTACATGGGCTTTGTGTCTGTGAATAAACTTGGCCTGTGCTCAGCTTCTATTTGTTCTCTCGGCATAAACACATATTGTGCCTGATTCCTGTTTAATGGGGCCCCGTTTGTATGCCAAGCAGCTGCATTTTAGGCCCTATAGCGTGATTTCATAGCTCTCTGAAAATTGGTTCTATTCAGCACAAGAGATAGAAGGTGGTGGTAAGGGAGGGGGACGCTTCACCACACAATCATTTCTTTTCAATTGGAGCCAGAAAGGTTGATGACAACATGACCATTGTGTGATAATGATAAGACCACTAAGGATCTGTACTTCTCATCAAGGCTTTCACACAACAGCAGATACAATTTAATTCACTGCTCTGTCAGCAGTGCTGATACCATTATGCCGTCTGTCTCCACAGTTATAATCACTGTCCTCCGAGAAATGCAGTTGAAATGATCTTGAACAGTCAAAGAAACTCTCAATTAAGGCTGCCACTTCCAATGTGTCAGATTGTGTCTTATGCACTTGGTACAATTTTCACTTCCAATCCTGTTTATTTACAATGTCGGCCAGTAATTACGCTTAACGTGCCATTTAGTGAGGGTGCCCCTGCCAAGGAGATTGTTGGGTGCTGCAGTGCCATTGAGTGGGAGTTTCTTGCAGTCAATGCCATCAGCGGCTTTTAGTCCCTGATGGGATGCGGGAGTAATGTTGATAATGCAAGTATCACGCTCATCAAGTCATAATTAGATGCCACTCAAATGTGCCACTTGTAATAACAGTGTTGATTCATGTTTTCTCGGTGACTGCAACTACTAATTAGTTAAGTGGTTTTTGGTTGGCCTGCATTTGCTGCATATTATTATTACCCCTGAAAAAATGTTGAGGTTAGAGAGTGTTCTGGCCATTTAGTGTTGCTTTATGAATTTTAATATCAACCTGAGAAGAACTCAGGACATCTTAGAAACTAGCACCTTTTCTTTCTATTTCATTTTTAAAGATTTTTTTTCCTCTTTGGAAATTTAATCATAATTGCAGGTTAACTAATCTTAAATGAACCATGAGTTATTTCTAGGAGATAGATATAGATATATCTATACACATACGCATACACACTCAGAACTTTCTTTTAAATTCTCAGCTAACTATGGGAAGTAACCATAAAGCCTTCTTGGATAAAAACAACTGTCTTCTTTTTTGGTCATTGATTTATATGTAAGAACAGTATGTCATGTGAACAATAGTTTCTTGTTCTGTTTATAGAGTTTTTCATAATATTTATGTTGCATGGATGTGATACAGAAATAGCTAATTGTGATTTTGTTGCACATTTCCCCAGTGCACGTTTTACATGTACATACTTTATATGTATAATACAGTAGTCGTAATAAAGCAGTTTATTTTCTGAGCATAAACTATCACTTTATACTTTCAGTTCAGAGGTAGTAATTTCCTTTATGCCACTATGCAACTAAACTCATACAAGTTAATTACAATGACTTAATAGATTTTACTTCCAAGTAACTGTGTATTTGATTGCAGTCTGAAACAAGTTGGCTGGTAACTTATTTTTTTCTTGCAATATGTGGCACAGTCTACGTGGGGCCTTTTTTTCGTGTTGTGTACACTCTTCCCATTTGCTGACAGTATCTCTGCATGGCATGCATTGCTTATTCCTGTTCTTGGCTCATGGCACACAGCAAAAATGGATGGCCTGGGCTGACCTAATAGAAGATAAGCCTCTTAAAGTATGGGTGCTAGTGCCAAATCTTTTGCCACTGTGTTTTTTGATTACACAATCCCAGCATAGAGAATTTCCTTGGCTAGTTTTGGTTTTACCTTTTCTACCCAAGACACAACTGCCATGTGGCAATGCTCCAGGCCTAGCTGAAGCACAACGCATCTCCTTGGGTTAAGTCTGTTTGCTTTCATCTCTGTCATGGTACAGTGCCAGAAGCTCACGGAACTCAAAGCATAAATAATAATTATGGAGCGTATCATTGTTCTCATGTTGCTTTTAAGGCGCAGTTTTCAGCACTACCTCATACCTAGGGAGCTGTAAAGGACTTGATTTTGAACATAACAAACAAATAGGCATTGCAACTTCCAATAGCCCAAGAACTTCCTTAGGCTTGGTCTAAAACAGGGGTGTCAAACTCAAGGCCTGCGGGCTGGATCTGGCCCGCGGGGTGCTTAAATCTGGCCCATGGGGCCAGCCTGGAAATAACAAAGGCCGCAGTGCGTCTGGCAACCAGAACACCCCGTGCCTGTTTTGGCCGGCAGGATGCTGCAGAAGGCGTCCATCCCATCTCCCTCTTCCCAGGACGGCCCACTGCAATGCTGATCTGGCCCTCGAAGAAATCCAGTTTGACACCCCTGATCTAGAATATAAGGACTACACTGTAAAATTGGGCAGAATCAGGATACATTTGGGCAGGGGGGAAATGATACAATGGTTGTAAAGAGTGAAATTTAGTCTGCAGAAGACTAAACCTTTCTCCATTCCTCTTGCCCACATTTAAAAGCTATGTGATGCATTGAGGTTCCAAAAGAGATGCCAGCAGGCTACAATTGGTATTTGAGCTGCATTTTTGCATCCTTGGTGCAAGAACACTTCTTCTAACAGAATAGTTTTCAAATAGTATAATCTGGGTCACATGTTGGGGCAGGAAGATTGACCTGTAACTAGATGTTTGCCTGTTGAAATGTTTTACATTTAAGTTGGTAGCAATAGGATATAATCACTCCTAATTGTATACAGGATTAATAAAGCATTCCAGTAGACCTAAATGGGGAGAAATTCCAAACAGATCTTTTGACAGATTCTGCTCAGAATATTTAAATCTTAAGAGAATGAGGCATCTAGGAAATGGAGAACACTTTTCCACAGTGTTGCAATTGAGAGAACTTTAATTGTAGAAATGGCTTTAGCCATTGACTCAATTGCTCCTAAGTGACCTCTTCCTGATAGAGGTTGGTCAGACTTCTAGATTAAGGAACAGTAGAGAATGATGAGACAGGAAAAACAGGAGCTAATGAGTCAGTGGAAGAAATCTTGAAATAAAATAGACCAACATCTGGATTAACATCTTGGCAATTTGCTGTTTCTCTGCCATAAATACATTGGTGTAAAATAAACTTGTGATCCCCCCCCCCAATATTGTATATGGAATTGAAAGATTTTTTTTTAAAAAGAAGTCAGTCTGGCAGCCCAAAACACTTAGTGACAATTTGAAAATAAAAGCCAAAGAGAGAGTTTTAACATTCTTCCCCAACTACACTACGGAGAAAGGCCAAATAGCAGAGTGAGATGTAGTTGGGGGAAAATGTTAAAAAGAACCAAAAATGTCTTCGTTAATATGTTCAAAAATAATAGAGAGACAAGAAAGAGTATACCAGCTAATAAAAAAGCAAGCAAGCAAACAAACAAACAAACAAGCAAACAGATAAATACAAAGAAATCAGAAACAGCCTGATGGCATCGGTACATTCTAACAAATTTTATCAAAAGACATATGCTTTTATGAGCAACAACTCACTTCATCAGATGCATGAAATGAGACATCAAGGTGTATCTTTGTAGGACTAGAGCATTGGGGAGGGTTTCCTCAGTAAGAATCAAGAATGCGGTTTCATAATCTTCCAAATGTATCATTTTATTACGTTTCATATGGTAGTGTCTGTGCTACAGGAAAAGCAATTATATACATTCTAAAACATGTGGCAGTCCAAGAAATATTCATGAGCATAAGATGTTCTTCTGAATAACAATATATGGAGAAGGTTTGACTCATATTAAACTGTATGAATCATGGGTTTTACCCTAATTCTCTAGTTTCTCATATGGTTATTGAAGAAGTCAGCTGTATACAAAACCACCTAGAGATTGAAAAGACATGTCGTGAAAGTGCAGAAGCTTTGGCTACTAAGGTAAGAAACAATTTTATATTTTACATTCTCTGTTCAGAAGTCACAGTCTTAGGGTAATCAGTTGGTCAGGACAGATTCACACAACAGCCTTGCCAATTGCTGTGCACTAGAGAAACTATGAGATTTACTTCAGAAAATGAGACTACAGTTCTGTCCAGAGTTATTTTGGGGTTACAGTCAGTAAACGCTTATGCATTACTTGGCAGAAATTCTATTAAATTTTATGTGGGATTTCCTTCTGAATAAATATATAGTGTGGCATATTTACTCAGTGGGACAAAATATTGTCAATATTGTCCCATTGGACATACAGAACTATCCAGTATCTTTTTCTTTTCAGCATTGTTGGTTATACTCTTAGAGTTAGTGCATAATAAAATCCCTTCATTGAGAATAGTTTATTATGTGTTAAGAGTTACATGTTTGAATGAAGCAGCCCTGAAATATGATGTTCATATTTGGGGATTGGAGAGAAATATAAGGACAATAGAAAAGTGTTATTTTACAAATATGTGCATATATATTCATAAATATTTTCGTAAATATATTCATATTTATATTCTTTGACACCTTCCTCCCTCATGTATTTTATGCATCTGGGTTAACAGATAAACAAGTTTAGAAATATACTGAGTATCTGTCACATAAAAGAATAATGAGCTTTTCAGGGTCTGAATCAAATGGAAAAGTCAGGCAGAGTATTACATTTCAGGTGATTGTTTATGAAAGCAAACTATGGAGCAAGCAAAAGGTGACCCGCACTGCTCTGTTGATTGCATCTAGGTTGATGAATTTGCCAAGTATATAATTTTCTATATTCCATCTCATCAGAAGTGCATTATTATTATTAAAGAATATTTTGATCTCTTTGGTATTTTTTTTTTAGTTGTGAAAAACACATACCAACCACTTCATCATCAGAAAATAGATTGAAGCAATTTTGAACCAAATTTCATTAGCAATGTTGACTGGTCCATGACTCCGTGTGTTGCTCTCTCTCTCTCTCTCTCTCTCTCTCTCTCTCTCTCTCTCTCTCTCTCTCTGTGTGTGTGTGTGTGTGTGTGTGTGTGTGTGCATGCATGTACATTTTTGAATTTTCTCTCTACTTCAGATAGAGCAGAAATTCCACACTAGTATTTTTTTAAATGTAGATGCATTAATAGTGTACTTTGAATAGGTATTTACTTGATTGTTTGCATAATGATACTATATAAGGATTTATAAAATGAGAACTTATCAGTATGAACATGAATGCATAGATTTTTTCTTTCCATTCTTTTTATGTAATGATACATAGTAAAATAAGGCAGTGGCACAATGCTATTTGGCTGTTGTGTGTATGTGTGTATAATAATAATAATAACTATATTAATACATTATTGGACAGCATGCACCAACATGCACCAGTCAAATCGATAAATAAATACATCAATACCTAATCGAACAGCATTACCAATCTACTGCTTTAATCCTGATGAGTGAGAATTTTAAAAATAGATAAACAAACTCTAGCTTTTCTTTGTATCGAAACTAAGCCCCACTTCAACTCTGATAAATTGCACCATTCTGATGGCATCAAATGCTGATATGCAAGATTTTGGATGTAGCATTCCCAATTTCTACTGTTTCATTTTTCATATTTAATTTTGAGCCTGTGTGTATATATAATAGTACAAGTAATGAATAATCAAAGCTACCTTGAAACAATAACCTTTCATTAATGGAACTGGACATTCAAGGACAGAAATGAAAGATGCAAAGGGATTGGAAGGTATAGAAGTAAGTATGATGATTTGGCTTTGCTGTTGTCTGCTAGGTTTTATTGTGCTCCTCCCAGAATGGATTCTTTTTTGTGACTCTGTCTTTTTCATCTTGCCTTGTTTTTTAAAAACTATTTTTTAAAAAATAAAATCTATAGCTGCTTTAATTAGTACTGTAAACTGTATTTGAAGCAAGAATTTGGCAAGGTTTCAAATGGCACAGAGGTAATATCTAACCTTAAGGCCTGCTCTTAGTTTGAAAAACTTGATGCCTGCATTTGTAACCTGCATTTTAAAAATGTTTTTGTTTCAGATCCAACAACAGCATAGTTCTTGTTGAAAAAGAATGCTGGCATTTATGTTCACCAACATATTTCATTTTGTAGTGAGCTGTGGCCGATGTGCTTCCTGTTTTACAAGCAAGAGAAGCTGTCAGTTAATTTTTCTTTGGGATATTTTTCTCCCTGCAAAGCAGCCATATGTTAGGCTCATTTACTTCATATGCTTGTTAACATAGCTTGGAAAATTAATAGTTTAAAAGTATGACTGTGTTTCTGAATGTTATTCCCAGAGTTTGAAATCTATTACTTTATGAAGAACTATTTATACTTTTAGCTATTGAGTATGAGTTAGAGCAAAAAAGGTTATTTTTTTTTATCAGACAGGCAGTGTTATTCCAAATTTACAAACTTGAATTGTTTATATGAGTACTTTCTTCTTATGAACTGAGTTTCTATTGACACAACATGATGAAAAAAACCTTATCAATATTACTCTGAGTCACCAAGGTAATTAGAAATTGAGCTGTTGTTTGTATACATTATAAGGTTTTGTCCCTTTTCTTTTTTCTTCCTTTTTGATTTTATAATTTATTTTTGTACCCCCTTTTTTATATTGAAGCAGAGAGCAAAAATCTTTATATTAAATTACCTGTTGTACCACCTCGGGAAAAGGATGAGAAAGTGGCTTGCTATGTGCAGCAGTAACTTAATCCATTAAAGTGCACAACTCACCAAACAAACTTGATGATCATGTATCATTGGATTCAATTAAATATTATAACTAAAAGCACTGGCCTACATTCAAAAGTTTCCGTCTGAGCTTAACCCTTAGAGTATAAAATTTAGAACTCTATGAATTCCCTCTAGAAAGCCACAGTATATTCATGGATGATTAAAGTCAGTGTGTATCTTTACAGAAGGGAAGAGCTGTTGTGTACTTACTGGACCTTCAGAAATGCTTGAATTCTGGAGAGGGGCTAGAGTTCCCAGTTATAAAATATCATGCCCTTCCTTCCCATATCCTTAGAAGTAGCAGCTAACAAGATATCCTAAAGGGGGAAAAAAAGGTTGACCTTATGAACCCATTTCTCTTGCAACTTAAACTGTAAAGTTATGAAATATTATAAAGTTGCAAGTTAGTTCAAATCATTTCTCAGGAGCCATGATTTATGATTTATATATTATGGAGGTTCTGAATCTTGAATGAAGCCCTCAAAATTTCTATAAAAGTTTTGAATTATCATTTTTAATTCGATAGCAGAAAATATTAAATACATAAGTTATATAATTAATATGACATTAATGGTAATTTAATTAAGCTTACATTTAAATTAAATAAATAACATTTGATTTTTTTAACAGCCTCACCCACATTGGAGAATCTTGCTCCTCAGTTGCAGCACAATAACCAGGTAGAACCTTAGCCTGAAAAACTGCCGATATCTGCTCTATTACATTGAAATTGATGTCTCAAGAAATGCCAGTCTTATTATATTTATATGACCCTTTGTCCTCTTCTCTTTTGCTGCTCATGCATCACTCAGTATAGACAGCATTAAAATATAACCACAAAGTAAAATAAGTCAGGGAAATAAATTGTATTAAATACTAAATGAAAGCCTTCTTAAATAAAGAGGTTTTATAGATCACAATTATTAACATGCCATGCTAGAAAGAGAAGGAATTCCCTAATTTAATTGTGGCTAATGAAAAATCCATTAATTTTGTTCTCTTCAGCCAAACCCATTGGCGACTTTACGGGCATCATTTATTTTTCCTTCAAAAGCAAAAAAAATTTAAGGAATTCATAGCAACAGAATATGTAATTGACATTTTGTAGCTGAGCAAAGAGAACAAGACGCTGAAAAGAATCAGCATGTTGTATATGGCAAAACTGGGGCCAGACATCATTACTGAAGAAATTAACATTGATGATGGAGAATCTTGTACGGACACAGAAGTTAGCCCTGGAGCCTGTGACTCAATGGAGTGCCAGCAGGTAATAAAAGGTGAGTGCTTTTCTGAAGATTAGAGTAGGTTTTCATTTTCAAAAAGTGAACATGAAGATCCAGTTTCATTGTAATAGATACCCTTCTCTAATCTAATAGTTTCCAAATGTGTTGGATTTCAGCCCCTCTAATCCCGCATTAGAATGGCCAGATGCTTTGCTCTCTAAGAATAATGGCAAGTGAATTCCAATTCAGCTGAAAGCCACCAGAAAGATAAAGCTATTACACTGTGAGAAGTGTACTGTACATGTATCTTATTATACCATTTATATGCATTGTAGCTGGCACTTACAAAGTGCACTTCTTTTCCTCATTGTAACATCAAAAAAAAAAAAAATGATGAGAGATGTTGAAGTTGGCTTTTGTTTTTCAGTAGCCTCGTTGTCCATTAGTTAGCTTCAGTTCTCGGTTCAGGTCAGTTCAGATGTATAGGAGCTACTTGCTAATTTATGACAGAATTTACCTCACTCCCTTCTAAGAGTGGATTTCTATGGTGATGCCTTCCCATGTTTCTTTTCCATATTATTTACCTTGGGATATAACACGTAGGACTCAGGCACATCCACAGGGAATCACTAGGGAAGTGATGAAACTGTGCCCCCTTTGTAATTATGTCATGACATTCAGGCAAATACTTAACAGAGTTTGTTTCATCAAAATGTTGGAATGTGCATTTTTGTGCAATATTTGGATGAAGCCTCCAGCTTCTGCCGGAACACATGGTGTAAGGAGTCAGACAAACCAACCTAAAAAAACTAGAACACTAAATAGATTTCTGAAGATGGAACCTCCCCATTCCTGATGCAGAGCCCTAATTAGTGGAAGTCCTATGTTGAAAGAGGACAGCAGCTTGCTTAGAGTAAGTGACAAGCTCACAAATCAAAACAAACCGTTCAGCGCTAAACTTACTGTAAACAGAAGAGCAAGAACATAATAGGACTTACCAGTAGGACAGCAGAAGTTCAGATGCATTGTTTTGGACTGACTGACAAGTGTCTGGGTCACTATTTAATTCAGGAGGGGGAGGTTAAGCCATTGGAATTAGGTTAAATAGCATAGCATAATCTTTTGCAGTTCAGTTGTAGGCTTAAATTGAGTCAGTTTCCTGACCTAAACTAAACCTCATCCATAGACTCATAGTTTCGGATTCTGTACTGCTTTTGCAGGCCAGCCTTCCATAAAATGGGGATTATGATACTGAATCAAATAATGTATTTAATGAAGAAATTAATATACAGTTTACAGCATGCTATTCAGGAACTCTACGAAAACTCACACCCACTTCCTTTTCTTGCTTTTTTTTCTGCTATAAAATTGATGTTTATGAACAGTTTCTGATAATTCTGATTATACTGATTACTTTGAAACTAGTCCAGTTTTTTTTAAAGTTATAATTTTAAAATTACTTTTGGTTTTTCCCCCCTGCTCGTTTGAATTGTCTGGTTTGGGTGAGGGGGAGGGGTTACATTGATTTTTAATTTTTTCCTGAAACGATTATATACTTCTATCCTAACTGTATATTGTTCAGGGTTGCGTGAACTGGGAGTATTTAAATCTTAATTACATTAAAATGTAGTACTTTAATATTATTTTGTAGTGCTAAATGGCACACAGCTGTTTATTTTTATGTGCCTTAATTTTGAATGCTAATCTCTCTAGGTAGTGATTTCTAGTTATGGTTTTTGGCTCTATCATTTAGAATGATGAAATAGGAAAGTAGAAAATGAGATGACAGCTATTACAATAGAATGGCTGAATAAGCAAATAATTTTTGTGTCTTCCTTAAAAAAGAAGCTTTCTCTAAAACTGAGAGATAACTTGTATAGCTGAGTTGAGAATCTTCCCTTTCGGAGTTGAAAATCTCCACAATGAAACTCCTCATACACAGATTAAAGGGCTAGTTAACCATTACTGTTTGTGAGAACACCGACATGTGAAACCTCTGCATGCTTAATAATTCAAAAAACAGTGAATGCCTTTGCTCTTCTGCTTTTCTACACTTACCCTGTTCCTTTTTGTCTTAAAATGAAAAATGAACGGCTGTTCTTGAAAATGAAGATCTGCGAGATCAAATTATCTCACTTCAAGAGGAGAAGAAGACTGCTGTCATTGAGCTGGAAAACCTGAAGAGCACATTTGTAGAAGGAATAGCAGAAGTAAGTATTTTAGCTAGAGGGCTAAGAACCACTGTAGAGGCAGCCTTCGACTTATGACCACAACTACAGATTTTTTCATTGTAAGTCAGTGAGGTTGCAAAGTGAGTCATCATGTGACCAGATGCGATTTTATGACTATTTTTAATGTGGTTATTAAGTGGATCCATCTTCCCTAATTGGCAGTTTTTTGTCAGAAAATATCTAAGAAGTTTAGAAATTACAGTCACATGACTGCAAAAGACTGCAATCGGCTGTAAATACAAGCTGGTTGCCAAGTGCTTGGATTGTGATTATATGATTGAAGGGATGATGTGATGATTGTAAGTGCGAGGACAGGTTTTAATAATAATAATAATAATAATAATAATAATAATAATAATAATAATAATAATAATAATAATAATAATAATTTTATTTCTATACCGCCCTTCTCCCGAAGGACTCAGGGCGGTGTACAGCCAATTTAAAAACACAAGACACAACAATGATTAAAAATTAAAATAATTAAATAGATTTGGCTGGTTTAAAACCCCAAAAATTTAAAATACCCCAATTTAAAATTATTATGTTGATTATTATGTTGTTAAATGCTTTTTCCAAGGTCATTGTAAACTTTAAAACATTGTTAAATGAACATTTATAAATTGAGGACTACCTATCCATGGTCAGGGTGTTGCTACCTGGTTGTTTGTTATTTATTTATTAATCAAATTTATATAGTCGTCCATTTCATGAAAAGTGATCCACTATATAAGTGAACAGATTATATTCAGTTGCTGAGATTGGAAGCTGTGATTTTTATGGTAGATATTATGCTAGTCAAAGCTAAAGCAAGAATTTTAAACTATACATCTTAATAATATCCTGTCCCTTTGTAAGCTGTCTTGCTAGCTAAATCTTAATTCTTCATAAGCAAGGGTTTTCTCTGCATGAGCTGCAAAGTATTTAATTGCTACCTCTCAAGGCAGGTTCCATTTAATGTAGCATTTAAAGCATTCTAGCTGTTTTAATACCATTTGGCTATAACCTTGACCAAAGATGTTAGGAAGTAAATGGAGAAAGGTTGTTTCAGATTGCTTCTTTAGCTGGAAATCCAGCAGTTGTTTGCAACTTGGTACAGAAACTAATACATCAGTGAAATAACGAAGAATATTGATATACCCCCTGGTTGCTGTTATTCACTTAAAATTGATAATTGGATTGGAAGCTTGATAGATTTAAAGAAAACTTCTTGAATGTTCATAGCATCATTATTAGTGTTTAAGTTTCTCTGATAATCTCATTATTTGGCTCATCTGTTTTTCAGATAAATAAACTAAAGGAACAAAATGCAGTCCTAGCATCTGAAGTTCACAACCATCACAAGTTGTTAGAAAAATGTAATCGAAGTACGTATGTATGCTTCTCTAGAACGCTTAATGGTACTTTAATACCTAATGTTGTTGCATTGATGAGTAGACAGATTGACAGATGGATAACTGACGTAACAGAGATCCAGAGCAGGGACAGATCTCTGAATCTACTGCACAGATTCTACTAGCCAGAGATATCTTAGGCTTTTAATGGAAATTCTATCAATATGTGTACCTGTGAATAATTAATAAAATTTAGATGTATTTATTGTAAATTTCCACACACCTGTTATCTGATCTTAGAAGCTAAGAGATGACCACTTATCAGATTTTGATCCACTTGATGAAAACTTCTAGATCTACATCTGAGACAAGGATTAGAGTACAATAAATTACTGCCACATTCTTGTGGATATTGTAATAAGCATTGTAACTATAAAACTTGACCAATCATCCTTACATTATAGAGAATGTATAAGAGGTTAATAAGAATCAGCCAGAAAATCCAGACAAATTCTCACCAGATTTAATTTATTTTAACTAGAAGATGAAAACTGCATCCTTTTCTGCTTTCTTATGAATGCCAGAGGAAAAAAGATGCACTTTCATATGTTTAAAATTGTTAACTTGGTATAGTAAATTGATGCAGGGACATGCCTTGAGATAAAAGCTGTTCTTGGTTGGAGGTGTGTAATAGTCACTTTCCAGAAAGCACTGCCTCTCTTTGCAATTCTACCGATCCTCAAACAATCTTACCAGTATAGTACTCAATTTAATAATGCGTATGTTCACACAATACACTTAGCCATATGAGTTACTCTCTATCAGAACTTACTCAAGAAATGTAAGAATCAAAACAAGAAACATCAGGATGACTTAGTTTGCTAATTGCTACTTGATTCCTTTGAAGACCTTGATATATTTATAACCTTGGCAGTTGGATCATAAAATATTCTATTCCCCATTCAATAATCCCATCAATACTTATTTATAACTGAAGTGGGAAATATAATCTGAATTCTATGATGACTAGTATTCAGGTTACTGAATGATAGTTAATGCTTTAACTAAAACCGTATACAGATTAACTCACTAGGCTTAAATAAGATTGTTAACATTTAATGATTTTGGAAGAATTATAATGCCAAAGTATTCAGAATCAATAGCATATGCCATTATTTTGCATACATGAGCCGCAGTGGCACAGTGGTTAGAGTGCAGTACTGCAAGCTACTTCTGCTGACTGCCAGCTGCCTGCAATTTAGCAATTCAAATCTCACCAGGCTCAAGGTTGACTCAGCCTTCCTCCTTCCGAGGTGGGTAAAATGAGGACCCAAATTGTTGGGGGCAATATGCTGACTCTGTAAATTGCTTAGAGAGGGCTGTAAAGCAGTATATAAGTCTAAGTGCTATTGCTATTACTACTTCATGATAAATCCAAGAGACTTTATACTTCCAATTAAAAAGAGAAATAAAAGGTAAGTCTCCTGTGCAATCATGTATACAGGGCCCTAATCTTTCACAAACATTTCATTTCAACATAGTGGATAACACTTTGTTGAGTCTGTGGGAATTGAAAGGTTGGGTTCCAGAGCAGGGGTGGGTTCTAATTTTTTTTACTACCGATTCTGTGGGTGTGGCTTATTTTGTGGGTGTGGCTTGGAGGTCATGTGACTAGGTGGGCATGGCTAGCTGGTCAGAGTCATTTCTGGAAGGTCCTCGCACTTACGACCAGTCCTCACACTTACGACCCGACTCATTTGTTTGCTTTTAACACTGATCAGCTGTAGGATGGCCCTTTGAAGCCCCGCAGCAGGAGTTTAAACAGTTTTTTTCCCTCTAGTCATCAGCTGGGACTCAGGAGGCAGCAATAGATTGGGGGTGGGACCAAATAAAAGGTAAGAATAACGTGGGTGGGGGGGAGGGCGGGGGGGAGAACCGGTTCGGTGACGTCATATCGTCACTGCTACCGGCTTGGCCGAACCGGGAGGAACCCACGACTGTTCCAGAGCCTTCTTCCTATGAGTACTTTCTCCTTCTTCCTCCCGCATGGTCACCTGTGCAATGCACCTGTATTTATCCCTCCTTCTCTTTTCTGATCTTGCTGGGTCAGCCTAGTCATGAGATTCCTTGTGGCAGTAGGCCTTTTTCTTTGCAGTGAGCCATGAATGCTTCTCATGCAGGACTAGTACCTAGAGATGCAGTTGAGAAGCCCCCTTTCTCTCTGCTCCCAGAATACAGAATGGAGAAGCTAGTATGAGCTATTTGATATGAGTGGGATAAATCTTTCCATCTTTAGCTGAGTCAGCCTCACAACTGGGTTGAACTGGCAAGTTCCAATGTAACATAAGGATACATTGTGTAGTTTTTTTTGACCTGGCAACAGTGACAGGTTGATCACTATTAGTTGTCACTGGCAATAGTGACAACTTTGATCACAAGATCAAAGTTTGTTGTGAGATCCTTTCTTCCAGACACTGTAAACAGACCATTGTGATATTTTAGGAAGGAGATTATGTGGATGAGCCAAGAAATGGCCACTTCTTTTACTGTTATAAGTATCTGTTATTGGATGCCTCTGACATCACTGAACCAAGTCATCAAATGAATGTAAAGTGTTTTTCACTTTACCTTAAAGAAACTTATTTCTACAGTCATTTTTCAACATCATTTTTCAGTCTCGCTTTCTAACCTTGAAGGGAGCAGTTTGCGGGCAGTCAACGATTGTTCCTCCTTCCTTCTAGCAGGACAAGTACACCTCCCATTCCACTTTAGTTCATATGTCTAGTTACTTATATAATTAATTACAACATTTCAAACACTGTAGTAGAAAAGAAGAAAATATCTTCCTTACAGCCATATTGCTACACTTTAAATAATCTTGTTTCATGGCATGTTTCATGGTTGTGTTTGTTTCACCACCACTGCTACAACTGCCCTTCCTCCTCCCCCTCCTTTTCATTTCACATAGTGTCTGTACTAGCAGTAGACGAGTATGAAGAACTCCAAGACAACTTTGAGCTGGAAAAAAACCTACGGAAGAGGGCAGAAAACTTTGCACAAGAGGTATGGAAGTTAATAGCTTTTTCTGATCAGAGAACGGACCATAGCAAGCATTTTTTTAAAAATGTTCTGAAGAAACAATGGCTTTTTTCAATTCCAGCTCTTTTCTCTTTAGTTCTCTGCTTTATAAATGGATACTTTATACAGGCTATGTGACAGTATAAAGATGGATTTAATAATAAGTTAATAAAAATCATGCTGCGAAGTTCTCTTCAGATGAAAACTCTTCAGTTCTGCAGTAAATGAGTGTTTATTGTTCTGATGCTTACTTGGGGAGTTTCTATCTATATTTGACATTGACCATATTTCTCTGACTTTTTGGTGGAGATATTTTATCCAGTGTACAATATCCAGCTTCTTGTGATGAATGCCAATGTTTTAATGTCAAATGTATTGTCTGCCCGTGCATGAGTCTTCCTTTTAGACTGACAGGGCTCATACCAAAATTGCATATGTGGCATATACTGTATTACATTGAGGTTAACTCTCCTACCCATAAATTAACTTCTTTTCTTCTCCATGAGATGGTTTTTTTTATCATTAATCAGTGTACATTCTCAAAAAGACTGGTATGCAGGCAAATAAGCACCATATCCCCTCACTTAATCATTAATTATATACAATAATTTATTTATAAATTGAAATACCAGTTTATTGTACCACAATGTTTGAAGTAGTTTACAATACTCTAATAATCTATAACATTAATGTTGTGATAGATGGATATGGGATACATCCTTTTGTACTTCTTGTTTCTCTAAGGACCTAGAAATGCTGTTTTATCCTGTTGAAAGATTTTGTTTTCTCATGATTCGGGTGGAATGTGTTCAGGTGGAATCAGTTTCAAAGAGGATTTTATTTTGTGGATTACATCATTAAGAAATAAATCAGCAATGCTGATATAATCAGGTTTTGCTTCTGGGTGGGTTGAACTTGAATAATTCATCAGCTGATTTAAACATTTAGAAACTCTCCAGTATTTCATTATTCCTGTAAATTATTTGGAAAATAAATATCCAGTGGAAAATAGATATGTTTATAAAATTAAGAACTATTTTTTTTATTTGATTTATATGCTGCCCTTCTCCAGAGACTCAGGGCGGCTTACAATGCGTTAAGCAATAGCCTTCATACTTTTGTATATTTTATACAAAGTCAGCTTATTGCCCCCACAATCTGGGTCCTCATTTTACCTACCTTAGAAAGGATGGAAGGCTGAGTCAACCTTGAGCCTGGTGAGATTTGAACTTGCAGTAATTGCAGGCAGCTGATGTTAATAAAAGTGCTTTAGTCTGCTGTGCTACCAGGGCTCTCTTTTGACCATAACATATCACGGAAAAGCAGCAATTCATTAATACCGTGATCATGGTTTATGATGTTGTCTCATAGAAGGTTTAAGACAACCTTGAAGCCTTGTTCACTCATGATCAGTAAAAGTCCATTAAAGTCACTAGAGATAACAACATATCTATTTTAACCTTAATTTTTTAAAAAAATGATATTCTTTCCTTTTACTTTGAACAATCTTAATTTTTAGTCCATTATGTTCTAGAACTTGATTTGTTTTCGTTTTTTCTTTCTCTTCTCATAAAATTCTTCACAGCTCTTTTGTAAATCCACTACAGAAAAATTATCCAGATCATACTTTTGATTTTCTTATTTGTATATCCCTTTTGATTATTAAGACATCAGCCGGTTTTATTTGTATGTCCAATATAGCATCTATTTCCATATCATTCTTGTAGCCTATTATTTTTAAATCCACTTTCAAATCAGTCTCAATCTTGCCTGATAATGCTTATTCTCTTCCGAAGCATCTTTTAAACACAGTCATAGAATGGCAGAAATTCCTAAAACTAATTTTTGGTCTATTGTTCTAAAATATATTTTAATAATATAGTTTGTTCCATTCTGTATTAGTGAATCAAGTGTAAATATTTTCCTTTAATTGTAATTTTTAGTTCCTCTTGGTTCCCTCTAGTGTACAACCTCAAAGTTTCATCCTATTGTGTTTTTTAAAGAGAATTCAAAACAAAAGCATTTTCCCATGGAAGAATTCTTATAATTAATTCCAAAATAATTTTAAAAAAATCTTTATGTACTCTTAATCTGTAACTTTCCAAAATCAAGTTTCTAATTACCCTTTTACTGTTTATTCCAAGAGAAAACAATTGTCCTTGAACTTTTATTTAAAACTTCTTTCACTAAGGATTGAAGGAAACTCACCCATTGCTGTAAAACCTATTGATCCAAAGATTCCTAATAGCTGAAAAGGAGTTAATAAGCCATTTCTGAAAGTCGGTACAAAAGGAAGTTTGCAAACCTTTTCAAAGGCGCTGGCCATAGTTTGAGCTAAAAGTTAATTACACTCTCAGCTCCCACACCTCCAAACTGCTGGTCTTTTGATCTCCTCATGAGGAGCACTGTTGGCAATCACAAGTCCTCTCCTTGTCCAGAGAGAAATTACAAAGAGCCATTTCTTCATTCCACCACAGCCACCTCTATTTTTTCCTCAGAAATCCTAGTTATCCTTATTTTCTCTTCCCTCAGCTCCTCATAATGCAAAGGACTTGACTGAATGATGATTATACTGGGAACATTAAGTGATAATCATACCATGGTATTAATAATTCTCATTCTAAGCCATGATTTTTTCAGAATGTGAAATGTGCTATGACATCAAAACTCAAGCTCCATCTCTTACATACAAAAAAGGGTAGAGTTTGTGTCATTTTGTATTTCATAATTTGTCTTCCCTGCCCTGTCAACACAGGCAATGAGTTCCAGAGCCTTTGAAATACAGAATTGTTCTTTTTAAAACTATATATAATTTTATTGGAACTTTTAAAAAGAAGGGGCATCTAATCCTCAATTGATCCTCACCCAGAAGCAGAAATACATTATTATTCAAGCCTGTGAGAGTGTCCATAGTTCACTGACTTTGTTTTATATTTCTGATAAAACTATCTATTTTTAACATGCTTGTTTTGGGGGGCTTAGAAATAATAAATTCTGGCATCCATGTGAACTTCCGTCGTGCCTTCCGTCGTGCAGTGAAGACCCTGTTATTCCAGCAAGCCGTTCTGATGGGATAAATGATTTTAATTTGGTTTTAATGAGGTTTTAAAATTGGTTTTAAAATGAGAGTTTTAAATTCGGCCTATGATTTAATTATTTTAATCTGCTTTTAAATTCTATTTTGTACATTGTTTTTATTATAGCTGTTCACCGCCCTGAGTCCTTCGGGAGAAGGGGTATATAAATTAAATAAAATAAATAAATAAAATAAACTCCATTTTAACAGTGATGAAGAAAAAAAATACCGTATTTGTGAAAAAAACACTGTTTGCAAAATCAGTTACCGGTGTTGATGGTTGTATACGATGGCATATCCTGGCATCGTAACTTTTTTTTAATGTGTAGGAAAAAAATATGTCCTACATGATTTTATAGTCCAGTGATGGCAAACCTTTTCGGCACTGAGTGCCCAAACCAGAACATATGCATGTGCGCTGGAGCGCCAGAAACCTGAAGACCAGCTGGCTGGTGCACATGTGCATGCCGACCACTTGGTGTTCGGGTTTCCGGCATGCGCACTATCCACCTGTTCTTTGGGTTTCCAGCACTCCGGCACACGCAAAGACCAGCTGGCCAGCACGCATGCATGCACTGGAAACCAGAAGAGCAGGTGGCGATGGCACGTGTGCCCACCTCACCATCACGGGTATTGTCTAAAATAATAAGGACAGGGATGAAATCTGACACTGGAAGTAGAAAGGAGAAGATAGAAAGAATTTGCTTCCTTTCTTATCATTTAATTCAATTTTTCTCTATGTGTGTAACAAGAAAGATTCCATATGTACGATGTAAATAATAGTTAGTTTTAAACTATAGTGACTGTCTTTAACTTGGTTACTTACAGTGCCCTTTTCATTATAGGTTCCTTAGTAAATACTTGGCAGACACTGTGTTTAAAATCCTTACAGTGAACATTTACATGCAGAAAGCTCAAATGCTGTTATCTACTTTTTGTAATTGTAAAGAAAAATGCTTATAATCCAGACAGCCATGACCTTCTTCTATAGGAATTTTGCTCCTTTCATAATAAGATTGCATATTATTGATTCAGAGATATCAATGCACTGTATTAATAATAAGCTCCACAATAACTCTTCATTTAGATGCATTAATGGTTTTTAAGTTACTTTATAATAGCTGGTCCATTAATATGTAATATCTTTCTAAATGGACTGAAAAACCTGCACTTACAGAAAGGTTCTTATGCGTAGACTAATCTATATTGGGGGAAAAAAATGAAAAACACCTGCTACACAATATAACCATAATTAATATAACATTCCATAGTTTCAACTGTCATATGCAGGAATCGATAAGGTTAGGGTACGAGTGTGTTTATCTTTAGAAATTTGAATCTATCACCTGCCAAACATAATGGGAAATTTAACTTATCAGAGAAAAAGGCCAAGGTAGATATCAGGAGTAAAACATTCTAATATTTTTAACTATTTTCAGGGAAACCAATGTAATATATTATATGTTTCACTTATTCTGTAACCTATTCTAATTCAAATAGGATAATTTTCTGATGGTCTTTCATTCAACTACTAACTAGTACTAACCAGTCTGACCTTGTTTAGCTTTTCAGAATCAAGAAAGATCAGCTAGATAGAGGAATCTGCATTACATAGCAAGAATCTCTCTCTTCAGTAAATAATTACGGTAAATTGCTGATATCAGGAAATTCTGAAGAAAATGAGCATAGATTTGTGGGTTAAATGCTTTGTGTAGAAACTCCAGGTGGTTTTTTTTTTTGTTTTTTTTTGAAGAGTTCCTGAAAGAGTTCCTGTCACCTCTCCTCTCCTCTCCTCCCTTCTCCTGTCCTCTCCTCTCCCCCTCCCTATTTAAAATCAGATTTAGTTTTGCTTCAGTTACATTGCCCTCTAAGAATGTGCAAGCAGAAAAGCAGGCTGTGCTTCCGCTTGGAGTTCACCCAAATCTAAGCAATTGGTATGGTCTGTGTGACCACAATGAACTATCTGTTAGGTAGAATAGTATAGGAATCAAAATCTATTACTCACTTCTGTCTCTTTCCCCATCTAGAAACAGGAGATTGGAAAGTAATAGGGAGCATTTTTCAAAGCAATGCATAGATTTTTTTTCCAGTAAATAAATACATATACAAGTATCTGATTTTGGATTTTGTTAATGGCATAATATTGAAGGATGGTATGAATCAGCCAGCCTGCTATGACTGTTATTTTATCTGGTAAATAAACAACATGGGACCATAAATAATGGACATTTTATTTCTGAGGCAGTAATTTTAAAATGTGTCTCTTCTTTAACCATCTTCTGGATCAATTTTCAGCAATTTAGAAATAATAATAATTATTTGTTTAGTAAAGCATTGGACTATATATGCAATCGCTCCTCTCAGACCAGGGAAGCTGTAAAAAAAACAAAAGATCTTAATACATAGCAGATAATAGTTTTACAGTATATATATAATCTTTGTTTGTTTGTTTATTTGACTTCTATTCTGTCTATCTTATGAAGGAAAGACTAGGATACTTACAGTCAAATAATTAAATACCACATAAACATTAAAATCTTAAACAGTGAATAAGAATCATATAGTTAAAAATTCAGATAACATTTGTTTAACTGTTGTGGTCCGCGGTGGCCTGTCAAACAGTGAGGAGGTTAGGGAGAAACATGGGCCAATCCTGAAGTCTGGGGAAGGCTCGGACGAGGGCTCTGCGTCGGAGGCAGAGATGGGGCCATGGCTATCTGGGAGTTATGTGCAGACTCCGGAGCCTCCAGAGTTGGACATCAGTGAGGCAGAGGAACAGGAGGAGCCTGTTCCCAGTGTGTGCATGCACAGAGCTGCCAGAAGGCAAGAACGTTAAAACAAAAGGGACGACTTGGGAGTAGGGCTTGGAGATGATTGACCCCTCCCATAAGACATAAAGGAGGAGCAAAGGCACATGGGCCTTTGCAGGAAGCAACTGTTGTTCATGCTAGCCGGTTTCAAGACTGCAGCTCTGTGTTGATTCTGTATTCCGTGTGGCCTTGCAAAGTTAATTGCCAATTAGGTCTTGGCAGCGTGTCAAGGGAGATAAAGGTGGGTGTTTATCAACTTTATCCCAAAGAACTGTGGCAGACTTCTGTTGGACTCTACAATTATTTGGGGCTCATCTGTGAATGAACAGATTGAGAATGAACAGGCTCTGAATGAGCAGAATTCACAGCTGTTAAAATAAAAAGAGGGTTTTTGGGACTCTTTTACTGTATCAGGAAGCCTAGGTCAGAACAGTAACCACAAAGAAGAGAAAGAGAGCATGCCTCTTCTGCAGCATAGGTGGGATAGTCTAATTCCATCGGGATGAGCTGGTCCCTCAGATTAAGTATAATTGCTTTACTTTCTGATAATTTATAATAAATTTATATTGTCTAACACATTGTTCATTAACAAGGTATATATGAAACTACATTAACTGAAACCAACATTTTGTTGTTGTAAGATTTCTTAAATATCCAGGCAACATCTTTTGGATGTAAACAATTTGAAGTCCTACACCCTGAAACCCAATTTATCTTACAGAGAAAGATGAAATCAAATCATATATTTGATTGCCCAAAGTCCTTTCTGTGTACCTTGGTATCCAATATCCCAACACACTTATCGAATCACTTCTACCTGTTCTGAAATTTGTTAAGTACTTTGCATAATTGAGGGGCTACTTCAGTGATGGCTAACCTTTTCTGGATCGAGTGCCCAAAGCACACATGCGTACAAATGTGCATGCGTGAACTCCCAAAATGCAATGCGTGCATGGCTCTTGCACATGCGCAAGTCCCCCCCACATGCACCCTGTGCATGCGCATGCAGCCCCCTACACGTGCCCCTGCATGCATGCGTGGGCCCCCTGCATGTCCACTGCCCCTGTGCATGTGCACACAGCCCCCTGCATGCACCCCACCCCCTGCACATGCATGTGCGTCCCCTGCATGCTCCCCGCCCCCCACATGACAGAGACCCAAAGACCAGTTGGCCTGCGGGAGGTGCACATGCATACGCAGTAGGGCTGAACTGGGGCAACAACTCGTGCACCCTTAGACATGTGCCATAGGTTCGCCATCACAGGTCTACTTCTTTGAAACTTTTTAACTCTTTCACCTAGTATTTCAGTGTTTCCATATAATATATCCCACTGACAACTCAATGCAACAAATGGAAGAAAACTAAGTGCATTTTCTATTCTTGTGCTATTTTAAGGATTGTCTCCACTCCATATTTTATTTGGTCACTTGAGATATTTTCAAAGCAGTCGATGAATTATAGAAGCGGTCTTCTGATATCTGACATATCTGGACTTCTAGGTTGTTCTAAAAGGAAACTGATGTTTCCGTGCAGTCTGCTCAGGTAAATGCAGTTTATTGAATAATCTGATTGACATTTTGTGTGGTTGTGTTTGGTAGATGTTTATTGAACAAAATAAATTGAAACGGCAAAGTCAGTTGCTGCAACTAAACTCAACCCCTGATGAGCAGCTTTCAAAAGCTCTAGATGAAAATGCCAAACTGACTCAAACGCTGGAGGAAGAGAGATTGCAACACCAGCAGAAGGTAAGAAGCCTGCTCCCACCTTGGACATTTACTATTTTAGTTTCAGTGCAGTACATCTCCAGCTGATATGTTGGATTAGGCTGAACGCATCTTTTGCAGCTAAAATGTTACTAACAAAGCTGAGTGTTTGATATAGGTAAAAAAAAAGATACATAATTAATGTTAAGCATCAAATTTTATGTTGTTTTGGAATTCACAATATGTAATGAGTTAAGCTTGCTCACAATAGTGTATGTAAATGAGTCAAGTTTGCTTACTGTAAACATGCCCTTCCATGAACTGAGTAAACCTCTTGCTTTAAAAGCTAGTCTGCTGTATACATGGCAGGACATAATCCCAGGGTATACGCTTATCAAGAGTGCAGCCATACTGTTTAAGGTATTTGCAAAACCACTTTTTGGTTCAGAAGGGAGGTTATTTAATTTGAACACTATCTTAAACTGACGAATCAGA
Source organism: Arizona elegans (assembly GCA_022577455.1). Classification (NCBI taxonomy): domain Eukaryota; kingdom Metazoa; phylum Chordata; class Lepidosauria; order Squamata; family Colubridae; genus Arizona; species Arizona elegans. The sequence goes on along the minus strand of JAKOOJ010000005.1, from coordinate 58,418,156 downwards.
TTCTACTAAATAAAGAAGCATGCTAGGTGGACTAGTGTCCTGGTCAGTCTGTACATCAGATGCTTAAAACCGCCTCCTATTCAGATGTTCAATTCAAGTTTAAATTGTCACATACTTGGACTATATTCTAAAAATGAATCATTTAACAACTCAAGGAAATTAACATGCTTTAATATAAAACTAGGAACTTGCTGCCTATAGTCACTATGCATAGCAAATTAAAATGTCAGACTCTTGGCGTCTGGTTAAAATGGAAAACTATTCTTTTCTGATCACATCCCATAGTCTCTTTAGCAAGATTTGTTGAGAAGAAAAAAGAAAAAGCAACAATTCCAAATTATAATGCTTTATTTAAATCAAATAATGTTTTTAAAGTATAATATATTGGGTTGTCTTTCCAAATTGCATGCAATTTGACTTTTTCTTCCTCTCTTGAAGTTTTGTTCCTTGCCCACAAATCCTTAGAGAACTTTGAGATCTGGGCCATGTTTGGGAGAACCAAGATGTAGTGGTGGAAGACAAAACAATCTTGACTATTTCACTGATGAAATTAAAAATCATATAAATGATTTTGAATAAATGGCATACATGGACACACTGATTTCAAGGATCTTCCCTTAATATTAACTATTACACAATAAAATTTAAAACGATTAAATTCTGTGTCAAAAATTAAATAATGGGGTTTTGAGGAACGTTTAGTTCAGTGGTAAACCTGTCATTCATATGTTAGATATTCATTGTGATTTTATATTTGTCAATATTAGATTAAAGAATTGGAAGAACAATTATGTAATGAAGTTTTGCACAAGGAAATCAAGTCGCTTAAACAACAACTAGAACTTCTAGAAGAAGAAAAAAAAGAATTAGAGGAAAAGTGTCAGAATGCTGAAGAACAAATTAAAAACTTAAAGCATTCAGGTAAGCTAAATTAATAAATAATTTTAGATATTTAGAACATCATGTTGATGATGTTCTAAATATTATTAACACATTCTTAACAGAATTTAGCTATTTGTGCATAGCATTAATTTACCTTGTTATTTCCTAACAAGCAGTCTTCAATGTAATGGTGGTTGTTAGGCTAATTTGCAGCCAAAACATCAAGACTCTTCAGTAAATGTTGGTACATTGCTATTATTTAACCAGATTAAGTTAATTGCATTTTGCTCCCATTGAAATCAATTATATTTACCATAGATTACATATGATCAACTCCTTTAGTTTTAGTGGAATGGAAGTACAATTTGCCTAGTTTTGAATTGGATATGTTTTGACATATAATTGTGATTTATTATAGCATCCAGTGAAAAAGAAAACTTCTGTAGTACCTGACTAGGAACACTTCAGAAGTGAAAGCCATGAAGAGGTTTAAAAAGTATAAAATGGTATTCGTCCTTGGAAATTATGAATATATATATTTTTTAAAAAATATTTAGAACTTCACAGTTAGTTGGAAAGCATGGATGTGAAGGTTTTGTTCCCCCCTGTTGTTTTATGAGCCTTCATATGATTGACATTTTAAAAAGTAAATGCTTTGTCAAAGGCTATGTAGAAGAAATTAACTTTGCAACTCCCATGGGTGTTAATGGCTAAAATCCATGGGAACTGTGTGGCTAATTCCCTGCACTTCAGGCTAAACATTTACCCCTCACTATCTAACTGTTGAAGCTGTCTGACTTGCTGGCTATTATTTGTCCAGTTTATAGGCTAAAACAAGACAGCAGAAGCACTGACAAAACCACTTAAAATACATACAGTATGAATCAACTACTGTGATTTAGTTGTTACCAAAGAATTATTTACCAGGATGGTGCCTGACCAGCTTACAGCATCGTACCTATTAAGTGCTAAAAACTGTAATTTACTACTCTTTATCTAAGATTGCCATTTCTTAATAAATTCAAAATACAGTTACCAGCAGGCGAAGTACTGTTTAACTATCCTAAAGCAGCTGGATTATGCGGATGGAAAATGTCAAAAGAAAAACATACAAATGCCTTTGTGCAAGGTCCTAAAACTCTAGTGATATGTGTTAAATTAATCGCAGGCTAGTAAGGTTACTGGAAAACCCATGGAAATTGCTAAGGAGACTCGCCCAGGCACTACTGCAGGATTTGAAATAAATTACTTGAATATGTGTACTGACTGTATTGCAGCATGATGGCATTTCATAATGACTTTGCAATTCAGTTATGATCTGAATACCAAAAATAGTGATTGTTTAGCAAATCAAAATCTGGGTAGAAAAAAACTAGTAACGATTCTTTGGAGGGTTTTTTTAAAAGTACTATTTAAGGAGTTATTTAAGATTGAAGCAGACTTATAAAATATGAGTACACAAAATCAAATCAGTACTAAGCTTTGTCATTTTAAGAATCAAAGCTGTTGCTTCTGTCTTATTATCGTATCAGGTATTCTAGAATTATCTTCAAATTCAGCAGTGTAGTTTAGCAGAAGGTGATACAATAGTAAAAAATGACATGGAGGTCTCCAGATATTAAGTCAGTGCATTACTTTGGATTGAAAGTGCTTTAAAGCAAGAAGAGGCTTCACTCAGCACCTTTCTTCAATGTCTGTTCCAGGATCATAGTGTGTCTATATATATACAGAACTGGGTAAAAGCCTATGATAATGATGGGAAACATTTAGCACTCTAATTTCAAGAGATGCTTGGTAAAAAAAAAGACCACTTTTAACATCAATTAACCCACTAATTAGTAAATGGTTTTATTTTACAAAAAATGATTTTATTTTACCTTTTTATTTAGCATTTTTAAATACCTATATGTACATAAGTACTTTTAAGTGAAGTTTCAGTTCTCTCTTTATACAGTTGATGAGCTTGAAAAACGAGTACATCGGTCAGAAAATCCAGTACCACCTCCACCTCCACCCCTCCCACCTCCACTTCCTCCTCCTCCTAATCCAATAAAGTAAGTACCATGCACATTGCAATTTAAACTCATTGCCTAGTCTTAAGTGTTTATTACTCTGAATTGGAAGTGTAAGAAGAATCATAGGAATGTGTGATGTGTAATGTGACTTTTGGTGTCATAGTCAGATCATGTCCTGATTACCATGGAATTCTATTGTGCCACTATCCACTTCAAAGAGGCTGGATCAATTGGATCGTTCTACCCTGGGTGGTTGATGGACCCATATGGATTTAAGAGGGTGCTTTGGTTGTTCCTACTGATCAGCTACACAGTCCATCTGGAGTTTGGTCACTGCTTGGAATAAGAGAATGACAGAGGCTTTAGATCAAATTGCGCCTATATAACCTTTCCTTTCTCATGGATGCTATTACTTCCCATGGCTCATGGAAGAGCTAAGGCAATTAAAACAAGGGAGATGTCTAGAGTATTGCTGGCATTCTCAGGGTTGTTCCTTTACTTCTTAAGGAAGCCCTGGTAGCTCCCCAAAAAGCTATTGCTGGCCCCCGTTGTACAACCTTCCCTTGTCTATAGCTTCCCCTTCTTGGGGAAGGTAATTTAAGAAGATGGCTACAAAACAGTTTCAGAGAACGTTGAATGAAGTGGGTTATCCGGACATTTTGCAGTCAGGATACAGACCAAGATATGGGATAGAAATGGCATTGGTTTTACTTTTGGATGATCTCAATGATGAGAGCAGAATGGCGGTTATGCATCCATCCTTGCTTTACTTGATCTTTCAGCAGATTTTGATACCATTGACCATGGTGTCCTTATGGATCAACTCAGAAGATTGGGGGTGGGCAGCACAGTGTTATGCTAGTTCACTTCTTTTTCCAGGCTTGATTCAAATCTGTGATTATTGGGGAAGAGAGATTCTGCCCACGGCCCCTACTGATTACACTATAGTGCAATACTGTAGTTAAAGTAATAATCAGTTAAAAGTTTGGGTGGCATTATTACCTATATCATTATAAACTTTCATCGCAGTCAGCTAGATGTTCAAACTGGATTTGGCATTTTTATACACCTATCGAGTCTTTCCAAAGGACCTAGTATAGGCAGATGTGGAGGTTTTATGGTGTTAGAACAGGGGTGTCAAACTCACGGCCCATGGGCTAAATGCATCATGTGCTGGCCATGCCCACCCTCGGTTTAGCGAAGGGGAAAGAAGTCATGATATATCACGTGAACACAATGTGACAACACGAGTTTGACACCCTGTGTTAGAAGTATCATTGCAGGATGTAAACTGTTACAAGTAAAGACACCTTTTTCAATGGACTGATGGTGTCAATGCCGATAGTATTCAAGTAGTGCTCCAGTTGTTTTGGTATTGCATCCAAGTACCTATTACTGTTGATACTACCTTTGCTTTCTTTTTCCACAGTCATTCTATTTCTATTTGCAGGTATTTGTATTTTGTTATCTTCTCCAGTTCCTTCTCTTCTCTTCTCCTGCCTCCAGGTACTGCCATATCCACTATCCAGATTTTTTTTTTTTTTTGTCTTTCTTATCAACACTTGTTAAGTCTGGCATGTTATGCGGCAAGTGTCTATCTGTTTGAATTCTAAAATCCCAGAGCACTTTAGCTTCTTCATTTTCTATTATTTTCTCTATTTTATGATCCCGCCAGTTCTTGCTTGAAGGCAAATGATATTTCTTGCAGGTCTTCCAATGCATTGTTTTTGCTGCTTTGTCATGCCATTGTTTATAATCAGCCTGTGCATTCTTCTTGCAGCAGCTAAGCAGGTGTCTACTATTTCTTCAGCTTCTTTGCAGAGGCAACACATGCTATTACTACAGCTGCTATTTTAAAAGATAATACCAATTTTGAGGCAAAAGACTATGTACCAATACAGGGTAAAAAAATTCCCAGAAGAAATACAATTCTGTGCATCTTCTGCAGTGAAAATACAGTCAAAGTTACCTCATCCTATTGAAGTAACAGCTTACTATTACAGTTAATGAAAATTTGACATGTTCTCCCATGTCAGCTATGGTAATGAAATTGACGTGTTTCAATGCTAGCTTGATAAGTATGTGCTTTCAATAAATACTATGGAGTCCTTGGTGTTCTCTGACCTTGGTTGTTTGCTTGCAGACGTTTCATTACCCAACTAGATAACATCATTCTCTTCTATTGGAATAAACACTATGTATAGATTTAAGTGAAAGAATCAAGTTATTTTCCCATCAGTTTCCTTCACAGTTCAGTCTTGGCCTTGCTTTTAAATCACTTCAGCCATCTACTATTAGATACTAATTATTTAACAGTTCTTTTATGTGCATCTTTCTGATTCTTAAATCAATCTGGACTTTCATGTACTTAGTATTTGAGTCTTTTTGTTCCACACAAAACCTTGTCCTTTAATTATTCCAAGGCCAATGCTGGTATTGTCTTTTTACTTTTAGTTTCTTTTGAATTTTTCTGTACCCAGATCAAGTGGCTATCAGCTGAGCCTTTTTCTAGGACTGCCATTTCAGAAATCAAATCAATAATACAATTGCAAATTATAACATTAAAAATAGCAAAGCATGGACTTTTAAAAGATGCATTTTATATCATTCAGTGAATATATATTAATGGTATTTCAATTTAGACTGTACTACAGTACATAGTTATAGTTGCTTCTGAAACCTCACATAACAAGTTTTTTCATGGCGTTTTCTAAAAAGACCTTTTCTGGTCTTCACTAGGCTACAGAGACAATCTTGCAGTTAAATACCCCCAGCGGCCCCCAACCAGGGACCGGTTCCGTGATGAGAGGTTTTTCCGCAGATTGGAGGATACATAGTTTTGCATGTTGCCTGCATCCCACAAGTGGGGCTTCACTTGTTTGCACGGCCCAGTTTCTGGCATGCCATAGACAGGTGCCAGTCCATGGACCGGGGGTTGGGGACCCTTGCTCTAGTTAGCAGATATAACAGAGTAATTAGGTGTGTCAGAATTCATCTCTGTACAAGAAGCTTGTATACTATCCATACTATGCCAAAATAAAGTGGCAAATAGCTGCCAATCTTGCAGAAATTTTCTGAAGACCCCTTGGCCATCTTCTCCCTTGTGCAACATCTTCAGGCGACCTGGGCCAACAGCTGAGCAGTTCTGAGTCTTTGGGGAGTCTTCATTTTAAAGAATTGTAGCACTGTCAGTGGAAAGGCTATGGACAATGCTGAATGGTCTTAAGAAGAAGAACAAGGCTTTCTTCTAGTAATCCACATCTAAAATTCAGACAATGGGGCAGCTTGTCCATCACTGACTACTGGTACCCAAGAAAATCAAAGATGCTCATTTCATCTATCTCTGGGGAAGTGAAACAGGCCATTATCCAGCCTTGATGGTAAAAGACATTTCTATGGGAAAAGATCCACTTGAATACTTTGCAGCCTGGCATCCAAAAACACACATTCCATATGTATTCAAGTGAAGAACACCTCCTGTAACATTAGTGATTCCAAGGATTGAGAAAAGAAATGTAAATCCAAAAAAGGAATTTGAAAAATTGCTTAGAGTTGGAGACCAAGGCTATGCTCTTTTTGGCTTTCTTCTTTCTCCAGAACAAAAGCTTTGAGTTTGGTTGGGCTGTTAAAGACAGCCTATCTTTTCAAGTGGTGGCTTCATTCCAATGCCCCCAAACTCTTCATTTTCATCAAGTAGTGGTATTAACTTAACAAATTTGTTGGTTTTGTGGATTTGATTCTTTCAATGAGAACGTAATCGTTGTGACCAGAAAAAATCATTTCTGCACTGATCAGGACAAAAGAGTCAAAGGGATTTTCCCATGCGAGGAAGATCAGTCAATATATATTGCTCCTTTACAAGGTTGTGTCTTATAAGACTGGTGAAAATGTGTTCAGCTGAAGCCTGGTGAACTTGATAGGATGCCTTTAAACTGAATCCTGGGGTGGTTAAAGATGAAAACTCTGAAGTAAGACTCTCAGATAAAGGGCATTGTATTTTAGAAGGAAGTGAGAGAGTTACTATAAATAGAAGCTAATCAACCATTCAATGAAAAATCAGTAAAAAACATTAGGTCACAGAATTCCTCTTATTCAGTATATAAACACTAATGGGTAGAGTATTGAAGATAAGCAAAGCAGACTTCGGTTGCCCTGTAATTCAGTCACTTTCCAATTCTTTGTGACTGAATGAACATCATTTTCTCAGGTTCGTCTGTCAGTAACTGCTTCTTTGAGTTTTGGTAATTTCATACGTATGTCTTCCGTGGTAGTTTTTAATCTCCTTGCCTTCTGTTGGCCTTTTTTCAGTTGCCTTTAATTTTTATGAACATCAGTACTTCCTTCAGTACTTTTGTGTTAGCATTAGGGGTTTGAAATATTAAGTTGTAATTTTATTATTAGTGTCTCCAAAGAGTAGTCTTGTTATTTCACCTGGTTTTTCTTGCAGTCCATGATATTCTCAACAATTTTCTCCAACACAGCAATTCAGAGGCATCATTTTTTCTTTGTTCAGCTTTCCTGTTAATTCAACTTTCATAGGCTTGTTAAAACTGGGAAAACATAGCCCTGACAATATGTAGCTTTATTGTCAGTGTAAAGTCTCTGTTCTTTAATATTTTGCCTAAATTGTCATAGTCTTTTTTCCCAAATAGCAGACATTACTTTATTTCTTAGCTACAGTCACTATACCTATGAATTCTTAAGCCCAAGAAGATAAAGTCTCTTTATTGTTTCAATTTCTCTTCTGTCATTTGACACAGAAGTATTGCCCATTGATATAATTTTAGGTTTTTTTCCCCAAGATTGAGCAGCAGATTAAGTTATTCATTCTTTATGTTGCATTCTGTAACAGGCTTCTTAAATTTTTCTCACTTTCAGCCCCGCTATGCTATCATCAACTTATTGTTGATGTTTCTTCTGACAACTTTTAATTTCTATTTCTATTTCTTCCGTTGCAACATTTTTCATAATATATTTTGCATATATGGTAAATAAATGTGTACAACCTTGCAACACTCCCAATTTTGAATCATTTAGTCGCTCCATATATCACTGGAGATGTTGCTGTCCGATCATCATTCAGAAGGGAAATACCATGGGTGTAATGAACATCAAATAGGATGATATCCATGGTTGAAAAAGAGAGATAGAAGCTGATAGAAAATAAGTAAGAATGCCTCTGTATGTTAAAAGTAACCACACCTGCACAAAATTCAAGTGAGTGAATTTGGCAACACTATAGAGAATATATAGGTTAAAAAAGTGAATGACAAATGAAAGCAGTGCTACTGTTAGTGCCAACTGTTATGTATGTAGATTTTGGGTGGGCACTTTGAATTAATTGACTGTCAGCTGATTGGCTGACCACCACAGCTGCAAGGTATATAAAGGGAGCTGTTTCCCCTGGTCAGTCGCTGGGTTCTCACCCTACAATAAAGAGCTGTTGTGACTCACTGACTGGCTTGCTGCGTGCTCATTCACCCAACTTAACATTGGCGACGAAGGTGGGATTTTGAGGCCAGAAGCCACAGAAAGAGCTGAAGCCATGAGCCGACAAGAGAGCTACAACCCCGAATCCAGCCATGCAAGCAAGCGGAGTACTTGGAGAATCTACCGACAATGTATGCCTACGTACCACCAGCGCCTTTCAACCCAACGGAAGAGAAGTGGGGATCCTACATGTCCTGCTTCGAATGCTTCCTGGTGGCCAGCGACCTACAGGGCCTACCCGACATATGGAAGAAAGCCTGTTCCTGAGCCATTGTGGACCCAAGGTGTTCAATATGGTAGAGGCCCTGTCGGAACCGAACTCGGACCACACCATCTCATGGCAGACGCTTCAGACGCTGCTGAAGGACCACTATGCCCCAACGCCATCGAAGTACGTCCAACGGTTTGACTTCCGGCAACGGCTGCAGCATGAGGGAGAATCGATCAGCGAGTACGTCGCTGCCCTGCGCAAGGTCGCAAACCAGTGCGAGTACCAAGACCTTGATGAAATGCTGCTAGAGCAACTAATCTGTGGAGTGAGAGATATTCTTTTGCAGAGGAGGTCGCTCGCAAAGACAAATCTCACACTACACATCGCACTGGATGAGGCAAGAGCTCACGAATCCTCATCCAAGGCAGCCGAAAGACTATAGGGGATGACGCAGAGCAGAACGGCACAGAAGTCATTTTGATGACGTGCTCGTCACCACAGAAGATGAACAGCAGCTAGGGGAGAGACTGAGACAAGTCCTAGGGAAGTTCAGGAGTGCAGGACTCTAGGTCAAACACAACAAGTACATGATCGCAGTACCTTCCGTGGAATTCTTGGAGTACTGGATAGATGGAACCGGCATACACCCCACAGAGAGCAAGATTAGGGCGATCCGAGAAACCCCCACCCCCAAAGACAAAGCGGAACTACAAGCATTCTTGGGACTATTGAACTTTTACATAATTTTTCTAAGGGACAAGGCAACAGTAGTGGAGCCCCTGCACAGACTGTTGGCCAAAAAGTCCAAATGGGTTTGGGGGAAGGCTGAGGCTACCGCGTTTGCGGCCGTAAAGAAACTCCTGTCGGCTGAGAGTTTTCTAATTCAGTACAACTCTACGCTTCCCCTAGTGCTAGTCTGTGACCCGTCACCCTTTGGCGTGGGGGCCGTCCTGAGCCATAGACTACCGAACAGTTTAGAGGCCCCCATCGCCTACTACTCCCGGACTCTTTCAAGCACCGAACGGAACTACAATCAACTTGACAAAGAGGCCCTGGCAGCTGTCTCGGGAGTCAAGAAGTTCCACAAATACCTGTTTGGCAGAGACTTTGAACTCATCACAAACCATCGCCCCCTTCTGGGTCTCATCGCAGGGGACCAACCCACCCCAGCAGCCCTATCTCCCAGGATGATACGCTGGGCCATCTTCCTGGCAGCATACTCCTATCACCTGGTACATCGACCAGGGGTGAGCATGGGCAATGCCGACGCCCTCAGCCATTACCGGATAGGATAGAGGACCCTACACCCGGAGTTCCAGACCTGCTAATTGACGTCTTGGACTCAGGGCCCATTACTTCAGCAGTGGTGGCGAGGGCTTCAACCAGAGACCACGTGATTAGGAAAGTCACGAGTTGGGTCACGAGGGGTTGGCCGGAAAAGACTGAGGGCAGGGAATTCAAACACTTCGCTAACAAAAAGGGCGAGCTGACAATGCAAGGGGGTTGTCTTTTGTGGGGCGATCGGGTTATTGTTCCCTTGTGCCTAAGGGAAAAAGTTTTAAAGCTATTGCATGAGGGGCACCCTGGGATTGTGAGGATGAAGGAGTTAGCTAGGAGTTACGTATGGTGGCCCCTAATGGATAAAGACATCGCTGAGTGGGTGGGGAAGTGCCAACCCTGCCAGGAGTCTAGGTCAGACTCCTCCACAGCACCGGTCAGGGAATGGGAACGGCCCCAGGGTCCCTGGTCCAGGATCCACATAGACTTCGCTGGCCCATTCCATGGGCAGGTATTTATGGTCGTCGTGGACGCTTTCTCAAAGTGGTTGGAGATCAGACTCATGCAAACCACTACCACCCATGCCGTCATAAGGGAGCTAAGGCAATTGTTCGCCACCCATGACCTACTGGACACCTTAGTCTCAGATAACGGGCCCCAGTTCACGGCCACGCAGTTTGAGGGGTATCTAGCAGAGTTGGGGATCAGACATGTACTCTCCGCCCCATTTCAGCTAGCAATGGATTGGTGGAGAGATTTGTGAGAACGACTAAGGAAGCCATCTCACACCTAGGCCCCGGGGACTGGCAAGAAAGGATAGACAAATTCTTAACGGCCCAACACGCCACACCATGCACCACCCGGCAGAACTTCTAATGGGGAGAAAGCTCTGAGGAGTCCTAGACAGGCTACACCCCAGTTATTCCCCGGACAATTTCAGAGGGGCAGAGAAAAGGCTTAGGGAGTTCACAGTAGGAACGCCAGTGTTAGCTAGAAATTACGGGAATGGGCCCCTCTGGGAAACCGGGACAATCATGGAGGTAACCGGACCCAAATCTTATAGAGTAGACATGGGAGATGGGAGGATTTGGCATCAACACATTGATCAGTTACGGATGCGTTGGGCTGCTGACACAGACGACATCTTTGACAACCGCTCCCTAACTACCAACAGAACTCTCGACCTAACTCAAGCCCAAGTCAAGCGGGCTTGACTATATTTGATTTAATATTAACAAATAGGCAGGACTTGGTTGATGAAGTGGAAGTAACAGTGTTCTTGCTTCAGATAAGTCAATGATAAATGCAGTCAGGTTTCATAAGTACACAAGCAAACCTACTGACAAAATAGTAAAAACAGGGAGATAGGAAAAAAATCAAAAATGAGTGAAATCACTTCAGGAAGGTTTTATATGTAGGAAGGATTTCTCTAGATGGAAGTGATAATGGCTACAGACTGCATTATTCATAATGGGCAATCCCTAGCACATCCTGCTGCTCCCTCCCTTTTATAATCTTATTTTTTATTGTAATTTCCATTTCTATTATTTTAGAAATATTTATCTTTTATGATTTAGTGCTATAAGCTGCCCAGAGTAGCTTCGAAATAAGATAGGTGGCAAAACGTCCATTATCTTATCCAGTATATATATATAAAACGGGTATTGTATTATTGTCACTGGATCAAAACTTGAAGGAATGGTTAAAATATAACTGTCATAATTATTCAACGTAGAAAACAAAAATGTTGTTCTATTTCAATGTAAGCAGCATGACACTGTAACACAGATTAAGTTTTATGCTTTGAAGGAATTCTGACAGTTCTAAAGTTCTACTTATCTTCTAAATGTTGCAGGCAGCTGGGAATGTTTCAAAATCTCTGGATTTATGTATTCATTACCTGTTCTTTAACATTTTGAATGATACTCAAGGAAACCTGGTTCACAAACTTAATAACAATGTTTTCTCCCTTTTAAAAGCCTTTAAGAAAAGAAAAGAAAAGAAATGACAACAAACACCTCATATTTTATTAAATATTGACTTGGCAGCGCCTGTTTAAAACTAATATCATGCTTTGGAGATTGAATGGCAAGCATAGATACTGTGAGGGCTTTATTTTCCATTCTCATTTTGTTTGTTTACCAGTAGGCATGTTCCAGCAAACACATACTGTAGAAAGGAGGGACATTATAGAGATACCCCGCTGGGTAATATTGTTCTCTCGAAAGTAATGTGTCACATTAACATTCTAACCCTTCAATTTTTTATTCTGTGCGAAAGCTTTATTTTGTTGCACATGTCACAGTGCCATGTTACCTTTTTAATATTCACATCTTGAGTGTTTTTCACTATGCCTTGACAACAGCAATAACGAAACAAATGATACACAAGCTGTATTTTTAGGAGGTGCGACATTTCTGTCTCAACCTGGCAATGTTTGAACACTTGTTAATAAAAGCACTAGCTGTTTGTGGGTTAATGCCAGTTCTTTTCACAAAGTCATGTCATAGAAACAGGCCCCAATCCCAGAAGTATTTATGTCCTTGTGACAGTGGGACTGAAGGGGGCTAAGGTCCAAAAAGCTCTTTAAGTACCGGGGTCATGTTCAAAAGAAAGCTGTGTGATTGTCTCCATCTTCTCTTTCTGAAAGGTCGCTAATGTCAATGATTCGTAAGAAGTCTCATCCAAACAGCAACTTGACCAAAAAAGAAAAGACCTCCTCTCAGCAACAATCAGGTATAGTGTATTTTAAATGAATCATTTTTGTCACAGCACAATATTGTGCCTTCTGGGCACTTTAAATAAAATAAACCAATTTTAAGAACATTCCTATTCACTGAAAGTCAGTACAAACAAGCGGAGGGAGGGGGGTTTCTATGAATAATTGTGGTGGTGGGCCCAAAAATGTAAAACAGAACATTTCTAAATCCCAAGAGAGCAGATTCTGCTGTGAAGTACAGCCTACTAATATACTCAGGCTGAGTTTCTGTGTTTGATTAGTATGCGTAACTTTGTTTCTACCTGCTGATTCCTTCAGACTGATTTCTTGTGATGAACAATCAGGTAATCACAGCATCACATTCTGAACATCTTTCTTTCTAGTGCAATTGTGTTATGGCAGACCACAAAATTGCAATTAAAAGCATTCCTATTGTAGGATCCACAATGCAACAACTTGCAATCCTAGGGGCCAGGTGTGACTGCCAAGCTGTCTGGTCTTCTCCATATCAAATTGTTTGCCCTATAAAACAATCAGTCCTACTCTTCAGCATGCTAATGTAGTTTCCCACCAAGCCTTCCTTATATAGATATAGATATAAATATAGATATAGATATCATCTTCCATTCTGATTGGAAAACTGCAGGGTTTTAAGAAATATGATGGCTACAAAAAGTCTGTAAAAGATTAAATTAACAAAGACCATGTGGACAGAGGGAGGATGGAAGATAGTGTATTCTGGAAGGGATGAAGGAATGAGTAAAGGGAGCGACAGAGTAGTGAAAGGAGGGAAGGAGAGATATTATGTTAGATTTCTGTATCTTTGTACTATTTAGCTTGGTAGTCCTCTGAAGTCTTGGCTCAGGGTTTCCATTCTTTTGTTTTGGGAAACACTGAATGTTGCCAGGAGCAAAAGACTTCGATAATTTTTCTTACTTCTATTCCTAATTGAATGAAATTCTTCCTTTCACTAATTAAATTCAAGCACTTGTTTCCTAAGAAATTGTATAATCATTTTCCCAGGATTCCAAATGAGCATTTAAATTTTTATATCCTTTTAAGTTACCACTTCTTTGGGTAGGCAGCCAAGGTCGAAAGCATCTCTTGTTTCTTCATAGACGATAGTGGTACTGTTACCCAGACTTAACAGGCCTATTCATAGAATAACAGAGATATTGATGAGCTCTGTTTTTTAATAAACAAAAAAAAAGAATGGTTCTTTTATCTTTTTTTTTTCTTTTCCCTCCTTCAACAATTAGGATTGAGGTCTGAAGATAAGACAAGATAAGAAGCTGTTAGATCAGGAGCATCTTCCCACTAGGTTTCACAGTACCATCAAAACAGAGCAAATTCAACTGCCTACTGTCCCTTTCAGGGCAAGTGGATTGTTTGTGAACAGTTATTCTTTTCTTTTCTTTTCTTTTCTTTTCTTTTCTTTTCTTTTCTTTTCTTTTCTTTTCTTTTCTTTTTTTCTTTTCTTTTCTTTTCTTTTCTTTTTTTCTTTTCTTTTCTTTTCTTTCCCTTCCTTCCTTCCTTCCTTCCTTCCTTCCTTCCTTCCTTCCTTCCTTCCTTTCTTTCTTTCTTTCTTCCATTTGGACAAGAGCATAAGAATATAAGAGAAAATTATACAACCTGTGGAAGCTTGATTTAGATACAGAAGGGGGTGTAATGACTTTCCTACTACTATTCCCTTCAATTATCTTGACACAAAGCAAGATAAAACACACTCTGATCTTCTCCAGTTTGCTGATCTTCTGATAAATAAGGAGGTAAATGGCTGAAACTGAGAAAGTCTCATTCTGAACTCCCACTTCTTCCTGAAATATCACATAAAGGGAAAAGGTAGCACAAATTAAGATATTCTTGTTTCTCTTTGTAGCAAAAAAGGGAAATAAATATTCAGAGATAGATTTCATCAAATAGAGAACCCAAAATAGATACACACATAGTCAAATCTTTCCATCACTATTACTTCCTTGGAGCCTGGTCAAGAGGAGGAAACTCCCAAGTAAGAAAGAAAAATATAGATTGATAATAACCCTGAGGAAAATTGAATCCATGTCACTGATTCAGAGGGTTTTAAAGATTGATATTCAACTGAGCTCGGAATCTTCATTTTTAAAAAAAAAGTTTATACATTTTAGCAGTAACGTGATAATTTGTACAGTTCTTGTTTCAAATTCAATCTTACTTTGTTTAAAACCAAATTATTTTATCTACTTTAAATATTTTGAATAATTATACATTGTTGTTATTAGTTGCAAAGTCGTGTCCGACCGATTGCGACCCCATGGACAACATTCAGAGGCCTTCCTGTCCTCTACCATTCTCTGGAGTCCATTTAAGCTCACACCGATTTCTAATTATATATACAAAAACCATTGATAGGAACATCATTTTATTGCCTGTTCTTCTCTTGTTTTCATTCTGTATTCTCCTCAAGAAAATTATAATACACCAGAGTAAATCAACCATTTATGTTCAGTAATCATTTTTCTTCTGTAAAATAATTCCTGTGCTGAGAGTCCCAAAGGTATTTTCAAATTCCATATTCTTAATATGACACATCAAACAAATTATTTCTAAAATCTACATTAACCTTAACTTTATCATACAATAGATATCCATGCAACCGAAATCTTAAATCATGGCCTTCTAATTCTAAAAGCCTCCTGTTTCTTAGCAACATCTTTTCTTTCATCCAGACCAAACAGCAGATTGCAAAATATAATTTCAGATCAGGTAAACCCAGTCCTCCTTTCTTCTCTATCTTGTAACACCTTATATTTAACTCATGTTTTTCTCCCCCTGCAACACAAATTTAGACATGTCTTTCTGCCACTGTTTTAAGTGGTACAGTACATCAGATGTCAAAACTGGTATTGTTGGAAATAAAACTAACGTTCTAGACAAGACATTCATCTTAATCACAGTAATTCTCCCCGACAATGGCAATTGTGTTTTTCCCCTCTTCACGTCTTCTTAATTTTGTTCCAGATCTTAATGCAATTATTTTGAAACAACATAAAATTCATACTTGCCATACTAATATTCTGAATATTTTATCTTATTCTCAATTTCAAAACCCATTTTATTCTTCAATCTTATGTGATCTGTTGACTTCATATTTTTTGCCAACATCTTTGTCTTTGTTGATCTTAAAACCTGCAAGTGCACCAAATTATTTTAATTTTACCATTCAAGTTTCAATTCAAATTTAAGGAGTCCTCTAAGAACAAATATGTGGTCACTTCTAGTTACTGTATATTCAAAGCCCTCAGCTTGTAACAATGCATGACACAACCTTATCTGCAAGTAGATATACTTGCTAAATATATTTTTACTTTATTTTGGGAACAGGAACAGGAGAAGTAACGGATCTGAAGAGACAAGCTGTGGAAGAAATGATGGATAGAATTAAAAAAGGAGTTCATCTTAGACCTGTTAATCAAACCAACCGTTTTAGGGCAAAGGTTGGTAGATAATAATATAACATAAATTAAACATAAATGAGGGACTGGGGTTACTTTCTACATAAATTGACTATCACCTTCTTATAATTGAATTTTTCTTTTTATGAATATCCTATCTGCTCTGATCTGCTATTTTAATATGAGAGGGTTTTATGTCATTGCTTAGATTGATATAGGGTCATCAATATTAAGAAACCACCAGCCAATTCATGGGTTCCCTTTTCTGATACGAGAAACCTTAGATTTGAATAAGATTCTAGTACTCAGAATACAATATTTTCATCCTGTTAGCTGGATCAGCTCTTAGCGCATATAGACTAAGATATGTACAGCAAAAAATATGTGTATGCTTAAAATGACTTCCGTTATTTAACTTGAAACCTTATAGATGATACTTTAAAAAAAAAAAAGAATTGGATTCTGTCAGTCACCTGTCTCAGAGCCTCTTCAACTGCTCTTAGACTGACTCTGAAGAAAAGAAGTTCATTTTGTTAAGTTTCAGAGGAGAATGGAAATCACCAGCATTGTAATTCATTCTGTATTATTACAATTAAATATAATCATACTTGAATGAGCTATTAGAACATTCTTTTTTAAAAATAAAAAATATTCCAAATGCACAATAAAAAAAAGAAAAGCCTGCCCAACTTTCTGCCTGCTTTTCTTCTTCCTGCCTTCCTGCCCAACTTTATTCTATTAAGATTCATTTAAGCTATAACTGCTACATTCCAAAACCTTATCCTTCAAAATAGATACTTTCTTGCGGAATCCTACTTTTATTTTTCTTTCTGTAGATGTGGTTTACTTATTTATTTCTGACTCTTGAATATTTTATTTAGCATCCGCAAAATCAGATTATCTAGATGAATGTTTTGTTTTTAATTACAGCCAGAGGCGGCCAAACCCAGCGAGAGTGCGGTGAAAGAACTAAAAGGAATACTGGTAAATTGGACTGGGATCTGGCAGGGTAGGGGTGGAAATGGGATGAAAAGAGGCAGGGAAGCCAACTATGATTTTTTTTTCCTGGCAAAACTTTGGTGATATTTGGCATATGTTAAAAAAAAGATGCAGACAGCTATCATAAGATTTCATCAGTTTCTGTGGGGCTTTTACAGAAAGAATGTGGCAGTGGTGGGTTTCAAAATTTTATACTACCGGTTCTGTGGGCGTGGCTTGGTAGGTGTGGCAGGGGAAGGATACTGTAAAATCCCCATTCCCTCCCCATTCCAGGGGAAGGTTACTACAAAATGTCCATTTCTTCCCAATCAGCTGGGACTTGGGAGGCAGAGAATAGATGGGGGCAGGGCCAGTCAGAATTTTTACTACTGGTTCTCCGAGCTACTCAAAAATTCTGCTACTGGTTCTCTCCAGAACTGGTCAGAACCTGCTGAAACCCACCTCTGGAATGTGGGTACCCCTTTTCCATCTAAATTCTTCAGCCTGTAGACTGAATAAGATCTTAGTACTAGCTATAATAAGATCTAATCTGCTAGTGGTACATCTTTTCTGTACTGGAACTAAATAGAGCACTTTATAAAACCAACTTCTAATACGTTCACAAGCCTAGTCATTAGCACAGTGAGATGGGAAGAATAGGATCGGGGGACATAAAGCAAAATACTTATATGTATATTGTTACTGTGCTAATTATGCATTTTATGTTGGCCTCTGTATAATTGTGGTAAACAAAGTGATATTAATTTGTTCCATTTCAAGCGTGATGTAAAACAGCTTATGCTATTTGCTTTGCTACTAGATCTGTAGCCCGAGCACAATAGCAAGGACTGATTTGCTAATAATATGACTGCTTTGTTAAATTCAAAGAACTAACAAAATGCAAGATTTAACTTAATTGGAGGAAACATTGGGAATTAAATGCTGTTTTGCTTAAATCTTTAAAGATGTGCCAAGTTTAAAAATTATGTGTTTTCATTTTTTTTTCCATAGTCATTTTCAAGAGAATGTAGGCATAATCCAGACTGCATACTGAATGTGTAAGATGTTTTGTTTTGTACTGCCACCATAACTTGGTCTATAATTTTAAAAGAAACCTTAGAAACAGATGGTATGGGGTTTATTTACAATTACCATTAAGTTATCTTGATTTTTATACTGGTCATTTTTCACTGACATATTTTATTGCAGGAGACTTTGAGTACATCTGCAAGTTCCAGAAGTTTAAAATCCCTGGAGACATACGGTAATGAAACAGAATTAGAAAGAATTCTGAGGCTCAGAAAAGTGACAACTGATCAAGATATTAGCAGTAAGTAATGTTTTCAGAACCTGAAACTGGATTATGTTACATTTTCAATAGTACTCCACTGATCATGTTTTTCCTATGAAACTATAATATGAAAATTCTCATTACTTGGCAGAGCTCTGATCACATTTCCAGCTACTGTATTTTTCACACTATAAGACACACTTTTCCCCCCCAAAAAAGTTGGTGAAAATATCTCTGCGTCTTATAGAGCAAATATTGCGGTGGGGGAAGGGGGGTTGGTGCGGCTGTCACTGCTGCTGGCTGTCACTGCTGCTGCCTGTCACCACTGCCGCCGCTTGCCACCACTGGGGAACACTGGAGCCTTCACTGCTGAGCAGATGATCAGGGGTTGGATCAGCCTCTCGGAATACTGCTGATCAGCTGTTCTAGACTGCGGGGATCCCTGCCAATCACCACTGCTGTTTGCCGCTGCCAATCGCTGCTGATTGCAGTCACCAAATGGCAGAGAGCGATGGCCATAGAACAGCTGATCGGCGGTATTCTGGGAGGCCAATCCAACCACCAATCAGCAGTGAAGGCTCCAGCATTCCCGACAGCAGCAGCAGCTCAGCTCAGTTGACCAGTGGTGGGTGCAATGGAGCGGAGCCCTGATGAACCACATGCTGGAGCTGCGATAATGTGCTGAAGCTGACCATGCTGTTTGCTGTTTGCTGCAAGGACGCTAGCCAGATGAATACTGGATGGATGCAGAGGCAGAATTTTTTTTTCTTGTTTTCTTCCTCTAAAGCTGATGTACGTCCTATGGTCCGGTATATCTTATAGTGTGGAAAATACGGTAATTTGTATTCTCATAATAGTTACGCTCTTAACATCACAGTATTTCTTAGTAAACTATTGGATTAAGTAAGCTTCTACTCCTTTGGACATTGAGATAAAAGCTGCTGTGACGTTTTCAACTAATAGGAACTTTTTCGGTTCATAAGATGAGCAGATACATTAACAGTTGGATATCATATTAATAATAACACAGGGATGTCAGGATGGCCTAGAACATCAATATATTTGTGACATTTGATAAGAACATTTCTAAAACAACATAGTCCGAAATCATTTGAGATCGGTAAATTAAAGGGCTACTTGCAGCTATACAAATGTGTCTCCCATTGAGATACTCTTCAAAAGCCTTGTTTTTGGAAATTTGGCATAGTCTATCTATAGTTGGATAGAAGATCTTTTCAATGATAGGTAAAATTCTTTCTCATGAATCCTTATTATGCCTGCATTATTTAATTAGTAAATCTTTATGCTGAAACATCTTGAAGCAGTTTTTAATTATAAAGTAAAATAAATAATAGAATGGTAATTAATGCAATGTGAAACCAATATTCAACTGAACATATTCATTAAAATGTAGAGGAAAAAAAGGAAAAATATGGAGAAACCTGGAGAGAGGTTAAGTTTTCAGCAGCTGCCTAAATGTAATATAGAAAACACTTCTTAAATTTCAGTAAGAAGAAAAGAGCACCGCTCCAGAAAAGGGCTGCTGAATAACAAGCCATCAAATAGCATTTAGAATTTCTCAGCATGTTTAGCAGGATCTTCCCCAATACCTCAGCAATCAGCCAAGACTATAAATCTAATGGGATAGGCAATCTGTTGATGTCCTGGTCCCACTATGTATCATAATCAAAATATTGAACCAGGTTTAGTAGCCAATTGTTAAACGATATCATCTTCAGGGCCAGGTGTCCCATTCAGCAACTTGGTGACCACATTCCACACCATCTTCAACTTTGTTTTATGCAAATTGCTATGCAGAACTGTTGCATTCTATAGGTTTTTGCTCTTTCTATAAGCCGTTTTAGGAAGGTGTTGTCCTGAAAAATGGCAAATAAAAAAATAAGTAGCCAGGAAATAAGTTTTTGATTTTTTTTCTGATAATAGGTATAAATTCAAACATGTCTCCTCCCTCATTTTCCTGGTCTATTACCATGCCTATCCAAATAATGCAAGCATGAAGAAAGAAAGTGAAAACTGCATGTTGTTGGATGAACATTGGTATACAAGACAGCAAACAAAACTTCTTTCAAATATTAATTTTTTAAAAATAGTGACTCTTTTTTTATAGAAATAACAGATAATTTTTCTTGGAATATGTAGTTCAGAAAAGAGCCTTGATAGTGGTTTAGTGCACCCTGTTATTAACACAGCTGCCTGCAATTTCTGCTGGTTCGAATCTCTCCAAGGCTCAAGGTTGACTCAGCCTTCCATCCTTTCTAAGGTAGGTGAAATGAGGACCCAGTTTGTGGGGGCAATAAGCTGACTTTGTATAAAATATACAAAAGAATGAAGGCTATTGCTTAACGCATTGTAAGCCGCCCTGAGTCTCCGGAGAAGGGCGGCATATAAATCAAATTAAAAAAAAAAGATTGATAAAATGTTATAGAAAACATGGTCTCTGTGGCCCATTGGTTTGATTTTCATTAGCTACTCTTGTAAAGCAGTATCTGATGATAAGAGTAGGAATGGTCAAAGGGGGTCAAAGGATACGGCTGCAGGTAAACCTTGAAGAACCTGCTTAACTAGTCTCTAAGACTCTAAGACTCTAACTTTGTGGGGAAAGTTCTGTTTGATTACAAGCATGTTCCGTTGTTCGCAGTACTTATATAGTGTATCTAAAATAGTGAATTATATAGTGTAGCAAAAATAGTGATTATGTAATTGAATTAATTATCTTATTCCCAAGGATAAATTCCCAGTGCTTAACTGGGAATATATTATCAGGAGATCTGAACACAAGAAATGATATAAATGATCCACAGTTTTATGCCCAAATAAACATTATGTAAAGGTATTTAGAGAGTTGAGCTATGTGAACAACATGTAACATAAATGCCGGACTCTTATACATTTCAGATCCAACTGGAACTTTGGCTACATCTGAATCTAAATCTATGCCAGTTTTGGGTTCCATTGAAACAGAATCGGAATTTACTAAAAAATATTTAGCAGCAAACTTCAGTTCCAAATCTTCAGGGCTGGACGAAGAGACTCATAAAATGGTCAAAAGCACAAGTTCTGCGGTTGTCACTCAGTAAGTAATAACTTTGGTTGTTGTCTCCAAATGCTACATACTTCAGAGTTTATGAACTATTTTATTTGTGAGGTTTGTTCTCCAAGCTTGTCGGTTGGTTTCCAAATGTTTCATTACCAGTCTAAGTAACATCTTTAGTGGAGTTTAGGGGATGTCAGTGTCAGTATTCTTCTATTTGTAAGGGCTTCAGGTATGGTGTATCAAGACCTCAAGAGTTTGACAAACCAAACTTATCTGCCCCAATATGAAGACCAAATCCAGTATGTGACCAGATATCCAGATTGGGTTGGTAATGATCTGGCACATGGCCATGGTCATCATGGCAGCCATGAATTCCTGAACTGTCTCCAGCCCCAGAAATGGGACATTGGAATCACCCCAAATCATCATTGAATCTTCTATTTGTGCCAGCTTTTCAGCTTTGAGATACATTCCTCATTTTTGACATTAAGAAAGACATAGAACTTTGAAAGAACAACTTCAATTTCAGCTACCAGGATACTGATCCCCAGCCATGTTACTTGCTTAACCCAAATAATGCAAGGACTCTAATTGAAATTAGACATTTAGTAGCAATATTATCTTATTGGTGGCAACACAGCATACGTTTGCCAAGAAGATGAATATTTTCTCAGCTTAAAGCGCAGCTGTGGAAACAACTCTTAATCAGTGGGATTCAGACTGTTGAGCTAGTTGAAGTTGTTGGGATCCAACACTTTGAAGCCTCCATCTGTTTAGCTGAATAAATCCCTAGTATGGTTGGACAAAGTATTACCTGACTGTACATTTTCTTTCAAAGTGCTGATTTATCATCAAAGAGTTAATCCCTCTTCAGAAATACATACTTCAGGTAGATCCGGTCGAGGGTCAGTTTGTTTTATAACAATTCACAGCTTTTAAGAAACTCTTCTCAGGTTTTCATTTGGTCCTTTTTCCAGGATGTCAGGCAGTTTATTACTGAAAGAAAAAAAAATAGGTGAGACAAATGTTATAATAATGGTTAATTAAACCTCTGATTTCCTGCTCTATCAGTGGAAAAAGGAACACCCATTCTCCAAGGCCTGCATCTCATAGTTCAAAGGGGTAAACCTAAACAAATGAAGTGGAAATTCAATTCACTTCTATTTACGCACACTGCTTTATTCTATACTAATGCTTTTATCATATGTAGAAAAGAAAAGGGAGAATTTCCTCTGTCACTTGCCTTTATGGTTTTATTTTATTTGCTTCTGAATTTGGGTGTTAAAAGAAAATCTCCCTTCCTGATCTCCACCACATCTGATAAAAAATTTCCTGTACTTTTTTTTTTTTTACTTTTCTGATTAAATTTCTTCAATTTGACATGGTTGCATTTTTAACCACTTTTGAACCATATAAAGGGCAATTTAGTTCTGATCCGAGTTGATTTTTGTTTCCTATAAACTACAGCATTGTTCATCTATAGATTTCCACCTCTTTGAATGGATAATGTTAATCAGTATATTCTGCTACCCCTGCTACCTTTTTTGTCCACCTTTTACTAAGAAACTAAGTGGAAATTACATTTGCAAGAGAGGAAATGAAATAATTGTAGACCCAAGGTCTCCTAGAATGCGTGGTGAATTGACTGTGAAAAGGATCTTGTGTTGACTATCATACCTGTTAGATGCAGTAAAAGCAGACATGATGTTTTGTTTAGCATACAGACTGCCTATTCAGCAAGAGCCAAAAAGAATCTTTGGGGTTTATCTGCTTTCCAAAAATTAAAAAAAATGTCATAATCCATATCCTTTGAGATTACATGTAATAATGTAGGGGTTGCCTAATCATATTCAAGTATTGTATAAACACCTAAGTATATACCTGATCCTGTAGTGATTTCTGACATATTACAAAAGCTCTGAACACTGAACATTTGTTCAGGATTGATTAAAATGAAATTAGTATGGCAAAAAGATCCATTAGGTAATGTCTATCCAAACTGATTTTCGCTGTTTTTTATTTTGTGAACTACTTGCCTCCTTCACCCCTGTACTAAAGCCAACCACTTAAATCAAGAACAAAAGAAAGGCTGGCCTTTAGGATCATAATCTAAATATGCATGATACAAGAGACATGGAAGAGATAGAGAGACAGAGAGGGAAGGAGAGGGAGAAATTGGTTGTTAAAGGGCAGAAAGGATGCGAGCTTTGAATCTAGTGAAGTTGCACTGCTAGTTTGGATTGGGAGCATTTCTTTATATAAGAACTTGTAGCTCTTATTCCTTTGGACAATAAATAACACCTGGATGTTCTGCTCTTAAGCTGCCTAGTTCCAAAGTCCGTCTAATAGGCTCTATTATTTCATTATTGGGCCGGGGGGGGCGGGGGTTTGAGTAAAGCAAGTTTCTTGCAGACTTTCTTTCTTAATAACTATAAGGGGTCAGTTTAGTCTCTCTTTAGTGTGATGCTTTTTACAAGAAGCGAAGCAAGCAGCTCGCCAAAAATCCATAATCTCCTTTGGATGGATGAAACGAGAATGTGCTGCATCAGTTCCCTACTTTTAAGGCAATCGGCTATGCTGTTCAGGAATGAGTAGCTAGAATTGTATTTGCACAAAATTGGAAAAGTAAAGAAATCCCCACAGATAAGAATGTGATCAGGAAAATATTAGAATGTGCAGAAATGAATAGACTAATGCTAGCAATTAGGGAGAAATAACAAACTGAATATTATATGACATGGGACTTATTCTATCAATGGTTAGATAATAAAAATGGAAGTTAGAAACAGGGAAACAAAAGAAAAAGATTAGAGAAATAAAGAAGATATGTTAAGCGAAAGAAGCAAATATTATGATTATTATGTTTAATATCATTTTAAGATTATAGAATTAATGTTAATGTAATGAATATTTATACATATATATATATAATTTCCACTTGAATGGGACAACATTTATTTTGTATGTAAAAAATTCCCAAGTTCCTACATTTCCAGTGAAAGCATCTCAGGTCACAGGGCTAAGAAAAGTATTCTTTTTAACTCATGCAGTGTAATTGTTGATAAGGAATGGTGAGTCACTAGTACATTTCCTTTACTTGCAACAGGTTGTGGATTTATGCCAATTTGATTTAAAGCAAGCACTAGCAAGTATTTCTGCAACATTATAGAAATTGCATGTTAATTTTTTAAGTAAACAATTTAAATATTAGTGATATTAATTAATATTACTAATGAAATAAATTTTATTTTAATGTATTAAGTATTAGTATTAATAATAATTCGGTTTAAATATAATGACATTTAAAATTAAGTAGCTTAAAATTAAGGATCCCATGGTCATTGTCTTTAAATCAGGGAGTTCCATTTTAAAATATAAGCTTTGTCTGTTTTCAAATCACCTCAGGACCTGTTACTGTTTGCATCTGAAAGTCAGTGGTGTTCCCTGAAGCAAGGTGGCTGACTCAATGTTCAAGCTGCTTAGGGCAGAGATGTTTCACAAAATGGACATGAGAAAAAAAGAGAAATGATCACTTTAACCTGTTTTGTGGTTGGTTAAATAGAGGAGATTGTTTTTGTGAACTATTCATTATACAAATGGGCAGGGGTGTTCCATTAAACTATGATGTCTCCTTTTGGCATAGCCGATGTGCAATAAATATGTGGCACTTCAAAATGTTATAATGTATAAGAGCAATAAGCAAGCTCTTTCCCACAATAGGATAGAATTTCCTTTTTAACAAAACTTGAGTCGGGCTTTGCAGCAGATTGTTCAACAAAGCTTTGCCCTCTAGTGAGGTTTTTATGTTATATGATTCCTTTTGTGTGTGTGGTTGTTTTACATGAAAGATGAGGTGTTGGCAGATGGAAAGAAGTACCCCACCTCATGAGCCTGAGTCCCATTCAACATTACAACGGCTGCTCTTTAAACCAAACAACCAACAAAAAAAGAACAGAACTCCAAATAGTCCTTGATTTAGGACTGTGACTGAAATCACAGCAGTGCCGAAAGAAAGGACTTATGACTGGTTCTCAAAGTTATGGATGTTGCTGTGCCCCCACGATCATGTGATCAAAATTCAAGCGCTTGGCAGTCCATCTGCATTTCTGACCACAGAGGCATGTCAACTCCCCACACACACACACGTATGTCCTTTTGGCCTCCTATTTTAAATTCTGCAACCCTGATGCTCCAGCTAACCTTTGCTGTCTTCTTTCTCCCACTGCTGACCAAGCATGCCTGGCTGGCTGTTTGCAAGATAGCTACTGGCCACTCAAAGCTTTCTTCTTCAGGTCAGACATGGCCGTTGCCATATGAGACCTGGGAAAGATGGCTTTATGTGGCTAACAACTGCCTCCCAAAGAGCCAGACTGGGCACATCTCATTGGCAGTGGGAGGAAGAAGACAGCTAAGGTCATATGGGCTGGTGGAGTGCAGGGCAGCATGGCCTAGGAGTGCAAGGTATGAGAGTGGCTAGATCTGAGTTTGGAAGACTGTGCTTTCCCAGAACGTGGTGGTTTTCCACTGGATTTCTGGATCAGACTTGGATAGTTGCAGTTCTTGCAGCCCTATAACGCTAGCATCCCAAAGATGCTTTTTTTCCGGAAGGCAACTGAACTTTCTTGTTTTTTCTTTTGAAGACGTTTTGCTTCTCATCCAAGAAGCTTCTTCAGCTCTGGCAGGATAGTAAATATAAATCCTTCCATTCCTCACTATCTTGTGAAGAGCAAAACGTCTTCAAAAGAAAAAACAAAGTCCAGTTGCCTCTTGAAAAAAAGCACCTTTGAGACAACCATGACTGGATGACTGGGAATCTCTACAGACTCCCAGCATACCAAGTAATCCCTGAGTCTAGAGTATCCTCTCCCCAGCCTCCCTAAATTGGTCCAGACTGCAATCCCTCCCAAAATGCACACATACTGTCCCAGGTCTCCTGGGGCCTCCCCCATACCCAATAGCGCTCCCATGTTCCTTACTTGGAATTCCTCCCACTTCCTGCCGATGAATTTGGAATTTTGATAGTAACTGGGACTTCCAGGATTGCTGTTGCTAAGCAAGGGAGTCACATTATGTTGCTGACCACATTGGATAGCAAATTTCAGTCCCAATTGTGATTGTAAACTGTGGTCTATTTGTATGCATTTACTAAAACATGTAGAAACATAGAATATATAGGGCTTTTCCAATTAATTCCAATTTGGATTAAAATATGCAATGTATAGCAAAAGCTAATGCAAGGACTAGTCAGATTTAATGGCAGTCTTTTGCCCTTATGCAGACTTAAATCCAATAAAAGTGATAGGATTACTGTATTGGAGCATGGGATTAAATAGCAACATGCTGTTATTCCACAAAGGCTGATGATAAACATCCTTCTTTATTATTCCTATGGCAATAAGTTATTTGCTGCCAATAGAAAGGACAAGAGGTAAGACTTGTTCCAAAAAAGATAGAGGTGTCACCATGAAGCTGTGGAAATGTTTGGGGTTTTAAAAGAAAGACTGAATGACTACCTTGCCAATTTGGTTCCTTTGGGAGAGAGAGGGTGTGTCTCTGTGTATTGGTGCAAGATAGAATCATAAAGGATAACTAGACCAGAGTGTTGAAATTCCACCAGATTTTGCCCTACAGTGCGCGGGGTCACATAAAGGATTGAAAAAGTGTTGCAGTGTTGAATTGAAATAAGCATTGATTTGAATTGAAATAAACATTCTTACTTTGTGGAAATCTCTAAAGAGACCATGGAGGAATTGTTCGTGTTTACAAACCCAGGTGTCTACCAGATCTGGTAATTAAGTTGTCTTCCTTCTTAATAGAACTATGAGACAATGGTCTGCTGCTTTGTAAGCAACAGGCATTGAAGAGATCTTTTGCCATATCATCCGTTCTTTCTGCCAATGCTCTGTACTGTTTTAGTGTCTTTGAAGGACACTGTGATCATTTTTATTTCTCTAAAGCATATTCTAAAGTGCTTCCCCTTTGAAGAGAATAGGGAACCCACTTAAAATTTCACTCATGTACCAAATGTGTAATTAGGAATGTGTCTCAAACTTCTTAAAAAAGTAATCATAGCTCCATTGATTCATGAAAATAGCCATGCTACTGAACTTGATTTCAGTTATGGTTCCAATCTGCAGGGGAGGAGGTTTGGGACAGAAAGATGGGGAAAAAAATGAAAAAGGAGTGAATGGAGACTAAGTTGAAATATTTAATAAAGGAATTTGATGTCTGAAATCCATCCTCGGCCACAAAAGCTCCCTGGGTCTTTTGGACTGCACCTTATTTCTGCCCAGCCTATCACACAGTGTTGTTATTGGGGAAAAATTAGACACAATAAATAATATTAATAATTAATTGATTATTTTAAATCAATTAACTATTGGAATAAATTAAGACAGTTCACAGCATTTTTCAAAAATGGAAGAAGGGTATATTTCTCTCCTTCCTTTTTTCTTTTAGTAAACAATTCCAGTTAACAGAGCAAACTACATACAGAGTAAGACTTAATCTGATGATTTTATACAATTAAAGGATTTTCTCTCCTTCTCTCAGCTGTAACCTTAGCACTACTGAATTATCTACTGACACTGCAGGAAACAGCCCAGTCTAAGAGACACAACTACAAAGGTTTTCCATCTGTAGTCTCCACATGGACCATTAGACTTAACAACATATTAGAAAGATACAACAGGATGAACTGGAAGTTTAGAATCTTCCTTTAAAAAAAGTCCTGCCCTTTGCACTGCAAAATAAGTGAATGCATATGGCTTCTGCAGAAAAATGCTTTAAAATTGGGCAAGTCAGAGTTATACCTCTACGTTTTCTTGCTCAAGTGAACTTGGAATAAGAATTCACAATTCTTATTCCCTCAAGCTAAAATATCAAACAAGCATTTTGATGGCGATGTCCCTTCTAGCACTAGAGATGGATTGTCATCCAGTTCTTAGCACAACAGGAACGATTGACATGGCTGCTCAGTGATTTATATAAAATGATGCATCAATGATATGCAGATGTAGTTACTTGGAACAAAAATGGCATCCCTGTGATGGCAGAAAGGAGTCTTTTATTTGTGGCTGTCTAGTCATTATTTGAATAACCCAGAATGTACAGTTATGGTAGTAATATGCTGTTGGATTTGGGGTATTGGCGATGACTGAAATAAGATTTAATTCCAGTGCTATCTTCATGAGGGAATCTGTGTACCCTAGTACCTTCTATCCTGCTGGAATCTAAAAATCCCCGTTTTGACACTCCCAGAGTCAAGACAAAAGCAGGGGAACCACAAATTCTACTATTGCCAAAAAGGAGTATAGTACTTAGTTAACTGTTAAAGAGGTAAAATTAAAGGCAGCAGGCTTTTAGTGATCACAAGAGTGAATACATGGTAGGTAGAGCTGCTTGTGTGATAATTCATAGCAATAGAGGGCAGCAGATTGAAAGAGAATTTGTCATTTCCCTTCCCCTGGTTTTTCAATAAAAATAGCTTATAAGAAGTAGCTTTTCTAACATAAAAACAATCATTTAATTTGGACCAAGAGTTAATCTGGAGCGGCACAGTGCAGTTTAACACCACTGAGACTATTATGGAAAGAATTAAGAACTGACTGAAACTCGCCCTGATCCAGTCTTGTTCAAATCCTATTCATTGTAACAAGGCTTCATAGGGTAGTTGTGCTTTGTTGCTCTGTTATAGAATTTGGAAATCTATTTTGCACAACAATAACTGTGCCAAATTTCAGTTCTAGATATAGTATAATAAATCAGCAGTGAAGTCCTTGGACAGATTTTACGATTTTTAACAATATTATTACCTCAATAAATAACAGCAGTTGTGTAAAATATATGTATTTGTGAGGAAGAAGAACGGAGAAACCCTAAGTGGCAATTTCTGATTTTGTGCTGGAACAAACAACTTATTAATCACTAGAGTTTGCCATTAAACTGTGTTCTATTGACAGACTTTCATCTCCCGTTTTCCTGTCCTTGAAGGTGATAAATATGATTGCTCCGTTATCCATTTTTATTTTGAATGACAGAGGCTTCACAGACTTTGGCTGTGTGTCAGCTGTTGGATGACTGCCATCCACTAATGCAGGCCTCCCATGGAGAGCCCAGTGAAGAATTAGACTCTGATTCACTTGATTGTGTTAAATAGTCCAGCTGTTGAGATTTGAAAGATAGTTACCTCCAAAGTGAAATAAAAAGGACCTTGGCATTTATGGCTTTGTCCATTTTGATAGTGTTGTGGCAATCAGCATTTTGGAGGTAGCATTTTCTAAAATAACTGCCTTGTCGTCATGTCATTTCCAAACTTTCATTCACTGTAACGTTAAACATATTTCTCTTTCCACTTTCAGGAGAAACAAAAAACAAGGCTAAATGCTCTGCACAATTTGGGTCTGAACAATTGCAGATTGGAAATGCTAACTGGACCTGTCAGAGGCCAGTTCCTGAACTAATTAGTCTCACACTCTAGTGTTAGATGGCAGGGTGTATAGTGTGAATCATGAATATTAACTGAAGAGAAATAACATTTTTGCTGTTCATGAAATTCTCATTTTTATTGAAGAAACTTGCTCCTGTAATACAGAATTCATCATGGAAATCAGCAGGACTTCACTTAGCATACCACACTGCAAGATTTTATTGTTCTAAGTGAATAAAAACACATCACTTTATTCTACCTGGCTTGTGGAACCAATGCCAAAAATCCTTACACATTTATTACTGCATTATGCCATGTAATAATCTCTGCCTAGATCTTCAAAATAAAATTGCAAATTAGCTGGTCTTTAAATGGTTCTTAAAATATTTAGAATGTTGTCATTGGAATTGGTAAATAATGCATAGATGTCTGTAATCCAGAACATATTTGCCTGTTCAGTATTCTGTTTAAGAAAGAATCCTCAGACCACCTTCCAAGGCATAATAGACAATAAATACTTTGCCATGAGAGGTGAAATCTGCCTCCATCCTTCTGCCTTCTGGAAGGGTCTTAAAACCTGACTCTGCTGCTTGGCTTGGGGCCCCGATGGGAGTGCGCTATGCTGGAGATGGCTAGTAGAGAGACAAAAACCCACTTGTAACCTTGGTTTTCACCCTTTATTAAATTGTTGTTAGTTTTGATCCTTTATACCACTGTAAGCCGTCCTGAGTCACTTTGGATAGCAAGGTGAGTGGCATATAAATGTAATAAATAATTAAAATAAATCAATCCATCCATTTAAAACTCACAACCATGACTTCAAAGCAGATAATGTTCAAACTATAGAAAGTAAGTTAATAAACACATTTGCACCTGATGCATTGATTTATTTATTAAATGTAT
Organism: Arizona elegans; assembly: GCA_022577455.1. Taxonomy (NCBI): domain Eukaryota; kingdom Metazoa; phylum Chordata; class Lepidosauria; order Squamata; family Colubridae; genus Arizona; species Arizona elegans. Next base: position 58,387,475 of record JAKOOJ010000005.1, on the reverse strand, counting down.
ATGCTGCCATCTCCCTGATATGGTGACTACTTAATTCTGTCAATAGAAGAATGTCAATTATAGAAGTGCATGTCAATGACAGTGTTTAATATGCTAAAGTGTTTAACTCTCATTAAATCATCTTTTTATTTAAGATGATACTTAAAGTGAGATGTTTCTTCTGGGGAAAAAAAAAGACTAACCGAATACTTCCAATTTTAGTCCAGCTATTTTTAAGTTAACATTATAACCAGTATTCCTGCCAACTCATGGATGGTTTACTATATATTTGCATTTTACCGACTTGCCTTTTACTAAGAGGAAATTCATAGGCAGTACTATCTTTGTTAGGTGCTAGGAAAAAATGATCTTAGACGGTTGGTTGTATTCACTGATTTCATTTACAGGAAGTAGCGATAGCTATTGAATGGTTGAACTTTGCTGTAATTTTGCATCCTCACAGTAAACTATCATTTCTTATACTGTGTTAATAAATGTTTGAGATGGTGTCGACATTATGTTCAGTTTTTCAGCTTAGATCAAAACTGTGTGAGAAGGCAATTATTATGGGTGTGCGGCAGTAGTGGTTTTCATTTACCTTCGCTACTGGTTTGGGACTGTGAGCTCGCGTGTGGCGCTTCTGCACACGCGCAGAACCTTTCTGCGCATGCGCAGAAGTCTGTGATGATGTCTGGGCGGATGGACGGAGCCTCCCGCCGCCGCCACTACTGGTTCACCTGAACCGAGGCGAACGGGTAGAAACCCACTACTGATGTCAGGCTCATAAACTGTGGTAGTATATCAAGCAAGTGCTAAGACTGTAACTAACTGGTTGATTGTTGTTTATATTTTTTAAATCATGTAGTATTCCCTTTGTTTTTTTAATTTGCCTTTTAGGTCATCCAGCAATGCAGGATTTAAAAACAAGATTGTTGATGCAGACAAGCAAGCTGAATTCATGGTACTATTCAATCCAGAGAAAATCAAAGAACAAATGCCTAAAGTTATGGATCAAGGCAAGATAACTGAAAACAAGGGTCAACAGCTTCATAAAGACACTAGTACTGAGAAAACAAAAGAGAGCGACAGCTCTCTCTGTTAATTGATGTGCTGAAAGGCATTGACTATTTCTGGAACTCTGTTTTCAATGATTGTCAGTTGTTTTGTTTATGAATATGGGAAAGGGCTATATTTTTTACTCATAATGTGTTTATATCGAATCCAAAGTCTTTACACCTCTTTCTCCTGTTTTTTCTTCTAAATTATTATATGGTGTTCACTTACTAGATTATGCAAAATGTTAAGATTTATTTGAATAATATTATTTTATATAAGTACTTTGTTTATAGTTTGACCAAAAAGCCTGCTAATTTAATTTAATATAATTTAAATAAATAAAACAAGCCTTAATTAAGAAATACATGACATGCTCTTATACGACTGACATCCAGAAATCATTTTTTAGTTAATAGAAGATACAATTTTTCAGAGCCATTCTTTAAAATCTTATTAAAACTTGTGGCCTGCCACTACAAAGTAAAAATAATAATTGTGTAATCTGGAATAGTAATGGTAATAGATTCTACTGAAATTGAAGGAATTTTTGAGTAAACAATATTTTAACTGCATAAAAGTTAAAATAAATACCCTCTGCCTGGCACAGTTTTCCAGGAAAATAATGGCCATTGGAATTTGTATCTTATTGTTACGGTTGGTCACACAGTCATTCAGATGTTTAGAGTGGATTTGGCATTTTTGTTCACCTAGTGAATTCTTCCCAAGGACCTGGGATAGAAGATATTGTTTAATAATATTAAGGGTATATTATTATAAACACAACAATGTGGAATCAGTATCAGGTCTTTATTATTATAAATATAATAACATAGTATATTAAATTATTATTGTTTGTTGCACAGCCCACCAGATGTTTAGATTGGATTTGGCATTTTTACCTATGTATCGAGTCCTTCTCAAGGACCTGGGATAGGGAGCTGTTGTTTGATGGTGTTAAAGATATTGTTGTAGGATGTAAGCTGTTCCGAGTGAAGCTGCCTTTTAACCGATGGTGATTTTGTTAATGCCAGTGGTGTTCAAATGATGTTCCAGTTGTTTTGAGATTGCACCCAAAAAGCATTACTGTTGGTACTACCATTGCTTTCTTGGGCTGCAGATGTTTTATTTTCAGGTATTTCTATTTTGTTATCTTCTCCCAGTTATTTCTTTTCTATTCTACATGTCTGCAAGTACTGCCACATCCACTATCCAGACTATTTTGTTTTTATTATCAACAGTTATTAAATTTGGAGTGTGATTATTATTAACTTTTTCCTCTGCAAGCAATAGTAGGAGATGAGTAGTCAGTTCAAAAACAATCCTATTTTTTTTTACCAGTTTGGGGCAGAGGGTTTATATTAGATTTTTTAAAATTAGATTATGATTATGATTCCACCTTTATTACTTTGTAAATAAAGCAGTGAACATACATAACACTTCTTCTTCCTCGTATTTTCACCACAACATAAATCTCATTAGGTGTGTTGGGCTGAGAGAGAATGATTGACCCAAGGTGACCCAGCCAGTTTTTCATGCCTAAGTAGGGACTAGAACTCGCACTTTTCTGATTTCTAGCCTGGTGCCTTAAGCACTAGATGAAACTGGCCCTTATAACCTTTGTATCTAAAGCTCTTCCTAAATATCCCCTACTTAACCACATGAAGTCTTTTCTGGGAAGGCATGCTAATTGTTGGATTTCCAAGCCATGCAAGAAGGAAGAACTGTTCCAGAGCCCACAGAATTATTGCAAGCATTTTAATAAATGCATTGTGGCATTTAGGAACAACAGTACTTTGAAGAAGAAACATATTTCTGTAATTTTTATATATAAATATGTTGTAACAGGGAGCCCAATAAAGGAGACATTATCTTGTATGAAAGACAGAAGAAAATGCCATGTCTAAGAAGTGCCTACTTTCTATCTGAATTTTTACATTATGGCATCTTTTACATAACAATAATTAACATATCCAGTTAACTGGTTTACAGAAATAGGTACGGACTTCAATGAATCCTCATTCTAAACTGGTGTAGGATTTCAGGCTATATATTATAGGCAGAATGAAATTGAAGCATTTCAGATCCAAATACTGTGTATCTCTAAAATAGATTTAAGTATGTGAGTACAAAACAAAATATGAGTCTTCTATAGGAAACAACAGGATGTGATACAGGAAACTGGCAGAAGAGGGACAGCAACTGAATGTGGGGGTTGAAGGACAGCATGAAATCCTGAATCATAGTTTTATAACTATGAACTAGGCTTTATATTAGCCCACTGGGAAAGAATAAATGGGATGAGGTGAGGCACTTATTCAAACTGGGAAACCTTTAGAGCTTTTTATATACAAGATAGTCATCTTCTATAATAGACTTCCGTTAAGAATTTAGACTTAGTTTTTGAGTTACTCAATCCTTAACTTTCACCAGAGAAGGCCTCTTCTAAGAAAAGCAGCAGGAATCATAGAACTACGCAATTTATATGGCATTTCAGAGTAGCTGAAATATTTCTCATATTAGAAAAAGTGGCTCTGATTGCTCATCTGGGAAAGTGGCATGAGGAAGGGAATATGGTATATAGTTTCTTGCACATTTGTTTTCCCACCTTTTATACAGTCTAGAGCAGAAATGTCCAACCTTGGCAATTTTAAGACCTGTGGACTTCAACTCTCAGAATTCTCCAGCCAGTCATGCTGGTTGAGGAACTCTGGGATTTAAAGTCCACAAGTCTTAAAGCTGCCAGGATTGGGTATCCCTGCCTTAAAGCTTATATCTAGTTGCAGAAAAAAAATGCTATAAATGCATATTAATAGCAGACTCTATTCATTAGTCCTTTTTGGTTGGTATTGAACTGAGGCTAAAATCTAGGGGTTTTTATACGAATGCTATGCTCCATGGTCTTCAGCAATTTTTTGCAATCAGTAAATAAACTTGTTTTGCAATTTTGAGATAACTTGAGAAGATTACATGGCATTTATTCCTTATGTGTTTGTGGTTACTGTTTTTAACTAAACAGATTACCGGTTATGTCTTGTTGATTTTGTCAAGTACTTCCCAGCAATATGAGATGCTATTTTAAATGACTTGCTTGGACAGTGATGTTTGATTTCAATCCTTGTACATGGCCAAATACTGTTACTTGGGATTGAATTTATAGTTAGATAACGCCATCCTGTGTAGCTTTGTATATGTGTTGTATGTTTGCATATGTATATGCGTGTATGTATGTGTGCCTTGCTCTGTTTCTACAATATAATATTAAAATATATCAGTAATACACCACATGAATTTCTACTTATAGTACTATTTCAGGATATGGTATGGAGGCTATGGAATATGTATTGGCCAAATGATGTTTACCTGATCATCAGCAAGCTCCCTGAGAACAGTCAATCTTCTAGCTCAGGAGATGCATTAAATATGGCACCATATAGAATGCAGTGAATTCAGGAAAAAGACAAAATAGCTGATTTACTACATTTGGTCATCATTAATTTTTTTAACAGAAGCATCAATAAATATGCAACAGGCTACCTTGAGTACAAATTTACAGTTTACTCATGTTTCTAAACTATACATTTCCAACATAGGTGACAATTGTGATGAAACCTCAGCAGTTTGCAGTTTAATATTGGTTTGAGTGCACTGTTATGAACTTTCTGATAGGAAATCGCAGTTAGTAGTGACGACTAAGATTGAATCTAATTTATTAGTTTGACTTGATCAGTACGTGTTTAATGCTTGTCTTAAAAAGTAAATCATAAAGTTATGTATAGACTTCCATTTGGAATTAAATTCCATGAAAATCAGATGGGCTTTTTCCTGAATACATTCTTCAGGAAAAATGCATAATTCATAGGATAACATTATTAATGGGGTAGCTTTAAATTTCCTTTCTTTTCCTTTTCCTTTTTTTTTTTTGTTGCATCACTTGTTGTTTATACCTTATGATTAACAATTATAACTATGATTTATGACATGCCACTTTGTTGTTTATATGTACATTGAAAGCTTATGCACCAGAAACAAATTCCTTGTGTGTCCAATCACACTTGACCAATAAAGAATTCTATGATTTGAATGGTGAATTAATGGTAAAAGTTAATTAATAAATTAATGGTAAAAGTGGAAAAATATTTTTCCTGATTATGCATTTATATTAGTTTAATTATATTGAATTTGATATAATTTCTATATTTTGGGAATTATTGAAAATATGAACATTTTAAAAAGGCACGTTTCTTCTCAAACTGTTATAGTATGAAATTAATTATTCTTTGATGCTGCTTATTAAAAATGCCCAGGTTATTTCCCAAATATTGTGATTTGTTGTTTCTGGAGTATTGTGTTGCCGTTGTTTTCATTCTTCACATAAAAATTTACCATAAATTACATTATATTGCACTAGGAATCTACACTAATTCTGCAAACCTCTAATTAGTAATCATAGCACTGGCCCATAAACATTATTCCTGATCTTAATTGTTCATATAACTTTAATAGTCTAATAAAAATACTTTCAATTTATATTTCAGATGGTTACTTGTTAATTGAAATAACAACAAACCAAAGATGTTTTGGGGTTTTTTAAATTGTCAATTATTAGGATGATGCATATTTGGAATAAAGAATTTTATGATAAACCCCACATGAACACTGGTTACTATTCAAACAAATATTTGCATTAGTGGAATTTAATGAATCATTGATTTTATAATCATCTATAATATATATTGTTAGTTTCTCCCACTGAAAGAAATTTTACCAGAAGTTTAGAACTAAACATAGGAACAAGTAGAATTGAAAGGAGGAAATACTCAGTCATTGTGTTGGACACTGCACACTGCAACAGGAAGACAAAATAAAACCCAAAATAAAATATTTTTAATGATAATAAGAGAAATAAATTTACATTTTTATCACAGATGCTGTCTTGGGAAAGACACAATGCATTCCCAAAAGAATTCCAGGGTCAGCTTGAATCAACCAATGCAAAATCTGAAACATTAATGTCTAGACTACAGCTTGTCTACTCCCGGAAAGAGAATCAGTATGGTCAAATTCTTCTTCCTCTTCTTCTTCCTCCTCTTCTCCTTCTTCCTCCTCCTCTTCAGTAAAGTCAATAAATTCATAATCATCTCTTTCACCTGGAACGGAATACACAGCCACATAAAAACTATAGTAAAAAAGAAAATTGCACCGTGTTTTAAATTCATGTTCATGTTTGAAGGGAGGAAGTGTTTTTGCATAACTTTAAATATCAACCATTTTTCCTTTACTTCTGATCAGGTATATGCCACATTACAGAAAATTTTGCTTTTGTTCCTGCCCATCCTGTAATCTAGGATAGACTGCAATAGTAAATGGAAGGTATACTGACACGTATATCTGCATCCATTCCTGCTCCATTTATCAAGGAATGTAAATTTCAGCTCATTTCTTACAAGAGGAAAATATGAATATAGAGTACAGTACAAATGTGCACAGGTCTCCAATATTAACACATGGGAAACACAAACATGTTCTAATTTTGGGAACAATTTAATGAAATGTCTGTTTATTTACTTGTATTTGCAAGTTAAAAGAGTTCTGTCTTTTGTGGATCCTGCCATGTATAAAAAGTAAGCAAAGGGAACAATTACACCCAGAGGTTTGTACAGTGCAAACAAGCACTGATCATTCCAATGACCTTTTATGGAAAAGTTGCAAAATCATTTGAAGAAAAAAATCCAAATATTTGAAATAAAATTACAACAACACATGCTTTTTCTTTAAAGCCTGTTTTAATTGATACAGAACAATGGATTAATGACAAAAAAATAAAGCCAGAAGAGAGAAAATTGGCTCAAGCCAGACCTGGCAATTTCTCTTGTGAAGAACAAGTTGCTAACTGGTTGTGGTTCGTAGGGCAGCATTCTCCAATCTGATGTTGTCTAGATCAGCGACCCCTTTTGAGCACCAGGGACCAGTTCGGTGGAGAAAGACTTTTCCATGGACCGAAGGGAGTGTGATTTTGCGTACTGCCTGCATTCCATAGATGGGGCTTTCCTTGTTTGTGTGGCCCAGTTTCTGGTATGCCAGGACCAGGTTGGGAACCCCTGGTCTAGATGCATTCAGGAACTACACATTTCAGTATGACCAATAACAAACTAAATGAGGGTTCTGGAAGCTTTTTCTCTGAGATTCCAGAGATGATTTTTCAACATGGGACCTAGCAAATGCATTGAGACTGCTTCTCTCAGAACCCTAACCTAGCCTGTTATTGATCACACTGAAATGTGTTGTCCAAATGCATCTAAACAATACCAGATTGGAGAATGTTTCCCTACAAACCACAGCTAGTTAGCAGTTTGTTTTTTTACGGACAAATTGCCATATCTGGCTTGAGGCAGTTTTCTATGTTCTGGCTTTATTTTTATCATTAACCCATTGTTGTGGATCAATTAAAATAGGCTTCAAAGAAGCAGCATGTGTTTGAGAACAATTCAAACTAATGGTTTTAATTGAATTTTGCAGGGGCCGAACCTCTTTATGCAGCTTATGTCACATCCCCATTTTTACTATCTACCCATGTACCGCTCATAGTACATGCAATTCATAGTACATGCAATTCATAGTAATTGCAATTCAATTCATTCTTTGAATCTTTATACGGAAAACGATGAATCGCATTTTAAAGCTTCCTCCACAACATGTGAATATTCATCGATGTAAGAATTTTCAGAAAATGCTCTCCCTTGGTGATGATTTCAGCCAATTAAATGCATTGAACTGTTGTGGCCTACTCCCTCCAAGAAATTTTACTTTAACATTCAGATAAATAGATAACTCATCATCGGGACAATATAACTCATGGCAAATGTCATCCTGTTTTCTGCAACTGCTTATTTACAGTCTTTTGATTCCCTTTCCCTCCTACAGAGTGATTTCAGTCACTTTCTCCAATCTCTGGGTTCTTATTCATTAAGCACTGAAAACAAAGTAAGAAAGAGGTTCTTACAAAGCCTCCCATTCTTGTTTAGTTCTTCCTCTATTGCAAGAAGTCGATTGTACTTGACTATCCTCTCTCCACGGGAAAGACCTCCCAATTTGATGAATTTGGTTCCCAGTCCAACAGCCTAAGACAAATAAATTTCTTTTAAAAAAAACCCATAGCTGAAAACTTTGATAGTTTATTCTGAGTAACCTAATTTGGCAATTAAATTGAGGCTTTAATTACAGCCATATATATTTCAACCCTACATGAAAGCTCATAATTAAAGAGCTGAATTTGTAACTGCCAGTACCAATATTATTCTGTGTGATCAATGTTTTGTTTAAAAATATATATTTCATATATTTTTATCTATTGCTTCCTTTTTCTCTCTACTGCATGTATGTGTGTGTGTTTTGTTCTTACTGTGTTTTTCGTTTCACGGTTTAATTGTATTAAAGGACTTTTTAAAAAAATTAATACAAGATTTGCATATTTGTTTCTTAAAGCAGCAAAAATTTCAGTTGAATTGTGAACTGCAGTTTAATCCTTAAACTCATATACAGGTAACTCTTAAATTGCAACATTAGAGTAAATCTAATAAGTATAATGAATTAAAAACTGGCTTCTAGTAGATAATTTATCTGTTTCTTACATATAAGGAGAAGTTATCAACTAACTATCAGGAGGACAAGAGGAGGAAAAAACAGTGTTGCAACTTAAAAGTCTGAATATTACTAGGCAGTCCAATTTTGAGGAGAAAATTGTTCAGGTATTTCAAACAAAGCGGTCAGCATTGGTGTAGTAAGTTAGGAGAAGAGATAGGAAGCTGAAGCAGATGTAAAGGAATCCAAGATGATTACATTATTGAAAGGAAGGGGAGTGGGAGGGACCTGGGAGATTGCAGGAGGCAGAAGAAAATAAATGAAGGACTGGTGAAAGGAAATTGACACATTAAGTAAGTCATCATTTCAAGTGACATCCTCTATGTAATTATACTTTAATACAAAAAAAATCAACTGGAGTCCATTAAGACAAGGAAATACTGTTACTTCCCTATGTTTGAATAATTTACTCAACTTTTCCTTAAAAATGTCAGCAAGAGACACTACATATTTGCTGTTTGCTTCGCTTGCCTACTCTGCTGTTTTCCCCTTGAATGTTCAAAGATTACCTCGCTTTAAAAGGCAACTTTCTTCAAAAAGCCAATTTCCTCAAAGGTTATATGTCTCTTCACTAGATAACATTTCTCCTAGGAAGCAACTCAAGATAAAAAGCTTTGGGCAATTGAGGAATTTTTCATACATACCAGGTCTGCAAGGCTATCATCAGAAGATTCTCCATCTGGACTTCCTAAGATGGAAAGGTGCCTCCAACCTGTATTGAATGCAAGGGCTTTTAATTTCATAAAACATTTATAGTTTGTAAATCATTGTCTTAATTGTAAAATTACTGGAAAGTCTTATGGCATCTTCCAGAGTTAGTAATTTATTATAAATTGAAAATTTATGGACTAATAAAATAAACTCTAGTCCAGAAAAGTTTCAGTTTCATTAAATAGATAATTCCTTAAATACACTAAATTTATATTAGTTTTGCTGTAGCAAACTAATACAGCTGGCCTGGAAATACACAATTATTATTTAGCATTTTTTTTTATTTTATTGCAATCTAGTTTTGTTTTATTATGACTTATTTATAGTGTACAAAACAAAATTATGTATAGTGCCCAGAGCCAAGCGTTGAACGTTTATATCTATTTAAATTTATTTATTCTGCATTGGATTGTGCAAAAACTCTAGAAAAGCTAAAGTATTTGTATTTGTATTGTATTTGTAAAGTATTACTTGCTTTTAACAGTCCCCACAACTGTTATAGTAGAGATAATCAGATTAAAAGTATATTTAAAATAAACATAGTGAATCTTTTCCTATTGAATACAGATTTTTTAAATGAACAATTCTAGCTGATACAAATAAAAATCTGAATATTAACATTTTTAAATCTGTTACATTTTGAGGTCCATAAAGAATGATGGGAAATATGTGACACAAAGAGATACATAGAATTTTCTATAGCACTTAAAGCTGAATTATATCTAAACATTCAACTTATGTATTTTAAAATGAGTCCCAATTATACTGTCAATCCATAATGAAAGCAAATTTTGATGAATAAGAATGTTTAATTATTAAATAGTTTACTAAACATAAAAAGCTCTATATTTTTACAGCTACTATTGAATTTCAAAATAGAGTTCTTTCCTCACCATCTAATCGCTGGGTCATTTGTATAAGGTCCAAAATTTTAGCTTCATTGATATGTTTTATGACAAGGCCACTGCATTTTGGCATATTGCTTTTTTTAGAACCCAGAAGTTTAGTCAAATTCGTACATGAGTCTTCTGCAATTAAATAACATTTAGAACCCAAAACATTGCACAGATGGATCCACTGTTGGCTATCCTGTAAAGATAGCAAAAAGAATACAATATAACAGAATGGAACGGAACAGAACAGAATAGAATAGTTTTTATTGGGCAAGTGTGGTTGCACATGGAATTTGTTTCAAGTATTAGCTCTTTACAAGAAGGCAAAGTACTGCCAAAATTCTTTTTTTTTAATGAGACACTTAACATTAACATCAGTAAATTCAGTACTAGGGTGAATGAAGGGACACAATAAAACCATCTTTCAATTTATCTAAAAGCCCTAACAGAAGAACTGAAATCCAGAGTTGCAAGTCAGCAAGAGCAAAAGTGCTGCAATTTTACAAAAGCTATATTAAAAACATTCCCCACACATACACACACACACACTTGCCTGTTATACACAGAAAGAACATCTTATCCCCACACACAGTCACACATAAACACAAAGATGCACACACAAACACACATGAAAGAAGAAAAAGTATGTATGAATACATATGTGTAAGGCAAGGAGAATAGCTAGGATATATGTAGAGTGTGGAGGTATATGTATATGTACAGTAAATGTGTTTCTGTATACTGCTAAATAACTTCATAGTAGAATTGATACCAGCTGTGATCCTAAATGCTTTACTGCTATGGAACATGAAGCTATGGCAAGCTACTAACACTAGCAATATTTTAGGAGCACAGCATATCAGTTCCTCACTGTCCTCTATAGTTCTTTTTAAACTAATATTTGTAACTTACATGGTTCAGTTGCCACTGACTATAGAATTAATTGCTACACACAGAGAGACAATGGTCTTTAGACACATATAATATTTTTCTCTAAGTGGAAGATCTTTAGCAGCGATGGAAAAGCCTTTTCACTTTGAGATTTACAAGAAACTGATAATTGTGTGGATGGAAGGAGGAGTCAGCAGTATCCTCTTATTCTCCTTTTCCTCATCTTCCCATTCTGAAATATAGAAAGACTTCTCCCTCATTCATACCTCTGTGCTCCATCCCTCAAAACACACAAACACATATATTATTTGGCAAATTTCCCTTAACCAAATTTCTTACATTTTCCCCATATTTTGTAAATAATATTATGGAAGTAATCAGCTCATTTCAGCGTCTCTGTTTTGACACTCATTGCTAAGAATTATGTTTCTTCAACAAACTATTTGTATCCTATAAAAGCATATATTTTGTTGATGATTATTGTCAGCTCAGGTATACCACACAGGAAACACAAGCAGAAAAGCCAATTCCACTTTATAGTTAAGCTACATTAACAGAATCTTGCAAGTGTGAAAGTTCAATTCTCCTGCAATCACCTTTGCAACCCTAGAATGTACAGAGAGTCCCTTGTGAACCTCTTGCTCTGTCCCACTGAGCAGCTGTGGCCTACGCTCTCTCTTTTTTGACCATTCATTAGGCAGCATCTCTTTGCTCCATCTTCCAAGGTCATTCCCACGTACTATTAGTTACTCTACAATTTCATTTTTTTTCTCCAAACAGTTAGTTTTCTCTAGATTCCAGCAGTTTACATTAAGAAGGAATCAGATATAATTTTGTTAGAGAAGCTTACCATTGATCAAATATAAAACTAAACATTGTGTGGTGTTTAAAAGGCATGGATCAGAAGCAAAGTTAGTTAAGGTGGTGACCTAGAAACTAGGAGACTGAGTTCTACTTCCACCCTAAGCATGAAAGCCAGCTGGGAGATATTGTGCCAATCAATCTGTCTAAACCCAACCCATTTTACAGGGCTGTTATGGGGAAAATAAGAAGAGGAAGTATTATGTATGTTTGCCACCTCAAGTTACTTGTAAAGTAATAATACCTTAATAATGATATTAATAAGTAATAAAGTAATAAAAGTGAAATAAAATCAAATTAATAAATATTTCACATTGTGAAATAATGAGATGTAAAAAATCCTAGAGTTATGAGTAACATTATTAGTTCTTACAATATTGACCAGAATCATTGTGAGATATGAGCAGAGCAATACGTACATATCTTATGGCTTCTTATGCGTCCTAAAATACCAGGTAACCAAGATTCAAAAAGCTCCTTTTAACAATTGTAATTGTATGGGTAAATGGTTAGAAAAAGATGCTTAAATCCAGTTTACATAAATTAGGAAACAGTAATACTAAACTAGATAAATGAGTCATTTAAATTCTTTTTAAATCAATGGAAATTAATCACAACCCCCTTGAAGTCACTGAACTGGATTTAAACAAGACTAGTCCAGTATTACTGGACCACAATAATGCTGTTGGAGAAAGAACCTCAGTGTAATTTCCTTCATCAATGTATTATTCTTTTCTTTAAAGTGCATGATTGTTAAAACATCATCATCTACATGTTTCTTTCATTTTTAGATGCTGTTTTAAAAAAGTAATACAAATTTAAATATATCTATGTATAAGTAAAAGGAACTTACCTCTTTTCTCAATGGATCTATTAATGTTAAAATAGAAGGGAATTTCTTAACAAGATCTAGATACATATCCACCATTTCATCAGCAGATTTATGTGTTCCAACAATTACTTCATATTTTCCTTTATTCTAGAGTGTAAAATATTGACAAAACCTATTAAATATGAAGCTATCCATTTAAAAAAAAACAAGTTAAGGTCAAGCCTAATTGTGGAATTATATATACTGAGCTTTTACAACAGTCTAGTATTTTAGATGAACAATTTGTTTTACACATTTATCTCATACCAACACCTCCATTATTATAACACATTCCGCCAAAAGAGGAAAACCAATGATAAATTATTGAAAACATTGAAAATAAAACTTACATAGTCCATTACTTCATGAGCAGCACAATTTATCCCCAAGTATATATCTGTTCCTAATTCCAAGGAAAGATGTGTACATGCTGATTGGATCAAGGTTAGTGGTTGTTCCAGACTGTCGTATCCCATTACCAGACAACCTAAATGGGATATCTTTTTAGGAACAGGAAGCTGTGAATAAATAATATATAAAAAACAAATATTAACTTACAAAAAATAGTCTGCTAACTTCTGAATGCCTGCCCTTCTTGAATCTTTCCATCAAAACTATATAGATGATATTGTTTTAAACTTCTTTAAGGCTCTTTCTATGTATGGTCATTTCATAGGTCAAACCATGGTAATATTGTGGTAATATTTCAGCTATATATAATTTATCATTACTTACAAGAAACCAACCAGGTAACTTCCTAGTTATTATTTCCAATTTCTATAACCAGATGGACATGAAAACAAGTACTAAGTTTGTTCATATCATTTGAAAGGATGCAGTCTTATAGCAAATAAGTTGTATTATACAATATGTCAGGGATGGCTAGTAATCTTTTTCCCTTATAACTTTAATCTTAATCTTTCATCACGCTTAACCTTAGGACCACTTTATTTTTCTCCTTACCAGCATCTTTTTCTCTGCATCTCGTGAAGCAGCTTTTTTGCCATCTATTGCAGAACCAGACTGTTGCAAAGGATTTTTCAAGAACAAAGTGTTTAGGAAAACATAGCATGCAGAAAAATGTAACAAACTGTCAACCATTATAGCACGTGAGTCAACATGGTAAAATACAGGTAGTCCTTGACTTACGACCACAACTGAGCCCAAAATTTCTGCTATTAAGTGAGACATTTGTTAAGGGAGATTTGCCCCATTTTACAAGTTTTCTTGGCATAGTTGTTTAAGTGAATCACTGCAATTGTTAAGTTAGTAACAAGAGTGTTAAATGAATTTGACTTCCACATTGGTTTTGCTTGTTCAGAACGTTGCAAAAGGTGATCACATGACCCTGGGACCCAGCAAAGGTCATAAATATGAATCAGTTGCCAAGCATCTTAATTTGGATCACGACCATGGAGATGCTACAAAGGCCATAACTATGAAAAATGGTCATGAGCCACATTTTTCAGTGCCATTGTAACTTTAAACGGTCACTAAATGAACTATTGTAAATCAAGGACTACCTGTATGTAGGTAAAATGAATATAAACTGTATGTGATATCACACTAATCTGAAGTAGAAATGCATTATTAAACTGTACCTTGCCAACAATTATCTGACTCAGCATTATAAATAATGAACACCTATTAGTTTAAAATAGCAACTTGTAATTAAATGAAAAGAAGGTTCTTGTGCAATCAGCCACATCTCTTCATTCCATCCCATTTCTCAGGTGAGCTTCCGTTTCCCCACCCAAATAGTAGCTCTTTGGTGGATTGTTTTTGCTGCCTCTCTGAGCAATTATATTTGTTTTACAGATTATGAGGTTTGCCATCTTGCTGATATTTCTTTCCTTTCTATGAGTGTGGGCATGTTAGATGATACTGTGAAATCCAGTCGAGTCCAATTCTCTATTAGTTTATAACTAGTAGACAGAATCTTCCAGACTAAAGCTATAACCTTCTAACCTAACAGATATAGCCACATGAGATATCACCCTGAACCTCTTCTTTTCTCCTCCATCCAACTCAGGACTGGGCAATCTCTTAATTTGGGATTCTTTTTGGAATGTACTGCCTCCTCCCTGGGAAACCATGATGGTCCTGTTAGGATCACCCCCATCCATCCCCACTCCTTCTCAAAATTCAAATTCCAAATGGGCTATTTTTTTATTTTTTTATTTATTTTTAAGATGTTTGTTTATTTATCTATTTATTATTTATTTATTTATTTTATTTATTCATTTATTCAATAGCATTCATTCTTGAATGTCCTAAATAAATGTTATTATTTTTGACTTACTTCTTTATTCATTTTTTCTATCAATTTCAACATCTGTTTCTGAATATCCATACATCTTCTTAGGGCCTGCATAATAATAAAACATTATGTGAAGGAGGACTATCTTCCTGAATCAGCTGGTTCATGCTTTAAGATAATCAGAGAAGGCGCTTTGTAAAATCTCGTTTGCCATTAATTTTAACTAATTCTTACCCATGTTTAGTACCGGAATGTAGAGATTTAATTATACTTTAATGATGATTAATTTAATTTTATGTCTCTCAATATGATTACATTTCAGTTTTATTAAAGGTTTACTTATTATTATATAACACTGTGAAATGAACAAAATTAATCAACAATTGTGTCAGCCTGTAACTTCTAAGACAATAGAGTTAATTTCATTTACACGTACTTAAGTGATGTTTTCCTTTAGCAGAAATTATGTATTTGTTAACTAATAGTCTATCCAATTAAAAACTGATAACCATATCTAAGTAGTCTCACTTTCTGCATAGCCTACTATTACTTTTTTTTACTTGTGGTTTCAGCCACAATGCAGGACTGTATCATCATATATCTTGTCGTTAAACTTATTCAAAGGTTATCTGGGAGATCAAGAGTTATCTGTCAAAGCTATTTCTCAAATCCATTTTAGAACCATTGTAACTACGTTTTTAATAATTTTTCATTAAACTAATGCTTCCGCCCTACCAGGTTAACACTGATCATCTTGGAATGTGAAACTTGGTAAAAAAAAAAAGTCCTCTTTATTCTACAGCAAACTGTGTTAAATCTTTCTAATGTTTTATTGCTTGCTTTCCTTCATTATAAGAAGCATTGGAAATTCTCAAATAAATGCCAGAAAAATGATAGGCTACTTTAACTATCTATACTTATGTCTACAGCTATATCTATAACTACAATGTTTCATGCAGATGAAATGCTGCATATTTATTTACTGAATAGATATTTTGTATAGTCTGATCAACATAACAGTATTTATAAGAGAATTATATTCATTTTTCTGAGATGTCTTGCGCATACACAGATTTTGAATTTAGCTCCAAGTCAACAGTTTTAATAAATAACAGTGATATAGATAAAACAGCATTTCCATCCTGAAAGGTGAATACAATGAAAATGTTGAGTGATTTTCAACATTTATCATTCTCAACATAGAGCAACAGCATACTGTACTTGTTTAACTGTTAACCAGGCAGGAGGGATCAACATCACTTCTTTCATTAAATTCAGTTTTCCAGGTGATGATTTTCCACAATTCAAAACTGTTATCATTGGCAGTGGCATGACCAGTTCTTTTGGCTTCTTCTAAATGGGGAAGAATGTAGCATTTCATTGGTTATATTAAAAATAAAAGCCTGGCTCTCTTAGTTTGCTTTAATCATATATTATGTTTTACTATAAACTATCTTGTACATTATTTGGATCATAAAGGAAAGTTGACCGTATTTGCATATGTATATGTACTGTTTGTATCTATGATTGACTAGCAAGACAAAACTTAATTTCATGAAAGATCATAAATATCCAATTTTAGACAGGAATGTTCAAATAAGACTAGTTTAGCTACCAGAAAAATAAAATGTATAGTAATAAATCAATATACAAAAATCCCTTATTTCATTTTGGCATTCCCTGTATGCCAGAGATAGACAGCACAAATTAGTAAGCAAGTTTAGGATTAGGATTTACCTCAATTCAATATCACTCAGATGTAGGAATATTCCTATATATTGACAGCAGAATCAGGAAACAAGAGTAAACAGACATTAGAATATGTTTCCTGTTTATCCCACTGACTTTTTGAACTGACATGCACAATAAACTAAGTCAAAATATAGTTAGGCCAAATATGGTGTTCAAATCTAGACTTTAAATTGTGGTTAAAGAAGAACTTGTTAATTATAGTTTATAACTTAGGTCTTGTAATGGGTTTATTCATGCATGAATCAAATTAAGACCAATGGGTTAATTGATTAGTATGCTCTTCTGGCCCCGAAACCAAGAGATGGAAGACAGAAATGGCTGCCTGATATATATATTACTCTTATCTCTTCTATCATATTCACACACATCAGTCATGTAAAGGCTTAAGTACCATTAGAACACAATGTAAGAAAATTCTGCTCAATCACTCCAGTTGCCCATCTGGCCCAGTTTCACACAGAAAGCAACCAAATGTTTTCAAGAAACTCATAAACAGGTATCGTAGTTGCTGTTTTATATTTTTGCTTCATAACAGACATAAAAATTAACGAAACACCAAGTGATGTACATCTCCCTTAATTGAACTCAACTCTTGATAAACACAGGAATAACCATGTAGTTGTCCCAGCAACAGTACAAACAGGTTTGGCAGGTTGCAATCTGAGTCAGTCACTGGGACCAAAGATTTATCGTTAGCTTTCAGGCTCATTCTGGGAGCTTGAAAGTTAGGAAGACTTTATTTTCATTCACAAAACTGTTTTTACTAAGGCCATCTTCCCAGATTACTTTTTGACTTGCCAACAATTTTGGCACTCTCCCTATAATAACCATGTCTAACTATTTAATTTTTGAACCTCAGATAAGATCAACTGCTATTAATGCCTGTAGGTAACAGCCAGCATCCAGAATGAATTTGCTCTGTTTCTATATATATTCTATATTAAACTGGTGGCATCATCATATCTGATGACAGTAAATCCCATGTAATTATTATTATATGAGATAATTATATGAGGTGATAATATTTATTTAATTAATTATTATATGAGGTAATAATTATGAATAATAATTAAATGATTATTACCTCATAGTTATTATTACTTCATATAATAATTATTAAATGATTATTACCTCATAATAATTACCATCATAATTATTACCATAATAATTACCCATAATAAAGAAAGTCATTACAGGGACAGGGAAGTATTCCCTACAATACATTGTTTATAGTGATAATCTTCTTGATCAGGCCACCATGTTTTACTTTTATAGTGAAACATGGTAGTCTGAAAATTCTGCTTCATCACTTAACTTTTTGAAAAGCAAGAAGTTTCAGCTGACCATAAATGTAGATGCAGCATTCATCAAACTGAAAAAAAATTAGCAAACTGGAGCTAATCACATCTGCCATATTATCTAGGGTGCTACAATTGATTAAGTACTTTCACTATACATAGCATGAGACTTAGTTTTGTGTATATGGCTGTCATATCTCTTGTTCCCATTTCAACCGAGCATTCTGCAACCGCACAGATTGTACCTGATCATGTTTCAGCAAAGCAATATATGAGTATAAAGGTATGTCACGAACAGTTGCAGCACTCTTTGCAATAGCAAGTGATGTACATCCAATAGCCAAACTGCCCATAAGTACAGGTTCAGGGAGTTCTGCTGGGACTATTGGCTTTTCTATCACAGACATTTTTTTGCCTATAAACATAGGGAGAAAAGGGATGTAGTCAGTTTCTGCTTAATTGTTCTGCTTAATGTTATCAAGACCACAATAAAAAAATGACAGTTTTTGCATTAAAGCTTTGAAAGTCAAACAAATGAAGAAAGAAACCTTCAGGTTCCTTAATCTACAATTTAACTGAAATCACAGGCACTCTCATCCAAAAATAAGAATTTGAAGAAATATAACTCTAAGTGCATTTTAAACTTTTCCTCTGTATCCATTTAGCCTTCTAACATTAATTTTATATCATCTGAAAGTTTTAATGGTAGATATTACAAACTCTTTGCTGAAATTTTATTTCTTAGACAAAAATGTTCTGTT
The DNA here is from genome assembly GCA_022577455.1 of Arizona elegans. Taxonomy (NCBI): domain Eukaryota; kingdom Metazoa; phylum Chordata; class Lepidosauria; order Squamata; family Colubridae; genus Arizona; species Arizona elegans. The sequence goes on along the minus strand of JAKOOJ010000005.1, from coordinate 58,368,504 downwards.
ATTTTCTCTTTACTGACTTTTTCATCATGTTCATTTTTTTAACTTCATACAGATTTTCAAAATAATATTTACGTTTAAAAAATCAGACTCCAAGGTACATTTGGAAAGTTATATAGCTCCCATTTGGGTACCTTAACAATAGCTGAATTTTGTATCACAGAACATAGCAACCATCATTTCCCACTGTGACATTTATGTCCTCAAATGTTAAAGAAAAGCCTGCATTGTTTGAAAATCTGGCACTAGTTATCAGTGTCGATGCTATGGAAAATCTGACTTTTGATCCAATCATTTAACTACTTCTTTAAGCAGTAGAATATAAACATTCTCAAGAACACTGAGATGTACTTGATACATTAATTTGAAGCACACCACAAATTTGATCGTGATTATGATCAAAAAGCTCATCTAATGAAAATTATAGATGAATTGTCATGGTATGAAGCAACAAGTCTAAACAGGACATATTCTCCATAGATTCTCAACAATCAATTAAATATTCCATAAAATGCCAAGTTCTACTTTTGTTATGTTCAAATATCTTTTCTTTTTCATGGAGACTATTAAGAGTCTAAAAACTAAATATTTCCTCAGAGATTTATAAAGAGTTTTTTAAAATATGTATTTACTAACATTATTTCCTCATCTTCAGATATGGTATTCACTGGTGTCTGCAGTAAATTAAGAATATATAGAATAGAATAACAGAGTTGGAAGGGACCTTGGAGGTCTTCTAGTCCAACCCGTTTAGGCAGGAAACCCTACACCACTTCAGACAAATGGTTATCTAACATCTTCTTAAAATTGTCTAGTGTTGGAGCATTCACAACTTCTGGAGGCAAGTTATTCCACTGATAAATTGTTCTAACTCTCAGGAAATTTCTCCTTAGTTCTAAGTTGCTTCTCTCCTTGATTAGTTTCCACCCATTGTTCTACCCTCAGATGCTTTGGACAATAGTTTGACTCCCTCTTCTTTGTGGCAGATATCAGAGCACTGAGATATCAGAACACAGTCCTTCTTTTCATTAAACTAGACATACCCAAGTTCCTGCAACTGTTCTTCATATGTCTTAGCCCCCAGTCCCCTAATCATCTTTGTTGCTCTTCACTGCACTCTTTCTAGAATCTCAACATCTTTTTTACATCATGGCGACCAAAACTGAATGCAGTATTCCAAGTGTGGCCTTACCAAGGCATTATAAAGTGGTATTAACACTTCATGTGATCTTGATTTTATCCCTCTGTTTATGCAGCCCAGAACTGTGTTTGCTTTTTTGGCAGCTGCTGCATGCTGCTGGCTCATATCTAAACAGTTGTCCACTAGGTCTCCAAGATTCCTCTCACAGTTACTACTATTGAGCAAGATACCACATATACTGTACCTGTGCATTTTGTTTTTCTTGCCTAAATGTAGAACCTTACTTTTTTCACTGTTGAATTTCATTTTGTTAGATAGCGCCCAATGTTCAAGTCTGTCAAGATCCTTCTGTATCTTGAGCCTATCTTCTGGAGTGTTGGCTATTACTGCCAGCTTGGTGTCATCTGCAAATATGATGAGTTCCCCACCTATCCCCTCGTCCAAGTCATTGATGAAGATGTTGAAGAGTACTGGGCAGAGTCTTGGGGTACCCTACTGCATACTTCCCTCCATGTAGATTCAGTTCCATTGAGGACTACACGTTGAGTGTGGTTGGTCAGCTGGTTACGAATCCATCTGGTTGTGATGCTGTCTAACCCACATTTTTCTACTTTATCTAGTGGTAAGTTATGGTCTACTTTATCAAATGCTTTACTGAAGTCCAAGTAAATTATATTGACAGTATTCCTCTGGTCCACTAATTGTGATACTTTGTCAAAGAATGCAATAAGATTAGTCTGGCATGATCTGTTTTTGACAAACCCATGTTGGCTTTTGGTTATTACTTTGTTTGCTTCTAGGTGTTCGGTGATTCATTGCTTGATTATCTTTTCCAGAATCTTCCCTGGTATTGAGGTCCAGCTGATAGGTCTGTAGTTTGCTGGATCTGTTTTGTTTCCTTTTTTGAAGATGGGAACTATATCAGCTCTTTTCCAGTCCTCTGGCAGTTCCCCTGTGCTCCAGGATCTTTGAAAGATACAGTTCAGCAGTTCTGAGATCTCATCTGCCAGTTCCTTCAGAAGTTAGAATGGAGTTAGAATGAAACAAACACAATGTGCTTTAACTGCAGACTGTCAGCTTTAATTTGAGGGTATGTACATCCAACTCAGGTGAACAGTGTAGGACTTACAGCAGTTTGCATATGTGCCTCCCACTTGTTAAGGGACCAAAGGTAATGGGTCAGAATAATAATCAAAAATCAAACTTTCCCTTCTTAATACTTGGTTGCAAATCCTTTGCAGTCAATCACAGCCTGAAGTCTGGAACGCATAGACATCACCAGACGCTGGGTTTCATCCCTGGTGATGCTCTGCCAGGTCTCTACTGCAACTGTCTTCAGTTCCTGCTTATTCTTGAAGCATTTTCCCTTCAGTTTTGTCTTCAGCAAGTGAAATGCATGCTCAATGGGATTCAGGTCAGGTGATTGACTTGGCCATTGCATAACATTCCACTTCTGTCCCTTCAAAAACTCTTTGGTTGCTTTTGCAGTATGCTTTGGGTCATTATCCATCTGCACTGTGAAGCGCCGTCCAATGAGTTCTGCAGCATTTGGCTGAATGTGAGCAGATAATATTGCCCGAAACACTTCAGAATTTATCCTGCTGCTTTTGTCAGCAATCACATCATCAATAAATACAAGAGAACCAGTTCCCATTGGCAGCCATACATGCCCACGCCATGACACTACCACCACTATGCTTCACTGATGAGGTGGTATGCTTAGGATCATGAGCAGTTCCTTTCCTTCTCCATACTCTTCTCTTCCCATTCTCTTCTCTTCCCATCACTCTGGTACAAGTTGATCTTGGTCTCATCTGTCCATAATATCTTGTTCCAGAACTGTGAAGGCTTTGTTAGATGTTGTTTGGCAAACTCTAATCTGGCCTTCCTGTTTTTGAGGCTCACCAATGGTTTACATCTTGTGGTGAACCCTCTGTATTCACTCTGGTGAAGTCTTCTCTTGATTGTTGACTTGACACACATATACCTACCTCCTGGAGAGTGTTCTTGATCTGGCCAACTGTTGTGAAGGGTGTTTTCTTCACTAGGGAAAGAATTCTTTGGTCATCCACCATGGTTGTTTTCCGTGGTCTCCTGGGTCTTTTGGTGTTGCTGAGCTCACCGGTGCGTTCCTTCTTTTTGAAAATGTTCCAAACAGTTGTTTTGGCCATGCCTAATATTCTTGCTATCTCTCTGATGGGTTTGTTTTGTTTCTTCAGTCTAATGATGGCTTGCTTTACTGATAGTGATCGCTCTTTGGATCTCATCTTGAGAGTTGATAGCAACAGATTCCAAATGCAAATAGCACACTTGAAATGAACTCTGGGCCTTTTATCTGCACATTGTAATTGGGGTAATGAGGGAATATCACACACCTGGCCATGGAACAGCTGAGAAGCCAATTGTCCCATTACCTTTGGTCCCTTAACAAGTGGGAGGCACATATGCAAACTGCTGTAAGTCCTACACCGTTCACCTGAGTTGGATGTACATACCCTCAAATTAAAGCTGACAGTCTGCAGTTAAAGCACATTGTGTTTGTTTCTGTCTAACTCCATTGTTGTGGTGTACAGAGCCAAAGATGTTAGAATTGTATCGATGTCCCAATATTTCTGGACCTGACTGTAAAACAAAAAAATCTTCTGTTTGGTAGAAAAACTGCTAAATACACTAAAGAACAGATATATAACATTGACAGCAATGATAAATATTGTCAAGGCTACACTTTTCCCACATAAGCACATGTATATGAAAGGCATTAAATGACACATCTCAGTGAAAATACACTGAAAGAACAAATCATGGTACCAGATTTCATTGCACTGAAAGAACAAATCATGGTACCAGATACAGTAAAACCAGACTACTGACTGGAAACACTAACAATGAAACTAAAGCTTAAATATTGAGGACACAAAATCATGGAAAGCCCCTCATGCTTAGAAAAATTAAAGAGACTCAAAAAATAGACCTATAGAAGACAAGGTAGCTAGTTACTATCATTCATGATGCAAGCAGGAGTTTTCAAGAACTAAAAAATGAGTTACTGAGAGAACAATCCAGGGAAAATTAGTGTCCAGCAGGTCATGAAGAATCAGAAGTAACTGAATGATTGTATAAGACCATTTCATTTATTCTAATTTCATTTTCTAACCTGTTTTGTTTGGTTTCTTTTTTCCAGGAGGTACGATGGCCATTGGAGAAGCAGGGGCCATCATTTCCTGACTTTCTTTTTCTTTTGCAGGTTCCCTTTTTTCTTTGTCTTGTTCATATTTCCTTGTAAAATAATCACTGCGATAAAAGGAAATAGCATGACTAATAATTGTTTGAGATTTTGCAAATACAAAGCTTACAATGTCATAAGCTGGAAGGGTTCTGACACACAAAAACATACTCCACATATATTTTGAGCCTGAATTTGAATCTCTGTTGCTCAAGGTATTGTTATTAGTTTTGAATTTCCCTTTCCTTAGGGCCAAGAAATCCTGCAAAATGCTAAAATAAACAATTAAAATAAAATAAATGGGAAAGTGTTGTGAATGATAAATATTGCAGTTTTTAGCTTTATAAATATTTACACCTTTGTACCGTGTTTCCCCGAAAATTAGACCCTGTCTTAAATTTTTTTGAACCCCTGAGTGCCTTATTGCCATGCACTCAAAAGCCCAATTGGGCTTATTATTAGGGGATGTCTTATTTAGGAGAAAACAGGGTATGTACACATTTACTGCATGTCTGTCACCTTTCGGAAGTTAAAACTTTCCTACTCTGATGTTGCTTCTTAATCCTTGTGATTATACACACCAATTGAAGGAACCAAAATTCATAAATTCTTTATGTACATCAAACAGGCCTTGAGAATTGGCCCAAAATGTTTCTTCCAGATTATTGTCTAGAATTGGTGCACAAAATGCATAATTTTATCTCTGTTCAAAACTGAAAATGATTTGAAACCATCATTCTTATATGGTTGCCTTCTTCTTCTTGGAATTCTCTACAATTTGGATGGTAGGTATCAGTGCTTTGAGATACCACTCATAGCACAGTCTCCATAATCATATGCTTCAGGATTGAAAATCATCTTCTTTTGAAATTGTAGTCTTTTTAATGATTAGTACCTGGTACCTTCCAGATGTGTGGGGCAAAACATCCTACATTCCTTGTTCACGCTGCTTGAACTTTTGCTCTATTCTGTGTCCCTTTTGAGCAAACACACACTGGACTGCATCCTTGAGGAAGTTTCAAGGAGAGTTGTGAAAATGATATAATATCGTTAAAGTACATTTCATTAAAATGCAGGTAGCTTATTTTTTGGAGTATAAGACGCACTGAAGTATAAGAGACACCTTTGGTGAGGAAAAGAAGAAAAAGAAATATCTCTCTGCCTCTGAGCAATTTTGCCTCGTTGCAGCAAACAGCAAACAGCCTGTTTTACTTTCATTTTCGTTTTCAGAATAGCTTGATTAGCACAAGGGGAAAAAAAATCTCCTCCAGCAAATTTACCTCTTTGCAGCAAGCAGCAGAACGCAAAACAGCTGAAAGCAAATCAGCTGAGAGTTGGGAGGCCGATCCAATCAACTTGTGCTAATTAGGCTGTGCTGAAGCTGAAAGGAGTTGTTTTTTCTTGCTATTTGCTTGCAAGGAGATAACTGCTGCGAGGCAGAGGCCAAATGGTGGGGGCCAGTGGGTGGGCGGGCTACATTTGGTGTATAAGATACACCTAAATTTTCACCCCCTTTTAAGGTTCGTCTTATACTCCAAAAAATACGGTAATTTCCTTTCGGTGCTGCTACTGGAAAAGTGTAGGATAGTGTAGGAAAGAAATATAGTTCTGCAACTGCAATGCCAGCTACGACAATCTATCATCCACATGATTAAAGTGGGAACATTATTGTTTTATGCCACTTCAGAGATTTCATCAGCTGGCTTTTGACTGGCACAACTGTCCCCTTGGAAGAGGAAGAACATATAGGGTAGAAATCATTGAGAGAAGACATTTAGTTAATTCAGTATTTAAAATTATTCCATGTGGGAACTGATTTAAAGATCATTAGTAATTGAACAATTCCTCAAATCAACATCTTTGATGTTCATTTTAGCTGGTTTATTTATTATAAGAAAACCTGTGATTATTAGGGAAAGTCTTGGTCTGTTTAAATTTGAAATGGAAGGGAAACTGAGCTTAGTATTACACATACAAATAAAGGGGAAAGTTAAAGAAAAGATATGCAAGAATAGATACAAATCAAATTTGCATTCCAGGAAGCTGTATTGTATAGTCACCTATATGTTACAGCTGTATCTTATGCCAATCTTATAGTAGTACTATAAAATGCAAAAAAAAGTTATGATCAGTCTATTATTTAAATATATTGTGAAAAGTCTAAAAAAATAATTGTAACCTTTATTGCCGCACTGTCTATTAACCAGTACAAAACTACAGCAACCTTATCTCAACCTATATAAAAAGGAATAATTCTATATTTTTAGTTATCTACAACTGAATTTATGCCTGTATGCGTTTTTATAACCAGTTTGTGAATAGTAAATATATAGCATCCTATACTGTATTCATTTTTAAAGTATTAATTGGAGAAGGAAACAACTAGATAGAGTCTGAGTTTTTGGGTTTTTATGGTATAATAAAGTTAAGAATAATGTATTTAAAAAATTTAAAAAATTACTATGTACTTCTTGTCCTGCCTTCATATGCTTTGGAATATAGCAAAGACATCCTCTTCTTTGTGGCAGCCCCTCAAATATTGGAACACAGCTATCATCTCAGCCCTAGACCTTCTTTTAATTAAACTAGACATACCCAATTCCTCCAATCATTCTTCATCTCTTTTAGCCTTCAGTCCCCTAATCATCTTTGTTGCTCTTCTTTGCACTCTTTCTAAAGAGTCTCAACATCTTTTTTATATCATGGCGATCAAAACTGGATGCAATATTCCAAGTGTGGTTTTACCAAGGCATCATAACATGGTATTAATACTTCATGTGATCTTGGTTCTATCCCTCTCGTAATGCAGCCTAGGACTGTGTTGGCTTTTTTGGTGGCTGCAGCACACTGCATGCATAGAAGAGACAGAACCTTGTAATGAAAGAGGGAGGATGGATAACCTCCATTGTTTATAATTACTGTAGAGAAAATTGGAAGTTGTGTGTTCAATTTTTTCTTTTTCTTTTCTACTTAAATTGCTTTTTACACTTTTCTGTTATCTTTTTCACTTCTTTCTAACTTTTCTTTATATATTTTCATATTTATCATTTACTTATGTAATTTTTAAAATAAAATTTATACAGGTAGAGTCTGACTGTTTTGATCTATATTTCTCATGGGCCCCCATCAGCACGTCCAGTGACAGATAATGGGAGCTATATTCCCAAATCCATGGAGAGCATTGTATTCTCTTGTAATACTGCAGCCCCTGAAATCTAGCCACTCATATTGCTGCCATCCTCCCTCCTTCTTCTTGGTACCTATATCATGGATTTATTTTATTCATTCAGTATTGCTATTAGTGGATGGAACTTTTTAGATAATGAGGATTTATGATAGCAGGATTTACTGACTAGTGAACACTGACTTATGTAACAACATGTCCTAATAACTATTAAAGAATACTGATTCAAGTTCGCAAGTGTATTGTGTGCAAATGCTGAATTACAACATAATGGAATTTTAAATTTAAAAAAAAAAACTTCCTAGCAAACAAAATAAATATGAGGCACTTACCCTAATAACTCATCAATCTTTTGTTGGTCACTAGGTTGAAGGCCTCTGAGCATTTCATTCAGTGATTCATTTATCCATTCAATTGCTATATTCAAAGATTCGTATCTTTCCTTTTCATCTGCATCAATTGCTTCTGCTGAAGCATTTTCAAGAATTTCAGCATGACATGAGATCATGCTGGAACAAATAATCTGTGCAACAATATTTAAAGATGTTTATTACTGAAATTTCAAATAGAAAACATGACATTGACATTACTTTCTACTAAAAGCTTTTTTTATTATTGATGTATGGTTTTTTCCAGAGACTTCCACTGACAAATATCATAAACTTATCTCACTTCAAGTATTTATCCAAGGTAATTCATAGATTTTAATTCTTGTAAAATTTTATTCAAACCTTTTTATTTCACTTGTACTTATTCTATATAGTTTTAATGTAGTTCTTCTTAACACAAACAACAGTTTTTATGTGAAGTTTTGATTCATCAATGCTCTGAGAATATATTTTATAATGTTCCCCTAATACATATCTTGAACAAAACGTAATGCCATTTTTCAAGAAGCAAAAGAAAAATTAAAGAGAGTAATCTTAATTCTTCTAACTAATGAACAATGTAATGCATATATAATGAATGAAATATATTTTCAAATGAAAATTTGAAAACTTGACTAATTTTTGTAATTCCTCCACAATATTAGATGGCGTTATAAAATAATATAAAAGGACATTTTCCCAGCTGCAAAATGAGAGAATAGAATTTCAACTTAGTCCTAAATTAATTGAACTACAGGAAATCAAAACTTTAGGCACAGAAATAACATACAACAGGAATGTATTTAAACTGTATATTTTTTTTAAACAACAATCATACAGAGGTGGTAGGAGTAAGATGGAAGTAAGATCAGGATGATACTGAACAGGAAGGTAATAATCTGACCTGCTATATCGTTTCCTCATCCAATTGATAATCAAGCTAGGTCAGAAGTTTTCATTGTAATGAATGACTTGGGCTAAGATGGTGGCTGAGCCCCTTTGCTTTTTGATTCTGTCTTCCAGTCAGTTGTATTGCTTTTCTTTCACATATGTTTTCATTTTAATGATTTAATTACAAGCTGCATAGAGTTCTGGTGGAGTTGGTCACCCTTGAAATTGTATAAACAAATAGAGAATTAACTGCAACACAACTCATACCTTGTCATAGTCTCTAACTCGGCAAAAGACTTCAACTTCTAATGTTGGTCGGCCAGTTCCATCCAGCACACTTTTAGCATCTAATTTGCATATCACGGGAGGTTTTGATAATTCAGAGAAAAAGTTTGCCTAGAAGACCAGTAATTAGTGCAATTAGATTCAAAGGCTTTAAAAGATACAATTACAATTTGTTTTTTACCTTAAAGTTCTTAGGTGGTTCATTTAGTTACTAATTCTTGTAGCCATAGACTGGGGAGAAAAAAGTCTTGAATGGTGTATGATCTGCTTCAACCCTCGTTGAAGCAGATTGTCTGGACTCTTTTCAGTCAGTATGTGGCAGATTCTGCTGTGAAGTCCAGCCTATTTAAAATACTCAAGCTAAATTTCTGTGTTTGATTAGTATGCGTAACCTTGTTTCTACCTGCTAATTCCTTCAGACTGATTCCTTGTGATGAACAATCAGGTAATCACAACATCATATTCTGAACATTTTTTTGGATACAGCCACAGAAAAGGCATGTAGTTGAGATCCTACCAGATGGCAACATTTAAGGTATGGAACTTGTTAGGACAGATAGATACCCTCAAGCAAAGGTGATCCTGCAAGTGACCTTGACCCATGCAATTTAGAATTTTAAAGATAATATCCAGAAGACACCTGGAAGCTAATGCAACTCATACATCAGCCGTGTAACGAAGGCAAAACATGAAGAACCCAGAACAAGCTGCTGCATGTTGGACAAACTGGACCAAATCATTTTCAAGGACAGACCAATGTAGATCACACTGCATTAATCCACCTAAAAGGTAACTAAAATGTGAGTGTCAGTGAGCAAGGTCCCCCAGTCTAGGAAAAATCACAACTTGAACAGAGGAGCCCTCCTCCAACATAGCTGCTGCTATCTCCTGCTTTACCAGGAGTTGCGAATCCAGGAGGACCCCCAAATTGTGCACCAACTCTGTCTGATGGTGTATTATCCCACTGAGTATCAAGGATGACAAGTCACCAAAGCCCCACCAGAGTGGGAAATCCAAACCAATTCAATTTGTGAGACAATCTGTTTGGTGAAGTAGTTAAGCCACCAGCCTAGGAACTGGGAAACTAGACCCATCTTAGGGCCAAAGACAACTGTGTGACCTTAGGCCAGTCACTCTGTCAGTCCTAGAAAGCAAGCAATGGCAAACTACTTCCAAAATCTTGCCATGAAAAATGCAAGGTCTTGTCCAGACAGTTGCCAGCAGTCACCTTTGACTGGAAGGCACAAACACTAAAAAGATGCCTTTGATTCAGTCAAAGCACTTTGCTCCCCATCCAGGCTCCAGACATTGGATAGGCACCTGAACAGCATCACCTTCCTGGAACAGGAGTAGAGATGTATAATATATTGATGATACTTCATTCATAATTTTTTTTTTAATTTGATTTATATGCCGCCCTTCTCCGGAGACTCAGGGCGGCTTACAATGCGTTAAGCAATAGCCTTCATTCTTTTGTATATTTTTATACAAAGTCAGCTTATTGCCCCCACAAACTGGGTCCTCATTTCACCTACCTTAGAAAGGATGGAAGGCTGAGTCAACCTTGAGCCTTGGAGAGATTCGAACCAGCAGAAATTGCAGGCAGCTGTGTTAATGACAGGGTGCACCAAACCACTGTACTATCAAGGCTAATATCAAATAACCTTATCCAATGGCCTCATGTAGTTGTTAAGTAGGAGAAGAAACAAGGGGGAAACCAGAAACCTGAGGCCCCTGAATAAAAGAAGTCTGAATGGACCTCTCCTCATCACCAACACCAATTATAACTAGCCATGGAGGAAGCAGAATCACTTTAAAGCAGCGTCCTGTCCCCACATTTCTAACCCTATTAAAAAACTCATTTGTAAGCCCATCTCCAGCCACTGAGATAGCGGTTCTACGATCAAGAGTCCAAATCCAAGTCACCACAATTCTTACCAGTTTAGGTCTCCCACATCTATTTTCTTGCCATTCTGTCTTCTGTCCTGCTCTAAGCCATCATACCACTGAAGATAGAACATAGTGTCCAAGCCTGAGTGTAGGGATATACTGATGCCAGAGCAGTCTTTACCTACCCAGAAGTTATTACAAAATAAGTCATTACTGAAGAGAAAGGTGCTTTGCAATACCAGGAGGTGGTCTGGCAATGAAAGGTCTTTGCAAGGTTGGTGCAGGACTGTGGTGGAAGAGCAGCTGAAGTACGTGGCAGGCAGAGGGAATAGAGGAGAAAAGAATCTGGAGATATGCAGAGCTGGAAGAACGGAGGCCTGGAGAAAGGATTTACTTTCGCTTTGTTTAAGATAGGAGACAAAGAATTTGTTTTAATGGTGATTGGCTCCTAATGTCACTCGAGAGTCAAACTGTTACTCTTCTTGTTTTCTTTTCTGCCAAACTGTTTAATGATGTAGGAAACCAGGCTGCTCTGGGCACCCAGCAGATTACACACTGGCTTCAGATTTTAGCTGTCAATATTTTCTTTAGGATATGGTTTCTTTTTCTTGCTCCTTTTTATTCCTGTCCCTTTTCCTTTCAATTGGTGTTTCTTTAGCTGTTTCTTTACCTTCAGTTCTTTTGGACCTAATGGCTCTTTTCTTTCTATTGATTTCTTTTTTTTATTTCAACACCACTATAGTAATTGCCAATTCTTTTTCATTAGACTTAAGGATGAACTCTAGGTCTTTTCAGAAAAGCGTCTCAAAATTGAAAAAAAGCTTGCTCACTTAGGGTACTTACACCTGAGATTTTTTTACTTCTTAATCCTTTCTTTTTGGAGGTCGTGGAAAAACTCAAAAGATGTGCCTGGGTGATACAAACTACCTGAGAGATGTCAAGGCACAGCTTATCATGGCAGTGTTTTATATAACTTCATGCCTCCAGAAAGCATCCTAAAAAGACCATAGGGTAACATTTGGATTGGAAGTCCAGGTCCAGAAGAGAACCACAATCTTGGATGAAGATATTTAAGCTGAGTATTGTTTTATCATGATCACCAATGTGCTAGATTCCAGGTTCTGCTTCTTTTGAAGTTGGAAAGGAAGGAAGGAAATAGGAGTGTTGAGGTGATCCACACGGGGATCTAGGCCACATCGTGGATCTGATGGCTCTTCTGACATATGCTACCATAGACAAATTTTCCTCTTTTCAGTTCTAGAAAACAAGTTTCTTTTTTTTAAAAAAAAAAAAGGCCAGAGAAAACAAGATAGCAGAACATTTGTTACCTTGAGGCTCAGCATTAGTGGACTGAAATACACCAATGGTAGGATCAGGCAGTCTTCATAGCATGGTTTGCAAAGCAGTTTTTACCCTGTGGCTGTAGCAGTATACTTCATCATCATGGCACCTAGAGCTGATATCCTCTTTAGTTTTCAATCAGTAGAAGACATTATAATATAATAAAAGAGTCTTGAGTAATGTGTAAATGGGTACACCAAAGTGCTCTTTGGTATACAATTGTGGTATGTCAATCATAATTTTGTTTTCATTGGCGAAATGCAGAAACAAAGCAGCATTTTCCAGCATGTAGATAAACATGCTCAAGTAAGAGCAGTCATTGAAAAATATCTAGATGTCTAGAGTGAATACTTGCTATTTGTTTTGATGCTTGTTATTGTTCCATCCAAAATTAGTTTATTACTATATAAAAGATGATTCTTCCTTAATGATGCACACAGAGCAGCAGTTTATTCTCAGATGGGTTTCCTTTCTCAGTTTAACAATATTGGTTACTGTGGGAGAATACACGGAGATGCACAGAGAAAAAGAGAGAGAATGAAGGATAATAGATAACGTGTACAAAAAAAAGAATTCATATCTTAGCTTGGAGAGAACAGTTGACAGATGTTTTTTCTGGCAATAAGAATGAAGATGTTCAATGTATAATCATGCTTTATTATGCTACAGTGAAAGATGTTATAGTAAAAAAATAAAATTACAGGAGGTGAGCTGTAACCCAAAACAAAATATGTGATCTTCACCCAATCCCAAGTCTGAAGACCTAGAATGAGGATCCCAAACTGGCAATGTTGAAAAATCTAGGTTGACCTTCATTTGCAATCTAGATTGATTTGTTTAAAAAAAAAGATAGAATACTGTTCATTGCCAGAATTCTGGAAATTCTTTAAATAAAAGTACTGAAATTATATATGTTTTAAAGAAAACTAAAAAGATACAGAACTAGTTCCCAAACTCTACAACTCCAAACCTATCAAGTAACTGCTTAATTAAGCTTTTATTAAAAAAAATAGGAACTCACTATAATTAAAGCTGTCGTGCACAGGCATTCCTGAGAAAGTGGGAATGTGTATGAAGTGACAAAATTCATATCATGATGCAAATATCACAACTTACATATTGTGTCAGATGTTGGGATATTATGCAACAGTGGCATTTGTATTATGAAATCACAATATGCATGTCATTTTGACATATACTCAGTTTGTTATGAATGACACAATATATTTAGAACTGAATGTTGTATTTATAAAGCTATCATTAAACTTGATTTATATTCCAGTATGCTTCTGCAAAGGCCGTCTATGGTAACCTATCAGTTTGTCTACCTCTGAACTCAGATGCGCTATTGTTAACAAATACTGGATGCCAGTCTTGTTAAATTAGCAATTGTATTTACTTTCTAGAAACAATTTATAAGTAAATCACTTATTATCTATTGCAACAAAACTATTATGTCTTCTACAGCAGTCCGAGGACATAAAAAGGGCACCAGATTAAGAAAGCTAAAGGCTTCACATTCGTTATACTTTAGGCTGCCCTCAAATAGAGAACATGAAGATGATTCTCTACTTGACACTATTACATCTGAGCTTACATTGTAATAAATGTACTACATTAAATCATGTGTGTCCAACTTTTTGGCTTGATTTAGCCACATTGGGCAAAGAGGAATTGGGATGCATGCAAAATATATAACATAATTAATATGTATAAATTAAAAATTTGCTTTTTTACCAACTTGCATGTGGCCCCTGGGTTGGACATGCCTGCTTCAAATCATAAAAGTCTAACAAAACCAATGAGTTATTTCATTTCCAGGAAGCACTAAGAATCCCATAAAATCTAGGCTGTTAGCTAATCTATTAGTTCAGTGTTTCTCAACCTCAGCAAGTTTAAGTGGTAGGGACTTCAAACTCCCAGAATTTCCCAGCCAGCCACCCAGCAGAATTCCATCTGGGGAATTCCGGGAGTTTGAAGTCCCTAACTCTTAAAGTTGCTGAGGTTGAGAAACAGATTTCAGTTACAGGTAGTCCTTGAGTTACGCCCGCAATTGAGCCCAAAATTTATGTTGCTAAGTGAAAAATTTGTTAAGTGTAGTTTGCCCCACTTAACGACTTTTCTTGCACTGTTAACTGAATCATTGCTTTGTTAAGTAAGGTTGTTAAGTAAATCTAGATTCCCCATTGACTTTGTTTGTCAGAAGGTCAAAAGCAGATCACATGACCCCTGGACACTGCAGCCGTCATAAATACGAAACAATTGCCCAGCATCTGAATTTTGATCATGTGACCATGGGGATGCTGCAACGGTCGTTAAGTGTAAAAAACGGTCACAAGCCACTGTTTTCAGAGCCGTTGAACTCTTTGAACGGTCACTAAATGAATTGTTTTAAGTGGAGGATTACCTATATATGGTCAGTTCCCAAAACCCTCTCTGCTAGTGCTATTGCCTCCATTTAGTGCGCCTGCGCGTTTTGATCCGCGCCAACCAGCCAAGCGCCGCTTACCAGATAACCGTAGAGATCCCCGGGACGCTGGTAGAACATGGTGTTGAGTACTTCCTCC